>CM073426.1:90256666-91685833 GCA_037114965.1 Monochamus alternatus | reverse complement strand
ATTAAAATTGGAGAGGTTTCCGCTAATGTAAATAATTACTAAAAAGTTTTCTATATGCATATTTTTCAATGTTAGTTATAAAGGTAAGTATATATAAAAAAAATTAATTATCTACTCAGTAAAATTACTTAGACTATATTTTACAACTATATAAATCAATATAAATTATAGTGAAGAAAATTTACGATAGAATTTAGCATAATAGTTATAAAATCACATGGATGTTATCCATGTTTATTTTTGTGATATTACAGTGTACTTATTTCATTTATAAAATTATTATGAAATTTTACATAATTTTACTCTGGTCACAAATTGCCAACGTAAAGTTACGTGAAATTACTATATTTTTATCAGTGTAATACAAAATTGCCTATTTTTACATCGTGCAAGATGAAATATTGATATTTAATTCAGGGCACTGAAAATTTATTGTCGAATTTGCTTAACTTCCAGCCGTCAAAATTTGGTTTTTCTAAATGGAACACCTTGCATAAATAATCAAAAACTGTTGCAGAATTTTACTCTCTAACTAATCATAACTTAAAAACAAAACAACTAAGCAAATGATGACTTATTGGTTGTTTTGATTTTAAGTTTGCTAGCAATTTCATAGCCATCGTCGCAAGAAATTAGATAATTTTAATTACTCACAAAAACCATTAATAACAGGTAAATTAAAAGAGATAGGTACAGGGGAGTTAATATGGATAGGTAAAGGGTAAAATTCTGCAATAGTTTTTGATTGAATATACAGGGTGTTACGTATAGAAAAAATAGGTTTTTGCGGTTAATTAAGTTAATCACATTCGACAATAAATTTTCCGCATCCTGTGTAAATTACACATTTTTTAAAACATCTGCAACAAATGATAGACATACGCCTATATCTCTTTTAAATACCAATACTTCAGCTTGCATGATGTAACAAATAGGCAATTTTGAATTAGGCTATCGAAAACCAAGTTTTCTTGATAAAATTAAAATATCTCGAATACCATTAGCGGTAGATATATGAAGCTTGTTAAAAGTCCCGCTGAAATTACACGTAGAATCCAAATATGCAAAAATATACAGTGTTCCATTTAAAATAAGTAAGTAGATGGCGACTTCCAGTTCCGGTAATAGAGCCAAAAAAACCAAAGTTGTCTTTGAAATATTCTAATGGGCCATCACCGTTAAGACAGCCTGTATACAAGGTGCGCGACTTAAAATTCCCCAGGGCTATATCTCCGTTATTTTTTAAAATATCTTAGCAACAAGGTATCATTTTTTAAGTCTGTCCAGAGTCTTCTAAGCTAACCAATTAATTTTAAAAAAACAAAGAATATTTTTTCCTTTACCATATTGCATAACTAGTTATTATTCCATCGAATAGGCCATAAAAAGAGCTTTAATTTAATTTATAGGATGATAACTTTTGTTACTGGAGTTTTGTTAAAAATTATGTTTGGCTTTCAAAGTGCAATGGCATGAAAACAAGACACTAACGGGATATATTTATAGCTTCAAATAGTCCTAAAAAATTTCTGTATAGACCTGGTTTTACTCTACATATAAATGTACCAAGTGTAAATTTTAAAATAAGAAACTTTTATCCCAAACATTTATTGATTTTTATTTAAATTTTCAGTAGTCAATTTACTGCTTACTTAAAAATGTAGGTACGTAAAACGATGCGATAAAAAAATTAAAACGAATTCATAATATATTGGATAAAATCCGTTTATTTGGGAAACCTCAGAACTCTAGCCTCAGGAAGAAATATGGGGCGCAGATTCTACCTATTAATTATAAAAGCAAAGCAGTCATTTATTTTGCAGAACAAGTAATTTTCATAAATATTTTCACGAGTACTTCTAAATTATTTTTGGCCATAAATCAGCACCTACTAATTAATTACGCAGCTCGTATATTATTTGAAGCACAAGTAGTGTGTGATGTGCTTGTTGGTTAGAGATTTGTTTGTTGCCAGGTCTGCGTAATTTTTTTATTTATGAAATTTCTATTACCACTGGTTGGTTGTCAGTAAAGTTATTGGAGACATTCGTTAAATTTGCTTAGTTTGCTTTTATGCACTAACAGTCTCGTATGATATTATTCGATGTCGACAAACATTTATTTTCATTATAGAGAGGTAATAGATTTTAACATTCAAACTATTAAGGGATATTTATGACGTAGAGCTTAATCTTAAACTAAAATATATAACAGTTCGCACATTACCACATTAATTTAATTGTTAACCACTTTCTATAGATGCTTAAGTTTATTAGGTACATACAGAGTGTTCCAATAATTTATCTCGAAACAAAAAAGGGTATATGGTATGTTACACTTGGAATAGACAGTTTACGTTACAGATTTATGATTTTTGACTTGCGTTTACATGTACAATTTATAATATTGTTTTAAAATTTTTCGATTTACAATTCAAAAAGACGTAATATTACAATTCAAAAAGACGTAATATGGATACACAGATAATACAGCACCACAAAAAAGTAGTCTGTCCAACGGACTAGACCTATATATTCTTATGTCCATTTCTACCGCTCTAAGTTTAAGGTCACCCCAAGGTCAAGATGAAAGTTATGCAACTGGACCACATTATCCTATATTTATGTTTCTGGGGTAGCCAAATCCGAATCTGGGATCCACTAAACTCCACAGACAGCCAAGTGATAGATAGACTTGCAAGTGGACCAGACTATCGTAAATTTATGTTTTTGTGATCGCAGAATCCGAATCTGGGGTTCATTTAACCCCATCGCCCTAACTTTAGGGTCATTTTAAGGTCAAAGTGGAAGACAGATATCCAAGTTGACCATCAGACTCTCATATTCATTTTGAAAGAAAGAGTTTTTAAACCTTATGACTAGATAACATGGGCGATTCATCCTTTTTCTTTATAATATCTGGCTCTCCAATTCTCAAAGGATCTGTTCAATGGCTATGTTTTACATTTTCACTTTCTTTCTGGTATATATTCTCCGAGCAGCCAGCAGTAATCAGCCTACATATTATGTTTATTTCACCTGCCTTGGTCACGTTTCTCTTCATCTTTCAAAGTCTTATGAAATATTTCAGCTTCCTTCATTGTATTACCAAGATTGTGTGGGAAGTAGGCAATATGGGAAACCATGAAATGTAATTTCAAATTAATAAGCAACTCAGTTTCCTATAGCTTTCCATCATTTGTGCTATGTTTGTCTTACAACTTAGACTTTTATGGTTTCCCGGAAAATTCTCAATATCCCATTTGAAACTCATCATGCCAAATAGTTGTTCTCAATATTTCAAATGCAAAACTACGAGAACGAATTTTTAAGGATTTAATATTCATAACGTGATGAGATACGACATTTTGGCAATAAAATGAGACAAAACGAAAAACGGTATGACTGAGTTTCAAATGGGTTATCTAACCATAACAGTTTAGATTACACGGAAAAGTACAGCAAATGGTGGAAAACTATAGGAAACTGGGTTCCTTGATTAATCTGAAATTATATTTCATGGATTCTCATATTGACTACTTTGCATAAAATCTTTCAGTAAAGAACAAGGTGTAAGATTTTATCAGCAGAATGGAGAGCGACGTTACCAACGTAAATAGGATAAATATATGCTAGGTGATTACTGTTGGAAGCTCGCAAGAGATGTATCAGAAAACTTACAAGATGGTGTTAACTGAACTCCAAATTCGGTTCCAACGGCTTCAAAAATATAGAAGTACGATGGTTTCGCCCATTTGCACATCTATACTTCGATTTGACCTTAGAGTGATCTTGAAGCTGATCTGATAGGGTTAAATTAATCACCAATTCAGATCCAGCGACCTCAAAACCATAAATGTAGGATGGTCTGTTTCACTTGCATATCTATCTTTCTATTTGACCTTGAAATAGACTTGAAACTAACCTGATGGGGTTAAATGAATCTCGGACTCAGATTCAGCAACCCCAAAACCATAAATGTACGATAGTCTGGATCTCTGGATTTAACCTTGGAATGACCTTAACTTAGGGCGGTGGAGTTAAATAGATCCTAAATTCGGATTAAGCGCCTAAAAACATAAATAAACAATAGTCTGGTCCACTTGTATATCTATCTTTCGCTTTAACCTAGGGTGATGGGGTTAAATGGAGCCCAGGTTCGGATTTAGAGTAGTGAAAATACATTAGAGTACATAGGTCTAGTCGGACAGAGCACTGTAGTGTAATTAAAATTTTAATAAAAATTAGAGAAATGTGGAAATATTTGCCACAATTTTCATTTGAAAACAATAATAATATAATTAGATCATATTAAATTTGAGGCATCAATATCTACCCTATTACTAAGACAATTTGAATTTCTTTTTATTGGTATCATTTCAAGTACACGTCTTTTTTGACAGTTATTTTGCAAGTGCAGAAGAGCTAAAATTGTTTGTATTAATATATTTATGAGTATTTAATCTTTTGTGTAGACACTGTTTTGTTCCGCAATATCTAAATTTTATGAAAAGAAAAAGATATAAGTTAAATCAAATACAGGTTATATTCACATATACAAATAGCCGTTACATGTATATTTTGTATCAATTTTAACGACGTTGTAGGCATGTTATAAATTTTTAAAGTTACACAAAAATATATTTCATCATTTGATTGAATGCAGATTTTCTTTATATTCCATTTAAAGATTAATCCAAAATTGAATTTGCCTCATTTAAATTCCATGTTTTAATAGCCTATATGTGCCTAATACAAATTTATAAGAAAAGTTATATTTAATCCCAACAGCATTCCCCAGGAAATTTTAAAAGAGCTTCTAATTACTAACTTGCAGATACAAATAAAACAAAGGGCGAAGATAAAACCGTGGGTAGAGAAAAAGACGACTGAGTTCCTAATTTGCTATGCTAATTCCGTACAGAGGAGAGCATTCAACTTCGACTGATGAAGTTCCAGCGCAATCGTTATAGTAATTACGAATCACCCTGAAGGGCTCAACGAGTTAACGGTTACAATTCAAAATTTCAGTATACAGGGTGTCCGGTAAGTACCTCCTAATCTCTCGGGAGTGTATAGGGGAGGTCAAAATAAAACTAGTCCTTCCTATAATTTTTTTCCTAATGTGCCCCCTAACGGAGTTATGGGGGGTCAAAGGGGTACCTAGAAATTAACGTTTAGGGTTATAACTTTGAAACCACCCTGTATATTTTAATAAAATTTTCGTACGTTGTATTACACATGGAGCTCTACGATTTGATGCTAAAATCAACTTTTTGCTATTATCAGGTGTCCAGAAATGGACTGGCCCTATCACAATTTTTCTCAAAATTTTGACAGAAGTAATTTTATCAAACTGAAAATATTATTATTAGATTCTCTGAAGGTTTTTCTTTAAAAATGGTACTCTTCATTTATTTCGAAAAAATGAACGGTTTGCGAGATAAATCGGTTTTGAAAAAAATTAGTAACAAATACAACAATTAAAATTTATTTTTTTTACATATTATTTCATGCATTTAATTTCTTTAACTTTATCAAGTCCAGAAATTTTATTATTTATTAGCAACGTCGTCCAATATTTGTTCCTCTACATGAGGGTCTCGTACTCTCCTCGGGGCTCCTGCTCCACCACGGCGTGGCAAAAAGCTTCCTAAATAAAGGATTCGGAAGAAATTAGTTTCACTATCGTTTTTCACTATTTTTTTTTATACCTGTTTCTCTTAAACTACGATCAACTCTTTCAAAAGTTTTTGGACTCGGCAAATGTTGACCCGGAAACCTGTCATCATAAAGTCTTCTTGCCTCCACGGAGTTGCATAATGCTTCCCCATAAATTAAGTGCATATCAGCATATTCTGCACAGGGATATTCTTCCATTTTTAAATGTTATTTCTAACGGCTTAAAACGAATACCACAATAAAATTGAATTTTTATTCTGTCACACGCCTTTGACAAGTACTTTAAAATCAACAGGGTCTAACAACGAAAACAATAGAAAAGAACTCTATGACATGAGACAAGAGCAATAATAATTTGTAGATGTATTTTGGTCATAGATGTTGATTTTACAAGAAACGGCATTATTCATTCCCTTAATTCACCATCAGTAAATGTTTATGGTGAATCTGTAGGTTGCCACTAGCGGGAATCATTTTATTGTAAAAAAATAAATTTTAATTGTTGTTGTATTTGTTACCAATTTTTTTCAAAACTGATTTATCTCGCAAACCGTTCATTTTTTCGAAATAAATGAAGAGTACCATTTTTAAATAAAAACCTTCAGAGTATCTAATAATAATATTTTCAGTTTGATAAAATTACTTCTGTCACAATTTTGAGAAAAATTGTGATAGGGCCAGTCCGTTTCTGGACACCTGATAATAGCAAAAAGTTGATTTTAGCATCAAATCGTAGAGCTCCATGTGTAATACAACGTACGAAAATTTTATTAAAATATACAGGGTGGTTTCAAAGTTATAACCCTAAACGTTAATTTCTAGGTACCCCTTTGACCCCCCATAACTCCGTTAGGGGGCACATTAGGAAAAAAAATTATAGGAAGGACTAGTTTTATTTTGACCTCCCCTATACACTCCCGAGAGATTAGGAGGTACTTACCGGACACCCTGTATACATAAATAAACCATTATGTTATACAAGGAAACGTATCTTATTATAGAATTTTAGTAGATTCAGATATAAATCGTTACTAATCATGATAAGTATTATTAGCAGCAAAAATAAATTTTTAATTTATTATACAAAAACAAGAATAAATTTATGCCTAGCCCAAGAACAACCAGGGCAGGTCAAATTCCAGCTAATAGATGTGCACTTTAATTCTGTTGCTGACAGCGATCAGTTACCGAGGTCACGGCATTACAACCTGGAAAATCACTATGTATCAAATAATAGCACCGGCCATGGAAGCCTAAAAGTCACTATTTTTACACAGAAGTTATTTTTCTGCTCTCTCTGATAAAGGCTTTTTAACTATTTAGAAAAATGTAGCTGTTTATGTATTTCATAACTCGCATAGTGTGTTGAATTCTAAGGATACTACTGTATTTCTAACAATTTGTTAATAACAGACATTCTGCATATGGCAGTGGCGGCTCGAAAATTTTTAAACTAGGGAGGCAAGCAAGCTGGGACTGTTCCAAATACGAACTACAGAACTAAGATTTTCATTAATCTTTTTTATTAATTATATAATTTATAGGTAAATTAGAAAATACAAATACAGGGTTTTTTTGAAATTCATTTAGGTAAGATTCTTTTAATTATTTGATGATTTTCCAGAATCTTCAAATTAAATAATTTTTTATTCCCATTTTAGGCGCTTGCTCAATGGTGTAATATTTTATTTACTTGTACTTATCAATGTTTATTTGTAGATTGAAAAAATACAACGAGTAATTTTATTATCAAATATTCATAAATGCCCCAACAACTTTTTAAATCGGAATATTCATTTTTGGCAATATTGAGAAAGCGCGCTTATGAATTGAATAATTAATAATATCGTTCATATTCCTGTACTTGAGGCCATGGGCATTGCCATTTCACATTACACATCTGAAACTTAACTAAAATGAAACAGAGACGACAACAGAATTTTAATTACAGTGCACTGAAATTTTAAATATAATATATAAATAGCGGAAAAGGAAACGACCGTTCAATATGGAGAACTATTGTGTCTCCTGCACTTTCATAGAGACGAGGTATGCCTATGAAGGACCTTTCTCCTGCAATTGCCAACCAACGGATTCCATGCTCTCCATCTCTTTCTTACCTTCATGTTTACTGGTATGGGCATGCCTCAGATGTGTCCTTATTTATATTACTGCGCTTATGAACGCATTGAAGATTGCCTATACCTACATTATTATTTAACATCGCTCTATACAAATCGGGCGCCGCCCTTAATGCTGTTGCAAATGTAACATCTTTTATAGATATACTTAAGTATTACATAGCAAATATATTCTAATGTTATAATAACCCTCTAACCCTCTATCCCTCATTCTAATCATGGGGATTAGCCCAGAAGTCGAACACTTGTTGTACGGGAAAGGGGGCAGCATATTATAATTATTAAGCAGGCAGCATGTGTGCCCAGGAACGACTCAGTGTAGAAATGTGTGAAATATGGAAAACCTTATTAATTAGGGGGTATTCAAGCGTCATACACATCTCACAATGACCCAAACTAACATTTGTCCACCCTACCATACCCGTAGAGAAGGTGCCAATCCTCTCCACGAATATAGCTGATATAAGGTCTACCGATCGCGGGATTCGATCCCACAGCGGTCTGGCCACATCGATAAGTACTAACGCCTTAAACCGCGCGGCCACTGACCGACGTACTGGACATAATACACATTGGTTATAATAAATTGATAAGTTGATTAAAGTAAGCAATTAGTGATTATTATTACTTTAAAATTCTTATTGAGGCATTACTTTACCTGCCTCATTATAGTGGCCGCCACTCATATATTTAAACCTGTATTTTTGTACATTTTAACCCGAGCAACTTTTTTCCATGACATTAAAAGCAAACAGTTTTCTCTCTTTTTTTAACTGTGCGCAAACTGTCTATATGGCTACAAAAATAATATAAATTCATTTTTAATTTGGTTTCTATTGCACTGTTAAAGTTAAACATAATGAATGTTTGTGATTGATGAACTCTTAACATTTTTTAACATGTACATATTTTTCATTATTTGTATGTTGCACACCGATATTCAGTCATATAATAATGTTAGTTTAAAAGTTTTTTCTGTATACAGGGTGATTCTTTAATATTGCGAAAAATTTCAAGGACAAGTTCTTTAGATAAAAATAAGAAAAAAAGTTCCCATTAGCATGTGTCCGAAAACGCTTAATATCCGAGATACAGGGCGTTCATTTTTTTGTAATCTACTTTTAATACTTGTTATTTCAAAAGTCGTTTAACCGATTTATTTGAAAATTGAGTGGTTTATGTCTGATAATAGGAGCCATTTTTTGTATCATTAATAGCATAATACAAAATACAAAATGCAAACTAACATAATACAAAATGTTACAAAATAATTTTAATAACTTTTGCTCTACACTTATTTATTCCTGGGTTGTTTGAACACGATAAGATAATTTAATCAGATATCTATCAAGACAAATACCCTAATCGTATAGTTAAAGGACTTTTGAAATAACAAGTATTAAAAGTAGATTACAAAAAAAATGAACGAATGATGATATGCTAATGGGAACTTTTTTTCTTATTTTTATCTATAAAACCTGTCCCTAAAATTTTTAGCAATATTAAAGAATTACCCTGTATATTTAAATTGTAGTTAAGTCTCATTAGCGGCGAAGCTTTTGCGGAGTCACCACTGAAGATGCCGACAGTGAAGAGCGGCGAAATGTTTGGAAGCATGGAATGTGACCAGTTACAGTGGCGGTTACGGAACGCCTCGGAGGACCACCATTATCCGAAGAACGGTTCCAACCGTAGCAGTCGTAATACCAACAATAGGAACCGGAATCAATACATGGACGGGCCCAGAGACAGCGATAGCGGATCTGTCCCCACAGAGCCTTGCCCGAGAACAACCAGGGCAGGTAAAAGAATCCCGGATAATGCTAGGGATGTTTCTGGCAGATATCTGTTACCGAGGTCACTGCACAACAACCCGGAAAATTAGTATGTATCAAATGATAGCACCGGCCCTGAAAGCCTAAAGAACAATTAGCAGTAACTGCATTACTAGCTTTCTAAAAAGTTTTTTTGAATGAAGTGGAATATATATATATATATATATATATATATATATATATATATATATATATATATATATATATATACAGGGTGAATCTTAAATAAGTACAAATATTTTAACTGCTGGTGTAGTTCGTCATTTAAATCAGTCTAGTGAAAGCCATTTTTAAAAATTTCTAATATTTACGGAGATATTAATTTTTTAAAAAAATACCCACATTTTGAAGACCGCTGGCTGATTTTTCATCCAACAACGTAATGAAACATATGATTTGTTGCGAGGTTGCCATATCTCCTCCAATATAAATATTACGTTTCCTTTAACGTAATAGTTCTATTTTAAAAATACTTGTTTTAAGCATAAGTACAGTAAAATTGGGTATGTAGTATGATACGCAGCAATATTAACATAAATTTTAACATCTGAACTAACCTTACTATACTTCAACGATTAAAAATGAATTTCCGCAAGTTCAATACTACCGTAAAATATTTAGGAAGATATTACGTGATATTACTATGTCCAATGTTCAAAAATTATACATAAACGTGCACACAAGCTTACCTGTTTGTTAAAAAATTAACTATTTAATCAGTAATCCACATTTCACAAGTTAAATGTCATTGTACACTGTTAGAAAGGGACACAAAACACAATTTCCTTTTATGAAGAATAACGAAAAACTATGCACGCGTTTTTTATTTAAAATGGAAAAAATGTCAACTTTTAGCAAATTTTATTGCTATTTTCATGCATTATGTGGGGTTAACAAGTTTGACTTGGGCTTCCGATAATCTGTCATGACAGTCAATGACAGTTAGATAAAAAATAATATAAAATGTTACACTTGACAAAATTCGCTAAAAGTTGAGATTTTTTCTTCCTTGAAGCAAAGACATTTGTGTAATACTGGCAACACTGTGAACCACACGTTTAGTCTGCAGCACTATGACTCATAAAAGTATGAAGGGTCGGTCTAGGCCAGCGGTCCTCAACAAGTTTTCTACTGAAAAATTACGAAATTTATTTAAAATTTCACTTTTTTATTTCTGATTTTTTTGTAAAAAAACTATTAATTATGTGTTCTACACACAAAACTATACTGCTGGTTAAAATATTTGTACTTATTTAAGATTCACCCTGTATATATATTACTAGCTTTCTAAAAAGCTTTTTCGAAAATATATATATATATATATATATATATATATATATATATATATATATATATATATTCCAGTTTTGATAACATAGGTTACTTCGCTTCATTATATCACCTCCAAATCAGTAATTATTATTCGAATAGTCATGTTATTCGAATATTTACATACACTTATTCGATTTTATAGATAGTATTTATTCGAATATACGAATAATTCGGATATGAATCCCAACACTATTATATTTAACTATTTGTTGTTTGAATATTAAGAAATTATTTGGTATGCGAGTATATTTATACAAATTTTTTGATTTTCTTAATTCTAAACAAATATTTTCGCAGATTTAATTTCCAAAAAGTATTACATTGTTGAAAAACATCTTCTCTTTTCTACAAATTTTAATTTTCTTTTCTTATACATGTATAAAACACAATTACTTTTCCAACTAACAGTAATTATAGTTTTTAATTCTAATTTAAACAATTTTATTTTAAATTCTTAGTGCGCCATCATTTACTGAAACACGTAGAAGATAAATGAGTCTGTGGTAATGATACCTCCGGTTTGCCACTATGATAGATTTATATATCATCCACGTTCGTTACCGAAATTGTTTTATTTTCCACTGAAAATCGCCTACGAATTTACGGTTCTTTAATTTTATTGCCCTCCATGAATAAACCGTTACTTTGTTATGGGAGGCCATGATGCGTGTAGTGCTACGTGTTATATGAACGGTGGCATTTCTCCTGGTTGTTATACCGATTGTATATTGTGAGTTGCAGCCCATTTAACATCCACAAAAATCGCATGATCCCGTCGGACTTGCTCGTTTGTGGGGCTTTGAAAAAGACGAATGGTCAAACAGGGCGGCTATGTGACCTCAGGGTGTTTACTACGTTGGCTACGATAGTTATGTCAATTCTGCTGCTGATGTATGGAAAAGTTATTTCCCGGATCGAATATAGAGTGCTAAAATTATTCATTGTTTTCTTTGGTATTTATTAATTAATTAATTTATTTATTTGCAGCAGTGGCGTATTTACGATTTTTTCCGGGTGAGGTGTGGAATTTGTTTCACAACGAAATACTTTTGAATAGGCAATTTGCATGACATTTTTAAATGCTTAAAAATATTGTTATTTTGCTACATATTAAGTACTTAACAAGAATATAATGCTAATTCTGTAAAATTGTTCTTATATTTTTCATAGTTAATTATTTTATATAGCAATTTATTCAAATATTATCACGGGTTTGGAAACAACAATTTTGACCATGCCATTTGAAAGAGCGTGTCATTATACATACATACATTATGAAAAATTATGGTGTTACATAACAAAAATTTCAAGAAAATAATGTTTGAAGATTTTCAAATTTAATTTTCACAATTCTCCCGATTTTCAGGTGGGATCATTTCTACCCAACCAAAATATTTAAAATGATTAGCACCACACCATGTTTCGTCTGTGTAAAATATTTTCCATTTCATTTCTCGGTAATGTTTGATCGAGTATATATATTCTGATCATGAAGCAGCTATATTGCTCCATCAGGAACGGTTTAGTTTCCAATTTCCGGAAGGAAAAATTCATTTGTTTAACCCATCATTTTAAAGTGGAATTACAGACCTCAGGAAAGTCCGGAAGGTCATCCTTTAACATTTGATGGAGTTGTGCTATAGTTGGAAATGTTTGTAAATGTGGAATAACTATATGAAGAAGCTTTAAATTGGTATCTTAACAAGAATATAATGCTAATTCTGTAAAATTATTCTTATATTTTTCATAGTTAATTATTTTATATAGCAATTTATTCAAATATTGTCACGGGTTTGGAAACAACATTCTGATTGGTCCACGTCACATCATATGGAAAAATCCATGGTGACACATGTCAAATTGTCAAATCGACGTAGGTTTAGTTAAGTCGGTTAGCGAACTCGTTCCGCAATCTGCAATCTGGTGGTATCCGGTGTCCAGCATTATAACATAAGTCTTGGATTGCCGAAAGGGATGGAACCGATAAAACACAAACGCCAAACGAATAGTGTACTATACGAATACTGGTTTAGTCCGCCAAAATAGGGGAGGACGCGTCAAGCTTGGACGGCGAGCTGTGGAAGGGATTATTCTTAGCATTTCATATGATCGGTTAAATATTTTCTCTATCTGTATACTGTGACGTCACATAGTCGCCATTTGTATTTCTCGCGTTTTTGTGGTTGAGAAATACGTAATAAATCTATTAATTTATTACCGCTTTATTTTTCCAGAGAATGACATAAAACCAACACAGTACGCATAAAATGAATTGATTAATATTTTGGTAATAAAATAAAAAAATATGCAAATTGCCTGTTAATAATGTTGTCATTGTGAACCTTAAAATCGTTCAATAATCTGCCACTTTCTAGCACCCTTGCTGTAATATGACAGAATCGAGCCATAAAGTCCACTTTATGACACGATAGTAATAGTATTTACCTTTTAAATTGAATTACCTGGGTATTGAAATTCGCTATTGATATTAAATTATTAGACTATGTCTACTATCGGAATAAAAAGTCCAGCCGATATTGCCAAAACGTAGCATAGGTAGCCTCACTATTATTGTTATGCACAATCGATTAGGATTTGTTTTTAAATATTCGTTTTTAGTTAATAGAAATAATGTACCAAAAAACACGATTTTCGAGCGGCAAAACGTAATCCTCTCACTTCAACTCATCATAACTTTTTTATTTATAGTCTTAAAAATGTGTAATTTTAACTGGTAATACATTAAACTGTGCTCTTTGGAACTGTGTAAGTCTCTCTTCGTAGAATTCCTTATTTTTTATCTTCGTAAATATAGCATCTTTCTTTAAAAATAAAAAACAGTCATAGAACATATAAAAACCTTAACAAAGAAATGTAACAGTTTTGTGAATTAATGCACCTGTAAACAGTATATGAGTAAATATAGTGCTTTCGAAAGTAACGAATAAATTCATTAGTTTTTAAATTGACGACCCATATTTGTGGCGTCATCGTTGTTCGAGATATGACGTCATCGATAATTTTTTTAAATAGCAACTCCCAATTTTGACCATGTCATTTGAAAGAGTGTGTCATTCTACATACATACATCATGAAAAATTATGATGTTACATAACAAAAATTTCAAGAAAACAATGTTTGAAAATTTTAAAATTTAATTTTCACAATGCTCCCGATTTCAGGTGGGATCATTTCTGCCCAACCAAAATTTTTAAAATGATTAGCACCACACCATGTTTCGTCTGTGTAAAATATTTTCCATTTCATTTCTCGGTAATGTTTGATCGAGTATACATATACTGATCGTGAAGCAGCCCATCAGGAACGGTTTAGTTTCCAATTTCCGGAAGGAAAAATTCATTTGTTTAACCCATCATTTTAAAGTGGAATTACAGACCTCAGGAAAGTCCGGAAGGTCATCCTTTAACATTTGATGGAGTTGTGCTATAGTTGGAAATGTTTGTAAATGTGGAATAACTATATGAAGAAGCTTTAAATTGGTATTATCCGCGCCTTTAGCTTGAGTTTTGATAGTACTTATTACCCTATTTACTTCCTCAATTGTTACTTCAGAAAACGAAAATCCATCTTCAAGACCAGGAAAAATTGTATTGTATGTATTTAAAATTGTATCACTAAATTAATCATTATTTAAATTCGTTTGAGGAGTATTGTGTATGAGAAATGCATTAAATGATTCTGAGTCAAAAGGGAAAATTATAACATTTTTACTCTTTGATAAATTTTGAGTTTTTTAAGTTTTCCAAAAAATATTTGGACATGAACATTAAATTATTTTATTATAATTCTTTAGTAGTTCTACAATAGGTATTTCTAACCGTGCTATGAAATTGTTTTATAATTATTTCTTAAATATGGATTATCAACCTACAAAACTATTATGTTAAAAGATTCTTGGAGACGATTTTACTTATTTAAAGGAAATAACTATATTGTATACTCTAATATAGTTCTGTAATATTATCCGTTTTAAAACGAAAACAGTAATATAATAATTACAACAGAAACACGTTTATTTTTACGTAAAATTACATTTACAAACCATTCTATATAACAAATTTGAAACAACAAAGTGGTAGGACCTTGTTTAGTTCATAGCGAATGGTAGAAGTCAAGTATTACCTCTTTGCTTTAGCTTTTAGTGATTGTATAATGACACAGGTGTCCAGTTTAAGCCAGTGGAAAATATTCGTAGGAGGTGACGGATTTAGAAGAAATGTTAACAAAAAAAACTGCTCGAAATTAAAACAATTTCTACTTTTATCTCACCCATTTCATTGAAATAATTTTGAAAATATGAAAATTACATGCTTATATTATTTACCATTACGATACAGCCCTATTATGGTACATTCTTTATAGAATCATAATTTCCAGTGTTTTTTTAGAAATCGCTCAATTAACTTACTTGTCATTTACCGCTAGTTTTTACAACCAAATTATTTTATAAGCAGCAGCCATTTTGACACAACGTTGAAAATCGTTGTGGCGTATAATTATAGAAATGTCACAAATTTAACCGGTTTCATAATATTGAATAGTGAAAACGAAGACTATTATGAGAAGTTATGATGATTTTAATGCTTTTGGGACTAGTTTTAGCGTCAAAAACCATGAAATTTCAAAAAACTTCTTTTTTAATTATGATGAAATATTGCAAATAATTATTATTTAATACGGGGAGCATGTAAAATTTACTGTATATGGTCCATATAAATCACAATAAATTCTTCTTTGCAATAAAAATTGCTTTCTCAAATTGAAGTAAAATGTGAATAATAATATTGAGTACCTAATACACCATACCAGTCCAGTTGCAGACACTGCGATTAAATAGAGATGCTCGTTACTATATACCTACTTTGATGTACTATTGCTACTAAAGGTACTAAAATAAAACTCTTATAAAATTGTTGTTTAATTTATTTGTTGCTATTATATAACTATATATTATAAATTTTTTTAAAACGGGCGTTACAAAATCGCAACAATTGTAGAGTTGCTGTATAACTATTCTTACAATGTTTTATGACTTGCTGTTTTCTAAAATTTATTTCAAACCGTTTTAGCTGTTGTAAAATACCAGATTGCTAGTTGAGAAGTATTAGTTATGTAAAAATAAGAATAAATATCACTTGAGAATACAAAATTTTATTGAGAATAATAGTTCGCAAAAAGTAATGCAAATGGAAATTAAGTAAAAGATTTAAATATTTGGTTTAAAAGAAATAATCGACAGCCTTCCGGGGAGGTTCAGACTCTCTGGACCGGAGGATCTCCCTAAATACGCCATCGATTTGCTGTCCAGATAGAAAATCCACTTATAGGATAGGAAAAGAAAACAATTTGTATTACAAATTCAAGTTCAAGTTGTAAATAACAAATAACAAAGTCAAAATGTAAAAGTAACTAACAGCCACTTACATAGTAAAATAATTGAAATATGCTTATCTCAGTATCCTTAGATTTACAACAGAAAATATTTACTTAATTTTGAACTGCACAATGATCGCTGCACATGACAAATATTAGTTTTGTTCGCACAATACACAAATCAGTTTCCAATCGTCAGGTGCATTTCAACTAAAAGAATGCATTATCAACATTATGCAGGCATTAAAATAAACTGCGCTTGCGTCGGGCGATTGAAAACGGTTTCCAACTGTTATGTGAACAGGGCTATTAGTGTTACACATGAAATAATTGTAAATGGCACCGCGGAAAAGCAATTTGCACACTTACATTATGGGAATTAGTATTTTTTGCATATATCTCAAGTACAATGAAACAACATAAAATGTATGTTTCCTTATCAAGCAAAATTCAAGTTTTCAAGTCAACTAAGAAGGAAACTTTTATATGTATCACCCTGTACTAATAGAAGTAGTAGAAATTTATTATAAAAATAATCTAGGTACAATCAATACATTTTTTGCGTAATATTGACATAATTATATAGTAGACATTCTGTTGCTGTGAGAATTGTATGCTAATTTTACTTCTTTATGTACTAGTCCAAGGTAATTTGCATTTTATGTCTAAGCAGCAGTCTTAATTAAGTTTTAATATATGCAATGTCGATGAGAAAGTTTTTTATTTAATTTTGATTATAAATAAGGTAATAAAATCAGTTACAATAGCAATAATATCGATAAATGTATTTAATAACAATAATAATTTGTCTTTATTGGATATATATATATAATAATAACAAACAAACTCAAACAATAGTTGGCGCCGTTCGGCTCTTCAGCCGCTCTTCAACGTAACCAACAAAAATAGAAAATAATACATAGCATAAATGCACCGAATAAATAGTAAAAAATATATAAGCAAATATAGATACAAAATGAAAACAGCTATGAACATTTATCTTTTACTCAACAGTAAAGCCTTGACGTGCTTACGAGATATTGTTATTGTATTGATCAATTTAGTATCACATGGTAGTTCATTGAAAATATTAGTAGCATTATATATATAAACGAGTTACAGAATTGAGCAGTATTCTGTTTAGGCACTGTGTATAACCCACAATAACGAGTAATGGGGTCGTGTATATCTTCACCCTTTGTTAACTTGTTAAAAAGATATTTAGGCGATTGAAATTGCTTAAGTTTAAATAATAGACAAGTCATATGGTATTTAAATCTTTCAGACAAATTCAGCCACCTGGTTTCCTGAAATTTAATGGAGATCTGATCATATTTACGAAGGCCATAAGTATATCCAACGCAAGAATTTTGAATTTTCTGTAATGACATTTTATCCGAATTAAGGAAAGCAGACCAGTAAACAACGTCACAATAACCGAGATGGGAAAGCACTAATGACTCACACAGTAGTGCCTGAACATCCCTGTCCAGAACTTCATTATGGAGATAGATCTTAATTTTTAATCAAAGTCAATGTACAGTCCCAAGTTTCTACAATTATCAGTGGGTGACACAATATTGTTATTTAATGTGATTTTAAAGTTAGGATTGTCAATGATACTTTGCCTACCCTTACCGAATACTAAAAGTTCAGTTTTATTTTCATTAAGAACTAGAATATGGGCACAAGCTACTTGAGAAAATGTTTATAGGTTTTCATTTACATTAGTTAAGGCCAAATCGAGGTCAGATATAGGAAAGGAATATAATAATTGCGTGTCATCCGCATACTGTGTATATAACAATGTTTAAGATAACTCCAAAAATCAGCAGTGTAAATGGAAAAAAGAATGGACCCCAAAACGCTACCCTGTGGCACACCTTTTGTTATGGGCATGTATTGTGATAACTTATTATTAATCCTGACACATTGCTGCCTATTAGACAAATAACTATTAAACAATTAAAAAGCAGTAGCACTTACACCAAAATATTACGTGAGCACCTGTATACAGGGTGATTCTTAACTCATACGCAATTTAACTCAAGTCTATATAAACATGTATCCAAAAATATTTGGTTTTTGATATACAGGGTGTGAAATGATGGTTTTTAATTAGAACTTCCCAAACGCGTAGAGATAAATTAAAGAAATTTAACACAATCGCATAACTATTCAAAAACTGAAAATACACTTTGTTCAAAGAGGTACTTCAAAAATACCCAAATTTTTATGACTATTTTTTTTAAATGTCATAGCTAAAATAAAAAATGTAAGAATTTTTACATAAATAGGTACCCTAGTTGAAATTCAATGTCGGCAACAGTTCTTGAGAAAAATGGAATTTAATACCTAGGCGTATGATATCTCATTAAAAATGTATGGAACCTGAAACATAGTTAGCTTTTAAATGAAAGAAAATTTTCACATCATTCAATATTTACCCCAAATAATACAAGATATTTTATAGCAGTGGTTAAGAATGTCCTTGTAACTAATTTTTGGAGAGTTAAAGTTGCAAGGTTTAGTCGCATAAACATTTTATTTGGCATGAAAATTATATAATTGTGTTTTACGAGTTCTATATAAAAACAAGTTATGTTTTAGCAATGGACTTACAGCATTGATAGAACAAACTAAACGATTCCAATAAAGCATGTCATGATAATGTCTTATAAAAACATTATAAAATTGTTCTGCCTTATTTACAAACCCATCACAACTATAAAACTATTATTCAACTGTCTTTAAATTTTACGACATATGTCTATTATAAGTATCTTTATATTAGGTATCCGATGTTATACTTATAAATTCAAAAATATTTAATTGAAAAGTGAATTTCAGGTACGAATAAAATTTTAGTGTGATAAACGAATAAAGTAGGTTGAAAAGTAATAACGCGCCTGCATAGTACTAAAAATAAAGATACTATTTTCGTTCACAAAAAAAAAAAACTGAAAATTAATACATGCACATATGCTGCTAAAAAACTTCCCCAATTCGAATTATAAATTCCATATATTAAAAACTCTCATTTTTTAATGAGCAACGGAAGTTATTTTCATCGCGCTAAAGTAATAAAACAGTTTGGTCACTTCAGAAGCATTTAAAATACTTTAATGTTATGTAAAAGCGAAACATAAGAGCATTATATTTTGTAGAAAAACGTTTACTCGTGTTAACTACCTTTAGCAAGTGAAACAATAATACGATGAAATTGCTCATGTCATGTAACCGCTATATATCTTTTATATAAATTTCTGGTCTTATAATTTTGAATTGTAAGACTAGTGTGCTACTAGGGACATGTATAGAAATATTTATTTCTTAGTTAACAAAAAAGTTTACCTGATAAATTTTTGTACTATAGTTTTTTCATTATTTGTAATCAGCTATAATTTCACAAGTATATATGTATAGCTTAACAATCACCTTGTATATTCACAATACTATCTAACAACATAAAAAATTTCAAGGCCGTTGCACTTCTACATATAAATGTTATGTTATTCGTTACTGTTAGGTGCGTAAAAATGCAAATATTATTATTTTATTATTATTTCTATATAATTTAACAGCTACGGTTCAATATCAGAATGGGAAAAACTAAAACCTAAAATTTTGCAATAAAGAAAATAATATCTAAAAAAGAGAAACTGAAATACAATATACAAAAGATGCAACTAAATTTTAGCAATACTAAATCTCAAAATATAAAATGTTCATCAAAGAGATTACAGGTAGGAATTGACTTATTTGTCCGTTTGTTTTTTTTTTGTTAATTATAAGATTGAATAGACATGTTCACAAATTCTGTTTAAACGTCATCAAATGGTTAAAAATGGCCTATGCAAATTTTTACAAAAATCAAAGAATTACTTGTATGATCCAAAACAAATATCAATACTCTTCGGAATGTGAGAAACGCTCTGTGACGTCACTCTGCGGAAAAAGCTAACACGCGGGAATTAGTGGTTTAGGTTAGGTCTTCATGTAAGCCAGGTCTGTCTTTACCGACGTTTACGTACCGTTGTGGCCTTTGCGTTCCCTTTTGTTTTGTAATTTTTTAAAATTTCAGTGAAGGTAAGGAAATACTAAAATAGAAAAAGATTTTCAAAAGGCAGACTTACATAATCTGTGGTGTCAGAATCTTTAACCATATGAAAAGACTTGAATCAGACTGATTCCACTGGTGTAAAAGCGAAACTGCAAGTATTGTTGTATGTAAATACCCCCAATTTTGACCAAGCCATTTGAAAGAGCGTGTCATTCTACATAATGTCACGGAATTTGCCCCACTCACACCCAAATCGACGACTGTGGTACCGCGAATTACTAAGATTGCCCCGATCGCCCCTACACGATTCTGTTAAACAAACAAAAAGCCGTGGATCGAGACGGGACTAGAAAATTTGAGAAGGGGAATTTGAGGTATATTCTAGCATCTCTAGATCTATTTTCTAGCATCTCTCGAACGCTTCTCGTCGTTTCTCAAATTTTCTAGTCCCGTCTCGATCCACGGCTTTTTGTTTGTTTAACAGAATCGTGTAGGGGCGATCGGGGCAATCTTAGTAATTCGCGGTACCACAGTCGTCGATTTGGGTGTGAGTGGGGCAAATTCCGTGACAATAATAATAATAATAATAATAATAATGCATTTATTGCCCAACAGAATATATATTCCAATTACAGGACAAAACATGTTATAACAAAGTAATGAAGTAACAGTGTACTTAATTTTAATTACTAATAATATTTAACATTTACTAAACTAAATCAGTCTGAAAGCTATATCATAATATAGATGAGGCCAGTTAAACGCTTCCAAAAAATTGAGAACTAACTGATAATAATTGTTTGAGTGTATCAAAATTTAGGTCACATAAATGAGAAATTTGATCAAAATTAATTGACATGGTGTATACAGGGGATTTCGTAAGGACATGTGTTCTAGCATTACGACAGTAAAACATGTAATCATCACGAGATTCAAGCCTAGGTACACGTAAGTAGAACATTTTTAAAATTTCTGGTGAATCAATGAGGTTATGAAATAAACAAGAAAGATAGACTTGTGAGAACTCTCCTCAACTGCAACGATTTAAAATCGAATCTCTGCAACAGGAGGCCATGATCAAATCCTCTAGCAGGATAAATATTATCAACGCGATATGCCATGAATTTTAAAAAGCATACATACATACATCATGAAAAATTATGGTGTTACATAACAAAAATTTCAAGAAAATAATGTTTGAAGATTTTATAACTTAATATTCACAATACTGCAATTGCAATTGCAATTTAATATGCAAAGTATACGTTACTAGACCGGTTAATTTTGAAGATTTAAAAGCAAAAATTCGTCACGAGATGCATCGTATACTTCCTGAAGTTATTAATAATGTCCAAAAAGAATTTATTAATCGTCTTGGCTACTATCAGGCAGTCAACGGTGCACAATTTGAACATTTAATTTGGTCGATTTTTTACATAATCATTATCATTTTCGGTATTGTGAAAATTAAATTTTAAAATTTTCAAACATTGTTTTCTTGAAATTTTTGTTATGTAACATCATAATTTTTCATGATGTATGTATGTAGAATGACACGCTCTTTCAAATGGCATGGTCAAAATTGGGGGTTGCTATTTAAAAAAATTGCCGATGACGTCATATCTCGAACAACGATGACGTCACAAATGTGGGTCGTATGTCAAAAAGTGCCTTTTTTAAAAGCAAAATCGACGTGTCAGGGTATTTTTTCGATAACTTCTCAATTTAAAAAATAATGAATTTATTTTTCGAAAGCACTGTATAGTACGAAACCTTCAGTAGTTTATTATATAGGGTGATACAAATTAAATGTAAGAGCTGTGGTACGTCGCGTCGGAAAAGTTAAATAATCACATATATTTATGTTGTACCAAAAATTTCTCGGTCCGCAGGGTATCAAATAACACTAATATGATGTGTTTAATTTAATTAAAAATTAATATTTATTTACGTAAATCAAACTAAGGAGTTATAAGTAAATTATGTCTATACATATAGCAATTATTCTGCAAAAAAGAATATAAAACAGTTTACATTAAAAACTGTAAAATATATTCAAAGAAAACTTTTAAGTTACCTCAGTTTTATTGTGAACGCTTTTTTTAGTAATTGTAATTTTATTTCTATGGCATCATTTTTTATTTTAATTAAAAAATGGTGAACAAACGTATTCCTAAAATTGCGCGCTAAATGCGAAATATTTTTAAATATTTATTTTTTGCAAAAAAATATCTTGAATACAGTTTGTGAGATCCACTTATATAAAATTCATTTTCAGCTCAGAGGATTCAATTGGATTGTTTGCGTTATGAATAATTCAAAATTAATTCTGTAATTATTCTGCGTTGGTCATCTGGTCAAAATTGAAATTTTGCTTTTATTTCCATACTTGACACTTAAAATTCAAATAAAATGGTAATGTAAAAATTATTTTCTCTTTCAGGGGATTTCGCATTGCCATTACTTCGCATAAACTAATCAGAGCGTGCCTATAAAACAGAAATTAAAATATAGGTACTTATTTATTTTTATGTTAAATTTTATATTGTTATATTGTAGGTATATGGAAAATAAAAGTCAATATAATCCATTATATGCTAAATAGTGACTGTGAGTTCTGCAGAAGTATTTACATTATATCTATAAATCAATTGTATTTCTGTAGCATAATTGCATATTATTTACTTTTCATTAATATGGCAAAAAAAGTAGAAAATAATATACCGAAGGTTTTAGTTAAATATGAAAGAAAAACAAAACTCATTAAATGATTGTTTTTAATATATCAGTAACATATTATTAAACAATAATATACAAACCTTTTTTGCAAAAATTTTAAACATTCGATTCGATTCGACTGATATAGAAAACCACAATAACAATTTTATTATATCGGCATCTCATGTTTCTTATAATTCTTCATGTCCTTCCTTCAATTCCTCATTGCTTTTGTTTAGTTATTTAGTTTTTTACCCCTTGTCTTTAATTGGTCATAAAAATATCCAAATATTCTAACCTTGATTGTTCTTTGGCTACTATTTTTTGCTTTCGTCCCCCCAAACAAGTTTGTTTTAAATACTTTAGTGGAAAGCACAAGAGTAGATCAAATATAAACTGGATTTGTTTTTTCTAACTGTACCTATTGTCAGAGTAAAAGAAAATTTTAATATAATTTATTTTTCTATTTAATTTTCACTTTTAATACATTTTCCATCAGAGAAGTTTCTTAATTCCTTTATCCACACCTTGATCGTCAGCAAAACGGCGTCCTTCCAGTACTTTCTTGATTCACATAGTGACAAATGGTCTATAGGGCGGCTGCTCAAGTGTTTGCCAATGGATTTTTTCCAGTTTTTCTTCGATGAAAGCACCTGTGTGTGTCGAGTATTATCTTAAAGAAAGCTGACACTTCGGGCAGGTACATCTCTTTTTTTTTTGCTGAACGGCCAGTTTTGCTTGATCAAGGAGCTGTCTGTAGTAGGTACACCAAGAATGATATGAAACAAAAAACAGTAGCAAGAACTTTCTCTGTAGAAAAACGAGTTTTGGCATTTTGCGAAGGTACTTCCAAGTTTTACTACTTCATGCGGGCTGCTATTAACAATGTTACTACTCCTGACATTTAATTTTTCAACGATTACTGCAGATATTGATACTCTCCTTAATACACAATTACGGATCACCCAAAAGTAAAGATGTGTACGATATGAACACACTTATTTAATATTACAAACAATCAAACATATCATAAGTTTACCATTAACCATTTTGATAAACACCTGCGTATCATTAAATGTTTTTCCTAGTTGCCCGAAAATTTCAAAGGTCGTTTCAGTTTACAAAAAGGGTAATATAAAAGACGCCTCCAATTATAGGTCACTTTCAATAATCCCATCCATTGCAAAAAATTTTGAAAGTGTTCTAAAAAACCAAATAATGCATTATTTTGAAACTCAACGTCTTTTTAACTCTAACCAATATGGATTCAGAAGTAATCGCTCCACTACAATAAGCATAGAAAACTTGATAAGTGAAATAAACCTAGGTTTTGAACAGAATAAATTTGTTTGTTCGCAGTTTCCAGATCTTACCAAGGCCTTTGACTGCGTTTCGTTCTAATTCTTATAAACAAACTGCGTTTTTATGGCTTCAAGACAGATTATATCTTTATTACATTATTATCTGAGTAACAGGCAGCAATATGTAGTTCAGGATAATATTTCATCAAATCGTCTAAATATTAATGCTGGTGCCCCTCTCAGGGATCAGCACTGGGACCACTTTTTTTCTTAATTTATATTAATGATCTTCTCTTCTCAGTTGATAACTCGTTACTTACCATACAGTTTGCTGATAATACTAGTCTCACTGGCCGTGACATGATACTTGCAGATTTACTTGAATGGATTCAATACAATGAACTAATAATGAAAGACTGGTTTCTTTCAAATAAATTAAATCTAAATGTCTATAAAACAGAAACCATCATATTTACTTTAAGAGAAATAAAACAAAGTAAAAATCCAAATTCTGTCAAGTTTCTGGGAGTCTGCTTGGACCCTAAATTACCATGGGACTAGTATACCAATTCTGCCTGTAACAAGATCTCCAAAAATGTATTCCTGTTGCGCAGTCTAGCTCAGAAAGTATCAACATCTATTTTAATTACAGTCTAACATAGCCTTATACACTTGGTAATATCTTATGCTATTCTGATCTAGGGGCATGCAAGCACTGTTGTTGACCTATTCTTTCTACAAGGAAAGAATAATCTCCGGCCTTGGTTCCAGAGATGCGTGTAAAAGTAACTTTATTGGATTAAAAATATTAACCGTTATATATATTACAGTGTTTACTGAATGTGAGGAGTGATGTAGATGCTTATACCACAAGTCTTATCAGATAAGGGGTAAGCTACTTACCTTCGATTGAATAAAACGAGAAATGGCACTAATTATTGGGGTATTAAATATTATTATGCCTTACCTGCGCATATCAAAGCTTTGAATATTAATTCGTTTAAATATAAAGTTAAGCAGTTTATTTTGAGAAAAGCGTTTTATAGTAATGATAAATATCTTGGCAGTAATCTGTCAACAATATAAACTTTATAAATTCCTTTTATATCTGTGTTTAATATTAATTTGTAATTTATATTCTCTTTGATAATTTTTTTAGTTACATTTTTATTTACTTGACTATTCATATTGTTTTCGTTACCTTATCTGTATTGTTATACGTATTTTAGTTATTGTATTTTAACATATTTATTACTATATTCCCATTAAGAAATTTTTATTTTGTTATTTGACTTGTGTAAATACATTGTCTATGTGACACCAATAAATTACTACCACTATTACTGCTACCTCAGTAGATTAACGGTCATTTTCCCTACACAAGTTAATATTAAATGAGAAAAGTCACTCCAGAAGAGCACGTAATAACATGTTTTAGCCAATATGCTGCATAACCTTTATCTCAACATTAAGGTTTGTCGGGTAAGTATTGTCAATTTTACGTATTATCTTAATTTATAAAGGTATTTTTTCCTCGATCCCTTACTATTTGGTGCCATATTAATATATTCATTCGTAAACTGACTACGGCCCTGTTAAACTCCGCGCTCCACTATCTCTAGATATAATTTGCTTTAGGCTGTAAAACATGAACAGTGTGCTCATATCCGTGAACGGTTATCCACTTGCAGAATGTATTGCATTAAATGCATACCACAAAAAATACTAAACATTCTTTCTTCTAAAGAGATCCTGGTAACAAAGCATTTTGCGGTAAACAATAGGTAGGTAACTATTATGCCATTGGGAACAATGCAAATTGGATAAGGTAATTAATTTAATAAGTCAAGCATATCGAGTACATGTTTATAAAAAGTAAGGAAAGTGGAACACGGGTACTGGATAAAAAATTATCTTATTGATATGAGTCTAGCTTTAAGTTATTTAATAAATTTTAAGTAAAATCATAAATGACTTTGTCAACAGAAACATGAATTTGGATAATAAATTTGTAGTCTTTTGGTCACGGTATTCCAAAACAAATTTATAATAAATAATTTTCTTAAAATATTTATGAATATTTAAGCTCGTGGAAAATTCAGTAAGAAAATTTCTCACCAAACTATCTATTAATTTGAAGGAACAGAGTGATCTTATGTATAACAACTAGATCTGCATGAGAATGCTATCATTTAATGGTGGTGACCTCAACAGACAACAGCATAACTGTATGTTGGATAAAGGAACACGAAACGTGCAATGACAATAAAGTAGCTGACAAACTGACCAGGAGTGCATTGGGTCTCAATATTTTAGGATCTACTTCCTCCAGCGTGCTTCCGTTGTCAGCTTTTGTCGGTATTATCAACGAAAACACAAACAGTTTAGAAAACGGTGGGCTGAAACAAGGCTGTCAATTAGCTAAAGAGTTAGGAGAAGTACCTGGTCGGGTCTAGGACAAATCTTCGCCTATTAGCAGGTATTCAAACTGGCCACTGTTGGTTAAGTAAGCAATTTTAGTATATAAGGAAGTGTGAAACCTCTTTTGTAGGGGTTGCGAACATAACGAGGAGACAGTATTTCATGCACTCTGTGAGTGCACTGCCATCTCATCAACAAGAGAATCCGTGTTCAGAGGGCCAACGTTCTATGGCCTAGAGATCCCCCTGATCAACGTCATCACCTTTTTTTATTTATTAGGCTGGTTGGCCGTCAGGTGGACTGATTTCGTAATGGGAGGAAGTACAAGTAGTGGCCCAATGAGGCCTAAGTACTATAGTCTTTTAAGATACCCTCCCCACAATTTCAGATTCCAGATGGGATGAGCCGGTGAATTTATAGGAATTTTAGTGTCAACAACTGTTTTTGTCTAGACACATGTGTGATGGACTTGCGGTTATGGCGTCATAATTTAAACAAAATATTATTATTAATATACAATATGAGCAGATACAAAGTATTTTATGCTGAGTAGGTAAATATAGAACAAACAAATAAAATTGTACCAAAAAAATGGTTAATAAACACTGAAAAGTTAAATATAAAATAGAAACCGAGATAAGTAATACTCTCATAAGGAATAATAAACTCAGGCGTTCCAACTAACATGACAACAATGACAACCAATTCTGAATGATTGGTTCTAAAATTTTCTCTTCTTAATTTGAAGGAGTGATTAAGATCTCAGATTTTTTTCTGATTTAATGATGGAAGGCAAAATAAATTTAATCTGACCTCATAAGATCTGTGGGTTAGTTGGGTTACCCATTTGGTACATCTTCGCTGAACTGATTCAATAAGAAGCACATCACGGATAAGACAGCTTAAGTTATTAGTATGTATGACTCCAAGATCGTTTTACTGATCTACTACTTGCACTGGAATACCATCGACATTGTAGGTCAGTTTAGACTTATTAGTTCCAATATGAAGAACAGCACATTTTGATTTATTGAGAGAAACTGACCAGTCTGAACACCATCTGTTTATGTTGTTTAAATCCTGTTGAAGCGATTGGAAATTTGTTACTTTAGAGTCATCTGCAAAGAATGCGTGATCCTTGTTTAAATGATAAGAAAAAATGATAGAAAATAAAAATAAAACATGATACTTATTTGGATTGGAAACCTTTATCTTGCGGCGAGTATACATTTGGGAATTACAAGCAACATTTAGACTTTAGGCAATAATTTCATGTAGAATGTAATAAATAATAATTTTCTTTGTTTGTTTTAATTTATATAAGACCATTAAACACTCAGGAATAAAAGATACTTAATTAAAATATCAGATCCTGTCAATTTATATTGTATAAATGTAAATTTTTTAAATTATTATGATGAAATAAAATACAAGCTCCTAATTAGTTAAAAAATGTTGGTGTGAAATTTCATTTATATTTTCTTGAGTTTACTGTTTATAGCCGCATTTGTAAAAATTTATCTAGGTGATAGTTTGCCGCGAAGTACAAGCATGATGTGTGCAAGACTTTATTTTTCTCAGCAACAATTTCCCCGCTGCCTTTATCTGGATTGCGATGGAGGTTCCACTTGACAAATAAGTAAGACCTGTTCAGACTGCACAAGAAGTAATAATCCTGTGAGGTTAAGCAGTCTAGCCACTAGAGGGACTGTCATCGTACATTCTCGCAGTTGATCGGTCAAGTCTGTCAGGCAAGCAATCACAACTTCCGCTGGAATACTGTGGCGTGCCGACGGACTGTTTCCGGACTCCGATTTGTAATAATTTGTCGTCGCGGGAACGAAGTTATTGTTTCTACGAGTTCAAGAATTTATTAGCTAGGGTTTAGCGTTCTTCAGACGACAGCTCCTTAACGAGACTATTATTATTCATTTGAAGCAATGTCTTTGTCAGCACTGAAAGAATAGCATGGAAGGTGCTGAAACTTGCACAAATTAGATTACCCATCAGTTGGTGCTATGTTTACACGACATAAAAATATTATAGTAGTTACAGCTACTCAGAGCAAGCAGTGTACAGGGTGTTGCAATATTCCATCATCAAAATTGTACCATCTATCTGACTAAAAATAGGAAACACTTACGAGTAATAACTTTGTACAGAGAATATGTGATCATTTCATTACATTAGATTCATTATGTATGTCCTTCCATTTTCATTATTGTGTCAAAAGTGACACCTTTTTGTTAGAAGGAATAACTTCCATTAGGGTTTTTCACTAGTTTTATTTAAACAAAGAATTGCAATATTTTTACAATATTTTTCTCTTCTTCTTTAGTATCACAAGTACGTAAGTATTTTATCTTACCGTCTTACAAAAATAACAAGAATTAGTTTTGAAAAAATAATGGCAACAGTTGAAAGTAGATTTCATTACCAATACGACAGTAGTTCAAAAGAAATCGCAAAATTCATTTTTTCTACAAACATGTTAAAAATGCAATTTTTAATACTCCCTTGTAGCATTAAAAATATTGCTTTAAGGCACCAGTGCCTTAAAATGACCACTTTAAAGCACTAGTGCCTTATAGTAAATGTCAAATTGTGACAGTAAATTTGCAATACATTTAATTTGTATTTTCGTTATTAACATGAATACTTATATTACAGTTCACACAATTTGAAAAATTAAATCCACAATTGTACCACTATCAACTGAAACGACCGCATTCTTAGTTGACCTTTGAGCAGAATCCGCTAATATTGATGGCACTGAAAGCAGTTTTCGGGAAATCGAATTTTTACTTTATAACGAATATTCGATGTATCCCTCGGCGACTGTTGCTTAATTGTTGTTAAATTTGATCCACTATCCGCTAGTAAGCTTGCCGACGAACGCCGAAAACAATGTCCAGTATAGAGGTTAGAATTTGAAAGTTGCAGAAATTTAGCAATAGGAGCAGGAAATTTTCCAAACGTATTTATTCCCATAGGGTTTTTCGTACACTTGCCTTTCACATACTTTAGGAAAAGCCTCCGATGCCCCACATTTGTTGGACGAAGAGCCATGTATCTTCGGTAAAAATCCAAATAAAATTCTTCAACGATAGTGAAATTTTGTGGAACCTTGGTTTTGGTATCTGATATATTAACCAATATTGAACTGGATAGGCCCACAGTTTCCAAGTTGTCGAGAGTCAACTGGCAAAGCTCCTCTCTACTGCAGGCACCAAATATTCCCAAAATAGTAGCTACTTTCATTATAAGATACTCGTCATCCGGTGCACATTTCAAAAACTGCTCAATTTGGTGCTAAATATGCACGGCTTAAAAATAGTTTAGTAGTATTTCATCATCAAAATTCTACCATCTATCTGACCAAAAATTGGAAAAACTTACGGGTATTTATGACTTGTAAATGCTTTGTTTGTACAAATAAAAGGTGGTTTCGTTTTACTACTTTATATTATCATAGTTATAAAATGCAATTTGAAATAATATCAGTGATCGTTTTTTAGTACATGAGTCATCTAGTTTTTCCATTTTCTTTGTTGTGGCAACAGTGACAGTATTTTTTTTGGGGACGATTAGTTTCCCACTGGCAGCTTTACATACACTACATTCTGGTGATGAAAAAGTGCAACTTCCTGAACTTGATTTTACATTGTTTTCTTTTCTTTAGTATCGTAAGTCTGTAGGTATTTTATTTTACAATCTTACAAAAAATAGTAAGAATTATTTTTGGAAAAACAATGGAAATTGCGGAAGTTACATATCTTTTAACAGGATCTTGAATTTCTTATGTATATATTACAGTTGCAGCAACAATTCAGACGACTTATGTCATGCGAGCAAATGTATCATACCTATTTTCATCAAAATGTTTAAGAAACTACAACCGATAGTAATAAAACTATATAGGCCCATAATGATGTGCGCTCCTTTGGAGGGTGTGTTCCTTGGATCATTTTAGGGTGGGTTCTTTCTGCTGCTGTCACTTTGATAGTTTTATTGTTTGGATCGTCATTAACAATTAATGTCAGATATCTACCACCAAATTAGTTCTCTTCTGTTAATTTCTATTGCAGTTATGAATTTTCAATATTTCCAACGAAATAAAAAATTCCCGTCAGGTGCTGCGTAGTGTAAATTTAAATTTTTTACGAAGACTTCAGGTGTGTGACCGACATCTGGGAAGGCATTTTGAAGGCATTTCTATGTATTTACAAAAACAAATATTAGTCAGTGTTCTTTACTGACTGCCACATTTACTGTATTTTTTTAGAATAGAAAGTTGTAATTAAAAAAACAACAGAGGTTGGTGGTTCCCACCCTTGTAGATATTTGGTAAAAATAAAAATAGTATTCAACAATGTCACTTTTCAGATTTATAAGTTTAACCGTTTTTGAGAAAAAAAAATGAAAACCAAAATTTTTTCAATTTTTTAGAAGCCCTTATCTCGTTAGGGAGGGCTCAAATCGAAAAATTTTATAGAAAGTAACCCCACATTATGGGACACCCTGTATATTACATAAAATTTCAAAATTGCAACAAACTATAGAAAATCAAATTAAATGAGAGCAAATTTATTGGTGCCTCAGTTGCTAAATTTGTTGTCCATGGTGAACAGGTTAGCTTTTAATGTAATTTACATGAAAAAGTGTTTCTTATAAGAGGCATGTATCTTTTTGTCCTGTCATTTGTGTGTTTTGTTTGTGATAAATTTTTTATAATATATCTTTGATTGTAACTATTAATTCCAACACAAATTTTAAAAATAATAAAGAACAAACCGAAGGTGAGTTTTTTAAAATTCATAAATGCATAAGGATATTTTGGATATAAATAGCATTGATACGTTTCTACTAACAACATCTCATATTATTTTCGAATTAATTATGAATTTTCCCAGTTGTAAATATCGTGACATTTTAATTGCTTAACTAGATAATTACCTGCAACAATCCTAGCGCCATATAATACTACTAAGTAAGAATCAAGTAAATAAGTTGAAATTTTTTAGTCACCATTGAATAATGAAACAAAATGAATTCTACTTTTAAAGGTGTGAGTGGATGGGCTATTAGTAGGAATTTTGGGAGGCATCAGTTATTAGGTCGTATCAACACATGCCTATAATTGTTTTTGTCTAGGCGCATGTGTAATGGGCAAGCGATTAAGCCGTCAATAATTTAAACAAAATTTGATACTGAAGTCACAGCTTAAATAACAATTGTTATTTAATCTGTGCTGAAGTCGTTATATACGGCCAGTGTACCTGCATATCTTATGGAAGAATGATAATGACTAAAGTAAGTGAATGAAGACACCATTAGAAACGTTTAGCTTATATCTTCAGAGAAATTTATATGATAATAAATGTAAGGTCTTTTTAGATGATATAAATTAAAACAAAATGATTAATCCAGTGGTTTTTATTTATTTAGGTAAAAATTCAAATGTTTGAAGTAACAAAATGTGGGTCTGCCAAGAATATCCAGTGTATTCCAAGATTTATCCCCCTCTTTTCTCAATAAATTGACAAGACTGGTCACTGGTCAAAGGAAATAATTCAACATTTAATTAATAAAATAGGGAATCACTAAAGCCTGCACTTCGTTTGCAGATCACGTCATTATCAGGGGCGCACTCAGGACGCCAAGTTAATGTTTGTAGAAACCGAGATACAAACATGTACCTACATGTAAAAATAATATTAACATCTTACTTTGAACTGGTAATTTATAGTATCCGACATTATTCAAATTAAGTTTATTAGTTTACAAAATACTACATAACTATGCACTTGTAGTACTGGAATAAAATTGAATGACCAGTAACTGCTGTAAATGTTTAAGGTATGAGGCTGTGGAGTTTGTCGCTATTAATCCATTTCAGTTTCGAAAGCTTTCAATATCCACAAAGGTCACTGAGCCATACTTAAAGTATATTACATAATTTACCATGGATGGCACATTTAGGGTGGGTTCAGACAAATCTGAAAATATTTAATGATAAATGTTCCAGTCCTCTGTCTGTTACCTCAGGAGTTCCCCAGGGCTCAGTCCTTGTGCCTCTTTTATTTTTGGTGTATACAGCAGATATGTTTAATTGTGTAAAATACACGAGAATGAAATGTTATGCTGACGATACATAGCTCTCTTTTAGTTTTTGTCCAAAAAATATCGTTGAAGCTTGCAGTAAAATAAACTCAGATTTATTGATGTCTTTACAGGAATATCCTTTAACAAATAATCTAAAATTAAATCCTGATAAATGTAATGTCATTTGTTTTTGTTCTCGTGTAATAAGAAGATTTATTGATGCAAATTTTAATTTAAAAATAGATCAGCAACCACTTAGATCTGTTGGTACAGTAAAAAACCTTGGTATCATTTTTGACATTGATTTGCGTTTTAAAGAACATATAAATGTTTTAATAAAGAAATGTTACGGGCCTCTAAGACTTTTATATATAAATGTATATATTTTAAATTTAGAAATAAGCTGATCGAGACTCTAGTACTACCAATTCTGTCATACTCTAGTGTAGTTTATTATTCGTGTTTAGATAAATTTTCAAAACGTCGCCTTCAAGTCATGCAAAACTGTTGTTGTAGATTTGTTTATAAATTCAAAAAATATGATCATGTTTCTTCTAAAATTAACAAACTATCTTGGCTTAAACTTGAAAGCTTGTACGAGTATAAATATAATTTAACTGTGTTCGTTCATAACATTTTGCTTCATCACCACCCTATCTTCGGGAGAAACTTTCTTTTAAGGTTTAATTTTATTTCTGTTAATGTTAGATACTCAAATTTGCTAGCACTTCCCCGTCATCACTCAGCCATATTTCAGAGAGCATTTTTGTATAATGCAGTACATGTTTACAATAAATTAAGTCCCCACCTTAAGCAGAAATTTGCATTTCGCAAACTTATTAAAATGTATTTTTTATCATTACAAATGTAATTTTAGTATATGTGTAATTATTGTATGTATTTTCATGTGTATGTGAAGCATTTCCAGTTTATACTATTTTATTTTCATCGCGAATATTTTATTTCGCATCTTTTCCTATTTGGATTTGTTTTTATGAAAATGTTTGACTTTTGTCTGTATTTGTTTTATTTTTTCTGTTATTGTTAAGGTTAAGTAGAGTAGCCGTAGGCTAAACTTCTCCTTTTCTAATGTGATTGTCTGTAAATTGCAATCCATTTTAGAAATAAAACCATTTTATTATTATTATTATCTACTTTTTGCCATCAACAAGATTTGCTATACGGCATAAAGTCAAGAAATCGCGAGTGTTCTGCAAAACGGTATCAATTTTTTTCTTCACACGTTCAGCACTAACTAGATCCTTATAACTGGCAAATAAACTGTCGCACATAAAAAACATTATTTACTGCGTTATTTATTGAATATTCTGATGCTGCCACAGTTGTTCAAGACTGCGAATAACTAAACGTATGTATGTATGTATGCTAAATCGCGAATTCTAGGATCGTTAAATATCCGCTGGGTATATAAAATAGAAATAGTATTTTGTAAATGTTTGTTGTCGTTTTTGTTTACGATTACTGCAAACAAATCACATTCTAGGTACAATATCTAGACAACTTTAAATATTATTAGTTTAAATGTATAGCACTTATTTTTAAATCTTCTTTTCAAGAATTGAACTAATTAAAATAAAACATATTTTTCGAAACCAGTCCGAAAATCTTCATCATAAAATTTTTATTTGGATATATCAAAATATTTAAGTTACCAATGTATAAACCAAAACAAATAATAATTTCTGTAACAGCAGTTTTCAATTAATTGCATATTTTCATGTTGTTGATATTGATAAACATTGATTGAAAAATTGGTATCCTATTGATTGTGTATACCTACTTGAAATTTTGATTAAAGATCATCTTATTTTTATAAACTATACGACAAATTTAATTGTGTAACTCATATACAGGGCAGTTTACTCAGATGTAAAGTTGCACAATGGTAAGTGCAGATGCCTTTAATTGATACCTTTCGTTTTCCTGTAACTTTCATAGAACACTAGATTACATATTTTGATTATATTGTCCATGAAATTATTATAAATTTATTTTTTGTCTCAATATGATTAAATCTTAGCTTTAGATTTAGGTAGCTACAGATTGATACATATTTTAAAGATAATGAATAGGATTATTCGAAAATGTAAAAATTTATTAGGAAATCCATAAGAGAGAGGTAACCAAATTCTAAATGATTTAAGTTATTCAAAAATGAAAGTGTTCCATGAAGACTAAATACTTCATTAAAGAGCGTTTTACTGCTAAACTCTTTTTAAATTTTATCACCTGTATATCCTTATCATGAGAATTCAATATCAATATGTTAAGTGCCACAGCCTTCTTTCTCTCATTCCAAAATTCAGCTGAACAAACATACACAGAGTGTTTCCCAATAGCGTGTAGAAAATACAGGGGCGTATTCTATAGATAAAAGATCATTTTGTTAGATACAGGGTTTCCAAAGCTGATAAAAAATCAGTTGAAAATTCATAACTTCTAAACCTCTAATTTTTTAGTATGTTGATAGGTATAAAATATAAAATTTGCAGCGTATCTCGGGATTACGTAAAGTACCAGTGGCGTACTCCTATTAAGAAAATCAAATATGTCTTAAAACGGTCAGATACAAAAAAATGTGCCGAGCGCAAAAAATTATAAGAATGCAATGGATCACATGAAATCCAAATATAGGGTGCTATACTTTTTCTTGTTAAAAAATTATGATAGTACTCATAATCCCGCCACTGAGTGACCACTTGAGTGTAACTGCTGTAAAATACTTTTTATGTCATCAAAATGAACTAAGTAATATGACATTGCTTCCAACTACGTATCCCAACGTATGGTTCCATTGCAGCTGTTTTGTTTTCCGAGTAGTAACCTGCTGCAAGTCTAAATATGTCTGAATATAAAAAATACTCATGGGCATCGATTCTCGAGTGCAGTGAAATAAATTCGAGTGAGAATTCATTCCACTTCATTCATTCCTGAGTATATTACTATTTATGTGTATATTTACAATTCTTGAAGCTTTACATTCCTTTATCAAAAATCATGTGAAATAATTAATGGGAAATAACTATAATGAAAATGATCAAGAATACGGATTTACATTTTCTCATGAGAATTTACGTCACTTTCTGAGGAAGTGTGTTTCACTAAACCTGAAAATCGAGTCCCTGCAGATAAATAAATAGGATGGTTCTGTCGATTAGCTGGCAAGAATAAGATTAAATTTGTTTTAATATAGATAAAATATATTTAAATATTACGGTCGTCACCAAGTCCGCACCTGAACGAAGTGCGAGCTTTAGTGATCAACATACCTGTCAATGAATTTCAATAAATATATCCGATATTACTGAGAATATTATATTCCAAACATTAAAATAACATTATCCAGGATTTAAACATTTCACCAATATTTACCATTTTATTTACAATTTTTTAATTGCGAAGTTTAACAGTAAACATCGAATAAAGTTTAAGTTGGCAAATGATGGAAAGGATAATTCTTGAAATAGCCCTCGTGCTGTTCTCTCTTGTTCATTTGTGAGTTCTCGGATGACTGATTTTATCCTTGTAAACACAGCTCCTGTAAACTGATCCTAATGTTTAAGAATCGTTCAAGAATACGACGCTGTTATTTATCCACAGTTTACTGACTGTCTAGTTTCTGTTTGCAGTTCGTTTCTTATTTGCCCGATATATACTATTTGTAAATTTGTATATGGACAGGAAAGCCTTTTAAGATAAAGAATTACTAAAATAACAGAAGAAAAAATGATATAAATAATCTGAAATCAAATATGTTTTGCTGAAATAAAAGCCGTAAACATTTCTTAACTAGTTTTGCTTTAGAACGGTTTTATATCCCAAGTTATAAACTTGTTGAATATGTCATCACGACCGACTTTAAATGTTGTTCATTTGTAAATAATACGTGATGTAGTGTGAATATTGATGCAACAAAAACTAATCTTTGTAAAAAATTGCAGGAAAATCGATTTTAATTTTTTGATATCTTTGTAACATTTAAGTATCTTTTGATAATGCCATAATTTTTTATTTGTTTCAATCACATTTCCAAAACAGGGTCATTTACAACGACTTTAAACTAATGGTAAGTATATAGAATGATTCAGTCATAATATCTTTAATCACATATTTGGAAGGGCTAATAAAAACAAAACAAAAAAAATTTTTGCTCGATCTTTCAATAGATAAACAAATCACCCTGTAACAATCGGTAACATGACGCTCCTGGTACCCTATAAATTTTCTGATGACTCGTACGAGTATTGAAGCTATATAGAAATCCAGCAGCATTGCCAGGATCACATGCATATAATGAGCAGCATGATTGGTTCAGAAGGAATTATTTGTACTCCTCCTCAACTGAAAGAAGTCGCTGAATGCTTGGAAAAAGATTTGTTACCTAAGAAGAGTCGTGCAAGGTCCGGTAAAGTTTATTGCGAACATATGTTTTTGATGTTACCAATAAGGTGTCCAGAAAGCTTTTTCTGAAACTATCGTGCTGGCATATTTTAGCGATATTGTCAAAATCAAAAGACCGTGTAAAGTGGCATTTGTTGTAATCACTTTTTATCCAGACAAATATCATGTGGTAAATGTCACTTTCCATCTGGTCAAAGTCAGAAATATGTTTCTTTCAAACTTACTGTAAATTTGAAATATCAACATTACATATATGTTTGTAAATAAATATAATGGTTTGTGTTTTTTCTTTATTTAGTTTAAGGTTATTTGCGAGGGGGTAACCACTGGGATCAAAATTGTAACTAGAGAAGGGATTTAGCGGAATTCCGGGTAATTTCAAGGAATTTCCAAGAATATTGCATTTGATAAAAATTACCTCGAAAATCACTGTAATTATGTAGGGTGTTAAACATTTTTTTATAAACTGTAATAAATACATAAAAGTTGATATTGGTGAATTTTCTGACACGAGAAATAGAATTATGGCCTCGAATTTGCTATCAATTGGCAAGGGCACCACCTACAGTACTTTACATGCATTTAAATCGTCATAAAAGTTTTGTGCACTGGTGTATTGATTTTTTAATCAATAATTCTTATTTTTTAATATTTTATCTTGGAAAAATATTTTGAACAACTGTTTTTTGGATAAGATTGTAAGGTTTTATGTCATAAGCCATTATCAAGTACTCTATCAAATTTTGCACTAAGGTAAATTGGGTTAGAATATCATATCTTGGCTCTAGGAACATCTGGTAACAATTTGTCCATATCTTTTAGAGACACTGTACTGAATGTACAGGCACAAAAAAGTTATGACGATTTAAATTCATGTGAAGTACTGAAGGTGGCGCCTTCTACAATTGACAGCAAATCTGCGAACATATTTGAATATCTCGGCGCAGAAAATTCCTCTGTACCGAGTTTGATGTATTTAATATAATTTATATGAAGTTATCGAGGAAAGACTAAAATAAAATTGTAATTTCAACACCCTTTCGAGATATCAAAAACTACTACTAACGGTTAAAGCAACTTAATTTAGATCATCATATTTTGGCCCCTGGAATATGTGGTATAATAGAATGTTTTCCCAACCTCTTACCTTTTTGCACGATCCTAGTCACACTTCGTACAACATGAAAAAAAAAAAAACCGGAAACAAAATTATTCGATGCAAGTGGCGAAGACGCCTAAGATGGCGCTTTACGATATTGGTTGAAACTCTCAGAGTTACAAAAAATGTGAAATTAACAGCTTCTTAGAAATAGTGATATTTGCACAATAGTTACATTGTTTCACAATGTGCGAAGCGCTGAGATTAATTCTTGAGTTAACCCTCGACTTCTCGCCCCCCAAGTACAGGGTGTCCAGGTTTAATGTTTACAAACTTTTAGATAAACTAGTGGATGGAGGCACTAATTCAAAATTTAACGTGGAAGAGCAAAGTCAATAAAATTAAACAAAAACATTAAACCTTGAAGACAATCAGTCTTCCAGTAGTCGCGGATTTTTTCTTGATTTTGAGAGATTTTTCGAGATTTTGCAGAATTTCTTGTGATTTCGCACGATTTCTTGTGATTTCGCACGATTTCTTTTGATTTTGCATGATTTCTCAGGATTTTGCGCGATTTCGCAATATTTATGACAAGATTTCCATGAGAAGTAAACCATGATTCGGTTTTGACTAAATCATTTTCGACCAGCCTCAAGACTGTATCTCTATATACGGGGTGTCCGGAAAGTAATGGAACCCAGCTTGAACATAGCTTCCTGTGATCAAATAGAACCGATTTAGATAAATTTAGCTTAGTCCAAAAGTGCTTCATTTAGAAGTTACAGGGCTTCAAAAAAAATTGTTTTCTTGTTATGGACATAATTAAGAAAACGTCCAAACATGTTGAAATTTGGTACAGTTATGTTTTAAATAAGTACAAGCATTGCGAAGGAGTGAGTAGTGCTGCATATCGTAGGAGGCGCTCTTGACAGTTTTTTTGTAACACATTTTTATCGTATCTCTTTTTTGTTAGTCCTATTCTGATACGCTTGACGGAAGATCATGATGAAGACATTAATTTTGCGTAGAAAAGCTATCCATGTAACTGCACCTTCTTTCTGCAGCTCCTCCATTAAATTAATTTTGACAGTAAACAGTAATCATATCTGCAATTTTGTGTTGGAAAACCGTTTATGTCGAGGTATGTTTTCAAAATTTAACAAAATAGTACTAATAATTTTAAATTATTTACACATTACATTTACACTTTACACAACTACACAACGATAATTAATAACTCAGTACAATAATTAATATTAATCTGACAGGCTTTTGATCATATTGTATCTAATTTAAGAGTATCAACGTCAATTTGCCAAGTGGTAACTTGATCGAATTAGAAAATTTATTTCTATTTTAATGTGCGGAACTTTTCAAATGCGTTTTTACCGAAAACGGTGCATTTTATCAACATGGAACAAGTATAGCTTTTCTACGCAAAATTAACTTCTCCATCATAATTTTCTGTCAAGTGTAGCAGATTAGGACCAACAACAAAGATACGATAAAAATTAATTGAAAAAAAACTGGCAAGAGCGCCCTCTACGATATGCGGCACTACGTTGTGATGGTTCGATTTGAATGTGCCGCGAAAGTGCAGAGAGATCGGGAGTGTGGGGGATAGGCGGTGAGTGCGAGAGGGCATCGACGGAGTTGAGACGAGAGACGGAGTTGGGACGAGCTCGAAGCAACTGGTGTGTGCTAGCTGACCCTAACCGTTACATGTAAAACATTTTACATATAGTTTCTTTAGTTGTGTATATTGTGTCAACTTTATATGGCAATATATCTGTATATATAATATATGCTGTTATTATTTTGAAATCTTCGAAGTAAGGAGGGAAGAAGGTATAACCACTACAACGTACTACTTCACAATTCTTGTACTTATCTAAAACATAACTACCAAATTTGACCATAATTGGCCGTTTCGTTTATTAATTACGCTCATAACAAGAAAACAATTTTTTTCTTTGAAGCCCTGTAACTTCTAAACGAGGCACTTTTGAACTAATCTAAGTTTGTCTAAATCAGTTCTATTTGATCACAGGAAGCTATGATTAAGCTGGGTCCCATTACTTTCCGGACACCCTGTATGTTTATGGGAACATACCAATGTCCTGTCATCTGCGAATAAGATACACCCATCCGGATATTTTAACGGTAGGTTCTAATACGACATAATAAAATATTACGTAAAGACGAGTAATCCAGTCAACTATTTATGAGTGAACTTCAGTGGGGACACATCGTGGGTTTATCCATCAGGAGTCGGAAATGCATTTCAAAATGTATTCCATTTCCTCCAGCGTGGAATATGACATTTTTTCGTGTGTCGAATATCCGAAGAACCGGTCTACATTATAACGCAATGCATTATGCATTAGAATACGCCTTGTAGCTTGTACGCTGTCCCGCTAAAGGAAGGCATTGCGACACTCGTATATCACGTTTATGATTAAATGCATGAAACGACATAGTTATGGGGTACTTTTGTATTTGCAATGTCACATATTTAAACACTGCATTCATTATAATACATTAGAGAGCTTTATCAATCGACAGTTCCTCCACCGTATTAGTAAAAACATAATAAGTTTGTTCCCTATTTTTTAATTAAAATAAAAAGTGGTAGTTCTAAGGTCTCAAAAATATATACTAACTATTTAAATGACCAAAAATGTTGTTGTTAATAAGCGATAACTACTGCGAGATTGGCACTTGTGACGTCATATCGCGGAATAGACCACTTGACGTAGGTACTGTACATTAAGTTACTTTCTACTCTATTAACTTGAATGTAACCAATGGCTGAGTCAGTTTAACATTCTCTGGCTGAACTAAAATGTAAATATACGGTGCAAATGATAATGAATAAAAAAAATCAATAATAATAAAAAAAATATATAAGAATGAGTCAAACGAATTTCTAAGTGAAAATTCAAAATATACTAGTGATGTGCAAATATTCAAAATAAAACTTTCTGGCAACAATAACGTTTTCTTTGAATCTGTTTTACAATTTTTAATGTGCGAACCACAACTCTGTACAGTTAAGTGAAATTCGATAGGGGTATTTTACTTCCTTCATTCAATCCACTAAAGTTATAAGCGAAACAAGTGCAGATCTGGCTGCATGACAATTTTTTATTTTGTTCAATTCTGTTCAGGCATTTTAGTAGAGCAGAAATAGTAGATATTATGGTGAATTTACTGTTATTGCGCATGTAAGTTCTCATGTTTGACTGTTCGATCAAAAATCTGTCTGTGACAGATCTGGAATCGGGAATTGTGGGGAGAGTAGCTTAAGAGGCTACAGCACTTAGGCCCCATTGGGCCTCTTGTATTTCCTCCCATTAGAAGATCAATACACCTGAACCTCTACCCAGCCTAATAAAAAAAAAAGAAGGTCGTGACGTTGCCCAGGGGGATCCCTCTAATGTAGGCCATAGAAGACCATTGTTCTCCCAACACGGATTCTCTTATTGACGAAATGGCAGTGCACTCAGAGTGTATGGAGTACTGTTTCGTCTTCCTGTTCGCAACCAATACAAAGGTCACACTACCTCACATAATAAAGGTGCTTTCTTAACCAACACTGTCCAGTTTTAATATCTGTCACTATGAGAAGATTCGTCCTAGACATAGCCAGGTACTTGTTCACGGTATCCTTGCAGGAGTACTCTAGCAACTCTTTGACAAATTGACAGCTATTTATTTCGTCCCACCGTTTCGTAAATTTTTTGTTTGTATCCTCCTTGATAATTCCAACAAAAGCTAACAACGGACAGATTTATTCAAGTAAAAACTAGTAAACCTACTTTTATCATTAAATTCACAATTAATTCTTATTTTATACGTAAGACTACCTTTCCATTTAGGGGGGAAACATTTTGAACTACAATTTTCCAAGCATGTGGGGGGCCTATGAGTTGCCTTTAAAGTCACTAGACATTACTCCTGTTTATTGTTATCTATGGAGTCATTTATAATCGAAAGTATACGAAAGCAGTAAATGCCAGAAAATTCAAACTTTATTGTCAAATTTGAAATAGTTATCAATTTTTAATGTAAAGTAATGTAATAAATATTATATGTGCAGAAAAAATAATTTTAATAAAAATGTATTATTTTGTTGTAAATTTGAATGGTTTTTATAAATTATCTAATTCAGTCAATAACCCTCTAATATATTTATTTAAAGAGAAAAACTAAACAGTATGCTATAAGACAGATAGCAATAGAAAGAGACAACAAAAAACGAAAGCAATTTTAGGAAACATTGCAATAAATGTTCAACATAACGGTTGATGCTGGACATACTTTAACGTTTATTTTATAATAGCTGTTACAGACATTATTATTATATCAAGATTAGTTAATAGTAAGATAGTAGATAGTTAATTGTAGGTAGATATTTACAATTCGCTCAATAAGTTGCTCAAAACTGTTAATTTCAATTCCATATACGTTCGCTTTTGAATGACCCCATACGTAATAATCAACAGGAGTGATGTCTGATGACTTTGGAGGCCACTCAAGGGACCTACCCGGACATATATGCACATGTTTGGAAAACTCTCAATCATAATTTTGTTTCCCCCAGAGATGCAAGGGTATACGTTTAAAATAAGAATGAATTGTGAATTTGATGATAAAAGTAGGTTTATTAGTGTTTACATGAAAATACCTTTCACGAACTTTGATCGAACAATTAAACATGAAGACTTGCATGCGTTACTACGGTAAATTAACTTAGACTCTACTATTTTTGCTCTGCTCAAAATCATGAACAGATTTATTAAAATCCTACTTACAGACTATTGATATTGCCAATAAACAAAATAAATAAAGATTCCATCAGACCTATATTTCTGTTTCGCTTATGGCGTTAATTGAGAGAAGCAAGACTCCTACCAAAATTCATTTGATTATACAGAGTGGTTCACCTTTTACAGCAAGTTAAAGAAATAGCCAAAATCTGTAAAACGCACTACATCTTCTGGAATTCTGGAATTCAGGGGAGGGTAGCAGAAAGGCTACATCACTTAGGTCCCATTGGGTTCCATGTACCTCCTCCCATTAGGAGATCTACCTGAGCCCCAACCAATCTACTAAAGACAAAAAAGTACTGATGTTGCTCAGGGGGCTACATTTTGGTAACGACAATTGTTTTAGGCTCTCAATAACAGGTCCCTTATTCATATTTTCCTAAAAGCTTTTTGAGCCCACCTAGATGACCAGTATTCAATGTGAAATTATGTATTTCCCAATGAAACACCCTTATTCACATTTTTCTAAAATCTATACTTCCAATTGTTATTAAAATTCAAATTATAAAAAAAACATGAAGTATATTAATAACAATACAACCTTTCTTGTAGTAAACAAGTTAACTAATTAGGTACAATGTTTTTCGTCCATTTACATGACATTTGAAATATTACAAAATTACTTCCGCTCTACGTATACGGATTTGTCTTTATAATAGTTGGGATATTGAACCTTTTGTACCATACAGCTATGTTTTTATTAGGCTAGGATGAGTTATTATTCTTTCCCATTGCTGTAAAAGAGAGCCCGGATGCCACTAAGGTGGATGACCTAAGAATATCATCGAACTCGGTTCAGCGTAGTGAAATTACAAATCAAGTGTCAGGCATCCCCCAAAGTGACATGGGTTAATAATAATAACAACGTTAATAATGTTGTTTCCTGTATACTAGAAATAGCAAAACTACGTGCCTGTCGCAGCGCGACCCTTATTGCAAACCCTTCACTATAGAGTAGTAGTGATATTGGCGGTTAATGAAGGATAAGTGCGACATGGAGCCATGATTTGAGTGACGGGGGTCAAACGTTTCTCTAATGAATCCGTGGTCAAGTGACCTATGGACTTAATAACCTGACCCGCCCCGCCCTTTGGCTCCCCCCGACGGCGAGTCCCATGTCCCCGTCACATGAGGCTGCCAGTGGACCATTGAGAAAGGACATTCTCGGCAGAGTTTATATAAGTTCGTGTTTAATTGCGGCGCATAAATTCCCGCATCCTTTAGGAGCAGTTATTTCATTGTGTGGACTTGACTGCGGCGGTTGAAATTGTGAAATTCCCAAATCTTAAATAAATGATTTTAAGGACTTTGGTTTAAAAGTATTTAGCAGATATAGAGTCAGATGTTAATTCTACACCTCGTTGTACAAAGAAAACTAATTGATTTAAGCCAAAGGAATTTTGATTCTGTTAACCAAATTACTTGGTCATATATGCACAACAAAATATATGTTTCAGTCAATTGATTATTTCTATTGATTTCTAAATACATTTTTGGTCAAGACGATTATACAGAGTGTATCATAACTCTATCAACACAGAGCAGGCACGTGTAGAGGATGCCATTTTGTTCTGGGATGTACCGTTGAGGAGATATTGACCTCTGAAAATGAATGAATGTTAAATTTTGAAGAACAATAATATTTCAGCAATACCTCAACATAGAGCAACGAAAATTTGCACATGATTTGCGTTTATTGTTATCATTAATTATTAAATAGTTTTGCCACTATTACAGCAAATTTAATTTTAAGGGAAACGGAAAAATAACGATTTTTAAGAAAATCGGGATGTTGTTTTACGGCTTTATTACCAGGTACTACTCCATCGTCTTGGAAAATACCTGCCAAATTTTCATTTCGTGACAAAGTTGACATGTTGTTAGTATTGATGTTTTGTGAGGGTAATTGTTCACAAAGGGTACAGGAGCACCGAAGAAGATTTTCTGATCGTTTGATTCCACACCGGGAGACCTTAGCTAATGTAGAGAGGAGGACTCGAAAGGCTGGATCGCTTCTAGTCAGCAACGAAGGAGTCAATCATACAATGAGGTACGACTTTTAAGAGGTATTGAAAATGTCCCTCATATCAGCACTAGGCGATTATATAGGCAATTTAATATACTACATGCCACGGTCCATCGAATTATAAGACGTAATCTGGTTCATCCTTATCATATATTAAATATTCAACAATTGTTACACCAAGATTTAGACCAAAGACTAACTCATTGTAATTTCATTTTGCGTCAGGGTATTAGGTTTCATGAGAAAATTCTTTATACGGATGAGGCCTGTTTCACTCGAAGAGGAATCGCAAATATGCATAATTTCTATGAATATTCGGATAAAAATCTACACAATAATTCCTCGTCATTTTCAAAAGTTAAACACAACAAATAAACGTGTGGGCTGATATTGTCGGAGGTTATTTGGTTGGGTCAGTTATTCCAATCCGGCTGAGTGGCAACAATTATTTATTTTTTTTACAAAGACTAGACTACTTTGCACTTAAGACGTCAACTCTGGTTAATGCACGATGGTGCTCCACCGCTTTTACTGCTAATGTACGAGACTTGAACTTGCAGTTGCAGATCACCAGATCTGAAGACATGTGATTTCTTTCTCAGGGTGGCTTTAAAAGAATTTGTTTTCACCGGTATCTGAAGCAGATTTATGAAATCGTATAAATAATAAATGCAACAAAATAAAAAATGATCCACAGTTATTGCGCAAAGTGGCCTTTAATCTTTGGCGAAGGGAACCTTTATCTATTAATTTGTCATTAAGAAAATGGTGGCCATTTTCAACAGTTATTGTAGTGCTATTTAACGATATTGGTAGTTCATGTGATTAAAGTTGAATTTATTGAGTTTTGTTTTTAAGGTTCCTCTTTTTTAATATCTTAGAAATAAAATAAAGAATCTAATTTAATGAAATTGAGTTTTCTTGACACTTTTTTTTAAACGTCAAAAATGAAAAATGAAATCATAGCCTACTAGTCGTTAAACTGCATAAGTGATTTATTTTTTGTCCTATTCAATTAGTGATGACGCTATTCCACAAAATTCGGATTTTCTCAAAATTCTCCTGTAATACTAATAAAATTATTTAATAGTTGGCATATTGCTAAAATCGATATCATTTTAAGAGCGCCCTACCACTAGCCCGGCCCTTATATGGACTTTCAATAAATTCATAATTTTGCCAATTTAAGATAACAATAAACTGAAACCATGTACCAAAGAATATTTCTTTCACGGTACATATCAGAAAAAAAAATTACATAACAAAGCGACATATTCTAAGATCCTCTAACGTGTCTCCTCTGTGCTAGTTATAAAACACCCTGTATATTATGGTTCTTTTCGATTTCAGTATCGATTCAAAATAACAAAATATTGGGTTCTATTTCAGAATCAGTAAGTCATTCTGATCATTTTGTTTAGCTAAGATAAGAGCACGCTTAATAACTAAGTATACAAGAAAGACAAAATGTTAATCATCATCATTCATTTTTTGCAGCTCAGGAATTCAGTGAAGATAAGGAAATACTATTAGGTTTATTACTGAAATGTGGGACACCAAATCATTAACTATTAAGTAGGACACTTGTTTAAAGTAATAAGCATCTATTTCTAAAAAAATATGCTACAAGTTCTTATTCTACATTTAAGTTTTATTGAAATTTTCAATTTTCTTGGTATGCCAAAGAGACTGTGTGCAACCTTTTCAGATATGAACAAGCGCAGTATCAGTCAAACTATCTTAATAATGTGAAAGGAATTCGCTGCCAACGGCGGAAGAACGTAAATAAATGAATGTTGAAGCTGTTTCTCAAATTCAAATTCGAAGTTATTTCACATTATTTGTCTGCGCATAGCATCTAGCTCTGAGGTCATACAATATAAAATAACTGTACAAATAACAGTTATTATATGTCATAAAATATAGAGAGTGACCGGAATATGAGTGCCGTAATTTTAAGGGTTTATACAGGGTGTTAAAAAAAAGAGTGTAAAATATTTCAGAAAATAATAGTATGAACCAAAATAAGCAGAAAAGTCTTAATAAACATGGGTCCGCAAAATAACGATTGCGGAGATATGGACCACTATTCGTTTTTCAAACATTTTATTTTATTAGGAATAAACCTTCGTCCATTTCCAAGCAGGCACGACATCTTCGTCTCAACGATATTCGAACTCTTTCGAAAACACCCTCCTTGGTTTGGATTTCTTAACACTTTTGATTAATCCGTAGCTGCAGCTCCTCCAGGGTATTTACAGGAGTACCATACACTAATGTCTTTAAATATCCCCAAAGAAATAAATCTAGAGAGTTCAGATCAGGCGATCTTGGAGGCCATAAAACATGTCCGACACTTCCTACCCATCTATGTGGAAAAATTTGGTGTAAATGCTCGCTATCGGTCATGAAAAATGAGCTGGAGCACCATCATGCTGGAACCACATTTGTTGCCTCTGATTCAAAAGAATGTCTTCCAAAAACTCATACAGTGTGTTCTGCAGAAAGTTGAGGTAAGCAGCGCCTGTTAATCGGTTTGGTAAAACAACAGGACCTAGAAACCTGTCACCTACAATACCCATCCAAATGCTTAATGAGAAACGTGCCTGGTGTCCAGATTCTATTAGAGTATGATGATTTTCGTCGGCCCAAATATGCGTATTGTGAAAATTAAACACTCCATTTCTTGTGAACCCGGTCTCATCAGTAAAAAGAATGTTTGCAAGAAAACGAGGTTCTTCAGCATCATGACGTAGAAACCAGCGGCAAAAAAACCAAACGTGCTTGATGATCATTTATTGAATTTAAGACCTGTACTCTTGCACATGGTATGGATAAAGCAGTTGCTCGTGAAGGATTCTCCAAACAAGAGGACCACTAATTCCTACCTCGGCTGATATCCTCTGCACACTCGTACCTGGAGTTTGCTCTACCAGTGTTAGAATTTCTTCTTCTACTCTAGGAGTGGATACCGACCTTAGTCTTCCGGATAAATGGCACTGTTTGCCCACGCAATCTTTGATGAATTCTTCCAAACATGCGTTGTGAAGGAATCTGGCGATTTGGATAAGCGTCAACATAAAGACGTCGCGCTTCGGTGACGTTCCCATTAGCACGACCATACATGAAATGCATGTCTGTTAATTCTGCGTTAGAGTAACCAGCCATAGCGAAAGAAAACTTGTGCACTGAGAACAACTGTCAAATACGTACTGTTTATTTCACTAAACATCAACCGACTATTATAAGAAAATACACAACGTTTCTGCAAAATAAAAAGGGGGCTAAAAAACATAAAACATTCCATATCTCCTCAACCGTTACTTTGCGGACCCATGTTTATTGAGACTTCTGCTTATTTTGGTTCATACTATTACCTCCTTAAATATTTTACACTCTTTTTTTAACACCCTGTATATGGATGTCCAGAAATTCCGCGAAGGTTAGGGGGTGATACTACTCGAAGAAATAATGTGTTACGGTCATTTAACATGTTCTAGGGAAATCAGTATTGAACCTCAAAGTTATTCTTTTTAATTTGTTTTTTTTGGCTATAACTCTTTAATTCTGGATCGATTTTTTTCAAATTTGGCACACTTGTTACTTTTATAGAAATGCAGTTTCAGCTAAAATATTTCTAAAATTGAAGTGTCCTAAAGGGCAAAAAAGGGCAGGTGCTGGGTGAAGAAATGATCATAACATTTTATGCTTAATTTTATTGCAATTTTGATGGTAGTTCATTAAAATCTTACAAAAAAATCAACCATTTGTGAAGAAATCAACATTTAAATTATTAGGACATCTGGCGAATCTCATTCCTTTTACTATGTAAGCATAGTGTACTTTGAAAACAATTGAATTATAGCTATAATAGCTATAGTATTGCTTTGACGGTAATTGCAATCCTTGTGCTTCATTCCTGCAAGGCAAAAATAGAAACGCAAACTTTTATGAGAAAAACGTTTTCTTCCACTTCAAACAAAAGCATTAAATTTTTAGATAAATTATTCGCCTACTATTAGCCTTTAATCCTTTTGAAAATACTATAAGCAGGAAAATATCAAGCGGAATCGACGCTATGAGTTACTGAAAAACATAACAGTATATTCTAATTATGACGTAGAGGTTATTCGCTACTCCATACCGAACTAACAAACCACAGACACGAATCATTCTACATCGCAGTAGAAAACTATTGAATGGTCGTGGTCCCTACTGTCGGGTTAGACAGACTTAAAACAGCGTATTCATAGGACCTCACCTATGGCATACTGATAAGATAATAAGCTCGAAACAGATATATGGTGGTTTATCCAGGTGTAATTCAATGCTGGTCGGGGCATTAGCCTGCAGAGTAGTTGTTTCCGTATTTGCAATTGTTATCTAGCTTTCAATGGTTTTCTACTGCGATGAAGAACGCTTCGTGTTTGTGGCTTGTTAATCTGGCATGGGTCAGCGAATGGCCGCTAGAGGTAGCTGTGCTACTCCGCGTTAACAAAATTTTCTGTACAAAGTTGTTATTAATACTCTATTTACAAATAAAATTATTTAAACTGATAAATTCGTATTTATCAAGCGATATGTCTGTTCCAGCCGTCACAAAAAAGAAGAAAAAAGGGAGTGGATATACAGACAGAAATTAGGTTAGGTTAAGTTACAGGAATCTTTACTTTAAAAATTGTGAAGTCTGCAGAATGGAGAGAACTTCTAATTATTTTCTAGACGATGCCGAAATATAATCATAAATAAGTAAATTAAATTGAAATGCAAAACAAATGTATTAAATTACCTATGCATTAAGATATGCTGATCATATTGTAATAAAATAACAAAGGTTCCAGTAGATAGCCGCTAATTAAATATAGAAGATTAAAGTTAAACCTGCCACTACCAAAGCAATCAAGTTTTAGAGAAAAGTTTCAAACAAACGATCAAAGCTTGCTCAGGTCTATTAACGTAATTGCTCTATATTCACATCACTCAAAGCATTCAACAACATGCCTCGCTTTTGGTGCCGCGTGAAACATTATTTTCTATAACCGAATCGGCATTCGCGCGTATTTTCCGAATTGTTTAAAATTAGATTGCAGCCACAATACATGAAATATTTAATCAAGCTGGACATAACATATTGTACGCAATTAGATTATGGCAATCAAATTCGTTAGTAATTGGCTAGACAAATATAAATGTGCTACAGTTTCACTGTTCACTGGGCAGTACGGGAAGGGTGGAAAATACAAGGTGTTTCTAAAACACAACAACTTAGTTTCCATGCAAAATTGCATATAGAACAAGCCAGTTAAACGATGATGAAAACTTTTTTTCTCAAATACCTCCTAAGGGAGCTACCATTCCTGAAAGGGGTCTCGTTAAATAACATCATTAAGTTTTTCAGTTGTGTTCCCTCATTTTTAATTAAACTTTGTGCTCCTGTTTTTACTTTCTATGATATGGGTATTTGGTAACGGTTTTCCGCGTTTTCCTAGGTAAATTTCCATATTTTGTTCGGCTCCTCGACGACCGTCATCGATTTTCCCCGCTCAACAAGGATACAATGTGCCGAGAACGCCCTTTTTGAAAAATCTGAATAACGTCGTGCAAAATTCACCGTCAAGCGAAACGAGCAGGTCATACGACAAAAGCAAAACGTCAAAGGGACATGAGGTTCAAATCTAAGCTATATTATCAATAAGGTTATTGCAAAAGTTGCAGCTATACGGTGTAAAATACGGGGCGTTGCAGTGGTTAAGTAATTACTTAAGCAATAGGTTCCAGAAAACGAAGATTAATAATAATTTATCACCGTTGTTAGCAAAACAGGTGTTCCGCAAAGTAGTGCTTTGGGTTCCTTGTTATTTGTTATTTATATAAATGATCTGAATAAGCCATTAAATGAATCATTTGTGAGTCTTTGCAGATAATACGCTAATAGCGATATCAGGTAAAGGTTATTATGACATCACTCACCGGCTGAATAATCAGCAGAATATTTTATACAATTGGTTATGTACTAATAAATTAAAATTAAATTCTAGTAAATCTAAATGTATGGTACTTGGTACAAAACAAATCTGTAAAAAATATTTAGATAAGAACTTAGGTATTTACATTAATGACACTAAAATTGAAAAAGTTACACAATTTAAATAATTGGGAGTGAGTCTACATCCGCAGTTGTCATTTGATTGTCATGTTGATTATCTATCATAAAAAAAAAGTTTTTTCCAACACATTAACTACGGAGATTAAACATTTAATTTATAAGATTTATAAGAAGAGACAACCCCACAGAGCCACCCCCGTGCATCCCCGGGTAATTCTAATGCCAGAATCGAGTTCGGCAGCCCCGAAAACCCCCGAGTAACAATTTCCGAGCGACTTTTCCGAATTTCCAGTCGTTCCTATAATGATGCAAGTAATGATGCAATTGAAAAATGCATTTTCCGGCCCAGAAGGCATTTTTCAAAAAATGGCTTAACCAGACGATATAGACTTTTTTCCTGGGACCTTCCTGAACACAATGCAGAAAACCGCATCTCGATATCTGCTGTGCCTAAAAATTTCCGCTATTCAGTTCCATTTTGATATAAATGAACTGCATTCATATAATATATGTTCTGGACAAAATTATAATATAACATTTTCAAAAATAACTTATATGCAGAAACAGATGCTTGGAAATGGTCTTAGATTGTTCAGTTCGCTGCCAGATGAAGTTAAAAATTCTGTGAATATAAATATGTTTAGAAAAACATTTGATGAAATTGTATTTGCACTAAATATCTCTTGACGGTCAATGAAATATCAACGAAATTAGTAAGTAATTGAACTGCTGCACCGAATTATTCATGTTTATGTAATTAGATGAAATGGTCGATTTGGTCGAGGGCTTGTCTAAAGTTGGTCAAAATTTGGCCCTGCTGATCAAGATGTTAACAAATATTGAATTATGTCAAAAAGAAGCGAGATTAGTTATACAACATCTTCCAGAAATAAAACTATGTTGTTCCGTGGCTAACATGTTCTTAATATCATAAATAGTACATCGTAAATTATAATTTAATTTTTTTTTTTAAATTGAATAATGTGGACAAGAGTATGTAATTATTAATAAACGTAGGATATCTCTTTTTCAAAAATCAAGCACACACACAAATTCCCAAATATCAGGAAGCGTACTTTTTTGTAAAATCCTTATAGTTTCCGAGAAAAAAATTATTGAAGTTGCAGTATTTTCAATCTTTACATCGCTGGGCTGCTGTAGTCTCTACCCAGGCTATTCCGAATATTGAAATCCGATTACTTACCTACCGTTTTTGAGAAGCGAGTGGTTACATTAGTGTTAAAAATAACTTTAATTTATGGTAACATAAAATAATACAAACAAGACAGACTCAAAACTTCGTTGTTGTAACATCAGGTACGTCAAACAATTTTATTAATTAAAATCACAAATTAATTCTATTAATTATTAATAGAATTAATTATTAACAGTAGCGGTAAAATCAGTTGAATTTGCTGTATAAAATAGGTGTTATAAAATGTTATTTATTTCTTTCCTTGGGATTTTTTTTGTCTAGTTGCCGATTTCATGCTTAACATTGTCAGGTTTTACAGTGGACCAATTTCCAGTGGCGTGCAGAAGTTTTTAAAATATTTTTGAACTGATTTTTTTTATTTTTTCTCATTTTTTTCTTGTTCTTAGATATTGTCACGAGATGCAGATTACTCTTTGTTATTTGCAACACCTTATACCAAACCAGGATTTGATTCTCGATATATACTGTGGAAAGAACTACGAAAAAAATATATAACATCTTGGAGCTTTATCAGTGTTAAGTCCTGATATGAAACAGTGCAGAGAATACGCGAGTAACTTTTTTTATTTGCGATGAATGATAAAAATTCGAAACAAAATCGGTTTTAGAGCAAAATTTTCGGTTTCAGCCTCGGTTTTAGACAACACTTAAGGGTATCTGTTTAATTTAATTAGCGGTTTGGTTTACATTTTACAGTTTTTAGTTTTAATGTAGCAGATGGAGCTGTTGACGTTTTCCATATAAAACTTCATTATTGCTGTTCTTAAATGTTTCTCTAATGTGCCACACCCTGTACACGAATTTTGAATTTTTCTCATTTCTTTCATGTCTCTTCTAATTAGCAGCACCTTAGCAATGTTGCAGCGATCCCCCGAACACGGTTGGAACTTTATCTTCCAAAAATACAAAATACAAAATAATTCCGTGCAGTCACTACATAAACCATTATTCCAGGAGATTAAATCCTACGCGTCAAATATATTCTGAAAAAATACGAAAAATTCAAATATTCTAGTGTAAAATCAAGCCCGTCCATTTTTCAAAAACTTAAAATACTGGGTTGTGCTGAAATTTGTCATCTTCCTCGGTTATTTGGAAAATGGAAAAAACCGAAAAGTTTAATTTAGTGAACCCATTTATTTCGGAAAATAAAAACGGCTTTATGTTGAATAATTGTGCTAGTTGTTCTGGACAATGTGTCGTTTAAAGAAATTTGATATCTGCATTCGTTCTCCAGAAAAATGCAAATATCCGAAAATTCAAGCGTAACTTCGCCCCTCCACCCATTTCTCAAAAAATTAAAATACTATGTTGTGCTGACTTATGTTAATTGTTGCAAATATTGTGTCGTTTAATGAAATTTGATATCTGCCTCAGTTATTCGGAAAATGCGGAAAAGTCGAAAAATTTTATTTAGCGAACTTGGCCCCCCATTTATTTCGAAAATTGAAATACGTCTTTATTTTCAATAATTATGCTAGTTGTTCGGAACATTGTGTCGTTTAAAGAAATTTGATATTTGCATCCGTTCTCCAGAAAAATGCGAAAAATCCGAAAATTCAAGCATAAAATTGCCCCCCCCCATTTTTCAAACAATTAAAAAAAGGAGTTGCGCTGAATTGTGCTAATTGCTTCAAATATTGTGTCGTTTCATGAAATTTTATATCTGCCTCGGTTCTTCGGAAACCATCTGGGATAATTTAAGTATGAACTTGACTTCTATTTTTTCCGAAAATTATAAGTTGGGTTGTGCTTATCTGCACAATAGGCAGCGGCCGAAATTGTGGACAGTGACTAATAGATAATATAAAACACTATTACTATTAAGCGTATAATACACATTATTTACCTCATTATTACTGTGCCGCTTTCTATGCACAACGATGCTATACTCACATTTACGACACCACGATAAAGACTCAGTCAAACTGAAGCCCGATGTATTCTCTATCTCTGTTTATTGCATTGTGGAAAATTATATTTTGGTGTGTGTAAACCGTGAGCGTTAGTACATGGCTTTGCCGAGGTTAGAACACCATTAGAATATGCGTACGTTGGGGGATTTACTGCTATTCGCGGGGTGTTATATATATATATATATATAGTTATATTAAATTATAAAAATAAATTAACAAATAACAGTTAAAAATGGATCAAAGTGCCAGTTCCAGTAAAAGGTCTGTTCGGAATCGACATAACCTATGTAACGGGCAATTGATAATAATAAAAAACGTATACGAAGGAATTCGAGTGCAAAACTCTAACATAAGTGTTAGTGTAATTTGTTAACACAAGTGTCAGTTTCTAGTGTATATCGTATCTATAAAAAAGAGTGTGTAAGTAAATCCAAAGAAAAAAGAGATAGAAACACGAGGAAGGAAAAAGCAGTCGATGATGACGTAAAATACGCCATTCGCAGGAAAATTCATGGCTTCTTCTTCAGAAATGAAACACCGACGATAAAAAAATTCAAGCTACGATAGCTGAAGATGGGGACATGCTTCAATTATCTGACAAACTTCTTAGAAGAACAATGTATGACATGAACTTTCGGTATTTAAAACGAAATCGTAGAAGTATGCTCGTTGAAAAAGATGAAATTGCAGTATGGCGAAGAGAATATTTAGAAAAACTAAGAGAATTTCGTGCATAAGGCAAAAAGATATATTACATGGATGAAACATTGGTAAACGAAGGTTGTACGGTATCAAACGTTTGGCAGGATGATAACGTTCGGAGTAAAAGAGAAGCATTTTTAGATGGATTTTTCTACAGGATTAAAGGCGCCTTCTGGAAAAGGACGTAGGTTAATAATAACACATATTGGAACCGATTCGGGATTTTAAAAAAATGGTTTGCATGTTTTTGAATCACGTAGGACCGGAGATTACCATGAAGATATGAACAGTGAAGCACGTATTTTAAAAATGACTTGAATCTATTTTATCATATGTAGAACCAGGAGCAGTTATTGATAACTTGCGTTATCCATCACAATAAAAAGCAGAAGAGTCGAAAAGTTATAGTTATTTTAATAAATAGTGAAGATACAGTGATAGTGAAGTTTGTTATGAGTCTGACGTAATGCGTACTAATTCAGCGATAATGATAATATTCGTGTAAAACAATTACCTATATGAAATGTATAAATAGTCAACATCTTGTGGCGGCATGAGCCGGGTGGTGGTGGGTTATCGATGGCCAACAGGGCATCGTTTTATAAGATATATTTACAATGTTGGTAAGAATCTTTTCAGTTTGTCTTAATAAAGTTTCTAAATTAACTTAGGTACACCGATATACAAGATAAAAACTTTAAATTTTGAAATACTCTTATTTTTTTTATTATCTAACGCCTCGAAATTGGTAAAAACCGTTATATCACTGTTTCTACTCTAAAAACAATGGACATTATGTAATACAATTATTTTTGTATATTTGTTACATCTGATCGCATTCAAATTTAGTACGCCTATGAAATGTTGCTCCCCGCACGCTTCGCCCGTCGCGCTTGTCCACAAGCTAGCGATTAGTCACTGTCCACAATTTCGACCGCTGCCTATAGTTGTTCTGAACATTGTCTGTGTCAAGAGAATTTGAAAGGTTTGGGTTTGAAAAAACCGGTTTTAACCAATACAACAATTAAGGGTAAACGTTATTTTTTAATGTTACTGTTTTTTTGTTGTAATACAGCAGATGGATCTATTCACGTTTTTCATATAAAACTTCAATATTGCTGCTATTAAATTTTTCTCCCTTGTGCCACCCCTGTAAAAATTTTCTATTTTGCTCATCCCTTTCATGTCTCCTCTAATTAGCAGTACCGTAACAATGTTGAAGCGATCCCCCGAACACGTTTTGGAACTTTATCTCCCAAAAATACAAAGGTGTTATAGGCTGTATGAAACATAATTCCGTGCAGTCACTACATAAGCCATTATTCCAGGAGATTAAATCCTACGCGTCAAATATATTATAGCTTTTCAATATACGGGAACGTAATTTACGGGCGACGTACACAAATCGCGTGTAATTTACGAGCAAATTTATATATTTCTCGTGCGTTTTTTAATACTTCCTGATAGGAAACGTCAATTTATTATTTAGAAAATCAACTAACCGTCCGGAAAAGTGAACAGAATAGTCTTTTTGTTTTGGGGTAAAGTTTTGACTGCTGACAAATTTATATTTTTTCAGCGTCTCGAACTTTCTCCGATATAAATAAGCGTTGCTTTTACATGGCTCTTCCGAATTTTTATCGAATTAATTTAATGTGCATTTAATTGCATTAATATTTGTTTGAAATACGAGTACAAAAGATAGTGACAGAAACTAGAAAATAGTGATCTACGTACAGGATATTCAGATAACATTTTATTCAATTATCTATTGTACCTTTTGTCCATAGGTAAAATAATAAAACCCAATGTTTTACGACATTTATATCAGGGCTGTGTATTACTCGAATACATTGTATTAATGAGTACACCGATATAAATTTTTCTGTAGTTTTGCATAACTTTACATTGGCAATTTGTGACCCGCGTAAAGTTACGTAAAATTACATTATAAGTTTGTAAATGAAATAAGTACAGTGTAATACTAGAGAAATAAATATTGATAAAATTTCATATTGTGTTACGTGATTTACAATAATTATTATGCTAAATTTGATCGTAAATTTCTGACACAATAATTTGTAATTTTTAAATTGGAATTGTAAAATATAGATATGTAATTTGTGTGTAAAAAAATTAAATAATAATAATAATATCTCTACCCCTCATTCTAATCCCAGGGATTAGCCCAGAAGTCGGAGACTTGTGCGGAAGAGGGGGTGGCATATTATTATGAAGCAGGCCGCATTTGCGCCCAGGAACAACTTACGTTGGTAGGCCCTAACCACTATTCCGTGCAGGAATGAGGGAAACCTGGAAAACCTCATTAATTAGGGGGGTAGTCAAATATCAACCGGTATCAATCTCTCACATTGACCCAAGCTAACATTATTCCACCCTACCATACCCGCAGAGAGGGTGCCAATCCTCTCCACGAATATAGCTTATATACGGTCTACCGGCAGCTGGGCGCGAATCAACTCCGATCTAGTCACCTCGATTCAAGTACTGACGCCTTAAACCGACCACTGACCTAAATGAATGCAATTATGCAAGTTTATAGTCAGTTTTTATATAGCCATTTTATTCAACCTGAATAGTGTAACAGAAGTTAATTAAAAATTGTATATGAATTTGGAAATAGGGAAAACTTTTTACTTTTAATGTCGTGGAAAAAAGTTTAAGTAAGTCAATCTGTTCTGCGGGATATATCTTACTAACAAATATAGAAATATAGTAGTTTTTTTTATTAGAAATCATACACTGTACAAATTACATTTTCTAAATAATTAAGAAGGCTTTGTCAGGAGCAGAAATAACTTTTGCGTAGGAAGATTTTTTAGTGGAAGTTGTCCATGTAAACGTATAAATTATCCATACCTTTCTATAAAAGTGTATTGTTCATCCATCATCTAAAAATGTATTGCAATGTATTTAATTCGTATTAGAAAATCTGTTGAACTGTTTTCGCAGAAATGTTCTTGATCCATTAATATATATTCCTTGGTTTTTGTAAATACATTTGTAGATATACATATGTCAATGTAAAAATAAATATTTTTAACTTGTATTTGGTACATAGTGAATTTATGTAAACCTGAAATTCGGAAACATCGTTTATAATTATACGATTCCATTATTCTTAGATCTTAACTAATATGCGTATTTATTTTGTAAAACCTACTACCAATTATTCTTCGCGTCTCCGTCCTTCTATTATAGTTGGTAGTTGGTAGGTACATCTTATCGTGATTCACGCACAGCGGTTTAAAAACAAAAAAAATGGTAAAAACTACAGATACTCTTTTACACTCCGATAAGCACATAACAATTCAGTTCATTTTATTGTGCCTTCGCGACAGTGTGTGTTACGAGTGCAAAATGCCGAAGTTACAACGAAAGAGGAAAATTTATGAAGAATTTAAAAATTTAAAACGAAAACTGGCCAAAATGGAAGAGGCTTTATGTTCCCAGAGTTCTTCCTCGCAAAGTGAATCAGAATCAGAAGGTTAGTTTAGTTATGTTATTAGAATTCAGGGTGTAGTTGTCTTGACTATAATAGCCCGCAGACTATTGTCTGCAGAATTCAGAATTAAAATCATTAGAGAATTATTGTTCTTGCAAATCAGGGCGTAGTTGTCTTGACTACAATAGCCCGCAGACTATTGTCTGCAAAATTCAGAATTAAAGTCATTCGAGGATTATTGTCCTTACAAATCAGGGCGTAGTTGTTTTGACTACAATAGCCCGCAGACTATTGTCTGCAAAATTCAAATACAACAAGTAATAAATTATAAATTTTTAAGTTGTAAAATTGTCCGTAGATTCGAAATCCACATCAGATAGTCAGGAGAGTGCACAAGGTCAGGATTTAATTACAACGCAGGCTGTCATTGAAACAGTCCCTACCTTCAGCTTTCTCGGAGATGACCCTAAATTATTAAAGAAAAATGGGCCACCGTTTCATGAAGAGTTGGTAAAAAGGTGGTCTAATTATCTTAGAGCGGGCATATCGGTGGAAAATAGAAATGATTTAATTAAAAAATTTCCAATTCCTGAAAATTGTGTGGCACTACACTCTCCAAAAATGAACGAAGAGATTAGAACAGTGTTATCCACCCAGATTCAAAAAAATGATAGATTTTTTTTCAACTTACAAGAACAGATTGGAGCTGGATTAACTGCAATTGGACAGATTCTAAATTTAAAAATTACCGAACCAACTTCAGATATAATTCTGGACGAAGAAAAATTACAAACCTTGGCAGATGCTGCGCAACTTATAGCTAATACGCATAACGCTATATCGCTAAAACGAAAATTTGAAGTCCATCCATTTCTAAACGAGGAAAGTAAAAAAGCATCTCACCAAAGTTCCATAGATGAATTCCTCTTTGGAAGTAATTTCTTGGAAAAATTGAAATCCTGTCAGACTATTCAAAAAGCTGCTAGTGAAATAAAAAGACAGAAGAAAAACGCTATTCCTGTGCCAGGGCCATCGGGATCGCAGCATTTAAACTCCACGCGTCCGCAATACAAGAAGAGATTGAAGGAGAGGAGAAACTTGTCGCCGGTCAATTACCAAGGGCAGAGGAAGAAGACCAGGGAGCGGAATGGAGAACAGCCAAGACATTGGAAGTATTTCAGATACCAAACAACAAGGAACCGCAAATAGAGGTAGATATACCAACGGCAGGACGGTTAAAATTTTTTTTTATGCTAATTGGCAAAAATTACCAGGTAGTGCTGCCGTTTTGCATTGGATAAAGGGTATTAAAATACCTTTCTCTAAATATCCTAAACAAAGGATAGGAAATATTGTAATTCCTAAGATTACTCTTACACAATCGGTAATTTATAGGTCAGAAATAGAAAAACTATTAGATAAAGGTGTTTTATCAAAATGTGTGTATAAGAAGAACCAATTTTTATCAACTTATTTTTTAATAAAAAAACCTAATGATTCGTACCGTTTAATATTAAATTTGAAAAAACTAAACGAGTTTATTCCAACAAACCACTTTAAATTAGAAGACTATAGAGCTGCCACTAGGCTCATCTCAAGGGATTGTTTTTTAGCAAAATTAGATTTAAAAGATGCTTACTTTCTGTTACCTATTCATGAAAATTATAAAAAATATTTAAGGTTTAAATTTCAAAATACATTATATGAATTTAATTGTCTTCCATTTGGATTAAATGTCGCACCTTATATATTCACCAAATTATTAAAACCTGTAGTTAAATATTTAAGGACAGTGGGCGTGAAATTAATAATTTATCTTGACGACATTCTTCTCATAGGAAAAGATTATATTGAATGTTTACAATTTCTACAATTAACTAAAAGATTATTACAATTTTTAGGCTTTACAATCAATTTTGAGAAAAGTATTCTGTTACCTTCAAAAGAAATCGAATTTTTGGGATTTTTATTCAATTCAGAATCATTAGACATCAGAATACGGCAAAACAAAATTCAGCTTATTAGGAAAATTGTAGAAAAATATAAATATACTAGAAATTGCAAAATTAGAGAATTTTCATCATTAGTGGGCAAGCTAGTATCAATATCCCCAGCATTTAAATATGGTTGGTTTCATACGAAACCCTTTGAAATTGTAAAACAGGAAAAGTTAAATTTACACCAAATGAATTTTAATAAAAAAAATGAAAATTCCCTCAAAATTACAAAAAGAATTTTGTTGGTGGCTAAAAAATCTACCTAATTCGGGGAAAAAATTTATAAGAACTTCATACTCCTTGGAAATTTATTCTGACGCATCTAAATCTGGATGGGGTGCTCACACATATATAACACGGACAAGGGGATTTTGGAGTTTAAAAGAGAGAAGTAAACACATAAATTTTTTAGAATTAAAAGCAGCACTGTACGGCTTAAAATCTCTTGCTACTCAATATTGCAATTGCGATATTTTACTGAGAATAGACAACACCACCGCAGTAGCTTGCATTAATAAAATGGGCAGTGTTAGATATAAACAACTTAATAAAATGGTAAAAAACATATGGCAGTGGTGCGAAACTAAAAATATTTTTGTGTTTGCTTCTTATATAAATACCTCAGACAACGTGCAAGCAGATACCTTATCTAGATCAAAATTTACTAATACAGAATTTGAACTAAATCACGTTGCCTTTCAGAACATAATACAACGGTTTGGAACACCAAATATCGATCTGTTTGCATCCAATAATAATGCAAAATGTGTGTCATATATTTCTTGGTACCCCGATCCAGATTGTATAACTGTTGATGCTTTTACAATAAATTGGCAAGATTATTATTTTTACGCTTTTCCGCCCTTTTCTCTAGTAGGTCGAGTATTACAAAAGATAAAAAATGACGCAGCCACAGGTATTCTCGTAGTACCTAATTGGCCTACTCAATCTTGGTATCCTATATTTTTTGAATTATTATTAGAGGAACCAATTGTTTTCGAACCAGATGAAGTATTATTATGTTCACCTTGCAGACTACCGCATCCGCTTCACAGAACCCTTTCCCTAGAGGCAGGGAAGTTGTCTGGCAAGCAATGAAGTTAAGAAATATTTCCGAAGCAGCTATTCCTATTATGATATCGTCAATCAGCGACAGATCCTTAAAACAGTACACTATTTATTACAAAAAGTGGTGGAATTATTGTTTTAGGATAAATTCTAATCCCTATATATACTCCTTAAACAAAATTTTGAATTTTTTTCTAGAAATTATTAAAAGTAAATTGTCATATGCATCACTTAATACTGCTAGATCAGCATTATCATTAATTTTAGAAATTGAGTCAAGTGATGAAAACAAAATTAAACGGTTCTTAAAAGGAGCTTACAATCAAAAACCATCTACACCAAGATACTCTACTACTTGGGATCCAGAACCGGTTTTATCACATTTAGAAACATTATTTCCCTTAGAATCATTGTCCTTGAAGCAATTGACGCAAAAGTTAACGGTATTACTAGCCCTTACGTCTGCTCACAGAATGCAAACTTTGTCAAAAATAGAACTGAAGAATATAATACGGTTTCCAGATAGGCTTGAAATAAAAATTTCATCTACAATAAAAACATCTGGTCTAAATAGAAAACAACCGGTTCTTATTTTTCCTTTCTTCACAAGCAACCCCAAATTATGTGTTGCAACTTTAATAAACTATTATATTAACATTACAAAACAGTACAGAACTGATGATACATTGATATACACTTTCCAAAAACCTTACCACCCTGCATCTGTTCAGACTCTAAGTAGATGGATAAAAGAAATACTATATGAAAGTGGTATAAATTCGCAATTGTTCAAGAGTCATTCTGTAAGACATGCCTCTACATCAACAGCTTTTAGATCAGGATTAAATGTAGATGCAATTTTAAATACAGCTGGGTGGACAAAAAACTCACAAACATTTAATATATTTTATAATAAACCAACCATTAATGATAAGTCGGATTTTGCTAAATGTATACTAAATAACAAATGTTAGTATTATATTTTTTTCCTGTTGACCTTAGCTTAACGCTATATATTTTCATGGTTGTTGATTTATTGTATTACAGGTATATATGTGTGTAATTATTATATGTCCATATAATTGTTATGAATATTAAATGTATACATATTAAATAATAATAATAACAACATAATTTATATTGCCTTTGAAAATATGTAATAAAATTGTCAGAATTGTAGCTTAGATTATTCCCCTAGTAAATATTATTATTACCTTCTATTTTGCACTCTGAGCATTGTAAACACAGAAAATCGCATTTTAGTGCTTTGAACATCTACCAACTATCATAGAAGGACGGAGACGCGAAGAATAATTGTAAAATTAATCGACTTACCTAAGGAAGATTAATTGTAATTATTCGAGCGTCGTAGTCCTTCTATGATAGGGCCCACCCACCCCAAACCCATATTATGCGATTGCTGCAGTCACAAATGAACTGAATTGTTATGTGCTTATCGGAGTGTAAAAGAGTATCTGTAGTTTTTACCATTTTTTTTGTTTTTAAACCGCTGTGCGTGAATCACGATAAGATGTACCTACCAACTACCAACTATCATAGAAGGACTACGACGCTCGAATAATTACAATTAATCTTCCTTAGGTAAGTCGATTAATTTTACAATTATTAAACATTAAATTACGATAATATTCGAGTTTACAAGGGTACCTTCTTTAGTGCATTCCAATGTTTTCTCTTTATTTATTTACCACGAGTAAACAATGCCGCAGCATATAATTTACAATTTTTTTTTGCTGCTATCGAATGTGTAAGAATATAGGTACTTTGAACGGTTTCCAAATCGCCATCCAACGTTGCTGCTATTGAAAGACGCCTTCAGGAGAGTGCACTTTTTACTCCTAAAACCGCTGATAATGGAATTCAGCATTTTATAAAATCTTCTCAAATTAAAGAAGGATTTGCAACGCGTAAAAGAAGATCCGAAATTGAGCATCACACCAAAAATATGAAAATATGAGTTTACAAAAAAACTATCAATAAAGCAATAAAATAACAATAACTACTGTATTTATATCATAAGATGCCAATTTGAGATTTCTCGCTACATGATCCAAATTGCACCAGTTTTTTTTTATTGGCTTGTCAACAGGTACAGAGAGATCGATGTAAACTTAACGTAAATATATTGTTTACCTATGAACATGTAGATACAATAACTATGGAACTAGCACATGTACATGCTTTTCTACTATTTGATTTGCTGAAAAATAAATAAATTATATATTTCAAGAACACTATACTAATTTCATTCTTATGTCATCTCAATTATTTATTGCAAATTCAAAAAATTAAACGGGTCCAACGAACTTCTTGGACTTATAGAAAAAAATTACGCTAGCATGTAAGTTTTTCCAGTATTGGAGTTCTGATTTAAAACTCAAAAATAAAATTCTCAAAAGATATGGCTCCAATAGTTTTAGTGAAAAATTATGGATTTCATATAATATTGTCTCAGAAGTCCTCTCATTTGATGTCAACTTTAGAACAAGAACAAAAAATGGGAAAATAAACAATTTCATCATTTCTATACCAAACCAAAATAATCAAAAGTGAATTAGTTATTATTCACTATGCATGTTTAAATTAATAATTGTATTAACTAAATATGCCGTATTATATTATATTTATTACACCGTCTATATTTATTTTATTTTCTGGCTTAAATATTTACTAATGTAAAAATAGTACGCAATATTTCATGTACAAAATTCACAACGTATAGATTGCGTCATTAAATATCAATCATAATTTCAATTTAAAAACAATTATAATTTTGGTTATAAATTGCATTTCCATTTGTAAATTAATTATGGATTCACCATGGGCATAAGGAACTTAGTTCTAGAAAGAAAATAATCTGAACATCAAGTACTACAATACTTTGGCTGGCTGTTCTGACAATGGCTTCATTTGGCATTTTATTATTGCAATTTCTAAATAATTTTGTAATTTTAATGTGATTTGAAAAACATTATAAAATAATTTGCAGGACTCGCGTATACCACTGCGTGACGTCACTACCTCCTATAGCGTACTTTGTTGCGGTCGGTACCGTTTACTTGCTTTTAGAATATGAAGCGTAGGAGGGCCGTCGGTGGCGTTAAGATTGCAGTTTTTATTTCAGTTATGAAAAATTTAAATATTGAAGCTGTTATTAGAGGCACTAAAAGAAAATAATCAAAATTTAGATATTGTTTTGCACCCAAATGTCCCAGTACAGCGATCAAATGCCAAGATGAGCTATTTGTTAGTTACCTGGGAATTCCAATACGTGTGGCAAAAAGCAATGAAGCGCAACATATTCCTTGGACTCAAAACAAATAAATATACGTTGTATAATTTATATAAAATCGATTTAATAATAACTTATTTTATACTTATGTAGAATTTATTCTTAATTTAAAATGTAAATTGTTAGGTACATATTATACTTACGTATCTTTAAAATTAATCAACATACCTACACATGAAAAATAAGTACTCCTAAATATATTTATTGTAAATGGTTTTCTTTGAAGCTTTTTTACAATACAGAATAAAATTTGAAATAGTTACAAGTTACTTACGAAAAGCAATACAAACATCTCAGCCAGAGACTTTTGTTCGGATTTGCCATAAATTAACATGTCATGCAGCTAGTTATGGTAACTATAAATTATTCCATTTTTGTTTATGTACACTCACAAATATCAAGCAAGTACATAAAAACTAAACGCATTAGCCACAATACCACTATGACTAATAATACTTTTAGGTTAACAACAGCAGCTGATGGATGCAATGTTATCATGCTTCATAGCATGTTGCAATTTTAAGGATTTTCTGGGAGACTTCTATTGTTTGCTTCATCATTGTAACTTTGTAATAGTTTAGCATTTTATTACTGTTGCATTTTTATTTTTGAAATGTATAAGTACTGTTTATTTGAGAGATATTTTTGTAAGATTGTGTTGTTTTTGTTCAGATATACAGTGCGACCAATTGAAAACAAAACAGAGCCATATTCAGAAACTGCGTTAAGATTGTAGAAAAACGTTCAGACCCGTCGATTTTAGATTAAAGGGGGATTCTTTGCTGGTATTTTTGACTCCGCCACTTTCACCCTCAAGCAAGATTAAGCATCACCCCAAAATATTTAAATGGCACTGGGGGTTGAGTAATATTTATTTTGAAGGCTCTTACAATTATCTTTATAACAGACGTTAAATTTTATAATTCCGCCCAATACTTCATAAGAATTTTCATTTTAAAGTTGAAACTTATGTACAAACAATTAGTAACGGTAAAAATGTCACTCATGCGAGTTAAGTACGGCAATGGTATAAATTTAGTATTTCTTGCGTTACATTGGTTTTTGGCGATTTGTTATCACTTTCGTAAAATAACACAATTGTAAAAAACAGAAATGCATACTATTCACACACACCGAACGTAAAATTTGGGGTTTCCAAATTTATTTTCTAGTATTATTTGAGAGCGTTGACTGGTAGTTTATTTAATTTTGTTTTTGAAAATTAAACACTATGCTTTATTCCATTGCGGAAAGGGTAGATATCATTTCGCATTACCTACTTTATGAACAATAAATGTGCGAATAGAACAGCTCAGTTATTTAATGAACACATTAAGATCGAAACTTCAGGAGGAAGTATGAGCTAGCAAAAAAAATTCAAGAGGCAGAAAACGTAGCCAATAAAAAACGAGAAATTTAAAAACCTATAGTTAATGAAGCTAGTCAAGTTGCAGCTTTGGGATAAGTTTATCTTGATCCTACATTAAGTACGAGGCAGCTGGCATCTGCGTCTGAGATCAATCGAAGTAGCATACAAACCATTTTGAAGAAGAATAAATTACATCCATACAAAATACATTTAGTCCAGGAACTTCATGAGGATGATTATGACCTCCGTTTGCAATTTTGCGAAATAATGAGCATTTGCGGACTTATATTTATAAAAAATTTCATCTTATTTAATAAAAGGGACAAGATTCTAAAATTATAATAATTTTAGGATGCTATGTATAATATTTAACATAGTACTATTGCGGTAACGCAGTACATATGTTTAGAAGAGTTAATTTGTCATTTGCGATACTATTAGATGTTATCGTTGTAAATAGATATTGAATAAAGTTGTAAAATAGACTTTTAAAATGGGCACAGAAAGTACATCTCAAGGGGCAAATGGAAGAAGATACAGCGCCTAATAAAAATATTTGAACGTACCAAAAGAAAGAAAAGAAAAATGCAGCGTAGGGCGATGATGCTCGACGGAAGGAAGCATTACAACATTGTTTGTTTGTGAAGACCATTTTAATGTAAGTTTAAATGGAAATATATCTAGGTTTAAGTTAAGTAAAATTAAAATGTAAAGAATCAATTAAACTTTTCTACTAAGCTACCAGAATGTATACAGGGCATTTAGAAAATCAATGTTAAGTAAATATTTATTGAATTCAGCGCTTTACTCCAATTCCAAATAACATATTCTGTATTTAGTTCTACCATTTACGTGATGTAGAATGTTATTCGAGGTATTTATAAAATGTTGTTATCTGACTTCACTACATTAAATTATCTGTTTTATTCTGAAAATATAATAAACATAAGGATGTTTAAAAAACGTTTAATGAGAAATGATTCAGTAGTAAATGGCAATAAAAATTTATTAAACTAATTTAAAAAAAATAAATGTTAAATATCATTATTCATTACTTTCAATTTTCAAATTAAAACAATTAATTTAACCTTAGGTAAAACTATCTATCTGGTTACTTACCCAACAGCATTGTCGCCGTAATTGTCAAAATCAGATCTATATTGTAAACAAAGGAATAAGTTACGTTTAACAATGCCGTAAGTTCACCACATCATCACTAATAATTATGGTATTGCCTACTGTGACGTGCCTACGTCGTGATTCTGGTACGACGCGATGTCACTATGACGCCTGTGCTGCGGTAGCGGTAACCTCGGGCGCCAGTTTCTGTTTACAGTGCAGAAACACCACTACTCGGGCGGCTACAGTGAAGACACGGTATGTCCAGAGGGTCGTGAGGAAAGAGTTAGGCTTTATCAGGAATAAAAATTAGAATAAAGTAATATACATATATTACAATACACTTAGTTTACAAAACTAATACGGTCGGTTGCGAAATAAGCAACTACAAAGTCAGCTGAACGGTTACAAGCTAGCAATACAAGCGGTTAGTCTATGCTAAATGCGAAACCAAGTAAGAGGAAGCGATCAAGCGAGCAAAGCAACAAACTAAATTCTAAAACTCGGTGTGGGCCAGGACAGGTACTTAAGTTTCAAAATCTTGACTCGGAATCGGACGCGCTGGATCGAGCGCGCATCCAACGGCACATCTCCACAGCGGTAGAGTCTTCGGTGCGCGGTTTGATGCGCGTTCGGTTCTCGCGGTTTCCCTCGCGCTGGCTGAAGTTTGAGCGTCGGCCGGCTTTCTATGTCTCATACGGGGCGAAGAAAAATCACTTCATTACACTACACGGTATTTACAGTATTTATCTATCACTCATAAATGTCACAAAAATACATGAAACAAACGTCTGTTTACATTACCAACACCGTAACCTGTATCTGTATCCACGGAAGCAAACCGCGTTGAACGGCGTGTAACGTCACACCTATGATGATAACAACTCGGAAAATCACTATGCCTCAAATGATATCGCGTTTTCGGCCACGTGGTTTTGATGACATTCTATGGCAATTTATTAATGTTAATATTTTAATTATTATGAGATTATTGCCGTCAGACACATGTTCTGTACATTTCAAACCAATATAAAATTTATACAACTTAACAACCCCATTGTTAAAATGCTGTAAACATTTTGTTACATTCAGTTAGTTATTTGCAGAAATTCATTCATTCCATTTTGGTTAAATCTTTCCTATTAATAAAGTGAAATTTACTTTTAGGTATTTGATACGTATTTTATTTCAAATTGTAAAGTCACCTAGAATTACACGAATATCTACATTTTTTCTTGAAGGAGGCCTCACTCCACGACAATAAACAAACCATTCTAATAAAATAAATCGCCTCTAAGCCTTGTTTTATTGGAGCAAATAACTATAAAAGCAATAGAATAAACATGTTATAAAGAATTCCCTGCAACATCCCAGCTATTGTTAAAATTTTAACTGAAATAGCTTTCGCATATATTGCGCGGCATTCTGGGTGCCTCCGTACTGCTCTAGATGTTTTTCATGTTTTCTTATTTCGTACATATATATTTCCCAAGTGCCCACAAAATATTTTGTATAAATTTGCAAATACTGAAGCGAGTATAAGATCATTTATAACATTTCTTGTCAAGTTGAATTACATGGAGAATATATGATGCTACATTACCGCAAAACTTTTTAATTTCTTTGTCTGAAGGGAGTAGTAAATTGTTCTGTAGAACTGTACTACACATTCACTACTCTACTAAACCATTAGGGTATTTACAAACTTTAGAGCTAACATTTTCATGGAAGCGACTGCCTATGTACTTTAAAAATTGGCAATTCATATTTTAAACACCTCAGCGGCACTACCTATCTCTGAAATAAGTGCGTTCCTTTGAAGGTTTTCAGAATAAAATAGCATATTAAAGTATAAGGATATTAAGCTTTTTTGAAACACGTGCGATTTTTCGAAATGGAGCAAGTGTTTTAAAGATCACGAATATTTTACGCTATTTTTTATTGGTACACTTTGAAATCATAAATACTGGTATTAATACTAGAAAAAATATAAATAAGAACTAATAATGTAAAATGGTTGAATTTGTGATGTGACATCAGTATACCTTTTGTTATCATGAAAATGAGAAAAACAAAAATTTTAACCTGTCACTTAAGATTAATTCTTGTAACAATTGTTTCTGGTTGTATATTGTTTAAAAATGAGTTCTAACATTGATTATTTCGCAGAATCGCGATTAATACCACAAGTCGGAAAACGCTTATAAAAGAAGAATACAAGTTCATCAAATGGATGGAAGAGCAAAAGATAACAGATGCTGATTGCGCTTGCTTGCCTTCAGAACAAGTCGGAGCAGCCTATCCATTCGAAATCGCAACATATGTTGAGGATAAACAAAGGGATTGATTTAAAATGATTTCTGAAAGTGCATACATTTATGAAGGCAATCATATCAAGAATGATGTTGCGACCAACAAAAGCACACCCTCGTGTATAAGGTCCTCCACGACTTAAGGGTGAGTGGCCAGCTCAATGGAGATGGGGTGGTTCTAATTTTTCTTTTTGTTTTCTCAATATCGTATATTACGACACGATGAACTTCAGTTGTTCAAGGGCGCCAGACAAATTTTCCCCAAACCAAATCACCCAGATAAATTGACTAAATGATCAAGAAAATTTGCCAAACAAGATCAAATAATAAACATTCGGTTACACAAATGGTGGTTTATTCTAATATTCAATAGTTGTTAATGACAATTGGATAAGGTATGGCAAAAGTTTAAATAGTAAGTTGGCTATTAAAATAAATATAAGTAAGGAAAGTAGTGTCAGCACAAAAGCCAAGCGATTATAAGCATGAAACAATAGTCCTGAAAATTAAGAGCGTGGAAAATAAGTATAATAATAATAATAAGTATAAATAAGCGCGCGAAGAATTTAAAAGTAACTACAAATAATTAATCTAAATATAACTATAAGCTGCATACAAGTAAGGTAAATTAATAATAATAAGCTCAAATTAAGGATATTTGAACATCTACCATAAAATATTAATAGCGATCAAGCAAATAAGCTAAATAATATTATTCACTAATTAACTACTACCAAACAATTTAACTACTAGTGAACTAGTGAATAAAGTTTCAGTAAAATTTACTATTGTATCAATATAAAAAAATGCATCCAACCGCTCAGGTAATAATATAATGTAATGTGTAAATAAGTAAGATAGCAAAGCAATTAGAAAACTTGCGTGCTTCCTAGGCGACGATGTCGCAGCGATTCTTTGCCAAAATATAAGCGGATCTCTAGCAGGAGTAGGAGGCTTCTAACAACTCTCAGGAAGATCCAAAACTCAGGTTGGTACAACGGCAATTCGACAACCTTCTTAAGCTGCCTTCAATTGGTTCAATACAGAATTTGTCCAAGATAGGAACCACAGCATATTATGGTAAGAACCCTAAATGCAATGAAAATAAAATAATCAGATCGCATTGTCACCATCACACTAATAACAATTAGTGAAATTAACAAAACTCAGTGCATAAGCACCTAGGAAATTAGAAGTACACATGTTTGTCTATTTGCCAAGTATGAACGAAAAAGAAAAGCAATGCGGCAACGCCGCAATCCCGCACACATGGTGTGAAAAATTTTCAAAATGAACACAAAATGTTTTATGAATAACACAATTCGGAATAAATAGAAATATAGACATAAAATTACTTACCCTAGAGTAAGGGGTTCTTAACCAAAGCACTGCATCACAGCTTCTAGTAAGATGGTAGAGCTAGCGAATATAGACTTTACGGTAGCTGTAAATAGGACCTATTTTAGAATCTTTTGAGTATATGAAGGAGGCAATTTCAGTTGAAGTGGATTGTATCCAAAACTTACCAGACTCGTAAGCAATAGACTTTCAGCAATAAGTGTCTTGGTGTGAGGATAAATCCATTCTTCAGAAAGTATCTGATTAACACAAATTTTCCACCAACGAAATCCAAAGCAGCAATTATAGGTTTGAAAAATAATAATCCTCCTAGGAGATGATGGGAAATCATCAAAATTTTTCAAAACTATCCTCACACACACAATGATAGTCACGCCATGTATCGGAAGAAGATGGTCTCATTCAAAAAACTGTCCTTACCTCCCATTGGCTGGACACTAGCCAATTAGGTTTGTGGCAATGAAATTGGACACCCAATAATTATAGAAATTTATCTAAACTGACTAATAAAATCTATTATAATATCTACAGTTACAAAATATGCCAAACGTGCAAATTTATAGTGTAATTATCAAAATTACGCAAATTGAAAAAAATCGTGGATAGACAGACCTCTTGCAGATCTGACTTTAACCGGAAAGTTGAATTTCGTGAAGAAGGCGAAGAAGACGGCGGTAATTGATGAAATGTCAAAGCCAAACGACAATAATAACAATATAACCCTTAAATAAATAATTAATGCACAACAGATATTCTCCATAGAACCTCATGATATAGAACATTGCAGGTAAGTTATTATTCTTATTTCAATGCATTAAATTAATCACAATTCTCTAATTATAGTGCGAGACAATAGTGTTTGTTTTTAATAAGAGGTTATTTTTGTTATAGGTTTGGGAATAAAACAATTTATGCCAGGATGTCCATAACATTATCTAGGGTGGTTTATACTTATTTAATACGAGGATGCTGCAATAATTCATTCGTCTTGTTTATATTTTATCTTCAAGGTAACAACGAATAAATATTATTTACCGTCTAAGGGCTAAATAGACAAATTAATTGTTTTAGACAATACACCGAGGTTGAACGGAAGTTGCCACCAACTATCAAGAATAAATTTATATGAAATTGCGAAATGATTTAAATAATGTTAAATAAATTATTGAACGTTACAATGTAGCCAAGAAGGCATAATGTATTCAAGGGAGACGATTTGCGAAAGTTTTTCACAGATGCACCGGACATTACGTATTTATTTATGAAGGTATCTTTGGCTCTTGTAGAAGATGTGAATTGAGCGACTTACGCTTTCATGACATCAAGGAAGAAGGAAGCGTATTGCTTATTTACTATGCGACCATCCAAAACAGTGAAAGTTCAACATTTTACTGTTGACGACAGTGATAAAATTAGTTATGTGTGTTTGGTGAATGAGTATTTATCATTGCGTCCCTAAAATGTACAGTCCGAGTTTTGTTACGGTATGATAAGGGGAAGTGCACCAATCAAGTGATTGATATTAAATACATTTTGGATCATGTCCCTTGCGAATTCCACGTTATCTTAAATTTGACGATCCTGAGAAATACACTGGACATGCGTTTTGACGTACGTCCGCTACCATTATAGCGAATAGTGGCATGACAATAGATCAAATCCAACGACAAATAGGACGGAAATCGGCAGCTGTGGCGACTGGTTACGTTGAAGAGAGTATTAGCAATAATAAGAATGTTTCAAACATTATTGGGAGTGTCATTAATGGAAGCGCATCCTCACCGACTTCCGAGAATGTTTTAGTATTAACTGAACAGCATTTCCTCCGATTTAAAAAACCAAAGTATTAATATTTCAACGGATTAATTTAAAAAATTAAGATTGTTGAATATTTGAATAAACCTTTTGTTTGTAATATTTTACTTGACGCTACAAGGTACTGTCAGATCAGTAATTAAAAAGGTGACATTTAGACTTCACGTTTCTGAGGTAGTTGATTTTGCCATGTTAACTTTAAAATACGCACGTTTTTAAAAGTTGGATTTAAAAATGTTTAGGTGTGTTTTGAATAAGCAAAATAGAGTACTAATAAAAAAAGTTAAATTTTTAAACCGCTCCTGATATAAAGAGAAAGATACCTACCTGCCAGATAAAGTGTTGATTTTGAGCAAATTTAAGATTAGAAAGTGTCAAAACACCGTTGGGAGTTACCTAATGTTTTGGATACACGTATTTAAGGTCCACAATGACACATCTCTTGTGCATTCAAAGTAAGATATCATAAACTTAGATATCTAAAATATGTTGATTATTGAAACCTATTTAAGGACAAATATCTTTAGCTCTATTTAATCCGCATAAATTAAAACTCTATCTAATTCATTCACTTCACGATTAATTAATGTAATAAACAATAATGGGCCAAGGACGGAGACCTATGGTACTCCCGATGTGGCGGTATATTTCATAAAGTTAATTTCTTTGTATACTTCATACTGAACACTATTTGTAAGATAAGATTGGAACCTAGCGATTATTTTATGAACAAATAGAGAACTGAAAAAAATCAGAACTAAACGTTTCAATATTACTCATACAGATTCTTAGAGTTAAAAATTGCACTAATTTCAAAATTTGTTATTCAACTTTTTAATTTTCCCAATAAAAATAGTGATACCAATATTTATTAAATAATGGAAAAAGCATAATATGAAAATGTAAATAATAAATAGGATAAAATAACCACAACCAACCTCTGTAGAGCCTCGTCCAAAATTTTGTATTATTTTATTTATAAGACGGTTGCAATTTAAAAACGTACAATTACATTTACATTTTTAGATAAGGCAAAAGTTTATTCTACGGCTACTCGATTTGACGTAATTATTAAATATAAAATCTCATAATATTCAGCCAAAGATACAGCTTAACATTTTTATAAGGAATATAAGTATAGTAAAATAAATTCTCAACTAATAACCAGAAAGCAGTAACAGATCTTCTCTGAAACGAATAAAGGACTAGTTTGAACTGTCAGAAATGTTCGATTAACTACTTCTTGTGTTACATGCACGGAAAGCACATGCACGGAAAGCACATGCACAACTTAACTGATCGAATATTTCTAACAATTTGAAACCAATCTCTAACTCTGTTGATAACAGACCTAATATGTCTCTTGAACTGTCAAGAAAGTGAAACCGACAACGTGGCAATATACAGTAAACAGAATTCTTATATACAGAATAACAGATAAACGTCGTTGTAGCGTTAGAAACAAACCATTTTTAAAATGAAACAGTCACTAACAATTTGAAAGAAATGAACAGACATATACTACAGTTTAATAGAATTAGTTTGTCGGTTTTTACGCTACATTCGTAAAACAACCAAAATATTGCGTGTTGGTTGGCAATCAATAAAAATCTAATAATGAAACAACAGTTTAGCACCAAATATGGAAATTTGTGAAACACAAAAGAAGCGAAACCGAATAAACTAATTATTACAACTTTGCACGAAGAGTTTGAATGCTGAATTGGTTAATTTGTGTGAATTAAAACAGCGGCTAATGAAAATGTTGCAGAAATTTAATGAATAGAGCGACGGCTGTTCGTTGGCTTTATGCTCTGCTGCTTTCATCAAGGCTCGGTTTCGAATTTCAGTTAGGTATACTCGTTCGTATATATGTTCCAGGATTAGTACAAGCCTGAGCAGCAAAAATTTCAAGCGTTAAGCTATAATAACTAAAAACATACTTAGAATGGAAAAATATGTTTACGATATACAGAGATTTTCTTATTTGGAAGAAAATGGATTAAAAAAATATAAACTTGCCAGAGACGACCAGTACGATGAGGAACGTGAGCCAGTAAAAGTTATAAATAACAAATAAGAATCAGTAAAGAAAAGCTGAGAATGTTGGAAAGTTTAAGGAAATAGATGAAATAGAACATCATTATAAGAGGAAAGAAATACGTAACTTCTACAGAGAGATAAAAAAGGGAAAAAAGAGAAAGGAGCAATTAATATATGGGAGGGATGAAAGTGGCAATTTAATTGAAGAGGAAATAGAAGTGAGAGAAACATGGAGACAACATTTTGCAGTTATGATGAATGAAGAGAGCGAAAATGAATGAGAGGATCAGGAGATGACACTGGTAAGAGAAGAGGAGGTGAAAGTAGAAGAACTTGCAAAAAAGGAAATAGACATAATTATAGCAGCTTTAAAGAATAACAAAAGGCCAAAGAAAAACGGAAGAACGGCAGAGAACATTAAGTACGCATAAGAGGATTTAAGACAAAGAATATACGAAATGATCCGAAAGATTTGAAGAAGAGAATGTATAACTGAAGATTGGAGAGATGCTATGATTATACTTATTTTAAAAAAGCGAAATGCAACAGACTGCAGAAACTATAGGGGTATATCATTGCTAGGCATAGGGTTTAAATCATGGCAACGTTAATAACATAGATAACCTATAGCAAAACTACATATAGAGGACTATCAAGCAGGCTTTACAAAGGGGAGGTCAACAACGGACCAAATCTTCATGGTGAAGTAAATCCTGACTACATGCTATGAATATGAGATTAAAACAATGGTCTTATTCGTGGACTTCAGGAAAGCATATGATTCGGTCTAAAGGAATAAACTAAGTAAAATATTGAAACAATTTCGGATACCAACCAAACTGATTAGGCTATTGAAAATGACCTGCGAAAACACTAAAAGAAAAGTACGAATGTTCGGAAGGTTTTACTATTGACACAGGACTGGGACAAGGAGACCCACTTTCAACGTTTCTTTTTAATTTAGTAATAGAAAAGGTCAGTTGAACAGAGAAGGACAAATATTGTTTAAAAGTCACCAAATAGTAAGTTATGCAGAAGACGTAGCCATAATTGCTAGATATAGTAGAGATTTTGAAAAAGTTCAAGAATATGTGTATTTAGGGGCGCTGATAACAGCAATAAATTAAAAGGAGAATAATAAAAGCAAACAGAAGTTCGGCAGCAGTCAACCACTTAATGAAATCAAAAAAATTGTCTAGAGAAGTAAAATTTAAAATATATAAAACAATTTTGAGACCAACAGCGCTGTATGACAGTGAAATCTGGATTTTCAATAAGAAGTCAAGAGAAAACCTATTAAGGTGGCAAAGATCTTAAGAATAATTTTAGGGAGAAATAAGACGGAGGAAAGCTATTTAAAGAGAAATAATGAGGAAATATGTGAAATGTACCAGGTACCAAAAATAGACGAAGTTGTAAAAGCCATAAGAGTGCAGTGGCTTTGGCATCTAGAGCATATGGAAGATGAAAGAACAGTTAAGAAAATTGTAGGGAGTAAACCTAACTACAAGAAAAAAGAAGGAGATCGAGGAAGTGAAGGAGAGAGGCAGTAGCAATAGATTTAAGGGAAAATGTAACGGATTGGAATAGAAAGGCGAAACACAGAATGAAGTGGAGGAGAATAACACAGCTCTGGGCCTAAAAATCCAGTAAACAGTTTTATATATAAATTACTGTAAACAGTAAATACACAAATGTTACACCTACAACAGCATAAATGGTGGTGGGATTTGTAAAAAGCTACGTTGAGGTAGGTACTCTTGAATTTACTTCTGTGCATTGACTGTGCCTAACTAATTTGCAATAATGTGTACAGATAATATTCAATGCGTTCATATAAGCACTATAAGGACGCATCTGATGCCTGCCTCATACCAGTAAACAAATAGATAAGAAAGAGATGGAATCAGTTGACAGCCAATTGCGAGAGAGAGGTCCTTTAGAGGCATGCCTCGTCTTTATGAGAGTGCAACAAAAACTAGTCTAATATGGTTTGCCATAGTCGTTTCATGATTATTTAAAATTTCAGGGCACTGTAATTAAAAGTTTATTGCCATTTCTGATTCGTTTTAGTTAAGTTTCAGATGTGTAAAGTGTAACTGTGTAATGTGAAATGGCAATGCCCAGGACCTCTAGTGTCGTCGACAGTGGTGCCATTGCCGAAGAACAGGAAAAAGTGAGGAACATCCTAACGATATTATTAATTACTCTATTGGATAATCCCACTTTTTAAATAATTAAAAAGTTGTCACAAGATTTATTAATCAGAAATTAATTAATTTGAAAGGGAGAGTTGAAAAATTCTTACTTAAATGAATTTAATCGCCTAACAAACCAGAGAAATTTTAAATAATTTTCTGATTTACCTATAAATGATGATTAAGGAAAACGTTTTCCAAAATATATTAATAAATGTAGTTCGTATTGGACTGCTTGCCTCACTAGTTTAAAAGCGAGCCTCCACAGAAACTTGCTTTCTTCTTATACAGGGTAACTGTAGATTGTAGGTGCCAAAATAATGAATTTGGTTAAATAAACCTTAGTTAAGTGTTGCTGGTTTGCTATATATATATATATATATATATATATATATATATATATATATATATATATATATGGCATTAAGATATGATTTGAAAATTAAAATTTATTCCATAATATAGATAACCTTAGTGATATTGACGTAGAAACTTGATTAATTTAAAGGAATTGATATCGGTTTCGAGATGTTCCCATTTTAATCATACGATAAAGACGCGTACTTTCCGGTAATTGCTAGTATTATTCCGGTACTTTAGTTTTCTTTTTAATATTAAGTGGACTTCATCTTGTCAAGCTGACAATGCTGCTAACGAATATAAAAATAAGTCATGACCATCATTTTAAAATATGTAAATTAAATCTCAACGTATTGTAAGGGCAATTGAAGACAAGGCACATTGCTCTTTGCTGCCATTAGCATCTACTTAATAAGACAAAGCCTACTTAGCCAGAATAATACTAGCAGCAGTCAGAAAGCATACGCCGGCATCTCGAAACCGAGAAAGTTTATCAATATCAAACGAATATAGCTTTCTCCGTTAAAGATAATTATTAATTCAAAATTCACACAGAGCTTTGAAAGATAAAAACAGCAACTTCTAAAGGTTCAGTAAATACACACTCAACACACATTGCACAAATTATATCAAAGCAAATTTATCACATATAAACATAAAGAATCAGAATAAAAGAAATATACAGAGCGTTCTATACAAAAAAACACTTCTTTTACACATATTTTAAGCAAAGACCTTTCCTAAAGGAGTACAAAGAGTATAAAAAATCTACTTAGAACATCAAAATAGTAACACGTTTTTTTATACAAGCGGTGAAAGCTGAAATCGCGTAGAAAGGTATTTTAAGCTAATATAAATCAAATCTCCTACAATTCCTATCAATGAAGTCAAATGATGCCCTCTGATACCAAACATCTAGGTATGCTAATGAATAACTCCACAGTCAAAGCTCTATTCAATAATTATCTAAAGAAATTAATCTATCAAAATTTACTAACCTGGTTTAATGAAAACAGTCTATAAATATCTAACCATTTGGTAGATGCTCAAATTTCTATAGCCAAGTTTTGACTTTCTTATGGACGTCATATTGATTTTAATACCACCAGAAGAAACATACACCTGAAAAATTTATAGCAAATAGTCAACATATACCGGTTCTGGCTTATTAAGCTTTCAGGTGAGTGGCGAGTTAACTGACGACTAACCTTGGCTGTTCATGTGTCTCAAACCCATCAAACCCGACATACCTGAGTATGCAAAATATTATAGCAAAGCTACATCTGTTGGGCACATATTACCATTACCACAATTATTTTTTGTTTATAGAATAAATTTCGGATTTTTCCTTTCAAAAAATTATTTTTTTCGACGATACGACTATATTAGGAAATTGAGTTTTTTAAATTTACGGTTTTGGAAAAACTATTTAACCTAATAAAATTTAATTTAAAAACTTTACAAAAAGAATTAAAATATTACATATTTTTCTTTTCCACATCCCTCAATTAATAATATGCATTTTTTAATTTAATAAACGCATTATTTGAAATGCGAAATGTACACTCATTTGAATCACAAATCATTTTTTTTATTTCAAAAGAATATTTTTATACAGATATTAATGAATTGTTAGAGAAATGAAAAGAAAATATATGCATTTAAAAATCATTTTTTAAAATTAAATTTTCATGAGATGTTCAATTTAAACAAATACTCGTCAACAAATGAACCAAATAAATCAATTTATTTTTGACAAAAAAGTGAGCATTAAATCAAAAAATATTTGTTTTTTGATAATATTTGAATATTTTTTTATGTTTTAATAAATTGAATTAAATTGTTTACTGTATTAGAAAGGTATTTTAAGCTAACACAAATCAAATCTCCTACAATTCCTATTAATGAAGTCAAATGTTGCTCTCTGATACCAAACATCTAGGTATGCTAATGAACAACTCCACAGACTCTATTCAATAATTATCTAAAGAAATTAATCTATCTAAATTTACTAACCTGGTTTAATGAAAACACTCTATAAATATCTAACCTCATTTTTGAAACAGTGGGAATTCGAAAATTCAACCACAATAGATGAGATCTGACCTATTTCTGCATTTTATTCTTTATGTAATCGTTTTTTATACATTTTTAGATATTAATAATATTGTGTGAAACTAACTACTCTGTGGACTAAAGCCCCAATCAACGTTGAATTACACCCACAATATCTACCCATATATTTTTTATTATTAGCTTTTGTAAAAAAATTTTACTGTAAAGAATTTTAAGCTACCTGAAGAAGCAATCCTAAAAATGCAGAAATAGGTCAGATCTCATCTATTGTGGTTGAGTTTTCGAGTTCCCACTGTTTCAAAAGTGAGGTTAGATATTTATAGAGTGTTTTCATTAAACTGTGTTAGTAAATTTAGATAGATTAATTTCTTTAGATAATTACTGAATAGAGTTTTGTCTGTGGAATTGTTCATTAGCATATCTAGATGTTTGGTATCAAAGAGCATACATATGACTTCATTGATGGGAATTGTAGGAGATCTGATTTATATTAGCTTAAAATACCTTTCTAATACACTAAAATTTTTTACAAAAGCTAATAATAAAGAATATATGGGTAGATATTGTGGGTGTAATTCAACGCTGGTTGGGGCGGCTTTAGTCCATAGAGTAGTTAGTTTCAAACAATATTATATGGTTTATTGAAAAAAAATTAGGTGCACTCTGAATGCATTTGTTTGTATGTAAATTATAATTTTAGCAATACAAATTTTGTTATAATAAATAAAAAATATATGTTAACAGTTTGTTTTCATATAAGACGATCTTTTCAATGGCAGTATTAATTTGTTGAGTCTAATGTTCTTACAGCAAATATGTAGATTAGAAGTCTCCAATTCTAATGGCCGTAACTCCAAATGCATGAGAGAAATCGGTCTGTCCTTCGTAAATAGAAACAGAGATTCGGTGAACGGGCTCGGTAAATCTTCGGTCAGGATGTCGCTTTTTACTAAAGTGGGTGATTATGAAGTGCAATTAGTTACAGAGAAAAATCTCTTTTGATGCTATTCGGGTCGAACCCACTTTATAAAGCTCAGGAGATAATGCCGTACTAGTCAAGCAGATTATACTACACGAGATGTTTAAAGTTTGCTTTAACTACGGTTTTAAACATCAACTTGCCAACTTCGAGTACCAAGTTTTCGCTGGAAAAATTATAAACTAAACTTACTCTATGCAAAATGTACATTACGGAATGATAAAATTAAAAAAAAACAAGATGATACTTGAACTTTCCTCACGAAAAGTCGTAGTACGGCTTAATTTTAGTGATTTTTTTTTATTATCGAAAGAAAATGATTATACTTAAAAGTTATGTTGGCAGCATTTAAATAAATTTAATCAGTCCTTGATTAGTAAATGTTAAATACATATAATATTAATGAATGATTGAATTTGTAAAGTGTCATAAATTTTATTAAAGAGACAAAATTTCTTAAAATAAAAATCAACAAGGGATGAATTAAATCTGAAGGCTGAAATAAAAAACCTCGCTGTAAAAAAGTGTGTTAATAGTTTTACACGGTGTGTGTTAAAATTATTGATGTTAGAATATTAGAAAATATACTGAATTTGTGTAACATTTACCAGTGACGTAATAGAAGTACACTGTTGTGTAAATTGAACACACCTTTGTATTCTATATCTCTACTCCTGAATGGTTGAACAGAACTGCGCAGCTGCAGTATATCAGCTATTCCAAGATACGTCCATAGGCTATGTTGGTCGTGTTGCATTGTTGTATTCAGTTATCTCTCGTTCGGTGTGTTTACATGGAGAACATTTAAATTTAAATTGAGGTTTGATGAAAGGAAATGGTAAGTACACTATAACTATTGCTGATAATTGTGATAAAGCTAAAATTACTTAGGGCTATAACTCTTAAAAATTTTAAGAGTTCTCTCTGACGTTTTAAATAACTCCGTATTATGATTTTCTTGTAACTTTAGAGAAATAAAATTATATGTTAATATCATTACCAGTTGGTTTGCATAAATTCCTATTATGTAGTGCCTAAATATGTCTTTATTTAATGTTTGTTATGATTTACTAGAACGTTATTAGAATATGTACTACTACTGCTATTGCTACTGCTCCTGCTCCTTCTACTCCCACTACGACTACGACTACAACTATCTGCGGCTCTTGCTCCTGCCCTTGCTCTTCCCTCTCTTCCTCCTTCTCCTGCTCCTCTTCCGTCTCCCCGTCATCGTTCTCCTCCTCGTCCTACTCCTCCTCCCTCTCCTCCAATTCTCCTCCTTTTCCTCCTTCTCTTCCTTCTACTCCTTCTCCTCCCCATCTCCTCCTACCCCTTCTTCTCCTTCTACGACTACGACTAGCTGCGGTTACTGCTTTCTCCTTCTCCTTCATCTCCTTCTTCTTCTTCTTCTTCTTCTTCTGCTCCTCCTCCTCCTCCTCCTCCTCCTCCTCCTCCTACGACTATGACTACAGCTAGCTCCTGCTCCTGCTCCTCCTCCTCCTACGACTACAACTAGCTGCGGCTGCGGCGGCGGCTACTGCTTCTGCTCCTGATCATCCTCCTTCTTCTCCTGCTCCTCCCCCTCCTCATGCTCCTTCTCCTCCGTCTCCTCTCCCTTCTCCTCCTCCTCCTTCAATGATGTCACATTTCAAAATTGGTTTGGTGAATTTTTTACTTACATACTATCTGATTTCTTCCAAAGTGTTAAAAAAAGCTACCAGATCGTTGAGAGGCAATAGCAAATAGTAAATAAAATATATCCTTCATTATTCAAACATTTTATGTATTAGTTCATGTATTCTGTTTATTAAAAATATAAATTCAATAATAAATGTTACACTCTTATACTATTAACTCAATAGTAATTACATTGTAACTACTTCTTGGCACCGTTACAAAACCGTAGCAAAAGTATAATGACACAGCTTTGTCTCAGGTTGTTATGATGAAAGATCTGTTAAAAATCATAATTAAAAATATCTTCTGAAAAGGAAGCACCAGTAATTTATCGCTCTAAGACTTGGGGGTATATTCTGTAACAAAAAGATGTTCAAATAATATTCCTTTATATTATTCCATTGTCATATTATTGCACCCAGGATACATTCATTTTTCCTTTTGAAGTATATTTTCATAAAGGTGAATTCTCTTCAAATACCGATTCAATTAAATATTTTACGTTGCCAAGATAGAGTATCCTTTTAATGATTGCTATTTTCAAATTCATATTCTGCCTTATGAATTTTTCAGGAACTCCATTACCGTTGGACTACGAGGAACTCTTAGGAAACTTCTGTTCGCAGGGTATTTTTTATGCATTATTTTCCACCGTCGTAACTTCTGGAAGAGTATTAGAACACTAAGGGCGCTTGTAAAACTTAAACTAGGAAATTAATGTTACGGCCAGACCCGATGTGTAGCAAAACTACATTAAAGGCGGTTATAAAAATTTAATACCTTTTAATAAATTTGCCCATGCAATTTTCTATAAATTACTTTTTTAAGTCTTAGGATGTAAATACCCACAAGTTAACAGTTAATATATTTATCTAAAATCACTAATTAAAGTACGTTTATTTGCTTGACAGTGACAACGAAAAGTTGACGTTTATTGAGAAGTATCACATATGTTACTTGCGGAGTAATAAAATCTATCATACGCTCGTCGTCAATAGCAACCAAGTAAACAGCGTCCTTTTTAAGTAGTGAATTTAACAATTGTCAAATTTTGTAAAATTTGCGCAGTTTAATTGAAATAATTTCAGCTGAAAAAATGATTTAAACTAGTGACATCCCGAATACACCTCCGGAGATTAGAAATACTACAGAAACTATAACTTTCTTATACAGAACCCTTATAGATGATTACAAGCCACGTGAGAAATTTTGTTTAAAACGGTTATTTTATTTCCTTGATGTTGGCAATTAAATTCTGATAACTTTATTACTACAAAAATAAGGCCAAGGTTACATTAAAACACAATATTACGCAGCTGTGATTTCAACGGTTGGGATTGGTGTAATTTATTCTTGACATTTTATTCAACCAATCGGCTATCGCACCATCTCGCGCATGGCACAATCGTTTCACATTTTTCACATTGTAAACGAATCATAAGGACGTGTGACGTAAAATAGGCAATTTCTGTGTCTTTCTGTAGCGTTCGTCTTCCCGCTATTCCTTGCGCCGTTGTTGATTTATTTTATCCTTGTGATTGTCTTATTGTTTTCTTTTGCCTCAATAATAAATCATACGTATTTCAAACTAATCAGTTATTTTCATAGCTAAACTTTTGGTACTTCGTCGCATTACTGGTAAGTTAAAAAAAAACACAAAATTTTGAGGTTAATAATATTCTTATTCCAGTTCAGAACAGTATACCTTTTATTATTGAGCAAACATGCCTTTATTTTAATGGCTCATTTTCGAAGTGGGACTAGAAATGAAGACGGGATGTGGACATACTCCTTACAATCATGCATAGAGCCATTTATGAGCGAGTTCCCAATCGCAAACATTGACTATGACACATTCTCATACCGAAAGTGTACTATCGTCAAACGATTTGAAAATAAACAATGCATTTGCAAAGGAAAATCTACAGGCAGACCAACTGTACTGACAGAAGATGTCGTTGATTGTGTACAGCAACGAATAACTCAAGGTCCTACAAAATCTATATCAAAATTGTCTGCTCAGACAGGTATTTTTTTTATTAAGTTGATGTAAATATTCACAAATTCATTTAGATTGCATCACTAAAATATATCAATTTTGACATTTTTATTTGAAACCGATATCGAATTATAGTTAATAACCAAAAATTTTTATTTTTAGGACTATGTTGGAATATGTTACATGGCTTTAAAAAAACGGTTGCATTTACACCTATAAAAGGTTACTGTTGTGCAAGAATTAGTTCCCATTGACTATGGAAGATGATTACACTATTGTGAATGGTTTCAAGAAAACATGAATCGTAACTTATTCAACTTATCATTTTTTACTGATGAAGCATGGTTTCATTTATTTAGTTATGTAAATAGCCAAAATTATAGAACCTGGGCTACAGAAAATCTTCATACATTTGTAGAAATCAGTTTACATCCCGCAAAAGTTGGTGTTTGGACAGCGATATCAAGAAGACGTATAATAGGGCCTATATTCTACGAAGCTATAAATGCTGAAAGATATCGAACCCTTTTTTTAGAGCCATTTTTAGAACAGTTACATGATGACGAGCTGCAAGTAGGTTACTTTCAGCAAGATGGAGCAACTGTACACGCTGCAAGAGCAACAATTTAATTTTTAGAGCAATTTTATGGCAATCGACTGATTAGTGCAGGTTTGTGATCAGCCAGGTCTCCGGATTTAACTCCGTTGGATTATTTTTTGCCTGGACATATGAAAAACACTATATTTAAGACAGCGATACACACTATCGAAGAATTAGAAGCGGCAATTATTCGAGAAATCAACAACATCACAGAAGAACAGCTACAAAATGTATTTGAAAATATGCACAGGAGGGTAAATTTATGCATAGCAAGTGAAGGGCACCATTTTGAACACACCACGTAATTATTTTAATTTGTTAATTTTTATTCAAGTGGCAAAATACCCATGCGAAGAAAAATAACTAAGAAATGCCACAAATAAATTATTCTTTTAAACACTACAATATGTAATTTTTTTATCCCAAATATTGTAAATAAATCTTAATACAGTAAAATATGTTTCCTTTACCCTGCAATACAATAAAAAATCAGTTGTGTTCACATTATATACTCTTTGTTTTCATAAAAATGTCAATTTGTTTATTAACAAGAGAAGATTGGTAGTTTTCTCTTTCTAGTAAAGTTAAAAACATTTTAAATGAAACAAATAAACGTTCTTTTCGTCAGTAACTATATAGTATTAAATCTCATGTATTAAATTTCAGTAGTCAAGCAATTTATTAGGTTATGTACTCAATTTGAAAAACTGATGTTTAGGCATTTTCTAGAAAGTGCTGCCAACAGAGCAATCTTGGTTGCATATGCGCGTAGGTCACGTGGTTTGTAATCATTTCTGAAGGCTCTGTAGATTCGGAGTAATAAATTATTGAAGTTGTAATGTTTTCCACCTTTACATCGCTGGGCTACTGTAGTTTCTAGCCAGGCAATTCCGAATATTGAAATCCGTTTATTTTTGGCAGATATTGTGATGAAAGTTTTTACATTAGTTTTTTAAGTGTCAAAAATGACTTACATGTAGGTAAACAATGACCATTTGTCATTTGTAATGTATAATTTGTAATTTCGCGGAATTCTGTGATAACGGGTGTTTTTGTGTAACTTAATATTGTTTTTGTGTAATGTAGAAGTATTTTTTTAAGAATTTGTGTTTGAAAAGAAATCTTTTACATTTTACTGATACGTATTTAAAACTTTATTTAAAAAATGAGTGCTTAAAGTAACAATAACAACAGCTTCTCTAGTTGCATAGACATTGTAGATTATTTGCTATTAAAAGGATTTCATACTCTCAGTTACGATGAAAAGCTGATAATTAAACAAAAATCTAGACCAACACCTTCTTTGCCGTCTTTAGCTGTAATAGGTGAGAAACAAAATAGGGGATTCAATAATAATAATTATAACAAAAACAACTGGTTAACCGCATCAACTATTAGAAATAAATTATACTGATGGCAATGTTTGCTATTTACTAATGATAATTTATCCGTTTGGGGCAGGGTGGGTTTTAATAATTTGCAAAATATAACACGAGCTCTCGAAAGGCATGAAAAATCTCAGAAACATATTTCATCGCGTATTAAATTTGAAATGCTGGGTAAACGTAATATTGTAAATGCTTTAAATTCTGCTCACAAAATAGAAATATAAAATTATAATGAGAAGGTCCGTGAAAATAGAGATATTTTACATAAATTAATCGATGTAGTAATATTATTTTTATCGTCTCAAGAAATTTCGTTTCGCGTCCATGATGAAAAAGCGAATTCTTCTAATCAGGGAAACTTTAAAGAATTAATAAATTTATTAAAAATATACGATCCAAATTTGCAAAATTTCTTAGATAATGCCACTGTTTTTTGAGGAACCTCTAAAACTATTCAAAATGATCTAATTGAGAGTGTCAACAATTTCCGTAACATCGGCTTATGTAGAACGGTCATTTTCAGCACTTAAGCGTATAAAAATTTTTGCTAGAAATACGATAGCTCAAGATCGCCTGTCAAATATATCTTTTATTTCTATAGAAGATCGATATTTGTACCGTTATGACTAATATTACTTTTAGGTTATCAGCAGCAGCCTGCAACGTTGTCGAACGTTACAATACGTTACAGTTTTAACGAGTTTCTCGGAAACTTAAATTTTTTACTTCATTAATACTGATCCAAAAATCAAATTATAATTATATTACGTTACAGGCACATTCACTTAACCTTAATTATACCTTAGTTTCGAATTTTGCATGTTATTGCAGTGGCATTTTTATTTTTGAAATGTATTTGTAGACAAACAATTTGTTTTAGACATTTTTTTCATAAAAGTTTTTTTGTTGCTTTTAGTCAGATATATAAACTCTTAAAATTACGGCATTCATATTCCGGACACCCTGTATATGCGCTCTGGAAATTTGACTTATATTAAAGTTAAAATAATACTTTTGATAAGTCCTAAAAATACACTTTCACCTTACTAAGACATCTTTAACATCAATTGTAAACAAATTATTGATACCTCTATATCGTGAATTTTGCGCATTAACTTAATACCTTAAAATGTAATATGAAGTAGGACAGTGTAATTATAAATTTAAGTTGTTTATTAAAATTGTGAACAATGAAAGACCAAACCGTCAATTCAATAAACGGAAGTCTAAAAGTTATATCTATTTAATACTTTCATGATGAACTATTGGAAGCTAAATGTCTCGCATTTGTGGGTCTACACGCATTAATTTGATCTTAATCTTTATATATTTTATAACGCAAGTCTGGCCATGGAAATACAAAATTAATTTTATCTTCTGCAAATGTAGTAATTAATTAAACAGCGCTTGAGTTGCCTTTAAATCTGAAACCAGCGAGAGACACTAAAAACATTTAATTCAAAGTCATGGCATATGTGACCCTACATCTGCACAAAAGTTAAACAGGTAGCGAACGTCGCAGTAAAATGAACGAATTAACTCTGTTAGAGTTAAGCGTTTTTCAATTTCCTTTCCCTTCTTCTGAAACACAACAGACTTCGTAGAGCCGCAGGGGATACTGACTGTCCTTTGCCTTTCCAGCGACGCCAGAAACACAGGCTACACAGCCCAACGGTCGAGTTCTTGCAATGCTTTTTGCCTTGTAGGGCGAGGTAATAAATAAATAGAGCCGTTTCCGAGGTAGGGTAATTTAGGTTTTGTAAGACGGTTTTTTGAATGTCTGAACCGGTGGTCCGGTGGCCATTTGGCGGCCGATTCCCTTCAACAATGCTTTGCTTGTGACTTTTGTTGAGATCTCTATGCGGTCGCGGTTTTGTGCCCGCTTGTCGTGGACCGTGGCTATTAAGGGAATAAATTGCATATAACAAAAGCTGATTGTTTATGGAATTGCTTTAGGTACTTAGCTTGAGGTAAGTAAGATGGACAATCAGCTAGTCTAATGGTAATATCATCGTAGATATATGCTAGTAATCATAGGACTGTGTATTTGCATTGTGCTTCTAATGACTGTAAGCAGTTTCAACGGAATAGAAGCAGATAGGAATGAAGAATAATACATTTATACAACATACAAACAGTAATATTATCAGAAATATCTAGTGAAACTATAAATATGTATACCTAAATTTGATTTACTTGTTTCATCAATTAGATAATTTGTGTATCCTGAGGGGCTATTATTTAGTTGTCGTTACGAATATCGTAACGTCCTTGTTTATTGAAGCATTTATCTTTAATTTAAATTTATCATATATGGGATCTTTCTTACTCAACTGAGACACATTGAACTTATTAATAAGGAAACTCTGCAATTCCAAAGAAAAATTTTTAATATAGTTGCGGCAAGAATTCAAATGACTTACGTCATACGAACAAATGAATAATTCATTATATTTTCATTAAAATATTTAAGAAACTGCAAGTGAGAATAATAAAACTATATACTATATTAAATTTTTGCACTATATATTGCACTAAAAAATTATTGTTTTTAATGAGATCAAATATCGAAAATTATGTTGACAATAAAAACAATAGCGTAACGTCAGCCGTGACGTAAGTCGCCTGAATTCTTGCCGCAACTATAATAATAACGAGAAATTATAGAAAAAACTGTCGACAACGGGCACAAAAATTGATTTATTTGATCAAATGCAATTTTATACAGTTACGTAAACATATCTTAGAGAAGCCATAGAAAACAATAATAAGAAGGAGGCATCATATTATTTAATTAAGCTTATTTTTTTAAATAGTTTAAGGCTTAGTAATGGCTTATGCATATTCAAATGTTGAGACGGAAATGGTATTTAGGCTAGCCGAATTTATATGGAAAGACATCCAAATCATCCAACTCCAATTCTAAGAATGTTCAGAAATGGTTCTCAGCGTCTTTCGGCCGCAACTATAATAATAACGAGAAATTATAAAAATAACTGTCGACAACGGGGGTCCACAAAAATTGATTTATTTGATCCAATGCAATTTTATACAGTTACTTAAACATATCTTATCGAGGCCATAGAAAACAATAATAAGAAGGAGGCATCATATTATTTAATTAAGCTTATTTTTTTAAATAGTTTAAGGCTTAGTAATGGCTTATGCATATTCAAATGTTGAAATGGCCAATATGGTTTACATTTATGACCTTACAGACGGAAATGGCATTTAGGCTAGGCGAATTTATATGGAACGACTTCCAAATCATCCTCCAAATCATCCTCCAAATCCAAGAATGTTCAGAAATGGTTCTCAGCGTCTTTCGGAGTCAAGCTTATTTCCGAAAGGTCCAGTTACTGGAAAATCTTTGAGTGCTGGAATGCATGAGTTGGAAGAGGCCATTCTACAGGAAATTGAAGAAGATCCAAGTACTAGTACTAGGAAGATCGCTGCAAATCTTAATATAAATCATAAATTAGTTTGATCAGTTCTGACCAAGAACCAGGTAAACATTGGCCACCCAGATCACCCGATATGAACCTTACTAATTTGTTTGTTTGGGAACATCTCAAGACATTAGTTTACAAGGTTCATATTGAATCTGAGGAGCACTTACGTCAAAAAGTTATAGTTGGATGTGATAAGAGCTACTCCTGGAGTTTTTGCACGTGTTCGAGCTGCAATTTGAAGAAGATCTGAAGCATGTATTTTGGCTGGAAGTCGCCATTTCCAACATTTGCTATAATAAATTAACTCCATTGTTAATTAATTATTTTGTTATTATATTGAGTGATGTAATTTGTATCGTAAAAATGCAAATAATGGCCGATAATACCCATACCTCCGCCACTGGTACGTTTGTAAAGCTGGTAATTTTTGTTTTATACCTACTGTTACACTAAATATGCACACCGAATTTGGTAAATTATCTCAAGCGGTTTAGGAATTAAAAATGGAAAACTAATTTCTTTTTAATTTTTGACACGTATCTGGGTAATAGCTTATATAAAAGATAGATAATATAAATGAAACACTGTGTTTTATTGTAAATAGTGGTGTTAAATTAAAGGCAGAATAAAATAATTTTAAAGTGCTCCAATCAATATTTAAAGTTAAAATTACGTTAATTTTACCTTTAAATTGGTCAAAAATTGTTCATGACCTATTCCGTATAGGGAAAGTTTACCTATATTTGTTGGCCTATTTTCTTATGTGGGGAAAAAACTAAAGTAATATGTTAAGTTAATAGGTCGACTATAATTTTATTTCAATAAAATAACTGGACCTAAAAGAAACACAAACCAATTTTATGTTAAAACATCAAAATATAAAAGACATTATTACCAAAATATACCCTAATTATGTCATTTATATGACTTGCTTATGGCCGAGAGAGACAACATTATTTATATTCCAATACCGAACAGGGATAGGAAGAGAGAGCGACTATAAAAGTCAGGCTACAAAGATACAAGTAGAGTAGGAGTAGGTATATGGATATTTATAGATATTTAGATTTTAATATAATGTAGTCTGTTTTTTTGGTTTCCGTTCAAACAATTATTGTACAACCCAGGATAATTTTAATCGTATAACGTGCTACCAACCTTCCATAAAAATGACGCGCCTTATAAACATACATTTTTATGATTGTTTCTTAAAAATGTTACTATCCTGAAAAATAACTTAAAATAAAAATTGAATGTGTTTCATGATAAAATGTGTTTAATACTCTTTTATCATAGATGTATTAACTAAAATTGTCTGTATTAACATAATTTTAAAGAGTAATCAATTAGAAATAACAAACAAAACATCTAGTATTTGTGGCCTATACCAATGTTGACGTCACAGCAAAATATTAACTTTGTGGTCGAAATTTCCTCCAAATGAAAATATTATATAGTAATTTATTACCAACTAAATTATTACTATGTTACTACATATAAAATTCTAGTTTTGGATTTATTTGTAACTGAAAAATCAAAAGCAGCAGCCAATAATATTATGTGTGCGCATAATCCAATCAAACAAACAAAAACAAAATAAATATTTCGGAACGGAACTCAATTCAAATTTCAATTCACATGCACCACTAAATTCATCTGAGACGATAAACAGTGTTATCCTATGGAATACTTATGATGTGTTTATTGATATATTATCACTAGTTTGATTTACATAATCTGCAGTGTTGCCTTCTAGTTTGATTGGCGAAATATGAACACAATAATTAATTTTTTATTCGTTTTTTACAACTCTGTAATATTGTGTGGTATACCGCTTGGGCTTTATCTTATGATTTACCGGTAAGACACAAGTAGGCTTTCACTGCAGATCGTCAAAACACAAAACAACTTCGGTACCTGATTGTAGGAAGATCTCTCTAAATAAATATAACAAGAAGCTTGCTTGAAGTATTATTAACAAATAAATGTGTACTATAATATGGGACAATGTTTCTATTAGGTTCATTGAAATAGTCATATATTCCTTAGAAGTTATCAGCAAAGTAGAAAATAGGTTTATATTGTAATACAAATAGAAGCTATTAAATTGAAGGATTTAATAAGGCAAAAATAACTAGTTATTACCTCATTTTTAACTTGTATAATTGAGGGCAAAATAAATTTTACAATTTAGTAATAAATATGTAAATATTTTCATATTGTGATAATTTTAAACATCCCTGGATATTGAAGACAGATTTCAAGGCAAAATTAAGTAAATTATAACTTCGTCTTACGCGTTATTGGAATGTTGGCATTTGAAAACACAGAAAAGGTAAACAATTTGTAATTTTGAACCTTATAAATTGAAATATATTTCATTTTACTTCGAAGTCATTATACTCTTGGAAAACAAATTTTTGACTAAAATTTTGGCATTATAGAATTTTGTAACATTGAAGGCTATTTTTATGGCCTAAAGTAGTAAATATCGAACAATTTAGGTTTATTATTCTTGGGCAGTAGTCTATTATGCTTAAATGTTAGTTGGGGCATAAATGAATTTTTATAAATTATCTGAAAAATATACAAAGTTACTAAAACCAGTGTTGTTTATATAAAGTATAGTTAGTCAATCGACCTTAGTTGTGGACCATGTCGGTTAGATGGCGGGACTGTAATATGTGCAAAATCTTTTAAACGAGCCCTATGCAAGTCAGCAAACAGAGTCAGTCTGACTTTGTTTTTAAAATAAAGTCAGTCTAACCGGATTTACCGGCTTCCTAGAGCTCATTTAAAATATTTTTCACATATCATAGTCCCACCGTCTAGTCGACATGGTCCACAACTAAGTCCAGTTGAATAACTATACTTTTATAAACCCTGCTAAAACATAAGAAAAAAGAATACTAAATTCTATAAAATAATGAGTAACGTCTTATAGGGTGCCTAATTATCTATAGCGTCAGCATCATAAGCATTTCTATAAATCTGCTACTGGCCATGCTAAGACTATTCCTTTATTTATCAGGGATAGCCGGTATTCTTAAAAAGAGTCTCTTGAGGAAGTAGAAAACCAAAACGACCAGTCAATTCAATTATATTATATAAGTTCCACTGCATCGCACGATATTTGGATTAAAGGTATGCGTAATTTAACCTTTGCAACATTATTCTGCAATCTATATCCGAAAAACATTTGTATTAACCGTTACGAAACAGATCTTTATATGCAACTTAACCTTGACTTTTTTGTTATAGTACAAATATAAGCAGCTACTATCTTATTACTATTGAATTGATTATGATAAAATATGTATGCATGTTGTAGCATCTAAAAATGCTACTTAGTGTTTAATTAATATATTTTAAAAAAATCATACGACTATTTCTCACGACATTTAGATATTGCTGGTTGTCTAAGTAATTTTTCTTTAGTGTTCTGTATGGTGCTGCCCTCAGTTTAATTTGTTCAAATTAATAGAAACCAAAAAAAAGATAAAGAAACGTTAGAACTGATAAAGGCGAGCTAGCGAGACTAGAATAAATATAGGTGAGAGCACACAAAAATTTAAATAAAAGTGGTGATCAAAATAGTTATACTGGATCAATTTTCACCATTATATTATTTTGTTAAGTGCAAAATCTCAACCTACAAATTACTTGCAATTTCACATATAAGGCCGTACAACATCTTAGGTAAGCAGTTCTGGTTCATCAGTTAATTCCGTACTTTTCCATTTTTAGGCCTTTTCACTTTCCTTCTTAAAATAATTGCTGTTAAATTTATATGCTAAAATTTGGGCAATATCAGACAAATACCGTTTGTCTTTTGACTACTGTTCCGATTCTGAATAAGGACGAGTTAACCAGTTAAGTCGAAGCCACCAGAGATCTGATTTTTTTGGAAAACCATTGGATTCTGATAAACCAAAATACATTACTTGGATTTACATCATCCCATTATTAAAACACGCCAAGCTGTCGCCATCTTGTTCCGCCAGTGATCAAAGGAAATCCAGCTAATCCATATTTATTTATCTATTTAAAAGTTATTAATTGAACCTAATTTTACCTCAAATTATTATCCATCTATATTTTAATTTAGTAGTATAAATGTACGCAAGCGTATACGTATACCTATGCAAAGAGTAGACACAAAAACTGTCACATTTTATTCAAGAGTCAATGTTTTAATCAAATTATTTAAATTCATGGTTTAATATCCTTTGTCCCGTTGATAAAATTTAGTTAATTATATATATTTGCTGCCTGTGTGTTTTGTGTGTGTCCTAGTTGGTAATATAGGTCTCAAAAAATCGTTGTCTTTAATTTTTTTAATATAGTATAGTAATTGCAATTTATTATTTAGAGTAATTATATTTTTTTTTCATCTTTAAATTTCCTAGATAAACTAATTGGCGCCCGATTAAGCAAGTATAATTTATGTAGCTACCGTAATCAACGACCCTAACGCTCCTGTACTAAGCAAAAGCTAGCTAACGCACTTACGTTGCCATAAGATAAAAAAAAATTGGTACAATGTACATTTTTATGTGGATCTATTTTCACTTGATCTGAACAATTTATTGAATTTTTTCTTTAGTCTAATTGGGTATTTTGCCATACTTCTGAACAAAGATTAATTGAATAAACCCTTGTGCCAAAAGGATCAGTCAACGGTGATTTTTGAAATTAACCAACAAATCTCAGTGAAAAAGCAGATAAGTAAAAAATTACACCACTATCGCGCATATCCGTATTTCAGGAAGTTTCCAAAAACTATCTGTTTTCTTTCTCAAAAAATTCAAAAACGTTGAAAGAAGTGATGAAAAATGGCCAGGAGGGCGGCTGAATGTAGGCAAGATATGCAATCCCCTGGTGGGTACAAACCCATACACTACAGAGAATAACAGCACGACAATATCTTAATGGATGGGCTCTGTTTGGAGGCTACATAGTAATAACAGCCGGTGCTGCTTACCTCTGTTACCTGAACTGTAAAGTAGTACAAAAACAGAAGCTGAGGCAAAACTACGTTTGTATAAAAATTTGTTGAGAAATAAAATACAAACACAAAAATACAGTCCACTGTAGTGTAACATACCCGGGTTCGTTCAACATTGTTGAAAGAAAAAGTATTTGGCCAATAATCGAGAAGATTTACCTACGTTGTGTTTATTTATATTATTTATTAACTTACCTCGGATGTGCTACATATTTACGAAATTAGGGAGATTTGAGTAGTTTTAAATAAAACAAAACAAATTGCTAAATACACCTCTTTTATTAGTTTACCGATCACAATTCAAAGAATCGCTGTCGCTATTGCAATGGTAATAATAATGATAACAATAATAAAATACTTCAGTACTTCAGTACACGGTAATATAATCATAATTCTACATACAAAACTGAAGAGTGTTTTGGTTAGTTAACCGACTTGCGTCAGAAGGTACTGAGGTCCCATACGGGAGGCTACCCAGCTATTAGTTGAGGAGTTGAACAAAAATCTCAAATCATATCTCATGCATCATATGTTTTATCATATGTTTGTCCAGTCACGGGAGAAAATATTAATAAATCACCAAGGCTCTTACAAACATCTGACAAGCAAACCGCTTATTCAAGTAATAAAGTAGTAATGGTAGAAGATTAATAATAACTTACAATACCATTTACAACAGCATAACTTCGACTCAAACTAAAGTTATACATATAATTTCAACAGTAAATCAACAAGTACTGTCACCTCAAAATTATAATAAAATATAATGAAACTGTAATAAAATATTGAACAGACAAGAAAATAATAAAAAGAACACAATGACATTCAATCTTTAAATACAATATACAAAAACAAGTTACTGACCTGTAAAGTTAGAACAGATGCGCCACTTATCACCACTGTCTTCCAGCCAACCTGCCGAAGTCTCCCAACTCAGCTAACTACCCGTTGAATCTCGCTCCGCGTTCCCGTGTTTATTATTTCTTCGTCTACAGTTTCCCCTCTAGCTAATGTGCATATAATATTCTATACAGTGTTATTCATTCAGTGGCACAGATATAACAAAATAATATTTAGCTAAGCGGATTCCCACACCACCTTAAGTATAATTCAACCAAAACACGTTTGGGAAACGGTCATTTGATTCAATGGAAAAAGAAAATTAAAAGAGACCGCAATTATTTTGTTAAATGGAGATAAGTGTGTGTCAAACTGTTCAGTAAACATTGATCATTGTTGGCTACAGTTATATCAAGAGGAAGTAAGTAACAATAAAATAATTTAACATCTCTATGGAATCAGATATACGAATTTTAAACTGTCAAACTTGGCTTATGTTAATACATTTGTACTTTTTGAGAAGAGAACAAAAACAGGAGTTTTTCGAAACTTCAAAAAATACGGAAGTGCCCACTAATGTAATTTTTGTTATTTTTCACTTACCTATATACTTTTTCAGAGATATTTTTTGGTTAGGCAAACTTTTGGCGCAAAGGTTTTTTCAAGAAGTGTGACAAAATATCCAATTAGACTAAAGATACATTAGAATTATGCCACAAATAAATAGCTTCAGAGAATAAATTGGTGGAATACTGAAATACAAGTAATTTAATTACATGGGTTTGTTACTAGCTCGCACGTATCTCGATAAAAATGGCTTTCCGGCTATTTTTGACACCGAACAGATTATGTCGATGCATAAATTCGTTCGACACAATTCCAGAAGTCTCCAAATAATTACCTTGTAGAGTGGCGTCATGTAGACCGCAATGTATTCAGCTCTTGTAAACGATTGTAAAACAAAATCACTGGGGGATAAACCAAACCGACGGGCGTTATCTCACACTCTCATTCCAAAATTGACCCAACGTCAGTTCGGTGGGATACAGCTTGACGCGCAGCGATAATTTTGATGAAGGGTCAGGCAAGTTTTAGCGTCACATTCGTTTTCACAGGAAATTTGAGGAAGAATAATTTTGCTTGTAATATGTGTAATGGAATTACAGCAGCCTTCGACATTTGGTAAGAAGATGACATGTAAACGATAGTGAAAAGCAAATATTACCTACACAAAATAAAAAATTGCATTATTTGTCAGTGGGTGAGTCAGTTTATACTAGCAGCATTCTAGGATTCGATAGAGAACCTTATTTTATGTTAAGTATATCATATGAACATATGTAGGAAAACGCTTCGCTTTTGAGGTACAGGGTGTCAAAGTTTCATAGTTTTTTAAGCTTTTTCCACACAGCTCCTGTAGTTTTTGAGACAATTTATTAAAATTTTTTTCATTGATTACCTATGATAGTCTACAAGTTTTGCCATTCTTAAAGGATTTGAAAACATACAGAATGATGTTATTTCGGGGGTCAGGCCCCATTTTATTTGTAAAAATTTTGGGTTCCACATTAAATGAAGAAATGTTTTTGTGTTTTTCATTTTAATTATAATTGTAACCGTTTTCGGTTATATGAAAAAGTATCTGAACGGAAGTTTTATAAAAAAAAATTGAATTCATACAAATTTTCACGAAAAAAATTATTTTTTACATAATTTTCATCAATCTAAATTATTAAAGGTTACAACAGAACTTTTGCAACTTTTTATTTATTTTTGTAACATTTCAAACCGTTTTAATAATTAAATAAAGAAATTAAAAACAAATAATAAGCCAAAGCAACTTTACAAATAATCCTAAATAATTTTAATTTTAAATTAAATTTTCAAAATGCGAACCATTTTGTTGAATACATAATCGCCTTTCAATATACCTTTGAGCTGCAACTCTAGTCTATACAGGCATGCCTTATACATCTTCTAAGATCTTCAATGTCTTGAACAGGAGCTGCATATACCTTTTCTTTAAGAAAGCCTCACACAAAAAAAACCATTGGTGTCATATCTGGAGCACGTGGGGACCATGCGATTGGAGCTCCACGTTCAATCCAATTTGGGCAGAGCACAATCCACGTCTATTAGGTCAAGAAAATTCTAAAATGAGATTAGTGTGGGTGGGAATTTTTGAAAATCGTTTATTTAGACCTTATTATTTGACAGAATGGATCAATTCGTAAAACTTCTTAGAATTTCTAGAAACCGAATATGTGGGAAGATGATCCTCTAAATTTAAGGCAGCATGCTTGGTTCCAATTAGATGGCCGTCCGGCTCATTGGAAGGAATTTAAGGGTTTGGTTAGACGTAAATTATCCAGAGAGGTGGCTTGGACGTAGAGGTCCTATCGTATGGCCCCCACGGACCCCAGATATAAAGCCAATGGATTTTGTTGTGTGAGGCTTCGTTAAAGAAAAAGTATATGCAACTTCTGTTCAAGATATTCTACGTCTTATAAGATCTTATAAGACATATAAAGCATGCCTGTGAATTCATAAATTATTTAGGGTTATTTGTTGCCGTGGCTTATTATTAGTCCTTAATTTTTTTACTTAGTTATTAAAATGGTTTGAAACGTTACAAAAAAAAATAATAATAAATAGTGCAAAAGTTTTGTTCTAAGTATGTAAAGTTTAATAATTTAGATTGATGAAGTTTCTGTAAAAAATAAAATTTTTTGTGAATAATTTTATGAATACAATTTTTTTCCATAAAACTTTTTTATATTACTCGACAACGGTTACAATTACGATAAACTGAACGATAAAATGAGGCATGAACTCCCCAAAAAATATCACCCTGTACGTTTTCAAATTACTTAAGCATTACAAAATTTGTAGACTATCTATAAGTAATCTATGATAAAAATTTGAATAAATTATCTCAAAAACTATAGGAGCTGTGTGGAAAAAACTTAAGAAAGTATGAAAGTTTGACACTCTGTATCTCAAAAACGAAACATTTTCCGACATATGTTCATATAACACACTTAACTTAAAATAAGGTTCTCTATCGAACCCTATAGTACTATTAGTATAAACTGATTCACCCTGTATACTTGACTCTTCCTGAAATGCATGTATCAGCGACCCAACCTAGATTTTTAAGATGAAAACTACGGTTATTCATGCTAATTTACCTACAAGATAGTAGGTGATAATGAATCATATCTTAAATTCTCAGAAATTCATAGCAAACTAAAAAGAGACATCGACAACACTAATTCTATTTATATTAATGTAATTGAAAATAATATTAAGTCTCATGTTAAATATTTTTGGTCTTACATAAATTCTCATAAAGCTGAAAATTCACTGCCTTCAGTTTCAACAAATAATGATAAAACACTCGCTTCATTTCTAGAGATGGCGGATGGTTTTTCACATAGGTACATTTAGTAATTCTTTCAATATACCTTCTGATACTGTCATCAATTATTATTGTCCCACTGGAAATGTTTACATAGACACGTTGCATTGGCCTCGATTGATGGTGTTCCGGCTTTTGTTATTAGAGACTGTGCGTTTGCTTTGGTTACTCCTCTTTCTATCATTTTCAATTTGTCACTTAAGACCGGTGTTTTTCCCCGATAATTGGAAAAACTCTCGTATTTCTCCAATTATCAAAAAGGATGTCAAATTTGATATTAGCAATTAAAGACCTATTTCAATTATTTGTAGTTGCTCGAAAGTCTTCGAAATTGCTCCTCACATTTTACTTTATCCACATGAACAGAGAGTCATTAGCCCTTATTAACATGGGTTCATGAAAAATAGATGCACTGTGTCTATGGTGAGATATAAGCGGTCTGCCACTTCTTGCTTGGCCTAAGCGGCTCGACTTGCAGGAAGCCACCTGCACCTGCAGGAACTTATTCGCAGACCTCTCGCCCTGGGCGACGAACCATTAAATCTATAAATGATACTGCAGGTAACAACTACTCCGCTGATTAATGCCCCGGCCGGCATTATATTACACATGCAGTATCTGTGTGAACAGCCAAGAACTGTTGTCAGCCACATAAACATAGACCGATTTCGGGCTGGCTGTTCTTTTATATGTATGTTCACATATGAGCCAAGTGAAGGTCAGATATAAGTGGTCTGCTACTTCTTGCCTAGGCGGCTCGACTTGGAGGTAGCAACCTACATTACAGCAGGTACTTAAACGCAGACCCTCAGCCCTGGACGACGCGCCATTAAATCTATAAATCTATAATTCAATGCCCGCCGGGGCATTAATCCTCGGAGTATTTGTTACCTACAGTATCATTAATTAGTATTTCAGTATTCTTGCTATATTGTATTCTTTTCTAGAGTAATTACTACTTTACCCACCACACCTTATCTAAATAATTAAATACTACTCACTCCACACAATATTTAGTAATTTATATAAGGAAAGAAAGACATAGCAATTCTGTCAAGTCATTCATTAACGGCACACTAAATATATACCGCTTTTAAGCTTGTTGCAACCGACGAATTATCCAACAGAAGGAAACCTGAGTTACAAATAATACTACAATTATTGTCTCTACTCGTATAGTTTTGGTAATGATCACAACTGCTCTACAAATATTATTATTTTACAGTATGACATTATTAGAAAATATTAATAATTTTAACTTGTGCAAATCTATAAATATAATTTAAGGAAGGGTAACCTATTCTATAATTAATAATATTTTATTCACATTTTTACAAAATATTATTCTTTAAGTAAATCTTAAATTATAAGAATACTTGGATGTCAAGAATATGTAGGTAAATATTTATATATTATATATTTTATTACTGAATTGATAGAAATAAATTTTTCAGTAGGTACGAAGGTCGCCGTATTTCTCGCCGTAAAATGATCAAATTTGTGGTGTTTTTAGGTATAGAAATCTCGAAAAATAAAACAAGTAGAACGAAAGTAACTTAAAACTAAAAATTCTTGATGTTTTGTTTATCCACTTTTACTGTTTAAATTCTCCTAAAATAAAATATAATTTTTAAAAAAATCTTTGTAAGACATAAATTATTCGGTTATTCTAACCTCACATTTTGACAATTATTTTCACATACTTATAAGCAAAAGCGAACAATCTTATATGTAGAACTATGTAAGTTTATGTTATAACAATATTTTCATCTACAGTTAAATTTATAAAATTCTTATTTTAAAAGAATTCTTTACCTAAAAATTTGTTGGCTAGACCGCTGTCTGCCATTTATATGCGTTTTACTTCGGCGCCTTTGAATATTCGCAGATGACATGAGATTAAATTCCTGTTATTTGTTAAACTCTATATTATTCAGTTTTTAAAAGTCTAAAATTATTTGTATTTGTAGGAAACACTATTTCATTAATACGCCGCCTTTAAACACAGATTAGATTTTTTCCGTGTACCTTCTCAGACGTATAACTGCTTAAGGAAACAAAATCATACTAAGGCAAGTTGATGCAATTCACGTTAATTTTGTCCAAGGAAGCTAGCCTTTTCAAATTTGTAAATTTAATTTGATAGTGGTTGAATTTGGAGAACAGAACTTGTAGATTATAGCTCAAAATGTAAATATTATTATGAAGTGAATATAGTGACTTGGATATTACACAAAAACTTTTGAAATCTTTTGAAATTATATTTTACCGAAGTCGCAGATTAAACTATTTCAGTGAGCTCCCTAAATATTAATTAAATTTTTTGCTAGATGTAACCACGAATTTAAGGGTAAGATGATAAAATTACGCCGGTAAAGCCGAAATGATTAAAACATAAGATTTATTATCGTAGAAAGCAAAAACAGTTAAATAAGGTTATAAAACAACCCGAAATTGAATGAGTTATTAGTTTTTAATTACGAGGCATTATGTAATTAATTTTCATAACCGGTAAATAATTCTGGGAGCCCTTTTCCACGGCAATAGGTTTCGTTTCGAAATCCCCGATGCAAAAACTTCATTCTTCCACTAAATAAGGTAAATAGTGTACATCCCCTACAAGGTTTCCGCATTACCCTTTACTTGTGTCGGTGTTTTGTTTTAGTAGGCTTGCTTCACCCCATCATTAATATTAAGTTTGCCCGCCATTCGCTGCAGACGTGGTTGTTCCATTAAATACACAAAGGTATGGAAATGGACCTAGTACCGAACAAAATGAATGCTAAATTTAGTGGGTTCCGCTGTGTACAGAGATGCACCTAGCCCTCATTTTCTTTGAGACGGTTCAACACTAAATTTATAGCCATTTATCAAAATCTCTGTTTATTCTCTGTGTATGGGCTATCAGTGTAAATCAAGAATTCTTGTTAGAAGGCAGAAATGAAGTAGCAAGATTCATGAATTTATGAAACAACAGAAAACATAAGATTTGTTATTTTCTAATTTTCGTTGAATTACAGTGGCTTGAAGTGAGTGTTCTTCGAAAAACTGTACCTATACAGGGTATGGATGATTTAAATCAACTTACCTTAATACAAATTTGCGTCCGTAGGAAATTATAGACCTGAGCAAGGTTATTTTAAGATAAATTATTTGAATTTAGATTATTTTTTATTTTATATATATATATATATATATATATATATATATATATATATATATATATATATATATATCCCCTTTACCCTAATGTGTCGGGATTATAACTTTACAAACATTTTTTAACTATTTACAAATTTACACCACTGCTTTTTGTCTCTTGCTATTAGCCTTGCTTCATGCCATGATTTTCCTTTATTTTCTAATATCTTCCTACTGAACTATCCCACGTTTCCCTTGGCCATCCTTGTCTTCTTTTAACTTGCATTTTAGCTCTCTACCATATTATTTTTACTTGTCTGTTACCATTCATCCATTGCAAGTGCCCCCACCAACTCAACTGTCGTTGTTCTATTGATTCTAGTATCGATTGCGCTCCTACATCTTTTCTTATTTGCTCATTTCTTATTGTATCCATTTTCTTACTCCTCTCACTCTTCTCAGATGTCTCACATCCATATGTCAAAATACACTGCTTGAAAAGCATTCATTTTTGTTTTCGTAGATATGTCTCTCTTACTTAAGAAGCTCTTATTTATGCTATGGTATACATTCATTGTATTTTCTATTCGCTATTCTATTTCTTCCTCTTGTTTTCCTTATTCTTCTATCGTCACTCCTAAGTAATCAAAACACTTTACTTGCTCTAACTCTAGTCCATCTAGTCTTATATTTATTTTCTGTTGTTCTTCTGTTATTGCCATTATTATTTTTTCTTTACATTTATTTTCATTCCAGTTTCTCCTAATACTTCTTTCCATACATCTATATTTTTCTGCAATTCTTTTTCACTTGCAGCACTTGCGTAAGCATATTCCGATATATTCACTGTCTGCAAGTTTTTGTAACCTATAATTAAATTTTTTGTTCTATCATTATATTTCTTAATGATGTGGTCCATAAACACCGTAAATAGAGTAGGATTCATTCTTCCACCTTGCCTTAATCCTTCCCGCGTTTTAAATATTGCTGACTCATATTTTTGTAGATAACCAGATTTGTTATATTATTTACTCCTTTTTTCTGTCATATATCCCACACTATTGTTCTAGGTACTTTGTTAAAAGCCTTTTCTAAATCTATAAAAGCCATATAGGCATTTCCTCTTTTCAGTCTCGTCTTATTTATAATTTGTTGGAGAGTAAATATATGATCCTGCACACTTCTGCCTTTTCTAAAACCACATTGAGATTCTGACATTGTCATTTCTATTATATTCTTCAACCTTTCATTCAGAATTTGCTCATATAATTTCATTCCTGCAACATTATTCCTATATAATTATTGCAATTCTTCTGGTGTCCTTGTTTGAAGATAGGTACTATCATTCCCATTTGTCAATCTGTCTACTATTTCTAGTAATATTCTCATCCCATTTTTTCCCATATTTTTGAGCATTTCTGACGTTATTTTATCTTGTCCGGGCGCTTTTCCATTCTTTAATTTTCTTAAAGCTTGTCATTTCTTCCATATTTATTATTTCATTTTCTCTCTCTTTTATTTCATTATAGCTTACTTCTTGTATTTCATTTATCTCGTCTCCTTGTAGCAATTCTTGAAAATATTCTTTCCATCTTTTCATTATATCCACTTCATCTGTCAAAATATGTCCATGTGCGTCCTTTATTGAGTTTATTTTAATCGTTTTTCCTTTTCTAATATTTTTTTATTACTTTATACAATAATTTTTGATTACTCTTGCAATTCTTTTCCATTTTTGTTCCAAATTCCAACCAAGCTTTCTCTTTAACTGCAGACACCATGTTTTTAAAACTAATTCTTTGTTGTTTATATTCTTCATAACTTTCTTTGGATTTTTTTTCTTGAATAATCCATCCCATTTTTTCTTTTTAATTTGAACTTGTTGTTTTATTTTTTCATTTCACCAACCTGTTGTTTATTATTTTACTTGTTCCACATGTTTTTTTGGCACATTCAATTATATTATTTCTTTAAATTTATTCCATAACTGGTTAGCTGTAAGGCTCCCATTGTCTACTAATATCTTTTATCTACATCTACATCTACATCTACTTATCTACATTTATCAATTCATCATATTTTTCTTTCACATTTGGGTTTGTTAGTTTGTATGATTTTATCGTTTCGTGCTGTCTCACCTCATCTAATTTCTTGTTTATTTCCTGTTTTGAATTTTTTTCATTCTTAATATTAGTTACTACTAAATAGTGGTCGCTATTTATTTCTGATCCTATTTTAACTCTCATGTCCATAATCTGTTTTCTGTTTTCTTTCTCTGTTAGCATATAATCAATTATTGATTTTTATGCTCTGTTTGGTTCTACATTCTCATTCCATTATTATTTCTTTTGTTTTCTCCATATTGACCTATTACTGTATTATACTTATCATCTTTCTTACCCACTCTACAGTTAAAATCTCCTAATATATATAATGTTCCTTTGCTCTCTTCACTGACTAATGTTAACTCCTCCCAAAATTTCTCTTTCATTTCTAATTTTTCACCTTCATCTGTTCCATACACGCATATCACCGTCATTTGCTTTCCATCATTTTTATTTATCTCTACTGTAATTCTTTCCGTATGTGGTTCCCATTTACTAACACTTTGCACTAATTTTTAATGAATGATACACATACACACCTGCTCCTGCTCTTTTATTGTTTTCTACTCCACTATATATCATCAAATGACCATTCTCTAATTTTATTACCCCTTTACTCTTTTTCTTTGTTTCCGACACTGCTAAAATATCAAGTCCTGCATTTTCAAACTCTTGTGTCAATTCATTTTATTTTCCATTGATGCTCCTTAAGTTTCAAGTTCCTATTTTCCACACTTCCTATTTTTTATTTTATTCGTCGTTTAATCGTCCTGCTAAAGCATTTTCACATCACCATGAATTAAAACAATATTCATTAACTCCGAGTTGCTATATCTACATGTAAGTCATTTTTGACACTTGAAAAACTAATGTAAAGACTTGCATCACAAAAACGTTAACACCTGCCAAAAATAAAGCGATTTCAACAATCGAAATTGCCTGGCTAGAAACTACAGTAGTCCAGCAACCAACATTGCTCTGTTGGTAGCACTTTCTAGAAAATCCCTAAACATCAGTTTTTGAAATTGCGTACAAAACCTAATAAATTGCTCGACTACTGAAATTTAATACATAAAATTCAATATTACATAGTTACTAACGAAGAGAGCGTTTGTTTTATTTAAAATGTTTTTAACTTTACTAGAAAGAGAAAACTACCAATCTTCTCTTGTTAATGAACAAATTGAGATTTTTATGAAAACAAAGAGTATATAATGTGAACACAACTGATTTTTTTATTGTTTTGCAGGGTAAAGGAAACATATTTGACTGTATTAAGATTTATTTACAATATTTGGGATAAAAACATTATATATTGTAGTGTTTAAAAGAATTTATTTGTGGCATTTCCTAGTTATTTATCTTCGCTTGGATATCTTCTCACTTGAATAAAAATTAACAAATTAAAATAATTACATGTTGTGTTCAAAATGGTGCCCTTCACTTGCTATGCATAAATTTACCCTCCTGTGCATATTTTCAAATACATTTTGTAGCAGTTCTTCTGTGATGTTATTGATTTCTCGAATAATTGCCGCTTCTAATTCTTCGATAATGTGTTAAACATAGTGTTTTTAAAATGTCCAAACAAAAAATAATCCAACGAAGTTAAATCCGGAGACCTGGCTGGCCACAAACATGTACTAATCAGTCGATTGCCATAAAATTGCTCTAAAAATTGAATTGTTGCTTTTGCCGTGCGTACAGTTGCTCCATCTTGCTGAAAGTAATCTACTTGTAGCTCGTCATCATATAACTGTTCTAATGTAAACTAGTTTCTGCAAATGTATAAGTATTTTCTGCAGCCCAGGTTCTATAATTTTGGCTATTTACGTAACCAGATAAATAAAACCATGCGTGAAAAATGATAAGATCAATAAGTTACGATACATGTTTTCTTGAAACCCTTCACAATAGTGTAATCGTCTTCCATAGTCAATGGGAAGCAATTCTTGTACACCAGTTACCTTGTATGGGTGAAAATGCAACCGTTTTTTAAAATTTTGTGACATGTTCCAACTGAAACTCCAAAAAATAAAAAATTTTTGGTTATTAACTATAATTCGACACCGGTTTCAAATAAAAATTTAAAAATTAATATATTTCAGAGATCTAAATAAATTTGTGAATATTTACATCATCTTAATAAAAAAAATTACCTGCCTGAGCTGACAAATTTGATATATATTTTGTAGGACTTTTAGTTGTTCGTTGCTGTATATTATCAACGATATCTTCTGTCAGTATAGTTGATCTGCTTGTAGATTTTCCTTTACAAATGCATTGTTTATTTTCAAATCGTTTGATGTGTCATAGTCAATGTTTGTGATTGGGAACTAGGTCATAAATTGCTCAATGGGAGATAGTAAGGAATATGTCCACAACCCGTCTTCATTTCTAGTCCCACTCCGAAAATGAGCCATTAATATAAAGGCATCTTGCTCAACAGTAAAAGGCATACTGTTCTGAACTGAAATAAGAATATTATTAACATCAAAATTTTGTTTTTGTTAGAACTTACCAGTAATACGACGAAGTTCCAAAAGTTTAGCTATGAAAACAACTGATTAATTTGAAATATGTATGATTTATTAATGGGGCGAAGGAAAGCAATAAGACACTAGAAAATCGCAAGGATAAAATAAATCGACAATGGCGCAGGAAATAGCGAGAAGACGAGCGCTACTGAAAGATGCAAAAATGCAAATTTTGCGTCACACGTCCTAATGACTCGTTTGCAATGAACAATGCGAAACAGTTGTGTCGCGCGAGATGGTGCGATCGCCTATTGGTTGAATAAATTAGTCAAGAATAAATTACACCAATCACAACCGTTGAAATCACAGCCGCGTAGTAATGGGTTTTAATGTAACCTTGGCCTTATTCTTTTAGTAACTTATAAAGTTATCAGAATTTAATTGCCAATACTAAGGAAATAAAATAACCGTTTCAAACAAAATTACTGGTCACGCTCTTGTAATCATTTCTGAAGGCTCTGTATAAGGATTTTATAAAAAAAATACGATACTGACTTTATTTTTCATGAAAGTTCTAAATCACCCTGTAGACATAAGTGATATTACAACGATGGTGGAAGGTCTCTACTATTTGGCCCAAGGGCCCCCTGTAGTGTTAATCCGGCTATGGATGCTATGTGTGTCACATCACACTTTTCATGGTAGTCACACGTAGCAATATGGTACTGTTTACTATTTTACAGAAATTCTAATATAACTTTAGAAAGCATTTATCGCAATAATACAGTTAAGAATCAAAACACGTGTATTACTTTTTTCTTGTCATGTACTTATGCTTCTCCAAAGCATTTAATATAAAATTATTTAATTAAGTGAACAAAATAAATTGTGTGTCACATAATCTCACTTGACAACAATGTGTACTGGCATTAAATACACCTACCTAATACTTTTACCAAATTAAACTAATTGAAATAATTGATTAATACGTATTCCTGGTTCATTTAAATAATTATATGGGTATTAATGTGCTAATTTTAATTAAATGTTATTCTGAACTAGCAGTTGTTAACAACTGATCTATATTAAATTGCGCTTCTAGCTCCATTGGAAAGGTAATTAGTATGTAATTTCAAATTTTCATTTTAACAAATCAAATAATTACATAGACAAATCCAAAAATATTTTAACAAATTGTGTTCGTTAGAATTGCTATTATACAGAAACTGGTAAATATTAGCCTTAATTTTTGTAATTGTTGGTAGGTAGTGGGAAATAAAGCCAAAACTTTTAAATAAAACACAAATTGTTTAGCTTTAAGGACGCCGTATTCGTAAAATACAAATAATTTTATAGATTTAAGAATTGAATAATATAGAGTTTAGCAAATAACAGAAATGTTATCTCATGCCACCTGCGGATATATAAATGTACTGAAGTAAAACGAATATAACTAACAAATTTTTAAGCGTAGAAATCTTTCAAAATACATATTTTTTTAACTGTGGATCTAAATGTTGTTATAATATAAACTTACATAGTTCTACATATAAGATTGTTCATTTTTGTTTATAAGTATGTGAAAATAATTGTTAAAATGTGGGGTTAGAATAGTACAATAATGTATGTTTTACATATGCTTCTAAAAGCATTGTTCAATGAATAATAATTAAAGATAGTATGTCGTTCGCACATCTCAGGTCCGTACTCAGGCCCGTCGGTTCAAAATCGTAATATTTAAATATTCCTAATTAAAAACAAATATCATCTTCAAAATAATGGCCAGTGTTGACGAATCTCACCCTGTTTATTTACCGGCATGTGTTAAGTTCGCAGTCGCTTCCGCTTTCCAATTGCCAGTATTAATCTCGAAACGTTGTGCGTGTCAGATCTTTGTAGGGACGATACCGCGTTATTAGCAAATGTTAGTGTCTTGTTGGTTTATCTGTTTCGGTGCTTGAATATGTTCCGTCGGACTCGTTCTACGGTCGAGAAATTGATTAAAGATTATCCAGATTTAGAATTTGACGGGACAGAATTAAAGTGCAAAATTTGTGAAAGTTATATCGTGAAATTATAAAACACGTATTGTGGAACATATGCGCTCGGAACAACACAAAGTTCGTGTGGGTAATAGTATGACAAACCGTGAACGTCAAAAACAATTTAACAACAACTTGGTAAAAGTGATGGTGGGGTGTAATATTCCTTTAAATAAACTAAATAATGCAGAATAGACAATTTTTGCAAAACTGCGTTAATGGAAAGTACAATAATGTTACTGTACCCGTAGAACCCACGTCGGGAATCAACTATATGCCGGCAATATACGAGGAAGTAAAAGAAAAAATTATTTCTGAGTTGTGCTATCAGTGAAAAATTATACATATTTTAAATATGCTCCAGTGACCTCTGTGGACGTTGAACGTACGGTTTTGAAACTGAAATGGATTTTAAGCGATAAACGTCACAACTTAACAACTGAACATTTACAACACTTGCTGGTTATTCATTTTCATTTCGGTACTAAAAGTGAATAGTACAGTGTTTTGTAAACTACACAACTTAATATGGACCATATTGGACAACATACATATCACCAGCACAAGGAAAGACGTTGATATTAACTGTATTTGACAATAAATGTACGTATTTACTTGACTTCTACAAACGTTAACGTTAGCATCCTAAGTGCGCTCCTGATAATGACGACATGTGCGAACGATATACGGTATCTAATAATAATGCCATTGTGCTTGTGTACTATGTAAGTTGCTGTCTGTAAATCACCTTGTATCTTAAAAACATACCGTTCTCGTACCTCTGTCATCCCCCGTACAGTACAGTACGTTGCCAGATCACGCTGTCAAGTGTCAACTGCAGTGTACTTCTAGCTGCCAATGACACCACGTTAAACTTGCAACGAGAAGAGCTTATTTGCCGCCCCGGTAATTCTGCACAATTCTAATACTAGCAAGCGTTCTCTAGGTTCCCATCAAACATCAAACGCTACAGATTCCTACAAAGAATAACCGCCAACCTCTCTACCTAAACCCAACAGCTAACAGGTAGGGCCGAATGAAACTACAAACACCTGTTCTTGCCGCATAATATCGAACGTCAAAGTACTGTAAGTTATTCCCGTATATTCCTATCAAACTTTATATTATTCCTTCCTGTAGCTCCGTCCCTAGGACAACAGAAGCTGCCAGATCATTATTTAGTTAATATCATACAACAGCATTTCAAAACACTTGGCAAAATTTCTAATTATAATGATCGGCCATAATTACTTATGTCTGGTCTTTCACCTTTATTGATTACTGGAGTGACCTTAGATATTTTCCACTGCGATGGAAAAACTCGTGTATTTAAGCACAGGTTTATTAGTTTACACAATGGTGGCGCACATACTGCAGCATTGTGAGACCAATGTAAGCATATGCGGCTGTTGTTTGGTGGTCGAAAGTCCAACAGACAACAGCTAAACAAAAGCTCAGTCAAGTAGAAAGGATTGCCTGCTTAAGCATAACTGGAGCTATTTGAACTACGCCGACCATAGCAATGAAGATAATGCTACGTCTGCCACCTGGATATTTATCTAAAGGAAATGGCTGTGAAGTCGTCTGTGGAATGAAGTAGTCAGAAGGACGACCTGCCTTCTGTTGAATCTACTCCAGATCACTGCACATACGATATCAGTAGGTAATGGATATGTATACTGCCGTAGTACAAACGGAACTGGCGGGTATATCCATACCCGTTAAGGAAATTGTACGTAAGCATATAAGGGAACCAGAACCTACACAGATAGTAGATAATCACTACTGATCTTATGTAATCATAAGATAACAACTAGATCAGCATGGGAGTTTCATAAAGCACTGGAAGTGGCCTCAACCGATAACAGTATATCTGTATAGTGGATAAAGGGACACAAGCGGTGCTATGGCAATTTGGCCAGGAGTGCATCGGGTCATAGTATCTTTGGATCTGGTCCCTCCAGTATGCTTCCGCTATCAGCTTTCATTAAAATTATCAAAGAGAACATCCTTAATGAATTTAAAAGACAGTAGGATGAAACAAATAGCTGTCAATTGGCTAAGGAGTTGCTAGGGTACTCCAGCCAAAAAATACCCGGCTATGACCAGAATGAATGTTCGTCTAGTGACAGATATTCAAACTGGACACTGTTGGCTAAGGAAGCACCTGTATTATATGAGGAAGTGTGAACAGGAAGACGAGAGCGTGCTTCATGTTCACACACAGTCACAGTCTCATCAACAACAGAATCCGTGTTGGGAGAGTGATGGCCTTCTAAGCAGCGTCACCACCTTTTTCTCTTTATTAGGTTGGTTAGCGGTTCAGGCGGATTGATCTCTTAATGGGAGGAAGCACAAGGGGCCTAATGGGGTCTAAGTGCTGGGGTTTTTCAAGGCTGCCCTCTCACAATTCCAGAATCCAGAATCTAGACTGCAGTACAGTCCCGCAAAAAGAAAGTATTCCATCTAAACCGCTAGTTAACTTAGACTTCAATTTCGCCTGCCTGGCGATGTTTAATGAAAGGCCAGGTAGTTCTCCAAAAAAGAACGAATTTCAGGCAGGCTGAAGTTATGAATGTCAGAGACAAAAAGCACATTTATACAGTGGAATACGACTTTTGAAAAACGGCAGTAAAAGCATTACAAACCTTCTCTGGATCAAAAAAGGAATCATGGTCCAAGTTAAAAGTAATTGGTAAGTCTGAGTATGAATTTTTTTTGAGATATAAACCAAAAGTCCTGAGGTGGATATAAAACTTAAAGCAAATTTATTAAGATCATTTGATTTTTGCACTGTAAGGCGATGGAGGAGTTCAAGTAGCATGTTGGAAAGTCTCCGTGTATCACCATTTGCTAGTTATTGACATACCAATAAGCAACGTACTAACGAGACATGCCATTTTACTTGCAAACATCTTGCAAATGTATTATCGTTGTGTTATCTACTGGCATACGCCATTTCCTAGCATAGAATACTACTTACCTATTTTACTGGCATGTGTATTCCCGCCTTATATAATACTGAGTATCACTGAATTATGACCATAATTTACTGTGATACAAAAATATAAAAACACACTTGTATAATAGAATCCTTTTCAGAAGGCGAAGTAGACAATAAAATGTTGGAAAAACTCGACATATACCTATGCGCCCTTTCCACTTGTTTGTAATATACCAAAGTCATGACGACCCTTAATAAGGTACGAATAACGTTACGAAGAAATTACCTGCACTAGAGAAGGATTTGACAAGATGTACATCTTATTATCTTGTCAAAAACAGACGATTGAACAGAGCCGAACTTGGAATAGTTGAAATGTGTTGATCATTCTATTACGTTGTGTTGATTCTTCTGTTGTGGTGTATTTGTGATGCAGTTTTAACGAAATTTGAAAGTGGTTCGTCGTGATGTTTTGAACAAGCAAAATAATAAACTTGTGTTAAAAATAAAAAAGAGACTTCCAATGAAAACATTTCTCAGCCGACCCTGGCAATTTTACATCTCGAAATAATTGAATACCAACATACCTGCACTACCCTAATCTTTCCATTGCACAGATATTCCTAAAGACGTTTTTCCTAGCATAATTTGGGCTGGCCTGCCAGCTACCATCCAGTCATACCTGTCATAAGCAGGTATAAGTTAAAATTAAATAAATGTATACACTTCGCCTTCCAAAAACAATTGTAATATATAATTATTATGAAATAGATTTAACAAACTTTATATTATAACCATCAGAAACCATCTTATGGTCCCATATGGTATACAAAAATGTAATTGAGGTTATAATAATTCTTATATTCGCTATAACATTTTTTTCTCAGTGCAGTTAGACGTTCTACTATTCGTAGGTAGCTCAATAAAGCTTCTGTCTGAAATCCTGTTATTTTTATAATCATCCGGCCCAGAGCAACATATTTTATGTAGAATTTTCAAGGGACGAAAGATGGGGAAGAAATGAGAAATGTGAAAAATGATGCTAGCGACATATTGTCCTTATGGAATGGTGAACCCATTTAATATTCTTTTACCGACTTTGAGAGGCGGAGTTTGTATTTTTTTACAGTTAGTTAAGATATAAATTAATACATCTGAAGAATCTCAAAACTGTTTTTTTATTGCAAAAGAAATTTTTAAAAGAAAAAATAAATATTTACACATTTTAGTAAATTTGGCGAAATAACAAATATTTTACATTACTATTCTGCATGATTCTGCTTTATGAATGCATTTTCACAGTGAGTGTATAACAGTAAATTTTAAACATCTGCATAACCCTAATAGTGTGGCAATTCTCTATCACCTTTAGTGGCCAGTAAAATGTAATATATATTATGCTGTCGGACGGCCATTACTGTGTATGTAGATTATCCCTGTTTCATTAAAACCGTCCGAAACGTATTGAGTATAACATTTATATTAAAATCTATGTACCTAATTCTTATATTAATGACAATGAAAAAGCTATCAATGGATATTATTAAAGATGATATATCGCTTAGGAATTCCAGGAAACAATAATTACTCTGCGGACTACTGTCCCGAGCAGCATTGAATTACACCTAGAAAACCTATAGCAAAAAGCTAGAGTCACTCGTCAGTAGTCCACCAGAGATATACCGGTTTCGAGTTCGGAAAACGAAAAAAAATATCGTTTCTCATCGAACGCAATAAAGGTCGACAGCTTTCAATGGTGTTTACTGCATGTAGAACGCTTTGTGTCTGTGGCATTTTCAGTCCGGCATGGAGTAGGGAATAACCGATAGATGTAATTTGTTCTACACCGTGTACCCATGGTCCCTTCTGTGGGGTTAGACAGACTAAAACAGCTAGGATTATTCGGCAGATACCACACCTATGGCATACTGATGAAAGCTAATAAGCTCGAAATCGGTATATGTCTGGTCGGCTACTGACGAGTGACTTTAGCTGTTTGCTATAGATTTTCCAGGTGTAATTCAATGCTGGTCGGGACATTAGTCCGCAGTTAAAAACTATTCCCAAGAATTTGACACTTCGATTCTGTATAATTTGATTTCCTCCGATTTTAAGTTTTAAATTAAAGCACTTTTTTGCCAAATACGAAATTTTATAAAATTTGTTTTTTTCAATATTTAAGAATTGATTATGAGAGGAACACCAATTATTAAAAATATTTAAACTGTCGTTGGATTTACTCTGCAACCTCTACTCTCAGATTTATATGAAGCAAGCAAATATTGGTCATCCACATACATAACCAAATGAGTGCTCGACTAGTATAGACTCCTGCGGTACTCCAACATTAAATACATTTTACTCCTGTACCACCTTTATGTAAATATTTCAAATTTACGTACTGCGATCAATTTTATAAAAAGTATGGTATCCAATTTAATGGGAGTCCCTGAATTCCATAAGCGTGTAAATTCTCTAAAAATGTATTCTGATCCACGCAATCGAATGCCCTGTTGATATCAAAAAAGATACCAGCAGCGCACTCTCCTTCCTCGATATACTGTATAAGTTTCGCATTAAAAGAACAAATTGCGGTACTAGTTGAATTATTAGTACGAAACTCGTGTTGATTATCTATATATATGTGTATTAACTAAGCGCTTTGAAAAGGCATATTTGCAAATCCGGATGGCATTATAACAGACCTGTGTAGATTTTCAAATTCTCGTTATCATTTTTCTTATAAATTGGTACCAATTTACTAACTTTTAAAAAGTCTGGGAACTTGTCTGTTTTGAAGGATAAATCTATTATACAAGCTACAGGTATTATAATTGAATCTATTATCTTTTTAATATTGTTACTATTGTTCAGTAGTTTAAAAATCTACTAGCCATTAACAGATTTTTTGCTAATCTAGCTGAAACTATACCCAACTCAATTGACCCCCACTTAATAATATTTAGCCTTCTATATGAATCAAGTTGCCAAGGCAACCTCTTCATTTTTTATAACGTATATTCATAAAGTGGATATAATTGCAGCTTACAAACTTTTAAAGAATTTAATGATATGAATAGTAAAATTTTCTATTGCCAATTCTCTTTTTACAGCACTATTTAATACATGTATTTCAGAAGGTTGTTGACCCGAGGTAAAATTGAGAATGATCAAAACTAGCAACGATAAGCATAATGTCATACTACCTAACTTATTTCCTATTTGGAATCGAAATAATTTCTATTTAGAATTTAGTACGGTTTAAAACAGGCGTGCGTTAAGTTCAATAGCTGATCTTATTGATGGAATTATTGATAGCTTGATGATGTGCGTCCTAACTAAATATACGTTCAGCTATGTACAGTTTATATGATCGATATAAAGGAATAAAAAAACAACATAAGAAACTGCCATAAAAACATCAAAGGCTTCCGTGTCCAGCTGGTGAAAAGTAGACAGGACCATACTCACTTAAGATACCAGTATTTGCTCGATTTCGCCAATAATAATTTGAATAAAATGAAGTATATAATAATGAATGTGACTATTTGGCATACAACAAATGCTAAACGAGCGTTCTCTGCCTGGAGGATGGGATTAGAATTGCGTAGGGTAAGGATACATAAGAAGAACAAAAAAAAAAACAGAGAGAAAAAAAAATAAGAAAAATATAACTAATAAGTTAAATTATACGTTTTTGAAATAAAAACAAAATAATAATAGAAAACAATTATTATACGAAAATATATTTCCAATATACTTCATATATTACATAACAACGACACCATAAAAAAAAATTTGAGAAATCCTTGAATATTTTTTTCTTTGTGTCAGAATCGAAATCTTTTCTGAAAGTTGTACCATTTTTTTTAATCTTATGGCAACGTAAGGGCGCTAGGGTCGTGGATTACGGTAGTTAAATAAATTATACTTGCTTAAGCCTTTAAGCCCTGATTTAATTGAATAAAAAATTATATGTTTATTTCTACATATAATGTTTTATATAGGAATAAATAAGAATAAAACATACAGCTTTTATGGCTGTTTTAAGTCTTTATTAATTTTATACAAAAAATGGTGGTTCCTCCAAAGTACCACTAGGCCAAAAAGACTAGTTTTTCAAGTGAAATTGTGAAAAACAGTTTCTAGATTCGTGGAGACACAATGCCACTTTACAAGTAACTCAACTCCAAATTGTTCTCTTTGGCTCATTTTTTTTGTACTACAAAAGTAACATCGTCATATTATGAATGCATTTACGATTGTTAAATCTGAAAAATAAAAAAATCGATGTCTACTTTTTCTGTCAAGCTCATATGAACTTAAAGTTTCTCCTTCAACTTCTGCATCGGCAACATTCTCTGCTGTTCTCATACCAACAGATTCTTCTACATTTTCTTTGTCTGAATCTGTACAATCTCCTAGGTCAGATTCGATATCTGAAGGTATTTCCTCAATAAGAGCATCAAAGGTACCATCTGACAAATTCTCAAAAGTCCATTGATTTTGCTGAAGGATTTTTTTAACTTTTATTGTGTCATCTGTAAATAATACAATGTGTTCACTATATAAACTTAAACTGAACAGAAACAATAATTGAATATTATTTTTGTCCGCAGCGACCTAGTGGTCCCTGGAAGGACCACTAAGTAAAAAGCATTTTTTTGATGACCATTCTTACAAGAGACAATTTGTAAACTTCACGAGTGAATATATGCCATATATATTTAATTATTTACTACTCACCTGCCGTTATTTATCAATTTATCCAAATACACATAACAAATGTTTATAATCTCACTTTAGTCGGCCACTTCCTTCAAAATATTGAAACAAAATGATGCTAAGTTTGCTTTACAGCGAATGTGTGATATACATCAGATAGATATTACTATTACAATCATGTATTCCTGGTTGTTTAGTATTCTCACCAGGTTTAGGTACTCCAATCTAGTAGGTGGTCCTTGAAAGGTACCACTAGGGCGCAAAGAATTAATCGAGCGTCAATTAGTTTATACTGACTAAATCTTACGGGACAAAGGATGTTACACTATGAATTTAAATAATTTGATTGAAACATTGACTTTGGATAAAATGTGACAGTTTTTGTGTATAATTGCCTACTTATTGCATAGTTATACGTATACGTTTGCGTATATTTATATTAGTAAATTAAAATATAGATGGATAATAATTTAAGGTAAAATTAGGTTCAATTAATAATAAATAACTTTTAAATAGATAAATAAATTTAGCTTAGATGGATTTGGCGGAACAAGATGGCGACAGCTTGGCGTGCTTTAACAATGGGATGATGTAAATCCAAGTAACGTAGTTTGGTGTACCAGAATCCAATGAGTTTCCAAAAAAATGAGATCTCTGGTGGCTTCAACTTTGTTAACTCGTCCTTATTCAGAACCGGAACACTATTCAAAAGACAAACGGTATTTGCTTGATATTATCCAAATTTTGGCATATAAATTTAACAGCAATTGTTTCAAGAGGGAAAAGGGAAGGGCCTAAAAATGGAAAAATACGGAATTAACTGATGAGCCAGAACAGAGCCATGCTGCTTACCTAAGATGTAAGGCCTTATATCTCAAGTTGCAAGTAATTTGTAGGTTGAGATTTTGCACTTAACAAAATAATATAATGCTGAAAATTTATCCAGTTTAACTATAGTGATCACCACTTTTATTTAAATTTTTGTGTGCGCTCGCCTATGTTTATTCTAGTCACGCTAGCTCACCTTAATCAGTTCCAACGTTTTTTATCTTTTTTTTGCTTTCTATTAATTTGAATAAATTAAACAGAGGGCAGCACCATACAGACCACAAAGGAAAAATTACTTAGACAACCAGCAATATCTAAATGTCGTGAGAAATAATTTTAGTATGATTTTATAAAAATGTATTAATTAAACACTAGGTAACAATTTGAAATGCTACAAAGTATTGAATAATATGGAACGTTATCTAATACTATTATTAAATCTTTGATTCAGGCCACCCTGGAGTCGTAACTCTCAACGCTTTAAAATGTTACTTTCAATGGCTCAGTATCTAACTCAGCAAACGACAAGAAGTAACCCTCAAAATGGATTTATTGAGGATATTCACAAAAATAATAATTTGGCGACTTCTGTTATTCTAGGTCTGGAGCTACGGCAAAGAATAATGTACAATTTGATAGGATATAGATGGAAATAACTTACAGTACTTTGGTGTTCGATGTCACGCGGCGAAAACAGGTGATCGTAGTTCCACTCACAACACAACACTGAGTACTCAGGACACTAATGTAGTACTCACAATATTGTTTAAACAATTATGTATTTACAACACTATTTTATAATAAACCAACGATAACAGCAAGCATATCACGAACGCACTAATTATGATACGCTAGAGTTTTGCGTAATCATCTAGCACTGAAAAGCACTGTACTGTACTGTACTGTACTGTACTGTACTAAGTAACACTACGAATATTCTGATGAATTATCTTCGTCTCCTAGATTGATAACGATAGGTTACACAGTAACGTCAATTAAATTTTCGAGATCCCACATTTTCTCCTCTTCTTTTTGTACATGAGGTATACATCTTTGCAGTTATCTGCAGTTACTCGTTCCAAGGAATTTTTTAACAAAATTTTTGTGTCACTTAATTTAAACGTTGTATTATGTCGCGCTACATCTCCTTTTACCTGCGCCCAGACTAATTCAATTGGGTTAAGTTCACAGTGTCGACAATAACTGTAGTACTGTTATTTGGTGATTTGTTGCCATTTCATCGATAATATATTTTTTCTGATCTTTATTAAGGTTGACAAGTGCGAAAAGTTCCCTTTTCACCATATTTGTTTCAAAAGAAATGTTTTTTCCGTATAACCATTGAATTATATCGGCTTTTCTCCAAGCAGTCGTAGGCGTCCGCTCGGTCTGCTGTGAATGGTAACTGGCATTATCCATGACAATTACAGACTCTGGAGGAATAAGATCCAACATCTGTGTAAAATACTCTTCGAAAACATCTGCGCTCATGTCTTCGTGATAGTCACCTGTATTTTTAGATTCAAATAAAAGTAAACAGCCATTTACAAAACCACTGGCACTACCTATATGTGTCACTACTAATCTTCGCCCTTTACCTGAAGGTGCCTTGAACCCTGTTGAAAGTCCATCCAAAAATGCTTGTCGAAAACTTTTTACATTTTTATCTTGCCATACTTTTGTTACAGTATATCCGTCGTTGACCCAAGTTTCGTCTAGATAATAAATATTCCTCCCTTTGTCACGGAATTTTCTAATTGACAAATCGTTGAAAGTTCACTTAAAATTTTGTTTAGCGTTGGTATTTCTTTTTTAAAATAAAATGAGTGTACTTTTCTGCGAATGACATTTTTGAATAAATCATCTTTAACGACTTTTGACCTCCCTGTAGATGATTTTGGGGGATTTACAGTATCTTGTCAATTTTTTGTTTTCTTTAAAAGTTTGTAAATAGTCGAACACTTTTCCACGATGTCGTCAACACTGTTGGTAGGATTTTGGTGTTTCAATGCATTAAATACATTTAATATAATAATCTTCTCATTCTGAGACAACGCACATCTTTTCACGCGTTTAACAGGTACGTAATCTGATAAGCTCGACATTTTACCCAAACAATTTTATATCCACTGGCATAATAGTCACTAAACACAAGTCGAATTTTACTCTACTGCACTAGCACGTCTTCGTATATTCAGCTCTAAAACTGAATTGATCTGTCACAATACACTGGCTCCTGCCCTATGATGTATCCAGTAAAATATACTAATGTACACCCATTACCTGTTAGCATTAGTGTTACCCGATAATTACCTGAAACGAAATATTATCACGCTCATGGCCGGTTCTTATCTCGGAGTTTTATTACTCTCTTTCATTTCCAAACAGACTATAGATATACAGAGTATAATCAATATAGAAATAGGTTAAAAATATTATAAGGTATACTAAAAACAAATATTTTAAGAGTAAAGTATTAAATACAAATAATAATTATAAAAACATTATAGAAAATTATTAATTAAGCGACAAATAGTTCTCAAAAAAAAAACTGTAGAGAAATTTAATCTGAAAGATAGAAATTGTAATCTATTAACAAATGACTCTGATACATCTAACTTATTTAACGATTTTTTTTTTATAAATTTTGCAATTGTTATGTTATCTAATATACCAGATGTAAACGTTATCCTCCCACAGAGACAACAATCAGTTAAAAACTAACATTGAATATAAGTAAGTTTAAAAATAATTAAATGATGGAATATCTACTCTTTCTGTAAAAATATATATATATTTGTTAAAACCTTTATTGCATAATATATATATATAATATATTATATATAATATTATATATAATATATATAATATATTGTCTAAAGATCAGTTTGGTTTTAGGGAAAATTTATCAACAGAAAATGCAATATGCCAGTCAACCAAATGTATTACAAAAGGAATCAATTTAGGAAAAACATGTTTATCTGTATTTATTGATTTACGTAAAACCTTTGATACAATAGACCATGGCATATTGTTATCTAAGTTGGAAAATATTGGGATTTGAGGTACGTGTCTGAAATTTTTGATTAATTATCTATCAGAGAGAAAAGAATGTGTAAAGTTAAATGGAATATGTAGTGACACGATGACAGTTACTAGAGGTATACCCCAGGGGACTGTTTTAGGTCCAATATTATTTTTAATTTATATTAATGATTTATTAAAGCTTCAAGTAAATGGTGATATAGTGTCTTATGCAGATGGTACTGCTCTTGTATTTGTAGATAACTCCTGGAATGAGGTGTATAATAGCGCAACTTGTGCTATGAAGACTGTCTATAGTTGGTTAAATGCAAACCTTCTAAGTTTTAATATAGATAAAACTCAATTTTTTAGTATCTCTTTCACATCTGCTGGACAGTCAGTTGAGGATAAAATTTGTATTCATGAAGGTAGCTGTAATAAATTATTGTGTGATTCATTCATTTATTAGAAGGCTGTGTAATGCAAAATATCTTGGAATTATGGTTGATTGTTATTTAAAATGGAAAAACCCACATTGATTATTTAAACAAAAAACTAAGAGCACGTTGCGCGAGGTATTTAACAGGAAAAATTTATTTATTGTATATAATTCTTTGATTAAATCTGTCTTAAGATATTGTATTGTAATATGTGGTGGTGTTTATGAAAATACTCTTCATAATTTAAATGTATAACTAAAAACTATTTTTTAAATAATTTTAAAGGTTCCATAATTCCATAATTTTTCCATGTTGCGCGAGGTATTTAACAGGAAAAATTTATTTATTGTATATAATTCTTTGATTAAATCTGTCTTAAGATATTGTATTGTAATATGTGGTGGTGTTTATGAAAATACTCATAAGGTTGGTCGCCTTCATTCTTCTAATGCATTATTCAGAAAAACTGGTGTATTTAATATAAGAAAGTTATTTGCAGTGTTTACTCTGGGTGTTTAAAAATCCTTCATGCCTTTGTGAAGTAAGTCATATGATAATGCTAGAATAAAAAAGGATCAAACAATGATTATTCCTTTTTGTAAGAAGTCACAGCGATTTGTTTTTTATTATGGTTTAAAATTATTTAACATTTTACCTTTAAATATAAATAAATTACAAGTTAATGTAAGTACCTAAGAATTTAAACAAAGTAAAAAAGGACTTCAAAAAAATTGTTGAAGAACAGTTTGACAACTTTTGCTATATCTTTAGATTCTATGTATAGACAACTGATTTTGTTTTGAATATTAATTTCCATCCTATTACTCTTTATTCATTTTTACTGAACTTTACTCTTATTATTGAATAAGTTGTGTATTAGTTATGATAAATTGTAGAATTTAAACAGGTATGTGGTATGATACTCTCGATGTATCTGAATATATTTTATTGTTTTAATTTTTGACACAGGTTTGGTATTTTATGAGACGCACGCGACCAATTCATTGTTTAGGGGTCTCATAAATAGAATAACTAATATTTGGATTGTTTGTTAAATCGTTACCGATGTCTATAAATTAATTTCGATCTTTGTATCTCTATGTACTGGAATTGTATACTTGTAAATTATTGTAAACTATTTACACAATAAATTCATAATTCAAATTCATTCAAATCAGTGAATTGCATTCTCTTAATAAATAGCCTGATAACTTCTATAATACCTACCTAAACTATTTTTAATTGTTACATATACTCGTAGAATATCAAATACTCAGCAAAATCAAAACTGTTCTATAAACAGAAAAATCGCCATATAGTTGCAAATTATAAAACATTTCGACTGTATTACATGTTCATTTTCTATATTGTCGACATGTAACTCATAACAGTTTTGCTGTTAAGTGATATAATTTACAGAATTTCTATTATAGTTTTATAGTAGTTTTGGTTTATTTCAGTGCTAACTAGTCTTAAATATATCAATTATAAAACATATTTATTGAAGTGCTTTATAATAGTTTTATAAGCGGTTATACAATAAATTTATTAGAGATTCACAAAATTGCGCACTAATCACAGAACTTATACGAACTTTAATGCTTGACCACACAGCCCTATTATTTTGACAAAAAATGTAAAGCCTCACTTTATTGTTAGTTTTTACTGCATTCAATAATAATTACGAATGTAATCGCTTGGTAAATTGAAAATTACAACTATACCGCTCATCAAAAAATTAAAACGTTCAACTTTACCCCCGCTTCAGTTTTGCGACAAGAATTTTTTAACGCCCTGTAATATACAATTAACTGTATTTATGTAACTTTTAATGCTGCTTGATTTATATAGGAGGAACATTGTTTACCCAACTATACAATATGTGCCTAAATTCCCCGTGTAATTCCACATATCCGTTTTATAAATATATATTTTTAGAACACAAGAATTGCATTCTTCCACAATAACTTTAGTAAAGTCAGTGAAACAGGCTTCAGTAAGAATGCTGTCATGAAAATAAAAACCCGGGATTAAACGTCAGTGGTTTTTTATAATCATGACATTCCCTGCATAAAAAGATCTAACAATATGAATGCGAATAAAAATGAAAGCTGCTCCTAAAATTGTGCTGGAGGGTCCCTTGATAGAGTTGATAAATGGTATATTCACGATTCTCGTTTGTTTTCAATCTACAATTTATGATGGTCCTTCTAGGCGGACTTTTTTATCATTTAGCAATAAATGTATTTATTTTTCAGTTCTTGGGGCCCGTTGAAAAATGCACATAATAAATAACTTCATAAAGGCGGTCATGAATTGTAGATATTGAAAAATATTAAATTGATATAAATTGTTCCTCCACTGCACATTTTTTCTTGTCTAAATGATATAATTTTAAAATCCGGTGAAAGTCTGTGTCCAAGTTTAATGAATAAGTCACATTACTCATTTGTTGTTCAATAACAGGACAGTATTAGAATATTATTACGTATTTATTACATACATTATGTAGAATCATAAAAAACAGTGTGCAGAAATATAACGACATATCCAGATTCGTTGTTCATAATTTTGTATAAAGCTGGCCATGGAGTAGCATAACATAGTATGTAACATTATATAGGGTGTTTCATAATATATGCGCAGGACGTGATAGCTCGTCCAAAAATTTGAAAAAAGGTTTGTATTAACTTACCCACTAAAATGCACAATTTTTGAGATACAGGGTGTTGAAATTGTAAAAAAAATTTCGTTTTTTGCGAATATCTCCGGAACCGTTTATCATACAGAAAACAGCTTTTATAAGCATTTACTAGTCATAATAAGCTATGTTCTTTTTTTTTCAAAGTCATAATTGGTGAAGATTTTGAAGGGGAAGTGGGTATTTTACTCCCCAACTTCTAGGCCACTGGAAAAAGTACGGTTTTGAGACGCCCATTTTAACCGCCAATGTTTTCTGCACAAAAAATGTACTCTTGGTCATAAGCTCTAAAGTTGACCGTTTTCGAGAAAAATCTACTTTTATGTTGAAAAACGTGGTCAATTTTTTTAAATAATTTTTTTATTAATTAAACAAAATTTATTTAATTGTTAGAACAAGTAACGAAACCAAACGTTAACTTCATACTTGCAAAATTTAAAAAAAAATCGTACACAGTTAAATTAAATGTTAGAAATGTCCTCCGTTAGCTTCAATGCACGCATCAATTCTTCGACGCATTGACTGCCTATCACGCAAGAAAATTTCCGAAGTGTTCCGAATTATGTCGCAAGATGCAACAATGCGTTCTCTTAATTGATCAACATTTTCAACTTGAGTAGTAGTAAACTGGGGATTTGAGATGGCTCCAAAAGAAAAAATCTAAACAATTAAGTTCGCGAGATCGCGGGGGCCAAGGGTGAGGACCTCCTCGACCGATCCAACGGTCTTGGTATTCGTCGTCCAAGTATTGGCGAACAACCAAACTAAAGTGTGTCGGAGCTCCATCATGCATAAAGTACATGTTTTGTCTTACTTGAAGCGGTACATCTTCCAGCAGTTCCGGCAGTACTTCTTCTAGAAATCGATAATCTGCACCGTTTAATCTGTTCGGTTAAAAATGTTCGGGCCTATCAATCAATCAATTGTTGGTGATGATTGCCTTCTGCAATTTTATGTGGATTTTCTTCAGCCTATATGTGGTTATTGTGAAAATTGATAATACCATCTCTCGAGAAAGATGCTTCATCGGTAAACATAACTTCGGCCCCAAACTGAGGATTTTGAGCTATTTTATCTTGCATCCATCTACAAAAAGCCAATCTTGGAAATAAGGCTTGTACTCTTTGGATATGGTAGGGACACAAAAGTTGTCTTTTCAAAATTTTCCAAGCCGTCGAGTGAGGTATGTGTATGTGTAATTTTTCTGGTACTTGTGATCGGATTTTCTTCAATTTCGTTGAGGACAGCACTTGGACATTTGCAGTTTCCATAGGCCGCCCATTATCAGCAGTATTCTTTTTAAAACTTCAATTTTCCCATAGTCGTTGGTGAATACGTTGAAACAAGTTATGATGTGGTACTTGGCGATCACGATATCTTTCTTGATACAACCGCCTTGCTTCTGCCGAATTACCCCTCGCCATTCCGTAAAGCATTTCGCACATTTCAGCGTTTGTGTAATTCATTTTTATTTTTGTAGTACAAATTGACTTTTCGCAGGTACAAACCAATTGCTATTTTGACAGGAGGTAGCTTTTGTTTTAAAATTTAAAGCCTACTTGGTAAAAAAATTATAATACATTTAGTAAAGTAGATTTTTCTCGAAAACGGTCAACTTTAGAGCTTATGACCAAGAGTACATTTTTTGTGTGTGGCGGTTCAAATGGGCGTCTCAAAATCGTACTTTTTCCAGTGGCGTAGAAGTTCGGGAGAAAAACACCCACTTCCCCTTCAAAATCTTCACCAATTACGATTTTGAAAAAAAAAAATTCTCGCACAGAACATAGCTTATTATAACAAGTAAATGTTTACAAAAGCTGTTTTCTGTACGATAAACGGTTCCGGAGATATTCGCAAAAAACGAAATTTTTTTTACAATTTCCCTGTAACACCCTGTATCTCAAAAATTGTGCGTAAGTTAATACAAACTTTTTTTCAAATTTTTAGACGAGCTATCACATCCTGAAGTCGCATATATTATGAAACACCCTGTATATAAAAAAGTTGTTTTTATACGCTAATGTTTGCTCGGCTTTTATTTTCAAGACAGAGCCTAACAAATTTTTTGTAAAATTTGGATTTTTTAAAATTTCTCCCGATTGTATGGAAATATTTGAACCAAAATTAGTGCACACTGTGACCTTGCATGTAGCTATTATGTGTCACAATATTCAGTTCATTCAGCATCCAGTGGCGGAGTTATAGGAATTTTCTATTTTTAAACAAAATAAATAATTGGTGCAGCTAAAACTTGCACCTTTAAAAAAGTGACATGTATTGTTGGTTATAATCTACAATTACAAATAGTAACAAATTTTCACTTAGCAAATCCCCGTGGACTGGTAACTGGTACTGTATTTCGAATATCAAGGATGCAGGAGAAAACGGGAGAATGGAAAATAGGACATTCGAATCTTACAACAATCTGTCACTACAACAACCGTATATATTATGTATTAATAATACTACTAGTAGGTAAAACTATATTTAATTCTCGCGTCCTGCGAGCCAACTTGTAGACTTCTTTCTTTTTTTATATTTCTAACAAACACTATGTTAAAGGCATGGCTACACCAATAATATTGTTTCATGGTGTAAAACAAATTATTTTCCTATTTTCCGAAAGGCAATTTATTTTAGTAAAAAAAAAATACTTATGTTAGTTAGTTGTATTTCCTATGGATTTTCTGCAATAAAATATTTTCTGACTTGACTTAATACATAATATAACAACAAGAAAATTTTAACAAAATACAAAAGAAAAAACAATTTTCAGTGTAATATTTGTACCAAAAAAATACTTCATCATTGGCATAGACGTTTAGAGAGTTCAAGTGTTAATAAAAGCCATACCTACACCACTAGCTTTAGTTCATAAAAAATATTCACGTCAAAATATTAACATTTTATTATGATTACTGTATACCAAATTTGAAGGAAAAATATTAATTTGTTTAGTAGATAAAAATAAAATTAAATCATTTTTAAAAAGTTGAACGCCCTGTATTAGGAAAACGGAGTGCCATAGAGACTATCCTATTTACATAAGAAGTACGGATATTTTGTGAAACCTACTTGACGTCTCAATAAAATAGTGACAACTTTCAAATCCCCACAACTCTCCTTTCAAACAACTGAATGAGCTATTGGAATGGAGGTGTATACATTAGTGTTATGAAAAAGAACATCTTTTAAGATTCCCTTTAAAAAATCAATCAACTTATTACTTATTAAGCTTCTACCATTCAGGTTTGAGTTTGTTCATTAATCGCTTAATATTAGTAGACTAGTTACGAGCGTTGGTGAGTATTAGAGTTTTGAAATTGTCAGGTTAAGTTGACCCGATGGTGTTAAATGAACTCCAAATTCGAATCCAACGACCTCAAAAGTATATACCTAGGAGGGTTTTGCGCATTCAATATCAATTCTTTAGATTTGACCTTAAAATGATCTTGAAGCTGATAGGTCAGTCAGGTTGGCATCCCCGATTCAGATCCAGCAACCCTAAGAACATAAATCCGCAATGGTCTGATTCACTCGCAAATTTATCTGACCTTGGTTTAACCTTGAAAATGGGCTGATGGGGTTAAATGCATTTCGGATTCGGATGAATCGACCCCAAAACATAAAGGTAAGATAGCTTGGTTCCCTTGCATATATATCTTTTGATGTAACCTTGGAATAACCTTGAACTTCTTACCAATTTTCTTCAAGCTATTAATTATTGACCTTATATGCAAAAAATGGACAACCTATAAACGCTTTGTACTTGGACTTTTCTCGGGCTTTTGATAAAGTGCCGCATGCACGATTATTATATAAACTTTTGATGTGCGTAGTAAACTGTTAAACTGGGTAAAATCCTGAATATATAATTCGTATCGCTGAGAGTTTTTCTGATAGGAGACAAGTATTGAGTGGTGTTCTACAAGGTTCGGTCCTTGGACCAATTCTGTTCCTACTATATGTTTCAGATCTAACGAATACGTATACTTCCCAAGTGTTATAATATGCAGATGATCTTAAACTATTTTCATCTTCACCTACAAGATGATCTAGATATTATTAGTAATTGGTATTCCGAATGTTGCATACTTGTAAATCCTTTTAAGTGCTGTGTACTCCATATGTCAGAACTAATCCTAAGGTAGTATACAATGTGGGTGATACAAAATTGCCTAGTGTTTCACATCAAAATGATCTCGGAATAATTATAATGGAAAATCTGTTACAGAGTGCACAAGTTGCCAAGGCAGTGAAGAAATGTAATCAATTGATTTTTATGATGAAGCTTTCATTAACCTTACCCTGGATACATTTTTGAAATTATACAAATCATACATTCGCCCCCATTTGGAGTTCGCGATGGCCATATGGTCTATCAAAGCAAGACATCACAAGACTACATGTTCACAGGCGAGCCACCTAACTTCCAGTTGATCTTAAATATTTTCCGTATGAAGAACGTCTTCGGCGTCTTCGAATTCGATCTTTAGAAAAAAGGCGTGTCCGAGGTAACCTTATTACAGCTTATAGGATCGCGAACTGTACTACCCACAGGTGATGTTTGACTTAAACTCTGACCCCGGTCTTACAGGCAATTCACTCAAACTTAAATAGGAAAGCTTTCACACACGTAACAAAGAACATTTTCTACCCAACAGGATATTCGATCTATGGAATGATTTACTAGATAATACAGCACCGTCTCTAAATTCTTTCAAGAATAAACTTGACCATCACTTTAATCAACATCCAATGTGATTGATCTCTTATGAATTTGTTTTCAAATATTTATATTGTATTCATGTATATTGTACTTTGATTTCTTCCGTTTTTATTAATTGTTTTTACTATCTTGTAAGCCATTTATAGGATGAATTTATCTTTTGTTTGTTGAGCATAACAAGCTTTTAGCTTCAGCTATAATTATTTGTTAATAATAATAACTTAGTACGATGGGGTTAAATGAACCCGAGATTCGGATCCTGTGTGTGAAAATACATAAGAACATATAGTTCTGGTCCGTCGGATATACCACTTTTTACTCTTACTCTTTACTCTTTTATTTGACCTTGAAGCTGATCTGATGGGATTAAATGAGTCCCCGATTCAGATTAAGCGACATCAAAACAAAAATGTATGATGTGGTTAACTTGCATATCTATCTTTTCATTTGACCTAGGAATGACCTTAGACGTAGGGCAATGGGGTTAAATGGACCCCATATTCGGAATCATCTTGTGAAAAGAATATATAGAACTCATCCGTCACACAGACAACACTTTTTTTGTGGTGCTGTGTAATTAATAAAAGTAACAATGGCTTGCGATTAAGTCCTCGAGAGATTGCAGATGTTGTTAAACCCTAAAAAGTCAATGTAACAAATGTAACTTAAGTACGCATTTAGTAGGTATGTTGAACATTTTATTAATCAGCAGATATAGAAAATTTGTTTTATACATTTTTTATGCAAACATATTGAGGTTAAGTTAATTCTGGCATCCAGAAAATTTACTACTGAATTGAGAAGTAGTAAATGAAGTAATACTTAATCATTAGTAATGATCTATATTTGAGATATCGCTGGCTGAAAGGTTTTCAACGCACACATTTGTCTTATTTACCAATGTTTTGTTTTGTTGAGTAAATAAAGTGCTTGATGTAGAAAGTATGCGTAGACCTAAATTGACACCTGACAAGGGTTGACTTGAACATAAGGTAGGAAAGGATTTCGTGTCTTAAAAAGTAAGATACTTTGTTTCGTTAGATGTTCAGTACAACTGAAATATAGACACTATTGACTTTGAAACCATAAAAATAGTATAGACGTAGGCGTAGCCCACAAATTCTCAGGTCATACGACGATTATGTTTTATTGCCGTATTATTATTGCTTTTAAAATACATATATTTTTATTACTACAAATACTATTATTTTATTATCAGCAACTCAAATATTTTATAAATTTATCACAAAAACAGTTTGGCAGCGAAATAATAAAACATCTTATACGACAAATATATAATTATTTTATACATTTCTGTGACAAGCCTATAAAACATTTTAGCAGATAAAACTAAAGTGTTTTATATTTCGTAGTACTTCTAACCACATTATAAAATAATAATATAATTGTCTTAAGTGTAAGTTGTCAACATGTTATATCATAAAAGCAAAATTAAAAATTTTGAAAAAACCCATGACGGTTAAAATGTAATTGAAAAAGAATAAAATAATTAAAAAACCCCGAGTTAAAGAATTTATGTAACTAGAGATAATAAACGTATAAGTAGATTTGATCTCTCGCAGAGTCGGACATGTGAACAACAGAGTATCACTTTTCATAACACTTCCCTATGTATCTATTTGGTTCTCGAAGATGTAGATATAGCAACAATATATTCAACTCCATATGAACTAGTTTTGTAGTTTTATAGTAATGTCAATAATTTGGAGATATCTTATTGCCATAGTTATTTACATTTATGTTGAAATTTAAAATAGTGATGGCAACCCCCGACGGATTTTCTTTGGTTTCTTATTAAGTTCATAGGGAGTTGAATATGTTGCCATATCTACATCTTCGAGAACCGAATAGGTACCTAAGGAAGTGCTATGAAAACTGATACTCTGTTGTTCATACATCCGACTCTGCGAGAGATCAAATCCACTTATAAAATGTTTTTACGTTTATTATCTCTAGTTACATAAATTCTTTAAGTTGTTTTTTTAAATTATTTTATCCTTTTTCATTTAGATTTTAACCGTCGTGGGTTTTTTAAAAATTTAAAATTTTGCTTTTATTTGAAACTTTTTAAAGAGCATAGGTGTACATACATTATACAAAATCGATACAGTTTATTTTAATATATTAATATATAATTATAATAAGTAATTACAACTAAACTTTGCCGAGGGCTTTATTGTAACTCAACTCGATATCATTACGTAGAATGAAAATAATAAGTTGAGAGGTTTGATGTAGAAAATATTGAGCCGCAACTCTAGAATATTCGTTAAAGAGAAGATGAAAATGGCGGTAAATATATAGTAGCTATAAAATATATATTTTACTGCAGCGCCTCATAGTGATTTACCAGCGTAACACCTGTTTAAAAATAGTGGTTTTTAGTGTGGTGGGTAGTGTGGTGTGGTGTGGACCGTAGCAGTCGTAATACCAACAATAGGAACCGAAATCAATATATGGACAGGCCCAGAGACACCGATAGCGGGTCTGTCCCCACAGAGCCTAGCCCGAGAACAACCAGGGCAGGTAAAACAATCCCGGCTAATGCTAGGGATGTGCATTTTAACTCTGTTTCTGGCAGCTACCAGTTATCGAGCTCACGGCATATCAACTTAACTAATCAACCACAAACCCTATACTGAATACCACATCAAAATCGGACTAGATATTAATGCAGCGCCACCTAGTGAGTTACTACCGTAACACCTATTTAAGGATCCTCACTAATCAACCACAAACCCATTATTGAAAACCGCATCCAAAACGAACTAGTAGTTTTGGTTTTCCACAAACAAATGTTTACTGCAGTGCCCCCTCGTGAGTTTTCATCGTAACACATATATAAGAACATGCATCAATCAAATCAGAACCCATCACTGAAAACCGTATCAAAGTCGGACTAGTAGTTTTGAAGGTAAATGGCAACATTGGTCTGCACACACATTCTCTCACCTCAAACGCATGTACCGTCTCCGTTCCGTCGTAGGTAAAAAGATACTTCTAGACAGTCTTACTTTTAATTTTTTCAAATACGTGGAGATGGAAGAGTGTACTATTTTAAACAAAAAGGTGTTTGTCCTAGACAACCTCATGGAAAAATAAGCTAAAAAACGGCATTTAAAGTTTTAGTTTGATCACGCCCCCAGAAAACGAAGGCCGTCATATTGAATACATGTGACGTCAACCGCCACTCGCGGTCACCTGTATGCACAAAACAAATGCCTATTTACGTCACAATCACCGTGACACTGCACGTATTCCTACGGAAACTTAAGCAAGATGACCGCGTTGCGTAGCATTTGACGTCACACCAATGATACCGTATTTTCGATCACGTGGATTTGTTTACATTCGATGGCAATTTATTAATGTTAATATTTTAATTATTATGTGACTATTGCCGCCCTTTCAATATGTTTGAAAGTTTACCCTGCAATACATTTCAAACCAATATATATGCAACTTTCCCATTACAGCGTTTATTTTAACAAACCTAATCTATTGAAACAGCAAAATGACGAGACCTTGTTTTGTTTGTGATATAGCGAACGGTGGATGTCTAAGTCTAGCTTTAGCTTTCATAGTCATCATAGGCGCCGCAGAAAAATTTCTCAGTGGAGGCCAACAAATTTCTCAGGGGAGCAAAAATGCAAAACGTGCCTCCCTCCTATGGGCGCCCTAGATAGTCATTGTATATAAAAACAAATGTCAGGTTTAAGCCAGTGGAAACAATCATCACATTTCGAAGAAAAATAAAGAAATGTTATCAAAACAAAAAAAAACTTACTGTTATCTTTTTTCATTGAAATGTTTTAAATATATGAAAATCCATGATTTTAAATGGCTTCGTATATTATTTATCATAATTATCATAATTTCCTGTATTTTATAGAAATCACTTTATTAGCTTACTTGTCATTTAATGCTGGTTTTTAAAACCAAATTATTTTATAAGCGGCAGCCATTTTGACAACGTTTAAATATAAAAATATCACAAAGTTAGTCGGTTTACTAATATTGAATAGTCACAACGAAGATAATTATGATTTTATTGCTTTTGGCGGTAGTTTTAACGTCAAAAACCTTTTTTAATTGAGATATTTGCTTAATAAGCAGCACATGTAAAACTCACTAGATGTAGACGAAAAGCGTTTTATAGCAGTTATAAAATACCAAATTGCTAGTTAGACGTTTTAAGTAAATTTTAGAATATGAAGAAATACACAAGTCAGTTTCACAAACTAACTAATTTTGCCAAATATAGGTGGAAATTGATAGCTCTATTTGTCCGTACTGTGTACAAGTTTATAATTTGTTAATACAACAAAAAGTTTCACTATTTAGGTTCTTTAGGTTCTAAATTTAATTATTTTTGAGAAACAACAGTTTTTATGGAATTTAGTTCAAAATCAAGGCTGACAAACAAGTAAAACAAATTACACGAGCTCAAACTGTTCCATTTAATCGTTTTATTTTAATGCACCGAGATGTAAAGCTCTTAAAAAAACGGTACAAAGTATATGCACAATAAGAAAAAAAGATGAGTGAATACATATTTGATGCAAAGGAGACGACTTCAAAATGCTAATTTGCGAATAGCATAGATTATCAGACTTAAAACTTTATAATTTGTAGTGAAAAATTTCTGTCCGGGCGAAAAATAATATTACACTAGTTTATGTAACTTACTTTATTTAAATTAGACTTAACTAACTATACAGTATGCGCCAAAAGTATGGAATAAATTCAATAAAAACGAAACAATTATTTTTTGGGAAAAATCCTCGAACAGGTCGATTTTTAATTTAAAAATTACATATTTTAACGTAAAATGCGATTTTCAAATGTCATTCGTTTTCGAGTAATGACGTCATCGTTTTTTTTAATGGCAACACCATATTTTTTTCCTTGATTCTGAAAGATCGTTTAATTCTCTATCAGACAGTACTAAAATTTTGCCCTCTTACATTGGAAAGTTTTCGAGTAAACAATTCTGAGGTATGTAAAATAAAATACAATTTATTAAATTATATACTTAAATTAAATGTTCAAATTGCCATCCACCAACTTCTTGACAATGCGCAAGTCTGTGAAGAAATTCTTCTTGCACATTATGAATTATTTCTGGGGTAACTCTGCGTATTTCGTCCCGAATGCGATTTTGAAGTTCTTCTAAATTACATGGTTTATTAATGTACACTTTTGACTTCAAGTATCCCCATAAAATAGTCAAGAGGTGTAAGATCTGGCGATCTTGCAGGCCATTCTATCGGTCCGCGTCTGCCGATCCACCTCCCAGGAAAACAGTTGTCCAAAAAATCTCGTACAGGGCGCGGATAGTGCGGAGGTGTACCGTCTTGCTGAAACCATATGGTATCGTCAGGAATGTCAGGGTCATTATCGTTAGGAAAAATTACTGCAAGGGCTGGAACAAGGTCATTTTCTAGAAACTCTAAATATCTTTGTCCTGTAAGGGTTCCTTCAAAGAAGAAAGGCCCTACTATTCTGTCGTCAACTATTCCAGCCCACACATTTAATTTCTGAGGGTGTGTGGTGGGTATGTGCCTCTGCCATCCAATGAGGATTTTCCCGACTCTAATATCTGCAAGATTGACGGTTTACTGTACCATTCAGACAAAATGTGGCCTCATCTGAAAAAAGTATTTGCCGGTGTAAATTTCTATTTCCTTGAGATAAATCCATTACAATTTCGCAAAAGTGTAAGCGGCGATCGGGATCATCTTCATTGAGTTCCTGCACAAGTTGAATTTTGTAGGGATGATATTTTTCCTTCCTCAAGATACGTAGCACTGTGCTCTGACTAGTGTCATTGTTTAATGCAACCAATCGTGAAGAATTATGAGGATTATCTACCATACTTATCAACATGTTCTGTTTCTGATTTTCATTAATGCTTGGACGTCCAGGTTTTGGAATATTTACAACATTGCCAGTTTCTCTAAATTTAGACTCTACCTTACTGACTGTTGATTGGCTGATAGGGCGATCTGGATATTTTTCATTAAATAAATCGCAAACTTCCTGCTGAGTTCTAGTCATATTCCCGCATCCGATAAGAATTAAAATTTCATCTCTTTGAGTAACAGTTAAATGTGCCATAATACTTTAAATTGAATAATAATTTCTATGTCGCTTACAATACTTATTAGAAAGTCGGTGTGACAATGATACTTTGCAAAGATTTTCACCTACGTGATCCATAAAAGAACTATGGAATTCGAAAAACTAAACTTGATAACGTTTTTGCTTTATTTTAATTGGTTTACGTTTTCTAACATTCAATCTTCATTTACTCGAAAACTTTCCTATGTAAGAGGGCAAAATTTTAGTACTGTCTGATAGAGACTTAAACGATCTTTCAGAATCAAGGAAAAAAATATGGTGTTGCCATTTAAAAAAAAATCGATGACGTCATTACTCGAAAACAAATGACATTTGAAAGTCGCATTTTACGCTAAAATATGTATTTTTTAAATTAAAAATCAACCTGTTCGAGGATTTTTCCCAAAAAATAATTGTTTCGTTTTTATTGAATTTATTCCATACTTCTGGCGCATACTGTATAACTAATTTGGCAGTTAACAATTGTTATGATATTTCTAGTAATTACTTGAGATTAGTGTTTTGAATCTTAATATAAACAGGACTAAAGACGGTATCGATAAAGGTAGGTAGTGAGATTACTGGAAGTTCTTACTAGGAATTTACGATATAACAATATTTACATTAGAACTGAAATAATTAAGTAAAGCAGGACAGGTAAATCCCTACATAAACATTACACAATCCATAATTTTTATTTTAATAAATAAATAGTAATTAGTAAGTATTTTGTTTGCACTATGTTAAACCCGATGGATCTCTTATGAAACACTACAACTTTATGGTACAGTGTTATTCATTTCCTGAAGTAAGCACCGCAACAAATTCTTGTGCAGATGGTAAATAATAATGCCGATTTCAATGAAATTGTGGTAAATTAAAAAAATGCATCTGAATAAAATCCCTTACTTCTATTGCTATAGTTTAAATTTAAAATTTCAGTTCTACTCAAATATTGTGTGAACATAAATTAAGCTATAATTAAGTGAAATGACATTCAATATTGCTCAATGGAGACAAATTCCCTTCGCTTATAATTATATCCTAAATTTATATAATTGTTTAATTTTCACATGTACACTTACATTCATAATATACCGGGTGTTTCATCTAAGACTTTCAGTGCGAATATCTCAAAAACCATAATAGCCAGTGCGACGAAATTTGATATACAGACACTAGATGGCACGTAGAATCTGATGATAACATCAATTTTTATACAGGTTGTTCCATTTTCCAAGAAATAATATTTTTAAGCAATATTTTTCGCTTATTCTTTCTGGTGTCTGTTTTAATGTAATTTGTGGCATTGCACACACATAACTGAAAGATAAAAAGAATATATACAAATTATTATCTAGCTTTAAATGACTATTTGATAGGTATAGTACATTTGTAGGTGATTCTTCCTAGCAAAAACGACTTGCTTTATTTTAGTTCTGTAACATGAAATACAGAAATTCTAGTTCATTGTTTACTATTTTACAGATGTAGAGTTCTTCTTAAACATAAGTACATAAGTAAAGTGCTGATTAAGCTGTGGCTGAAATATGTGGATACAAGAATCAATCATTTCTAGGTTATGCTTTCGTAATATTTCCTTTTGTGGGGCTAGGGTAAGTTCAGATCTGACTTTCACGTTCACATTATAATTAAAAGTTTTAGAAATGGTTTTGTTTGAATTTATTTGTTGCTAAATAAGTAATCAATAATTATTACAGCAGTTGGAAAACAGGGATATTCTTTAGGTACTTACACAATTTTGTAAATTATTTTGTCATAAAAAATACGTGTACCTAATTATTATTGTACACTGTAGTAACATAAAAAACAATTTACTGAAGTTTTATTACATCATAATGGAACAATTTAAAAATATCCATAGATATTTGACACAATATGCACGCTGTAACTCTAGCTGTAGCGGTAGACTGCGCCGGCACGGCGACCCCAATGCTCCAACTCAAGTCTAAATTTGTATCGACAAGTCTCAATAACACCATTGTGCATACGTAAATTGCATTAAATCCATTATTGAGCGTTATTTATGTAAAATAAAATACTTTATGCCATTAATATTTGACATTGAATGACAATTATTCATAGTTTTGACGTTCACCGATGTTAGTTTCTTCTGTGTAAGTCTGGCTCAAGGCTATACACATTTTACATGACAAAACAATGAAATTTGGGTACTTTTTGTAGGCGTTTTTTTATGTTAAATTTTGAAATTTTTGAATGTTTATTTATCAGAATGTGTCCATAATTAAGCATATTTCAATTTAAACATAAGTTTTAGCAGGGCTGACAACCAAAAAATCAAAATTAAATCGATTTCTTGGAAAATGGAACACCCTGTATAAAATTTATGTTATCATCAGATTCTACGCGCCATCTAGTGCCTGTATACCAAATTTCGTCACACTGGCTATGATGGTTTCTGAGATATTCTCACTGAAAGTCATAGAGGGAACACCCGGTATAGAAAGTTATTTCTTTTTTAAATTGTATCTTACTTGATTTGTTTTTTTTTATAAAATTTAATGTTATGTTGTTAATTTCTCTTTGTTTGTATTAGTGTTTCTTCTGCATACATTTTGTTACTAAATTAATGGAAACTATGTGTGGGTCTTCGACCTGTTGACCTAAACTGTAAAACAAATAAATATAAAATCTATACTATATCATGTCATCATCAAATTGAGAGTTATTGTAACGATATTCATGCATTGATATTTCCATATTAAAGCAACATGCTCTATTACTCGCCATTGTTCAAATTTGTAATAGTCCGGCAAAAGTAAACACTACCTATGTATTATTTGTAGGCCGGAAACAGCCTGGGAGTAAACCGCAATGGTATTGCCGGTGGTTGCGAAGCCGACCCCTATTATGATAACTCAATAAACTTTATGTTGCCAAAAAGGGCAACTTTGCCCACTCCCGTCACCTCGGCTACTTTCACAGCTTTCGTTTTGGTAGAAAAGTTTTGTACATCCCATAAAAAATATTGTGTAGGGTAAAATTAGGTTTTGTTCTATATATTTCGCTATATTCTTTTATGTCAATATCATAAAGCGAGTTAAAGTAAGTCAAACACTCAGAGTAATTTTTTTAAAACTCTAAGAGTCCGTCGCGCGCTTGAAATAAACAATTTTTTTACGCTCGGCCCATAACACTTATTTAGACAACGAATAAACATAGCGGTCCAAATGAAAAAACAATCGAAATAAAAAGTTGTTTCCTAAGGCTGCTGTGTAATATTTTTTCAAAATTAGTTTTTAATTATTTAAATTTAATGAGTAAACTGTGCGAGAAATCGTCATATTTACAATTTATTTACTTAAAAATAAAGACTTAAATAGAAAATTGGTTACACGAGGGAAGTAAGTCTGTCTTTTAGCTTTGCAACGATACCAAAATTATATCGAATTGATAAAAATTACTCAAAATTCTATGCTAAATGCCGAACGTGTATAATTTCAGAAACGAATATACTTTAAATGCTGCAACACGTGTGTTTCACTCAGTGGGATGGGCTTACAGATTGGTAAATGCGGGCAGGACCGGAGTTCAAAGAAATACAGTCACTTATAATATATACGTCCTCAGTTGAGACAGTATTGAATTAATCGATCTTATGGAGTTCGATGCTGATTCTTTTGTTGGCGGTGGTGTCTAAACCTTTCTTGTAGAATACATTTTTTTGTTTAGACCAACAGTTCCGGAAATATAAAAAGTTCTACTAGAATTCCTTAGGTATGTAATTTTTACATTGCTTATTAAAATAATGTAATTTTTTCGTAAGTTCCAAATTGAACAAAATTCTCCGCAAATTAAATACGTATTTTCCATATTAAAATAATAAAGAACATAAAGCACTGAAATAAATGTAGTCACTATATTTATTTTATATAAAAATTTACCTGTTCTCAAATCTTTGTTCTTCTAATTTTAAAGAGAGCAATGTCATAAATATATTAAACACAATCATAATATGTACAATAAAAATGTTTTTCTCATTATGGAAAATATAGATATTTTTAACTTGTCGAATGAATGCGCTGTCCTATTTCTGAAAACATCTTCTCCATCACAAGTATGCACACGGCGCACAAAATTAATTTATTGAAAAGTGTAACACCGTAAACTGTTTTAAACAAATTTTTTATAGTTTTGACTACATTTGCTCGATATAACTACATATCAATAGTAAATAATTAATATAAGTTTGTAATGCACAAATTTGTTGGGTCGACTTTGGAACATTTTTTTTTAATCTAAATATTCTAAATACGTCCACCATAAAGTCATTGTAGTGGGAGAGCGATAATCTCCGCCTCCAACCGTAACGCCCGTGCACCCGACCCCGGAGCGCTACCCGAGGGGTGTACAGAGAACAGACTTTTAAGGTTTTAACTTTAATAATTTAACTTTTTCTATTTATTTCACTGTATACTATCAAAAAACAGGTTTATTTACTTTAGATACGAGTATTCGCTCAATTATCAGATCCTTTATTAACAGTTATGATAAAACTGTTTTTATTTAGCGAAATCAATTGATGCAGCTTATGTAATTTTATTCACTTATAGATGCTTATATAGCACATCAGCTTCTTATAACATTTTTAACCGTTTTGTCAAATTTTTAAAAGGTATTATTTCTTTGAAGGTCTCTTTTTATTTGGCTACATATTAATTAATGGAATTAAAAACACGGCAGTATGGGTGCAACCGTAGAATAGTGGGCGAATAACGTATTTCTTTGCAAAATGAATGCTCTTGATTATATGCTGTAACTTATTTTTCTTTAAACTAGAATCGTACGCAATTTTATGGGTTTTGAGAAATCCTTGAATATTATTTTCTTTGTGTCAGTATCGGAATCCTTTGTGAAAGTATTGAATGGTATGAAACGTTGTCTAATACTATTATTAAATGTTTGATATAAGCCACTCTGGGGTCGTAAATTAAAAAGCTTTGAAATGTTACTTTTAATAGCTCGGTATCTAACTCGGCAACCCACAAGAAGTAACACAAGTAATAACACAATATACGAGGGTGAATCAAATATAAACGAGACTTATTTTTTATTTTTTTTTATTTTTACTTTGAACACAAAAAAAGTACACCTCACTTTTCTACATAGTCTCCTGATTTGCAAACACATTTTTCCCAGTGCATAGGTAGTTTTCCAATCCCGTCCTCATAGAATAAAGTAGGTTGTGTCTCCAGCCAATTGCGCACATAGGCTTCAACTTCATCGTCACTGTCGAATCTCTGACCTCCCAAAACTTCCTTGAGTGGCCGAAACAGGTGAAAGTCACAAGGTGATAAGCTGGGCTGTAGGGAGGGTGTTATAGCGTCTCCAAGCCCAGTTACTCCAATTTTTCTCTTGTCAGGGCTGCAATACGCGGGTGTGCATTGTCCTGGAGAAGAATCACTTCTCTCATCGGTAGGTCTCTTCTTTTGCGGTGATATGCAAGTCTGACATCACTCAAAATTTCGCAGTAGTATGCGGCGTTGGTGGTCCTGCCTTCATACATCACAGTTTCATCACAGGTGATAACGTGAGTGAGAAATGAGGCTCCCTCAGCCTAAAATCTTGCAAGAAGACGTTCACACACCTGCAAACGGTTCAGCTTCTGCTCAGCTGTGAGAAGACGAGGAACCCACCTGGCATACACTTTACGAAACCCTAGCTCCTCTGTGAGTATTGAAAAAATGCTCTCATAGCCAATGACACTGGTGATTAGAAGCCTGTCACCTTCAACAAGCTGTCGAACACGGCTGATGTCAGCTGTGATGCTGGAGCGGGATCTGCGGTCATGGCTCTCATTCTCAACACGATCACGACCCTCCACAAACTATTTATGCCATACAAACACTCTAGCACGTGAAAGTGTCTCTTCTTCGAACTGTACAGTCAATCTTCTGAAGATTTCGGCCGGTTTTACACCCTCAGTAGCAAGAAATTTGATCACAATACGTTGCACAATCTAGGGGGGTACCTCCTGCTCGGACATCACGACGATTAATGGTGCGGTTGAGAAAACGCGCCCGCCTACTTTCCCCACTCCTGGCAGAATTACCCAACACCCCTAAACGCGGGAACGCTCTAGTACCTACATTAGGCTTCCAGGACCAAAAGTCTCGTTTATATTTGATTCACCCTCGTATATTAACTAAATAATGATTTGGCGGCTTCTGTTGTCCTAGCTCTGGAGCTACAGGAAAGAATAATGTAAAGCTTGATAGGAGATAGATGGAACTTACAGTACCTTGGTGTTCGATGTTAAGCGGTGACATCAGATGTTCGTAGTTCAACTCACTCGCAACACAACACTTAGTACTCACGACACTAATGTAGTATTCACAATAGTGTTTAAACAAGTATGTATTTACAACATTAATTTATAATAATCTGATGATAACAGTAATTAAAAAACTATAATACGCTCGAGTCTGTGAAATCACCTAGCTCTGAAAAGTACTGCCCTGTACTGCCAGCAAAGTAAACAAGTAATAATCTAAGTTGCATTGTTATCTGCCCTCTTTGCCTTTCTTACAGTGGTCAGGAACGACGTATGTTGATAAGATGGTAGACGAGAGACTGCATAGCCAAGTTTGTTGCCTACGATTCATAAAATTAAACAACTTCCTAAAAATGTTATTACGAATTTGAGAAGTGCTAATTATTCGAAATGTCATATATACATATTTAATACCTTTTAAAGGATTAAATTTTGTAAAGGAAGGACCCATTTCTATAATATACAGAAAGCGGTTATCTTTATGTGAAATGTTACAACATCGCATTCCAAATAGCGCTGTGCCTATATAAGTTTTTATATTCTGGCAGTGGGTTCGATTGTAAAATATTTCCTTAATAACCACCCCGCTTTGAATAATATCAAGTTAGATTACTTAAATAGACATGATATATAGAATTATGTTAATATACTATGCATATATCCACATATTCTAATTATTTTTATGTCACTTATTTGAAATTATATTGCACCCAAATCCCACTATTTACAGTCGGTGTTTTTTGAAACTGTTTATATTCCCATATATCGATGATATAGACTATAATATAAGTTCAATTCTCTGAATTTACAAATAATTAATTTTTTCCTTCTATCTACCGCACCCAATAATCGAAGAATCAATTTAGTGAAACGTTAAGTGCTTAGGATATAATCTATAATAAAATTTTGAAGCTTGGCCAGTTTGGGCCAGTTGGTTCGAAGATGAAATATAATTATGTACTAAATACAAAGGTCTGTAGTTCCATTCGCCCGTATTATTCCAATCCGCTTTATTATTGTTTACGGGCTCTGCAACCTTTAGCTCACAATTTTCGCTGGGTATTATATGGATCGTTGTTATTTCAGCTAGGACTTATTTCGGTATTATACGATTATATATTGTGCTTCTTCTCTGGTGTTAAAAATATATAAAGAATTCTATATTATTAATAAACGTTGTTATTTAGTCCAATTACTAGTTCAATTTATTTTACTTATGTATGATTTTATGTTTACAGAATTTGCTTTACGAATGTAATATTTTATATATTTTTTTTTATTTAAAGAACAAGGCATCCCAACAGAATGGATTAACATTCCAATTACAGGGTTGCACAGATAATCAGCACAAATGTATGTGTACAAAGGAAAGAATATAAAAGAGAAAAAATCTTAAAACTAAGTAAATCTTAACCTAAAATTAAAGTGCAAAATTATAAAAATGTATAACTTGCTAAACGCTTAACAAAAGACAACGGCAAATGGAATATATCAATGGCAGAAAATAATTAATTGTATACTTTTTGAAGTTGACATATAGGTGAATTACTTGCATAATTTGTGTTATAGGCATTGATATAGAACAAGGAGTTTGATCTAGCATAGTAATAAGTATAAGTATAAGTTTAATCTGAATTTTTTCTAACCTGTTTATATAAACGTAGTACATAGGATTCCAAACTATACTTGCAAATTCTAAATGACTTCTGACTAATGTAATAATTGAATAAGGGTTTTTAAATGGCACTGTAGAACGTAGAATGAAACCTAACGACCGATACGCTTTTTTAACAATACTATCAATATGTAACTCAAAAGTTAACTTTTTGTCTATAACTACACCAAGATCTTTAATAGAATCTACATTTTCAAGAACATTACCATCAATAGTGTATGCAAAGTTTACATTATTAAACAAACGTGAGAAGGTGATGTAATAACATTTGTTAAAATTTAAAAATAATCTATTATTTTGACAATAAGAAGCCAGATTATTAAGATCTTTTTGAAAAACTATACAATCATCTATTGTAGAAATTATTTTATAAATTTTAAGATCATCGGCGTAAAGGGAAAATTTTGTACTTGAAAAACAGGTATAAATATCATTTATAAACAATGAGAACAACAAGGGTCCAAGATGGGATCCCTGTGGAATACCTGATGTAACATTTATATAATTTGATGTACAGTTATTTATTTTCACACATTGATACCTGCCAGTCAAATATGATTTGATCCATCTGAGTAAATTGCCGTGTATGCCGAGATTTTCCAGTTTTACAAGTAATGTTTGATGGCGAACTTTGTCAAATGCCTTAGAAAAATCAGCATACACTGCATCGACTTGTTTTCTAATGTCCATGACGTCTGACACTTCCTGTACAAAAGGTAAAAGATTTGTTATAACCGACCTCCTTTGAAAAAACCCATGCTGTTCGACACGTATAACACCTTTGAATCTAAAAAATAACTCATTTGTTAAGACTGCCTCGAAAATTTTACCCGGTATGCACAACATGGAAATTGGACGGTAGTAGGACACTAAATTCTTATCGCCATTTTTATGTATCGGCATAATATTTGATTTTTTCCAAATATTAGGAAAAATTCCTTCTGAAAGAGATTTATTATAAATTAATACAAAAGGTTCAACAATAGAGTCTTTGCATGACTTAAAAAATAAAGGATGCAATCCGTCCGGTCCAGATCCCTTATTGATATCCAGTTTAGACAGTTGAGCAAGTACTTGGTCACGAAAAAATACTGTGAATTGATACTGGGTTATTAAAATTGGGTGTCATTAGTCTTACATTTGACTGAGTATCAGAAGGTTCAAATAACTTTGTGACAGACAAAGTATTGAGAAAAGTCATTACATATATCCTCATCACGATCATAAGAAGTATTATTATGAACGACAAAACTAGGCACAGATTTATTAACAGATTTGATGGAAACAAAAGACGAAAAAGCTTCGATATTATTTTTAAATTATTTTCTGTACTGTGTACGTATTTCCCATAATCATTGTTTATAGATAACTTGACCCTTTTTCTTATGTTTGAAAATCTAACATAATCAAATTGCCTTCTAAATTTTTTCCATATTTTATGTACTACATATTTCTCTTTTATTAACGATATAGTATTAGCAGAGTACCATATTGGATAATCGCATTTCTTATTTACAACACCAACTCTATTAGAAATACTTTCAATAATTTTTTGATAAAACAATGACACAGCATCATCAATACCTACATTACCCAAAATTCGTGCCCAATTTATGCCATTATCTCTATTAATAATATCATAATTAGCTTGTCTGAATTTATAAATACTAGTTAAATATTTTGTTTTAAAATTTAGGTTATGTGGAACCGTAAATATTAAATTAACAATTTAACACTTAAATAATAATAAATTAAAAATTCATACATGAAACATTCTCATATACCATATACAAATCTTGAAAACATAAAAAAAAGAAATAGAAAATAAAAAGGAAGTTAACTATAAAAAGAAAAATAATAAATAAAAAAAATTATACATGAAATCTAAAATATAAAAATGTTGTGTACATAAAAAAAATGAAAAGAAAGTTAACTGTATTGCACATTAACTAACTTAATAAGGGTATTCAATGAACAAGCAAAAATATCACAAAGGTGCTCTAACCGATTAAAGTTATCACACATAATATATATATATATATATATATATATAGGAGACCTTAATAAAATATTAGTTTTAGTGGTATCACATTTAAAACATAATGTACTTCTTGAATTCACACTAAGTACATAAAAATTCACAGCAGAAAGCAATGCGGGGCAGTCAATGAGGTTGTTTATGATTTTATATAAAAAAGATACAGAAATACATATTCTTCGACTCTCTCAACTAGTGGCATCAAAACGGCTAGTTAAAATATTGTAATCAATACCTCTATCAGGATAAACTCCATCATTCCATATATATATATATATATATATATATATATATATATATATATATATATATATATATAGGAGACCTTAATAAAATATTAGTTTTAGTGGTATCACATTTAAAACATAATGTACTTCTTGAATTCACACTAAGTACATAAAAATTCACAGCAGAAAGCAATGCGGGGCAGTCAATGAGGTTGTTTATGATTTTATATAAAAAAGATACAGAAATACATATTCTTCGACTCTCTCAACTAGTGGCATCAAAACGGCTAGTTAAAATATTGTAATCAATACCTCTATCAGGATAAACTCCATCATTCTCAAATTACCAGTATTTTAAAAACTCTTTGAACTCGCTCCACAATTTTCTTTTGTATATTATAAAAAGGATACCAAATAAGCACTGCATACTCTATCCTCGAACGCACGTAAGCGTAATATAAAATTTGAATAGCTTGTATGTCTGTAAATTGCTTACAATTCCTAAAAATAAATTCATAAAATGTAAACGTTTCATGTGCCTTAATACTTACATGATCATGGAATAAAAATTTTTTGTCAAATAATACACCCAAATTCTTACAACAAGGTAGTGCAGTATTATCAATTACGTAATTAAATTCATAAGTAGATAGTTTTCTAGACTTACAGTCTTATATTTAACAGGATTTAAATATAACTTATTTCTAGCTCATCAGGCTGTCTCTGTAGATTATAACAATCATCCAAGCTAGCAATAGACGAAAAAATTTTTAAGTCACCTGCATATAATAAGTTTTTACTACTAATTACTGCACTAAGGTCATTAATAAACAAAATGAATAGTAAGGGTAGGGTGAAGTCCAAGGGTAGAACTCTGGGGTACTCCTGAAGTTGCAACGTAATTAACCGAATCAAATCTATTATAACAAACTGTACTCTGTTATATAAATAAGACTTAATACGCTCGACCAAGTCATCCTAGAAACCAAAAGTCATAGCCATAAATTATATAGAACTTTGTGATTAACCTTATCAAAAGCTTTTTATATATTTTTAGGTATTAATAATATTGTGCGAAGCTAATCTGTGGACAAAAGCCCCAACCATCGTTGAATTACACCCACAATATCTACCCATATATTCCTTATTATTAGCTTTTGTAACATTTTTTACTGTATTAGAAAGGTATTTTAAGCTAATATAAATCAAATCTCCTACAATTCCTATCAATGAAGTAATATGTATATTCTCTGATACCAAACATCTAGGTATGCTAATGAACAATTCTACAGACAAAGCTCTATTCAATAATTATCTAAAGAAATTAATCTACCTAAATTTACTAGCCTGCTTTAATGAAAACACTCTATAAATATCTAACTTCACTTTTGGCAGTAGTCTGTGTATATCACATCTACTTGACCTCTATTATCTAAAACATGCGTGACATAAACAGCAAAAACAGCTAAGTTAGTAACAATTGACCTGCCGTCAACAAATCCATGTTGATATGGAGACATTGGGTTACGAACAGAAAGGCAGATACGATCTTAGCGACATTATAGATTATTGATATTGGTCTATAGTTCTCCACCTGTGACTTATTGCCACTCTTAAATATAGGGCAAACACTGGCCTCTTTCCAACGACTTGGAAAAGTTTTAGTTTTTAAAGCAAGATTAAAAATTTTGCATAATACTGCAGCACAGTATTTTACAATAAATGATAGAATATCATCTGGAACAGATGTCATCTGATTTTTAACTTTTGAGATGGCAGCAAACACTACGGCCTCTGTAAATTCATTTAAAATGATTATATAACGATTATTGTAACTAAAAATCCGAAGATTATTTGTAAACGCCCATACAATAGGATCTTTTGCGTTTTTGTGTTATTACATTTTCTGAATGATTTTGTAATTTTAATGCTATCGGAAAAAATTATAATTTTCTGACGCCTCTAAAACCTTTAAAATAATTTGAGAACTTGCGTAAAACGCTGTGTGACATCACTACCTTCTATAGCATTGCGCTCACTATCGTTTACTTTAGAATTACATTTAGAATACGAAGCAGAGGGGGGTAGTATGTGTCGTTAGGATTTCGGTTTTTATATCTATTATGAAAAATTCAAATATTAAAGGTGTTATTAGAGACGCTAAAAAAACAAAACAATCAAACTACAGTACATAACAGTACTGCAGCCCTCTGGAATCTCAATACGCGAAACTTGTGACAAAAGGCAATGAAGCGCGAAAAATTTCTTGGATTCAAAATAAATAAATATGTGTCGTATAATAAGATTTAGTTTGTTTGTTTTTTTCATTGACACATTCCCGGAACTTAATTGTCACACCTCGTAGTACATCGTGGTTCAAGGTATCAAACTCTTTACTGTAATCTAGCAAAACAAGGCAGATAAATTGGTTAGTATCCTTGGCTGAAATTAATTCGTCCGATATGTGTAATAAGGCAGTGGTAGTGGTGTGTCCGGATCTAAATCCACATTGACAAATGGGAATGAACACATAGTCAGCAATTTATTCTTTCAAAATTAAGTCCAAGACTTTCGAGAGAGTAGGGAGAATACTAATTGGTCGTAAGTAACTTAACTCTGATGGGAAGACTTAGCCAGAGGAATAATATTAGCAGATTTCCACAAATTAGGAAGTGCTGAAGTTAAAATTGAAGTGTTAATAATATAGGCAATGTAATCTATCTTGTAATCTTTAATTGAATTAATCATGGTCAACAAAATCCGGTCACTGCTAGTAGAATGACTTTTTAGTGACCTCATATGCTTTAAAACATCCTAACCAATACAAAAGAACTATTATTGTTGAATTTAGACGCAATATATTTATCAATAATTAACTTAGCTTGACTATCTGTGGGAACTGGAGGGATAATGTTATTAAAATATTCGTTAATGACATTTGGATTCTTTACTTGAATAGGTAAATCAAGAGATTTTTTGTTGATAATATCTAAGAACCTTAGCAAGTTCCACAGGGATTTAGCATTCTTATTTTTTAAAGTAAAGTCAAGATATGCCGTTCTTTCGTTATGAATAGCTCCTGTAACATAAATTCTAATATCTATATAATATTTCCAATCATTATTGCTACGCCACTGTATTTACGAAAGGCTTTATTTCCAAGTAAGTTCTATCATTTCTTTTAATGCATCAGTGAGTGTAATTCTAACTGTTCACAAAGGTGCAAATTACGACCTCTAAAATAAAATTGGCTAATCTGAAATACAGTTATTACCGCAACATTCTAAAATACATCTGTAGAATATTCGGATATTCTTAAATTGCTACTGAAAATGGTAGCAGTATGTAGTTTAGGTATTTGCATAAAAGAAAAGTAATTTATAAAATGCACATATGATCTAAGTAACTAACTTTCCACTTGCATGGTATGTACTTTACGACCACTGGTACGTGTTCTCCGCAAAAAGGAAATCACATAAAGAGCACAGTTGAATTCAGGAATAAAGATGTATTTTGTAAAGTATGAGTAGCAACAGAGGGGTTGGTATCCCTGCATGATCAGAGAGTGGCCATAAAGTGAAGTGTATGTTTGCCGGCGATAAAATAAAGCCTTCTGAATTGTGGAGTAGAATTTCACTGGGTATTGTTTAACGCTTTATGGTGTCCTGCACTCTTCTACAATGAATAAAATTGCAGACACGTGTAATCTTTAAAACTTTTATTACGGCGGTGTAAATTGTAACAGTATATAATTTGTGTGAGGTGTGCATCATATAAAAACAAAAAAACTGGGGAAAATGAATGTGCGGCGTTATATTTTATAAACACGTATTTTCCAACAAGAAAGTATCTTTCCTTAAATACAAATCATCGTTTCGCAGTAATATTACTTGCAATGTCAATATATCTCATTTTAAGTGATTTTCCTTGCTAAGCTTCTTGTTTTGGTTGTAATTATTAAAATTTCACTTTCAACAAAAATAGAAAAATATTAATTTTGCTCTGTTATTTGTATACTAGGGATTAATCATATTTGATTCAGCGTTTTATATCGACCAGTTTCCCAGAATTTATTATACAGGGTGTTTCTTCAGTAGAGGTAAAAAATCCAGTTTTTTGTTATATAAATGTGGGGATCTTAGGGTAGCAATTGTAGAGCTGCAGCGTGTAAAATTAAAAAAAAACAATTCTTAATATCTAAAGCGCATTAGATAATTTAACCAAATACAACTACTTATTACAAGATTTACAACAAACTTATCAACTACTAAAACAATTACAATAATTGTTCAAAGTGCATTCCTCCAGCCTAAATACAATTATTTATTATTAAGAAGCTTATGTAAGATCATAAGGAGTGTTTGTGTTCCGAATTTCACTTAAATCGGATAAGTGATTCAAAAGTTATGAGGGAAAAACGAGAAATAAATTCTTACTTCAACGCCCTCTTTCTCGGAAACGATGCGTTTTAGGGAATAAGTTTATATCACAAATGAACATTATTTTAACTTGTTCTATCGATTCCTGAAGTTATCAAAATTAAACCTGAATCACCCTGTATATCATATGGATGTATTCAGAATTGTATGCTTTTCAGAATATAAAAAAATATATAAGGTCTTGCATTTAAAAAAACTGAACTTCGGTAAATAATTGTTTTAATTCGATATTCTATTGTTTTAATTTTTCTAAGACACGTCAAATCATCTATAAAAATGACACAATTTTTGTATTTGACATTTTTTTGTAACTATGACATTAAAGTCACAAATCGAGTGAGAACATTACGCTGGACACCCTGTACTTTAATTGTTTTTACTGTAGCAGCTTGAAATAATTTTAAATTTAAAAAGATGATTGGAAAAATGTGTTCGACTGAAAGGACGTATGATGGAGAAAACTAAAATTTAATTTAGATTAACGTTTTGTAACTATTTTTCGTTTAACAATTTAGTTTCCATAACTCATTACATTTTTTGCGTTCGTTAGGTTCATTATTTTTACTGTGGCCGGAATTAAAAGTATTACACTTGTAGTGTATGTACTTTTTCTTTCTCCGATTGGTACTGGTTTTCACTTTTATGGCAATCTTTGACCTTTTTATAATTTTTAGTTCTCTGATTTTCGAAATTTGGCACCTCATAAAAAATATACAACAAATATTTTTCGTTCAAATTTGATAAGATGTGTGTTTTGATGGGTGCTGAATAGCCTGAAAATATTATATTTTAAATAAAAAAATGCCTAATAACACATTCTGGAAAAATACCCTTTTAAAAAATCATAGTAGGCCAGGTTTTTGTCACATCAATAAAATGGTTAGTAAAATATAACATACCTTCAGGGTGCTAATTGCAAAACTTGGCTTACGGAAATTCCACAGCCTTCTCACATTTCTAAAGGTGTTACCTTGAAAAACGAGACATATATAATATATTACCCTGTATAATGTTTCCAAGTAAAAATATAATAAATATGTTGAAACTTTGTATCTGGGAAACGATTAAGTTTTAGATATAGGTATATTTGGGTAACTCTCATTTATTTTAACTGTACAGTCACCCTTGCCAATAATACCTGAGACAGCCATAGAAAAATAAAAACAGTTTTGTTAAATAATATGTAAATTGAACGCAGGTGCGTATCCATGGGGGTAATGGGGGTAATTACCGCCCCCCCCCCCAAGAAGCTTACTGAAATGAAATACATTACTTTATAATTTTCCTTGTAATAAAACAGGGGTGAAGTATTTGTAATTTGAATTAGTTGATAATCGCATGCAAACAATATTAAATTGTGTAATAAGTAATATTTCTATAAGAAATATTTAGCGTTTGCTAATGTGACTTTCAAGCCTAAATTCTGTAATTTTGCTTGATGTTGCTGCATATATGAATGCTGAGAATACCTCTGATTTAGAGAAATACAATATTTTTAAATATGCTTCCATCCCCGGCGAAAACTTTCTTTTCCCTATTCTGTTCATAAAAAATCCTTGCTCTTCTACATATACATAGACATATTAAGTTAGACATTTCAATTATTGATATGCAAGTAAAAAAAAATAGAAAAATTAATTTAATTTCCATTATCTTTTATTTTTATAATACTGCTGCAATGTATAAATTTTTAATTTATATTTTTTTATTATTGATATTGGATATTAACATCTTTTATTTAACAAAAGTTTTATTTATGTTTAGTTCTTTAGTCTGTTACAACTTTACCCCCTCCAAGATAAAATCATAGATACGCCCATGTTTGAACGTATTGTAGATAATGTTTGCGATAAATGACATTTAATTGACGCTATGCCTGACTAAACTCTAATCGATAACGTGAAAAAGAAAAAAATAGAACACAAGTCTTGATAAAAATCAATATGCAGCTGAAATGTAGACGTGTGATAAATGATGGTTGCACAGTTTTCGGTTCAATGAATTTTTCACATTCCGGGTTTAGCAAAAATTTAAGGTCAAACACTGGAAACTGAACGGAATTCATTTAGACGATAATTTGTCAAACTGAAAGAAGTTCTGTTAGCTGATAATGATATCACAGAAGACTTGCATTCACTACAGACATATTCAAATCCATATTTCAATGTATATCAACTGGAACCTGAAAGAAACATCTAATTTCCTTCTATATTTTCGCTGTAGTAAATAAGTAAGTAAGTACCTAGCTGTATTTTACAAAAGTCATACTAAAAATTCAATTCTTGACATTTTATTTATCGACTTTTACTATTTAAATTCTCCACAAATAAAATAATAATTTTTAAAACACGTTTGTAAGACATGCATTATTTTGCTATTCTAGCCCCACATTTTACTTCGACATACTTAAGCTTATATTATAACTAAACCTCGGATTCGACTTCCGACATTTCAGAGTCGGATTTATGTTTAGTGAAATATCTATTATAAGTACAGACACCGTAAAGAAATGATATTGATATTATAATCAATTTTACAATAAAACATTTTATGTCAGTACCGTGTCCACACTCTAGGCACAGTTTGTACTTTAGGCAAATTTTTAAAATGTAATGTAAATAAACTGCAGGTATAAATGATTATTACGAAAACATTACATTACATTACATTATTATTATTACAAAAATATGATTATGAAATCTAATCAACATGGATTTCGTCCTCTTAAATCCACCGCTTCAGCAATGTTTGAATTTTATGATAATTTAATACAGAAAATTGATGCGGGAGAATGCCCAGCTGCGGTGTTCTGTGATTTGAGTAAACCCTTTAATTGCGTTAACCATAGCAAACTGTATGAAATTCTTGAGATATTTATTTATCTCGGGACTGGTTGACTTCTTTTCTAGGAAATAGGCAACAGTATGTGTCTATAAAACAAGATGTAGAAAACCGAATTAATGAATTTAAATCTGATTATTGCGAGTATTGAGAGTACGTCAGGGATCCATGCTGGGCCCTGTGTTGTTTATAATTTATGTAAATAAAATGACCTTATCTTTAATGCTGATAACAGGAAGGAGGAGATAAATTTTGCATGTGCATAATTACCAGAGAGAGGTAAAGGATCTATCGGTTCGAGTTGCAAATGTCTCTATTCCCAGTGCACACACAAATGTTAGATTCTTGGGAATGTCTTTGGACAAAAACTTGAATTGGAAGTGTCACTGTGAATCGTTGATATCAAGGTTGAATAAATTAAAATTTGTTTTTATCTACCTTCTATCTGTACTTACAGAGGATCAACTATTTCACATTTGTTATGCCAGAGTGGAATCTATTCTGAGACATGGCGTGTGTTTTTGGGCCAATTCTACTATGAGTAATGATGTGTTCATTGCTCAAAAGAAAATTGTTAGAACTGTAGAGAGAATATCAAATACGCAAACATGAAAACCTTTTTTCGTAAGTTAGGTATATTAACATGAACTTATTTATACGTTTTTGAGATGTCCGTTTATGTTTTTCAAAACTTGTCCAAATTTAAAAAAAGCAGTGATATCCATAAATATGATACATGAAGGAAGGAACTTTTTTATGTACCAACGTAATGGGTAGATTTTTAATAGACTTCCTAGCAATATAAAGTGTGCTCAGAATGTTTGTATCTTTAAGTAAAGACCTTTTTAATAGAGCGGTCCTTCTACTCTCTCTCTCGGAGTATTTGTAAATTTTGCTGTTTTAGTTTAGATTTTGTTTTGTTTTTTATTATTTTGTTCACTCATTTCTTGTTTATAATATTTAGCGTGAGTGTTCTTTTCTCTGACTACTCCTATACAATTTATTATTGTCAAAAAAGAGAAAATAAATATTATTATTATTATTACGACATCTAGTAATTTTATATTAAAACCTGGTTTTTCTAGGAAACATGGCGGAGAAAGATTCCATGGTAGTGCACACATACAAAATATAAGAAATGCTTAACTAACGCCGCGTTAGGAAATCACTTCTTATATTTTCTATCTGTGCACCACCCGCGAAATCCGTCCTGTCTCTGTCACTCTTCTTAGGAAAACAAGGGTTAAATAAAATGTATTTATTGACCGCCTGCTATCTGCTGCCTTGTTTGATCCACTGGAAATATAGAAACTATTGCCACAGGTGCATTTCCGGTATATGTAAAGAAATGCCGCGATGATGCTGTCAGCCGTTTGATCAGTTACTATCTGGTTTTAAAAATGGTATGTACATGTACGAATTTCTTAATCGTAGTAATTGTCATAGTATTTTAGTTTGCGTACGATATTACATACATATAAGTATATAGTTGCGGCAAGAATTCAGACCACTTACGTCACGGCTGACGTTACAAATTGTTTCTATTGTCAACATAATTTTATATAGGTTGTCTCGATAAAAACAATATTGTCACGGAATTTGCCCCACTCACACCCAAATCGACGACTGCGGTACCGCGAATTACTAAGATTGCCCCGATCGCCCCTACACGATTCTGTTAAACAAACAAAAAGCCGTGGATCGAGACGGGACTAGAAAATTTGAGAAACGACGAGAAGCGTTCGAGAGATGCTAGAAAATAGATCTAGAGATGCTAGAATATACCTGGGTCTATAAAAGAAAAATAAACGGCCGATTAAGTTAGTCTTGTATAAGTCTTGTATTACAGTCTGAATTGAAGTGTTTAGTTGGAGATATCAAAGTGATTTAGATAGCGATTAATTAAATAAGTGTTTAGTTGAGTTCTAATTAGTGTTCAGTAGTGTACTGAGTATAGTTAATAAAGAAGTAATTAATTAACAGATTGTTTTTCTGGCAGTAATAGTAAAATTCGGATTGGGAAATCCGTGACAATTTGGTGTCGGAAGTGGATTTAACTGGAAGTTTTAAAGAGCTTTCTGGAACCCTGTCCACAAAGTGGATTTAACTGGAAGTTTTAAAGAGCTTTCTGGAACCCTGTGCGTGGGTGGAATAAAGACACAAGTGTGACATATCACCGCACTCGTCGTGACTTAAGGAAGTGAACGGTGGTATTCGCGAAGGACAATCTCGAACATTCTAGAACTTTATACTAAAGTGAGACAAATACCCAAGTGTGACATATCACCGCACTCGTCGTGACTTAAGGAAGTGAACGGTGCTATTCGCGAAGGACAATCTCGAACATTCTAGAACTTTGTACGGAAGTGAGACAAAGACCCAAGTGTGACATATCACCGCACTCGTCGTGACTCAAGGAAGTGAACGGTGCTATTTGCGAAGGACATTCTCGAACATTCTAGAACTTTGTACGGGAGTGAGACAAAGACCCAAGTGTGACATATCACCGCACTCGTCGTGACTTAAGGAAGTGAACGGTGTTATTTGTGAAGAACATTCTCGAACATTCTAGAACTTTGTACGGGAGTGAGACAAAGATCCAAGTGTGGCATATCACTGCACTTGTTTCATTGTAAGAAAGGCAACGGTGATATCTAGAAATACATTCGTGGACATTCTAGAACTTTCCAAATAGAGTGGATGCCTGTAACTAGAAGTCAAGTCAATATGGATGCACAACTGGCGAAACTGTTAGAAATGATGCAAACAATGCAAAAGAAATTAGATGAACAAGGACATAAAATGGAAGACCAAGCGAAAACAATGCAAGAGAAATTAGAAGAACAGAGACATACACTGCAAAAGAAACTAGATGAACAAGGACATAAAATGGAAGACCAGACAAAGACAATGCAAGAAAAGTTTGAAGAACAAGGGCATAAAATCGAAGATCAGTCCCAAACGATGCAGGAAAAATTAGAAAAGAAATTAGAAGAACAGGGGTATAAAATGAAAGATCAGATACAGGCAATACAACAGGAAATGAGAGATCAGACAAAAGAAATGCAGACAAAGTTAGAAAAATTGGAGAATACACTAGAAGAAAAACTAGAGGAGCAGTCATATAAAGTGGAAAAACAAGTAGAAGAGAAACTGTTAGAACAAAGAAAAGAAATGAACGAAGAACTGTTAGCACAAAAAAAGGAAATAGACGAAGAAATAAACCTGGTTAGAGAAACCTGCGAAGAGCTTCGACATAAATTAGACAAGGTAACAAAAGAGGGCGTGATCAAATCAGAAGGGCCTGTTATCCGAACTCAGAGAACGAAACCTCCCGAATTCGACGGCAAGGTCTCCTGGAATGTCTATCTGCGTCAGTTTGAAGCAGCAGCTGCAGCAAACGAATGGTCTGATTGTGAAAAGGCTACTGCTCTGATAGTTGCTCTACGAGGGGAAGCTCTTGACGTCCTACAAGGAGTTCCTGCTGGGCAGCAGAATAACTACGACATTCTATAACAGCGATAGTATGGCAAATGGAGACATAATAAAAACGCTAAAGGAGATTATTGATAAATTCAGTCCATCTACTAGGACAAAGAAGGAACAATCTGATAGTCGAAGGGATCGCCTTCTCAAATGCTGGAACTGTGGACAGACAGGACATCTAAAAAGACAGTGTAGGGCCCCAGTCGCAGATCAGCAAAAGCGCGACTCCCAGGCTGCGCAGGAAAACTAGGTTCAGCCGGCTTGACGGGGCAAAAGCCGGCTGCGTCCTCCTACCATGCCCCACAAGAAGAAATTACGTTGTCACGTCTCCAGGACTCTGACTCCTTGCTAGTAGAAGGCAGTATTTTTGGTCGTACTTTCCCTATGGTAATCGATACTGGAGCGGCAAGAACTATTGTTCGGCCAGATATTATTCATGCTTGGCGTATTAAGAACCCTGCCAAACGTTATGTCCTTACAACAGCCAATGGACAACAACTGCCAGTCAAGGGGGAATGCGAGCTTGAAATAGAATTAGGAGACATCAAATTCAAACACAGAGCCCTGGTAGCAGATATATCGGACAATATCATACTCGGACTAGACTTACTACGAGCAAAGGGGGTGAACTTAGATTTGAATGCTGGCACGCTACGGATAATGGGTGAGGAAGTAGTGCTAACGAACACCACTGAGAATAACACTGTACGGAGACTCGTTGTTAAAGAAGATGTGGTACTACCTGCTCAGACCGAAACCTTGGTTGCCACTGTAATGGATGGGGAAATGCCTTGCAGTGTAGGAGTGGTGGAACCCAGTAATCCGGATTTGTTTAATAAATCTATAGTCACCGGCCGCACCCTGATTAAACCGGAGAAGACGACAATAGTACGGGTAGTTAACCTGAAAACGTTTCCACAGAAAATTACAAAGGGAACTGAAGTAGGAGTCTGTGAACCTGTTACCATGGTCAGAACACTCAAAGAAAACAACGAAATGGAGAATAAAACAAATAAGACCAGTCTACCAGAATGTTTAAGGGACATCGTGGATAGGGCCAAGGAAAGATTAACAGAGGTGGAGGTGGAACAACTCGAAGAGCTGCTAAGTGAAAATGAAGATGTGTTTGCACTTAAACCAGGCGACTTTGGGAGAACCAATGTAGTGAAGCATCGAATCGATACTGGTTCATCGTCTCCTATAAAGCAGCCACCACGAGGACTTCCACTAGCCAAGCGAGAAGAAGTTAACAAGATGTTAATTGAAATGCAAAACCAGGGCACCATAGAGCCATCTCAGAGTCCTTGGGCTTCTCCTGTAGTCCTGGTCAAGAAGAAAGACGGCTCCACCCGATTTTGCGTGGACTACAGAAAATTAAATGACGTCACCAAGAAAGACAGTTACCCACTACCAAGAATTGACGATACTCTGGACACCTTGGCTGGTGCGCAATGGTTTTCCACTTTGGATTTAAAGAGTGGATATTGGCAAGTCGAGGTCAGCCCAGAAGACAAGGAAAAGACAGCGTTCACTACCGGAAATGGATTGTGGCAGTTCAATGTAATGCCATTTAGTCTATGTAATGCCCCTGCCACTTTTGAACGATTGATGGAAACTGTACTTCATGGCCTGCATTGGGAGACCTGCTTGATTTACTTGGACGACGTGGTGGTGCTGGGACGCTCTTTCCAGGAGCACCTGAAGAACGTGTCCGAAGTGTTCAAGAAGTTGAAAGCAGCGAACCTGAAGTTGAACCCGAAGAAGTGCAGTCTGTTCCAAAAGGAGGTTAGGTACCTAGGCCACATAATTACTCCAAACGGTGTGAAAACAGATCCGGAGAAGACAGAGTGCATAAAGAATTGGCCGGTTCCTAAAGACAAACATCAAGTTCGAAGTTTCCTCGGCCTATGCACATACTATCGACGATTCGTGCAAGGATTCTCGGACATTGCCAAGCCTCTTCATAAACTCACTGAAGACAACATCCCGTTCGAATGGACTCCGAGATGCCAGCAAGCCTTTGAGACGCTGAAAGAGGCTCTCTGCACTACCCCGATTTTGACATACCCAATACCTGGACAACCATTTATAGCGGACACGGACGCAAGCAACATTGGAATTGGTGGAGTTCTTTCCCAAGTACACGATGGCCAAGAGCGAGTAGTGGGCTACTTCAGCAAAGTCCTATCAAAAGCCGAAAAGAACTATTGTGTGACTCGGAAAGAATTACTTGCCATCGTCAAGAGCCTAGAACACTTTCATAAATATCTGTATGGCCAAGAATTTCTCCTAAGAACGGATCACGCTTCCCTTAAATGGCTGCTACAGTTTAAAAACCCTGAAGGACAGATGGCAAGATGGCTGGAACGGCTGCAAGAATATCACTTTGTTGTTGAACATCGAGCCGGCAGGAAACATGGAAATGCAGATGCCCTTTCTAGGAGACCCTGTCCTGTCAACTGCAAACACTGCAGTAGTCTTGAAAGGAAAGAGAACATCTCATCAGTTCCTTGTAAGGTGGTAGCAGCCCAACCTGAAGACCGTTGGAGTTCAGCAGCGATTCAGGAAGACCAGCAAGCTGACTGTGACATCAAGCCTTTACTAGACTGGAAAGAAGCCAACAACCGACCGTCTTGGGCTGAAGTCAGTAGTAAAAGTCCAGCATTAAAGAGCTATTGGGCTCAATGGAATTCCCTGGTGTTGGAAGACGGTGTCCTAAAAAGAGCATGGGAGAACAATGACGGAACGGAGGTCAAGAAACAAGTACTACTCCCGAGGTCCCGGGTCAAGGAAGTGCTGCAGGAAGTACATGGAGGTACAGGGGGTGGACATTTCGGTATCAATAGGACTCTACAGAAGATTAGGGAGCGTTTCTACTGGTTGAGCTGTAGGACGGATGTAGAAGATTGGTGCCGAAAATGTGACATATGTGCAGCAAGCAAGGGACCGAAAACCCGTTCCAGAGGCAAAATGCGTCAGTACATCGTAGGAGCGCCGTTTGAGAGGATTGCCATTGATATCGCTGGCCCCTTTCCGAAAACCCAAAGTGGAAACCGATATCTGCTAGTAGCCATGGACTACTTCAGCAAATGGCCGGAAGTATACCCCCTTCCCAATCAAGAGACCACAACCGTAGCAGAAGCGCTAGTCAATAACCTGTTCTGCAGATTTGGTGTGCCCATGGAACTACATTCAGATCAGGGCAGAAATTTCGAATCAGGTGTGTTCCGAAAGGTCTGCGAGCTTATGGGAATCCGGAAAACCAGGACCACCCCACTGCATCCCCAGTCAGATGGTATGGTGGAACGCTTCAACGCCACACTAGAAACCAATCTGAGGATGTTTGTGAACGAGAACCAGACAGACTGGGACAAGCTCATTCCACTCTTCCTGTTAGCTTACCGCTCAGCTGTCCATGAAACTACTGGGAAGACTCCCTCAAGGATCATCTTTGGAAGAGAGCTTCGCCTTCCAGCAGATTTGGTATTTGGTCGTCCTGCGGAACAGCCCACAGATCCAGACACTTATATCCATGACCTAGAACAAAGACTAGCAGCCGTACACGACCAAGTCAGATCTCGAATGCGACTAGAGAGCGATCGCATGAAAACTCGATACGACGTCCGGGCCAATACAGTCGGATTCCAACAAGGTGACCTGGTGTGGCTGTACAACCCCACGCGAAAGAAAGGAAAATCGCCTAAGCTACAGAACCGTTGGGAGGGCCCCTACACCGTCATTAAAAAGATCAATGATGTCGTCTACCGGATACAGAGGACTCCCAGGAGTAAGATGAAGGTTGTCCATCTGGAGCGTCTGTCCCCATATAGAGGTGTATCCGATCGGGACGATCGGTCCTAAGGAGGGGGCAGTGTCACGGAATTTGCCCCACTCACACCCAAATCGACGACTGCGGTACCGCGAATTACTAAGATTGCCCCGATCGCCCCTACACGATTCTGTTAAACAAACAAAAAGCCGTGGATCGAGACGGGACTAGAAAATTTGAGAAACGACGAGAAGCGTTCGAGAGATGCTAGAAAATAGATCTAGAGATGCTAGAATATACCTGGGTCTATAAAAGAAAAATAAACGGCCGATTAAGTTAGTCTTGTATAAGTCTTGTATTACAGTCTGAATTGAAGTGTTTAGTTGGAGATATCAAAGTGATTTAGATAGCGATTAATTAAATAAGTGTTTAGTTGAGTTCTAATTAGTGTTCAGTAGTGTACTGAGTATAGTTAATAAAGAAGTAATTAATTAACAGATTGTTTTTCTGGCAGTAATAGTAAAATTCGGATTGGGAAATCCGTGACAATATGTTTTTGTAATTTAATTTAATATATAGTGAAAACACTGAGTGTAGTGTAGAGTTTTATTATTCTCAGTTGCAGTTTCTTAAATATTTTGATATGATGAAAATATAATGAATTATGTATGTTCGTGTGACGTAAGTAACTATATTAAAATTGTTATATATATATGGCAATTTTTCATGGACACCAAAAGTTGCTTTTTGCTGGATGCTTTCACATTCGACAGTATATTTTTCAGTTAAAAGGGGATACTGCAGAGGCTTTAAAGAAAAAAATCACTGCAGTTTTAGATAACAACCTGGGCATTTCTGCTTATAGTAGAAGTAAGTCCATGCTGCTAATCCTCAGGTTAATATGAATGAAGGCTCTACAACATTTTCAATTTTTCCGATATGCCTTCTGTTGATGTGGAACGGTAATTCTGACATTAAAAATGGATAGTTACTAAGAGACGTCGTTGACTGCTGAACATTTAGAGCAGCTACTAATAATATACTCACAATCTAGTGTGAATAAATAGTGTAAATCGTGTAATGATATCACCCAGAAGACCTACGGTTTTATCCATATCGTTTTGACCATACAGATATACGATGTGATGACCCCGGACCTGACCATGCATTAAATTTAAGAATACAGATAAAAAGTCCTCATTTGTTTCTGTAAGACCACACAATTAAAGTCAAACTAATATTTGAATAATTTTTATAGGTAATCTGCCATTCATTGAAAGTCCACCTCTGTTATCTACGTCATGTCGCTAATCAAATCTGGGGTTTAGTTATAATCTACAGTTATATTTTAAAATAATATATATTTTGAAAGATTTCTGAACCTAAAAATTTGTTGGTTAGATCGCTTTCTGTCGTTATATATTCGTTTTACTTTGGTAAGTTTGAATTTTGATGTCATGAGATAGTATTCCGGTTATTTGCTAAACTCTATATTATTCAGTCGCTAAATGAACAAAATTATTTGTATTGGTATAAAACGCTATATAAAGAATACGGCGTCTTTAAAAATTTTCGAACAAGATGCAGTTTCTCTGGTTTTATAATAATAAACAGTTGAATAGAAAAAGCAAAATAATGTGTGTAACGGTGTGTTTCAAATAATTGTAAAATATATTAACTTTGTTTTTTATTCTGAAAATTTATAGAGATATTATTTTTTGGGGCTTTTTATAACTATTTAATGGGAAAAGCACATATTCGAATTAACTTTATATAAAAGTATACACATTTTATTGATTAAAGGGTAGGTGTAAGGAAATTGGACGCACGAAAGCAAAAAGTCAATCAGGAAGGGTCGTTAATGAAGACGAGCACTTAAGGATACTAATATGGATAGTAGAAAATCTTCATTGTCCAAGGTAAATAAAATTAGTAACCAGCGTTAGTGAAGCACTGGTAGGTAAATCATTTTTAAAATATTAATTATTTATAATTTTCTATATATGTATATTCTTTTAATTAATTTCTAATCTCAAAAATATATAGTAAATCTAATATTAATTATAGGAGTTATCTGTAACAGAATATCTATTACAGAACTGCAATTGAATAAAATTTTCAATTGTTTCAGATTTCTTAATATAGTTTTTCTTTGTTCAGCATAAAGAACAGGGCAGTGCAAAAATTAAAGAAAGTAAAGGCTGTCACAGCTCGGGATTCTGGTAAAAAAATCGAATGTGACTAGATAGGGTTAAAATGAGGTCGGTATTCCATACAAATTCTTCCGCTACTGATTTTCTTTATTAAGTTCTTAAGATAAACATTAACGTTACATTTTTCTTTGCAGTTTTTAAGCATAACACAATGTAAATTTAGTCGTGCATGATAGATACGCATATCTTACGTTAAACCCGGTTGCGCATTGCTCTGATACCACGCCACCCGATGTGATGTGACATATGTACTCTGTATGTACATTGTTACTACGCCATGCGATGCCTCGTTACGTTACAGTTTATCACTGGCACTGGTTAATCCATAATACAATTTCTGTGTTTCAAATAGGCAGTGGCCAAAAATTTAGGTCACCTTCGTTCCCTGCTACCTATTCGAGCAGTACAGTGCGTACACTTTATCACCCAATGCAGAGCTGGAAAGAAATTCATGGAACCAGTGGAATGGGGTTGGAAACGCACTATCAACAGCTTACTGCAAGTAAGCACTGAAAAAGAAGCAGAGCCACCAGTATTACTCAGATAATCTCTTACAATTGTCCAAGTGTGTGCAAGAACAATTGTGGCTGTTGTAACCTTGGGCTGAGCTGTTCGATCACTTTTAACATTTGCCAAAGTCGAACTTGAAACGTTGATGAACCTATTGACATTGATTTAGGGAATTTTCTGACAGTTGAACTATCGGATGAAGAGAATCAGAAGAAACTGGAAACACTAAGGAAACTGTAGATAATAGATAAAGTAGAGACTGGGAGCCACCAACGCCACATTACCTTGATAAGCACACCAATTGTAAAAAACGGGGATTAATTTAATAAAGTAGATAGTTCATGTAATATAAATTTAAATAAACAATTATTCCACTTGATTTCGTACAGTTATAATTTAATTATTTAACTATTCTATCACATATCGACTTTATATATTCAAAAGGCACAATCTGTTCCTTATTTTATCGTGTAACAAGTCATTCGTTCAGTGTTAAGGTACGAAGAAGAAAGATTTCACCATCTAACATTAACAGAATTTCATCAATTTTTTCTGTCATTTTATGTGCTTGACATGAAATTCAGGTGCATACTGTTACCACGCGACATCACGATACACCATGCGACATGATGAAAATCTAACAAGTCGGATTTGCAACACGTCGGTTGGCGTCGCATGGCGTCACATGGCGTGGCGTGGTGTGGTGTAGCGTGTGGGTCAGAGCAATGTGCCCCCGGTTTTAATGTTACAAATAATAGTAGGAGTAATAGAACGTCATGGGCGGACTAGACTGAATGGTTAATGAATTAAAATGTTCATCATTAATGATAAATCTCAAATGATTTGCCATCCATTTAATTTATTTTTACTGTACAAAAACATTTTATGATTTTTGAAGTGATATATTGTTTTAAATGGTTAAAATCATTTGCAAGTTACTACATGGTCTAGGTATTAAATCAAACAAATTTTATTTTAATATGTTTTGTAATTAACATTAAATAAGAAAGTAAAACTAAAATAAAAACTAAAAAATATTTATTTCTTTGTTCCACCACCAATTAAAAAAAATGATAAATTGCTTTACGACAATCATAAAATTAAAAATAATTTATTTAATGAATAGATGTTACAACTAGATGAAAAAATTAACAATATTAATAAAATTAAAATTCTTCAGTAATCATAACTAATTAATAAATATATAAATTTTTCCTCTCATAATTTAAAAGATAACTTTCACAAGTACCTATTAGATATAACGGTCATTTAGCATTCCTGTTTCTCCATTTCTTGATGTAAAGCAATTAATTTGACTATTGCGCCAGCGGTTCCTTTGTAGTTGATTTGATGCTCTGTAGAGAAAAATGTATCAAAACTAAAGTAATTAAGGAATTATTTTTAATTTTGGTTTAAAAAGAAACAAACCTATGATAATTTACTAAAGATAACTTAACTTAATAAGTTGCTAGCGGAAAAGAAATTGATTCTGTAAAATCTAATTGATACTGTTCCATTATGAGATTAATAAAGATCTCAATTATAATCTTTTCAAAGCGAGTTGTATATGTAATTTTCTTCAAATTTTAACTAAATTATGTCATATGTTAAATTTAGTTTTTTTTGGTGTTGAGTACGTTAAATCAGGTTATTTTTATAATAAACATATACTAGGCGTTACGCAAGACTTATGGCCAGCGCGGTTGCCAGATCTGACACAAACGGATTACTTATTGTATTTTTTAAGGAAATGGTATATAATTAAAAATAAAGGTGTTTTCGAACATAATTTGTAATTGTCCTGTTTAAAATTTCTCGAAATTAAAAAATAATATTATGTCTTAAAAATGTTTAGCATAAACAGTTCATTTTCAATAATCGCAGAATGCACATTTTAAATGACATATGTAACAATTAATTTTTGAAAAAGTTAAACATGGCTTATAATTTTAGAATGATATTATTGACATGACATGATTACTCTTATAAAATATAAATGCACAGTTAAAGTTGTAACGACTGATAACCTTTATGTCATATTAAAACATGTTGCGGAATATCGATTGGAATTTACAATGTTGCCGTATAGTAAATTAATGGTTCTGACGTCACATAAACTCCCTATTAATTTTTTATGTAAAATTTTATCTAATATTTTTTCTATTAATAAAACAATTTACTTCGATTTTTCTTTCGGTTTCGCGGGTTTTATGTTTATATAATTTACTTCCGACATTGATAACTGTCAAAAAAATTGTAATTTATCTAAATCGAATCTTGCCGAGTCGAATTTTTTTGACAGTTTGTGGTTAGAATTTGATAAATTCGTCCTAAATTACTTATGATAACTCTTTTTAAAACTTTTCTAATAATTTAATTTAGAAGTTTTATTGTTTGAAACTGTTACCTACTCAATCAATTTTTGAGCCTTATAAACATTACTGACAGATTTTGAGTATCTTTAATTGATGATGCGAAATCTCAAAAACCGCTTTCGTAATTTAAAAATATATTAACAGAACAGAAAAACTATTTTTACACACACTTTGTTTTAGAAAAATTCCACTTGAGGTCTTAAGTGACGTCTCTGATATGCTCTCACAGATGCATTTTATACAAAATCGAAAAACTTATCTCCCTTTTCATCTATGACTGTTTTTAAACGATAAAACATTAAAACACTTACCTTTGATCTTTGTTGTCCTATAGAATAAGTTCAATCTGGAGTTTATCTTCATCAAACATTTGATATAGCTCGATAGCTTAAAGAAGGTAAGTTTATGCAGTAGTAAGTCATCCCTTACGCCAAATCTTCTTAACTGCTCTCTCACCTCCAATAGCCACTTCACGGCAAGATTTACTTGACACATTTCAATCCTGTCTACTTCTTTTTTACTTTTTTTGAATTTGTCTCTCACCGATTCCATGCATTCTGTTACGCTTTCAATAAACGAGGCACCTTCTGGTTTTTTCCCAACGATATTATCTGGTTGCAATTCATTTTCTTCTTTCGAATTAACAGGAGGAAACTGTGTGGTTTTACAGAAGTTGCGAATACAACGTGAATTCATCTTTTAAACTTCACTTGAAGCAGAATAGTACTATATAGAACTGTATTTAAGGATATTTATATATCTGTACCTCCCCTCTTGCTCAAGAGAGGGTGAATATTATTAATCTACGGATTAACAGGTAGAAACTTAAAACTAATTAGTATAAAGTTTGTAATAAACAAATTAGTTTAATTTATAGGCATCAAGACATTGATATGACAATACCAATAAAACAATTAAGTATTTTATTACATAGGGTGTTTAAAAATATATAGCAGGCCATTAACCTAAGACTCTTTGAAAATAATAATTGTTCTTATACAGTTTTCTGGTTCTGGTGCATCTTTTTTAAGGACGTCAAGATGTTCAAAATATGTTGTTATGTACTAATTCAGTACAAATTTTATAAATGTGTCATGCTGCCACTTTTTCTATACTATTAATTAAAAACGCTAAGCAGAATTTGATCGGATAACGTTTTAATTAAAAGGGATGAATGTTGATTCCTTAAATTCAACGGCTATGAAAATCTACAATTTTTAGCAAATCCTTGTATTTTATAGTATGACGATTTATCCCTACTTACCTATATACAAAAATGTCTTCCTAAAATGATACAGGGTGTTAAAGTTGAACTTTAAAAATTGTTTTTATGCTATAATTTTCTCAAATGTTCACGAATCACGTTGAAACTTTGTAGAGATACTTCTTGTTATTAATCAATTAATTAATTAAGTCTACAGCGTTAGAGAATAGTCTCAGCATAATGAGTTGCGGTTAGGTACTGTTGTATATTTAAGACTGTGTATGTATATAATTTAATGCGCCACTAGTTAAGCATTATGTATGTGAAACTTATTTTCTATGTGCCACTTGTTAGTGTAGATAATCCATTTTACTTTTTTATATATTCCTTTTTGTGTTTCGTGTTTGTAGATATATTCCGATATTTTTGTATAATAAACTCTATAAAATACCAGCATTGTTTACCAAGTTACTACAGGTACCAATATTTTTAAATTTTAAATTACAAAGGAACAATTTGTAACGTTCTAACTTATTTTATACAGAGCTTCTGTGAACATAGGACTCCAGATATAATAATAATAACAAATAGAAAACTACCAATTAAATATATATAGTTAAAAGAAAACAAAAACAAGAAAAATTAAAAATAGAAAAATTAAAATGAAAAGCTACAACTAATATTGAAAATTATTGAAATAATCTGATGCAATTCTTAACAAGTCATGAATATTACAATGATCACTCTTCTAGTGTACAACGACTGCATATGAAATCTTTACAAAAGTAACTGGTGATCATATCCCCAGTCAGGATAATAATTATCGAAAAGATAGGAGTTTGAGAAAGCGTCGCTGTATTCTTTCCAAATGGTTACTGTAGTCGAGATACCAAATAAGGTTACAGTATTCGAGTTTTGAACATACGAGCGAATAATATAGAGTCATCAGTGAAAGATCTTGTACTCATTATAACAAAGCCTAGGATACTGTATGCAAATTTAATATTTGAATTACTATGACTAGAAAAAGATAATCTGCTGTAAAACACTACACCAAGATCTTTAATTTCCTCGCAACGTGTTAAAGATGACATACCCATATTATAATCAACTATTAGTGGCTCATTTTTGAGAGAATACGTACATGTTTTGCATTTATTTATATTAATAGGTAAATCATTATCAGTACACCAACTATAAATATAATCTACAAGGTATTGCAGAATCAAACACCCAGTCGTAGATGATATATTCAAGAACAATTTCAAGTCGTCGACAAACAAAAGTTTATTAGATTTTAAAGTTAAAGATAAATCATTTACGAATAGGATAAAAAGAAGTGGCCCCAAATTAGAGCCTTGAGGCACTCCTGATGTCGCAATGAAGGTGTTCGGCTTAAAATGGTTATAAGAAACGTACAGCTTTCGTTAATACAGATAAAAAATAAACAGGCAGAGTAAGCTGTTACTAAAACCATAACGTTCCAACTTGCAAAGCAATATACTATGATTCGCCTTGTCAAAAGCCTTTGAACGGTTAGGGACAAAACCATACTGATTTGTGATATGTACGACTTAACATTATCAAATATTTTCTTGTACAGATACATCTCAAAGACTTTTGCGATGTTAGAAAATACGGCAATAGCGCGATAACAACTCACATCTGTAGAGTTACCACTTTTGGACACACTCTTGTCAGTTTCCACCTATCAGAAAACTCTCCTGTTGATAATGCAATATTGAACAAAGTAAGCAACGGAGTGCACATAACCCTTGAACAATCTTTTAGTAGAAAACTAGGAATCTGATTGTCACCACATGATATTTTGTTTCTCTAATCTAATGAAAGATTTGGATTCTGAACATTTTTATCAGAAAAACCGCTAACAAAAAAATAGAAAAGGCATCAACAATTTGATTGGGATCATCAAATTCTTGATCATCGAAAAAAATATTCATGTCAATAAGATAATTATTGTAAGCAAAAAACAGCTGATTTTTTATTAAGCATCTCAAACGTTTAAACTATGCCATTTTTACACAAATAAATGTTTTATCAATATAAATTCGTTTATTAAGGTTTATTAAGGAAAAAACAGAGATTTAAGAAAATTTACACTGTTTGATGTACATACCCTACACATATCTTGTATTAAATGTTAGACAATATTTAAGTTTAAATTTTAAAAATCGAAAAATTGGATATAGAAGCGACGCAACTATTCAGTGGCCATTACACTCCCCCGATTTAAGTCTAGTGTTTGTGAATTTATGTTTTTCATAATATCAGATATACTTTACTTAAAAGTGCTCGTTTATGTATTTTTGAGGCAAGCGAACATGTGGAGTATTTAAAATTAGTGAATTAAAATGTTAAAATTATAGTTTTAAATTAAATGTTAGTATAAATCTTATGTTTAATAATTAACCTGATTCTTAAATGTATCTTCTTAATAATTAAATTTACATTAATAAAAAAACATTTATTTGTGTAAAAAAAGTACATCTGGCTAACTGTAAGTTCAAGCACCCTCTGTATAAAATAAGTTTATTTAGTAATATTTTAGAGCATATTAGGACATTACAAATTGTTCCTTCGTAATTTGAAATTTAAAAGTGTTATTAACAACTCATTTTACTGGAATGGCCACCACAGTCTTTGGATGTGACGCTTATGAATTTTTACTTTTGAGGCAGAATTAAAAATAGTGTGAAAACACAAATTTAATTGAATTAATTTTCATATTTCGTCTCATTTTGTAAATAAATATATAATTTATTTAATTAATTTATTAGTTACTGTAAAACTTCTACCCCATTTGTTGTCAAACTTCCAAAGCGAGCTGATCAACAATATGCAATTATGAAGGGACAATAATTTTATTGCAGAAATAATTTGAAAACATAATTTCTTTACCTGGAACAACATCAGAGAATTAATGAAAAACAAAATCAAAAGCGGTTCTAGATTAAAACCTAGAAGAACTGGTAAGTGGTTTGATTGATTGGGTCGGTCAGTGGTCGCTCGGTTTAAGGCGTCAGTACTTGAATCGAGGTGACTAGATCGGAGTTGGTTCGCGCCCAGCTGCCGGTAGACCGTATATAAGCTATATTCGTGGAGAGGATTGGCACCCTCTCTGCGGGTATGGTAGGGTGGAATAATGTTGGCTTGGGTCATTGTGAGAGATTGATACCGGTTGATATTTGACTACCCCCCTAATTAATGAGGTTTTCCAGGTTTCCCTCATTCCTGCACTGAATAGTGGTTAGGACCTACCAACGTAAGTCGTTCCTGGGCGCAAATGCGGCCTGCTTAATAATAATATGCCGCCCCCTCTCCCGCACAAGTCTCCGACTTCTGGGCTAATCCCTGTGATTAGAATGAGAGGTAGAGATATTATTATTATTATTATTATTATTATTATTGGACGATCTGGAGGTACTGGTTATTGAATTATTTTTTTCGAAAACGGTTAACGATTGGTACAGGGCATGTTGCATACAAAATTCTTAGAATTTCATAGCAAATTGAATAAAATGCAAAAAAGTTGACAATGATTTTGGTGCGTTTTGGTTTAATTTTTATATATTTTTTAAAAGCAATTAATATATTCTTAAACTATTGATTTTTTACCACTGTTTTTGTACTAACATATGTTTTAACAAAAGTTTCTAATAAATTAGGACATCATTTACAATTATTTCGTAGTGTCCAAATCATATTAACAAAATTATATTTAACGTTATTGCTGTTTCGTATTTTAATATTTTTCTACGGTCAGTTTTATTTCTCCCCGAATGCTATATTGGTTATACATAAGTATTCATAAAAAATATATATTTTCCAGTATTACTAGTTTTTGTTTAAATAAAAGCAATAGTAATACTTTATAACTTTTACTGCCATCCTCAGTTTTATTTTTCTAAATTTCAAACAGAACTTTGCTTGTACCTTCGTACTCTTCTAACATTCCACTGTGCTTACATAAAGTATTTTGCGGTAATAACTTTTCTGTTTTGAGTTGAACAACATAATATTTAGAGCACAACAAAAGTTGCAGGCATTTTGTTAATGGACTTTGTAATTATAAATGTCAAGAGTAGGAAAGTTGTGTACGAGATATAACTTTATGAAGCAGAAATTCTTTTAGTATTTATAAGTTTTTTATACTCAAAAGTATAGAAAGTTACCAAGAACAGATGTACTCTATTATATAGAATAGCAATTACTACAGTTAAGATAATTTACTAGAGATTGAAAATTAGTTTACTAAAGTACTTCTACTGATTACTGTAGAAAAGAGAAAATATCGAAGAATAGTAGAATATTTTTAAATCAGCCAAAACTGATAATAAAAGGAAACTGTAAATTGGCATCCTACTGCGGTTATCTGTAATAATTTTGTAGCAGTTTTTGAATCAATTTTTGTTATTATCTAAACATCTGACCACCTGACATCTAAGCAACATATATTTATGAAGGACTGTAAAGGGGAAGGGGTGTAAGTATAAATTCTTGTAAGTTTAAACAACTTGTAGTAGATACCTTGAATGAAAGGTAGATCTATAATGATATTTCTAAGGAATTTTACCACATTAATCAAAATATTTTAAATATCAAACAAAGGTAAATATTTTCAAGTACCGTATGCAGATAATTAAATAAACTTCAATGCTATATGAAACAGATGTATTAATCAGTTGCACTAAGCACTTTTATAGTGAGAGTAGAAGATAAAACACTAGATGGAAGTGTGAACCCAGTACCGTTACTTGTCACTAATCACTAACAAATCCCCTGCCAGGCTGGCCGTTAACATAATGTAAGTAAAGTTTAATTATAAATAATTAACCACTTATTTTATGTGATCAGAGCCGACACAGCTTACTACCTGAAGTCGTAAATAATCTTGATAAGTACGTTTCGAGGGTTATCAACAAGTTTTATATCACATTAGCTACGACAGAGTATATACCAGGGTTATTTATATTTCTCTGCTGAAATAGGTAAGTTACGTATATTAATTTATAGAGTTTTGTATAGTTTAAATATTATTATTGTTAGGTATACATTATTATATAAATTTACAAATTGATTATAGTTGAAATATAACATTAGGCGAATGAGGATTGCGTACAGGTAACATTAAGAAAAAAAACAAGCAATTAAATTTTAACATTTTTTAATTTTAAATTCTGTGCAATTTTTAATTCAGTTCAGTTTCTTCTTTATAATTCTTAGATTGTTTCTCCTATTTGAAAATTTAAGGGTATAATAAATCCTAATTATTGTATATAGGAATAGTATATATTTATTTGGAAAGTTTAGACACGGAGGTTCAAACCTTACATTTGAAAATAGAAAAATTAGTCAAAATAGATACAAAAATATTTTCTATTATTAAATAGTATGTTAAAAGTTTCGGTCGGACTGCTTTGATTCGAATTAGGTGTATTAGAGTACTCTAAACAAGTATCACAAGAATGTTTTATAAGGAATTTACACAAAGTATATCCACTCACATACTAGTGCATTCCCTTTTGTTAACGAATTTTGGTATAGTATGGTAATTTCTTAACTTTTTACTTAAATTAATACTCACACTCGCTCTGCCAATCCTCTTTCCCTGCTCCACCAACTGAACATCGACGACCAATCATCGGCTATTTATTGGGTCTAGTGATGGGACATCGATGGAGAACATCGATGATTGATAAATAAATTCCATCAGAAATAAATAGATAATTATAATTAAGATATTGGCATAGAAAAGAAATATATTCTGTGATAGTGGTTTATATGTTATTAACTATATTTGTCATATTGTGTTTTTAACTAAGACAGACCCCAAAATGCCGTCGATACAGATTGAACAAATAAGGTTTGAAATAATCTCCTCCTCCAATCTATTTCTTCTTTGTGTTTGACCAACTTTAGAGAAAAGTCTCTCAGTTGAAGCAAATGTTGTCATAGTGTTAATTTGAGAAATGTCATTTCATGAGTTTGACGTCACTCTATTGTATTAACATCTAAATTTCCCAGCGGCATTTTTAAATAGGTTCCTGGTAATGTTGTATGTGTTTATACCGATGCCGCAAATTAATCCACTGCAGAATCGTCAATATTATTTTTAATTTGCATGTTGAGACGATAACAAAAACATAACCGTTTAAAACTAGTGGAAGTGAAAACTGCACTTGCAAATTGCAGGTGAGTGTCTATTAGTCTATTCGTTCGGTACCACCGACGAAATCGACTATTGGTTGGTAGTCATGTGGTCGATGTTTGCCAAATATAGGCTGTTAACATCGATGTTTAGAATATTCACCATCTGTACACTATAACATCGATGTTTTAAAAAAATTGATGTTTTGAACATATCGATGAACATAGCCCATCACTAATTGGGTCTGTTTAATAGCCATTATCCCGTGAAACGGATGAGTGATAACAACTTGTCATGGACATGGAGTTACAGTAGTTATTATTATTATTACCAGTGTTATTATAGTTGCTACAAAAGCTATTACTTGAATTTTCGGTTGTTACATTTTCATCGTCATTTTTCGGTCAAGTATAAAAAAATGTCGATTTCTGGATAAAACATTACCAGAGTTTAATTTTACTTGATATGATCTAGGCCTAAATTTTGATTTTGATTCAATTACTTATTTTTTCCATCTTTTGTCTGACAATTATTTTTTCTAGCTTCTCTTTTATAATAATTTTGTTGGTACTTTTGCTTATCTTTAAAACTATTCTTTATTATTTGATAATTATTATTTTTAGGCTTTAAAAGAGAAATTTCTATAGGTAAAGTATCTCGTAAATATCGAGACATCAAGAGTTTTGCAGGAGAATCTATTTTTTCATCGATAGGTGTAATTCGATAATGCAATAATGTTAAATACAAATCTTTATTATCATTTTCTGCTTTAATCAACATTTTTTTTAATTTGTACATTTCTTTCAACTAATCTATTACTCTGTGCATATAAAGGGCTAGACATTATCTGCGATAATTGCCATTCTTTGGAAAATTCTTTAAAATAAACATTATTGAACTGAGTCCCTCCATCACTAATTAACATTTCCGGATTCCTATATCTTGCAAAAATTTACTTTAAATGTGTTATAACTTGTAAAGAGGTAAAACCGTCCGTTAATTTGGCTAATTCTATAAATTTTGAAAAATAATCCACAACTTATAAATACATTTCATTTTTGAAATAAAACAAATCACATGCAGCTTTTTGCTACGGCAGATTAGGCACTTCAAGGGGCAACATTGGTTCTTTTTGTTTGTTATTTTGATATACTTTGCAAACCGAGCAATTAGAAATAAAATCTTCAATATATTTCGACATACCAGGCCAGAAAAAACATTCTCTTGCGCGATTTTTGCATCTATTTATGCCTAAGTGACTATAATGAATTTTTGTCAACATTTCCTTACGAAGGTGTTTAGATATAAGCTTTTTATTGTTATATAACATTCCCGCCACCCTCTGTTATTTCGTCTTTAAATTTATAGTATATTTTAACTAATGCATTACATTTTTTTATGTTTGAAGGCCATTCGTTTTTAATGTAGTCAAAAAAAAATTGCATTTCAGGGTCTTTTAAAAACGCAAGTTTTAATTCACTAATATTTTCTTCAGTAGCATTTAAATTTAGTCTCAATAAATATACTTGCGATTGTATTTCATTCTCAAATTCATGATCATTTTCAGAATTTTTTTTAAATAAATGTTAGAGACAATGCATCGGCTATAAAAAGCTCTTTTCCAGTTTTATATGTAAAATGTGATATCATATGACTAATATAGAGTTTAGCAAATAACAAGAATGTTATTTCATGCCACCTACGAATATTCAAAGGTACCGACGTAAAACGAATTTATAATGATTGAAAACGATCTAATCAACAAATTTTTAAGTACAGAAATCTTTCAAAATACGTATTCTTTTAAATTTTAACTGTAGATGTAAATATTGTTAGAACATAAAGTTACATAGTTCTGCATATAAGATTCTTTACTTTTGTTTATAAGTATGTGAAAATAATTGTTAAAATGTGGGGATTTTTAATAATTAAAAAAAAACAAGAAACAAACATTTTGAATTTAATAGTGCAATGAAAAATAAAAATATTTAACAAGAAAATTCGGAATGGAGCAATCTAAAGGTACTGAAAAATGAAACATGAATAATATTTTTCAAAGTTCAACACAAACATAACACCACATAATAATGAAAGTAGGAATAATATTTGTAGGTACCGTTTTACTGTTTTACAAAATATGTCAAAAGTTGATATTTTCCCGTCATAAATAATTAAAACATAAATTGCAAAATTCTTGCAAAAATCCGTCTATATAAGCGAGAACTGATTATTATAAATTTCTAGATCTTGAAGGCACACATAAGCGTTATGATTTATTCTATTATATACTGTTTTCCGTTATAACAAGTGAAGCAGGTCAGCAGTATGCTCTGTTCTTTATTAACAATTCATTTTTCTTTTTCCTCAATTATTGACTTTGAATTTTTGGTACAGGTACGTCTCTAATTTTATTTTACAAAGTAAATGCAGCATCAATATCTATTAAATATATTAAATTCCATTTTTTGCTGTGTTCACCATTGCCTATATTTTTAGCCATTGAAATTGAATATTAATAATTTTATAACTGAACGTAGTCAGGAAAATTGCGATTTTGTTCTCGTTTATTATTATATTAGCTTTCAGGATACTAATTAAAGTGAATAAATCACTTCGACTATTGTGATATTTTATCGAACATGTCAGCAACAACATATTTTTCAATATGAAATGTTTATGACAACTTTCTCCAATCCCTGTAAATTACAAATTTTGATTATCCAATATGCTTTTACACGGGAACATATCGCTGCAGCAAAGTTCAGTCTATCGTAAAACTGAAGCGATACCAATTCAGGCAAACAGCCATAAACAAGAAAATCCCAATTTGTAACGTGATTTTCATTACACAATTTTATCTTGTGACTGATCAGTTTGAAATCAGAGTTGAATGTTCACGACGGTTATCTCTTGCGATACAATTTCATTCTCAAATTCATGATCATTTTCAGATTTTTTTTTTAATAAACTTGAGAGACAATGCATCGGCTATAAAAAGCTCTTTTCCAGATTTATATGTAAAGTGTGATATCATATGACTAATATAGAGTTTAACAAATAACAGGAATGCCACCTACGAATATTCAAAGGTACCGACGTAAAACGAATTTATAACGGTCAACAAATTTTTAGGTACATAAATCTTTCAAGATATAAGATTCTTTACTTTTATTTATAAGTACGTATGTGGAAATAATTGTTAAAATGTGAGGCTAGATGGCAAAATAGTGTGTGTCATACAAATGCATTTTAAAGGTTATTACATTATTTGAGGAGAATTGAAATAGTAAAAGTAGATAAACAATACATCAACAGTTTTATTTTTGATATTACTTTTGCTCTACGTGTTTTATTTTTCGAGATTTCTGAAAAAAACACCACAAATTTGATCATTCTACAGCGAGATATACGGCGACCTTAAGAATTTGTTATTGGTACAGGTACGTTTCCAATTTTATTTTATAAAGTAAATGCAGCATCAAGATCTATAGAACTATTAAATATGTTAAATTCCATTTTTTGATGTGTTTACCATTGCCTATATTTTTAGCTATTGAAATTGAATATTAATAATTTTATAACTGAACGTAGTCAGCAAAATTGCGATTTTGTTCTCGTTTATTATTATACTAGCTTTCAGGATACTAATTAAAGTGAATAAATCACTTCGACTATTGTGATATTTTATCGAACATGTCAGCAACAACATATTTTTCAATATGAAATGTTTATGACAACTTTCTCCAATCCCTGTAAATTACAAATTTTGATTATCCAATATGCTTTAACACGGGAACATATCGCTGCAGCAAAGTTCAGTCTATCGTAAAACTGAAGCGATACCAATTCAGGCAAACAGCCATAAACAAAAAAATCCCAATTTGTAACGTGATTTTCATTATGCAATTTTATCTTGTGACTGATCAGCTTGAAATCAGAGTTGAATGTTCACGACGGTTATCTCTTGCGATACAATTTCATTCTCAAATTCATGATCATTTTCAGAATTTTTTTTTAATAAACGTGAGAGACAATGCATCGGCTATAAAAAGCTCCTTTCCAGATTTATATGTAAAGTGTGATATAATATGACTAATATAGAGTTTAGCAAATAACAGAAATGTTATTTAATGCCACCTACGAATATTCAAAGGTACCGACGTAAAACGAATTTATAACGGTCAACAAATTTTTAGGTACAGAAATCTTTCAAGATATAAGATTCTTTACTTTTATTTATAAGTATGTGAAAATAATTGTTAAAATGTGAGGCTAGATAGCAAAATAGTGTGTGTCATATAAATGCATTTTAAAGGTTATTACATTACTTGAGGAGAATTGAAATAGTAAAAGTAGATAAACAATACATCAATAGTTTTATTTTTGATATTACTGTCACGGAATTTGCCCCACTCACACCCAAACCGACGACTGTGGTATCGCGAAATGCTAAGATTGCCCCGATCGCCCCTACACGATTCTGATAAACAAACAAAAAGCCGTGGATCGAGACGGGACTAGAAAATTGTGGAATCGACGAGAAGCATTCGAGTCGTTCGGGAAGATGAATCTAGAGATACTAGAATATACCTGGAATATTCGTTGGGTCTATAAAAGAAAAATAAACGGCCGATTAAGTTAGTCTTGTATAAGTCTTGTATTACAGTGTTGAGTTCAAGTGTTTAATTAGAGAGATCAAAGCGATTTAGATAGCGGTTAATTAAATAAGTGTATAGTTGAGTTCTAATTAGTGTTCAGTAGTGTACTGAGTATAGTTAATAAAGAAGTAATTAATTAACGGATTGTTTTTCTGGCAGTAGTAGAAAAGTCGGATTGGGAAATCCGTGACATTACTTTTGCTCTACGTGTTTTATTTTTCGAGATTTCTGAAAAAACACCACAAATTTGATCATTCTACAGCGAGAAATACGGCGACCTTAAGAATTTGTTTTTGGTACAGGTACGTTTCCAATTTTATTTTATAAAGTAAATGCAGCATCAAGATCTATAGAACTATTAAATATGTTAAATTCCATTTTTTGATGTGTTTACCATTGCCTATACTTTTAGCTATTGAAATTGAAATTAATAATTTATAACTGAACGTAGTCAGAAAAATTGCGATTTTGTTCTCGTTTATTGTTATACTAGCTTTCAGGATACTAATTAAAGTTAATAAATCACTTCGACTATTGTAATATTTTATTGAACATGTCAGCAACAAGATATTTTTCAATATGAAATGTTTATGACAACTTCCTCCAATCCCTGTAAATGGGCATGTTATTTATTTACAAATTTTGATTATCCAATATGCTTTAACACGAGAACATATCGCTGCAGCAGAGTTCAGTCTATCGTAAAACTGAAGCGATACCAATTCAGGCAAACAGCCATAAACAAGAAAATCCCAATTTGTAACGTGATTTTCATTACACAATTTTATCTTGTGACTGATCAGCTTGAAATCAGAGTTGAATGTTCACGACGGTTATCGATTTGATACATTTTATTGCCATTATATTTAAAATATACTTCCGCCACCTTTCTTGTCAGTCTAGTAAGTTCAATACTTTTGAAAAATTAAAACGCTAAACAAGGTGTTGCGAACTGAATAGAGAAACTTTTCTTAGCTATAGAGTTTATTAAAAAGGTATCTCAATATTGCTCAGGATTCTATTTTATGAGTGGAGATTGGAGATTTTAAAAATATAATCAGGTGTTACAATATTGCTCAGGATTCTATTTTATGAGTGGAGATTGGAGATTTTAAAAATATAATCAGGTGTTACAATTATATAATAATCAGTTGGGACCCGACGCTAGCGTATGGCAGCTTTTCGTCGGAGGACAATTGGGTTGTGGATTATTATTTAAGTTTATGGTATCAAGGTATCAACCAGAAAAGATGTACTGAACGCCACTGCCTTAATATTAATTTTGCTTCTGATTCTGCTAAGTTACGAAAATCAAAATCATAAGAAATATATAGGGTGATTCAGTAATAATGTCATTAATTTTAAGAGTAGATTGGGAAAATATCTAATTAATACGAGCAATTTAAAAAAAAATTGAAATGCGTATTTACGCCGAAAAAAATATTTTCAAATCATTATTTAAACCTCCTATTCAAACTAGCTCTGACCACTGGTAGCAATTCAACTTGGTGTCGGTCTGACGCGACGTTGCCAAATTTAAATATATTCCTATAGTACCTACGTATTGTAATGTGTAATTAATGCTATAAATTATTTTTAAAGTATGCAGTTAACATAAGAAGTTTCAACATAAAAAAATATTTAATATTGAAATTACAAAACTCCAACGGATCAAAATAAACCATTCACATTTCATTATATAAATAGTGAAATAAAATCCAATTCTAACAAAGTTAAATTATTAAGAGAGATTGAAACGTTTCTTGTATTTAAATAGAGACGGTAATAATAAAACCCTCGTCCGAGACATATCTATTCAGTGATCAACTATCCTGGAATCTGAGTCTTGACCTACCGTATTTAGATCAGTAACCGTGTTTTTAATATCTACTCAAGCACTGCATAGTTGCAGAACCGCTAAATAATACATAAACAAGCAATAATTAATTAAACTTGCATTTTTATGAACACCCGGTGTAATCAATAGGAACTCATGAGAATTTTATAACAAATGCCTACCGCAGCAATCAGCCTATATGAAATAGGTGTAATCGGCACAGCTAGAACATGGCAGTTCAAATTCCCATTTAATACGTTACCGGTGGAATAAGTCGAACATCATCCGGGTTCGTTTTCCTATGCAGGAGAGCCCGCTGTCGACTGCATCTGGAACAGATGCACACGGCCCGACTTTCTCTCTCTCCTTCATTCATCACTCGATATTTTCGTGTCGTAGAGGTTGGCGAATTTCGTGTGTTTGTGTCGCCAGTGTAGTTTATAATTATTAATAAAATTTGCTATTTGCCTAAATAAAAATGCAATTCAAGTTAGTGAAGTAGTGAAAGACCGCGGTTGCCTTCTACTGAACAGAGCCGTGGAGAAATTTATAAAAGACATTTTAATAGACATTTACGTCTGTGTTTTCCGTGTGCGTTTGTGTTATTCGGTATTTACCGATCATGAGTAATGGATTTGATTCTGATTCATATGCGATTTGCATTATTTGGGAATATCAACGTACGAGCTCAACATGATTCTACTTTCAAGAACATAACGAAAGAGTGACAAAAGTGTTTTCAATTTTTTGTCCAAAATTATTTACTGTTGCGGAGCTTTTGAACTTGCAAACAATAAGTTTACGGCGACACAAAATATACTCCATTTTTGGAAACATTTTTAAGAATTTGTAAATTTATTTGTGCAAGACATTTAAAAAATGTCTCAACGTTTTACTACCACACAAAATATACTCCATTTTTGGAAACATTTTTAAGAATTTGTAAATTTATTTGTGCAAGACATTTAAAAAATGTCTCAACTGAAATTAATGTATTTAGAAACAGTTTACCAAAGAACCTGTTGTAGTTTTACAAGCACTCGTTTCATAAAATTTTGATGTAAACCGAAGTTCAAACCACAATGAATTTTCACTTTGAATATGGTGCAGTTTCAAAATTTTTTGTATAAGTAAGTCTGAACAAAAAGACAAAAAATTCAATAGCAATAGAAACGACCATCGTTTCATGAACTGATAATTTTCGAATACCACTTGGTAACATGTTAGGTATGATTTAAAAATGGGCAAATGTAGCTGTGCCTCTTTAACATCCGACTATAGTTACTTCTAAAAAATTGATAGCGCATGGCGGTAAATTCAGTAGAAGATTTTTTTAAAGGCCAAGAAATTCTGCTTTTAGAAATTAGTTCCTTCTCGATCTGTAAATAAATGTTGACGACCATGACCTATTGTGCACAATTTTATCAAATTGCGGCTTTTTAACATGGCCTTTTTCTAGTGACACTTTTCAAGTATATCTATTTATAGATATGTAACTGTATCTTTGTACCTACTTAATATCTGGTTATTTGGACTTACTTTTTGTATTGTAATAATTTTTCTTATAATAATAATTATAAAAATTAATGTTGATCTACTTTTAATTTACGTTGAACAAGACTGTGACGAGTAGGTAATACGTATCGGTGTGAAAACAGCAGCCAAAGATGGCAGCCCAAATGCACGGAAACACCCGAGCGGCCATAGACGTACGTTACCGTTGCATGAAAAATCAAAAGATTGGACTGAGAGGTAATCTCCTCAATAGACTAGTGTGACGTCATACAATTAGGCTACCCCTAAATTGTCGTAATTGAAATTGTAATGTACTATGTATTTACATAGATACTAGAAAACAATTAACTAATTAATTATTTTTTCAAGTATTTATGAACAACCAGCATCTGTTTAGTAAAATCCATATACTAATGCACTAAAAACAATATTTTATTATTAATAATTATTACAAAAGTCAATATTGGTCAAAAATTTATGAATATATAATCATATAATTCCTTTATCACAAAAAATGTCCTGTAGTGAAATACTATGGTGGGGTCGCAGGTTACCTTGATATAAAATTTCATGAACTCGCAAAGGGTCCATGGAACCCAAAACAGACAAATACAGTAAATTAGAAAAAAATTCTAACGTTTACACAACTTTCGGGAAAAAAAATTTCCGTCGGTAGGATTATCAACGGGGACACAGGCTGTCCTCATATCAAATTTTACGGACTGACAGAGGGTCCTTGGGGTCCAAAGGAGGTAAAAATTGTAAATTTAAATGGAAAAATAATTTTAACTTTTACACACTCTTCGAGAAACAAATTTCCTTACGTAAGATTAACAATTGGGATACAGGCTGTCCTCATGTAAAATTTTACGGGCTGACTGAGGGTCCCTGGGGTCCAAAATGGGTAAAAACTGTACATTTAAATGGAAAAATATGTCTAACTTTTACACGCTCTTCGGGAAACAATTTTCCTTTGGTAGGATTATCAATTGGGATACAGGCTGTCCTCATGTAAAATTTCACGGATTGGCGGAAGGTCCCTGGGGTCCAAAAGGAGTAAAAACTGTAAATTTAAATGGAAAAATAAATATAACTTTTACACGCTTGTCGGGAATCAATTTTCCTTTGGTAGGATTATCAATTGGGATACAGGCTGTCCTCATGTAAAATTTCAAGGACTGACAGAGGGTCCCTGGGGTCCAAAGGGGGTAAAAACTGTAAATTTAAATGGAAAAATAATTCTAACTTTTACACGCTTGTCGGGAAACAATTTTCCTTTGATAGGATTATCAATTGGGATACAGGCTGTCCTCATGTAAAATTTCAAGGACTGACAGAGGGGTCCAAAGGGGGTAGAAACGGTAAATTACAATGGAGAAATAATTCTAATTTTTGCATGCTTTTCGGGAAACAATTTTCCTTTGGTAGAATTATCAATTGGGATACAGGCTGTCCTAATGTAAAATTGTTAAGTGTTCAACGGAACGTATTACACTGATCGTGTTGGTCGCTAAAAAAATACCATTTGTACATTTACTACTGGTAAATTATACGAATCGGTTTTATGATATCCTTTCTGCAATGTACAATGAAATTTAAATAACCATAAGCTAAATTAGCAGTTAGTTAATTATATTTAATCCAGCTTGCTTCTCGCTTTGACAGATACCCAGGCAACACAACATAATCTAATAGACGTTGTATTTCCCGGTCTAAAATTATATGTAATATAGACGGCATTTTATACCACTAATAAAATAATCGTTTAATAGATGTCTAAATTCAGCTTCTCTACTTTTCATTTACTGAGAGACGTCTATTATAAATATAACTTAGACCTTGTAGACACATGATACTAAACAACATCAACTATTGTTTTTAAAGATGGTACATTTATTTTATGATAATCCGCACATGTAGTGTGAATTACATAACGATCAAATGCTGGTAAGGTACAATAGAAAATTTAATATAAACGGCACCTTATGGATACTTTTTGTACCATTAATAAAATAAATGTTTAATAGATGTCTATTATTTATTTATTTTCTAATTTTCATCTACTGGGAGAGGTCGATTATAAATATTATGTCAACCTTATAAACACACGATATTAAACAACAGCAACTGTTGATTTTCAAAGATGATAACAATTATTTTATGACAATCCGTACATGTAGGTACTGTGAATTACATAACGATCAAATGTTGGTAAGATCTAATAGAAAATTTAATATAGAAGACACGTTATAGACACTTTTTGTACCATTATTAAAATAAATGTTTAATAAATGTCCGAGTAGATGTCTATTAATTAATCTTTCGAAATTTTCATCTATCGAGAGACGTCTATTGTAAATATAATATCGACTTTATAAACACACGATAAACAACTGTTGTTTTTTTTAAGATGATACAAAATAATAAAATATTTGTACAGTGTTCATATATTGTTTAAAGGAAATGACAATATGTCTCTCTAAATGTCAAGATACCTAAATCGACAACACAGCAACCAGCCCAAAAATTGTTCAACAATTAAAGAGGTCTATTTAATTTCAAGCTTAGACCAGAACTATGCTGGAAAAGCCGTTAGAAAGTGGTCCATTGAGGACGTGTGTAGTTAATCTAACCTAGATATAATTTATACATATCTGCAATAATTAAAAAAGATGTCAATTTAGCACATATATGGTTAATCTACCATAGATATAATCTATACATAAATAGTTGTTATCAGAAAGATGTCGATTTAGGACATATATAGTTAATCTGTCGTAAACACAATATATACGAACATAAATATTACCGTAAAGATGTCGATTAAAGAAAATTATATTTATTCTAATAAGGACATCTATTTAGTACAATATACACAGTCTACAAAAGACCATCCATAGACCTTTCGTCTAGGCGTAATATTAACGTTAATTAGATGAAGCTGTGTTGCCTGGGTAAGCGCAGTTATCGAATCGGGGCGGAGCTTGTAGTAGGCTTGTGACAGACCAATTAGAAGAAGAGAATTATAATTTTTCAATAAACAATAATATTTGCTCGTATGTCGGACCCCACCTATTCCAAGGACCCCCAGGACCCCCAAAAATTATAATTCAGGAAATCAGAAAAATACACATGCAGATTATTCATCTTTTTTTCTAATATTTCTGAATCACCCTGTATATAATAAAATACACATATTATTAATAAAACGATAAACTGAAGATTAGAAGAATAATTAAATATGCTATCAAAATAAAAAATAATTTCTCGTACTTGAACTGACTCAATGTAAAAATCGTCACTCTATACATTACGCAATGTTGGAAGTTCGTACATGACAGCTAACTGCTTACTGAGTTTTAGAGTTTTTGTTTTATCTAGCCATAGAGACAGCTTGTGACAAAGGCTGAAAAAAATCATTAAAATTTTATTAGACGTTAACAAGATATCAGTATAGCAGTTTGCGTCAGTTCTCGTAAGTTACGTCAAACATGAAAAGTTTAATGACCTACCCGTGCCCTGGAATATTTTTGCCTCCTTCAGTTTCTTCACTTCTGCTGGATATTAAAATTCAGACGCACTCTACTCTTAATAAAAAATTCTAATAACCTTACAAACTTTCTGGTCAATTAATTTTTAAGGAATTATAAATACGTGTTTATTCTTTTGAAAAATGATCAGTTATGGAAGCAACTCATTTTGTGTTACGATATTTGATATTATCAGGAGAAAATAAGCTATCTTATTAGACAGCAATATTTAATCACCTAATAATTATATAGTCCAATGAACATACCTAAGTGGTGTTCGATCCTAATTATATGGCTTCGACTCGAAAATATTTTTTAGTTCTCTCCAAACTGCACTGGACATAATTATCAAAGATTCCTGTAAATATATACGCTTACCTTTCCTTTATTTGTAAAGTTATATCGTTGAAACTCCATGGGATAAGAAATAGTTGAATATAGGTGGGTTATTTCATACGACGCCTACTAATTAGAACTGAAAATTCCTTGGGCAAATTCGTTTGATCTAATAATAATACAAAGGTTCTTGACTGTTCACACAGATACTGTAGGTGTAATTTAATGCTGGTCAAAGCATTAGTCCGCGGAGTAGTTGTTACATGCAGTATCATTTATAGATTTAATGGCGCGTCGCCTAATGCGTTTAAGTACCTATAAATGTAAGTCGCTTCCTGCAAGTCGAGCCACTTAGGTCGAGCAGGAAGTAGCAGACCACTTATATCTCACCTTCACTTGGTTTATATGTGGACATATATATGAATGAACAACCGGTTCAATTATCGGTCATGTCACCTATGGCATACTGATGAGGGCTAACAGGCCCGAAACCGGCTTATGTCTGATGGTGTGGTCGACAAGGGTTCTTGGCTGTTCATACAGATACTGCACGTATAATTTGATACCGATTGGGGCATTAGTTCGCAAAGTAGTTGTTACCTGCAGTATCATTTATAGATTTGATGGCGCGTTGCCCATAGGAAGACGATCTGCGTTTGAGTACCTGCTATAAATGTAGGTTGCTTCCTGCAAGGCGATCCACTTAGGCCGAGCAGGAAGTAGCAGACCACTTATATCTCACCTACCTAGCAGTAGTTAAAATTAAGGCAAGATAAGAATATTATGGTTTAAATTTTGAGCTAACAACTGAATATTTTGCAGTTAATATCTTCTAATAAATGCCTCTGACAAAATTTTTCTCAAGGTTTCGGTCTACCCTACCGATCGTCTAATATTCTATTATCCTTTTATTTTACATTAAATCTTTCCACTTCTGATTGGTCTATACGTATTATATTGAGGCTTTGTGAATGTAAGAAATAATTTTTTTGTATAATAAAATGAGTTCAGCTCTGACAAATCTAGCATTTTTTTTATTATTAATATGCCATTACGTATATATTTACTAACTTTGAATACTGAACTCTATGACATTATCTTCCGATCGTCTCTCAAGATCCCTAAACAGAGGTTGCCTACAAACTTTCGTCCAATAGCATTGCTGTATTTTTCAGATAGGATGACGTCATTGGTAATTAATTTAAATTTCGCCATGCAACTCAATGTCAGTTATATTTGAATCTTCAGTCGTATTAATAATTTCTCTATGAATATATGTTGTAACTGATAATATTAACAACTGATAACATATAACAAAGAATCTCAAACTGACAATTTATTTTGTAACCTATAATTAAATAGTTAGTATACAATATGTTTCGATACAGCTATAAAATATTACACAAGATTTCAGTTCAGATGCGTTTACCTTACAAATCATCATTGCAATCAACTGTATGACTTACTTCCAGCATAAGCAAGTTATTCTTACCAGGGGAGCACGATGTAGGTACAAAAAGCAACATATTTTATCTATAAAAAAATTACAAGTTCATCAAGTGCACATGCTGCAGCGCAATTAGCATTACTTATACATGCAGGTATGTATACCTAAAATATGGTACGTAACTCAGCAGATATAGTAAAATGCCATATATTTTTCCCATCTAAACGATAAAACACAATTAAAATTCTTACCCTTACAACATTTAGCAACACGCTTCTGCCAATTTTATTTTTATCTAGATTGAAATTTTGATGGAAAAAATATTTTAAAAACTCCCTTACAACAAATAATGTATACATTATAAGCGGTTTTGAAAATTAAAGGTTCTCTTAGACCTCATCTGTACTTACTAGATCAGAAAAGAAAAGGAAGTTGCACCAATCTGAAGCAATAAAAAACCACAATTTTCTTGACAATCATTATTTATTTGCTTAAGAAATATACATAGTTGAAATGCAATGTGAAAATAGGTATTGTCACAAACAAATAATAAGTACAAGTGGTACAACCCAACCTTTGTTACTGTTCAGTTTTAATTGTAGGTACTTACTTGTCTGTACGATTTTGTGTATTTGATTTATTCAAAATTACATTGGTAACTGGAATTTGTGATGACTATATACATGTTTTATTGTAGCTTTTGACTCAGTAAGTCACCTTGATATGCTGTTTCGGAGAACCTGCGTATGGTACCGTAAAACGTGGTGTATAGGGACAGTCCGCCAACTTTATGAAGATGTTGTGGCTTTACTTTTTATTTTAATATTAGTTTCTGTAGGGCAAAAGTCCGAACATGGTGTGTACTTTTCATACCCAAATAGTGGCATTTAAAAAAAATGTTAAATGATAGTTTTTTTTAAAAAAACTGCGTTGTCCCTTTTCGCCTGGAAATGTGGTGATTAGGGACGGTCGTGTTATTCAGCCGTTATTCTCATTTAAATGCGGCTGAGGTGTAAAGGGACAACATTTAGAAAAAAATATATCGTGTGATACCATTAAAATTCAATATAACATATTTATTTTGCTAAACTCTTATAAAAATACAACAGGAAAACTAAAAAACACTCTTTTAAAGATTTATAAACATAAAAACTAATCTCTAAAAGAAACATTCTCATAATACTGGAACTGCTTAATCCTAAATTAATTGAAAGTCGTTGGTATCCACATTCTGGAATGTGTATAATCCACGTCTTTTTTTAAAAAATTTTAATTTTTTGATGATCTGTTTCTTATTAAACTCTGCATCATCCGGTATATTGAGATAATAGTAAACGGCACCAGGTTTGCCTTTATTACTTTCTTTTTTTCGTAAAAAAGAGCCAACAAAATTTTCATCTAAAATAGAAATAATTTTTCCTATATAAACTCTGTTTTTTATGCAGGCAGTCTTTCTTTCTACTGTGAACTTAACTAAAACCCAGTCACCTATGCTAAAATCACAATTTGCCTTAAAGCTATCAGTCTCATTAAGTGGTAAATTATCATTGCAGTCTTTGATTTGGGAAGTGGTTGGAGATTCACTGGATTTTTTTCGCATCCAATTAGCTAGAGGAAGATCTTCACTATTATCGTCGCTTAATGTAGCATTAATCTCATTGGTGCTTTGCTCGGGAGAATCGTAAAAATCTTCTTCTGCTCAAACATTGTCTTTATCTGCATAATTATTAAGCATTTCATCCTCATGTAAGCTGAGATCGCTTTCGCTGGAGCTATCACACTGAACACTTTTGCCAGGTTCAACTGATAATTTTTTATTTGTATTTTTTTCCTTGGTTTCTCTGAATATCTCATCTCTTTCAATAAATCGATCATTGTAGTATTCAATGCTTCTCTTTCATCTTCATCTAATTGTTCTTTGGGCAATAACTTTAAGACTTCTTCTTTGTTTAATGGTATTATTCCTGTCTTTCGAAACCCAGAAATGATATTGGTTTCGGCATTCTCCGATATTTTTCCTAATAATGCTTTTAACAAACGGGAAAATATCGTTTTGGGGATGCTAGCTTCACTACGCCCTTCTCTTTTTTCCATTTTTCTAAAATATTACGCCATGCGACTTTTAGAGGCCGAAAAAAGGCGACGTCTAGTGGCTGAGTCAAGTGAGTGGCGTTGGCCGACAAAAATATCATATCCACGTTGTGATTTTTCAATTCCTTTACTAAGTCACAGGAAATGTGTGACGCCAAGTTGTCTCCAATCAGTATTTTCCTACCTTCTGGTTGTCTAAAATATGGTATTGCAGTTGTTTTGATCCAGTCTTCAAAACAGTCCATATCAAACCACCCTGATGGTGTCCGATTATATCTAGTGTTTCGTGGTCCCCCTTCCACGCAGAATATAAATTCTGAGCCTTGTAGACCACGTAAGGTGGTAAAATTTGTCCATTTCCTGACACTGCGAACATTATTGAGGTGGCTGACTTTGTAGTATTCATAATACGTTCTGGATGCTTGCAACCCCTTCTAGTTATTATTTATTTACGTCCTAAAAACAAAAGATGGCGAAATATTCATTTAATATGTCACGTGAAACTTGAGCCCTAGATCTTTTAATGTTTTCGCACATTCTTTTCGAAAGTTGTAATCGATGTCGTTTTAAAAAACTCGTTACAAATTCGGGCCCTGGAAGATTATTCTTAAAACGAACAACTTTTTATCTAAATAGTTTTTGACGATCAATCTTAGGTCATAACTATCGATTGGATAACCCCAATCAGAACATGTGTTTATGTTTCTAATCAGTAAATCCTCTTCTTCATTGTTTAAAACCGCCTGACCTCCTTGTTTCTTTACATTTCCTTTCTTGTGTCGACATAAAACTGACCTAGGGATACCATGAAACTTTTCTGCGTTACGATAAGTCATTTTTCGTGCTATAATGTCTTGTAGGCCAGCTTGAATTTTTTCTGGCTCATAATGGTGATACAATTTCTTTCCTTTAGGAGTATAAAAGCGAGGCATGTCTGTTTTGCCGGTGTCCCTAATCAGCCCGACCTAACGTAAAAAGTGCCCGATTCATTAAAAAAAAATAAATAAAAATTTATGTTAGAAATTTAAGTAAGAATTACATTTTATTTCGGCACAGGACTGTCTTAGGTCTAATTATTTCCAATATGGTATTATTTTACTTACTCTTTCTATCAGTTACCACCAACACTCTCCGGTCTTTGAAAACAGCTGATTTCCAACTGACACAACACATATTTAGGAGTCAACTTGACAAGTGGTTGCGTTTCGAATGACTTTTATAAATAAACTAAAAAATATATTGTATAAAAAAAAAGGTTTGTGCCGATTCACCTGGAAGTCCCTATACACCTCGTTTGACAGTACTGTAATTGATGGAATGGTTTACACGTCGCAATTTCACGATGGCAACGATGGCACGATGGCTGGCTTCAGATTATGGCAAACAAATTTCTAAAATGATTGATTAAATATACTATATGTGAACCACACAGACATGAATTTATACCTGTAGGTTATATTTAATTGAAGTTACATTAATGTTTCTTTACAATACACATATTTAAAAACTTCTTTATGAAAACCATTACTGTTTTCTTGATTAAAAATTGTTTGGGACTCTATGGAAATTAATATATTCGCCAGTTTCCCTTTTTCATTTTGGTTTTATAAGCAGCTATAATAATTGTGCCCAAAGAATTATAACGCAACATAATTTGAGATTTGACATAAAAGTATGTATTCTCAGCATTTTAAATAACAACCAAAACGTAATGGTAACAAATACCAGAGCAACAATTATTATTAAGCTAAAACACAAAAATAATTCCAATAACACAAAAATAATAACATGGGACAAAGGGAAAACATTCTGAAATACACATTAGCATTTAGCAAGTAACAGCTGACATTTTTTATTCAAATGCTAATGACGTCATAAGAATAAGAATGTACAAAGTATAAACTATAGCTTTGTTGTCGATAGTGGGAAATTAGTGGCCGAATTTCGAAGAAAACACCAAATTCTCTCAATTGTCGACGTTTCTTCACTTATCGTGACATCCTCAGGACACTATAAAATTTAATAAATTCAAAATTACATCACAATTTATAAATAGCAAACTTAACATTAAAGTATTAAAAAAGTGTGTTTAAAACGTTACAATAAAATGAATACAACAATATCTATATAAACATGAAAAAAGAAAACACAATTACACATACTAACAATTATTGTATGCCACAAATTTTGAAAATAAAAGTATTAAAATTATATAAACAAAATGTCTTTATATAATGAATAATAAAATAACAAAATATCGTGATAGAACGAGAAATGTACCAAACAACCTGTGCATAACATGCAAATAAAAAATAATATTAAAAATTAAATTTACGTATATTGTTTATATGTTTTTATGCATTATGCAAAGATTGTGATAGGATTTATATAGGTCAAACTTATAGATATTTAGGAATTCGTATTCAGAAACATAAAAGAGACTGTATGAATATATTGAATCCAACAAAGACAAAAAAAGTAATAATACTGCACTTGCCGAACACTGTTATAGTAGTTTACATCATTTTGATTATGATTCAACAAAGATTATCGGCAAACAAAATAATATCAAAAAACGGTTATTAGATGAAACGATATGCATAAAAAAAGAAGACACCCGGTGTCCTGAGGATGTCACGATAAGTGACGAAACGTCGACAATTCAGAAAGTTTGTTGATTTCTTTGAAATTTAGCCTCTAATTTCCCACTATCGACAACATACTGAAGAAAAATAAGGCTGCTAATATCGTTAGTTAGAATAAGCTATAGCTTTGTGAAAAAATGAAAAGGAAGTGGATATACGTATAAGGGTGAAGGAAACTTATGAAATTGGTAGATAAAAAGGCTTTTAGTTACCTCCTACATTTCCACGATTGCATATTCCTTTATCAAGTTACTGTGATTCACACTATAAGGACTTGTGCAGAATTTCATTTAAATCATACAATTTTGGAATTAAAAAAAATGTTTTATGGATATTGCGCTTCCGTATCTCTGTTACTTCTTAGCAAGCGCTTTTGTATCAATGTTCATCAAAAACTTTTTGCTCAATATAATATCTTCTATTTCCAATTTCAATTTTGAGCGATACTCTAAGAGCGCCTTGTTTATTCATGTTACTATCCTATACAATGTATGAATTGGTTATTAAAAGTTACAATTTTGAACACACTGGCATTCGCATTTGGTATGTATCGAATTTTTATTATGGATTCTGTTTCGATACATTTCCAGTGCACATAATGTAATTTTATGAAAAAGGTTTTATTAAAAATTCTTTTGAGTTGTAAGCCATCCAGTATTGTGTATCTCAAAGATAGAAATGAAAAATGCGATGCAGGTACTCAATTCAGTTGTAACAGAAGTTATTCGGAGTCTATTATTTTTGTACTGTTTTAGAAAGATATTTTAAGCTAATATAAATCAAATCTCCTACAATTCCTATCAATGAAGTCATATGTATGTTCTCTGATACCAAACATCTAGGTATGCTAATGAACAATTCCACAGACAAAGCTCTATTCAATAATTATCTAAAAAAAAATAATCTAATTTACTCACTCTATAAAAATCTAACTTCACTTTTTTGGCAGTGGGAACACGATAAATTCAACCACAATAGATGAGATCTGACCTATTTCTGCATTTTTAGGATTGCTTCTTCAGGTGGTCTCCTTTAAGTTGAATCAAATATCTAACTATAAAAATTATTATAAAAATTAAAATTATTTGAAGTTAAATATCGAAAGTGACAAAAAAGTGACATCCTGTCAATGAATTAAATATGACAATACCTACTTGAAAAATGTTCACCTTTTATGTAAAAGTTTTTATATATTTTTAGGTATTAATAATATTGTGTGAAACTAACTACTCAGTGGACAAAAGCCCCAACCTGCGTTGAATTACACCCACAATATCTACCCATATATTCCTTATTATTAGCTTTTGTAACATTTTTTTACTGCCAAAAAAGTGAAGTTAGATTTTTATAGAGTGAGTAAATTAGATTATTTTTTTAGATAATTATTGAATAGAGCTTTGTCTGTGGAATTGTTCATTAGCATACCTAGATGTTTGGTATCAGAGAACATACATATGACTTCATTGATAGGAATTGTAGGAGATTTGATTTATATTAGCTTAAAATACCTTTCTAAAACATTAAAAAAATGTTACAAAAGCTAATAATAAGGAATATATGGGTAGATATTGTGGGTGTAATTCAACGCAGGTTGGGGCTTTTGTCCACTGAGTAGTTAGTTTCACACAATATTATTAATACCTAAAAATATATAAAAATCTATTATTTTTGCTCTATACAAAAAGATGTAGGCTGGTTTAATAGAACTAATTTGATAAAGTAATATATAATACTAATCTTTCCCTTTATTTTACATTTTTAATCTATTTTATACCCTGTCAAAACAATGATAATGATTCATTTTAATAAAATTATGTAATTATGTAAGAGCTTCAAAGTTCTAGGTTGCCGGCTGTTCACTAGAACATTCACCATAATACGTGACAGAGCTATGTGCTATTTTACTCAGTTTGTTAAAATGCTTATGAGATAGAAATACTTTAGATGGTATACATGTAGTACGTTCCTTATTTTCAGTAAAGTACCAAAAAAGTAATGAACCAAAAGTGAAAAACCAAAGGATTGTTTGTTATAAATTTTTATTCTAATCATAGTGCGTGCGACTAGTAAAATAATGCGAAACAACCAGTTTGTCATTAAAATTAGAAAAGACGAAAAAACAGCTATCACTGAGTTTCACTTACCGATTATCGAGAATTTTCTCGGGAACCATAAATGTCTAGATTTCAGGGAAAGGTAGTGAAATTTCTTGAAGAATCTGAAATTGTATATTATGGACATATTTACTACTTCCCACTTAATTTTAGTTATTTCAGTGAGGAACAAGATTAAAGATTTCATGAAGACTTGAAGGATGCAAAGCGACAATGCCAAGACAGAGATATACTGACTGATTACTACTTAATGCTCGCAATATACAGGGTTAACTATGACAAAGTACAAATATTTTAAGAGGGCATAGAAAAAAATAAGAATTAACGGAATCTTTCAAAAAAATTCCAAACTTATTTATAATGCGGACAAAAAATGTTTTCGATATTATGTTAAATCCTTATTTAATGCCGCCAATGCGAGAATCAGAATAGGCAATCAACCAGCCACGGTCATGCAACAGTCAGTCCAGTCGGTGTCGGTGTCATGTTATAATTCAATTTCTGTGTTTACGTTGTAGTTTTGTGTTCTTCTTCAGTTTTTATTGCCTTATTTTAATTTTAAACGTTTTATAGTTGATAAATAAAGGATAGGTATGTGTGGAAAAAACTTTAAACACAGACGCGAGAGGAGGGCAAGAGACCGCCGCGAGTGGGGAAATGCACGTAACCCTACCCGGGAACCCGGGCCCTTAACCTAAAGTAGTACAGTATCGATCGGGATAGAGTGTAGATCGATGTTACCTTATTCCGTAAATGTTTATTGTTTATTTGTGTTCTATAGCTGAGTAAAGAGTGTTAACGAATCAGGTGTTTTATTTAACAACTAAAGAACATTATTTTACAGTATGTGTCGGGTACAGATATTATCCCACAATATAGTTTGCCGGTTTGTTTTTCTAGGTTATGGGACAAGAATGCCGCAGATGCATTCAAAATTTTCTATTACCTACCTATTAGTACCACCCATTCCTTTCGTCCGATTTTCTTATAATAAATAGGCATTTCATCTAACTGTACCTACGGAAAGTGTGTCTTATCGGTAGTGAGTGAAAATGTAGTTTTACCAGTTTGTAATGAAATAATGAAAAACGAATGCAAAATACTGGAGCTAACTGGATTAGCGGTTACCTACCTATCAGGTATTATTACTAATAAAAATGTTAATTTTTGTCATTTCTGTATTTAGAAACACTACAAACGACTGCATGGTAGTAGTACATTGTTGACAAATGTAAAGTCAGCTACAGATCTAAGCCATCTCAGTCGTAGCGTACCATAGGCACCGATTTTCCGCAGGAAAAAAGGGTTTTACCCCATCTTTTAAATATCAAGCTAAAATTGTCTTTTAGGCCTCCCTGAGCACATGGTTAAAACTTTTGTACTTAGTCATAGATAATCCTGTATATTACGCAAAAGGCAGCCACCGCTATATTTTAAGTGTCAGAGAGCCAATTGTTTTATCTATTAAAGATCGCGAACATTATGCCTGCACGGACTAACACGTCCTTGCACATCATGGACCTGCAAAGCCTGCACACTTAGACCAGCACCTCCATGGATCATGACCTGCAACGATCGTCACTGCAGGTCGGTGGCCTGCAATTTCTATGCTCTGCAGTGCTAGTCCAACGTAAGTTCTGTTTCCACAAAAATCAGGGATTGGTTTCAAACTATTAGAAATATTCACCCGGTTAAGTTATTAATCGGAAGACAATCGGAAATACTGAAAAAAATTCTGTTCTCTCTCTCCAGTTCAGAACATAAATTATGAAATTCACCATACAACTTTCTCTTGTTACTGATAACGTGAACCCAAAATTTTCTCATTTCTCTGGCTTCTTCCCTCTCCTCTTGCTGGTCCTTGTTGTTTCATGCAAGCATAATGTGCGCGAAGAAATACCTTAAAATACCTTTCTAATATAGTAAAAAATGTTATGGGTTTCATTGGGTATCAGAGATTTAGGAAGCTCGTTTCCACATTTTAACAACTTGTGTTCTCTTACCACTGTACTATCCTAAAATGTTTTGTTGACTGAGCACCATTTGATTCTTGGCTACAGGAGTAATCTACTTTTTCTGCCTAAGCTCTGGTAGAATATTTCAGATTTTACACATTACGCAAATAGTGTTATTAAGTTCTTCTTAAACCTATTAATATGTTATATTATTGTTAATAGAAAAATTGCTTTAAAAAAAATCACTACAACTATTAAATGTTGGTTATTTGCTTAAAATTTAATTCTTATTATTCTTCCTCCGTTAGTGGTAGTTATTTTTTGAAATGACTAGACATATTTATGTATAAAATGTAGTTTTGGTCGTCTGATTGATATTTTTCTTGTAATCATTTTTTAAATAACATAAAGTGATTTGTATAATTGTTTTGATAGTTTGGAACGGAATTTAGAAGTAAAACCAGCAGTTGAAAATTTACTAACAAATTCCATGAATAAAGTTTGCCTTTAAATTCTTTTATCGATCTATAATGTACAAAATTTAGTAGCCAAACAAAGCTGCATATTCCGTAGGATTTATAGAGCGTCACAGTGAAGCTTCATGCATTCATTCAGAGTGCTTTACTGGAATCGCTAGTAAAGACTTATGGGGCACATCGTTTTAGGATAATACACTAAATTACTATCTCTTCTTAATTTCTAAAAGTCTTTATACCTTTCTCCCATAATATTTGTCAATAGATATGTGTATTTATTGAGGATATATCAAAAGGAAAATTAAATTAATAGAGACTTCCTGAATTAAATAATAATTTTACTGGGAAACATTTATTCATTCCAATGTTTTATCGTATGCCTCATTGTCTTTAGCCGCGTACTCACTTGTCACAGACCTCGTCGCGTGGCTTCAAAACGACCGTGTGGACGGGACCCTGTAAAGGTACGGTCTGTTTTGGGCGAGTAGTCGAGGCGTTTAAACGTGACGTTTAATCGTGCCAATAGGTTTAATACGCATATCATAGAGATGGTCTGGCTAAAGCGACAACTCGGCACAAGTCGTCACCAGACGACGCGTCTCCAGGCAAATTCGGTTGTGAGGCAACGCGCACGTCTACTTAATCGCTCGTGAGTGTTTCAGAATGTGTTCCAAAGGTAACAGACTTAGCTTTTCCAAAGCGGAAGACGAAAAATTAATTCACGAAGTGTCAACACATCCAGCATTGTACAATTTAAAACATAAATTATATAAGGATCAAACTGTACGGGATAATGTTTGGCAAACAATAGCAAAAAACATTGACAAAAGTGGTAAGTTTCTGTAATAAATATATTTCATGGCAACTGGTTTGTAAATATTAGGGAACTTACCATTTTAAATGGTGTATTTTTTTTATTTCCTCGTTGATATTAACAATTACTTTTAACCATTTATTATGCCGTACATTATTTCCAGTTACTGAGTGCAAAACTCGATGGAAAAGTTTAAAAAAGATATGAAACAGGGCACTGGTTCCTCGGCGAAAGCTACAATTACATAGATGCACATGCATGCTCTTAACTTTTTAGAGCAAACCAGGTCTAATAGAATGTAATGTATTTTTATTCACATATTTAATTTTTAATACGTCATAGGATATGCTTTTTTAGAACGTTTAGCAATGCGTCAGTAGAAGAGGAAACAGACGCAGGGAATTCAGAAATCACTAATGAAGCAGAGGAAGGTACAGACCCTAAGTAAACAATAACTGAACCAGAAGACTTTTTTGCAGTTGAAGAAATGGAAGATGTCGGAGAAGAATACGATACAAATATGGAAAAAAATTCTCCACAAATATAATATTTGGATACGACTACCAATGAAGGCCCACTAAGACAGAAGAAAAGCATTGTACAGGAAAAATTGGATACAAATATAAATGAAGGCCCACCAAGAAAGAAGAAACTTACTGGTAATGAGCAACTTTTGGCAAGAATTAACAAGAGGCAAAATGAAAGTCAGCGTATATTTAAAAAAAATGGCAGAATCTCTTGCCATTTCCGACAGAAACCATCCAATCAAAACATTTTTTGCCAGCATTGCTGACACAGTTATGTCCTTTCCTCCTGCTTTAGCAGTCAGAGCGAAGAAAGAAATACTGGAAGTCGTTTCTTCACTCGAGTTAGAAATGTGGCAAATAGAATCGCGCCCTACTACCTCCAACTCACATGCCTCCTTCATTTCACTTGATACCGCTGCAGATTACGATGGTACACAATCTTCATGTAATACCCAGGATATAGCTTCCCCTGGGTACGCCCAGATCTTATTGGTCTGTCTGCATACTGTAAACTTAAGTCAGTAAAATTTAAAGAGTATCTGTTACTGTTACGTGTCTAAGCTGCCAGGTCACCAAGCCTTGTTGACTGTTGAAAAATTCTGTAAACTTATTACTAATTTGAAATGCTTCAACAGTGGAATTTCCGCCTGAGGACCTTAATCTTACCATATTGTCCTTGGGCATATCAAGGTTAATATCTTCTGTAGATCTTAGACTAGAAGTTCTTATCATATTGTGCAAACAACATGACACGGTTATTATGAGGTCTACCGTAGAAGGTTGTACAGCAATTGACGAATAAAAGATCCTGAGTGTTTGGCACAGTAATCCAAATGCATTTTCTGAAGTCCTTCGTGTTCGACATAGGCGGTAATTGAATACACGTTTTTGTATGTTACTATTAGCTTGATCTCGTGGATATGGACGGAGAAGATATTTTGAAAGTTTAAACGCTTTGTCGTCAACAATAACATAAGGTAATCGTATATTTGAACCTGGTAGAGGTTTGTCTTCTGGCATATATTTATCATTATTGAAAAGATGAAACAATGACGACTTATTGAAAATGTTACTGTCTCCTTCCTTTCCATATGCACCGACATCGATACATACACATTTGCATTCAGTGTCAACAATTGCTAGCAACACAATAGAAAAGAATGACTTGTAGTTGAAAAACAAGCTTCCTGAATTTTGGGGACGAACAATACGGATGTGTTTTCCGTCAATAGCTCCGCAGCAATTTGGAAAATTCTCATTTCTCGCTAAACTGCACAGCTATTCTCATATAATCTTCTTTCGATGGCTGCTTCAGCAAAATAGGCACTAAATTGTTACAAAGCGCTTTTAAAACATCTAGTATCAATACACTAATATAATTATGGGAAAACCTATAATTAAATGCCATGGATCGATAGGATTCTCCTGTAGCCAAGTACCTAAAAGAAATACGGGTTTTCATATTTCTGCAGGCATTATTCTGAACACGGAATACCTTAGCACCAAAGCAAGTTCTTCCTTGGCTGTAATTGGTCTTTTAACGCATTTACTAGAAGTTTTTTCTATGTCAGCGGATACAAGATTTAACACTTCATTAAATTGACATCACGTGAGCCTAAAGTATTCTCTGAATTTAGTTTCGTCATCAATTAAATGTTTCTTTATCAGCATGATAAACACCCTTCCTTCCTTCTTTGAACAAACATGTTATGAACCTTTCTTCGCTTTTTATGCATTAATGATAATAGCAAAATAGCATCATCTTCCGCTTCTTCCATAAGCAACTGAGCTGCAATCACACAATCACTAGCACTCATTTTTCTCGAACGGATAAAAAGTAATTACTGGCGACTAGTCGGTTGCCGGAGTGGACGACGTAGACAGACCACTACATGCGTTTATAAGCGATTGGACGTAAGCGATTAAACGCCACGTTTAAACGTCTCGACTACTCGCCCAAAACAGACCGCACCTTAACCCCGTCGCGTCACTTCGCAGCGAACATGGGTACCCCATTGAGGTTCGCAGCGTGCTGCTCCGTACAGACTAGTAACAGAACCTCGCTGCAAACCTCGCCGCGAACCTCGTCGCGTGGTTTCAAAACGGCTGCGTGGACGGGACCCTGTAAAAGTTCGCTTATATCTACAGACACGGTGCGTTTCAGACAAGTACCGTGGCAGACACCGACAGACACCATTTATTTACATCTAACGTGAAGTGTACCGTGTCAGACATCGACAGACACTGTTGTTGGTGTCGGACGCGGCCGCTCTCACTGGCAGTTACTAAATACAAAACCCGTCTGCATGGTCCCGATACTCTATTTACACTGCCCGGTAAGTAGCCTCAGACACGTACAGACATGAGCCGCGCAAACAAAATATTCTTTCCGAGAATACTGGCCGGCCACGACCCGTGTCTGTCGGCGTCTGCGCGACCGTGTCACGATAGATATAAATACGTTAATACACATTGTATAGAATAATATTATTTTGTCTAACACCGCACGTGTCTGACACGATGGATGTCTGTAGATATGGACCTTAACCCCGTCACGTTACTTCACAGCGAACATGGGTGTTCGCATTGAAATTCGCAGTATTTCCATCACTTTTGGATATATCTGCATTGCATCAAGTATATGTACTATATCTGAGGTATTTGAGTTTATTTTGTGTTTCGTCTTATCATGAAATATATCTTTTCATACTCTTTCAGTGTAGAACAGTTTTGTCATAACACCTACCTATACCTGTGATTTTTTATATTTCACATTTTTGTTTGTCTTGAAATGTACATAACAACTGCAAAAATGACCCTGAAAAATGCAGGGCGTTAAAAACATAAAAAAATGTAAAATTGTCCAATAGTGCCGCTATTTAAGAAGAAATTAAAAATGTTATAGAGAAAGTTGTTTTTAATGCCAATATAACCTCAAATATGAACTTTTTTACTATTTTATATAGGTATTTAAATGCATATGGTTGTCCAAACTTTTATTTAATAATTAAACATGACAGTTTCAAAACAATAAAACTTCAAATCCCGTAGATAAAATTCTTCCATAATGTTGACCTTACGGCAACGAATTTATTTAGATAAATGCCACGGTATAGGTGAAATATCTTATCCACATGCAATTCAACATCTTAATAAAAAATATGCAGAGCTTTACGTTTTAATAAATTGTGTTCAAGATTTAATGAGAAAGTTTAATAATATTAAGAAACTAAACGGAATCATTCAATGTTAATAAAACCGAAAATATAAATTTTCATATACAACTTTCGAAGTTCATATCTGAGGTTATATAGGCATTAAAATAATGTTTCTCTAATTTTTAATTTCTTCTTAAAAAAAACTCTTCTCGTGTCACATAATTCAATAAATTTGTAGACGAAATTAACTGAAGCTGATAACAGAAAAAAGTATAAATTGCTAAAGCATGGTTTAGCTCACGAATAACAAGCAATTATTAGCAAATTATTTAGGCCTATATCCGATCATTTTCGTGATCTGGAAAAATTTCTAAACACAGTGAATATAAAAAAAAAACTTCTAAATCGTCATATTTTCGTCAAGTACAAGGAAATGGGACTGACCAACCTAAAATAAAATTTTACAGAGGGACTGGTAATCGAGTATCGATTAAATTTATGCTATATACGGGCTAAGAGAGTATGACTACAGAGAAGAGAGCTACCCGATGATAATAAAGATCGCGTGGACATTACTGAATCATTATCAGAAATTAATCAGCCCCCTTAAAAATTGGAAACTTATGAAATATCTCCTTATGATTAAAAATTAATAATTGCCTACTATAAAAATTGTTCAAAATGAGCACCGCTTTGCCTAATATACTCACAAGCACGTCTAATTAATGATGGTTGTACTCTCCAAATCATCTGAATATTACTTTTTATTTCCTGGTTATGGTGGAAAATCCTTCACCGCAGTTCATTTTCACTTGCCACAGGAGTTGCGTAAATACGTGTTTTCAAGCACTGGTCCTGATCGGCCTATCCATCGATCTGGATAAACCTTATTTAAGTGCTCCCTAATTCTTAAACTAAAATGAGGACGAGCACCATCGTGCACAAACCACATATTAAAGCGTGTTTGTAGGGGAAGATCCTCTAATAAAGTAGGTAGTTGGTCTTGGAGAAACTGTAAATATCTTTGTCCATTTAGTCTAGGTGGTAGTTCGACAGATCCTATTAAATAATGATCAATTATGCCTGCCCATAAATTTATTTGAAATTGCACTTGATGGCGGGTTTGCCTTATACCATGAGGGTTTTCGTCTACATACATGTGTAAATTATGCAAGTTGATTGGTCCGTGCCTACGGAAACCTGCTTCGTCAGAAAATAGTATAAAGTTAGTAAAATCGTGAGCTTGGTTAACTTTTTCGAACAGCAATGTGCAAAATTGTATTCTTGGATGGAGTAGTTGTTCTTTAATAATATTATTTACGGTGCATTTTGAAATCTGAAACTGTTGCGCTGCATTTCTAACACTAACTGTAGGATCTTCATCGACATAATCCAGAACAGCTTCTTCAACTTCAGTTGCACGAGTAGTTCTGTGAACTCCACCCTGTCAACCCATATTTGGCATAAAACTACCTTAAATAATATTAAATGTATTACAATTACAAATTAAAAACGTACTCATTACTCAAAACAAACTAATAAAGATATCATACAAGTTTCCCGTAACCGCTGATCAACGTGCTGAAATGTTTTTGGATTTGGTAGTTGTCTGTTGGGAAATCTCTCAGAGTATAATCTTTGACCTCTCAATGCATTACATTGGGCTTCTCCATAGATTAATCACAATATTCTGTAAATGTATACTCCATAATTAAGTACTTCAAAAATATTACAACAATTGTCAACTTGACACTTTAATTGTATCATAACAATGGAAACCATAGTAACGCTATGTGCAGATATTTTTCAAAACCACTTGAATCCGTTATAATTTTTAAAACACAGTTTACGGGTTTCCACCATAGCCAGGAAATAAAAAATAATACGTATTCAAATGATACGACCAGTGTTTACTTTCCCTTAAAATTGCTATTTAAAAAACTGTAAATAATTTGCTTCACACTAACGGTTAAGACGCATTAATTTAATTTAAGGATTACAAGTTGCTAAAAAACGAAATGCATTGAAATTGTATATGCAAATATCTCGATAACCAAGCGAGATATCGAAATCAAGCAAGAGACCTAATTTTTTTATGAAGCAAAGCACGTTTTTTCCTATTTTCAATACATGATGTCCGTATTTCTAAATACAAAAAAAAATCCCCTTTTTATTAAAGGAACAGGGCATAACTGAGCCCTGTATAAGCAACGCCGAAATTAGTTAAAAATTCTTATTTGCCGTGCCAAAAAAAAAAAATAATTGTGCCAATTTTTTTTAATACTCCGATAGGCTTCAAAGTTATTGAAATATTTCAAAATAAAATTCTAGCATTGAACGCCCTGTATTTTTGAAACCAGCAACATTCGGATAATGCATATTTGGCTCAATCGACTTATTTTGGTCACAAGTATCTCCAGCTCTGAAATTTCCCAACCTTTCACAGACAGCCTGTATAATATAGGTAATAAGGATTTCCAAATTATGAATGATGAGGGTATACATATAGATAATAATGAATTTCCTCCCGCCGGTGTCTGTGTGAGTTTATTTAAAAAAAAGTTCGGAAAATTTTAGTAAAAATAACATGGAATATTATAAACATATTGCATTACGTTCTTATGTATATATCCTTTTCGACACTTTTGGTCCAATCAAACTAATCAGCAAGTCAAAATGAGTTAAAGACAGCCTTGTAAATATTTTGTAAAGACCATTGATACGTTGGAATTTTAGATCAGTCAGGAAGTTACAACCACTGTACTTCATTATTCTAAAATACAAACGTGCCTGTCTTCATCTTTTTTGCCTTTTCTTGTTGTATAATGGATATAAATATATGCCGCAGCCGCAATTTACATTTTATTACATTTCTCCATGGTTTTGAAATTTTTGTTTAATATCTTTTCCAAATACAACTGATCGGATTACGTATATAATAACATCAACTACTCAAAACGTATTGATTTATGACCTACTTTGACCTGTTCGCGGTAGAGTGACGCATCGAGGTTCACTATCATGTGACGCGACAGAGTTCGCGATGGCGTTCGCGGCGAGGTTCGCGAGGTGGTGACACAGCATAGCGCGTACTTTTGTAGCTTAAGGAAAGTAATGGGACAGCGCAAATTCGTGCCACGATGTTGGACAGTAAGACTCGCGTGTGACGCAAGGCGCGCGGCGCAGAGACAGTGGCACAGTTTTTCGCGCCGTATGCGCCACGTGTTGATAATTTTGAGGTTAGTTGTGTTTTCTCCCATGACAATGAAAACAAAACTGATAGAGCTGGTAAGAAGGCATAGAGAGCTATATGATACCAGACATGAGAATTATATGAAAGCGAAGATAAAAAACAAGATTTGGTGTGAAATTGCAAAAGAACTGCATTTAAAAGATGGTATATTTTGTAGGTAGAAAACCGTAATTTTTTCTACATTTTCATTAATAACTAAAAAATACGACTACGAAACTACAGGCTACATATGGTCCAAGTTTCAAATTTTTTCGTCCTTGCGTTTTCTTAATACTGGTTTCCAAACTCAGGGGTCTATTTCATTTATAAATCCAGTTTTCTGTTTAAATCATTTATTTTTATAATAAACAAGAAAAATTAGAACGACGTGGTTGTTCGAAAGTCGTGAGAAGAACTGTCTTGCAATATGCGAAAGACAACGCTACGCGTGTCGCGCATTCGTGTCATGCTGGTCGGGTTACGTCATCTTAGACGCGTCTCAATATGCGCCTTGTCTAAGGCGTACAAGTCGGTAATTACATTAATTACATCAAAAAGTCTTTTGCCAATATATTTTCATGTATTAAATTTTATTTTAATCGTTCAACGCATTTCCACCTAACAGTGCATATTTGCTTGTAGGTAAATCAGTATAAATCGTTTTTTACCTTAAGAATTTAAGGTGACTTGCAGGTACATATATATCAGGGACACCCTGTAGAACATTTTCAAATGATTATTTCTAGATTCGGATCTTTTCTGTGCCATACGCTCATTTTATTTAATTGGATGATACCGTATGCACAAAAAGAAATTTTATCTAGGGCGCCAGGAAATTTTGAGCAAATATTTCAGTGGATGATTCTGTGGCCAAAAATAAGACTAATAAATTTCGTGCTATTTTTTTAATTCAGCATAAAAAGCTGATGAAGTGTTCAAAATTTCAATACTTTACCTCGAACCGTTTCGATAATATTGAAAAAAAATCATCTTCAGAGCCGGCCTTTGAAAATACTCTAGCTCCCTTAAAGCCCATTTATCGCCCTATGTTTATAAGAAGTTTTAATCTATTTTTTTTTTCAACGAATTCATAACTGTTTTAGAGGCAGTCTAAAAAAAACCTAAGTAAGTGAGACAAAATATCTATCCAATGTGTTTGTTATACAAGTTACCTTCAATGTACAGAAGAGTACACAGGCTATAAAGTAATTTAGAATAAGAGAAAAATACTATTTTTTTTTTGTTATATCATTACATTTTGTACTTATTTGTACGCCTGCAGTACACTAAGAAAATGTGCCATCTACGGCATCATATACAATATGCGCAGAATTCTTTTAAAAAACCATTAAATAATACGAAGTCATAGAAGCCATGTCTACATTTTTTTAAATTCAAACTAAACTTTAAATTCATATTTTAAACTATAAATTCAGATTTTGAAGTCTGAAGTCCTGATACAAGAAGATAGTGATTTTTGTTATTTTTTACTTATCTGCTTTTTTCAGTGAGATTTTTTTGTTAGGCAAACTTAGTTTCAAAAATAACCCTTGACTGATCCGTTTGGCGCAAGGGCTTATTTAATTAATCTTTATTTTTTTTCAGAAGTGTGGCAAAAACCCAATAAAACTAAAGAAAAACTAATTATGCCACAAATAAATAGCTTCAGATAATATCTGAATTCGGACTTTAAACTTGGACTTCAGACTTTAATTTATAAAATGTCAAATTTTGAGTACTAATTGAGATTATACCTTGTCATACGCAAAACAAAATTTTAGGATAGCTCTGTGGGATTATGTGCCGACCAACATTGAATTACACCGGAAGTACCTATAGCAAACAGTAATTGTTACTCGTCAGCGGTGCCACCAAACATATATCGATTTGGAGCTGGTTAACTCTCATCAGCATGTCATAGGTGAGGCCACCGACAAGCAGCTTAATCTGTCCACATTTTATCATAACGAACAGAAGGACATGAAGTAAGTACGCTTGACGTAGAACGTCTGCTGGATCCCAATACAGCCACAAGTAGAACGCAACCCACTATACTATGTGTACTATTAAAAACCCCGATCTGTATTGCCATCAACGATTAAATTCAGATATTAAAATCTGAATTCAGAGTATAAAGTCTGAATTTAGACAATATAATCTGAATTCAGTTTAAAGTCTAAATATAAATAAAATTGTAAACATGGCCCTTCGACAGCTTTCTAAGATAATGCTTGAATCGATGTAAATTATTAGGTACCTATATATTCGTACATTATATTGCATGTAGAAATAAGTTACGCACATATATATATATATATATATATATATATATATATATATATATATATATATATATATATATATATATTCCATTATGATCAGTCGTACTGAGTAGACGTACATTTGTAGTGTGCCGCGGTCTTAAATAAAACTAATTATAATACCCATATATTTATTCTCGATAATGTCGACTGATAGCGAAACTAGAACAGCGAAAAACAAACTAGCTAAAGTTGTTGAGCAATCAAAAATACCTGAGATTATGGAGGCTGTGAATGATGCTGTTTTACTTGCATTGAATTCACAAGAATTTGTTGAGAAAGTGACGTCTGTAGTCATGAAAAGCGTAAATACTATGATGAAGGAATTTATGCAAAACCAAGCAACTATTGTTGATAAATTGGCTCAAGAAAATATTTTGTTATCCGAAGAAAATAAACGTTTAAACTCTCGTCTGGATAAAATTGAACAAAGTATGCTCAATAAAAACGTTCGTATTTTTGGTGTTCCTGAGGAGAAAAAAACTACACAAAATGTGCTGGATGTATTAAACACACATCTAGGCACTAACTTGAAGACCGGCAATATTGAATCCTGCTACAGGGTAGGTCGTGAAATCCGCAATAATAAACCAAGAAGCATTGTAATTAAATTCTACGACCATGAACAGAAGAAATTATTATTTAATCTTAAATCAAAGCTCAAATCTACTAATATTTATATCAAAGAAGATCTAACTCCCTTACGGCTAAATTTGTATCTAGAAGCATGCCAGAAGTTTAATTATCGCAACGTTTGGACCAGAGATGGAATGGTTTATGCTAAAGTTCAAAACAATATTATAAAATATTCAGATAGTAATGTAATGGATAATCTTCAAACTGCAAATCTAAACGTTTAAGAAGGTACCTACTTAAATTTGTATTACTTTATTATTAGTTTCTCACTCTGTCATCTCTCTTTTTTGTTGCTGTTGTTTTTTGTATGGGTACAAATTATCAATTAATTTCTTACCCGCGCATACGTCTGTACTGATATAGATTTTATTTTTTACACTTTTTTTCTTTTCTTTAAATTACAAATCCATAATAAATTATAATTTGAGTATACTTAATATATATTCTAATAAAATATTATACATTTGTGTTCTATTTTCAGTTTGATAATGAGTGATAGGTATATCAGAGGAGGACATTTGAATGTTTGTTCTTTGGTTCCCAAATTAAATTCTGTTAGGCAGCTTATACACGATAAAAAAATTGATGTTTTTGCTTTGACCGAAACGTGGCTTAATGATTCAATAAACAACGCGTCTCTTAATGTTAATGGCTATTCGGTAATACGCAAAGATCGGCAAACCAGAGGTGGAGGAGTGGCCCTTTATCTAAATAATACTTTTAAATTTACTTTAATTAATACCAGTGACAAAATAGAGCAGTTGTGGATATCAGCTGCAATTCATGGTCAACACTTTGTATTTGGAGTCTGTTACAGACCTCCGAAGACAAATGTTAAATTATTTGTTGACGAGTTGGAGGAATCGCTTTCAATTTCTATGCAATATAGTGAAAATATTTACTGTTTTGGAGACATAAATATAGATTTTTATAAAGTTGAGTCACCTGCAAAACAATATATCTCATCAATGCTAGATTCGGTTGGTTTTATTCAGCTAGTAAATGAGGCAACTCATTATACTCGCACCTCCTCTTCCCTAATAGATGTGATCTTATGCAATGACAGTAACCCTGCTTATTCAATAGAAGTGATAGGTAATGATATTTCTAATCATGAATTAGTGCTCTGTAAAATAAAAACAATAAAGCCTGCATTTCAGTCAATGTATTGTACTTACCGTGATTTCAAAAATTTTGACGATATTCAATTTAACTTAGACTTACAAAATTTACCACTTGATGAGATTTTCTATTTAAATGATGTTGATGGAAAAATTAATTGCTTTAATAAAAATTTAGTAAATCTATTCAATAAGCATATACCATTAAAGACAGCTAGAATAAGCAAAAAGAAAGCTCCATGGCTTACTGATAATGTTAAATTGCTTATGTCTCTGAGAGACAAAGCAAAGTCTAATTTTAAGAAATCTCCATCCGAAGGCAAGTGGAAGTATTATAAAGAAATGAGAAATCTAACAAATCAGGCTGTAAAGTCAGAAAAAAGGGCATATTTTAACTGGATTGCACGTAATAAAAATATGAAAAATATCTGGACTGAGCTTAAACAACTTGATATAACTACTTCTTCTAAATCACTATTACCTGCACACTTATCTAATCCGGATGAATTAAATAATTATTTTATAGATGCTATTCCTAAGAATGATAATGTAGATAATAGAAATATAATTAGTTACTATGAACAAAATACCATATCTGATACTCATTTTGAATTTTCAATGGTTTCTGTAGATGAAGTAATTAGTGTTATAGTAAATTTAAAGAATTCAGCTTGTGGTTCTGACGGTATTGGGATCAATTTAATTAAATTGTGCTGCCCTTATGTAGTAAAATTTATCGTGCATATTATAAACACTATCTTTATAGAAAAAAAAATTTCCTACATTATGGAAACATGCAATAATAATACCGTTACCCAAAATTAGTGATCCTAGAACATATTCCGACTTAAGACCTATAAGCATTTTGCCTGGTTTCTCCAAGATAGCTGATAGCTAATACAATTAAGGAAATATTTGCACGTTCATTCCATACTCCCCTCTACCCAATCAGGTTTCAGATCGGGTTTTAGTTGTACAACAGCTTTGATGCATATTATAGATGATGTTATACAAGCAATTGATGATGGTAAAGTTACAGCTATGATATTACTTGACTTCAGCAAAGCTTTCGACACCATAAATCATGAGATTTTGATTGCCATACTCAAGTCGTGTGGAGTAAGTAATGAAGCTACCTTATTACTACAGTCATATATTGAAAATCGTATGCAAACTGTTAGGATATCTAATAATTTTGCCCAGTCTAGAGCACTTCATTGCGGAGTTCCACAGGGATCAATCTTAGGCCCCTTATTATTCACAATATATACGAGTCAGTTCGTCAAATTTGTTAGTCATTGCACCATGCATATGTACGCTGACGATACGCAGATTTATTTTTCATTTTTAGCTAATAACTATGATCAAGCCAATCATAAAATTGTCACTGACTTAAATAATATATGTGAAATGTCTTTGCAGCATTCATTGGTTATTAATCCAAATAAATCTGCTGCAATTTTATTTGGAAATAAATCTAAAATTATTGCCTTAAAAGATTCACTGAATATTGAATTAATGGGGTCACGCTTGCAAATATTAGACAGTGTAAAAAATCTTGGTTTGGTCCTTGATAACACATTGCGGTTTAGAGATCAAGTAACCAAACTCATTCAGAAAGCCTATGCCTCTTTAAGATTGTTATACCCACATCGCGGTTATTTAAATTATGACACAAAAAAAATGCTTTGTGACATTCTTGTTCTAAGTCAGTTCAGTTATTGTGACTCAGTATATGGACCATGTCTGGATCAAAGTTTTGTAAAGCGCATCCAACGAGTTCAACACTCTTGTATTCGATTTATATATGGGATAAGGAAATATGATCACGTTACGCACAAACTGTCTGAATTGCGTTGGCTGAATATGCACAACCGTAGAAAGCTGCACTCGCTATGTATGTTTCATAAAATTATAACTACCAAAACTCCACCTTATCTATATAATAAGCTTACATTTAGGACTGATGTACACAATCTAAATGTGAAATTTAAAGGCTTACTTACTCCTCCACATCATAAAACATCATTGTTTGAAAGGAGTTATAAGTTCATTATTAGTAAATTTTACAACAAAATTCCTCAACATATTCATTTATTCAACGATGCCAAGTTTAAAATCTGTGTAAAAAAGTTATTGTTTGAGAACAGTATATAAAATTTTAAAAATATGGTTTTAAATATAAATTACTTGTCATGGTGTTAACTGTCCTTCTCGATCTAGCCTGTCACTCTATTTACTAATTATTAAGTTGTATAATTATTATTATTAATATTATTTTATTATTATTATTTTTATTTTTCATGAGAAACTTGTTATTTCTATTATTGATTGTATTAAACTTCCTTATTTATATTCTTTATTTATGATTTAAAAATAACTTAAATTTGTCTGCTCAATGATACGACAAATAAATTAGCTATTATTGTAAGTCAAGGGTTAAGTGGTAGAGCACGTTTGTGAACTTCCCCTTGAGATTTTAGGTACATAAAGACGTTATCTTTAATTATTATTTTTTTGTGTAATATCTGTGTTGTACCAAAAATAAAGGCATTTATTATTATTATTATTATTATTATATATATATATATATATATATATATATATATATATATATATATATATATATATACAGGGTGAAACTTAAATAAGTACAAATATTTTAACCAGCAGTACAGTTCACTGTATAGAACACATAATTCATAGTCTTTTTACAAAAAAATCAGGAATAAAAAAGTCAAATTTTAAATAAATTTCGTGATTTTTCAATACAAAACTTGTTGAGCACCGCTGTTCCGGGAGTCATGGTGGATGTGAATTCCACAGCGTTGCCAGTGTTACATTAGAATTGTTAGACATGTCAAAGAATGATTAAAATATGTTTATTTATGAAAATATTAATGGGCATCTCCTCCCCTTTGTCATTTCTATACCTTACCAATAAATTGAAAATATTAACCAGATTATCTACTCACAATCATAGTTATCCAGAATTTGTTCATTATCCATTTTTACTACACTCCAACTGATTTATCACAAATTAAATTTAATATGTTGTGTGAAAATCATAGTTTTTCGTTATTCTTCATAAGATAACTTAAGGAAATTGTGTTTTGTGTCTCTTTCTAACAGTGTACATTGACATTTAACTTGTGAAATGTGGATTACTGATTAAATACTTAATTTTTTAACAAACACGTAAGCTTGTGTGCACATTTATGTATAATTTTTGAACATTGGACATAGTGACATCACCTAATATCTCCCTAAACACTTTATGGTAGTATTTAACTTGCGGAAATTAATTTTTAATCGTTTATAGTAAGGTCAGTTAAGCAGTTAGAATTTATGTTAATATTGCTGCGTATCATACTACATACCCAATTTTACTGTACTTATGCTTAAAAGTTAAAACAAGTATTTTTAAAATAGAATTAACCATATTACTTTACTATTACGTTAAAGGAAACGTAATATTTATATTAGAGGAGATATGGCAACCTCGCAACAAATCGTATGCTTCATTAGGTATGTTATGACAGCGGTCCTCAAAATATGGATATTTTAAAAAAAATTAATATCTCCGTAAATATTATACATTTTTATAAATCGCTTTCACTAGACTGATCTATATGACGAACTACACCAGCAGTTAAAATATTTGTACTTATTTAAGGTTCACCGTGTATATATATATATATATATATATATATATATATATATATATATATATATATATATATATATATATTTCAAACATCAGTTTTTATTCTACATTAAAGTTGTTGTTATGCAAGCTCATTGCGCTTACATAATGAGATTTCATGACCTTCACCAAGGCTATATAATTATTACACGTATCAAAAACAGATATTGATTAAAGAGTACATCAGTTTTTGTTTGTTGGAGCCTGGACGGAGATGTAGTTAGCCTACCCAAAAGTCAGGGGTGATTTATTAGTTCGCCGCTTGACTCTGACATCATGCAGCCGTTATGGACATTAAACTTCTCAAAAACTATTTATGATTCGCGTCTTGCAAATGACCTCCACCCTCGCTGGTCCATCTGACAAGGTCCGACCTCTGTCACCTCGTTTTAAGGATCGATAAACTTTAAAGGAGAACTTTGGAGATATATAAAATACTTTGTCCATACTGAGCGCCACAAATAAAATTTCGTGTTTTTTTTTATTTGAGTTAAACCTGATTCAGAAGATTGTACACATATTGTTATAATTGAGAAGATTTTGATAGAAATGGAGTAATCTAATACGCTTCTTAAATCTGACGTTCAATCATGTGATTGTAATAAACAAAAATCAACTAGAAGTATATAGTTTTTGAACTGAGAAAAAAATTACTGAGTCAATTTCTTATAGTCAAGCTGCAAAAATCAACTTCAAAATATACCAGAAGTTTTGATAGTGAATTCACAAGGATGTTGAAGCCACTATTAAATCTCGCATTAATCCAGATACCGTGAACTCCAATGTGATTAACACTAAATTAATAAAGGATGGTCTTCTTATTCGTTGTAGCGACAAGGATTCTCTTAATTTACTTAAATTTGGTATTAATCACAAACTAGGTCCAAAAATTTTCAGAGATTTCTATAACTTCCTAAAAATTTGTTTCGAAAACTAGACTCGAATGCATAAAACTAATTTTAGATTCGTGTTCAACGTCCATGAAAATAGTTTTGTAATTAAGAGCGGAGAGTTTTAAGCTATAGTAAACAATCATTTTCCGGCGAGAAATACAGCGACCTAAAATTATTTTACATTATCTGCGTTACATGTTAAATACGTTTTAAGATAATACGTACATTAAAATGATCTTCAGACAAATTTCACACTCTACCGAAAATAAATGTATTTGTTGCATAGTTCTGCCACAATGTTCTCATCTCTTGATATTATAATGAAACTTTTATTAGGTGTTTTCACATTTGTTTTTCCACATTTTGGGACCATACAATATTTATTTTCGCTTATAATTGGATAAATTTTATGAATTATACTGAATTTATAACAGTTGGGCGTGTGCACTGAGTAGCTTAGCGATTGCAATGCAAAAGGTGGGTGCGACGCGTGCCCGTTGAAATTTCGGCGCACGACCATAAATAGTTATGACGTAACACTTGGCCAACCTTGACTACAAAGTAAACGAATGGACGTTAGAGTTATTAGTAAATAAAGCAGATAGTGTCCAAAAAAATCACGCCGAAAACTTATAAGGTAAGAGTAGGAGGAGACGTAGGAATAATATGTACAGAAGATCGAGGATGACTACAAAGTGAACGAAGTGAAGTGAAGTACTAAAATCACGTCGGCAACTTACAAAGATGGAGGAGGCACAAGAGGAGCAGTGAGGAGTAGGGATGAGTATGTATTGAACCACGAGGATGACTACAAAGTGAACGAATAAACGTTAGAGTCATTATTAAATGTAGCAGATATTGTAAAAGTACAAAAAAATCAGGTCGAAAACTTATAAGGAAGGAGGTGGTACGGGAGGAGCGAGGAGGAGTAGGGTGGAGCATATGCAGAAGGAATAGAATGACTGCAAAATGGACAAATAGACGTTATAGTTATTAAATAAAGTAGATGTTGTAGAAGTACAAAAAAAAACATGCCGAAGCTTTACAAGGAAGCAGAAGGTACGGAAGGATAAGAAAGGAGTAGGGATGAGTCTGTACAGAAGGACGAGGATGACTACAAAGTGAACTAATATACGTTAGAGTTATTATTAAAAGGAACAGATATTGTAGAAGTACAAAAAAATCACGCCGAAACTTAACAAGGATTTAGGTGATACGGGAGGAGCAGGGAGGAGGCGTAGGAGGAGTATGTACAGAAGGACGAGGATGACTACAAAGCGAACAAATAGATGTTAGTTATTTTTAGATGAAGCAGATATTGTAGAAGTAAAATGCGGATACAGAATAACAAGGATGACTACAGAACGAGTGGACGTTGGAGTTATTATTAAACAAAGCAGATATGGTAGAAATTCAAAAAAGTCATGCCGAAAATGTACGAAGAAGGTGGAGGTACGAGAGGTGCCGGGAGGAGGCACGGGTGGAGGTCCTATTGTTGACCGCGGTTGAGGCGAAGGTTCGCCTGTTTGCGGAGTCACCACTAAAGATGCCGACAGTGAAGGGCGGTGAAACGTTTGGAAGCATGGGATGTGACTAGTTACAGCGGGGGCTAAAGGATACCTCTGGAGACCACTATTATCTGAGGAACGGTTCCGACCGTAGCAGTCGTAAAGCCAACAATGGAACCGAAATCAATATATGGGCGGGCCCAGAGATACCGATAGCGGGTTTGTCCCTACAGAACCTAGCCCGAGAACAACCAGAGCAGATAAAAGAATCCCAGCTAATGTTAGGGATGTGCACATTAATACTGTTTCTGGCAGATACCAGTCACCGGCGTCACGGCATAACAACCCGGAAAATCAGTATGTATCAAAAGTAAGTTAGTTTATTATATACTGTTCTTCTGTTCTGTTTTGTAACGATTAAATACATTTTGTCCTTTTAAATGAATATTTAAATTTTGATAAAGAACTGTCCTTAATATTTTGATGTTAAAAATATCGTATTTTCTTAAATTTAGTGCAGTCATCTTTAGGAAATCAAAAATTCTAAATAAAACCTCAGCAAGCAAACAGCAAGTTCACTTTATTATATTATTTTGTTACCCAGAAATTAATAATTATTAGGTATATTTTTATTTGTAACAAAAGTAGTAGCAAACAACAACATTGTATTAAATACGGCCCTGGTATGGACACGTATGTTATACAATCTCAAACTACATCAACCAACAATGTTAGTAAACGATAAAATAAGCGGTAATATGGCATTATTCAAATTGATGTCTGTGATTGGTGGGTGAGAGGAGTAGGAAACTGGCAGGATGCGCAAATAGTCTTTGGCTTATCTCCCTCTTCCTAAATCTATGGACGCAACCAATAATTTCTCTCTGACTCACCATATTTATAATTTACTCACTTTAAATGTAGTAAAATGTGAATTTTTCAAATAGAATACCGTAAAATGGGGTGAATAGGATCTGTGGGGTGAATAGGGTCGAAAGTTACGTAATTATTTTTAAAAAATCCTGCTTTAACAATTTTGAAAATTTTCGGGATATCTAGTCATATTATTATAGGTATAGGTGTAATAAATAACTTTTTTGTACTTTCCAACAAAAAAATATGGCAACGTCGCATCAGGTGTAGCATAACCGGCGAAGCAAATTTAACGTTAATTTATACGGTGTAAAAGTTGAACAGTGCTGAAGGCAATATTTGACAAAACATGTAAGTAAGTGATTTCTTGTGACCGTTAGACATCCGACTACTGCTAAATGGGCAATTTCATAATATTTATCACTTTTGTTTTTTTTTTTAGATTAAATCTGTGAATCATGAGTTGCCTTAGGTTGTGGGGTGAAAAGGATCACCGAAAAACGACGCGAAACAGCGATTCCACGTACGTACAAACCAGATCCGCATTCCAAGCGGTACCAGAAATACGGTGCTGACATCGTGGCTAAGGCTATCGTTGCAGTTCAGCAAGGCTTAAGTATTAGAAAGGCTGCAGCTCAATTAAAAATTCCCTACACGGTGCTGCAAAGAAGAATAAAAAAGGGTCAAAATTTAAAAAGCACGGTGGGCAAACTGTGCTTACTGAAGAAAACGCGATAGTCAGTAAACTACAGTTGTGCGCAGAATGGGGATATCCATTGGATATATATGTATTATGCCTAATAATAAAATTATATTTAGATCGTCTAGGCAAAACAATACCAAAATTTAAAGAAAATATGCCAGGAAAAGAATTTGCTTACGGGTTTATGAAGAGGCATAAAAATAAACTTGCTGTTCGTTTATGCCAAAATATTAAACGTGCCAGGGCTGGGGTTTCTCCAGAAGCGACTATTTTAATAATTTAGAATATTCTTTAAAAAACATTCCAGCAAGTCATATTACAAATTATGACGAAACCGACGAAGGAGGCCCAAAATATACAAGATATAACGCAACCATTAGTGGTTGGTTTGACAATATAACTTTTACAGATTGGTTAAAAACCATTGCGATTCCATATATGCAGAAACTTGATGGTGAAAAAGTATTAATTGGCGACAATCTCTCATCTCATCTATCTGAGGAAGTTATTAGTTTTTGTAGTCAATATAACATAAGGTTTATTTTCCTGCCAGGCAACTCGACACATTTGACTCAGCCGCTTGATATTGCCTTCTTTAGGCCTTTAAAAGTTGCCTGGCGCAAAATTTTGCGTGAATGGAAACAGGAATGAAAGAGCCGTCAGTTCTAAAAAGCATTTTTCCTCGGCTTCTCACAAAACTCATCAAGGAAATTGAGCCTAATTCAGCAAACAATATAAGGTCTGGATTTTGCAAAGCTGGTTTAGTTCCCATTAATAGAGACAAAGTTATCTCCATGATTCCAAAAGTTGGCGATAATAACGAGGAAATACAAACTATAACAAATAACTTAGATGGATCTTTTTGTGACCTGCTTAAGCAAATGCGCTATGGTGATAATGACATTAAAAAGAAAAAATCTGGAAAGAAAATAAATATTCAAGCTGGAAAAAGTGTTCGATATGAAAAAAGTTCTGAGTCTGGAAGTGGCTCAGGAAATCATGAAGATATCGAGTTTTCATCATCCGAAACAGAAAATAATGACCTTTCCGATAATCCACCAATCGAATCCGAAGAAGAGGAACGAAATCTAGAAAGGAACAGCTCTGCTAAAAATGTGGTTGTCAGATATGGAAAGACATTTAAAAATGTTAGTGCAGTCCTACAAGACGAAATAAAAATTAATGATTGGCTTCTAGTGGGTTTTCCTACAGAAATTAAAAAAGCTAGCTCATGCCGCAGTTTGCGTTTTTATTTATGCCAAGTTGTTAATAAAACTGACACCGACATTTCTGGAAATTTTCTTCGCGAGAAGCAAACAAGACATTTTTTAGGAAACGTGTTTCAGTTTCTCGATAAACAAGAAATATCAGAGTTTCCATTCGATCAAGTCGTGGGAAAAGTGGAGCCCCCCGTAAAATATCTACGAGGCTATTTAAAATTTTTTGTAAACTTCCTTAACTTTTAGTCTGATATTTTTAAATATTTTGCCAAAGAATACTAGTTTTTGTTTGTAACTTAAGTTCCTGTTTATTTAAGTGTTATCATAAGAAAAATATATTTTTTATTTATTATTAAAATGGTCTGTTTTATTTATACCATATGCCTATAATTAATAAATACATTTTTAAAAAAAATGTATATTGATCCTATTCGCCACAAAGGCCGGCAAATGCAATTTAACATAAAATTATAAGGCATATTCTATTCACCCCAGCCGTGTGGTAGGATCAGCAAACAAAAAAAAATATATGAGTTAAGGGAAACACCTTATATAAAATTTGGGGTTATAATATGATAGTACTAGCCTTAACTCATATTTGTGTGCAAAGAAAAAAAAATTAGCACTTAACCCTAAAAAGTTATGACTGCTCTAAACTGAAAAATGATTCACCCTATTTTACGGTATTTGGTATATCTATTATTTGTTCAAAGCTATGTAATTTACTATTATTACAAAAATAAAATATATAATCAAGAAGTACACTTTTCGTTTCTCTCGCAAGTCTACATTTTATCTATGTGCAGTCTCGAAAAATAAATTTTCAGGAATGTAATAGAACGGTAAACAGCAGTCACAAAAGGATGTAAGGAGCAATAACACGAAATAAACCAAGGAAACAAAATCGGAGGCGGTTTAGTATTGTCTATCCCGCTCATATACCCTAAATAGCATTGCATCCCTTTTATAACAGATTTTATGTTGGCGGCACATAGTTCGCCGAGGATCCGGAAATAGGACTAGGCTATAGAATTTTCTTAAAATATGCGCAACTTTTCTTTTTTACTTCCGGCTGTGTTTACAATTCGTGTCGGCCAATGTTGTTTTATGTTATTTTACGATAAACAAGTTCTCTTGTCTAACAAATCAGCGACGCTTGGATGTGTGTTTGATGTGTCTGGGAGGATAAAATCGATATTGAATCTTTTGTTGTACCTGAACACTAAAATATAATCGGGATATAACACGTTAAATCGGGTGCCTCCAGTTTAATCTAATTTCTAATTAAGTGCTTTCGTCTATAATCCCAAATCTTGCGTGCAAACAATAACTTATAAATTGGTTTTAAAGATCAGCGTAATTGGTTTGGTTAATTGAAAACAGAAAGTGACTGAGTTCTAGATTAATTTTTAATGTAAGGGAGACGTAAAATATGTATTAAGGAGCGTTTAATTAGTTTTGTTAAAGTATTAAACAATTATCGGACGCCTCTTTATTGATGATGGTATAGATACATTATATAAAATAAAATCATAAAATGATCATCTTGCATACAAATTAATTTTAATTTGTTACTGTGTTGTACCTAGATATCATTAGGGAAGCTCAGTTACCTTTTCAGTTTGTTAATTATGTATTGCTAACTTGTAGACAAGCGCGACGAGCGAAGCGTGCGGGGAGCAACATTTCATAGGGGTACTAAATTTGAAGGCGAGCAGATATAAAAAGTATACAAAAATGACAAAAATCATTGCATTACATAATATCCATTATTTTTAGTAGAAACAGTGATATTGTAACGGTAATTCTGTACATTTTTAGAGGACATCCAGTATATACACAAGTACCTAATAATATTTATATAATTTTGTCAAGCCATTTGTTTTAATGAACGTATATAAAACTGATTCATAGTTGTTATATTTCTAAAATAACATTGTAGCATAAAAGGGAGTTTACTCTGGAGGGTGGTGCATTATTTTGCATAATGCCTACCCGAATATTATTTCCTTCTTATTTTCGACTTATCGTGCGCGGACAGGGTGACGTCGTGCGCCAAGTACTAATTGTAATTGCCAATAGTTTTTCTAAAAGGATTTTCGGCGAAAGTGGATTCGATTCCAAAAGAGCACGACTGACCGCAGGTTCCGTAAAGACGGTGTCGCCATTATTCTTTCTATGCATGTACAATTATAAATTTGTTGAGTGCCAAACAAATAGGAAAAGGCCATTCTAATTAGAAGGTACGTTTCTTTATATTGTGTTCAGTTTTTTGCAGTCCCTAGCAGTAAAATATATGTTAAAATACATTAATTCTCTTATAGATTTGTCGGCCTTATTTTTATTGGTTACCTTACTTTGCCGAATAATTCAGAACCACTTGTGAAAATCGAATCTCACGAAGCTGTTTCACTTACAATATGATGTCATACCCTGTACCGATGCACCTCTAATAATATTTGCTTGCGTTGCATTGTCCTGCTGCACCGTAAGAGGCAGACCGTTTCCAAGGCAGTTAGACACACACCCTATCCAGAGTGGCGTAAATTACAGGTCCCAAAAACCGTTTTATGTTGCGATATTTAAGGATAACACCAGGTCAGATCTACCCTTTATTTTTATGCTAGTGTTTCAAAGTTATGAAATTCCAAAAGAAGTGCAGGGCCGCTATAATTAGAGTTTCCAGAAACTTAATGACATAATCAACATTTGTTATAAAAACTTTAGATATCTACCTTCCATTTTATTACTTTTTAATTTTGCCTAAAATGTGAACCTGAAATAGTACTATTTACAGGGTGATCCAAATTCAAGAGTTAACTAAACTATACATAAACAATAATTTATCATTGGACTATTCTCACATCAAAAATCACTTCCTTTTTATTAAATATTACTGTAATTAAATATTTATCAAATTAAAATCCTATTGAATCGCATCTGTGTATTTGTGTAACTTCTTAGTATGAATATCAAAGACCTAATTATAAACTAAGTGGCGCCCTTATATAACCATCAGAAAGTAGGTAATATATATACAGTGATTTTTGATACACAAATTTGCAATCCTTACTCACACTCATTGTTCACCGACCGAGAGCTGCCACCCCGCATGTGTAATTTTCCCTAAGAGAGTCACAATATAACAGTTTTTGCCAATTTTGAGGCGTTAGATAATAAAGATGATAAGAATTATTTACAAATTTATTTTTATCTATCTATCAATTACCCAAGGGCGAAAATAATAGAGAGTGACTAATTTACAATACAGTACGGAAGGTGAGGGTAGCATGATTACCTAAGCGTACCACTTGAGAAGAGTTCAAAGCACACAAAATTATAAAAAATTAAGTTGACGTCGACTGAACCTAGCACATTAACAATTTACTTTAAAGGTGCCCCTGTGCCATCCTCTCTACAAATTAAAATGCCGTCCTTTTGGACGGCGATTGCCCACCACCACCACCCACTTACTTCTACCTGATTCGCACTCCGCAGATATCACACTTAAGGCTTGTCCTCATGGACGCAAAATTCACGAATTTTTGCACGAATTTTGCAACTTCTGTTTTAATTATTTATGGCGGGAAAGTTCCTACTTTCATTATTATGTGGTATTAATAAATGTGTTTTAAGCTTCTGACAATCTATCATAGCAGTTTCATAATGAAAATGATAGAAAATGTTATAGTTGACAACATTTGTTACAAATAGAGATTTTCAAACCATTAAATAAATTGCGAAAATATTTGCGAATTTCGCATTCAAATGGACAAAAGGTTTCAGAATACATACATACTATTCACTATTGGTTACTAGCACCACAGTATAGGGAGGCCAGTAAAAACACTCGGGCCGATATAATAAGTCGCGCATAGCAGCAGTTAGATGTTTAAATATAACATCTATAATAGTAGAGTTTCTTTAGATTTCCTAAAGGCATAAATAAGTAACAAGTAATATATAATATACTGTACAAACCATAAATGATATTTTACTGCTATTGCCTTACCTATTAACTTGTTTCTTAAGTATAACACTGGAATATAAATACTTCTCATGAAAGTGAAGTTTAAAATATACATATTTATATTTTTCACAAATACAAATTTTTATTTTAGAACAAAGTTCTGTGCAGAGGCTTCTCATAGAGAAGATTTATTAGAAAAGCTGCTCAGGATTAGTAATAGTTCATACAAACTATGTCAAATACATTTTTAAAATAATATGTTTTCTAACGATTCGCGCAATAGATTACACAAAGAGGCCGTTCCAACGTTTCCTGCATAAGACGGCTCATCTTCAAATTATGTAGATGATCATATTTCTTGTACTCGCTATAATGAGAGTAAGTCTCAAAGCAAAATAATAAAAAATATTTTTTTTTCTAAATTTACATTTTACTGCACTTTTATCTCCAATTTTCAAAGTTAACTAAACATAATTTTTCTGTTCTGAAAAATACTTGTCTTCTGGTTTACGTAGATCATTTAAGGTAAAAAAAAATCATAATAAATTATTTGTCCACTAAACTTCAAACGTCAAATTTAAAAAAAAATAGAAAAAAATGTAATTATCGCTAATAACAAAAAAAGTAAATAAATAAATAAAAATGTTTTGTAGTGCAATAATATATATTTTAAACTCTTTTTTTTTAAAGTGTCCAAAGAAGCAAATCGAATTTTCACACTGTATGTTAGTAGCAGTAAATCATAGTATATAATACATGTTGAATTACCCATTTATAACTGTATAATGAATTATTACATAATGTGGATAAATATAACGTAAAATTGCATGTGGAATAACTACCCTTTAACGCGAAAATATCTTATTCCGGTCCTGATCATCGATTCTGTAAATTCTATCGGATGCGCTATCGCACTCACATTTCGAGGTCGCCGCAGAAAATTGAAAGCAGTTCAAAGTACCGACAACGGAGTGAAACTGCTGGTCTACCTATGCTGTGCTAGCACTGTCACTACAACGGTCACACATTAATACTATCATATCGTACCGCTTTCCGTATGACCTCAATAAATCCATGTTTCCTCAAAATTTATTATATTCTTCGATCCAGATTCTGACCTTTTAATATTTATTTTAAAAAGTTTCCTAGCCGTATCACTATTTTGTCTTTTTCGATCAGTTTACTCTTTTCGATTTCATTTATACGGAAATTCACCTACTATAATTCATATGTCACGCATAGATATAGCAATCCAATTTTTTTTTTGACGAAACCTGATTTTAAAAATACCGTCTTCCTGCCGCAAGTTTCCATTATTTTCCTTTTCGCAGTTGTACTTTTTACCACTTTTTTATTTGCACTATACATATGCTACTCACGTACATTTTTGTTAATTAAATTGTTGGCGTCAATTCGCCACAGTCAATAGAAAACTGCGGTGCATGCGTACTTACTGCAGCAGAGGCTGGGTAATCGGGTATGCTCTCAGAGATATGCGGCACACGATTTTATAGGAAAAATATACGGGCTGCATGTATGTCCTTTGTGTCGACTGCTATAAATTGTGTGCAGGTTTACCACACGTGTCACTCTCTAGATTTTCGGCCATATAGTATAGAACATTCCGAGCTATTCAAGTGTTTTTTTAGTGGGATAATGACCAAAAATGAAATAACACTATATTTATTTCCTTGCCGTAGTTTCGGTGTTATTTTTACACCATATTCAGGGCTCCACAATATAAAAGTACAAAAATGTTTTTTTAAAAATAAATTAATTAAACAGTTAAAATATAAAATAAAAATTTTGTCAATAAACACAATTCAGTTTTTACAAGATTAAACATTTCAAAATAAATACATGTAGAATATTTAGTCCTGATCCTGTCACAATTACAATAAAAAAGCCAGATTAAAATACAAAGAAAAATTATAGTAATAAAAATAAACTGCAACCACCAAGTGGCAGTAAGATATTTAATTATATGACATATAAATAACTCTTTTTTTTTTCTCAACTCACCTAAATTTGAAATGTCATTCGTCTAAAAATATAGTGTCAAACATCAGATCTTAGTTTTTGATTTACTGTAAAATCTACTGGCAATAGTATTTTCATTTTTAAACGTTATCTTTTGGTTGTGCTCTGAGACCCCATTCGAATTTAAATCTAATGTTATTTATAGAATACCTTGCGAAAGTTGTGATAAGAGTTATATTGGTCAAACGGGTAGATATATAAAAACTCGCATCTCAGAACATGAAAGGGATGTTAAAAAACCAAATATTTTGCATCCAACGGCACTTGTAGAACATTCAAGGAATTTCAATCACCATTTCGAATTTGACAAAACCAAAGGGCTTGGGTGTAAAAACAGTCTATTCAAGAGGTTACTGGAGGAAATGGTTTATATCAAAAAGATTAAAAGTGTTAATAATCGGAAGGATATAGACAATTTAAGTTCTGTTTATTATAATTTAATTGGCAGAATTTATTTGTAACAATACTTTAGATTACTATATTTGTGTGTTTAATGAGCGCGATGGTTTGAAGTTTATAAATAAAAGGAAAGGAAGAAATTATCATTTATCTTGTATTTACTGAAAAGAAAAAAAGAGAGGAAAAAAATATGATGCCTATCTACACATATTGGAACTTATTTTTACATTTTAATCCTGCTAAACAACAAGGCAATTTATTAACAACAACCTTACTGTGGGAAAAGAGAAACCGCACTATTTTGTTTCATGGGTCATAAGTGCATTTATAAGTATCTAGATATAATCTTCTTGATGTTTGATAATAGATTTTTAGATGCAGGACATTTCAAATTTCGATGAGTTGGGAAAAAAAAAGTTATTTATATGTCATATAATTAAACATATTGCTGGCACTTGGTGGTTGCAGTTTTTTTTTAATCTGTTTTTTTTTTTATTATTTTAATTGTGACAGGATCAGGACTAAATATTTTATATGTATTTATTTTGAAATGTTTAATCTTGTAAAAATTGAATTGTGCTTATTGACAAAATGTTTATTTTATATTTTAACCATTTAATTAATTTATTTTTAAAAAACATTATTGTATTTTTATATTGTACAGCCCTGAATATGGTGTAAAAATAACACCGAAACGTCGGCAAGGAAATACATATAGTGTTTTTTTATTTTTGGTCTTTATCCTACTAAAAAAAACCGCTTGAATAACTAAGCAAGACCGCCAATTAAAGAAACCTTAATTTCGAGCTATATTCAAATTGTTTCTTGACACGTTTTTGAGACCGCAGAAACTTCGAGAACCTTAAAAATATATATAAGCAGATCGGTTTCGCCGCCGTTCAGTTTATGTCATTTTATGTTCCGAAGTCAAACACGAATGAGTGAAATGTCAAAGTAAAGATTTGACAGTTGTGCATTTGTTTTAAGTACATTTGTTGTGTAATAAAATAGTAAGAATAACGTTTGTTTTTCTATGTGACGTATTTTAAAGCTAAATCAACGTAGAGGTTACAATATTTAAGCCATTAGGATACATTTCCTTACAATTCCTATTAATGAAGGCATATACTGAAATACATATATTGAAATACAACATTTGGAAGTCCATGAAATTAATAAAATAAAACTTTAAATCAAGTCAGAAATTAAATAGAATTAATTTAGAGGAAATTGAAAATAATTATAACAACAAATTCAAGTAATAAAATATTATATTATTAAGTCAGATTCTTTAAAAGAAAAATCAATCAAAAGAGTATGATTAAGAATAAAGATGGAGCCAATAAAACTAGTAAATTTTAGAAAACAAAATTGTAGAAAACTTATAAGTTGACTTAAATAAAAATAATTAAACACTTGATATTCAAAATTATATAAAATTGAAAGGAAAAAACTTATTGAATATTTATAATAAGTAATTATAACCCAACCAGCAAAATAGTTTTATAATTTTCAGGTTATACGACAATTATGTTTTATTGCTGTATTATATTGTTTTCGAAACATATATTTGTTTAATTATAGCGGTAGTACCATTATTTTGTTGTCAGTAACTGAAATATTTTATAAATTTATCACAAGAATGTTTTGGCAGCTAAATTATAAAGCAGCTTGAACGACTATATACAGGGTGCCTCAGGTATTACTGGCATCCTTGAAAGGGATGATTGTATAGTGCAAATAAATAAGATTTACTAAAATATACCTATATCCAAAAGTTCACCATTTTTACAGGGCGTCAAAGATTTCGAAATTTTTATTATATTTCTTATTTACTTGGAAACCTTTACTGATAAATCAGTAATAGTTCTCGGTTGTAATGAAATATCTTTAGCCTAATTATTCAGCATGTTTAAATATTCCTATCATCACCAGTGGCATAGAAACCCCGTGGCACTCTTTTTTTATTTAAAATAAAAATGGTACGTCTCAATTATAAAAAAAAACGGAAGATACTTTTACTACTATTTTGATTATTTTGAACGAATAATTATTCTTTAAAATGCATCTTACTTAGGTAATTGTTCCTAATATTGGAGAGTTAAAACGAATTTTAACGTCATTAAATTTCAAAAAAAAAACAATTTTATTTTAATTATGATAATATTGTAAATAATCATATAATAAGCGGCACATAAAATTCATTAGATATGAGCCATACAAATCACAATAAAATTTTCTCCGCATTAAAAATTGCTTTCACTAAGTACACTAAAACACGTAAACTAATATTGAGTAATATACTACACAACATTCCAGTTGCAGACATTGTGATAGAGATGCTTATTATTTATACCTTCTGAAATACTCAAGTATTTATAGAATATTTTTATTAAACCGGGTTAGTAAATTTAGCTAAATTAATTATTTATTTTAGATAATTATTAAATACAGCTTTGTCTGTGGAATTGTTCATTAGCATATCTAGATGTTTAGTATCAGAGAGCATACATAATATGACTTAATTGATAGAAATTATAGAAGAATTCATTTATATTATCTTAAAATACCTTTACAATACAGTAAAAAATTTTGAAAAGCTAATAATGAAGAGTATATAGGTAGATATTGTGGGTGTAATTCAAGGCTTTAGTCCGCAAAGTAGTTAGTTCTACAAAATATTGTTAATACCTAAAAAACATATAAAAAACATCCTTCTTTGTGGATCATCTATTTTTACTTATTTAATGCAGACATTTTCGTGGAGATAATCAATTTATATTGATGCTAAAATATGTTTCCCTCAATATATGAAGCAATGACTTTCTTCTTGTTTAATCTCATTAAGAGGCAATACAGATGTAGAATTTATTACTTGCTGTAATATGATACCGTAATATGGAACCTAGATAAATATTCTTCCACGTTGCTTTCAACCATTATATATTGGTTCTAAATATTATGTAAGTATACCTATATTTACATTTCAAAGTAATTTTGGTGTCTTATGCCGTGCCCATATTTTTTGTATACCGGTGTTTTTTACAGGGCATTATTTTTTGTGGCTAAAGAGAAAGCGACAGTGACATATGACGAGTTGATATTTAGGCCGTAACGTATCTGGCCTACGCACCCATTCCTGCGACCCAATCGATTTTTAGCTACGGGAAAGACCAAGCGTATAAACTCAAGAAATACATTCTATTTAAATCATAAATACGGGAGAGACTAAATGCATAAACTTAAGAAATACATTACATTTAAATCATAAAACATAAATTTAAATAAATATTGTCGATTATTTTACCCTAATTTTCAGTAAATTTAAATAAGTTCCCATGTATAAGGAAGAATTCAGACAACTTATGTCACAGTCGACGTTACGCAATTGCTTCATCGATACAAACATGTATGCGAATCCACTTCGTTATTCTATAGAACTTCAATCAGATTTAAACTTAATTCAAGAACGATGTAATGACTGGTTAATGCCTATTAACCCTAGTAAATGTAGTGTCTTCTATTTGGTCGATCAGATCCTAAAACTAATTATTTAATTAATAACATTGTTGTTCCACCGGTGTGAAAGCAGCACCCAAAGATAGCACCCGAAATTTCCGAAGATAGCCGAATGACCATGGACGTTCATTGACTACGGTACAAAATATTAAAATGATATTGTGAGTTCCAGGGCGTTATCTCATACTAAGTAACATACTGGGGATAATACTTAGTATAAGAGTTCTTCAAGGGATGCTTATCACTCAGAAAAAATATGATCAACTAGAAATGGGTCCCAGGGAAAATATGATAGCATCGGAAAAAAATATTTTCCAATATCTCGGAAAATACATGCCGTTGCAACTTGTCACTTGGTATGTAGTTTGCTCAAGGGATACACATGACGTAGAAAAAATATGATCGACTACAAATGGGTCTCAGGTGGTGAAATATGATAGCACCCGAAAAAAATATTTTCCAATATCTTGGAAAATACATGCCGTTGCAACTTGTCACTTGCCATGTAGTTTCCTCATGGGATACACATCTTGTAGAAAAAATATGATCAACTAGAAATGGGTCCCAGGGGGTGAAATATGATAGCACCCGATATTCTACATGATGTGTATTGCTTGAGGAAACTACATACCAAGTGACAAGTTGCAACGGCATGTATTTTCCGAGATATTGAAAACTATTTTTTTCTGATGCTATCATGTTTCACCCTCTGGGACCCATTTCTAATCGATCATATTTTTTCTACGTCATGTGTATCCCTTGATCAAACTACATACCAAGTGACAAGTTGCAACGGCATGTATTTTCCGATGCTATCATATTTTACTCCCTGGGACCCATTTCTAGTTGATCATATCCTTTGAAGAACTCTCATACTAAGTATCATCGCCAGTATGTTACTTAGTATGAGATAACGCCCTGAAACTCACAATATCATTTTGATATTTGTACCTTTGTCAACGAACGTCCATGGTCATTCGGCTATCTTCGGAAATTTCGGGTGCTATCTTTGGGTGCAGCTTTCACACCGGTCGTTGTTCCTACGGCAACACTTCAGAATGACCTTGGTATTACCATATGTAACGACCTATCCTGGTCAAAATAAACAGCTGCAAGAAATTCACAAATTTAGTAGGTTTCCTAATACGGAATAGTCAAGACGAAGGCAATTATGAAAAGTTGTGATGATTTTAATACAACAACAGAGATGCTCGTTACTTTATACCTTCTGATACCTTTACGATGCAGTTAGTAAGTAAATTTGCTTTCTTTGATGGATTTTATTCTACAAAAATGTCGTATTATTGCTACTAAAGATATCTACTACTACTGCTAAAATAGAGTCCTTATAAAATTGTTGTTTAATTTATTTGTTACTACTATATAACTATTTTTTAATTGTTTCCAACAGCCTCACAAAATCTCACCGGCAACTAAAGTATTTATAATATGGTGCTAATTTTGATTGTATAGTTGTTGTACAATGTTTCTTATTCATCTCTTATTAAATTCATCACATTGTTATAAAATAGGAGTCGTAAACAAAGACGGTTTGTGTGTTGGTGTAATATCTCGTAGCAGAACAACATACAGCCAACGAACACAACAATGAGGTTAACTTCATACCTTTGCAGGGACTGCAAGGCAAGGTACAAGTGAAAAACAACATGTAATATTTGTGGTAAAGCAATGTCTAACGTATCTGTTTACGAATTGTGGCACTAACGTATAAAATATATTTAAATTTTTTTTATTATTTTCACGGGCGCATATTTTTGGTCGAATACAGTGTAATTAAGTAAAATAGGGCGCATTATGCAAACAATGAAAAGGTTGATATAAAGTGAAGTGATAGTGATAGCAATAGTTTTGTTTTTATATATTTTTAGGTATTAATAATATTGTGTGAAACTAACTACTCAGTGGACAAAAGCCCCAACCTGCGTTGAATTACACCCACAATATCTACCCATATATTCCTTATTATTAGCTTTTGTAACATTTTTTTACTGTATTAGAAAGGTATTTTAAGCTAATATAAATCAAATCTCCTACAATTCCTATCAATGAAGTCATATGTATGTTCTCTGATACCAAACATCTAGGTATGCTAATGAACAATTCCACAGACAAAGCTCTATTCAATAATTATCTAAAGCAAATAATCTAATTTACTCACTCTATAAAAATCTAACTTCACTTTTTTGGCAGTGGGAACACGACAAATTCAACCACAATAGATGAGATCTGACCTATTTCTGCATTTTTAGGATTGCTTCTTCAGGTGGTCTCCTTTAAGTTGAATCAAATATCTAACTATAAAAATTATTATAAAAATTAAAATTATTTGAAGTTAAATATCGACAATGACAAAAAGTGACATCCTGTCAATGAATTAAATATGACAATACCTACTTGAAAAATGTTCACCTTTTATGTAAAAGTTTTTATATATTTTTAGGTATTAATAATATTGTGTGAAACTAACTACTCAGTGGACAAAAGCCTCAACCTGCATTGAATTACACCCACAATATCTACCCATATATTCCTTATTATTAGCTTTTGTAACATTTTTTTACTGTTTTAGAAAGTTAGTTTCACACAATATTATTAATACCTAAAAGTATATAAAAACTTTTACATAAAAGGTGAACATTTTTCAAGTAGGTATTGTCATATTTAATTCATTGACAGGATTGGACTTTTTGTCATTGTCGATATTTAACTTCAAATAATTTTAATTTTTATAGTTAGATATTTGATTCAACTTAAAGGAGACCACCTGAAGAAGCAATCCTAAAAATGCAGAAATAGGTCAGATATCATCTATTGTGGTTGAATTTGTCGTGTTCCCACTGCCAAAAAAGTGAAGTTAGATTTTTATAGAGTGAGTAAATTAGATTATTTTCTTTAGATAATTATTGAATAGAGCTTTGTCTGTGGAATTGTTCATTAGCATACCTAGATGTTTGGTATCAGAGAACATACATATGACTTCATTGATAGGAATTGTAGGAGATTTGATTTATATTAGCTTAAAATACCTTTCTAAAACAGTAAAACAATAGTTTTGTGTTGAAGTGTAGTAAAATTGTGGTAGATAATCTGTTTTATTTTTAGTGTAACACTGACAACGCTGTGGAATACGATACAATTTACAATAACAACTCATAAAAGCCTTCATCGTTAGCGGTCCTCAACAAGTTTTCTATTGAAAAATTACAAAATTTATGTGTTCTACCCAGTGAACTGTACTGCTGATTAAAATATTTACACTTATTTAGGGTTCACCCTGAATATTTTTGACTGTGCCTTCATACTATCCCATTCCAATGATGCTACTTAAAAAATAGAAAATGACTCCCTTTATATTATTTTATACTTACTGAATGTCATTACATGTATTTAATTTAAATACTGATGTAGAAAATAGCGTAAAAATGAACTTGTTTTGGAAATAAGTTGTCTAAAATTGTTTCCTAGACATGCAATATGGATGAAATAATAAAGTTTTAAATCCATATCCACTTTGAAATATATCTTTTGAGCCGTGTCGACCTATCTAACATACAAATACACAGTTAAAAATTCATGAAGGATATGTATAGAAAGAGTCAGGGGAAGATATCATACAATTTCTTATTTATTCAGAAAGGGATGTTATGTTACGTAAACGTGGACATACACAGTGATGCAAAACTGATGTGTTCTTGCATGCGAACAAATCTGAAGTAAACTTCACAGTATGACAGACGCATGCAATTTACCTGGCAAGTTCACTTCAGTTTCCGATAGCAAGTAATTTGATCAACATTAAACAACCAATTTATTAAATTTAATGTAGAAATAACAACAAAAGCTTTATTTGTGAAATTGAGATTAATAAGTCTTGCCTGTCAAAATGGCGCATATTGGAAAACTTTCTTTGAAGTCATTTGCTCTAAGAAACGCAACTTGAAAGACTGATACGTTAGCATCAGTAACGTAACTTGCAAGTTATATTCACTACAAAGTATCGAATTGGACTGTAGCATTATTTTAAAGTAGCAGTAAAGTTACCACTGCCATTTCTTAGTTACATGTTTCCTATAGCGAAGTAGCAAAGCTACATCTATTGGCCATTCGGTTCATACATTGCTGTAGAAACCATTGAAAGCTAGTGACTTCTATCACAAGTCGACGATAATGGTATATTGCAAATATGGAATTGCAGAAAACAACTACTCTGCGGGCTAATACCCCGACCAGCATTGAATTACACCTGTAAAACATATAGCAAACAGCTAAAATCACTCGTCAGTATGCCTTAGCTGAGGTAACAGACGAATAACTTTAGCTGTTTTGAGTCTGTCTAACCCGACAGTAGGAACCACGCGTATCGCGACTTAAAACAGCTAAGGTTATTCGGCTGTTACCTCACCATGGCATACTGATGAGAGCTAATAAGCTCGAAACCCGTACATGACTGGTGGGCTGCTGACGAGTGACTTTAGCTGTTTGCTATAGGTTTTCAAGGTGTAATTCAATGCTGGTCGGGGTATTAGCCCGCAGGGTAGTTGTTTCCTGGAATTACGTGTTTGCAACATTTTTCCTGTTGTTCATTCTAAACACGGTACTTCTGACGTTTGCACTGAACACATTCCTTGAATTTTATCTTCAAGTAGTCGCTGAATACTTATCCGTGTATTATTATTTTTATTGCATTTCGTTATTTCTTTGTGGCTTTGCTTGTTACCCCTGTTGCATGTTTTTTCCGTTGGAATTTTTGTAGTGTTTTGACCCAGATATTAAATCTGGGTAACAATCAAAACTACTTGAAAGTGATTACAATTTTGGAGCCATATTTTATTTAGTAACATGGGTTATTCACTGCTACGATCATTTGCCACTTTCTAATTTTGAAAACTTAAAGGTCGTCCCACTGGTAACTGAGATGTCTCCAAAATTAGGAGATCTACTTATAGGTCACGTAATTGTAAAGTAACTAGAAGTAGCTGAAAATACTGTAGTGACTGCAACTTTGTTGTATTCAGTTATTTAGTATTTATTAAATATAATTTGATTTTAATGTATAAAATACGGAAAAATAAATTATTTAGTATCACCAAAGTTGACAGAATAAATATATAAGTTGTTTCACTCTCGAACACGCCCCGCCCTACCAATTCCGCTCTTCTCACCCGTCTCGGGGACCGTTCGGTACCCAGCATCCTACATGGTGGCCGACGCTAGAACTGTAACGTGTTGAGTGCGATCGATATAGTGTGAAACAAAAAACTTTGAACATATGTTAGTGTTTACTTTATTTTTCTGCAAAAAATGCTCGTGATAAATTAGAATCTTCATTTTAAAGATTGTCCTGATCAATGCTATAAAAAAATTGGAATTCAAATGAAACATCAAACAATTGTTTTGTATGAACCAACAAGTAACTCCTTTGTACTGGTATTTATTAAAAAAAGTGTAATATGCAATAATTATGTAAGTAGGTACTTAATTGTGTCATGTAAATTTTACACTCAAACATTTTTAGTTCAAGCAGAGTTTCTGATAATACCAAAACTATTTTGGCGCCAAAATTTAAAGATGCTGAAGTTCAAACTGGTACTCCGATTCAAGTGATACCTGTGTATAAACAGTATATAATAAAAATGGTTTGTGCAGTAACATGTTTAAATAAATTAAAAAAATTTGTCTCAAATTAATTTATATACGTATAGAAATACCCAAATAAATAAAATAATATTGAGTACTAAAAAATGACGTGGACATACTTATACATTGGATTTCCATTTGAGTAATTTTTTTTACTGAAAAAAATATAAACTTAGTTTATTAAATTAAAGAATATAATGAATGTTTAATATATTTCAGATGAAGATTGCCAAACGTCACAAACACTTTCGTGTAGGAGTCCAAAAAAAGCTGAATTTAAAGAGCAAGTAAAAAACCTATACTGCAGCATTTGAAACTTATAAACAATATATAGGTATTATATTATTTCCTATTTTAGTTTTAAAATAATGTATATTGCTTTTTTAAATATTTAAATAAATATGGCTACATTATTTTTTATATAGTAAAGTACCTACATATTTTATTTTAAAATTTACAAGTGAATATATATGACTTCCAAGATTAACTAACAAAACTTTATACATTTACCTATATATCTTTTATAATATTTATATTTATTAAATTACAAATATTTCATTTATACAATAAGCAACCTTACATCACACTTTTGGAATATCCCTCGTATATAAATATTTCCCAATTGGAAAGAAACTACTTTTTTAAGTCCCTCGTAATTGGCTATATTTTGCGACAGTATTTACGTGCGACAGTATTTACGTGCGACAGTACGGCATTGACCTCAAAACATCAAAGTGCCGACAGAGAGTGGTATAACTTATATTTATTCAGTAAACTTTGGTATCACATATAAACACACGTGCTGAACTGCATTCATATATTACACATTCTGGAGAAAATTATAATATAACATTTTCAGAAACAAATTATATCCAGAAACAGATGCTTGGAGATAGAGACTGTTTAATTCGCTGCCAGATAAAGGTAAAAATTCTGTGAATATAAATATATTTATAAAAAATTTGATGAAATTGTATTTGCACTAAATATTCTGCTTATTTGTAAATTTGTTGTTATTTTTTATAAACTTCAATATGTAATAGCAAATGCTAAATAAATAAATTGAAATTGAAATTGAAATTGAAATTGAAAAATTTATACAGTAAAGTAGCAAATTTGGTTGCGGTTACGGAATAGTTACTCTTTGAAGATTCCAGTCTCAGTTAGTGTTACTTTGGTGCTAGTTGTGAGGAATATCAAGGCATACAAAAGAAAAAAACATTTGGAATGATATCACTACAAATTTTTCTTTGATGTATAATAGAATCGAATAACATTTATTTCTTTAAAGACAAAAATACAATTTTGTATAGGAATTGTCAAAATAGAAAAATACTAACTACAACAAAAAAAATTCGTCAAGAGTGTAAAAACATTTATGAAGTAAATAACTCTTCAAATCAACCTTAAAAATTGTCACATTTTTAGCATTCTAATATGAACACCTAAATGATCAAATTTTAAGACCCCCGGCAAGTAGGTGAGTTCAGTGAAACTTTGTATTAAAAAAATGGTATATGATATTTATCATTTTGCCGCGTGTTAATGTGATGAATATCACTAATCTTCAAAAATTTGTTTTTATTCGTATACACATACACCGAGAGTTCATATACCAATAGACAACACAAAGTTAAAATTCTATACACTTTAAAAATATTCCTGCATGATACAGTACTAATAACACCAGCCATACCTTAACATTCTTGTTTTGTGCAATGAAAACATCTAAAAGTGAGGCTGAAGGTCCACAGACACAAACCATATCTCAACCTAGACTCCACTAGGCCATGGTAAATGTTAAGAACCGGTTCTTTAGTTAAAACTGATTTTACATTATGAATTAAATATAATATAGAATTTAATTTAGTTATTAATTGGTCACATTGAACTTTCCATTGTAGATATTCATCCATAACTATTCTTAAAAACTTTATTGCTGTATTTTTTGATAAAATATGTTATCCGATTGTTAAATTTAAAGAATTACATATTCTCTGGCGATTATGAAATCTTATATAATGAGTTTTTTCTGCATTACAGTGTTGTTTGTAAAAAGTATACCAGTTATTTAAAATGTCTAGCACCTTGTTACATTTAACTTCTACAGTTTTATCAGTTTTTTCTGAAATAATAATTGATTGATCGTCAGCAAACATGGTAATAAACATATCAGGTGTCAAAGTATCCAGTTCATTTGTATACAGGAATAGGAATAGTATGGGACCCAACACAGAACCTTGAAGGACACCCATTTCAACATCTTTACTCACTGAATTAAAAATTTTATTTATACTGCCATGGTCATCACTACAATGAGTCAAACTAACATATTGTTTCCTATTTTTTTTAAATGAGGAAATCTAGTCCAGTGCCTCACCCCGTACAGCGTATGCATATAATTTTGCTAATAATTGTATGTGTCTTTTACTACTTCTTATGCCGTTATCTGATCTTTCTCCGAGAAAATTACATACTGATACCAAAAAATTGAAGTTAGATTTTTATAGTGTGAGTAAATTAGATTATTTTCTTTAGATAATTATTGAATAGAGCTTTGTCTGTGGAATTGTTCATTAGCATACCTAGATGTTTGGTATCAGAGAACATACATATGACTTCATTGATAGGAATTGTAGGAGATTTGATTTATATTAGCTTAAAATACCTTTCTAAAACAGTAAAAAAATGTTACAAAAGCTAATAATAAGGAATATATGGGTAGATATTGTGGGTGTAATTCAAATCAGGTTGAGGCTTTTGTCCACTGAGTAGTTAGTTTCACACAATATTATTAATACCTAAAAATATATAAAAACTTTTACATAAAAGGTGAACATTTTTCAAGTAGGTATTGTCATATTTAATTCATTGACAGAATGTCACTTTTTTGTCATTGTCGATATTTAACTTCAAATAATTTTAATTTTTATAATAATTTTTATAGTTAGATATTTGATTCAACTTAAAGGAGACCACCTGAAGAAGCAATCCTAAAAATGCAGAAATAGGTCAGATCTCATCTATTGTGGTTGAATTTGTCGTGTTCCCACTGCCAAAAAAAAGTGAAGTTAGATTTTTATAGTGTGCGTGAATTAGATTATTTTCTTTAGATAATTATTGAATAGAGCTTTGTCTGTGGAATTGTTCATTAGCATACTTAGATGTTTGGTATCAGAGAACATACATATGACTTCATTGATAGGAATTGTAGGAGATTTGATTTATATTAGCTTAAAATACCTTTCTAAAACAGTAAAAAAAAAACTTACAGTGTCGTTGCAAAATTTGCGTCAAAGAATCGTCGACGAATGCCGTCGAATCACTCCAGAAATACTTCAAAATGTGCACGAACAAAGTCTTTATTCTTGTATGGAAGCGAGCGGTCATCAGTTTGAACATTTATCAACAGAATAGTAAGTAAGCAACTAAACATAATTTAAATTTTAAAATGTAAATTTTTTTCAAAGTATTGGGCGGAATTATAAAATTTAAAGTCTGTTGTAAAGAGAACTGTAAGAGCTTTCAAAATAAATATTAGTAAACCCCCAATGCCATTTAAAGATTTTGTGGTGATGCTTATCCTTGCTTGAGGGTAAAAGTGGCAGAATAAAAAATACTAGTAAAGAATATCCCTTTTCAATCTAAAATCGACGGATTTGAGCGTTTTCCTACAATCTTGACCCAGTTCCTGAAAATGGCTCTGTTTCGTTTTCATCTGGTTACCCTGTATATGATCAAACTAACACGACTTGGCTTGTAAAATCAAGCGTAGGGGTCATATATGGTTCAGTTAAAAATATACATTATATTTGTAGTTTTATGAAATTGCTGTTTTGTTTCCCTACATAGGTATACAAAAATAATATTTGTAAATGATTTCATAACAACGTCCGAAGGCCGGTAGCAAACAGAACATGTGTTATTGACAAGTTTATATGTACCTACATTTGAAGTACAAAACATGTTTTGAAATAAACTGCGTCGTGAGTGTCGAATACAAAGATGTTGGTGATATGTCATCTTAGTTTGCGACGGGCCTAAGATTTGAATATTTGTGGATATAAAAATATGTGCAGCCCCATAACCCCAACAATTTTCTACTTTCTGTTTATAATGTGTCAAAATAGTGACAACATTGCTTATAATTAATCTCAAAATATCTAAGTAAATATAAACTCATGATGGATTAATTTTACTATTACATACAGATATACATTTTGGTGGTGCCTCATGGCAGTGCTTCAATTTATTACTTTTTTATTTTATTTATCTTTATTTTTCATCAAAGTCAATGTTTTAGTAAAATATCAACTGAGAATACTGTAATGAATTAATTGCCTAACTTTTGGTATTATTTAGACCATCTTCAAATATCTAAAATACAAAAAGGTTTTCTTATATAAATTCTTTAACACACGATTCAAATCTTAAGGTAATCGTATTTTTTGCCGTAAAATAAGCAAATTTATGGTGTTTTTAGGTACAGAAATTTCGAAAAATAAAACACGTAGAACAAAAATAATATCAAAAATAAAATTCTTGATGTTTTGTTTATCCACTTGTACTATTGAAATTTTCCTCGAATAAAATAACTTTTAAAAGGCGTTTGTAAGAGACATTATTTTGCTTTTCTCATTACATATTTGTATTAGCAGTGATAGGTACAGTTTCAAATTATTTATTTTATTCTGTGTAAATTTATGGAGGAGCACTGAAGATAATTAAATTTTATTTCACTTGTTAAGTAGGTGTTTTATACAACCCTAAAATCTTTCTTATTGAAAACATAAAACTTGTTTATTTGGCATGGCTGGATTCGCTTTTCTATAAGCTTCTCAACGAGCCCCCTCATGCCTGATGATTCAATTTGGAAAAAAAGTAGTGGTAGCTGGGGGTTAGTAGGTTGAAGAATAATTAATTATTATATAACTGAAAAATGGGAAAAAATCAAAATCAGTTAACGTGTTTCGGAGTTTTTAAAAAAATGTACTCATTCAAAAGATATGAATTTTATTCCGTACTTCTGGCCATCCCTGTATATCAAAAATTGTACTGCTTGTCTTGAAGAGCCAATAGGTTGCGAACTTTTAACAAATATTATATACCACGGCTAGTAGTTAAAAGGATTGAAACACAGTAATATTGTATTTATATCACAAAACAGTTTAAATTCTGAAATAATTTCACTTGTAAATATCCATGAGTGTACATATGCAGGATATTTTAAAATGAGAGCAAAAATAACACTATTGAATATAAAATTAAAAACAAAATGACTTAGCTAGACTCAATTTTAATCAAAGTTCTATGCCTAGTTTTCCAAATAGATTTAAATTATTTGATCTGATTTAAATGCAATTGTGCATAGAGTGTAAAAAAACTAAGATGCATGCATGTATGTCTAGAAAGTGTACAAATTTTGCAACTGAATAAAATCAATATTTTAGTAAAAGTGACTTTGTTTTATTTTTGAAACTAGTAATGAATTTATGTTCGATTTTAGTTAGTCTACATTGGGAATGAACTTCAAGCAGAGTAGCATATAAAGATATATACTTATAAAGGCAAGGTAATGGTAAAATTTAATTTTTTTTAAAAAGTGATCGACAGTGTTCAAAATAACAAGGACTGTTCTTAAACGTATGACTTTTTTTAATTTAAATATTTTATGAGATATCGTGCTGTTTCCTCAAAGTATTACTACTATAATATAAATGAAAATGACAAGAGAATAGTAACACATCTTCCTTCAAACAATCCTTACTCAAAAAATGTCTCAATCTACGAATTAAAAAATAATACTGGAAAGCTAGTAAATAGTCTATATAGAAATTCCGTTAGAAAGTCATCAAGAACTTTTGCAGCCATGCCCGTATGCGAAGAAATAATCAAATGTTGCGTTTTGTTTTCATTTAATTTCAGATTTCTTTCATTAGATAAGAGAGAGAGGTCAGTCAAATTATACGCCGATGTAAAGACGGTAGTATTATCGGCAAAAATAGTGTACTACGAAAAGGTTTTAAGAAGTGAAATAGATCGTTAACATATGTGATAAAAGAGAAGGGTCCCAGGATAAATCCCTGTGGAATTCCACAAGGCATATAATCGTAACTTGAATAAGAGTTGCTAAAGCAAACAATTTGTCTACGGTTATTTAGGTAAATTTCAATTAGCTTCAACGGTATACCCCGAATGACATACATATATAACTTCTGCAGAAGATTATCATGTGAACACAATCGAAAGCCTTTGTTAGATCACACAGAGTTCCAGAGCAATGTTTATCCTTTTCAAGGATTTGGATAATATTTTCCACCATCATATACAGCTTTAGTAGTATAGTACAATCGTTTTCTGAAGATGAAGTGGGAAATAAAACGTTGGTGAGACGAAATATATACATTTGTTTAATTTGAACTTATACCTGCTTCTGACAGGTATAACTGGATAGTAACTGGCGGGCCAGCCCAAGTTATGCAAGGAAGGACATCTTTAGGAGTGTATTTGCGATGGAAAGATTATAGTAGTGCAGGTATGTCGGTACTCAATTATACTCGCCTCAAGATTTCAAACGTCTTACGTCATGGTTGACATTAGGCAATTGTCTTTATTGTCACCGTAATTTTCGATATTTGGTCGCGTTAAAAACAACATTTTTTTGCAATTTAGTGCAATATATAATGCAAACATTTAGTCTAGTATATAGTTTTATTACTCTCAGTTGCAATTTATTAAATATTTTGATAAAAATATAGTGAATTATTCATTTGTTCGTATGACGTAAGTCGTCTGAATTCTTGACGCGAGTATACCTCTAGAAGCAAATTACCAGGGTCGGCTGGGAAATTTTCCCATAATCAGTAATAATGAAAGCTCCAAAACATTTTACACAAATTTCCTTCTTTGCTCGTCCAAAAGTTCACGATTTAAAGTGTCATTAAAACTTTATCACAAACACAATACAATAGAAGAATCAACACAACGCAATAGAATGATCAACACATTCCAACTATTCAAGTTTGACTCTGTTCAACCGTCTGTTTTTGACAAGAAGTAAGTTTTATTGGACATCCTTCTCTAGTGCAGGTAATTTCTCTGTAACGTTAGTCATACCTTATTAAGCGGCGTACCTGATCATGACTTCGGTATGAATCTTGTAAACAAAGTGACAGGCAGGAAAAACAATAGGAAAAAGAATATCACTCTAAATATAGATGGCAATCTTTACTCTAATTCTAATCAGCTTGCGAATGTCTTTGTTGACTATTTTGCAACCGTTACAGAAGAAGCTTTGCAAGGTTATTTTGGTAATCGTAGATCGACGAGTTGCACTACTGATGCAATGTTAAACCACACCTTTTTCTTTATTCCTGTTGAAGGTAATGAAATACGTTCGATAATATGTAATTTGAAAAATAAAACTGCCTCAGCTACAGGCAAAAATATCTATATTTATAGTCGATCACATTGCCTACTTAATTAATCAATCCGTAAGTAGCGGTCACTTTGCAAAAGTTTTGAAATCATCTACGGTAGTTCCCATTTATAAAAAAAATAACCCGCAAGATATAGCCAATTATGGGCCTGTATCATTGTTTAGTACAATATCTAAAATATATGAACGAGTAATTTTTAATAGAGTTTGCACTTTTATTGAAATTCACTATAATATCAAATTGTCAACATGGTTTCAGAGTGGGTAAATCAACTCAATCTGCTGCTTGTAGTCTTACCGAGCAAATTTATAAACTGCAGGATGAAGGCATGGATGTTGCCAGAATTTTCTTTGATTTGACGCGAGCATTTGATTGCCTAAATGTTTCATTTCTTGAAAGTAAGTTGTATAATATGGGTTTTAGAGGAATATTCTTGGATTGGTTTGTTCACTATCCCACTGATAGGTCAATGTCTGTTAAAATAAATGAATGTGTGTCGGAAATGAGAAGCATTGACTTGGGAGTGCCTCAGGGGTCCGTGCTGGGACCATTAATATTTATTTTAACATGGTAAAGCATTTTGACTCGTCTAACTTGACGCTATTTGCTGATGATACTTCTTTAGTGGTCTCAGCTCGGTCCCCTGAAGAGCTCACTACAACTTACGAAAATTTTATTGCATGTTTAACCTGGTGCGAATCTAACGACCTCATTGTTAACATTAATAAAACTAAAGTTCTGTATTTCCGTTCGCGCAACGTGTCTGATGCCAAACTAAATCTGCATCTTAATAACTTTATATTACAGTCTTCTGATAGCACAAAGTTTTTGGATGTGTACCTTGATTGCCAGTTGCGGTGGCCTGAACATGTGGATGTAATCAGTAGAACACTTAATAGATCGTTTTATGCAATTTCTTGTATTAAAAATACGATGCACTGCTGAATGTGTACTACAGCTTGGTATATTGTCATCTTTCTTATGTTATTTTATGGGGCAACTCAGTCAATAGTTATCGGATATTCGTGGCTCAAAAACGATGCCTCAGGAAAGTTTTTGGTATTAGTTCTCGGGAAACATGCAGGGATATTTTCATTTCTAACAAAATATTAACATTCCCCTGTATCTACATTTATAGAGTGTTATTATATGTTAAAAGTAATATAAACTATTTTACTAAAAACTCATACTATCATGGATATTCTACACGAAGTGGCAATTTATTGAGTGTTTCTAAACATAAAACCGCCAAATTTGAAATGTCTGCCATGTATCAAGGCATTACACTTTATAATAAATTACCAACTTTCTATACATCCAAAGATTTGGTAACATTTAAAAAATCAATTAATGAGCTGTTGCTTCACAAATGTTATTATAGTGTTCATGATTTTCTAAACGACAATCTGGTGTAAGTTATGGATATTGTTATATTTATATGTGAATATATATGTTTGTTTGTATATATGTATTCACCAACGTTTTACTGCCTTCCGAAAACGAATCTATTGTAGTTAACCCTGTATACTGATGTATTGAAAAACAATGTTTTTACTGTCTAATTATCCAAATATCTATAATAAAAGCTATGGAGATAAAAGTTTTAAAGGAGACCCGTGATATTGAGAAGTTTAGATTTCTTATTTAAGGGAACGAGGGAAATCTCCAAATTTGTCAAAGGGTAAAAAAAGATACCAATAAAAACTAAAATGTAATTTGGTTTAGTTTCCAGTTATCGCTAGAGACTTTTCAACTTTCCTTAAGAAGTTCGTCCTCGTTGGAATATATAAGGAATCTCTTCCTTATAGAATGTTTAAAACTAAATGAAACTACAAACTTTCTCCGGGAGAAATGGACTCCTTTGGCTGTAAACAAAGAGACACGATGCGCATATAAATAAGAAGGCGAATGGTAGGTATTAATAAAATACTTCTCCGCTGTGTTGCCCCCGTGAACGTTACTTTTATTTAGACTGTAAGCTTATTTTGCATGGCTAAGATGCGTAGTGACATAACATTTCCTTATCAGGGCCGAGCTTAAGATTCAATTTATTCAAGCAGTCCGCATAAGCCCTCTAGGTTTGCTCGAATACTTTAGCGTTGTAGTCCGGAGCTATTGTTTTCCCTTTCACCCCGCTCTCGATTTAATCTGATCGTTGGCCATGAAATTTGATTTTATTTGAAAGGTGGACCCGGCAGGGATATTGGCTTTTATAGCTCCTACGGAGCGGTCATTTGTAATGAGTGGATCTATATTGTAGAGAAAACGAGATCTTTTAGGAGTGTATGCATTTAAAGCGTAAAGGGAATTAGGCTCAATGGGATTTTAATTACTTTTTTTATGACCTTCAGCCAATCTGAGGATAGAAAAGTGAAGTTAAGTGATTAATTTTATAAGTTTATTTACTTTCCCAAGTAGCACGTTATGTTAACATTACGCAATGTCGATCCTTAGGTGTTTAGTCTAATTTAAAGTGTTAGCCTAAAATTTTCGTAAATGGAGATTGAGACAACGTCAGCAAAACGTATTAATTAAGATGAAAAAGTTATAATGACCTATTAGTCATAGCACATATTTTTTTAAACAGGGACTGTGAACATAAGTATACCGCCTATTATAACATGAGGGGTGTTATTTAATTGTCATTGTAGGCAGTACCGTAACTACCTTTATTCGATTGAATGGGAGCAAAATATTAATATTTGTAATTTATTGCCTGTGAGATCTTTGAATATTGTAGAGATTGATCTAGTTATTATTACTTACTATTACTTACTCATGTTTCGTTTTATTAATCCTCGTAGTCACTGATGTAAGACACTTTTCCGACTCATTAAAAGAAAACGACACATAAAGGTTTTTAACAAAATATATTGTAACAATTTCAAATATGCACATAGAAAATCAAATGAAAATAATACCTGACCGAATTTAAAGTTGAATAAAATTAATAATTATTAATGTAAGTTTATAAAAAAAATACAAAGAATTGTTAATTTAGATGTCCTGGATATAAAGTTACTAAGAATAAATAATATTACATAGCATAAAAATAATAATTTAAAATTTTATTATCAAGTAAAAAGATCAATTTCACAAATTTGCATGACGTTGACAATTGTTATCACTCAGTACATAAAGAAAAGGAATTTAAACTCAGATCACCATATATTAAATGAAAGGTGAAAGTCTATAGATTAATCTGATATACATATAATAGGCAGACGAGTAACATTATTAAAGATATTTCCATTCAAAATAAATCATATCATAAAAAATTAATTTAAATGTCAAATTATAAGAATTAATTTCAGAACTGTCAAGAGTAAAGGTGACTTTACAAGAATCCCTTGTAAATGACCTAAAACACCAAATAAAGACTATTTTCATAAATAAAATAATTAAAATTGTACAGTAAAAACAAAAGGACATTTATAAAATGTATTAGTTATAAGTAGTGTTGTGATAATGTGCATAAAAAGACATCCAAAGACTGTGGAAAAATCATGTGAATAGACCTTTTAACATGGCAATCTACAGAAAGGATAAAAAAACAAAGAAGTTGTTGATAGTTACGGCTTGGGTTTAGAACAAAGTACAGTATCGCAAGAGAGCTCCCGAAAATCTACAAATTTTATTAAAACAAACAAGTATAAATCAAGAAAATATCGACTCACCAGCAAAATTTACTAGTCTCCAGCCTCCAGGAAAGTTATTTTGTCATTAACAGAAAAATATCAATCATCTCCAGGGAAATTGGCAGTTCCATAGAATCCTACAAGATAGTTTCCAGTTTCCAGACAGTTTCCAGCTTCCAGAAAGGAAAATAATAAAATTTTCCAACATCAGGTAGCTTAAAAAAATAAAGTGCACTCTAAATTTCTATAGCTATAGTAAATTAAAACAGATTTCAATTCTTTCAATCTTTGCAAAGTATTAAGAATAACCCACAGGACTTACCTGTATAAAATAAGTCTAATCCAAGCAAATATAACGACCATATTCACAATTTCACTGGAACTATTAATATCTGTCATGCATAAACAGCCATTATTTTAGTAATATATTAGGACTCTGTATTATTATATTAAATAAATACCTCCTGTATTATTGCAACCACCATTACAAGTTAAAGAATATGTATTAGTATAATTTCTAAAATTTTAATTAAATTAAATAACAAAGTTATATCTTATAGTGGTTTGGTAAAAATTATCATCAGAGGAGTAGTATTAAGAAAATATTCTTTATTGTTTTAAAGTTAATTTTAAAACCAAAAACCAGTAATCTTTATTTGTGTTACCACCTGTTATAAAATAAAAAACCCTGCATACTTTTGAACCGACTCCTGAGTTAAGTTTCTTTTTGCTGCTTAATTTGTAAAACTGTGTCTAGCAAGGGATAAATAAAAAAAAATTGTACAAATAAGGTATGATAAAAAGAAAAAAAAAATTAAAGTAAAAGGTTTGTATTGAAAAAGTAAAGCTTAAACACAACATACACTCATAAAACATAATACATAAAAGGATCAAGGCACCCAACAAAAATTAATGTTCAAATTTTGACATTAAATACATAATAAAATATTTAAAAAATAAAATTAAAAAAATAAATAATCAAACATAATTTAATTAAAATAAATAAAACATACATACACCCAATAAATATTACAATATATATATTGTAATGAACAAAAAAGCTAAAATAACAGGAAATACAAATACAAGTTTCAGTTATTAAAAAAAGAGGAATTTAAAAGTAATATTTAGCATATTTAGTAGATTTATTAAAAATTTGTATACATGAGTACAATTTTGAGAGTGGGTAGTGTATTATAGAAAACATAAATATTTATTTAGTAAAAGTTTGAAAGTTTATAAAGAAAATATAGATAGATATTGAAATAAAATAATAAAATGTAAAAAAAAAGAAAATTATGTTCAATCTAGTTTATAATTAGTAGATATAGTTAATGTGGAGTGTATTAGAAACTCTCCATGAGATAGTGAGAACGTTGCATAGGAACGAAAGGAAAATAAAAGGTTGTTGAATTAAAAAAAAAAAAGTAGATGCAGGATTTGCGAAGAGAAAAATAAAAACATTAACCTTCAAAATAAATAAACATTACTGTGTTAAAATCCAAGGTCCCAGAGCGGAAGAAAACTATAGTGTGGGATATATCAAATATTTGCCACATCACAAGAAACAAATAACTTCAGAAAAAGGTATTTATTTAATAATAATCTATTCCAAAGCTGAAAACCACACACTGGACTTTGCAAACCGGGTGAATATCAAAATCTGACACTTTAGAAGGCGCTAAATACAAAAAACGACAGTAAGCAGTTCAACAAGGTATATAGAAAAGAATACGAGCAGTTAAGGACAATCACCGACTAGAAAAAAACTAAGTCTAAGAAGGTAAAATAATAGACTTTTTCAAGTGGTTTGCAACTCATTTAAGAGACATTAATACAGAGGTATTAAAAAAAAATTGTTTATTCATGAAAGATAATGTTAATTATAGAAGTTAGAGCAGGGCAATTTTTAAGAAAATTAAAAAAAAACTTAATAAATTTAAAATTTATTTATAATATAAAAAAAAAGTCTTACCTTTTTTATTTAAAAGTTAAATTAATATTAAAAACATCACTGAACCGCCCTTGAGATAAAGGTTTCTCATGCTTACAATAAATTAAATTTAAAAAAAAAGGAAATATAAAGAATAGTGTCTGAAGCAATAAAAAAATTTAAAAATAAATAAAAAACAAATATAATTCAGGAACTGCGGCCGGGTCCACAAGAAATGGAGTGTTTAATTTTCACAATACGCATATTTGGGCCGACGAAAATCCTCATGCTCTGATAGAATCTGGACATCAGGCACGTTTTTCATTAAACATTTGGATGGGCATTTTAGGTGACAGGTTTCTAGGTCCTGTTGTTTTACCAAACCGATTAACAGGTGCTGCTTACCTCAACTTTCTGCAGAACACACTGTATGAGTTTTTGGAAGACATTCCTTTGAATCGGAGGCAACAAATGTGGTTCCAGCATGATGATGCTCCTGTTCATTTTTCCATGGCCGTTAGAGAGCATTTATACCAAATTTTTCCACAGATAGATTTCTTTGTTTGGGGATATTTGAAGACATTAGTGTATGGTACTCCTGTAAATAGCCTGGAAGAGTTGCAGCTACGGATGAATCAAAAGTGTCAAGAAATCCAAACCAAGGAGAGTGTTTTCGAAAGAGTTCGAATATCGCTGAGACGAAGATGTCGTGCTTACTTGGAAATGGACGGAGAGCACTTTGAACATCTTCTGTGACTTTGTTTTTTGTTTGTTAAAAGCTTCCTTTGTCGGTTTATTCCTAATAATATAAAATGTTTGAAAAACGTGGTCCATATCTCCGCAACCGTTACTTTGCGGACCCATGTTTATTAAGACTTTTCTGCTTATTTTGGTTCATACTATTACCTCCTGAAATATTTTACACTCTTTTTAACACCCTGTATATGAATATACAGGGTTAACCATGACTAAGGACCAATATTTTAAGAGGGGATAGAGAAAATTAAGAATTAACGGAATCGATTTTCAAACAAATTCCAATTCCATTTATAGAGAAAACATTTTTTTTTCGATATTATATTAAATCCTTATTTAACGCCGCCAATGCAAGAATCAGAGTAGGCAACCAGAAAGCAACGGTCGCTGTCGCTGTCATGACATAATTCAATTCCTGTGTTTACGTTGTAGTTTTGCGTTCTCCTTCAGTTTTTAGTGCCTTATTTTAATTTTAAACTTTTTATAGTAATTAAATAAAGAAATATGTGTCGGGTACAGATGTTTCCCACTATATAGATCGCCGGTTTATTTTTCTAGATTATGGGGCAAGACTGCCGCGGGTGCATTAAAGGTTTTCTGTTATTACATTCATTTCGTTTGATTCTCTTATAATAAATATCTAGGTATTTTATCTAACTGTACCTACGGAAAATGTCTCTTATCGGTAGTGAGTGGTTGTAATGAGTGAAAATGTAGTTTTGCCAGTTTGTAACGAAATAATGAAAAACGAATGCAAAATACTGGAGCTAACTAGATTAACTGTTATCTGTCTATTAGGTATTGTTACTAATAAGAATGTTAATTTTTGTCGTTTCTGCATTTAGAAACGCTGCAAAAAGATAATCGCATGGTAGTTGACATTGTTGACAGATGTAAGCTTTATCTATGGATTCGTAGGAAAAAGGGATTTTGCCCCATTTTTTAAATATCGAGCTAAAATTCTGGAATAATTTTTTATTGTATTTTATGCCTTCCAGAGCACGTGATTAAAATTTTTGTACTTAGACATAGTTAACCCTATATATATATTTTCTCTTTTTTATTTCTAAATAATGAAGCCTTATTCAATAGGACCATTTAGTAATTTTAAATCAGAAAACATCAATAATTTCATTATATAAAACACATCATTTGCAACGCTTATAACAGTTTGAGCATCGCATTTAAAAAATTTTATTTTAATTTTAAAACCAGAACAGTCCATTCACTGGTTCATTTACCCTATTATATTGACTATACTTTATCATCCGTAAGTATTTTAGTGTTTTAATATTATTCCCAATAACCATATCATCCTGTATATTACCAATGTAGCTTTTAGCTTGTACTATGATAGATGAATTCTAACATTTTCAAATACTTGGTTAATAATAAATTTTCAGTTCCAAAGTGGAGCATCCCAGTTCGCAGGAAATTATATTAACCTTATGTAACGCTTCACTATACACATAGTTCACGTATTTTGTCGGCAACTATTACTAACAAATCTTATAATATTACACACATATACGCCTCGTACACAAGATGCAAGGGAGCCTCCTTTGTAGACTTCTAAGTAATCCGCCTTAATGTAACATAATAAACTATATTAGGCATATTATCAAAGATCATCTTTCAGAAGTATACTTGTACGTATGTATCAAAGCAGCGAGAAATATGTGGTGTACCATACCATAGTGTTACCTGCCATCTATTTGCCTTCTGCGAAAGACGTAGCTAATTTTGCCTGTGAGAGTTACACATGCTCAATCTTGAGTATGCAGCAACTAGGTTAATTATCATCCTGCTCGTACAAGTAAAGTCATCCCTTTGAGAACAATCAAAGTTGTTCATTAAATGCTGAAGTGGATAATGAAAGCTTATAATATGTCCCTGTCATTATATATGTATTTAGAGCATTACCTTCTATCGTAGGAACTACTTCAAATTGAGTTTTGATAGTTTTAATGAAAAAATGTATCGTTTTTGAAATAATAGCAAAGTAGGTAATATATCTCCCTTCAAAAAGGGTAGGTTCAAGATAAATTTCACACTTCTAAGCATTTTACAATGTAAAGTTTAGAATAATTATCTCTAGTACAGTTACCGGGATTTGTGCCGTTCATTACACAGCCCCCCCAAAAAAAAAAATCATACACAAGAGAGTGACATATGTATTCCCATGTAGGTATTTTTCGACGCTAAATCCGATCCCGAGCTCAGAATTGGGCCTACATATCTGGAATTGGCCCCAGGGACCGAAAATGGCCTGAAATGCGGTTCCCGGGATAAGGCGAAGTTGACGTTGAATTTTGGAGCTAAAGCCGGATTTGTGCTCGATAAGTTTATGGCCAACTGCAATTCCGGGTTTGGGTTCGGGAAAATGACCCCTTGGGGCGGGAAAATCCTGTTTTGGACGTCCCGGTCGCGACTGTGGTATTTTAGTGTGTTTTTCAATTCTGGACCTGAGACTGGGTGTGAAGTTTTTGGTCAGCTGAAATTTCCAGTTTGGGTCCCGGAAAATGGCCCATTGGGGCCGGAAAATCATATTTCGGATGTACCAGTCGCAAAAGTGGGATTTTCATGTATTTTTCAATCATGGTCCTTAAAGTATGCTCAAAAAGTTTTTGGACAGCTGAAATTCCCAGTTTGGGTCCGGGAAAATGGTTCATTGGGGCCGGAAAATCAATCATATTTCGGACATACCAGTCGCAACAGTGGTATTTGTGGTTTCGGAAGTAGTCAGTGGTATTTTTGTTTGTATATGATTTCCTTCTATTTTATTGCACGATATTCTATTGTTTTGTTTTTGTATTTGATTTTGCCCTGTTTTGTTGTATGAACATATTTTTTCTTGTTCTTGATTGTTCTTGGTTGCACCTTGTTGATCCTTTTTTTGTTACAATGTACATTTTTGTAAATGCAAGTTTTGTTACTGTTAATTTTCTTATCGCATGTATTTTTTGCAAGTTTTCTTATTTTTTTACATATTTTGTTATTGTTTTATTGTTGTATGTTTTGTTACTGTTTTTTTGTTGCATGTGAGGAACATTTTCACTAAATATAAAATATTGTATTGTAATAGCAACCGTTATCTTTTAGAACAATTATAGGATACGTCATGAAAAGGACACCTTCTACAATGAATGCACTAGACAATTATTCCTATTCTTCATCAAGTACAAAGCCTTTCTAAGCGTCCTTATACAGAGTGTTAAAAAAAGGGTGTAAAATATTTAAGGAGGTAATAGTATGAACCAAAATAAGCAGAAAAGTCTCAATAAACATGGGTCCGTAAAGTAACAGTTGCGGAGATATGGAATATTTTATGTTTTTTTAGCCCCTTTTTTTATTTTCTAGCACTGGTAGAGCAGAATCCAGGTACGAGTGTGCGGAGAATATCAGCCGAGGGAGGAATTAGTGGCCCTCTTGTTTGGAGAATCCTTCACGAGCAACTGCTTTATCCATACCATATGCAACGAGTAAGGCCTTAAATCCAATAAATGATCATCAAGCACGTTTGGTTTTTTTGCCGCTGGTTTCTACGTCATGATGCTGAAGACCCTTGTTTGCTAGCAAACATTCTTTTTACTGATAAGGCCGGGTTCGCAAGAAATCGAGTGTTTAATTTTCACAATACGCATATTTGAGCCGCTGAAAATCCTCATGCTCTAATAGAATCATAATCAGGCACGTTTTTCATTAAACATTTGGATGGGTATTGTAGGTGACAGGTTTCTAGGTCCTTTTGTTTTACCAAACCGATTTACATGCGCTGATTACCTCAACTTTCTGCAGAACACATTGTATGAGTTTTCGGAAGACATTCCTTTGAATCAGAGGGAGGCAACAAATGTGATTCCAGCATGATGGTGCTCCAGCTCATTTTTCCATGGCCGTTAGAGAGCATTTGCACCAAACTTTTCCACATAGATGGGTAGGAAGGACCGGACCTGTTTTATGGTCTCCAAGATCGCCTGATCTGAACTCTCTAGATTTCTTTGTTTGGGGACATTTGAAGACATTAGTGTATGGTACTCCTGTAAATAGCCTGGAAGAGTTTCAGCTACGGATTAATCAAAAGTGTCAAGAAATCCAAACCAAAGAGGGTGTTTTCGAAAGAGTTCGAATATCGTTAAGACGAAGATGTCGTGCCTGCTTGGAAATGGACGGAGGGCACTTCGAAAATCTTCTGTTTTTTGTTTATTAAAAGCTTCCTTTGTCGGTTTATTCCTAATAAAATAAAATGTTTGAAAAACGAATAGTGGTCCATATCTCCGCAACCGTTACTTTGCGGACCCATGTTTATTAAGACTTTTCTGCTTATTTTGGTTCATACTATTACCTCCTGAAATATTTTACACTCTTTTTTTAACAACCTGTATTTACCTAAGTGATAAAATAAGCAAGCATATCGTATTTGTGAGTTATGTAATGAAACAGCTGTAAATAATGGTAGGTATCCTTATTCAAATTTAAAATTCAAATTGTATTCTGAAATACAAATTACACAACATATTAATGTACCATTATTCTATAAGCAACTTGGGAATACGGCAACAATTTCCATCTAATACCAAACTTGTCTGTATATTGCAGTAGCCGTGTTTATATCGTGTGCTTCTAATATATTCAGAGGTTAATGTTACTTAAAATTCCTCGTAGTTGAGAAGCTTGTCAAGAATTAAATTAAAGTGTGCAAAGTTTAGTAAATTATGGCGGTAGACTGTAATAAAAGCGTCGGGATAGTGATCCCGCCAGCCCACGGGCATGTCGTGCCACCAGCAACGGGCATAATTTGCTGTACTGTTAAAATATAACACTCCTGTATAATGGCTGCAGCGTACCGTATTGTGATGTATTAATTTTAAGATAGAACGGGAGCGTTAAACAATGACAACGCTTTCCCCATAAGTTTTATGTCTGTTAAATTCAATTTTTATTGAATGTCTTGCTTCAGAAGCAACAGATTTATGCAGGTATGTAGCATCTCGTTATTAATGTCCGCACATCGTTCGTAGATCTCAGATCCGGACTTGGCGACAACCTTAATATTTAAATTTGCTTTTTTTACTATTTTAGAAAGGTATTTTATGCTAATATAAATCAAATCTCCTACAATTCCTATCAATGAAGTCATATGTATGTTCTCTGATACCAAACATCTAGGTATGCTATGAATAATTCCACAGACAAAGCTCTATTCAATAATTATCTAAAGAAAATAATATAATTTACTAACCTTCTAATGAAATACTCTATAAATATCTAACTTCACTTTTTTGCAGTGGGAACACGACAAATTCAACCACAATAGATGAGATCTGATCTATTTCTGCATTTTTAGGATTGCTTCTTCAGGTGGTCTCCTTTAAGTTGAATCAAATATCTAACTATAAAAATTATTATAAAAATTAAAATTATTTGAAGTTAAATATCGACAATGACAAAAAGTGACATCCTGTCAATGAATTAAATATGACAATACCTACTTGAAAAATGTTCACCTTTTATGTAAAAGTTTTTTTTATATTTTTAGGTATTAATAATATTGTGTGAAACTAACTACTCAGTGGACAAAAGCCCCAAACCTGCGTTGAATTACACCCACAATATCTACCCACATATTCCTTATTATTAGCTTTTGTAACATTTTTTACTGTTTTAGAAAGTTATTTTAAGCTAATATAAATCAAATCTCCTACAATTCCTATCAATGAAGTCATATGTATGTTCTCTGATACCAAACATCTAGAACAATTCCACAGACAAAGCTCTATTCATTAGCATACCTAGATGTTTGGTATCAGAGTAGGGGATTTGATTTATATTAGCTTAAAATACCTTTCTAAAAGAGTAAAAAATGTTACAAAAGCTAATAATAAGGAATATATGGGTAGATATTGTGGGTGTAATTCAACGCAGGTTGGGGCTTTTGTCCACTGAGTAGTTAGTTTCACACAATATTATTAATACCTAAAAATATAAAAAAACTTAAATTTGCTTTATCTTATATTAAAACTAATTTAATCTTATTCATACAAGCTTGTCAGCTGATCGAGAAAAATTCGAGTATCGAGGCGCAGGAGTGTTATTTAGAAATGTTTAGACTTAGCAGGCTACTATTTGTAAAACAAAACAGCAGCAAAGGAACATTGGGATACGTAGTTAGAAGCAACGTCATATTACTACTTTCATTTTGACGACATTAAAAGTATTCTATAGCGACTATACTCAAGTGATGCTACTTCTATTTTATATGCCCAACGGAGATTTAACGATCCTAGAATTCGCGCAGATTTAACATACAAATTGTGATAAAATAGAAAATTACATAAAATTAAATGCTATAAAATTCATTTGTAAATAACAAATATAGAGTATTATTATTGAAATGTTTTTATTATTGGGGTAAATTATAGAGAAATTATTATTATTGCAACTATATAAAATAAACATCGAAAAAAGCCTATTATTATATTAAAATAACAAAATTTTACAAATTTTATTAAATTTAATTTAAAAATGTATCTATCTAATTTGGACATGACAAGACAAAAACACACAGTACATAAGGAAAATTAATTCAAAACCAAGACATTGACATATCAAAAGAGAGCTTATAGAACAAAGATTTAGCATATATGCATATAGCAAGACGAAAACATCGGTATGAAAATTCCAATTTTGAACAAAATGACAATTAGAAATGTCAAAAGTAAAGATGGCTATACAATGAAAATTCAACATCTTTGGCAGGACTCTAAAAAAGAAACAAATTAAAGAATATTTGATTATAAAATTGATAAAAAATTGTTATGTAGTTGTAAAATATAGTTATAAGAAAAAAATGACAATTAGTATAGTGAATAGTGCTTCGAAAAGATAATTAAAAATAAAAGTGTTAATTGTGTATTGACCCTAAGAAAAACTACTATGAATCTAGAGGGTAAAATTACCTAGGAACAATAGTTTATTGATTAGTTACTAGAGAATCTGTGAAGCGAGAAGAGGTGCACGTTTGCTAGAACCGAAAATTTCATATTTAAATAGTTAAAATTTAATTAAAATTTATAAATTGATACTTATCAGTTTCATAGCATCATTATAAAGTAAACGTAACTCTATCAATACCACATTCAAGGAATTTAGTGGAAATCATCTCCATAACCAGAACAAACCAGACCTGGGGGTTTGCAAAAGGTCGAAGAAATCCATCTCCAGAGGGAATTAACCTCCAAAACACATACCAAGATATCAACAGGTGTAAAATTCCAGAATTCAACAGAATATCCAGTCCGGAGGATCAACAGCATCCAGAGACTATAACATCATCCAGAGAGGAGAAATCCCAGACATCAACATTAGAAATATCATCTACAAAAGGAGTAAGAAATTTAACGTATACGTATACACTACGATATCTAGCTAGATCGAATAAAAATTGATCAATACTTAACTCCTAAAACGATAATACTAAATATAATATTTAATAACTTACCTTATATTAAATTTCAATTAATGTTAAAGCTTAAACTTTATAAATTCCAGTAATTAATTGTTGAATGACATAAAGAGCTCTGAAATACGGCAATTTTTATAACCAACGTATAACCTAAGAAATAAATAAAGCACATGCAATTACAATTAGACTTGTGTGTATTTCTTGTTGCCTAAGAGTAGTAAACAGCTTTAAAAAAATTATAAAATTATAAAACGTAAGGAAAAACACACGGGGTAATAGATAAATAAAATTGTTAAATGAAATATTCTTTAATTTTCATTGTGTTGAAAGAGTAATAGTTCGATTGAGAAATTATCATTTGAAGTTTTTTTTTTTTATTAATAAAAGTTAATGCACTGTTCTTTAAAAGAATTGTTTTTATATGTACTGGGTGGTAAAAGATATTCGAACATTTTATATTAAATAAAGTGTTAGCTACTCTGCTAGAATCCACTCCTGAGAAAAGAGGAAAACATAGCCAGGGTATAGCAAATACAGGTAAAACAATATTAGCTAAATAAAATCATAAAATAAAATTATAAAACAAAATTATATTTATTCAAATTTTATGTTTCACATATAACATAAATAAAATTTACACTATTCAAAACAAAATAAAAATAAAACATTGGCGCCCAATAAAAATTAAAACAAAAAATCATATTATCACATATCATCACACATATCATCACAAACACATATACACATTTACTAATCACAATAATATATTTTAATTTTTCAAGGATACATTCAGCTATTCGTACTCTTGAAGCAATTGTGACAGCATCAGGATATTCAATAAATAATGCAGTAAATAAGGTTTGTTATTTGTGGCAGTTCTGAACGTTAAAAAAAAATTAATACCGTTTTGATCCGGTATTTCTTGACTTTATGCCGTATAGTACATCTTTTTGATGACAAGAAGTATATTTTTCTAAACCCACCCTAAATGTGCCATCTATATCCAACAACGGGCATAATTTGCTGTACTGTTAAAATATAACTCTCGTGTATAATGGTTGCAGCGCACCGTATTGTGATTAATTTTAAGATAGAACAAGAAAGTTAAACAATGGCAACGCTTTTCTCTTAAGTTTTATGCCCGCTAAATTCAATAATTATTGAATGTCTTGCTTCAGAAGCAAATATATTTGCAGGTAATGTAGTACCTCATTATATTCAGTCAGCTGCCTGTACTGTTGTAACAGCGACGTTGGATTGACTGTTAACGTTTTGTTAACTTTTGCACAATTCTCTGAGATTGTTTTTGCTGCTCATTAGAGGACTAACTCATAGGCAAAGGAAAAAAGGTGGTGTATTAATTAAAAAAGTTTTAAAATTTACTCCTTAAAAAAAATTAATTATCTATCAATTGTCATGGATCACGTAACACTTTTGGTTTTCTTTTAAATCAAATTAATTGCTATATTAGGTTTATTTTTAATTCATTGATGTTAATATCTTGCAACATATTCTGATATCGGGTTTTATCCGTTGGAAGTAAGTATCTGTCTAAATTAAAGACAGTAGTTGAGAGTTCAAATCTGTTAACTATAAACACATTTATATATAAATCGAATATCATGTAGGCAAATATTCCATAGTATGTTCTCTGTGCATGTACATTAATTTATTATTATAAGTCTGTAAAAAATAATGGCCACCAGGATAGAAGAGGATTTTATAGAAACTTGGCATTGTATACCTGCGAGACTCACTTATCTTCAAAAATGAAGCGGTTTAGCCAATTTCCTAACCTAACAATGATGTGCCCCAAAGTATTCATAATTTGCGGGATTACAAATATCCTTCATTGAAGCTAATCAGATCAGACTATGATCTTAAAATATCTCATTAAATTTTGTTATATTGTACTTATTACTTCTAAAGATATTTAATATTATTGCAATAATGGCCTATATCTTGATAATAAGCTATTATGTCCCTTAGATTACATAGATTTACAAAATTTATACTTTTTATATCGCACAAATACTAATTTATGTTTCCAAAGCATTTTAATGCGCTGAATCCTAATCTGACCATAGAATCACGTAAAGTTTTCAGATATTATAATCTAAAAGCGCATAAACGCTTTTTTTCGCTATGTTTGAGATTATTTTATGCCAAAAGATAAAATTCCATCACAAAAGTAAAAGTTACATCTTAAAGTACCTAACAGTTTTCCCTTCTAAAATCAAATTGAGTTCGTTCGAATATTTTTTTCTTCATTTTCAAACCCATAAATTACATCTCCGTTCTCCCATACTCCCCTATCTTCCGTGTACCCTCACATCCCATTTCTGCCGCGCTGTAGTCAAACTGTAAATTACATCCTCCAGGGCTCATAGCTATTCTCCGTAGCCACTTGCTATTTTAGTCACATTTCAAATCCATACGTTACATCCACCGATCCCCTGATACTCCATTCATACACAAAACATGGGGCCCATAAACAGTAATGCTGATAAACCCCAAAATCTATTACTCCAAAACCCATAAATCTCAAAATCCATACACCTTAAAACTGTAAATCCCGAAACCTATAAAGTCGAAATTCCATAAACACATAAATCCCAAATCTTAAAACACTAAATTCCGTAAACCTCGAAACCCATAAATCTCTAAACGGAGTTTATCCAAAACCCATAAATCCAACTATCCAGAAAAAAACTGTTGGAAAACGAACCCCGAAACCCCTAAATCTATATACCCCAAATTCCAATATCTATAAATCCCAAATTCTAAAATCAATAAACCTCAAAACCCATAAATTCAACTATCCAGAAAAGAACTGTTAAAAAACTATCCCTAAGTGCTGTGAACACTGAATGAATAACCAACTGCCTTGAAAATGAGTGTTGATAACCAATTTCGGATTTGAAACCAGCGTTATCGACACCAATAATTATACATACATATCTGATATGCCTTACCGACGGAAAGTAAATCAATTTGATTATTTTCCGATGTATCAATAAAATGTAAAACTAATAAATTTCAATGAAGGATATCTCGAAGAGGAAAAATGATATTCGAACGAACTCAATTTGATTTTGAAGGTGAAGACTAGTACTTTAAGATGTCATCTCTGTTTTCCAGACAAAATTCAACCTTTTGTCGTAAAATAACCTCTAATATAGCAAGCGTCTTTGCACTTTTAGGTTAAAATATATCGAAAACCTGGCATGATGGAATAATTCTGAGGTCGGATTCAGATTAAGCACATCATGTTTTTGTAGAAACAATAAAATACTAAAGCTATTAGAGAATATTAATTACTATTGTTATGTTATTTTACTATATTTATACTTTCTACCGTATCTTGTAATTGGGCATGTGCCTGGTTGAATATGTATTAGATAAATAAATTAAAGAAGTAAGAAGACTTTTATCTATATCACAAGTTTACATAATTTTATCGCACGAGCACTAAATCATGCTTCTAAAGGATTTTAAATTTTATTTCGTTTTTTTAACTATATCCTACATGCACATATTAGAAACCATTATTTTGATTTTCATCTAAAATGAAAGGAAAATACTCGGAAAAATATTGCTGCGTTAACAATATTGAAAAAATTAAAATGGCAAATTTAATATATGATGCCCAGATTACTCAACATCTGAAATTGCACCTGTGTATCTGGATATTTTAAACTGGGTCAGAAATATATGTATATTTGGAAGCTAAGTAAGTTGCCCACAAATCACGGTAATACTAGTATAAGTCATTTGGTAACTTGTCACGCTATTGTTTGTGCACCTATTCGGACAACATCTAAATTTACGTCTTCTAAATGGAAGCTACCTAACAGAATCCTTGGTTGCCTTGGAGTTACGTTCCTTGAACAACATGAATAACATTCATCTTATTGACTTCACTAGTCCCTACGTATTACGTATTTCCTTCCTGCAAATAGATATGTCATAATTCCAACTGATAGGTATTTGTTAATAATGTTCTATATACCTAACTACACAATTGATGGAGGAAGTTGAAACAGGGAAGACTGACTGTCACGGTATTACAGCTATTACATATTATCTACTGTACAGTGTATTGTATAACACAAAGCCCCTTAAAATTTAATTTTATACAGGGTGTCCGAGAATATGTGGACAATCTCCCGGATTGGGGTGGAACACAAAAATTAACATGATAAGTTCCTATAGATTTTGTTTCTACGAACCTTTCCTACAAAGATACCTTAAAGGACGCTCCTTAAAATCTTTATTTTTAATAACATAAAATAATTGGTGCAATTTAATAATTTTTCATTGTGGATGACAATGATCTCCGTTTTTGAGAAAAAGCTATTTCTGTTTACATTGTTTTTTTATATTGATACTTGAAACTATGATTATTTTTTGAAATGTATTGATTTAAATAAGAATTTTTATGGCAGTCTCTGTCAGTTAGCGATAGAGTGAGTTGAAATTTGTGATATTTTTTCTTATTCCTCGTATTTATTTTATTTTCCATAATGGAATTTACCTTTACTGAATATGCTGACATACATTTAATATATGGACCTGCGTCATGTAATGTTTAAAAGCCAGAAGGCTTTATGTTTAAACGATTTCCAAATCCTCAAGAATTCCTGATAAGAAAACTTTTTTATAAAGTAGTTCGTTAAGAGAGATCGGCACAAATTACAATTTATTTGTTACTTGCATTAGCGTATTTTTTGGGAAGGAACGTTTATCAAAACCAATCACAATTGTGGAAATCATATCGATCGCACTGGGAGTACTGAAGATGATATCATAAACGCCGTAGAAGCAGATCCTTCAACAAGTGTCTGGAAATTGGCTGCCCAATTTAATTTCTCAAAATCACCGATTTTTAGAACAGAAAAGCAACAACTGCGTATCACCTACAGAAAGTCCATGCACTTTTTCCTGAAGACTTTCCGTGAAGGATAGATTTTTCGAACTGGGTTTTAGATAGGCACAGAAACAATGCAAATTTCATCGGTTCAGTTCTCTATACGGACGAAGCTGCATTTTATAAAAACGCAATCATAAACTCCGATAATTTGCCTTTATAGCAAACGAAAATCCACAAGCTTCTATTATGACGGATCATCAGCACCAGTTTGAACTCATTAATGTGTGAGGAGGAATCATTGGGCAACATTTAATTGGGTTTTTGTATTGCCAGGAAGGTAATCTGGATAACTTTATTTGGAATTTCTCTAACAAGACTTGCCAGAACGTTTAGAAGATCTACCTAATGATGGGGCACTACCCCATTGTAGTATAGTAGTCCGAGAATATTTAAACAGGCACATCGAAAATCGTTAGGTAGCAAGACGGGGACTCGTGGCTTGGCTTCCTCGATCACCAGATTATTAAGATTTTTTTTTTTTTTGTGAAAAAATAAAAACTTTATAGCTAATCCAATTGAATTTAATAAAAACCATTTTGAATGAAAATAGCTTTTTCTCGACAAAGATTCATTTTATCAATATCGAAAGTATTCTAGAAATAGACGCCAGGCAACCATTCATGTACATGTATTTTCCAAAAACAGCTTGTATTAGTTTTCTATTTGTTCAAAATTCAAAATTCAAAGAATAATTTGGGGTTAAAACAGAGTTGGTTGCTTATTTGACAGATTTCGAGTAGGACGAACACGAACATAGCACTAAATTTTTTACTGTACTAGGAAGATATTTTAAGCTGATATAAATCAAATCTACAATTCGTATCAATGAAGTCATATGTATGCTCTCTGATACCAAACATCTAGGTATGCTAATGAACAATTCCACAGATAAAGCTCTATACAATAATTATCTAAAAAAAATAATCTAGCTAAATTTACTAACCTGGTTTAATGAAAACACTATAAATATCTAAGTTCACTTTTGAAACTGTGGGAACTCGAAAATTCAATCACAATAGATGAGATCTGACCTATTTCTGCATTTTTAGGATTGCTTCTTCAGGTGGCCTCCTTTAAGTTGAGTCAAATTAAAATTATTTGAAATTAAATATTGACAATGTCAAAAGTGATTTTAACCTGTCAATTAATTTTAAATTAAACATGACAAATACCTACTTAAATAATGTTTACCCTTTATGTAATCGTTTTTTATATATTTTTAAGTATTAACAATATTGTGTGAAACTAACACTCTGCGGACTAAAGCTCCGACCAGCGTTGAATTACACCCACAGTATCTACCCATATATATTCTTTATTAGTAGCTTTTGTAACATTTTTTACTGTTGGGCCTTTAGTCTGCAGAATAGTTAGTTCCACACAATATTGTTAATACCTAAAGATATATAAAAAAATAGTATTGAATATTATATACAAACACAAAATATTTATTCAAGCAAGAATTAAATTGCTTGAATATTATAAAATATATTTGTAAAAGTGCAATGGGGAAAAACTAGGGCAAAGGTGATTATTTGTATCTAAAATTAAATAGATTTGTTTTTTTATGTGTTGATATTTATTTAACGTGGAGACAATATATTGAATATTTGGCTTCTATCCACTTATTGGCCTAACCATGTTGAATTCCTAAATCGTTTTAGTATGGAAGCTTTTTTGTACAGTCTTTTAAATAGCAAAATTGATTACTTCATCTTGTTGGCCAAAATAAAATTCCGAATTTCGCGAGGCAATTTCCGGCGGCAAGCATTGTTTTATTGTGATACGCCCAGAATAAAAGTCTTAACTAAATCATCATTTAATTTAATGTGTGGACTATATAACAACCTTGGAAATAGTTACGACATCTTAAGTGATAATATGAATATAATTTGTAGTTTTGTGCGTCACTTATGATGTGTTGTTAAGTGTTCATAGTAAAATTATTAGTTTAATATTTTAAAGTGTAATGTTTTTTTTTAAACTTTTTTTAATTGACCTATTCCTGTAATTGGGTTTTCCTGTTGGAATAATAAAGTTCTATTACTATTACTATTACTATTACTATTACTATTACTATTACTATTACTATTACTATTACTATTACTATTACTATTACTATTACTATTACTATTACTATTACTATTACTATTACTATTACTATTACTATTACTATTACTATTACTATTACTATTACTATTACTATTACTATTACTATTACTATTACTATTACTATTACTATTACTATTACTATTACTATTACTATTACTATTACTATTACTATTACTATTACTATTACTATTACTATTACTATTACTATTACTATTACTATTACTATTACTATTACTATTACTATTACTATTACTATTACTATTACTATTACTATTACTATTACTATTACTATTACTATTACTATTATTATTGCTATTACTATTACTACTACTATTGTTATTATTCTGATCTCAATTGTAGAAGATGTTAGAATTCGGAAGTCCATGGTCTAAAGTGTGTCAAGTGCGATAAAGTATCACGTAAGAGTTGCCTTAAATTATTAGAAACTATTAAATTTTTAAATGGTGATTCTGTAATTTGTTGTGACGAAATTGTCTTTGAGGATTCTATTGAATTACTTGAGGACACACCAACACCTGCTGACAAAAATATAAATAATAATGTGCTTATCAGAAAATTCGTTATTGGAGGAGATATTACAGCAAAAGGATATGATCATAAGTAATTAATAAATTACTATAAATGCTTTAAAGGATTCGATAGCACTTATAAATTTTCCCAAAAGTTTGGAAACTACTGATAAATCTGTTTTGAGATCTGTTTCAAATAAAAATATTGAAAATACTGGTTCTATGGTAAATTCAAAAAGTAATTTACACACTAATATCACCAATAAACATAGACGTCCTGTCCCTTCTACGTCATCAGTACAATCTGCGATATGTACTGCAGTTCATAATGTTGTGGCGAACAACTAGTGCGATAAAGTGATTAATTTGGCAAGGGATAGATCTCCAAAAATACAAGCCCAAGCTAAAATAATTAAACCTAATTTGAGAAATATTTTAATTGGCAGCATGTCTGAGAGGAGTGATTGCATCTTAATAGCTGCTGTCCCAGTTAATATGCGTCACTTACATGGTACAAATCTAGAACCTTTGGTAACCGAAGTAGCTATATTACAATATTTGCAACAGTTTGTTCCTGAAGTGAAAGTTTTAAACTTCTCAAGAAACCCTGACGGTTACTTTTCTTTCAAGACATCCATTCCCAAGTCTCAAGTGCAGCATATTCTAAATAGTGACATAAGGCCTGTGAGCGTTGCTGTAAATCTTCTCGCCAGAGGACAAGGTCCTTCAGTCGCAAACTAATGAATTAATTAGATCTTCATTTTCTTTATTGGGTATCAATGTCCAAAGTTTAACTAACATAATTGATGAACTTCACATCTTCCAAAATATAAATGAGTTCGATATATTGTGTTTATCAGTGAATATAAGTAATTTACATATGATTAATATAAATAAATATCATCTGGTTTCTTACTATTGTCGACAAAATAAACAACATGGGGAGTTACAATATATGCTAAATCAAGTATAACTCATATACATAAAGATATATACTACTCTTTGACGACTGCGCATCGGTACGCAGCATGCATTAAAAGGGAATGGAAAATGACCACCATTTTGATATACTCTCTTCTTCTTCCCATGTTTATGTTTACGTTTGTGAGGTTAGGTTTGGAATTTATTTGGTTTACAAAAATGTTAATTTAATACAATATTTTATTATTCTGTGCATGAAGAACATGTGCTTTATTAGAAGTTGTAAAAATGTTAGAAGTCTGATGCCTCCACAAATGCTTTTAGGATTCCGAAGTGATTTTTTCATAGACTTTTTATAGGTATGTTTTAAATGTGTGTTTTGTTTTTGTTTGTTTATTTTAAAAATATATATTTTATAGTAAAAACAGTACAACCTATGAGTTCATCCCGTTCATCCGATATATTTCTGACACCTTCGTTTTCGATGTTATCTTTTTCCAAAAACAAAAAAAAAACAAATACAAAGGATGGCAATTCAATTTCAATGGGAGTGAAACAGGTTGGGTTTCATCAAGAAAAGACTCGAGTATAGCTAGTCGAAGAAAACTTTAGAGAGCTGAGCACAAATATTTGTAAGTATCCTGCATGTTTTAGATATAAAAATGTGAGCATACTTATTAATGCACATTTGGTATTTTAGAGTAAGTCCTCGATCTGCCAAAAGAAAGTGAAGAATTAAGAAACAAATATATCGAAGGAAGAAAATGTATAGGGCCAAACAGTGTATAAAAATATTAGAGTTGTCATTAAAAGATGTGGTGAAGCATTTAACGTCAAGAAAAGTACATCTTCCATCTCATGGCTTTGATCGCAGATATTATTGCTGTATTAAGAAAATTATTTGCATCACTTGAGAATTTATACAAAAGACACCTATATCAGCTTTTTAAATTTACTGAAGATTACCATAAACTGTTATAAAATTATGCAATTATGATATCATATACACGGTGTTCCATAATCAGAGAGAATCATAGAGAAGTTGAAGATAGTAAACGTATAAATATGTTGTATGCAAAATATAGTGGGTATAGAGATATAGTGTTAAAAGTAAAAATATGTTGTAAAGATTTGAATTAGTGTATGTAATTTAGTAAGGTTGGCAATAAGTAACTATGTAACTATCATTGATTTTATTAGTTTGGCTATCAGATATGTCAAAGTAAGGTTTCACTTTTTGACGACAAATTTTAAGCCGTACAAAGTTTCGAGGCCGTCTAAATCCAGAAAAGCATTGTGATCAACACCCTTAGATCTAAGAAATTAAGCATTTATTACCTTTATAATTCAATTAAAATAGTATAAGTAACAAATTACCTGTTTTTCTGGCACAGGTCTTGAGATCTGGCGATGCCGAACGTAATGCTTGACATGTCAGACGGTCTACAAATAGTTTTAGACAATATCAACAATTAGAAGAACCCTTCTTATTCCTATATATCTAATGGTAACTGTATAAAGCAGAAATGATAATTAAAGACTCTTTTCCATACTAGTCACTAGCGTTATAAATTTAAATTACAAAAATTTTGAATTTCATATTCCTCATATAACTTATTTGGATGTAAACCTTTCAACTTCTCTATGAAACCCTGTATATTATAATTTACTTATTTTGACTGTTAAGTTTTATATGTAAACTAAACTCTTACCTTACCAATAAATTTTCGTAAAGCATTAATTATTATTAACAGTATAAAATAAATACTTCTACTTCCTCTTTATAAATAAAAATTGATGTAATCAAAATAAAACTGTTTCCAGGTTTGGTTTCATGATTCTGCAGTCCTAATTTGTTCATCTGGTTTTAGTGTTTTAATCCTTATCTATTACATTTTATAACAGACTAGTTATAATTTAATTTCTTACAAAAGATGTTTAAATTTAGAAATGGACATTATATTTACCGCCCACAAAATATTTGGGCGTAATATAGTACTTAAGAATCAATTGGAAAATCTTCTTTCTTACAAGAAATTAGAAATATATCACTGTAGTGGGGGATATTAATTTGGACATTGAGCACTCTATAGATATTTGTAACTTTTTAACTACATTGGGCATCACTTATCACCGAACCAAGTATAGTTACTGTAAATTGTAGTTCTTTCCTTGATAATATTTTGACAAATATAAACTTCAATAAATTAGAAGCAGGCACTTGTGATCCCATCGTGCCTGACCATCTATTGATCGTAGTGACTCAAATCAGAATAGAATTGTAAATAAGGACAAAATTGAAGAATTTACTGTTGGGTTGAGTAATGTGCAGTGGGACCATGATTTTATTAACATCTTAAACAGTGATGACTTAGCTTTAATGATTCTAAAAACATTACATTCTTTAGCTGTTGCTACTTTTTCGATTAAGCGTGTTCGTAACAGATCTAGTAATATTAAATGGTTCAATAGAAGTTTACAAGAGTTGAGAGAAACATAAAAAAACTAGTAAAAAAAATGTTTAATACTAATTCTAATCAGGAAAATAAGAATGCATTTCAAACTAATCGAATAATTTATAAAATAGCTTTAAAAACGATAAAACGAAAGTACTATTCTAATGAAATTATTTATTCTGATAACAAAATAAAACTATTTGGAAATTAGTAAATAATGAGAGAATTAATCGAAAGTCCAATTCTATTAATATTGATCCAAATGATTTTAATATTTTTTCACTTCTGTATGTGCTGCAGTCCAAGATACCTTGAATATCGTTATTGCTGATCAATTACTGCTGTTAAATAATGTTCCTAAACCTGCAACTTCATTTTTTATATCACCAATCTCAGGTTAGGTTAGGTTAGGTTAGGTTAGGTTAGGTGCTGCAGTCCAAGATACCTTGAACATCGTTATTGCTGATCAATTACTGCTGTTAAATAATGTTCCTAAACCTGCAACTTCATTTTTTATATCACCAATCTCAGGTTATGATGTTCAGCAAGCTATATTTCTTCTTAAAAATACTTCGGGCTTAAATCATTACTGTTTGAATAGCTACGTGGTCAAAGCTTCTGTTGATTATTTAATTTGACCATTGTCGTGTTTATGTAATAAATGTGTGACCTGACTCACTGAAGATAACTGGAATTTTGCCTGTACATAAGATGGGTGATCATGATGTTCTTGATATTTATCGGCTGTTTCTATAATTGGTAAAATTTTTGACTAAGACTTATTAAATATTTTGAGAATAGGTCTATTTTTACCGATGTTCAATGTGGTTATAGAAAAAACAAATCCACAATAAAAGCACTATTGAATATAGTGGAGAACGTAGTGGAGGGGTTTGATGAAGTTATAAATACAAAAGTTACTGCTTGTGATCTCAACAAGGCCTTCCATGCTCATTGTGGAATTATTAGTGTTTAAAATGGAATACTACGGTATTAGAGGAAGTATGTTAAATCTTGTATCATCCTATCTATCGGGCAGGCGAAATATGTTAGCCTTAATGGAAGTGAGTCAGACTTTCTGCCTATTGTAAATGGTGTGCCGCAGGGCTCAGTCGTGGGCCCAATTTTATTTCTATTATACATTAACGATCTTCTTTTGTTCCAATAAGTTGAAATTAAATAATACGAAACCTCAAAATATAATTTTTACATCAGATAAATGGGCGTCAAGACTACTGTCAAATTGCTCGGTGTAATAATGGACTCCAGACTCTTTGCTCTAAAATATCGTCTCAAATATTTTGTTTACATCAAATTAGACAATGTCTATCTCCTGATGCTGTCCGAACGGTTTATTATTCGTTAGTTCACAGTCCTTTAACTTATGATGTCATAATATGGGTAATTCTGCTAGTACTAGCATAGTTTTTATACTCCAAAAAATGGCTGTTGGTGAATGGTTGTGAATGAAGCGGAGTATGGCAGTCATTGTAGGAAATTGTTTATTAAACATCAGATTATGCGTATACCCTGCATTTACATATTTGAAACTTTGTTGAATATCTACAGAAATGTGGATAAACTCGATAGACACTTTGCTCTAAAATATCATCTCAATTATTTTGTTTACATGAAATTAGACGATCCAAAAAATTGCTGTTGGTGTTGTGGATGGAGCGGAGTATGGCAGTCATTGTAGGGAATTGTTTATTAAACATCAGATTATGTATCTACCCTGCACTTACATATTTGAAACATTATTGAATATCTACAGAAATGCGGAAAAATTCGATATGCTGATAATCTAGTAACGCAGTATTTAAGGATGCAAACCACTAGGTCGAAGTTGAATATATCTTTGTATAATGATTTTAAGAATTATTTCGAAAATAATAATGTGGAAATGTTAAATTTTAGACATTATCTAAGAAGTTTTTGTTAGAACATTTTTTTTATAATATTGAGCGTTTTTATTATTATTATTAATATTTTCCAAGGAATATGAACTTCTGATTGATCCTACATTATATTCAAACTTGTCCAATATTTAGAAGCAAATAAATTTATTTATTTACTATATACATACATCAAATTGCCCGAATAGTCATAATGCACAATACGAAAAAGTCACACGTTCGAATATTTTCCACTACTTAGTTTTTATTTGTATTTGAATACGTTAAATTGCCGGAATACTGTCTGTTTGTATACGTATATTACTAAGGCGGAGAAAATCATGTACATTTACCGTAATGTTAAGGGCGCCGGTTTTATACGTAAATTTTCAACGAATTTCATAGCTGATTGTTGAGACAGTATAAAAAAAGTCTGAGTAAGAAAGAATATTCTCCAGGTTGTATAACAGTTTCCAGGCTGACAAGTCATTTAGAATAAGAAAAAAAGATAATTTTCACCTATTATCTTTTATCAAAAAATTGTACATGTCAACTACACATTGAGAAAACTGTATCCGACATTATCACATCTCGACGAATTCTTTTAAAAAACTAGAAGCATTTGAATTGATGTAAATTATTAAGTTATTTTCACGGTGGCTGGAACACAGTCACAAGATACAATTCACGGCTTTTCATGTTCTCTAGCGCATTTTCTATCAAAAAGTTAAAGGAAATGACTCAATTTTACCATTATATTTTAGTACTGCGCTAATAAGAACCTTCGTCCACTGGGTGGAATTTATTCTACATTTTTAAATACGATTTTTTGTCCTTGAAACGCCAACCTTCAAAGTCCGTAAACTGAAGCATCAATGATTAGGGCATGTCATGTGTTTGGGTACTTGTGTGACAGTGCATTAGAAAAGTAACGCATGCATTCAATATTTCTTTAAAGTGACGCGTCTGTTTAAAATTCTCGAGAGGTCGAGTTTTATATTTAATTATACTTATTTTGATGTAATGTACAGCAAGATGACACTCCAGGCGTTCCGCATATAACGTTATAGATATGTTTTTAAATAGCAACAATATATTTCCCCAGCAGAATCTTGTAGATGAGCTCTTTCTGAGAAGTAAAGATGTTACGCAAAAAAGAAATAATTGAAATATTAATTACGACTTACTGTATTCTTGTTAACATTTTGCTTACATTATATTAAATGTTTAAATATAATATTGCGCTTTCTAATTGTTATTTTTAATGTAACAGTATGGTATGTGTGCGCAGCCGTAGAGTTGTTATTATTAAACTTCTATTGATTCATTTCTCAAAATTATAAAGTGTGCTATATTGCCGAACTCAGAAAGAACTCACCTACAAGATTTTAGCGGAAAAGTATATTATTGTAATTAAAAAAATGATTGATGACGTTGTTACGGTTATAATTTTTATTTTAAATTTTACAATAAATGCACATATATTTTTGTTGTTGCTAAGAATCACAGCTATATATTGTCTTGTATACAGTATGAGCAGGGTGAGTAGTCTGTGCCAGTATCCTGAAATAATATAACATTAAAAACAACAAACATAAACAAAGATATCGTCTACCTATTTCCGCTTCCTAGCACTGCCTTCCAAAATATATTCTAGTAATTGGCCATAAAATTTAACATTTCTTTCCTAAATTCTGCTTGTGACAATAGATTTCGTTGATATTTGATGGCTTTCCGGTATTGTGAACTCGCAGAGTTGTTTCAGGTTAGGTATTCTCGAAAATAATTTTTTAGCACAATCCATGTTTAGACCTGGAAATTTCCACCAAATTTCACCTATTGCATTGCTTAATATTAATAATTCTTACCTTAAATTGCATATTTTTCACTTAAACTGTTAGACTGTCAAATTTATGTCGTTCAGGTTAGTTCAAAAATTCCCCTAAATATTACTGTGTTTTTTTGGGGCAATTTCCGCCCACGCCGGCGAGATTCAACCATGTGCTTCCTTTCCATGTGCCTTGCTAGAAGTGCACTATCGCTCTGCGGATTTTCTGGAAGCTTTGAGCTATTACTTGTCTCCGTAATTTGTGATATTTCCTGTTTCTCATTATAATAATTATCTACATTTTGCAATTTTTCTTTCAAAGCGATGTAAATCGATACACATGACAACGTGGTGCCTTGTCACTACTTTTGACCCTTGACTATCTTTGACTTGTCGCATATACCTAACTTCGAGGATGACAGAATATCAGAGTCGGCGATAAATAACGAGTTAATAAAATTTCGAAAAAAAAAATTTCGTTTTATAAATAAGTTTGGAAATTTTTTGATGGTCGATTTTTTCTCATTTTTATTTTTCTCTACCCCTCTTAAAATATTTGTACTTAGTCATAGTTAACCCTGTATAAAACTATACCTGCACCAGCTTGCAAATTACTTGGCAGTTACATTTTTAACAACTCGAGAAAAAAGTAAAGGTTAGTACTAAACATTTTTTTAATGTTTCTGTTTTTTTAACTGGATGGTTAAAAGATTAATCGAACTGTTTACTTGTTGGAGTGAATATCTGTTAAAATTATGCTTTTAAAGAACTTTGTTCCGTTATTTTCGTAGTTTAAAATCCAAACTATTAAAGTTTTTATCTCTGCAACTCTCCCTTCATTTTCCATATTTAAACTTAATTAATGAGTAACATTAAAGTTTATAACTAAAATCAATTAATGTATGCAAATCTACTTAGGAATTAGAATTAAGCGTTTACTTTTCTTTTCAAAGTTGAAGAATGCCTGGATATTGTTGACAAAGTTTCAGTATTTTACTGGATTTAAGCTCTGTATGATTTTGCTATTATTTCTCACCTGCTGGCCACATGTCAACCAAGGTAAGACAGACTTTTTATGCAATTCGGAATTTTTATCTACTTCTCTTTCGATATTTTCAGGCCAAAAAAAGAATTGAGTACATAAATATCCAAGTAGTGTTGTACTGGCATATTCCTTCTGGGCTTAGCTGTTCTTCAACCCTCTACATACCTTGCTTGGTATTGGCTCGGCACTGCTTATTCTGTCGTAACTCAGTGCATGTATACTACTACTACTCATTTTTCTACCGAGGCCAAAGCTCTATCAGAGTTGTCCCGGACCAGAAAGACTCCACAGCACCAAAGACAGTAAGCTTAAACTAAGAATTTTCTTTGCATGTACAGCTTCTTATTTACCGTATTTAAAATTGTTTGCTAGTATTGCTTTATTCATTGCTTGCGGATTTGCTTAGACCCCTTGCATATATTATGTATTCGCCTGCATGACAGTAGCTCTAAAAACAAAAACAAGTTTACCTTACATATTTAGAACATGTTAAGTACTCATCGTATTATTAGGTATATATTATTATTTACCTTTAGAGTTCTTGGGGCTATGTTAACCAACCACCAGCGCTGTTGGATGGGGATGATAATTACCCACTTAGTAAACCCGTTTATATTCATATTATTACTTCCTCTGTCTGCTATTAATTAGTATTACTTTTATTTTGCTGTTATAAATCATATAAACAAAACTCGTTGGCATATTCTCTATTTTGTAGTTTATTTTATATTGTTTTCTAATACTGTCGGCAAACATAACCACGGCTGATTTATTTATAAGTCTGTGACCACAGAATACACTCGTTCGGTGGAGGTACTAGAACCGTAGCATAGAACCCCACTTCTCTCTACAGAGAGTTTAACAGAAGCAGAACCGTGTAGTTAAGTTGTTTAAATTCACCCAATAAATATCTTGCTTCATCATTTGTCACTAAAAACCTTTGCCAAATTTACTGTTATCATTTTTTTTCTATCCTGATAATTAGCAAATGAAATTGCGTGACAACGTCATATCCGCCACTCCGACACTCTTGTTACTGAACTACGTATACTTCAACAACATCACCGCATTTTGGTCTCGTACCCTAATCCCTTCATATAATTTTGTTTCATCCGAAATACCTCATTACTAAGATCCAGACGAAGTATGAGGAAACATACAATTCTATACAAAAATTTACGGACAGCATGTATTTCTCCTTGTGTTGTCTGCTAAGAATTATGAGTCAGTTTATAACATGAGACTAATATTTTGAAACTTGAATTTTAATTGAATTTATTACAACTGAGTTTTATTTATCAGTTTTATACAATTTTACATACAGAAAAGTATTTTTCGTAATTTCAATTATCACTATTTACAACATACAAAGCAAATTATAGTTACTTTTGACAATTGCAATTGTTTTTACTTTATTTTGTAGTGCTCACTGTATTTAAGTAGGGCTTTATATGTGTGTATACTCTTCCTATGTAAAAACATTTTCTCTCTGCAAAGTTGCGGATGATGCAAATTGGATGTAAAGTTTAAAACAAGATTTAAAACGTAGAACTGTTGTGGCTTTATTTCGTAATTTAAAAAGTAAAATAGAGTTTTAACAAATATCCAAATTTAATAAAAAGTTCCGGAATTGTTGACATACTGCGTGAAATTTCATCTCAATGGTACACCCTCGTCAAAGCGAATGATTGATTAAGTTTACCTTAACATATTTCAATTTTTCTGTACTTACATATATTATGAAAGTAAAGGGATTTGTTTGATAGGGATAGATGAAATATAAACATGAGTTATGAAATGGGTAAAAAAATGAAATATTAAACTTTCATAGAAATAAATGTACGTTACTATATTTTTAAACTTAAACTAATATACTGCTAACTCATTACATCTATTCAAATTTAAATATTAATAATAAATAAATTTCAATGGAAAAATTATTAATTTAACTAGTTAATTCGAAAAAAGGTGGCATATAGCATAGTACTGATTAATATCGCTTTATTTATTTTAATGCTAAAAAGTTTAACCGCAGTAATATAATAAATTGATTTTGGTTATTTTAATATACTGACAGAAAATCGAAAACAAAATTTACTCTACCTTACAAAAGGTAAGCCAAATCAACACATAACAACTGGTAATACGGAGCTCCTGATACGCTACAAGTTTTGTGCTGAGTGACGAAGCAAAACGTTCACATCAAGACCGTATGTTTATTAAAGTTCGAAGCTGAAGTAATATATTTCTTTAATGATAAACTTTTAGTATGCAATCTGTAATGTCATATATTTTTGAAGGTGTCTTTAAAAATGGTTGCCTTAAGTTATTCATTAAACGTTTTATCAAGTTCTGGCATAAAAATACCAGGATTTTCAGAATTTTCGGATTCATCATGGAATTCGGATTGTAGATCAAAAGTTTCACAAAATTGTATACAGTAAATGATTTCGGATAAAACATCATACTGATATTTTGTCACCTCTTTGTTGTTTCTGAAAACATAATCAAGTTGTGCTTGATTATTGATATTCCCAAATAATGCAAATGGCAGTTGAGTATGAATATGAGTTTTACCTTTTTCGTGTTTTTTTTTTATTTTCTCACTTAAGTGCATCAGAATCAGATCCCTTACTCCCGTTTCCCGGCTTTCTCGTCACACACAAATGCAATTGTTTCTTAAATAACGCACGAAATGAACTTTCCTAAACAACGGGAAGATGGTAACTGATGGGGAAATTGGAGCGCGTTGCTCACGCAGGTAGGCGTTCGGCTGCATAGGAAAATAGACCCGAACGAGCTTCGGCTTTTTCCGTCGTTAACATATTAAACGGGAATTTAATCTGTCAACTTCTTAACTGTGAAAATTACCGAAAAACTTTTCAACCTCTCTTAATAATTTATGTAGTGAGTATTAGTTTTCATCTCACCATTTATTTAATTAAACGTAAATGATTTATTATTCGATCCGTTGGAGTTTTGCTAAGTATTTATTACATACTTTAACAATACAATAAGTAGGTACTAGGAAAATATCTAGTGGTTTTTAGGCTTTCACGGCCGGTGCTATAATTTGATACATAATGATTTTCCGGGTTAATATGCTGTGACCTAGGTAACTGGTCGCTGTCAGAAACAGAGTTAAAATACACATCCCTAGCATTAGCCGTGATTCTTTTACCTGCCCTGGTTGTTCTCGGGCTAGGCTCTATCAATCACTAAGTATCAAAGGGAAATATTTTTTTAAATTTGGCAACGTCACGTCAGGTCGACACCGAGTTGAAAAGGTGGTTTAAATAATGGTTTGAAAATATCTTTTTCAGCCATGCATTTTTTTAATGACATAATATTATACTTTTTCTTCCTATCTTCTCATAAAATTAATGGGACTCAACATATATGAGATTATATAAACCTTGGCCTGGAAATCCACCATTTCAAAGATATAAACTTTAATTCTATTTATATATTTCAAAAATGTTTAATGACAGATTCACAAAATATGCAGAGTTGCAAATACAAACATTTCCATCATTATCAATCTAACATTTGGGGTTATGTGACTCTGTCGATATTGGGTGTCATTGTGCTAATAATACAGCGAATAAATTTGAAGATATCTACAGCATGAATTTATAACTGATTCTAGAACTCTTTGAAAGATCTTGAACATTTTTAGAGTCCATAGTAACAATCCTTGTTCTTACAGGTTTATTGCAAGCACTCATGATTTTATTAAAAAGTTACCATTGGTATATTGCTGATGTATATAGTTTTACTTAATATAAAATTGAAATTCATCAATGTGTCCTCACAAAAAGTAATGAAAATTATTAACACTATAAAATCCAATGCGAAAGGGGTAGATGGAATTAATTGTAAGATGGTAAATTTGATTTTACCTTTTTCGCCCCATTAGTATACTCTGCACTTGTTATTATAGTTGTGTTTTTATTTTTGAAATGTATTTGTAGAAAAACTATTCGTTTAGCATTTTTTTTCATAAGAGTTTTTTGTTACATTTTGTCAAATATACAAGCCCCTCTAGTATATTATATTCTGGACATCCTGTATAGTATGATCTATCAATCCACTCTAATTTTCTCGTTTATTAGCATAAAAAAAATATCAAGAGAAAACAAATGTTTATTAAGCCGTCTGTCTACTGATACTGCACAAGCTGTTATAAAGGGCTTTTACCCTACCATCAATTAATTTTGATGATATTCACATTAAAGCATAATGGTTTCCTAGCATTGACCGTGCTAAAAAAATATCTTCAGGTGTTTTAGAGACATTTTTACTTTTTATTTAAACTTTAGGGGTCTGTAACTCGTTAAAGATATATTTTGATACCTATGTAACTAGGAGAATTAGATTATAACAATTTCTTTTCACCTCCTAGTTTTCACCATATAAGATACTTAGTCGAAAGGTACAGCAAAGGCGCTGCGTGACTTTGGCTGACCTTCCTGTTGTGCGGAAAATCCGGCACTCAATAATTTTCAAGAGAGACCCCATTTTAAAAATTTGAAATTCCGTCAATTTCGAGTTTTTTTTTCCAGTTTGGTTACATTTTTTCAACACTTTGTATTTTAAAAAAATAAATTTCATTTTGAGATTTTAGAGATTATTCGGTTGTTTTAAACACACGGTATTCTTTTCGTTAATTAGTATTCTAACAGACTCTTGTTAGAAGTTTTATCAAAATATTTTTTTAGTTCCCTTAATTGTGAGGTTGTTCAACGGTTAAAAAATTTTCAGCACTTTGTATACGGAACGGTCTTTCGCATGTCTGATCGAATTTGGAATTTTTATTTTTTTTCTTGTCAATTTTGATTTTAACACCCTATGTATCAAGACACAGATCATATGCATTTTATTTTATTTTAGTGTTAAATTCTGGAATTAAAGTTCTAAGGAGCGCTAAGTCAATAATTTTAAAGAAAAAGGTCAAGACGTCCGTTTGTGATTTAGCATCTGAAGCAGGTGATGATGCAAAATCGTTAAGAGTATATACGAGTGTATAAGATTGTAGTGTGTTGGTACGTATCTTTTAAAATTAGATAAAAACATTCTCCTTTGACCAACTGTTTTTCATCATATAAGTTATATATTTTAGAATCATCCTGTGTGCTGCATTGATATTTCTTTTATTTTATTTTAATGTCAAACCCCGGAAGTTTTAGGAAGCGCCAAGTCAAGAATTTTAAAGAAAAAGGGCAAGACGTCCGTTTACGATTTAGCATCTAAAGCAGGTGAAGATGAAAAACTTGTTATTCCTAACAAATGTAGAAACGATTTCTCTGTAGCATGTCAAGTATTAAATTCATTCTGTTACAGAAGTAAGCACTTCAGTGTTAATAAAAACCAATTAATTTTACCCTCGCTGAAGTACAAGACAATGGGCAACAGGATAAGATGAACTAGGGCACTAATCGCAAATTAACTTTTTCTCAAGATTCGCTTAGTACAGGGGAAACACAATTTCACGTTCCTTTTTTGTGGAGATATTGGAGAGTAATTAGGCGTCATGTTTTCCTAAAGGAAATGAGATTATATATTTTGAAACAACGTTATTAATTTCCGCGTAATTCAAAGGGACTAATAAATTTAATTTTGGGAAAACATTGGCATAAAGACTTCTTGACAAATAATGGACAATAGCTGTTAGAACTAAGCTCTGCAATATGTAAATAAGAGCTGTAGAGATATTAATAGCAGCAGTATTTATAATAATATATTTCACAAGGAGTATCAAATTTTCGTGATGTGGTAGGTGTCTGCATCTAGTGGTCAATAGCTACTTAGTGCTATGTCTATATTGGCAATACACAATTTGCAGGACATTTTTAAATGCTTAAAAATATTGTTATTTTATTATATATTAAGTACTTAACAAGAATATCTTGCTAATTCTGTAAAATTGTTTTTATATTTTTCATAATTAATTATTTTATATACTTTCTTTTCATGTTCATATTCTGTAATGTTTTAAAAAATGTAGATTTTAAGTCAAGTGTAGGTTTGTCACAATTTTCACATTGAAAAATTAAATTTAATTAAAGAAAATCCAATGGAAAAAACAATTTATGTGACGAAAATTCATACAAAATACATACATAACACTGTAACAAACATACTTATATGTTACGGCTACGGTATAAACTTAGTTAATTTGTAAACTAGTTGGCTAACTTTTTTAGATTTTGAGATATACAGGGTTAAATATGACTAAGTACAAAAAATTTTACCACGTGCTCAGGGAAGACTAAAAGACAATAAAAAAATTATTCCAGAATTTTAGCACGATATTTAAAAAATGGGGCAAAACCCTTTTTTCCTACGAAAAGTCGGCGCCTATGATAAGGACCAATTGAGATGGCTTAGATCCATAGATAAAACTTACATCTGTCAACAATATCTACCACCATCGTCGTTTTTTTGCAGCATTTCTAAATGTAGAAACGAAAACATTCTTATTAGTAATAATACCTGATAGATAGGCAACAGTTAATCCACTTCCACTTCTCCAGTATTTTGCATTCGTTTTCCATTATTTCGTTATAAACTGGTAGAACTACATATTCGTTCATTACAGCCACTCACTACCGATAAAAGACATTCCCGTAGGTACAATTAGATAAAATGCCTATTTATTATAACAAAATCGAAAGGAATAGGTAATAGACGTTTTAATGTAACCGCGGCAGTCTTGTCCCATAACTTAGAAAACCAAACCGGCGAACTATATTGTGGGAAAGTATCTGCACCCAACACGAATGTCTTTATTTAATAATATTTAATAACTATACAACGTTTAAAAATTAAAATAAAACACTAAAAACTGAAGAAGAACACAAAATTACAACGTAAACACAGGAATTCAATTATGACATGAAAGCGATACTGACTTTGAGCGACTGTTGCATGCTTGTAGAGTATGCAACCAACAAGCAAGTTAACATTGGCGGCGTTAAGTAAGGATTTAAAATAATATCGAAAAAAATTTTTTTTTGGCTTTATTAATAAGTTTGGAATTTTTTTTAAGGGTTATTCTGTTAATTCTTATTTTTCCCTATCCCCTCCTACAATATTTGTACTGAGTCATAGTTAACCCTGTTTAACCCTGTATAGAAAAATATGTTTTTGTTATTTTTTCTTTATAACTTTGTCACTTTCTTTTAGTTTCGAATCTGAAAAAACATTCTTAGGGCCAGTTTTTTACTGGAGTGTTTAAAAAAGTAATTGTACATTAACTTTATCTTTTCTTATGGGCACCACGTTTGATTTTTATTTCAGAAAAAAAGAGTTTTTTTTCTGATTTCAATGATATAGCATAATTATGGTAATTTTACATCTAGATATAAAAAGTGAAATTTTGACTTAATTTGTACAAATCATGTATAAAACAGTAACGCAGTATGCTCTGGATTGCCAAACAAATGGATTTGTTTACAAATGTCATTATTAGCTTATTGTTTTAGCAGAGAAAAACACAATTTTCCTCATTTAACAACTTTATACCTCGTAAGATAACCGAGAATGCTGAGAAAGTTAAGTGTAGACAGCGTGTATACAGGGTTAACTGTAACTAAGTACGAACATTTTAACCACGTGCTCAGAGAGACCTAAAAGACAATAAAAAAATTATTTCGAAATTCTAGCTCGATGTTTAAAAATGGAGTTTTTTCTTGTTTCCCTCGGAAATGCATCCGTCAGAATTATCCATTAATAGAATACACAGCTCGTGTTCAGTTAAACAAAATACGCATTCATTCATTTACACTAATAAAAAGCTCAAAATGCAATATTTAATTATAAAATTTTATTACGATTACCGTAATATCTGTACGCTACATAAATTTGTTTATTTAATTCCTATAAAACCCATAAAACTAAAAATTATCCATTAAAACTGAACCATAACCTAAAATTTTGCATTGCTAATTGCATGCTCTCCAAACATCAAAGAACACTGGTCAAAGCTTAGAATATTATATCTAAGGGTCAAAGAATTTTGCAGAACAGTGTAAACATCTCGGGATGTTGTAGAATGAAATGGTAACAGTTATTGTATGCAACCATCGTCGATTGTTGTTGCTATTATTAGTATTAACAGAATTTAATTCCCCAATAATACAAGATGTTTAATAATGTATTGGTGCGGAGTACACCTTGCACTAGTGACCTACAGATGGCCACTGCATCAAATTCTGTCAAAAACAAAATATGACGTAAAGTGATTAGTTTGAAATAATTTTGTAATTTATAAATATGTTGTATTCAAATGCCGAGATGACGGATAAGATACTGATTTATTGGAAGTGTGACACGTGCATTTACAGTGTGCAACAATACTAAAGACATTTTCAAAGTTGATAAAATATTATGCGGAATCCTCGTTGAACCACATTGAACAACTGCTGTAATATCATGGCGGTAAACATGTGGCAGTGCTTTTATGCATTTGAGTACAATTGCATGTATCTTTGTAGTTTTTCCCGACGGAAAGTATCTACCTCGTCGTGGTCCTCGGGTCGAGTACCTGGATTTAAATAGAAAGTACGGTGAGGGAAGAAAATTTCCCCAGCAAGCACTATGCGAGTACAAAAATATTAGTAATGACAAATGCAAAGAAGTAAGAAAACAGAAAGTGATTTAACATTTTTGAAATATTTAACATTAACCATACTTCAATCACACAATAATCAAGTAAGGGAAAGCCCCGCTACAGCTCAATTTTGAACAAAATTTGTACTGCAATCTCTTAAAAGATAATTGTTGGTTTTGCAATATTTTCGAGTAACTTGATATTTTTTCAGGGAGTATCGGATTCAATTTTGCATAATTTATACATGTTTACTACTAATGAATGCAGTCTGACTTTTTCCGTTTTCTCCTAAAAGTTAAAAGGATGCATTCTTATTTATTATTGTACACTCGATTACATCACTCATACTTTTAGTTAAGTATTAAATTGTACTTAACAAGTTTAAAATTGTTTTTCCAGAAATTTGCTTCTGTTGTAATAAAATATTTCCAGTATCCTCTTTTAAAACGGAAAACCAACTATGTACCCTTTCTTACAAAGAAACAAATAAGCTTTGAAGTGGTAAAAGGGTCAAATAGCCCTATAGACCACACTAACTAACTCGAGAAAATTATATTGCTGGGGTACTGTTATATTCCAATCCTTTTACCTACCTTCTGATAATTTATTATGTAGACTGATACACTTCGATAGTCATACTCATGTATACCTATATGAACTAATCTAAAACGAAAAGTGGGTCGTAGCTATCTACCGACGATAGCATTTCTAAACTTAGAGATAGGTAGTTGCTCAGTCAAACATAATATGATGATAACAATAACAATAATATATAATCTGTACCCCGCATTCTAATCGCAAGGATTAGCCTAGAAGTCGAAGACTTGTGCGGTAGAAGGAGCGGAATAAAATTATCAAGTTGGCTGTATTTACGTCCAGAAACGACTTACGTTGGTAGGCCCTAACCACCATTTATGCAGGAATGCAGTGCATGAATGAGGAATGCCTGGAAAACTTAATTAATTAGGGAGATGGTCAAACGCCAACCGGTATCAATATCTTACATTGACCCAAGCCAACATTTTTTCACTATACCATACCTGCACAGAAGGTGCCAATCCTTTCTAGAATTATGGACTTCCGGTTGCGATAATCGAACTTGAGCGGAATGGCACACAAGTACTGATACATTAAATAATTTGTTTGATATATTTTCATTACTTTAAGGCACCGATAGAAATTTGTAAGTCTCTGGTAAGAACAAATCGACATACAATAATTATTGTACATGTGGTTACTTGCAAAATGATATTGAAACTATTACTAGTACTAGCAAAACACTACACTTGGTTTCACTGTACATAGTATTCGTGATTTTATTAAAAAGTACTTTAAGAACTCTTTGCTAAGCCTTTGTTAGAAGTAAATTTGAATGTACGTCACTTGTTTGTCCCAATTATGAGATTCATATAAATATGATATACAATATTTAATGGAGATTTTTGAAACTGATAGTATTTATCCACCTGTACGATATTCACTTATAATTTACTTAATACAATTTTTATTTCTTCTACCACTGTCAGACTTGAATATTTTTCACAATTTTTGTTTGTCTGATTGTCTACCCATACTATCTACACTGAACGTATCTGTTTCACTGAAAAAAAAAACGCTAGAAATAAAAACGTTACCTAGAAGTAGCGCGAACCAAGTTGATGAAACATCTCCTCCACATTTATCTACAAATTTGGTATATGAGAAAGGCCTATTAAATAAACGTTTGCAACCTTTGTATGATATCATAAGCTTTCAAAAATCGATGAATAGGCCAAAAGTACATGGATATGTTCTTTAAAACCTTTTCAAATGGTACGCATATGGTGTCTTGTTCCCTGCAACCCCACCTTCCTTATCCCTTTGTATTTTGTAAATTTACTAGAACACTAAACATTTTACATAAAACACATGCACAAGAAAATTCTATAGCATTTCTATTTTTTTAACAGGAAATAGGATAAATGGTGATGAAAAAATACCTTTTGCGTCCTCTCGATTTTATTCACATTTACATTTATTGGTTTCTTAAAGTTGACTTGTCATAATATACTGAATTTGTGTAGTATTTACCAATTATCTGTTAAATGGATACCATTTTGTGTAAACTTAACACACCTTTATGTTATATATATCTACTCCTGACTAAGCACAACATCCTCAGTATATCAGCTGTTCCAGCACACATCACGCCTTGTTAGTCATGTTGCGTTGTTGTGTTCAGTTCGTTCACGTTTCGATCAGATGGAGAACATTTAAATTTAAGTTGAGGTTTGATCAAAGAATATGGGAGCTAACTACCTATGCTGATTATTGTGATAAATCTAAAATTAATTATATGTCTTAAAAATATTCATAAAATTAACATGTTAGTGTCTAACGTCTACACGTTTAATAATACAAATAACACTGAAATGTGTAAAAGTTACACATAACACTTGTGGATTGTGTTAAACTTTTAACACATTGCTACATACAAAGAAATGTGAAAAATATGCACAATTCCGCGTGGACCTCGATTAACACAGTATTGTGTTCTTTTGTGTTTTGTATACTTTACAGTATACTTGTATACTGTATTATTTGTTAAATTTCGAAGTAACTTATAATAAATCCAATTTTACAACAAATATGGTTAATAATTTCACATATTTATATCAAAAATAAAATTTTAATTATTAATATAAGCAGCAGTTCATTAGTAAACTTACTTAACAATGTTTCTTTCAAATTCCTAAATGAAGCTCTTATATCTATGAGCCTATCTTACATTCATCAAGGATTTAAAGGCAAATGAAGCATTTCTAATTATGTGAGGCACTGCCTTAGATATACAAACACCTTCTATCATTACAATGAAGCCTAAGTAAATCCTTTCAAATTTATATGTTTGAAAACCGCCTACAAATTATAGAGTAAAGAGACAAAGTGACGTGTCAATTTGTCACAATAAACTTATTAGACAGATTCCGTACTAAATCCATTTAAATTGCAAATCAGTCCAACACATTTGTCTTCAATGCAGTGCATCCCATCAAAGTTAAGCAGTTAATATTGCAGCCTGATAGGGATTTATATCGATTATATAATATAAACTAATTTTTTTTCAGAAATTTAGTTGATAATGGATAATTTGCTGAGTCTAGTATAATTGTTTTGTTTTATTTTCTGTTCTATGAAAAAGTATCTAGAAAATAAAACATATTTTTAAATTATGTGGAAGTAAATATTTTATATAGATAGAACAGTTGTTACATATGACATTTTATCCAACAAAAACTTATGTAGGTAATAGCTTTAAAATAAATGGTTATTTTTATTTTTAGTAAGTGAAACAACTTTAGTAAGAGACAAAAAAATGTTAGCATCGAAAAATTACCTTCTGAAAGTCCTGTTTGTTATGAAACTAAATCTGTCATGATTATGATTTAAAATTCGTAAAATCCAATAAGCCTTGGATATTTGAATAAAATAAGTGTATTTTTTTTGTTGAGATACGATAAAATTATTAAAACGTTTTTCAAAATTATAAACTGAGTTTTCGTATAAAATTTCAGTGTCTTTGACCTTTGTTGGCATTTTGCTTTAGTTTAGATGTTTCTCAGTACAGATTTTTTTATTTTAAGAAATTTTTTTTAAATAACGATCTGTGATATATCATACATAAAGTCTTGAATCAGAAACAGCTTTTAATAACATTTAAATACCGATTACTAGTGAATACAATTAGGTTTTCATTTTGTTATCAAAATGTACTGAATTTGAAATCATGGCAGATATTGTTTCATAAACATGCAAAGGGTTTAAGTTGTTTAAGTTATTTCAAACCTCCTTATTCTAATCAATCCAGCACAATGAAAATCGTTGTTCAAAGATAACAGAATACCTGTATATAAACGACGCGGACAAGAAAGACCGCAATATAGGTATTTTACAACTTGATGAGAAAAACGTGAGTACGATATTACATGTAAAATGGTTGTTTGAAAGATTATTGTATGGCTTAGGTTGCATAATATCGGTTTATGGTTATCAAAAAATGCTGCAAAGTGACGTCCTTGACATAGCTATTGTTCTAAACACAACTCACAATAGTGTCAGTTAAAATTGTTTAAGATTCTTTGATTTCACAATTTTTTTATATTGAAAAAAATATACAGTGATTCATTCATAATGTCATTAATTTTAACCACGTATTCGGAAGACCTATTAAAGAGAAAATCGAAAAAAATTTTGTACTCGACCTTTCAAAAGACAAACAAATCACCTTATAATAATCGGTAACACGACCGGTACTGATGCGATAAATTTTTTTAATGATAAACTTTTTGTCTGCAATTTAAAATGCATGCATTTTGTATATTCTTTGAGGTACCTTTACAAATTTTTGCATTTTTAAGGTATACATTAAGTATTCTGTCAAGTTCTGACCTAAAATGCATTCATCCTCGTAATGCAAGTTCAAAAGCTCTTAAAATTTTATGTAGCAATAACTTTGGATAAAACGTACTTATTTTTTGTCACCTTTTCGTTATGTTCTTGAAAGTAGAATCAAGCTGAGCTCGTACGTTGATATTCCTAAATAATGCAAAATGCATTTGATTATGAATATGAATCAGAATCAAATCCATTACTTATGATCAGTATATACTGAACAACATACGCACACGGAAAACACAGACGCAAATGTATATTAAATTGTCTTTTATTAATTTTTTCCACGGCTATATTCAGTAGAAACAACCGCGGTCTTTCACTACTTCACTTTACCCGGCTTGAATTGCATTTTTATTTAGGCAAATAGCAAATTTTATTAATAATTATAAACTACACTGACGACACAAACACACGAAATTCACCAATTTATACCATGCGAAACTGATGACTAATGGATGAAGAATGGAGAGAAGTCGAGCCACATACATCTGTTCCATATGCAGTTCTACGGCGGGTTCGCCTGCATAGGAAAACCTACCCGAACGATGTTCGACTTATTCCGGCGATAATTTATTAAACGGGAAATTGAACTGCCAACTGCTTATCATTGAGTAGACATTAATAATAAGGTTATTGGCCTAAATACGGTAGGTCAAGACTCGGATTACTGGATTGTTTACCACTGAATAGGTATGTCTCGGACTGTTTTTTTGTTGACAGAAGGAGGTGGTTTTTAGAGGCAGTCTAAAAAAAATCTAACAAATCTCAGCACATTCAATTCGTCAATTATATAAGTCTTCAAAATGTATAATTTACAGCCCGAGAACTCTATGAAAAAGAAAACGTATTCTTAGTTTTATTGGGTTTTTGCCACACTTCTGAAAAATAATAAAAATTAATTAAATAAGCCCTTGCGCCAAACGGAACAGTCAAGGGTTATTTTTGAAACTAAGTTTGCCTAACCAAAAAATCTCACACTGAAAAAAGCAGATAAGTAAAAAATAACAAAAATCACATCACTATCGCGCACTTCCGTATTATTGACGTTTCGAAAAACTCTCTGTTTTCGTTTTCAAAATAGTAGTAAAAATATTAAACGTATGTCAAGTTTGACAGTTTAAAATTTGTTTATCTGCTTTCATAGAGATGTTAAATGATTTTTATTTTATTTTTACTTACTTCTTCTTGATACAACTGTAGCCAACAATGATCGATGTTTACTGAACAGTTTGACACACACTTATCTCCGTTCATCAAAATAATCGCGGTCTCTTTTAATTTTCTTTTTGTCGCGTTATCTTCCTTCTCTAAAATTTTTGCCGAAACCCATTGAATCACATGACCGTTTTCCCAAGCATGTTCGCAAATTTTGGATTTTTCAAATTCCCGTCTTTTTATATAATTTTTATGTTCTTCAACTCTAACATTCATAGGCCGAGACGTTTCTCCAACATAATGTTTATTGCATTCACAAGGTATAATGTAGATGCAATTTTTTTAATTTTGTATATCATTTTTTGGACGCGTTTTTGACAAAAATGATCGTAAGGTATTAGTTGTCTGAAAAACTGTTCGAATAAATTTAACATCTCTATGGAAGCAGATAAACAAATTTTAAACTGTCAAACTTGACATACGTTTAATATTTTTTACTACTATTTTGAAAACGAAAACAGAGAGTTTTTCGAAACGTCAATAATACGGAAGTGCGCAATAGTGATGTGATTTTTGTTATTTTTTACTTATCTGCTTTTTTCAGTGTGAGATTTTTTGGTTAGGCAAACTTAGCTTCAAAAATAACCCTTGACTGTTCCGTTTGGCGCAAGGGCTTATTTAATTAATTTTTATTATTTTTCAGAAGTGTGGCAAAAACCCAATAAAACTAAAGAAAAACTAAAATTATGCCACAAATAAATAGCTTCAGACAGTATTCTTACTTGTGTTTTATCATAATGTTTTCTGAATTTTATATGCCAACTGCATGCACACTGCGAAAATTGTATACATAAACATTATCACGTCCCTTCAGACTAATAAACCTCACGTTCACGCTGAAAGTACAAAGTAAAAGGCACAGGAAAGTAAAACAAAATGATTCAGCTGCCTTATAGTTTAACTTAAGTACGCTGCAGGATTTTCATTGTACATAATTTTTTTATTAAAAGTTCTAGTCCATAAAATGTCAGCCTTACCCCTCATTTTGTTATTCAGTAATAATTTTCTAACGACATTGTCTGTGAGGAATGTAATCAAAATATTTATTAAGCAGGTAGGTAATTCGTTATTTAATAAATCTTTTAAGATTCTTTTCTAAAACACTTCAATTTAAAGAGTGTATCTAAACTATTATAAATAAATAATTTCAAACAACATTGTGATAAAACCTCACTGCTCACTATAACCATATTACAAAACTTTCACCAGTCTGCAGTTTAATTAAACAGGGGAAAGTATTACAAAATATATTAAATCCTCACAACATGTGTAAGAGGGTTAACAAGCTCACATAAATCCAATTAAGGCCATTTAAGTCACTTTAATACAAGATTGATTTTACGAATTTAACAACTAACAAGCAAATTTAATAGCACTACTGTAATCCGTAATTTATATGACAAACGAAATAAAATTTCTGTATAATATGAAGGAAAAGTACTTCTTCCGTATTTTATAAAAGCAGAAACTTCAAATATTTTCAGCAATAAATCACTGGTAACACCTACTTGAGGATAACGTTCGTCCGTTTGAAGGCTATAAATCTAGGTTCTTAAACAAAATTAAAATGTATCGCTAACATATTTCATAATAAAAATAAGGAAAAGTAATGTATCCCACCTGGTAATTTTCTTTCGGTTTAAGAAAGAAAAAATATACAAGATGCTATAGTCTGTTTAGAAATGAAAGAGAGTAATAAAAGCTTATTATATATGCAAATCGTAAATACATGTAGTACTGGTGCTTATATTCAATATTTTTATAATATATATTATCGGCATAGATGAGGTGTACTTTTTAAAAAACTTTGTGTGATCGAACCGTACTAAATCATAGCAGATAGCTAAAATTTCATCCCCGACAATCCGTCTTTGTCTATGCCGCTTCAATTTCTCGGTCCATTTCTCTTATAAGTAAACAATAGAAAAACAGCATTTCAAAACTAGAGACTACTTTAAGCATTATAACCGGGTTAAGAGGGTTTTTAGTAATTCAAATAAAATTATTCAATATTATTATCAAAATATTTATTTAAATTTAATGAATACACTTTTATTCTACACAAAAATATATGTATTTTGAAAATTCAAATTATGGTGAGTAAATGTAGTGTTGTATAAATGTACAATAAATAAGATAAAAAAGTAGGTATATTAAAATTCATCCTTTAAATATTCTGATGAATTATCTTCATCTTCTAGATAGATAACGATAGGTTCCACAGTAACGTCAATTAAATTATCGAGTTCCCATATTTTCTCCTCTTCTTTTTGTACATGATGTATACATCTTTGCCAGTTATCTGCAGTTACTCGTTCCAAGGAATTTTTTAACAACATTTTCACGGCACTTAATTTATACGTCGTATTATTTCGCGCTACATCTCCTTTTACCTGCGCCCAGACTAATTCGATTGGGTTAAGTTCACAGTGATAAGGTGGTAACCGTAGTACCGTTATTTGGCGATTTGTTGCAATTTTATCGATAACATATTTTTTCTGATCTTTATTAAGATTGACAAGTGTCAAAAGTTCCTTTTTCACCATATTTGTTTCAAAAGAAATATTTTTTCCGGATAACCATTTAATTATATCGGCTTTCCTCCAAGCAGTTGTAGACGTCTGCTCGGTCTGCCGTGAATGGTAACTGGCATTATCCATGACAATTACAGACCCCGGAGGAATAAGATCCAACATTTGTGTAAAATACTCTTCGAAAACATCTGCGTTCATGTCTTTGTGATAGTCACCTGTATTTTTAGATTCAAATAAAAGTAAACCGCCATCTACGAAACCACTGGCACTACCTATATGTGTCACTATTAATCTTCGCCCTTTACTTGAAGGTGCCTTGAACCCTGTCGAATGTCCATCCAAAAATGCTTGTCGAAAATTTTACATTTTTATCTTGCCATACTTTTGTTACAGTATATCCCTCGTTGGCCCAAGTTTCGTCTAGATAATAAATATTTCTCCCTTCGTCACGGAATTTTCTAATTGATCTTAAGTAGGATCTTGGCCAACAAATAATTTCATCTTTATCGATAAGAACTGATTTCCTGTTCTGCTTTTCCCAGCAAAAATTCAACTCTCGTAAGACGGCCCATAATTTGCTTCTACTGATTTTTGGCAAATCGTTGTCCTCTGAAAGTTCACTTAAAATTTTGTTTAGCGTTGGTATTTCTTTTTTAAAATAAAATGAATGTACTTTTCTGTAAATGACATTTTTGAAGAAATCATATTAAATACATTTAATGCATTGAAATGCTGAGACAGCGCACATCTTTTCACACGTTTAACAGGTAGGTAATCTGGTAAGCTTGACATTTTACCCAAACAATATTATATCCACTGGCATAATAGTCACTAAACACAAGTCGAATTTTACTCTACTGCACTAGCACGCCTTCGTATATTTACCTCTAAGACTGGATTGATCTGTCACAATACACTGGCTCCTGCCCTATGATGTATCCAGTAAAATATACTAATGTACACCCATTACCTGTTAGCATTAGTGTTACCCGATAATTACCTGAAACGAAATATTACCACGCCCATGGCCGGTTCTTATCGCGGGGTTTTATTACTCTCTTTCATTTCCAAACAGACTAGTTAATTTATTTAGCTATTTCGGTTTCCGGTTAATTTTGAAATAAAAATATTGATATGGAGGCTCACCTAAATTTTTAGTTTGTTAATTATGTTCCTGTTTGCGTTACAATTAATAATTTTTGCAATAGCAATAATGCACGAGTTTATCTAACTTGGTTTGTTTATTTTAATTACATTTAACTAACTATATAACTAAAAACGCTAAGTGATTAGGGAAGCCTAGCGGGTTCGTCCTCAAAACTCTCTGTCCATGAAAGATCGGCTAGGTAGAAAATGTAATTAAAACTACTTTGGTAATTTGCAATTGTTATGGTTCTTCTAGTAATTGCTTGAGACTAGAATTCGAATCTCAATAACAGGATTAAAGGCGGTATCAATAAGGCAGGTAGTGAGATTAATGGAATTTCCTAATAGGAATACAATATAAAATATAACAATATTTACATTAGTGCTGAAGGTCATTAAGTAGGGCAAGTGAATCCCTACAGTACCCCCCTGCTAGTATTTAGCTCTGGAGTATTTGGATTGTCAGCTAGACTGTAGGCTGGTTTCAGACGATCTATCGTGACTGTTACGTCACGGCTATTGATACGGACTACGACCTTTTTTCGGACGGGCCATCGTACGGTGGTTGTAGTTTTTGTTTAGGACAGTCTCCACGTACAAAGACATGGTCTGTGGTAGCAAGGTCCTTGAAGACAAATGTCTTGTTTGTACCGTGTCGAGATCCTTTAGTCGACCTTAGATTTTGCAATATTTGGCAAAGCTCTTTCACAGTCGCGTCATCGGCTTGGCTGTCGTCTCGATTTTCTGTACCCAGGAACTGCCCTGGAAGCCGCAGCGACTGGCTGTAGACCATGTCTGCTGCTGTGGCTTGTATGTTTTCCGTATCCAGCTGTTGTCTTGATGACACATGATAGCTGCCGGTGCAATCATTCGCGAGTCGTACCTAGTAAACGGTTTAACTGATTGAAAAGGTGCGACTCAAATTGTCTGCCTTGGTCGGTTGTTATCTGTAGCGGGGTACCGAACCGACATATCCACGTGTCATATAAGGCTCGAGCGACCGTAGATGCTTCTTGGGCGTACATGGGGGTAGCCTCCGGCCAGCGAGTGTAGCGGTCTACCATGGTTAGGCACTACCTATACCCTTCTGAGGATGGCATAATTACAATGTCAATGTGAATATGTTCAAACCTCGCGGATGGTGGTGCGAAGTTTCCGAGGGGCGCAGAAACGTGCCGCAACACTTTCGAGCTTTGGCATTGAATACAGCTACGACTGCAATCTCTTTTGATATACGGCCAGATGTAGCGTTGTGTTACAAGCTTGACTGTGGCGTTAACTCCCGATGCAAAAGACGATGAACACTATGGAACGCTGCTCTTCGAAATTTCTCCGTGATAAATGGACGGGCTGTTCGGGTGGATACATCACAGAAGACAGACTCCTTAGTACCAGGTATACATATAAGTTTCAGCTGACGGGAAAAGTCGCTGCCATTTAAGAACCTTAGAAGTTATGGATCTAATTGCTGCTCAGTCGCTAGTGCCTCGAAGTCGAGAGGGATTTCAAGTCCCTCTATACGTGACAAGGTATCAGCGACTACGTTGTCCTTTTCCGAGATATGACGGATGTCAGTTGTAAACTGGCTGATATAATCTAAATGTCGAAATTGGGGAGGTGAACATTGAGAATTTTTCTTCTGAAATGCATAGGTGATTATTTTGTGGTCTGTATATATAGTGAAAGAGTGTGCTTCGACCATGTGTCGGAAGTGTTTGACTGCTAGGTAAATCGCGAGCAATTCACGGTCGTATGCTCCGTATTTTGACTCGATCGGACTTAACTTCTTCGAGAAGAAATCTAGGGGATGCCAGCCGTCTTCTACTCGTTGCTGTAGTACAGCACCAATGACAATGTCGGAAGCGTCGGTAAAAATACCTAGCTGTGCGTGTGGCTCTGGATGTGCAAGTAACGTCGCCTAAACTATACTTTACTTGGCTGCATCAAATGCGTATGGCTTCGGATGTTCACTTGAGTGCCTTGCTTTTTACATTGCCCTGGAGGAGGTTGTTGAGAGGTGCTTGTGTTTTCATTGCTGCAGGTGTAAACCTTCTGTTAAAGTTCAACATACCAAGGAACTGCCTAAGTCCTTTTAATGTGTCGGGGCGAGAATAATTGATAATAGCATAGGCTTTCTCCGGTAATAGGTGAGTACCTTCACCAGAGACTAGATAGTCGAGGAATTTAACTTTAGATTGCCCGAATACACACTTGGCCAGGTTAATTACAACCCCGTAGTTTAGTCTTTGGAAAACAACTTCTAGATGTTGTATATGCTCCTCCAGTGATGGGGAATCACGTCACGTTACTATACTGTTGCCTTTGTTACTGCGCGGATGTTGCGTAATTAATTCCTATGCATTGCTCTTTAAGGTTGTGTACTTATTGAAGACAATTTAATTTTTGTTTTTTAATAAATAATAATAAAGTATTTCACAAGTGAGGAGCGGGGGGTTAATAAGAGGCCAGTCGCTAAGACAGTGAATATGGGAAAGTTCCGGATTTATTTTATACTGGTGCCTCAACAATTTGTAAAGTGTGCGATAGACCTGATGTGCTGGGACAAAAGGAATTGTAGGCGTCACGTAAATAGTGTGCAACGTAAAAATAGAAAGAGTGATGTGCTTTCGACAACACAGTGTATGTTCGATTTACAGATAATGCATAGCAAGCATCCACAATAAAATATCTTGGAGTCCACCTTGCCCCACACCTAAAATGGGACGCACATATAATTAAAGCTGTTAAAAAGTTGTGTTTTGTCATATAAAAACTTAAATACTTAGGAAAATACTACAATACAAACCAATTGAAAATTTTATATTACGCATTAATAGAAAATCATTTAATATATGGCATTATTGTATAGGGAGCGGCATTTCAGACGGATATAACGAATTACGAGTATATAAGGTAATCCAATGATATGCTTTAAAAGTTATATTTAAAAAAACAAAAATGTACTCTACAAATAAACTGTATGAAGAGAGCCAAATGCTGGATATCAGGCAATTTTATTTCTTAAAGATTGTTATATATCAACACTCTAACAAATTTCAACTTAAACCAGTTGAACACAAATATAACACAAGATATAAGTGTAATGAGGTACATGCCGTTTTTAAACCTGATAAAAGTATTATTTAGGACCTAAATGTTACCACCTCATCCCTTTTGAACTGAAACAAATTAATTATAGCGATGTTTAAAAAATATATTAAAAAATGGATAAGTCAGTTGTCTAGATCAGAGCCAGTGACCAGGCTTTTTACTGTATTAGAAAGGTATTTTAAGCTACTTATAAATCAAATCTCCTACAATTCCTATCAATGAAGTCATATGTATGTTCTATGATACCAAACATCTAGGTATGCTAATGAACAATTCCACAGACAAAGCTCTATTCAATAATTATCTAAAGAAATTAATCTATCTAAATTTACTAACCTGCTTTAATGAAAACACTCTATAAATATTTAACTTCACTTCTTCATTGATAGGAATTGTAGGAGATTTGATTTATAATTAGCTTAAAATACCTTTCTAATACAGTAAAAAATGTTACAAAAGCTAATAATAAGGAATATATGGGTAGATGTTGTGGGTGTAATTCAACGCTGGTTGGGGCTTTTGTCCACAGAGTAGTTAGTTTCACAGAATATTATTAATACCTAAAAATATATAAAAAGAGTGACTAGGTATTTCCAGACTACCACAGCCGTTTCTTACAGATTGGGGAACGTGGCTGCAGGCAGTTGTTTATTATGCAAAATATTTTCAACAAATAAAAACTGTAATAGTACAGTTCAATCCTGGGGAGGCTGCAGTTATTAAGTAATGACAGACAACATTCGCAAATAGTGACGTAGAAAACGATTTATACACTATTTACACCAACCATAGTGCATGTCAGCGGGCTCAGTGCGGACGAAGTAGATCGCCTGCTGAGCACTGTGCACTAGATTATGCTAAAAATGAACAAGTTAGGGAAAAGTTTACGAATGTGTTAAAGAAAGACGCCGCACAGTGGCTCAAAGCGCCACTGTGCCACCCAAATTACCGTACACCTTTTAGGATTGGGCCGTTTGAGTTGATTTTTTTTTTAAATATTTGTCATAAAATTGCCTATCGATCCCTCTTTCTCAATTTTCGCTTTGGGTCTTCATTTTCGCGGAATTTGACTCCAAAAATGGGTCTGCATGAAAAAAACTAGATCTTTCGCACAAAAATTATCCTACGGAACACGAGATTAAGATTTTGCCGAACTTTTTTTATGGGGAAATGTTTGTCTTGGAAAGCCCTACAAGACCGTTCACTTAGATTTCGGGGAGAAATTTACACTATCATACATTTCCATCCGAACAGTTCCAGGACAAATCAATCAGTTCTCATTAACAAAGAACTATTGTATCCAAAATGGCCATTTTTGTCAAAAAAAATTAAATTCCCAAAATCATTTATGGAACCTTTCTGACCTTTTTCAGAATTACGGGAAAATTCGGAAAATCTCTGTATGTGGCCATTTTGGTGAATGTCCAAAAATTCTGAAAAAATTTTTGCGGATTCCTTGAATGTGTACAAATAATTTCTGTGAGATAATATTTTATCCAATACTTTCCCAGTTTTCAGTAGAACGATTTCTGATATGTCAAAATTTTTGGATGATTGTGACCATTTTAAGAGCAACGGAAAATTTCTCCGAAATCTAAGTGGACAGTCTTGTAGGGCTTTCCAAGACGAGCATTTTCCTATAAAAGTCCGGCAAAATCTCAATCTCGTGTTCCGTAGGGTCATTTTTGTGCGAAAAATCTAGTTTTTCCATGCAAACCCATTTTTGGAGTCAAATTCCGCAAAAATGAAGACGCAAAGCGAAAATTGAGAAAGAGGGATCGATAGGGAATTTTATGACGAACAACATAAAAAAAAATCACCTCAAACGGCCCAACCCTAAGGGGTGTACAGTAATTTGGGTGGCACAGTTGCGTTTTGAGTCACTGTGCGCCGGTTTTACTCGATTAAGATAAATTTGTGATTGTGAATATTCAGATCCATTATGTGAGTTCAAAGACTATTTCAAGTACGCCCGTATTACTTCAATAGATGTGGTACAGTGGCTTTATAAGGACAGTAGTGACAATATAGATTTTTTCAATTCTGACATTTAATGCAAAATGGTGAACCCATCAAAAAGTTGTCACACCATTGTCGTGTAGAGCTCAGCTCTCTCATCTACTGCCCGACAGGCTACTGCAGGACAGTGGAATCGGAAGTTTTCTCTAAGTACCTTAGTTTTTGAGTTACAGAGTGTTAAAATTTTAATTTTTTTAGATTCTTTTTGAACATATTTGTAGATTTTTTTTTCTTTAAATTGCTGTCACTTACATACCATGATAGAAGGCATATTTTGCAGAAGATCAGTGGCGTACATATATTTTTTTAAACATTAAAGTAACTACTCACATGATCACATGACTATCCCTGATATTGCGAAAAAAATTAATATTATTAACGTAATCTATAGGAGGATAGACTCTACATGTTTTAGTGCTCAGAAATTTCAGAAACTTTTTTTGAACTCTTCTGCAATCTGCAATCTGAACAGTAAAGAATTTTAGTGCGCTAAATTAATAATAAATCCTAACATTTTGCGTGCTGAGGTTGATAATATTTTGTATGTGACTCGAAAATATGAACTGTTCATCAAAAGATACTCCTAAATCCTTAGTGACGTCACAGCGTTGCAATACATGTGAGTATATGTATAATTATACAAAATAAGATAAAGTTTCTGAGTGAAAGTCATAACCTTACACTTACAAACGTCCATATTTAGATTATTTTCCATACACCACTGATGAATTTTTATTAACTGCCTCTTAATATTACCACAGACGGAAATAGTACTTATTGTTTTTAGAGAACAACAAATCATTACAATTAACAACAAAACACAACTATCTATAAATATTAAAAATATAAGTGGGCTCAAATTCGATCATTGAGGTATACTAGAGGTAGCTAAAAAGTTATCTGATTTGAAGCCATTATAAGCCATAAATGCACACTATTCTGATATATCCTGATAAAAAGAAAATAAGTATATAGGAATAAAATAAACCTCAGTCATACATAAAGAGTTAATCTGTAGAGACCCATTCACTTAAATTACTGAAAACGAATATATTGTCGCTTGCACAAATTGCATTCGCTACTGTTTCCTTTTGTTTCCACATTATTGTTTGTCTCCAGTTGGTCCAGAAATACTTCATCTAAATGTAAGCGTATTCTGTATGATGCTCCCAATAAGGTACAAAAATAGTATAGGAATTGGTCGGATTTTCCACCAAATGCAAGGGTTCAGGGCCGGGAAAAGATCAGATGCTGCGAAATAATGATATCCCCACCTACGGCCCTTATTCGCCCCACCACGCGCTTCGTCGCAGAATCGAAGGGATTCTGTGAAATTTCCCAGTCCGGACTTTCCTCTAGTGGAACGGTATCGCACGAACTCTGCCACCCGCGCATATGCCTGGCATGTCGGCATGAAAACCTATTAATTCAGCACTTTTTCCTTTCATCACCAATGCAATGTCTTCTCAATGTCACAGATATTGATGAACATATATGACAATCCCACTCTTGATGTTCTCTGTAATCCTGTGGTAGTTATAGTGCTAACTCCTCTAATTCATAGTTGTTGTAGTGCTCTAATTAGACAAATATCAAACTTGTTGTGAAAATACTGACACACTTTCTGTGATTGTGTAATATAGGATTAAGTGTCGTCGGGATAATTTAGGTATGCTTGGCTTATGTTCATTTTTTATATGATCGTTTTAAGTAAGTAGATATAATCAGATACCCAATTCAATCAGTTTAATATGAATATTGCTATTATAATAATAGCGAACGTACTTGAAAATAGAACCTTTAAGTAATTTTTATAGTTATTACTGTTATAATGAGATTATAGCATTACATTTTGGCGGTTGCTAAGTACTAAAGCTAGTAGACAAATTAAAACATTGTATATTATATATATATATATATATATATATATATATATATATATATATATATATTTAATAAGGTTTGCAATATGATATCTATGCCTTTACGTCATCCAGATTCTATTATTAAGTATATATGATCAAGTAGATGACAAAGTGCCATACTTGAATTATTAATTGTACTATTACAACCTACGGTTATATTTTCCTTACTACAATCAACGGATTTAAGCTACAATAGCTTTTTATAATTCGTAAGTCACACGGCATTGATAAAGTAATAGAAGGCTGAACATTTTTATTGATAAAAATGAATTCCACATATGTTCAAATTGAAGATGAAAGTTATCAATACAACCGTGATTATTAATTATTATGCAATTAATTTGTTTTCAATATTTTCTATGACAAATTCAAATCAAGCTTCTGTTAATGATTCTTTTCCTCAATTTGTAAATATATCTGAAATTGGAATGGGAATTTATAGAATTCAAAGTAAAATTTAAAAATTCACGAAACTTTTCAATATTCATTTATTTGTTCACAAATTTCAATGACTTAAAGATGAAAAATTCTTTATAAAACTGTGCTTATTGAAATAAGTATGTACCGAAAGTAGAAGTTCTTATGCAATTACCTTTATTTGAATGTTTCCTGTGGCGAATTCAAATGAAGATTTCGTTGTTGATCCATTTCCTCATTTTTTAAATATATCTAACATTGAAATGTGAATTTACTTTACATCTCTTTATTTTTCACCCTTTGTAAAGCGTGGCGAAGGTAGAGTTCAGTCATATTTAAAAATTCTCAATTCTTTTCACTAATCATTATTTTGTTCTCTGTTAATTTTATATAGCACTACGATTATTGTTGATGAGAGATAAAGTAAGCTACTTCTATGTTTCATCCTGGTTATATCTAACTTTGTTGTTCTCGTAATTCTTCTATAAATATTTCATTAACCAGTTATTCTGATGTTGAATATTTAACACGTTCGTACTTGCTGTGTTTGTGTGTTGAAGTTATCAAAGGATGCAACAATTGAAATAAAGTACTTCTTTTTATTACAATCCATTTTTCAATATTTGCTAAATGTAGTGCAACTGACGAGACAGACACGATAACTGTTTTTCTTGTTAAAAGAATTTTTAATTAATTGACTAATAATTCTTTCCACTCCGACAGAAGTGTTTAGGCATATTCATACACTGGCAAAGTTGGAGATTAAAACACTATACTTAAAAGCGCCATCACCGTATACTAGCAGAGTACCTGATTTAAAAGACAGTAAAATTTTAAACCCTTGACAGATACTGCTGCCTATCAATAGTTAAACTATTTATTGTTCAAAAAATACTGATAACTGTATATTACGTGATCTTACTATGGTTAAATATGGCGATAATCAAAACAATGTGCGTATCAACATAGATAATTTTAAGTTTACCTTTTCTTCTACAAAAAAGTTAACATTATTTTTTACTGCCGCAAAATACACATAAAGGATGAACTTAGGAAAGGTTTGTGTTATTTTTTTTACTTTGGCTTTTAAATGTGAAAAATTAATTGTTGAAGTTTATGTAAAAATTCCATAAAAAGAGCCACTTTCAATAAATATTTTAAGTACTTATAAAATCTTTACATTTTGGCGTACTAACACTACCTAAGTTGAACTTTCTAATATCCAATAATGTATAATTCTTTTTGATAACTTTGACAGGATTTAAAATTGCTAACTTTAAAATTACATCGACATTCCACTATTTTGAGCCATCTTAAGGCCGCCGTATTTTTCGCCGTAAAATTATAAAATTTATGGTATTTTTAAGTACTGAAATCTCGAACAATAAAATACTTAGAAGAAAAATAACATCAAAAATAAAATTCATGATGTTTTGTTTATCCACTTTTACTATTTAAATTCTCTTCGAATAAAATAATAACTTTTAAGAAGCGTTTGTAAGACATAGATTATTTTGTTATTCTAACCCAACATTTTAACAATTATTTTAACATACTTATAAACAAAACTGAATAATATGCGGGACTATTTATGTTATAACAATATTTACATCTACAATTAAATTTAAAAAATAGGTACATATTTAGAAAGATTTCTGTTAGTTATAGACCGTTTATATTCCTGTTACTTCGGTGTATTTGAATATTCACAGGAGACATGAGATAGCATTCCTGTTATTTACTAAGCTCTATATTATTTATTTATTAAGTGCCTAAAATTATTTGTATTTGTAGAAATCACTATTTCAAGAATACTTTGTTTTTGAAATAACTACTATTTTTATATATCGCTTTTTGAAGTTTTCATAAAATAATAGTTATATTTTTTATATATTTTTTGTGTCAGTAGAGCAATATTCTTTATGATAAATATGTACCTACCTCTTCCTGACTCTTAAGTTTCATTATTGTTCGTGTGTGTGGTTTAATTAATTTAAAAACACTTCATTATTTTCAGGTGTTAAAAGCCTTTTATAAATCGACCCTTCTTATATTTACTCTCAAATTTAATTTTACTTGCCTAACAAATTCAAAGTATAAGCATAATAACTCTTGTTAATACTTTTAGAAACAAATGTGTTACCAACTGAAATGTTTTAGTTATTTTTTATTAGTGGGACGACCACGATTGGAAAAGATTGAGAAAAAAGATTGTTTACGTATAAAATTACACTACCCAGAAGTTTAGGCCGTAAACATAGAAATAAACATTGCCCTTGGGTTTAATTAAGTAAATTTATGGACTCGATAACAGTGAAATTATTTTTTATGATTTTTTGGTAAACAATGTCAGTGGGACACACTAATAAAAATGTTAATGAAAATTTGTGATGAAAATCTGGAAGTCTCCCGCAGCGATTTATTAGGCGTCAGAAAGTGGTTAATCGATACTGTTTGGAAACTTTTGTCAAGGAAGAATTTAGTAGTTTACTATGTCTACCATTCTATTACATCCTACTTCTACTTTTCCGCCACTTGTTAGTTATACCCATAAGTTCCAAATATTTCTCATTCGAATATACCTAACACAGTACATAACTCGAGATAAAAAATTGTTTGCGACGGAGAATTTTAAGTTTGTAGGTACAGTGTTTAGGAAAGGAAAAAATCTGAAAATCGGCATGAGCAAACTGATTACTTGAACAAGGCTGCTAAAGGAATTTGTTCAATCGAATCGATTTACTTTAATCTGAAATTAAAAAAGAATAATTTTACGAAGTTGATCAATTTGAAATTTAAAATATGGTCAATGTAGCCATAACCTTAAGTTCCTTTATTTCAGAAAATGAACAAATTTCAAATTCAGTTAGAGCAAATTACAATTACAATACGAAAAAGTTCTATTGGGAAAGTTTGAAATTAGACACCATAATTTCAATTTATAGATGAATTGGCTTATATAAATTTATGCCAAGTAAAAAATCATTTTAAACAAAAAATGGGTCAGTTTCTTAATATTTAGTTTCCTATTTATTGAAATTAGTACTGAATCCATAAAAAGTATTTGAATTGTTTCAAACGTGATTTTCGAAACTAACTAAATTGTGAAAATCGCGTCTTCATTTATTTCAGGAAATATAAAAACTGGTCAACTTACTACATGACTTTGTTTATGCCTTCAATTCGTAAACAAAAATCGGGAGTATGATCTAAGTTATTTTATAGATAAACAGTTTCGCTTTTAATCCGGCAATGGTCAAGGTCAGAAAAGTGCTAACGGTTTAATAAATATCCAACTGTAAGTTAACGCTAGAAGCCTGATGATTTACCCCCCATCCAACTGAGTTTTTAATCTTTATAGTTTTTACACAAGTATATAGGGTGATTCGGAACTCAACTAAGAAAACATTTTGAATGTAATAAAATAATTTGGTATACCTGACGTTTCAAAAAAAATTGTTGACCTGTCTCACACAAATGTTTCTGCTTCTTGTCCGTTTTGAACTTGTAAGTTATTTGCATCAGCTATGATATAATTGAACCTCGTGTATGATACGCCACACTGCTGCAATACGTCGTGGAAGCCCTGGACCTCCACCTCTTCCACGATTCTTTGCCAATTTCCCGCGTCACGTCTGTTTCTGAAATGTGTGCTGTACTTTTATAGTTTCAAAATAAAAAAAAGGAAGACAAAAATATATGCATTAAATCTGACAGATACATGTGTACTGAACATGCCAAATAATAATGCACATCTACTTCTTCCTAGATAGATGTGTGTTGATTTAAATAAATAAATAAATACAATTTTTTTTTGTTAATGTGTTATTTATTTTATGCATATATTACTAGCTCAAAGGTTTATTGTCATTTGTACACATAAAAAGTGTTATTTTTTATTGTGAGTAAAACCCTCACGTTGCGACCAATGGCGTTAAAAATATCTAGAGACCAGTGCAAAGTTTAAAATTATTTGAATTTAAGATATATCAAAATCAAGTTTTATTTTATCAAACATTTTTTTTAATTAATAGAAAACGAAATAGGCACAAATTGAAAATCTGATAAAAATGTTCTGTTTTTTTCTGTTCTTGCATAATCTAATAAAATAAATGCAACGCGAAGAGATACATCTAGCGCCCATTCCCTACCCCATGCTGGAATCACAAGCCACAAACATGAAGTATTCTTCATCGCAGTAGTAATCATTGAAAGCTAGCGGCCTCTATGGCGATAAAGATATGTTGAAATCACGGAATTTACGGAACAGTTAAAATAGTTGTGTTCTGGAATTCCGTGTTGTAAAATAAGTGCAGTTTATTTTTGCTGATATTCAGATTTATCAGTTTTCTGACCACATTTTCATTAAAACCTAAAATCGTACATATCATGATTAGGGATCCTAAAACCAAGATTTTTATTAAAAAATACTTTTCACATTTTTGCCGTTTTCTTCAGAAAGGCGTTCAAGCTTGAAAATTCGTATTTTAATTTAATAAAGCCAGTGGTATTATTAAATCCGTTATTGTTTTCAAAAAGAATTTTGCATTGTAGGAATAATAATATAAAATATATTTCGTAGTACATTTCTTATAAAACGTAACTGATTCACTAGCATTGTTCAAACTTTGCCAACAAAAAGTAGGTAATGCAATTTATAAAACACAATATTATAAACATACCTGTATCTGATTCTTTTATTTCGAAGTTTTGTACGTAGATTTTAAAATTTTAATAACCATAATATATAATTTTTCTAATGAATTTTTTTGTGTACTCAAAATATTTTATATTGTGGAAGGATACAAAATGCATATTGAACAATTTTAATAAATGTTAAAAATTTAGTCTCTACTCCAAATTGGCAGTGATGAAAAATCTAATAACCAATTTATCAATACAGCTAAACAAAACTTGTTGCTGCTTCTCTAAAAACAATTAAAGACATTATTTTTAAAAATCGGTCTACTACTATGTAGGGATGGGACACTCGGTACTAAAATATTAAGCTATTATTTTCATACTTGAGTAGTCTGCATTGCAATCCTAGTGATATTAAAATCCTAAGTGAGGACCTTAGCTACTAACTAGAGTTACTTGCAGACAAAGTTCTGAGCTCATAATTTTCATAAGACTAGTTTTAATGTTTCAAATTTATGCGAAACAGCGTTTTTACATATTTCTAACTATGGTTATTATAATTTTAGTTTTTAAAATATTAAAGTTGTTATAATTGCGAAAGCATACAAATTCCTCTCTCCCTAATATTTTTTAAAAACTATATATAAAATATTCCATAACCCAGTTTTATCCTTTTGTAGACGCTATAAGTACCAGTTATCTTTTTTGAGATTTTACTTCCACATTTGTCTTAATCTAGTTTTGTAACCTTGAACGCCAGAAGCCATAAGGCACTTGAGTTCAGAATTACTACACCATTATTTTTTTAGTACGTCATCCTAATAATGCTAAAACATTAAATAAGTTTGTACAAAATTTACATTTGAAACGAACGCAGTTATTATGGATACATAAATGTATTTATACAAAAACTGAAACAGCTTACCTGACAACTGAATACAAATAAATACAAAGGAGAAATGTAAGTAATAGTTTTAAGAACGTAAAATATTCTCAACAATATTGCCAATCGTTACCATTGGTACAAACTCCATCGCTCCAACCGTACAATCAGCAAAGAATTGTGATCGTCTGAAGAATATCTTTTCACATCTTACAACAATTTACATCTCTGTAGCATCGCCGCTGTAAAACATTGACTGAAAGGAAATCGTTAAAATTCTATCGGTAAATATGCCATCGATTTCACCAATTTATTAAGAAAAATGCAGTTATGTACGGGTAATTTTGGAACTGCATATTTACACGAGTAGCAAAGTTCATCCACTGGGCACTTTGATATGACATGTATTTTGCCATTAGATTATTTAAACTATTTTACTACATCTACATAGTATAAAAATAAAGTTAGAGTTATGTTAATTTCAGCAAAAATAAAGAATCGGCTTGTAACTCAAAAGATAAAATATCCTGTATACATTTCCACCAGCTACTTGGTCCTACATATCTATACTTTCTAAATCACCAAACAACTCTGAAGCTACAGCCTTCCCATCTATACACACCTACCGACAACAACACTCTACAAAGTCATTCTTTGCCAATAATTTTATGTTTCTATGCACAAATTCACACCCTATCCTATGCGCCCTGGAAGACTTAATTTTCCCGCTAAGTTTGCTTATAGCGCACCTGAACATCGACAAGAGCTTTATAAAAACAGTCACAATGTACAGGCTCACCATTATCCTCTTCATTTCCATAATTGTGAAATATCCGGAATACATCAACAAAGTTACTCCAATTCAACCAACTCTGCACCCAGCGGTTGTAACCGCACATTTGTTACATTTAATATGTATTTGTAGAGAGGATTGACACGCTCTATGCAAATGTTGTAAAATGGAAAAACGTTGGTTTGGGCTAATGTGAAAGATTGGTACCGGTAGACTTTCGACCATCCACCTAATTAATGACGTTTTTCAGGATTCTCACATTCCTGCACTAAATGGTTAGGGCCTACTTAAGTCTCTCCTGAGCGTAAATGTTCCCAAGCAGCACAAACCACACCGAATTTATCTAACGACCAGTTTTATACCAAAATTATACAAATTGTGGTACAATTTTGGTAGGAACCGCTTACGTTACTGTTGCCGACGTCACAACGACGTCGGCAATGTTGACGTCGGTATTTCGACCTGTTCCATGCTTTAAATAACAATAAATGAATAATAAAACAGGCCGGATAGGCCGACGTCGGTCATTTTAACTGTCTCTAACCAATGATATACGTCAGTTAATGTCACCCACACCGACGTCGCTACTCCAGTATTTTATACTAATTGTAATGTCGGATGTGGTAGGTACAGCCGACGTCGGTGTTTATACCATATTGTGACCTAACATCAACAACACGTATTTAAAACATTTTGACGCTTGACATGATGTTACCTATATTGTTAGTGAAGTAATGAAAACTATCAAGTATTAAGAAATCTGATAATGAATAATTCAAGTAAGTCGAGAGCATTATCCGAAGACGGTTCTGACCGTAGCAGTCGTAATATTAACAATAGGAGCCGAAAGTAATATATGGGCGGGCCCAGAGATAACGATAGCGGGTTTATCCTCACAAAGCCTAGCCTGAGAATAACCGAGATCACAGTTACCGGAAAATCACTATATATCAAATATTTTAAATACATCAGTCATTTTATAATAATACGAAACTATATATTTATTTAGAGTACACCACCTGACAGTCAGTTCTAATTACTGGGTGCGAAAACCAGCTAATAATGTTACACAGGTAATATATAAAAACATAATCAAAAAATATATCCACAAAGTTCTACATTCGAAAAAGAGTATCAACCAACTATAACTGCACTAACACAATCTTAATTTTAACTGCACGAACACTCCTGAAAACAATGGAAAGTTAGGTTAGTCGTAAGAGTTGTATGTTTATACCTCTTTTGTAGATCTACAAGCAACAAGTATGAAAGAACTTTTCTAATACGACTAAGCTGAATTAAATACGTACATTTATACCTACTGAACAGTAAGTATGTTGGAAGTGTACTTTTGTTTACCATTATTATATTTTGTTTTTTAAAGTACACACGCGAAGCAATTTTGACCTCTTCAGTTAGTGTATAGAAATGAGAGTTTATTATACCAATTGTGAGGACTGGTATATAATTAAGGCAAATAAATAAACTTAATATGACCCGGTGACTGGAGTAATTATATTCGTTTACACCAATAATAACTTTAAATCATAGGTATATAACAGATCGGTATTGCCGACGACGACATCTTTTTATATAACTGGAATCCATTTTAGAAAAGTTGGGATCAATACACAATAATTTTCCATTTTTAATATTGGAAGAGTGATTTTACGATTTTATGATAATATATTGTATGAGAAGTTAGTTCTTAGACTTGATCTTCTTATTCTTGACATTACTAATAAAAAAAGATTTTCTAGAAAATACAAAATAAAAATATATATTGATAAAATAGTATTTATTTAAAGGCGCTTTAATTTTAATGGTCTATTTTGTCCAATATAATCAATAAAATTGCATTAAAATTATATTTTATTAATATACTGAATCGTATACGAGTAAAATATAGTATTTGTCTGATTTATATAGAAAAATTTGTACGTAAATTATAGAAAATGTTATGTTAGGTAATATTTGTCGTATCTAATGTGACGTGGAAGTAGGTACAAACATTTACACCTAACGCTACTTTCTTAAATTACCATATACTAACTAACTCTGCGTAATATTAGCCTTATCTAAAATTTGGTCGGAATAGTTATAATAATTTGAATATAAGAGCGACTTTATTAGTCAACAGGGTGACGTCGGGTAGACCGGAATTTGTGTGACCATTTTCGTATAAAAACTGGTCGGTACGCCGTGGCGCGGACGTCGGCTACCGACTTCAGATTAGACTGCCGACGTCGGCTCGACGTCAATCCGACCAGTCTGTGCTGCTTCGGTTGCCTACTTAATAATAATATGCCGCCGCTCTACCTCACAAGTCTTCGACTTCTGGGCTAATTCTTGCAATTAAAATGATGGGTAGAGATATTATTTTATTGTTAAAATAATTTAGATATTTTTATATAATATTTACAATTCATAGACAGTTTTTATGGGAAATGCTGTGCGAGAGTTTCGAAAGATATTTGATATTGTTATACAGGGTGATCCATTCTAGGAAAAATAATTGGGTATATAATCTGCATGACAAATATTTAACCCACACTTTTTTGTTTTTCCGAATTCTAATTTTTGGGGGCCCTGGGGCTCTTTGAAATTGGGCCTAAAATGTTGTTTTTTGTAAATATCTTCGTAACCCCTAATTAAATTTTAATGAAATTTGGTATGGGACTGTAGATAGTCTATCTGTTTAGTATTCATTATTTTTTTATGTTTACGTTTAATATAAATTATAATTAAGTAGGTAAATTGTTGGTTGCATTCAAATAGAACCCGCTATTTCTTTATATTTTTTGTTTTCTTTTTGTATAGTACTTTTTTGCGCGATATAGGCTTGCGACTACTGTACTAGATATATACTCATGTTCGAGATGCTACCTAACGCGCTATACTAACCTCACTAAACTTTGCTTCGCAATTTTTTAAATATTGTCTTGTGTGTGTGCCGCTTGATTCCCGTTCCTGTGCTAGCCTGTGCTCTACTGTATTGCATAGCTCTGACGAAGACTGAGAGCACTCGGAAGCCATCACCATTGGAAGTTCGGTAAGCCGCAAGCTTCGCTTTTCTCAAATTTCAAATTTACGTGCCCAGTTCCGTTAAGCTACAGCTGTGGAGAATTTTTAGTAAAAACATTTTTCACTATCTAAATATTATTAAGAAAGTAGTTCTGCCAAGTACAACAGAGGCCGCTAGTTATGCGTAATACCACTATAATTTTTCACGTAGATTCTGTACTTAATTTTTTTACTAGTATTTCTAAATCACCCTGTATAATAAATATGTTGTTTTTGAACAATTATAGTATTAGAAGTAAAATCAATGAACATTTATTAAAAGGTGTCATTTTCATATTGTTTATGTTTGATCAACTATCACGTCTGAAAATATGACTAACATTTTTGTTACCGCTTTTTATATATTTATCTGACTACAGCCATTTTAAGTAATTAGGTAATATTAAAGTCAGTTGCCGTTAGCAAATTCATCAACTTTCAGACATCATCTTTCAAATTTAAAATGTATTTTATAATGCTTTAAGTATTCAGTCGTAGTCAGAAAATCGCAATTGTAGTACTCAAACCAATAAATTTCATAACTATATCCTATTATAACCGGACAGTATGAAAAGATAATCTAGATAATGCGTAGAATAGCCATTATAATTTAGCAGATCTACAGTACTGTTTCTGTATTTTTTTACACTTTATATCGAACAACTGCGGAACAGTAAGAAAAAGGAATGGTAAAATCCTAGAAAGAAAGAATTGGCCGTTTTATACCTACACACGCTTTCTGCTACACCTAATAGCTTCGTTATTCCACAAAGATAAACCGAAAATAAAAAAAAGTTAGCTCATTGTCCATTCTTCAAGGTACGAAATACTTTTTTCATATTAAAAATGATTTATTTAAGGTTAAAAAGCAATTTTAAATTTTTGGCTATATTTTACTGGTACATTTATTTAATCCTTATCCGTATCAACATATTTTACTGTAATTTATCATAGTTTAGGTCATTCTTTAATTTAAATTTTATTTATTTTTTTATTAATTTCATATTTGTTCCTTAAAAGTTCATAGATACATAGATAGATAGATAGATAGATAGATAGATAGACAGCTTTATTGACCATTTGATATACAATAATACATTCATGGTAAGTCAAAATACACAAAAAATAAAAGGATAAAAACTGTTATGTATATATAAAAAAGTTATTAAAAAATAGAAGAACTTACACACAATATAAATAATCAAACATTAATCTATGTTATTCGTAATATGGCGTCGCCAGAAAATCTTTCACCGTATAAAAACAAAACCCAAGCAAATGCTTCTTAACTGCTAATTTAAAACGTGACATGTTTAACAGTCTAATAGAGTATGGAAGTTTATTATAAAGTTTCACATTTAAAGAATTATGTACTGATTTGGATAGACGGAAGTCGTCAGTCCGAAGCATATTAGCGTTTCTTGTATTATGACTGTGAATGTCCGACTGCAATGTAAATCTGGTTATATTCTTATGAATTTCAACAACCTGGGAAAAAATATACAAACATGGTAAGGGTAAAATACCGAAGGAAATAAATAACGGTTGACAATGTTCTTTACTATTCACATTAGCTATAACTCTAATTGATTTCTTTTGCAAGCGAAATATTTTTATAGATTCTCTGCAATTGCCCCATAGAGAAACTGCATAGCATATGCGATATTGAAAAAAAGCAAAATAGGACATAATTAAAGTATTTAAATCAAGTATATTTTTTAGCTGAAGTAACAAAAAAATGGTGCTTGGGAGCGACCTCAAAAGATATGCAACATGACCGGACCAATTTAAACCGTCGTCTATAACTACCCCAAGTAACTTAACGCAGTCGCCTTTTATATTTTCACGATTCGAAGAAATGTAGAGTTTTTGAGTTTTACTGTTATTAAGTTTCAATTTGTTAGCAACAAACCATTGTTCTACGCTCTTTTCAAGTTGTTCAAGGACTAGGTTCAGAGAAAAAATATTTTCGTGAGATATAACCAGTGTAGTATCATCCGCAAATAGTACACACTTATTAGGTGCAATAAAGTAATAAATGTCATTGATGAACATCAGAAACAATATTGGTCCTATAATTGAACCCTGCGGCACACCCTGCTCAATACCCATAAATTCAGATGATATGTTATTAATTACAACGCACTGGGACCTATTTTGTAAATATGATTTAAAAAATTCCAAAGGCAATCCCCTAATCCCATAATGTTCTAACATTTTAATTAGTAGGTTATGAGGGACACAATCGAAGGCCTTTGTTAAATCGCAGAGGGCAATGGCTGTATGCTCACCTATCTCAAAACCTTCTACTGCGTCGCTTACAATCCTATGGATTGCGTTAGACGTAGAACACCCCGGTCTAAAACCAAACTCGCATGCACATAAGATTGAATTCTTCTCCAGATATTTATATAATCGTGGTTTCAATAACATTTCGATTACCTTACCAAAAATTTTAATAATCGAGATAGGGCGGTAATTGTCAGTACTATCCGGGTAGCCTTTCTTTAAATAAAGAAATTACCTTTGTCAACTTAAAGCAGTCTGGAAAAATGCAATAATAATATGCAATATCTATCAATCCTTTAAATTCGACACCCAATATCAATACATTGCGACACAGCTCGACACGATACAGCTTGGTATGTCACAGTACGTCTGTGACTGTGAATAACTAAACAGCCACACGAAAAATTTTCTCATATCTGTAGGTCAGTCCATGCTTACTACCTATATGTTTTTGGGATCGCTGAATCTCAATCCGACGTCCATTTAACCCCAATACGACAGGTTAATGCCATAACCTCAAAAAACTCAATAATTTAGGCTTTTCAGCACTAAACATTCATCATTCGATAACCTCATAACTAATAAACTCAATAACGGCGTTACTCAATACTTGAATTTATATTACAAGGGATCTGTCAGTGCTCTATACAGGGTTAACTATGACTAAGTACAAAAATTTTAACCACGTGCTCAGGAAGGTCTAAAAGACAATAAAAAATTTATTTCGGAATTTTAGCTCGATGTTTAAAAAATGGGGCAAAACCCTCTCGGAAAGTCGGCACCTATGACAATCTATCATCATCCGTCATGGCTAGATATGTCAACTACTGGTCGTTTTTCAACATTGTCAAGTGTAGAAACGATGAAACGAAACTTTTGTATTAATAATAATAATGTTTAAGTACCTGGTAGATAACAGCTAATCCGGTTAGCTGCAGTATTTTGTATTCGTTCTTTCGTTGCACACTGCCAAACTACATTTTCACTCCTTGCAGATTCATCATAATTATCCACTAACATATCCGACATAAAATACTATAATTATTTTTAATTACTATAACACGTTTAAAATTAGTCACTTAGCTGATTTAAAGTAACAGTCAGTTCTAGATTATGCCATACTGCATTGCTAATTGCATACCCTCCATGCTCCAAACCATCCAGAATGCGAAGTTAGTTATAATCTAAGGGTCATTTTTACAGAACACTGTAAACATCTTGGGATGTTATAGTTTAAAATATTACTAATTCTTTTATTCAAACATCGTCGATTACTGTTAATATTGCTGCTATTATTAGTATTAACAGAATTTAATTACACAATAACACATGAAGTTTAAAAATTTATCGGCGTGAGTGCACCTTGTATTAGTGACAGATGTCATCTGTAGATGTCAAATAACGTAAATTTACGGTTACGGTACTTTGATTAGTTTGAAATAATTTTTCAGTACTTGATTTTCGCAAATTTAATTTTTCGCGTATTTTATGTGTATTTACAAACATGTCGTATTCAAATGCCTAGATGACGGATAAGGTGCTGATTTATGGTAGTGTGACAAGTGCATGTTATCGTGCGGTAGCCTCAAAGATGTTTCCCGAGTATACAAAATATTTTGTTGAATACTTTTTGAACCACATCGAACAGCTGTTTTATGCCGTGGCGGTAAACGTGTGGTAGTGTTTTTATGTATCTACGTGTGTTTTGTTGTTATCATTTGTGCTTTTTCCCGACGTAAGTAATCGACCTGGTCAACACCGCCAAACCAAGTAGGTACCCTGCTTTATACAAAAAAAAATGATCTAGGGAAGGAGAGGTCCACAGAAAGTACAAAAATCTTTAATTTAAACAAGTAAGAACACAGAAGATGATTCAACATTCTTAATATCTCTCCAAGTATCAATCCTGGAAATAAATCATTAAATAATGATCTACATTTTGTAAAGATATTTTTTTTCTTTCAAAGCGGCTTTAATTGATATACGTGTCAATGGACCTGTCGCTATATTTGACACCTTTGACTGGTAGAATATACCTAACCTCGCGACTGACAGAAGGTCAGTGACGGCGATAAATAGGGATTTAATATAGTTTTGAAAATAATTTTTTTTGGCTTTATAAATAAGTTTGGAATTTTTTTGAAGGGTGATTCCATTAATTCTTATTTTTCCCTATCCCCTCTTAAAATATTTGTACTAAGTCATAGTTAACCCTGTATACATAACATATCCTACCCCACAAATCTTATAACCCCACAATCTCATAAACCATAACCCCGATATGTATAAAATAATTTTTTGCAATTACTACCTATATAATATTAGAAATATGTCAATTTTCCAAAAGTCAACTGCGTAATAAAATAGATGTTTTGTAATCATATTCTACAAGCATTTTAGTAATTTCTTTGGTAGATCCAAAATCGGGATGGGATACACAAAATATACTTTTGGAAATTTTTAGAAGCGTTTGTAAATTTAAAAAAATGTCTCAACTGAAATTAATGTATTTAGAAAAAGTTTACCAAATAACCCGTTGGATTTTTACAAACACTAGTTTCATAAAAAAAAATTATATACCGAATTTCGAACCATAATGTGAGTGTGGTGTACAAAATTTGCATTTCCAATGTTTTTTGTGTAAGAGTATCTGAACAAAACGACACAAAATTCAATAGCAATATCGTTTCATGATAGGTATGATTTAAAAATGGGCAAATGTAGTTGTGTTTATTTAACATCAAAACTACTTACTTCTAAAAAATTTATAGTGACGGAAAAGATTTTTTTAAAGGTCAGGCGTCGGCTTTTATTAAGTGTAACCAAATTGCACGATATAGGTGCTGAATCTTCATAATCTTACATCCCGATCTGTGAATAGAAGTAAACCATGATCTATTGTGTAAAATTAAATTACGCCTGTTTCAAGCGACACTTTTCAAGTATGCCTATCTATAGGTATGTAGGTGTATTTTTGTATCCACTTAGTATCTGGTTATGTTGTAATCCTTTTTCTTATAATATTAATTATAAAAATGAATGTTGATCTACTTTTATTTTACGTTGCGCAAAACTATGACGAGTAGGTGATACGTTGCGTTGAATACTGTTTGCGTTGGTCGCTAAAAAATCAAACACCATTTGTGCATTTACTACTGGTAAATTATGCGAATCAGCTTTGTGATATCCTGTCTGCATTATATGTACTGACATTTTAATAAACACAAGCTAAATTAACAATTAGTTAATTAAACATTTGTTCAAGCAAGGAATCAGGAATGGTTTCAAAATGTCAGAAATATTCGGCTAAATTATGAATTTGTTGTCAATAAACATCGTACAAGAAGTAGCTGGACGTTTGCACCTTTTTGACGGTTTAGAACTAGTCTGAATTTCTTACTTGAACATACTTTATATTTAATCCTGCTTGCTTCCCACTGACATATAAGGGCTCCCACACAAAACTGCAAACTCGCACGAATGCACCGCAAGAACGTCCGATCTCATTCGCATCGCGCATTCCTGCGATATTACGTCATACTTGGTGACGCCCCTTTTAAAAGACTTTAGTCCGCTCTGAGATAGCTTTAGAGAAAGACGCGCGGCGCCTGCGCCGCCTTCTTTATTTATAGAATGGCGGAATATGATGTAGATTTGCGAACGGTTTGCCGCACAAAATCGTATCGCAGAAATTCGCATCGCAAGTTCCTGTGATGCGGCATCGCATCGCATCGCAGTTTTGTGTGGGAGCCCTAAGCGCTGTTACCGAGTCGGGCGCAGCTTGTAGTAGGCTTGTGACGTCAGACCAATTAGAAACCGTTTTGTGAATCTCCCTATAGGGAGAACTTTAGTTTGGTAATTAGAGCCGTTTTAAAAAATCGTTTACAAATATGTTGTAATTTTTGGTACTCTGACCGAACCCACCTATTGACGACCAGCCCTGACTGTCTACGTACTGTCATAATTGACAAGCATGCTTCTACATCAAGTGGCAAATGTAATTAATCCTTTTTTTGTAAATAGTATTTGTGTTGTTAGTAGTAGAACCACTGACCTAAAATGTTTATCTCAATTAAACTTGGTACAGTTGAAAACAAAAATATAAACCTAAAAATTACCATAAAGTTATTGAATAAGAGGAAAATTTAGCACCAATATTAATTCAATAATCAAATAATACATAAGTTTATCTAAATGTTGAATATGAAATATTTGATAGTAGTAGAAAAGACAGTACTAGTTGAATAATGGGATGGTTCGGGGTATATTATGAATAGCTTTATAAAGTTTTATATATAATTTTACGTTGTTTTGATGATTTATTATAGTTTATATCTCTTTCGGACGTATTCAAAAAAATAATCGTGAAAGCAGAAGATTACTGAAATTTAAGATAGAAACAAATTTTAAAGAAACTGTAACGAAATTTGCCAGACTCGTTCCCATAATATTTCAGTATTTCCCAGAGGTGTCCTTAAATGGCCTTTCATATCGTTAACATTTTTTCTTAACGACTCCCTCGATATTTCATCCAAATAAAGTAATTTTGGTTAAAATTATAACTTATTTTTTTCTCTGAATATTTTATTTAACCGAAGAGAAAATATTATAATTAAAAGATTTTTGTTTGTACTTAGTATTAATTCATAAGTTACTTCATATACATATATAAATATATAAAATTAACAATGAATTTAGTTGTGAATTTAAAAATGTACCTCATAATTTTGATCACTGCAATTCAATACAAAACGATACAATTCCCTGTTTTTAAATTAGCTGAATATTTTCTGCGTATTTTGCTCGAAAAAATAAAGAAAATGATTCATTTATATACGTTGTAGTGGCTCTTTTTTTCTTTAAAGAATCTTATCAATGTAAGATATGGGAGGAGCAGAAGTAAAAGCAATTTGCAATTAGCAAACAATAGTTATATTATACCCCAAATATACAGTTACTCTCGTATGCGCACAACACTGGTAACAACCTCGGAGACTGTTAGTCTCAGCAGGGTTAAGTCTGGGTGGAAGGGTGGCACAGCTTTGGATCAGTATTCCTTAATATCTTGAACAACATTGGTAACAACCTCGAAGACGTGGGGCAGCTTTGGATAGATATTCCTTAATATCCTAACAGTATTGTCACAATGACGTATCTTGTTAGTCGAATTTCTCTTCAACGCTTCGTTACGATACTACTGGCTACCTGGCTAAGTTCTAATCTTGGGGACACATATAGAAAATTAGGAATATTGGCAAACTTGCGTTTGCACTTCTTTGAGCCTCGTTTTCTTTCAATTTTTACTCTGGTTCCCAGAAAAACATTTAAAACCTTCCCCAAAACAAATCTCCCAACCAACCTTCTCCTAGCACTACAACCTTTATAATGCGTCTTTACGTTGACGGAAACCCTGGGTGGATTTTTTTTTACGGTACGCCTGCCTTATAATTCAAAGAATTTTTTGCCTACATGCGAAACAGTATTAAACCGTGTTATCAAAAAAATGTTTCATGGAATATCAGTAGATTGAATTAGATCTAAATTAAAGAGCTGCTTAATTTTTAAACTAATAGATGGCGCACATTATACATGCACGGACAAGCACGGACCTGCATAGTGTGAACATGAAGAGCCTGCTCATGAAGGTTCCCATATTATTTAATTGAACATCGCACAGTAGACCAGCATCTACATGTACCGTCACCTGCAACGACCATTACTGCAGGTCGTGTTGGTGGCCACGCCATGCAACGCCATTCGACTTGTTGGGAATCCGACTTTCAAGCCGCATGGTGTAACGTAGTGCCTAGTGGTAACAGTGTGCAACTGAATTTCATGTTAAACACATAAAATGACAGACAAAATTGATCATATTTTGTTAATGTTAGATGATACGATAAAATAAGGAGTAGATTGTACCATTTGAATGTATAAAGTCGATATATCATAGAATAGTTAAATAATTAAATTATAACTGTAGGAAATCAAGTGGAATATTTAAATCATCATTGTTTATTCAAATTTATATAACATGAAGTGTTTACTTTATTCAATTATTCTCCGTTTTTTACATTTGGAGTGCTCATCAAGGTGATATGGCGTTGGTGGCTCGTAGGCTCTACTTTCTTTATTTTTTTCAGTTTCCTCAATGTCTCCAGTTTCTTCTACTTCTTAATTCTCTTCATCCGATAGTTCAACTGTCAGGAAGTTTGCTCAATCAATGTCATAGGTTCATTAACGTTTCAAGTTCGACCTTCGGAAATGGTAAAAGTGATCGAACAGCTCAGCCCAAGCTTACGACGGTCAAAATTAATTGCCCTTGCACACACTTTGACAATTACAAGAGATTATCTGAGTAATGCTGGTGGCGCTGCTAGTTTTTCAGTGGTTACTGGCAGTTGATAGTGCGTTTCCAACCCCATTTCACTGGTTCCATTAATTTCTTTCCAGCTCTGTATTGATAAACTGTACGCACGCTGTCGTACGGCTGCTCGAATAGGTAGCAGAGAACGAAGGAGAACCAAATTTTTGGCCACTGCCTTTTTGAAATACAGAAATTGTATTATGCATTAACTAGTGCCAGTGATAAACTGTAACGTAACGAGGCATCGCATGGCGTGGTAACAGTGTACACACAGAGTACATGATATGTCACATCACGTTGTGTGGCATGGCGTGGCGTGGCATCAAATCAATGTGTCCCCCGGCTTAATAGTAATTACTCTAATGCTATGTTGCCAAATAAAATCCATCCTGTACGTTCCGTGCGATGTAAACGGTATGCGCTTAGCTTTACACCTACAATATTTTCCTATATATTCTTTATTATTATAATGGCTTCGATATCTTTAAAATACAGCGAAAAAACTGCAAAAGTTAATAATAAAGAATAGGTATATGGGTAGATATCGAGAGTATCAACGCTGGTCGGGGTTTTAGTCCATAAAGTAGTTAGTTTCACACAACATTGTTAATACCTAATAAAAAAATATATATATAAAAAAAAACGATATAATAAAGGGTAGATTTTTGAATGAAGTAGGTCAATGTCTTTAATTTATATTTTTTTTGACAGGTTAACATCACTTTCGACATTGCCGATATTTAATTTCAAATACCTGATATCAATTTATATAATAATATTTATAGTTAGACATTTGATTCAATTTAAAGAAGGCCACCTGAAGAAGCAATCCTTGAAATGCACGAATAGGTCAGATCTCATTTATTGTCTTAAATATCGTTTATTCTGCAATACAAATTTCATACAAAAGCTGTGAGGAAAATATTCCTCTATAGTAATAAATGTGTACTATGACTTTACATGGAGTGGAGGAGGTGGAACATTTTGAAAATACTGTTTCGAGGTAGCAAGGAAAGGTACAAATCTAGGAAAATTAAATTTTGATATCTTGTTCTGCCTCTTAAGTAAGTACACATATGCAGGATAATTCACTTCTATGTCGACACATCACGGGAATGTGAAATTCAGAAAACAATGTTAGTCTTAACTATAAATTTTTTTTCTTGGAATTTTTATTTTACAGATAGAAGGTAGCAAAGTGAATATATTCTTTTAAAGCATCAAATATATTTCAAGCCAATTTGGTATACATTGTGTTAGGATATAAACGTAACAGATAAGCGAATAAAAATGAAGATACATTTTTGTTTTTAATTAACAACTCATATCTTCTCTACTGGTGCCTTGAAAATTTGTATTATCTCTTTTTCAGATATCTATCCTGTAGTAACGCATACCAAGTTTGATTGAAATTTCTTTTACAATTTTAGGAAATATTAAAAACCTGTGTCGTCATTATGAAAGCCACAAGAGAAATTTATATAAAAAGCTAGGAGTACTTTCTGAATTGCTTCGACTATCCTAAGTTAACGGAAATAAAAATGAATCAACCTATATTTTCCTAGTCCCTACATAATCTTTTTTAAATAACGCTTATTAAATCCTTGTCTCTTTAAAGGATAGCAAATGCATGTTAGTCATATAGTTCTTGTTCTTAATGCAAACCAGTTCAACGCACTCAATCACGTAAGGCATTTTTCAAAAACGTGCTCCCTCATAGATTTACGCCATAATAGTCTTCATATTGAATGGAACGGCATGATCTAGCCAAGTCCAAGAAAATTATTATAATGCTTGCTTGCTAATTTAAAGATGAAGGTTATAAACAACGCGTGAAAGTTTTACTAAATAATTATGCTAATGGTACTGCGATAAACGTTTCAATTATACAGAGTGTCCGGAGTATGAATACCTTCATTTTGCACGCACAAAACATATTTTATTTATCCAATTTTTTTCTCTGACCAACTGTAACAAAATTATGACAGTAAACACCTCTAAACGTTCTTACTGTGAATGGTTTTCTAAGAGTTCGTTTCACAACAAAGAATAAAATGAGATAGTTGCAAGTGTTCAAAATAACTTATATTGCTTGATACAAGTGTTTACCGTACAAATGTCTTGTAACCAGAGTGTTTTACTCAGATTCGCCATAAATTAAGATGCCATGCAGCTAATCATGGTTACTATAAATTGTTTAATTTCTTTATGTACACTCGCCAATATCAAGCAAGCACTAGAGAAATAGGAACCGCACTAGCCACAATACTATTATGGCTAAAGTTCGCACTACATACAAAAAGTTAAAGTCAATTTTATCTTGTACTGGTAATTTATAATATCTAATATTATTCATATTAAGTTTACTCATTTATAAAACACTCTGCATGACTATTCACTTGTAATACTAGAATAAAATTGAACAACCAGTAATTGCTGTAAATGCTCAGGTGTTAGGCTGTGGCATTTGTCGCTAATAATCCATTTCAGCTTCGGTTTAACGTCTACAAAAGTTACTGGAGCATATTTAAAGTATATATAAGTTTTCATGGATGGCGTATACAATACGGCATACAGTCAAGAAATCCTGGATTATTCTGCAAAACGGTATCAATTTTTTTCTTCAGATGTTCAGCACTAGGTCCTTATAACTGTGAATCAACTGTCGCGAATAGAAAATATTATTTACTGCGTTATTTATTGAATATCATGATGCTGTCACAGTTACTTCAAGATGGCGAATAACTGAACAATTGAAATGTATGTATGCTTAATCTTCGCAAATTCTAGTATCATTACATATCCGTTGAGCATATAAAATAGAGGTAGCATCACTTTTTATGCCGTCAAAATGAACGTAGTACTATGACGTTGCTTCCACCTACGTGTCCCAACTTACGGTTCCATTAGAACTGTTTTGTTTTACGAGTAGTAACCTGCTGTAAGTCTAAACATGTTTAAATAAAAATAACATGCCTGGGCCTCGATTCTCTAATGGAGTGAAATCAATTCGGGTGGGATTTCCTTCCACTTTAAAAATTCCTGAGTATATTATTATCTATGTGTATATTTGCAATTACTGAATCTTTATATTCCTTTAGCAAAAACCATGTGAAATAGTTTTTTACGGGAAATAACTACTACATGGTAAAAAATACAGATTTGCATTTTCTCATGAGAATTTACGTCACTTTCTGAGGGAATGGGATATTTATGTCGATTAGCTGGCATAAATTAGATTACATTTGTTTTAATATAAATAAAGTATATTTAAATATTAAGGCCGTCGCCAAGTCCTGGCCTAAGATCTGCGAAGTGCGAGCTTTAATTATGGCTAATACTACTTTTAGGTTAACAGCAGCAGCTGACACATTGCAATGTTGTCGAACGTTACAGTACGTTATTAATTTTCTGAGAAACTTCAATTAATTACTTTATTGATAGTGACTCAAATTACGTTACATGAGCTTTTACTTAACCTTAGTTGTACCTTAGTTTGTAAGTTTGTAACACAGTTTTGCGTTTTATTGCAGCTGTATTTGTCTTTGAAATATAATGTAGAAAAACTATTACCTAGATTTACACATTCTTTTGGTTGTGTGAAAAGAATAAAAATCCAATAAGCTATAAAAAAATACTCCATAAAAATATAATCACCCCAAAAAAACAATTAGAAAATAATAAAAATTTTCTATAAAAAGAATAAACAAGTTAAATAATGGGTGCTTGCAAAAATCTATTTAGGTATCATGTTAGAGCAAATTCTAGATAAATTTAGCACACATATGTAGATACTGTAAAAATATCAAAGATTCGGTTACACAAATTGTTATAGGTAAGGAGTGCGTAAGAGTATGAACTTAATTTTTAATTACAAATTACATCCATATTTATTTATTTATATGCTTGCACTTCACACTTCAATAACATTAGACCATTCTTAAGCAATAAAACCTTCAATAGCTTTTATAGTTTTGTCAGAAAAAATACTGAAAGTTACAAAAATATATATATAAATATGCATACTTCTAAAATCACACATTCTCAAGACTACGCATATGTGATTTTAAGGTTACGCAACAACGGTACGGTTACGTAATAAATCTTCAATAAATTTTGGTTACCATTCAACCTTTCTTTTATATTTCCCCATTGTAATGAAATAAAAATTAGATTGTAGGTATACACAGTAACCAAAGAGTAGTTATGCGTACTATTTAGTTGCGTACTCTTACCGAACTAAACCGTAAAATGAATATCATGTAATAAGCAGATTTATGTTGCGGCCGTTACATAACTTCCAATACATGATTTGAAAGGTTAAATATAGGTCCCTTAGTTATACACTACAAAAACAACGTCACCAACTGTTGCTGTCAAAACAACCTAAGTATTGCATCAATTTCCATTGCCAATGGCTGAAAAATAAAACAAATGTGCACTTTTAAGGGATGCGTACTCTTAGGCTAAACTAACCTACCCAAACTTTACATTTCACAGAGTTTACTCCTATCATTATGAAAATTAATTAATGGCATAATGACTAAATACAAGGCCAATCTTATCAGAAAAATATACAAAATTAAATATAATTATTTTTTAAACTTCTGGGATCCATTTAATCATATTGCCTTAGGATAGATCAGCTTTAAGGTTATTTCAGAAATGCAGGTCAAGTAGACCATTGTGGATTTATATTTTTGAGATCGCTAGATCTGGATCGGGGAGTCATTTAACCCTATCAGGTTAACTTCAAGATCATTCTACGGTCAAATATGTCTAAAGATATAAATGTGAAAAACCATCGTAACTCTATATTTTTGGTGTTACAGGATCTGAATTTGGAATTCATTTAACACCATCGGGTCATGACCTGACCTGACCTGACAACCTCAAAATACCCAACAACGCCTGTAACACTGTAACCGATGCATAGCCAAAAATCACAACTCATAAAAATAATAAATTTTACAGTAAGAATCGTTGCCAGTTTGAGGATTCTCAATCTTGTAGGTTTATAACATGTGCTATTCTTTCTTCATGATATCTACGTTTTACACTCAAAACATCTGTGTAATGAATGTCTTTTAAGTTTTTGTCGTCTTTCTGGTACATCTCTTGCGAAGATCCAGTGGTAATCACCAGCATATATTTATCCCATCTGCCTTGGTAACGTTGCTCTGCATTCATCAAATCCTGATAAAATATTTCTTTGTTCTTTACTCTTATTTCATTTTGATGACAAAAATATCTCATTTTACGAACCTGAGATAGTTTTTCGCTGTTTTGCATCTGAAACTTTTTGTAATATAGATAGCTTCCACCTTCCACCCATTGGTTCATAACTTCTAACTTGATGTGAAATGTTGAAATCGGGAAACACTAATGCTTCTCCATTGATGTTCTAAGTACCTGGTTGAAATGAAGCTTTTTTCGACCATTCTTTTACTACATAGTGCTTTTTCTATCTCTACTATCCCAATCTCCATTTATTAGACTTGTTCCAGTCAGGTTTGTGTTTGCCCATTAATCATTTAGTGCCAGTAGGCTTGAGGAAGTGTACCATCTTCCTTAAAATATTTCAAGAATTTACTGATTCAGCGACGATAAACAGAAGATGAGACCTCAAAAATATAAATGTATGATGATTTTGCCGATTCAGATTCAACGACTCTAATACATAATTATCTGATCCACTTGCATATCTACATTTCGCTTTGACCTTGAAATGACCTTGAACCTAGGGCATTGAGGTTAATTTGGCACCAGATTTGGATTTCTCGACCTCAAAAATATAAATGTATGATAGTCTGATCAACATGTATATCTATATTTCGCTTTGATCAAGGAATAACCTTTTTTATTGTGCTGTGTTATTCTTCTAGCCTTAGGCTTACCCTACATCACCCCGCTATTTTTATTTGACTTACTTATTATTTGACTTAAGTACTTTTCACATTACTGGAGATAGTAGAAATTTGTTTTAAATTAATTCTTTTAGATCCTATGTAAACTTGTTAAAATATTTTGTCTAGAAAAAGTACCTCTGCTATTATATGTTGTTATATCTAAACGATATTTTAAAAATATGTATATCTTTCTGAAGTTCAGCCTTCATTATATTTTCTGGTTGGTCGGTACTTTGCTTTTGCAAAAATAATAACCCCTCGGGTCTATATTATTTTACATTTCTTGGAATTTCATTATAATATGTTCCACTCAAATATTTAAGCAAGTGTTTATGTTATTATTGTTACTTTATGTTCAAATAAGATTGTGTTTGACCTTATTAGTCATTGTTTGATGTATTCTCATCAACCATTTATACAGGGTGTCCTGGAAAATGTGGGAAATTTCTTGGATGCAGATAGAACATGCAAAAATAAAATGAAAAGTCCCTATAAATTCTTTTCCTACAAACCCTCTCTACGGAAATATGTCCTTGAAGAACGCCGCTGGAAATCGGTTTGTAGCTTCAACCTTAAATTAAAAAAATGTAGTTTTGTTTATTGTCGATGAAATGAACCTGCATTTTCCCGGACACCCTGTACATTTATATATTCTGCGCCTGCATAAGACAACATTTCAGTTCGAATTGGAAACTATTTAAAGAAATTTAAATAGAAATAATTATTTTTATCTGTTCATTAACAAATGTCTGTCAAATAGAGAAACACTAACATTTTACCTTAAATGAGGATTAAAGTTTCATTAAAAAAATTCTCGCATGGCATTCCTCTGCATTGTATCTATTAAAAAATAATTCTAAAAGCACGCGGTACTAAAATTATAACGGTGTGGAAGCTGTGCTTTAGAAAATTTATGGGGTTACTGATGTTAAATTCTGGATAAACACAAAATACCAGAAAATTAAATTAAATTTGGGGTTTTCGTTAATTAAAAGTAAACACGGAATAAAAACGTTTATTAGCCTTTATTTAACTAAAATGTAGATATTTAAAATCGTAACCGATTCATTATCAAAGAGATAACGGAGAGCAAATATATTGTGAATTTTGGAACAAAAAATTACTCTTGCTGCTTTGAAGGAAAGCTTTTGTAAATGTCGGATAAACGTTTTCGCTTCAGCGAGAAACTAGTACAAATATTAATTCTAGAATCACAAATTCGATGTAGATTAAGGACAAATTGTAATAAATTGTCATTATACCTAACTGAAGTAAGAAAATGCACAATATAACATTTAATGAAATAAAAAGAAGGTGACTAAAATCTTTTTAATAACCATGAGCTTGTACTTGAAAACGAAAGTTTATTTTTATGAATGTTCCTGCTGTATTTTTAACAGTGTCCGGTTTGCGGACTGTGCAATCTGTCTACTATCGGAGTAAAAAGTCCAGACCCCTGGGTTTGAAAGACAATATTGCCAAAACGTAGGAGCGAAAAAAAATTAAATTTGGACCATAGGTAGCCTCAATATTATTGTTATGCACAATCAAATCGGAATTTGTTTTTGAATATTCATTTTTTAGTTATTAGAAATAATGTAACAAAAAACATGATTTTCGGACGGCGAAACGTAATCCTGTCACTTCAACTCGTCATAACTTTTTTATTTATAGGTTTTCAAATGTGCAATTTTAACTGGTAATACATTAAACTGTGCTCTTTGGAATTGTGTAAGTCTCTCTTCTTAGAATTCCTTTTTTTTTTATCTTGCGTAAAACAGAAGTTGATGGTATCTTCGTAAATACAGCATCTTTTTTTAAAATACAAAATCAGTCATAGAACATATAAAAACCTTAACAAAGAACTGTAACAGTTTTGTGAATTAATGCACCTGTAAACAGTGTATGGGTAAATATAGTTCTTAATTATTTCTTCCGCGTTTCGTTCAAGCGGGGTAAAGTGCGGCGTAGCGGGGTTCGCGCTGTGGCCAGTGTCGGGAGCTTTTTTATTTCAGCTTTGTTAAGATCTTAGAAAACATTTATGATACATACTTCTTTATAGCATAAATATTGTAATTGTTATTTTCTTAGCTTTCTTGACAATAATAATAATAATATTCTTGTGGAACTCTGCCTATTTGTGATTTTATTAACTATAACATATACAGTTTCATTTTATTATTTATTTATATCTCATATACATTGTCAAAGTTGATCATAATATAAGATTCTTTCGCATTAGCTTGAATATAAAAACGGGAATGGTATATTTTACATGCATATGTATAAGTCGTCGTCATCATCATCAGGTATTTCCTCGCCACCATCATTACTGTTATCGTCGTCTTCGGCGTTCAAATTTATCACTAACGGCTCTACAGCAGTATCCACTAAATGTTCTTTTTTTCTGTATTTCTGTTCCACTTTGTTGGCATGTTCAACACAGTTGGGCCAAACAGAATTTGGTATATTTTCCATGGCCGATTGGAAAAAGTTCAAAACATCTTTTATTTTAAATGTAGAATTTCGTTTAGAAACGTCATTTTTAACATAAGCTCATATTAGTACAATAGGTTTTAATTCACAATGAGCCACGGGAAGCCATAAGATTTTCAGCATGTTTTGTGGCAAATCCTTTGTAATCCACTGAAAAATAACAATAACAATTTATATTTTATAGATAAATATGTATGAAATAAGTAAATATTTTCTAACATCTTATCAAAGCTGAACTAATAAAGTACCTACCCGACACTGGTCACGGCGCGATAGACAGGCGAGTGCAATCCCGCAACACTCCACTTTACCACGCTTGAACGGAACGCGTAAGAAATAATTGAGAACTATATTTCTTCATACATTGTTTACAAGTGCATTAATTCACAAAAATATTATATTTCTTTATTAAGGTTTTTATATGTTCTATCACGGCTTTTGTATTTAAAAAAAAGACGCTGTATTTAAGAAGATATCATCAACTTCTGTTTTACGCAAGATAAAAAAAATAAGGAAGAAGAGAGACTTACACAGTTCCAAAGAGCACAGTTTAATGTATTACCAGTTAAAATTGCACATTTTAAAACCTATAAATAACAAAGTTATGACGAGTTGAAGTGACAGGATTACGTTTCGCCGCCCGAAAATCATGTTTTTGGTACATTATTTCTAATAACTAAAAAACGAATATTCAAAAACAAATTCCGATTCGATTATGCATAACAATAATAGTGAGGCTACCTATGGTCCAAATTAAATTTTTTTTTCGCTCCTACATTTTGGTAATATCGGCTTTCAAACCCAGAGGTCTGGACTTTTTACTCCGATAGTAGTGGCACCTGCGCCTTTCGGAACTCAAACTTTTTAGTTCGATAGAAAGTTACAAATATGGTAAGTATTTTACGTTTTACGTGCGTGTTCCGCATAAAAACCGACGTCAATTGGCCACCACGGTCGCCAGATCTCAACAAATGTGATTATTTTCCTTGGGGAACATTGAAGGATTTTGTTTATTCCTCTGCAATTGAATATCGAGAAGACTTGTGGAATCGTATTACTAATAAATATAGCGTTATAAGAAACGATCGTCATACAACCACTATTAGAAGTTAATTTAAATTTTCGGTTAAGAGCTTCAGAGAAAATAGTACCCATTTTGAAGAATTTCTTTAGTTTTAATTTTATTTTTATTATATAGTTTTATTGCCAACTGACTTTTTTCCCGACAAAAATAAGTCCAAATGATTTAAAGTCAGGAGATCGTGGCGGCCATAGTACCGGTTTTCTCATTCAATCCCTTGGTATTAAGGCTTGGAGACGCTGTACATGGTACGGATATAATTGAGCCTCGTATATGATACGACACACTGCAGACGCCCTGGACCTCCATCTCTTCACCGATTCGGTTTCACTACACTTGTACTCACTGCACACCGCGGTAAAGTAGCTGCATTTGGCACATGTTTACCGCGAAATCGTTCTGCTAAAGCATTTTCACATCGCCGTAAATTAGAACGATATCCATCAAGTCCGAGTTGCTATTATACACGTAAGCCATTTTTAGCACGTTGAAAAACTAATGTAAAGACTGGCATCACAAAAACTTTAGTAGGTGCCTACAAAAAGTAAAAAAGTAACTTCAATAATTTTTTACTTGGAAACTATAAGGATTTACAAAAACTTTAGGATATTCACTCCATCTTTCATGCCGCATTTATTCCTAAATTTTTTTAGACAAGTTCTGAATCACCCTGTATACTGGGTACAATAAATTGAAACATATTGTGCTGCCTCGGTTTTGAGTAGATAGGTTTTTGTAAATCTGACCGTAATCGAATAACCATTTAGAATTTTCGTTTTCTTTCAAAATAAATATAACAGGCCAAATAATGTTACCTGATATATATTTTTAAAATGGAAGCAAAGGATCATGAAAGGTTCAGCGAAATTTCTACAGAACAACAGAATATTGCTAACAATATCCGAATTCGAAAAAATTGATAAATTGATGAATTTGGAAAGCTGTATTTCGAAAACTATTGTTATAATCGAAAACTGTGCTTCAGAGTTCGCCAAAAACAAAAAAAAAGTAGAAAATTTTGTGGTTCCTTGAATTTTTGACAATGTTGCATTCGGTACTCGAGGTTTAAAACTTGGATTGTTCATAGGACCAGATCATAAACATCTCAGCAGAAAGCAGCTTAATTTCGGCAGTTACAATAAATTCCGAAGATGGTTTTATGTACAGAAAAACACCGAAACGTAATCATTATGTGAATAAATACATTTATTTATTTATTTTATACTTAGTTGCATACAATATTATTTCTACGTTCATGCAAAAATCAAAAATGTTTTATTTAGATGGCACAAGTCTAGGAAAATATGACGTCGAATTGAACGTTTATGTTTGTCATGATGACAAAACGCTATAGTAGAATGACAGATGAATGCAATAAACATTTTATTGCACTAGTGCAATAAAGAACCACTTTTTCCACGAAATATAGTTAAATAAAATATTGTGTTTTGCATGAACGTAGAAAAATAAATTTAAATATAGAACCATGGGCTTTTTTAGCATATAACACTCATCCTTTCGTTTGGAGAAGAAATCTACAAATGTCAGCTGAAGGTGACACTTTACCATATAATTTTAAATAAAAAACAGACTTGCCAACTTGAACATATTCCTTGATTTCTAACCAACTTTTGGGGATAGACTATTTTGCCTATAATGTAACAGATAGTTGATTCATGTGAACCAACAGAGCATTTTCACGTTCTTACCCTGAAGCTGATTTTTCTAGAAATAAACTTGAAGCTACGCTGGTGGCATCCTTAATAATTGCTTCCGGCACATTCATTTTCACCAAAATAAGTAAACAGTGAAATAAACAACATATTATTAACGGTAGCTGTTCCAAAACTTGCGACAAACTATTGAGTATTTTTTTGTAATCGAAATTTGAATATCTATCTATTCTGATACATCTGAAGGTGACAGGCTGGTCTACCACCATCCATATCCTGTCTGCCAGTAGAAACCCCCTTACCATGCTAGTAATATTATATGCTGTTTTGTAATTGTTACAATCAAAATTATTTGCTAGTATAGTTTTGGATCTTTTCTCCGGACTGATACCCCGACCGGCATTGAATTACACATGCAGTATCTGTATGAACAGCCAAGAACCCTTTTTGAGCCGCTTAGGCCAAGCAGGAAATAGCAGACCACTTATATTTCGCCTACACTCAGTTTATATGTGAATATACATATGGAATAGCCAGTTCAATTGTCGGTCATCTCACCTATGTCATACTGATGAGAGCTCACACACCCGAACTGGGTCTATGTTTGGTGGTGTGGCCGAAAAGGGTTATTGGCTGTTCACACAGATACTGCAGGTGTAATTCAATGCCGGTCGTGGCATTAGTCCGCGGAGTAGCTGTTTTCTATAGTATCATTTATAGATTTAATGGCTCGTCGCCCAGGACGAGAGGTCTGCGATTAAGTTCCTGCTGTAGTGTAGGTCGCTTCCTGCAAGTAGAGTCGCTTCGGCCGAGCAGGAAGTAGCAGACCACTTATATATCACCTATTCACTGTATACTATAGCTTCCTCAGATTTTTCGGAAAATTGTTATTAAATAATAGCACCGGTGAAAGGCCAAATAAAATTATGTTTCAAGTCAAGGGTGTCTTTAAATTTGAATAAAGAGAGTATACTTAGTTTTTGACAAGTGGTTCAATTATATCCTATGATGATGAGATATCGACAGCAAATATATACTTTTTAAATTTAAATGTTGGAATTTGCAGTCGCCCACATAATATCTAGTTACGTCAATTTCAGAACCTACCCCTTAACTGCAGTATATTGTTACATGAAACTAACATTATAAGTGGTTGTTCTGCCTTTAATTAACAGGGAATATCTTAAATACAATCTCTGGAATAGTAGGTACAAGGAGCCACGTCATCTATCCAGTTTCTCGATTGCTGCTTCAAATGCACTTTGATTAAGTGTATATCTGAAGAACGTACCTACGAGTATATAATTATGTGAAGTGAACCAAATTCTATATGATTTTGGAACAACATATAGCGAAACAGAAAAGGCAATAATTGCAATATCATAGTTGCTTTGGAAATTAAACAATATTTTTATTATACCTACATAAGTAGGGGCATTAATATATTATGTAGTAGTATATTTGTCGTTTTTTTTTTTGGAATATTCTTTTCATTATTCTTATTAGAAGTATATTCATATCACATATTTACTTTGCTACTAATTTACACAATATTTTTGTGTCTTTAGTGCCTCTTCACAATTTGTCAAGGCAAGATGAATGAACAATAATTGCAAATTTATGCTCTAATAGTAGACTGAGACTCAGTCGTGGCTAAGCTTTTGCAGAGGCACCACTGAAGATACCGATAGTGAAGAGCACCGAAACGTTTGGAAGTGTAGGCCAGTTACAGAGGCGGCTACGGGACTCCTCGGAGGACCACCATTTTCCGAGAAACGGTTCCGACCGTAGCAGTTATAATACTAACAACAGGAACTGAAATAAATATATAGATGGGCCCAGAGAGACCGATAGCGGGTCAACCCTCCACAGAACCTAGTCCGAGAACAACAAGAGCAGGTCAAAAAACCCCAACTAATTATGTTACTGGCAGCAACCAGTTACCGAGATCACGGCATAACAACCTAGAAAATCACTATATATCAAAGATAGGAGAATCGGTTGTTTCAATAGTCATATGTATCATACAGAAGCCGCAAAAAAGTTCTGTTATTTAAAAGAAGCATGATATGCCATAAGTGGCGATCTTAACTAGTGAAGTCAAAATTAGAAACAAATTTAAATTTCTCGGTCCAAAATACTCGGATCTCTGATATGTATGCAAATATTTACAAATATCGAAAATAAAATTTTAACTTTGACATCCTGTATCTTTTTTACTATCAACTTTTGGACTAAGGTAAGTTTAGCCATCTCATTCTTTTGTCTTTAGGAATTTACTCTTTCTTTGTATTCCATTAAATTTGAAACATCTGGTATATTGAAGGAAATCATAATTTGATGGGTTATTCTAATAATTAAGATAATTCGATTATTTCAGTTGCTGGATCCACATAGACCATTCATCCTCGTACTCTGAACAATTCAATGCCTTCAATTTCGATGAGCTTGCATTTACTGATCATCACATTACTACATTTTCTATATTCGTTCGGCATTTATTATATTTATTTAATGGCGAGGGCATCAATCTAAAAAGTTCTATAATATTCAACAATTGACAAACTCCAGAAAAAGTCAGGAACTTGATTAATAAAGAATTAGAATGTTAGTGTGGCATTTTAAAGACCCTACAACCACTTGTTATATCATTGCTCTAAAGAGGATTACAATGTTACGATCCATTGATATAAAAGCACGTAGGTGTGCTGGTGCATATTTTGCGGGTGTAAATTGTAGACTTTGCATTAAGTCGGATCTTATTGCGTCGCCGTATCGCATCGTCAATATGTACGCCATTATACTTCTGTATCTCAAAATTTTGAGCAGGAACGTGATTAAAATTCTAAGTAAAGTGAAAGTGAACGTGATCAGCAATTTAAAATAACTTATAGTTGCATTATTTTCTGGAAGAGGTAAAATATTTTCCAAGATATCTAGCAATTTATGTCAATAAGTTTACATGTAAAATATGTGGTAGATATAAATTAGATTCATGTCGACTGTTGTATTCATGTGTTTGTTTTCTTGCAACGTTTAGTTTATTTCAAGTCTTATTATGATCTAAAGAACACGTTGTAGATACATAATTATCTTCTCATTGCTTTGTAAGAAGAATAAAGTAAATTATTACACATTTACGATAGACAATGATGGTTATATTGGTAAGGCATCGCGATCTAAATAATATTGTCTATTCGTAGTGGGAGCATCTCAAATTCTTGCATAAAAACCAAATTTTCACTCCCAATCCGGAACACTCATTCTGATGCAACGAATCTTAGGCCCACTGGCCATCGATATTGGGATAATAGGCAGACTGAAGAGAAACTTCAGTCGGAAAGTAGAGAATTGTCCAATTTGTTACAAATCCATTAGACGGTCTTGTCTACTACCATATAAGGAGGGAAATATACTGTATTTTTATTGTACTTGTTATTGTAAAATAATACCTTTTTTTATCTTAAGTAATATATTCAATTAATAATATAAACTAAAGAATCTAAGGTGACAAAAATTGTTATGTGACATGAGATGTTTTTATAAAATTCAAATCCCAATTCTATTCCAAGATTCCTATTTATACGATTTTGTTTGATTTCTATTTGTGTGAATAAAGGAGATAAAATGAACAAAATAATATGAAACCAATGTTGTATGTGTCATTTTTTCTGTTTCACTGCTGTAATTCAAGAGTTTATTTCTTATTGACCATAGGGAACGTTTGCACTTTCTGAATCTGTGTGCATAAAAACCTTTACCCAAATAATAATTTCGAAGTTCAAATGCCTCAAACGATAAATACTTTAAGTCAATAGATTTGAAAAAAAAGTAGTATGTCTGATGCAGGTTGGCGAAACTTCGACTAGAGATTCGATTAATTAAAAATAAAAATTCTCTATACAAATGCATCATGTGTTAGACATATTGAGGGATATCTAATTCCTAGCTGAATTATCAAGAAATAATTATTATTACCTTTGGATACAATAAATTGTAGTCATATCTCCTGGTATCTCCTATCATATTTATGAGTCGGTTATATTTATAAAAGAAAATCCTTCTGTTTTCATATCACACAGCAGAGCCCATGACTATGAAACAAGAAAAAAGAATGATCTAACTTCTATGGAAGCAAATTTTAGTTACATACAAGAACGTACATCACACGATTATAAAGATTTTAATAAAGTCCCCACACCTGTAAGAGATATGAATGTAAAGCATTTTAAACAATTTTTAGAGACCTGCTGCAACAGGAGGCATACTATACTTAAGATGAATTGTTTAATGATGAATTGTCAGTTTATCTTGCTTTGATACATGGTGATTTTCCGGGTTGTTATTCCGTGACCACGGTAACTGGTAGCTGCCAGAAACAGAGTTAAAATGTACATCCCTAGCATCAGCCGGGATTCTTTTACCTGCCCTGGTTGTTCTCGGGCTAGGCTCTGTGGGGACAGACCCGCTATCGGTGTCTCTGGGCCTGCCCATATATTGATTTCGGTTTCTATTGTTGGTATTACGACTGCTACGGTCGGAACCGTTCCTCGGATAATGGTGGTCCTCCGAGGCGTTCCGTAGCCGCCGCTGTAACTGGTCGCATCCCATGCTTCCAAACGTTTCGCCACTCTTCACTGTCGGCATCTTCAGTGGTGACTCTGCAAAAGGTTCGCCGCGACTGAGGAGGGAACTGCAATAAATATAATTATAACTAATATTAAATCAGATTAGAAAAAATAGTCACTTTATTGCGGGTTTATAACTACATTACTATATTTTAATTTTAATGAACAGAATGAACTTAAGAATTTGCCGAAACAAAATAATATGAAACCAATGTTGTATGTGTCATTTTTTCTGTTTCACTGCTGTAATTCAAGAGTTTATTTCTTATTGTAGACCAGAGGGAACGTTTGCACTTTCTGAATCTGTGTGCATAAAAACCTTTACGCAAATAATAATTTCGGAGTTCAAATGCCTCAAACGATAAATACTTTAAGTCAATAGATTTGAAAAAAAAGTAATATGTCTGATGCAGGTTGACGAAACTTCGACTAGAGATTCGATTAATTAAAAATAAAAATTCTCTATACAAATTCATCATGTGTTAGACATATTGAGGGATATCTAATTCCTAGCTGAATTATCAAGAAATAATTATTATTACCTTTGGATACAATAAACTGTAGTCATATCTCCTGGTATCTCCTATCATATTTATGAGTCGGTTATATTTATAAAAGAAAATCCTTCTGTTTTCATATCACACAGCAGAGCCCATGACTATGAAACAAGAAAAAAGAATGATCTAACTTCTATGGAAGCAAATTTTAGTTACATACAAGAACGTACATCACACGATTATAAAGATTTTAATAAAGTCCCCACACCTGTAAGAGATATGAATGTAAAGCATTTTAAACAATTTTTAGAGACCTGCTGCAACAGGAGGCATACTATACTTAAGATGAATTTTTTAATGATGAATTGTCAGTTTATCTTGCTTTGATACATGGTGATTTTCCGGGTTGTTATTCCGTGACCACGGTAACTGGTAGCTGCCAGAAACAGAGTTAAAATGCACATCCCTAGCATCAGCCGGGATTCTTTTACCTGCCCTGGTTGTTCTCGGGCTAGGTTCTGTGGGGACAGACCCGCTATCGGTGTCTCTGGGCCTGCCCATATATTGATTTCGGTTTCTATTGTTGGTATTACGACTGCTACGGTCGGAACCGTTCCTCGGATAATGGCGGTCCTCCGAGGCGTTCCGTAGCCGCCGCTGTAACTGGTCGCATCCCATGCTTCCAAACGTTTCGCCACTCTTCACTGTCGGCATCTTCAGTGGTGACTCTGCAAAAGGTTCGCCGCGACTGAGGAGGGAACTGCAATAAATATAATTATAACTAATATTAAATCAGATTAGAAAAAATAGTCACTTTATTGCGGGTTTATAACTACATTACTATATTTTAATTTTAATGAACAGAATGAACTTAAGAATTTGCCGAAAATATAGAATAAATTTTTAGTTGCTTAAATGCACACTTTTCTTGCTAAATTAATTGTATTAATTAACGTACACCATTTTATAAGTTTCTTTAGCGTGCTAAATTTTTCATCTTATTTAACACCTTTCTTAGAGGTTTACTAGAATCTCGAGCTATAAAATTTTATTTTATTGTCATTAACTCCACTACAAAGTAAATTTTACTAAAACGGGTATAAAAATGTTCTATACATTAAACTAAATAGGTTTTAAAACACTACTAGTTCTGGAAACGTAACAAACTAGATAGCTCTTAAAATATATTACCGGAAAGAGGAGTTTACTTTTTATAGTTTGTCCGATTAATGTATCCAATTTAATATAGCTTAAACCGGTTTATATTTACTGATATCCCGAACAAATGTTTACTTTTATACACATTATTTTCAAAACTTTACACATAAACACATAGTCAAAATTTATATATTCAATTTTTAACTAACTTCAATATATTTCCTACATTTTTTAATAAAATTTCTCCTCACTGCAAAAGAGACTGGTTGTTATTTCGGATTGCATTTGAAGCATCGGTAACTCTTTGAAAGAGTTGCTCTCTTGTATTTATGGGGTCAGGGGAATAAATTAGATCTTTCATATAACTCCATCAGTAAAGGTGGTTTGTATTTAAATCCGGGCTACGAGCCTCATCCTGTCCATTTATGGGGAAATGTATTTTCTAAGAAATTTCTCAGTTTCATAGTATAATGAAGAGGACGGAGCGCCGCACAGTGGCGCAAATCGCCACTGTGCCACTCAAATTACTGTACACCCCTTAGGATGGGGCCGTTTGAGATGATTTTTTTTTTAATGTTCGTCATAAAATTCCCTATCGATCCCTCTTTCTCAATTTTCGATTTGGGTTTCACTTTCGCGGAATATGACTCCAAAAATGGGTTTGCATGGATAAAACTAGATTTTTCGCACAAAAATGACCCTACGGAACACGAGATTGAGATTTTGCCGGACTTTTTTATGGGGGCATGCTCGTCTTGGAAAGCCCTACAAGACTGTCCACTTAGATTTCGGGAAGAAATTTTCCGTTGCCCTTAAAATGGCTATAATCATCCAAAAATTTTTACATATCAGAAATCGTTCTACTGAAAACTGGGAAAGTATTGGAAAAAAATCTCATCTCACAAAGATTATTTGTACACATTCGAGGAATCCGCAAAATTTTTTCCAGAATTTTTGGACACATTTTTGGACATTCACCAAAATGGCCACATACATATTTTCCGAATTTTCTCGTAATTCTAAAAAAGATTAGAAAGGTTCCATAAAAAATGATTTTTAACATGTTTTTGGGAATTCAATTCTTTGATAAAAGTGGCCATTTTGGATACAATAGTTCATTGTTAATAAGAAATGATTAATTTGATTATTTTCTTCCCAACATACAGAGATAACATAAAACAACGTCGAAATTTGCTTTTTTATATCGAGCGCTGTACCAAAAATAAATAAATAAAATATACAAAAACAATATCTGTCCTAGAAAAACATACACTATTCTACATTAATTTATATACAAGGTATATTTATAAAATACATAACAATAACCCTTCAAAAGACTTAGCTTTTTGAGAATTTGTTTGGACAGCCAAAATATTTAAATGTTTCGGGAATGCCAGATGATTCCCTAGTATTTTTGAACATTTGTGGATTTTGGATCAAAATGACCAAAAAAAGAAAGATCCACATAAAATCTTATGGTCTCGAAAGTTTAAAGCATCCAGTAGATGCTGAAGACTTTCTCTATCATACATTTCCATCCGAACAGTTCCCGGAAAAATCACGTCATTTACGGGAAAATTCGGAAAATCTGTATGTGGCCATTTTGATGAATGTCCAAAAATGAGTTCAAAAATTCTGGAAAAATTTTTGCGGATTCCTCGAATGTGTACAAATAATTTTTGTGAGATGAGATTTTTTTCCAATATTTTCCCAGTTTTCAGTAGAACGATTTCTGATATGTGAAAACTTTTGGATGATTGTGGCCATTTTAAGGGCAACGGAAAATTTCTCCCCGAAATCTAAGTGGACAGTCTTGTAGGGCTTTCCAAGACGAGCATTCCCCCATAAAAAAGTCCGGCAAAATCTCAATCTCATGTTCCGTAGGGTCATTTTTGTGCGAAAAATCTAGTTTTTTTCCATGCAAACCCATTTTTGGAGCCAAATTCCGCGAAAATGAAGACCCAAAGCAAAAATCGAGAAAGAGGGATCGATAGGAAATTTTATGACGAACATTTTAAAAAAATCACCTCAAACGGCCCAACACAAAGGGGTGTGCAGTAATTTGAGTGGCACAGTTGCGGTTTGCGCCACTGTGCGCCGTCTTATAGTACCATATATTTTGACAGGTATTCAAGAGTATATCTTCTGAGACACCGAACAGGTTGTTTATGAGAAAAATTAAATATTTTACCTTCAATTCATACTGGAAATGTCTTTCTCAAGTAGCAAATGGACTTTCTCCTTCTGACATATGACACTTTCTTCTGCTAATTATTCCCCTTCTGGTAAAATGGCTTCGTCTGTGAATTAAGTATTGCCGACAAATGTTGGATTTTGAATTTTGTATTCTTAACATCATCTCAAAAAAATGTGTTCTACGTAAATATGATCTGGTGAAAGATTTTGCACTGACATGTAATGAAATTGGGGTAGACATTGTTCGTATAAGACTGTAAATGTGGAGCCACGAGTAGTTGCAGTCATCCTGGATATACTCCGAATATTAAGGATCATCATATTCAGTAAAATTTAGAACTACTTCTTCTTACTCAACAGTACTGCTAACTGAACGATTGTGATTATTTTTTGGATGAAGGCTATCAGTTTGCCTTAATCTTTAAAGTAGTCTAGAAAATAATTGCCTATCTGATTTTCTACGATTTGGACAGGAAAGCGTATGTTCTAACTACTGCTTGTGCATTAAAATCCTCTTGTCAGTAAATCGCAATCATATCGGCTATTAGAAAATAAGTTATGTTTCAGCATTATTTATTAACAGAAATCGATAAGGAAGGCTATGTGACATTTGTTACTGTCTGATGACACGGTTGATATAGTTGCGGCAAGAATTTAAGTCATGCGAACAAATCAATTCGTTATATGTTCATCCAAATATTTAAGAAACTGTAACTAAGAAAATGAAACTATGTATTCTAATGTTTGCACTATATATTTCACTAAATTACAAAAAATGATTGTTTTTAACGCTTCAAGCTATCGAAAATTATGTTGACAATAAAAACAATTGCCGCAATTATATCTTTTTGATATAAAAGTGATGGGAAAAGATGTTACTAGCAGAAAATAAGATACAGGATCTAGAAAAAAAACTGTGAAGTAGAAAAGTTCAAAGTGCCGCTCTCTGCAATATATGCCAAATTAATGAAGGAATTTGAATTTCTTATGTTACCAAATTTAAATACATCAGTTACTTCTAGTTATTAAAAAAAAAATTAAAATAGTATTTTAATTTTAACACAGTTACAGGATTTCTATGAACTTTTGAACTAAGGTAAGTTTGGCCAAACCTTATTATTTTGACATCACAAATCACCGTTACAAAATGTACAATTCAATCCCAGTAAACACATATACGTTAGAAAAACGTTTATAATGAGCATACAACGTTTGAAAAAGGCTTGCCTTTTTTACGTACACTCAACTTAAAAATGTCGCGGTTTTACACGTTTCTGGTAACCAAAGTGCAAACATTTAATATTAGTAAATGTGGAACGATCATTTTTAGTATTAATAAGCTTTAAGTTTTACGTTTAATAATGACATTTTATTAAAGTTTTTAACTAACGTATATTAAACCTTGTTATTTTAATGTCCAAAAAGATGTTTTAGAGATGTGTTTTTTAACGTGTTTTACAACGTTGTTTTTGGATCCTTCTGGTGACATTGTATATATATATATATATATATATATATATATATATATATATATATAACGTATATTAAACTTTTTTTGGATCCTTCTGGTGACATTGTACAGGGTGGTCCAGAATTATGTATCATAAATGCTAGATTAGAAATAATATATATATATATATATATATATATATATTATTATTAAAAAATAAGGGTAATATATAAATATATATATATATATATATATATATATATATATATATATAAACTAAATAATAAGATACACTTAATCCCGTAAAACCGCTAAATAAAAACCATTTCTTCAAAATATCTATAACACTTAACTAACTATAATACTTTTATAATAAATTTACTTTTTTTAGGTTTTAGTAAAATTAATTTTATGTTACCACGTATTCCATCCCTTTAAGATTAAAGCGTTGTTTTGAGTGATAAGTATTTTTTTGAAATACATAATTTCAAATTTAAAAAATACTATCCAAAACTACCCCTTAAACATAAGTGATTGAACAAGTGGTAACAAAAAATTAATTATCCTAATATCATATAGTCACCCCATGAACCCATTATTCAAAAGTATCTGAAAGACATTTAAAAAAAATGATTTTTATTTCATCTCTCTTATTATTGAGTTTTGAACAAAAATTTATGTAAAATAGTACCCTCATTTTTTAATGTGCCCTGTATTAAAAAAATGATTATCAGGGAATTAATATAATATAAATAAAATAGTTACAAAATCTTCTCTCATTTAATTTTGTTCCTATTAATAATTATTATCGATATTCTAACAGTGTGGCTCGAATGTTGAACTCACTATACGCCTATAAATAAGAGTATTAGAAAATATCAATACCTATTGTTTAATTTCAAATTTAGGTAGGTAACAATAAATAATTGGTTTTAATATCAGTAATAGTTTATTAAATAAATAATAATACGTACATAATACAAATAAAATATAAAAATACCAAAATAATATATCTTATTTATGCTACTGATTGGAACCTAAAAACAATGAAATTAGGTCTGAACAAATTTCATATCAATAACTTCACTTACATTGGATAATATAGATTATTTAAAGAAAGTCTAAACTTTAAATATGTCTAAGTTTAATCTATTATAGTTATAAATATAATAATAGTGCTAATAATAATAATAACCTAATATACATTTAATATGACCACGAAGTAGATAGTCAAGAAAGGAAATAAAAAAGTTTAAATCATTACCAATCATGATTAGAAATATGTCACTGTATCTTAAATTTTAGTATAAAGTAAAAAAATTACCTAGTCATAATAATTGTTACCCATTTTACAAAGTAATTTAACGTAGGTATGTACGAGTACAAAAGTCACACGCCTACTTTTACTAATTTTGTCATCGTCTTTGTAAGTATTTTGAAACATAAGTAGGAAAAGTTATAGTGGAATAAATTTAGATTCCATTATATAATTATTTGTAACATGTAATGTAAAAAACCTAATATTCTTATATTAATAAAATAAAATTAAATACTTATAGAAGTATGTATACTTACCAAAATAAAGTAGGGAAATATTTCGCGGATCACAGTAGGTACGTACAGTGATGAATATGCAACTGACAAACTTTTATAAAAAAGAACTCGAAATGGTATGTGTGTAACACGTGATCTTTATCTACCAATAAGATTATTAAATTCGTATAGAACGTTTAACGGCATTATAATTGACCCGTGTAAAAAACGGCAATTCGCTTCCTTATTTTAATGAATGATTATAACGTATAATACACGTTTAAATTGGACTGTTTTCTAACACTTCTGAGGTTTATTAAAAAATAATTACTATCTAGTTATTTGTATATATAAGTACCTATATATTCTAAATGCAATATATTTTTATTAAATTATATTGTATAAAATTTAATTTGGATTGGTATCGTTCCAAAATATTTATTAATTGTAAAACGTTTATGATACGTTTTGTAAACATTACTTATGCCTGTTACTCTAAAACGTTACAAACACGTTTTTGTTCAATGTCAATATATTAATCAGTCGACACAGACGTTTTATAAAGGTTTAAATAAATTAGTTTTATTTAAATATTTTAAATAACATTCATTTAACGTTACAAAAGGTTTGCCAACATTTTTTGTTAAAAAGTACGTATTTTAAACGTTATGTTAGGCCGTTACTTTTCTAACCATAAAATAATGGTTGATTTTGTAACGTAACACGAATTATCAACCAATAGTACGAGTACGTTGACAATACGTTTAAATAACGTATGTGTGTTTACTGGGATAGGACACCTTGTATTATAAAAATAAATATTATATAGAAAACAGCAATACACCCAAGATAGATGCCTGGAATTTTAAGTGCATTCTTTGAGTTCCAAAATGGAGAAAATTTTCTATGAGAGCAGTAGATCGTAAACCAAAACTAAAATAATTTGATGTAAAAAAAAATTGTAGAAATTGTTTTAGTGGATTTTGTGTATCATTCAATAAATTATAAAATATATATATTTATGTGCATTAATACAATTTTTGTTCATAATTCAATTTAGCTAATATTTAACATATTAACACAATATAAAACTAGAAAATGTAAAATAATAGCTTTGTATACGCACTATACACAAATTATTTTCCAATCGTCATCAGGTGCATGCGCACTTCAACTAAAACAATGATTTTTAACCTTATGCTGGCATTATAAAAAATGGCGCATGGGTCGGACGATTGGAAACGATTTCCAACTGTTGTGCGAACAGCTCTATTACTGAGCCCTCCAAATAAGTACCTAATAACCTAAGTACCCAATTTGAAGTGCTGCTGTGCACATTTGGAGTCAAATTTGACATACATTTCTTTTTGTATATGTATATCTTCGAAATGAAAGTGATGTGGCAGCCTATTAAAAATCATTTTCAAGATACATTGAGATGGCAATTTAAATATAAAAAATTCGATTTGGCTTCAACCTAATTCAGATCATTTAAAAAATCTGAAATACTTAACTCCTTAACTATAGGAAATTGTTGTGTAAATCTTGAAAAATATATTTATTTTGCAATTTTACATCTGCCGCATTTTATAATATCTAATTCGAAAATTAAAAAATTGTTCCGACGCAAAGAAGAAATTTAAATAACGCCAAAGTTTATGTTACTACCTATGTAATAAAAGTTAGTACACCTCGGTTAGTACGTTCAGATAACTTCTTTTTTGTTAAATTGAAATTTTTATAGTATCAAGTATAGTACCTTGTGCATAGCAACAACAGCATACATTAAATGTTATCTAAATTTGTAAGGTAATAAAAACATGCATTCAAATATTATATTTTAGTAGAAACTGTTTAAATTTCCATACACATTTTTTGTAACTTGCAAAATCATAGTCTGTGTATCTCTATGTTTTATAATATCCCTTGTATTTCCTTCGTGTTTTTTAGATAACTGTAACTGGGATTGCCTTTATCAGAAATAAAGGCAAACAACACAAGTTAAACAAGGTCTGTAAGGGCTATATCAACATTTCGGTTTAGTTTTGAATCTTCTTCCAGGCTAAAAAATAGTACACAATACAAGGCAGGATAACTGAACTTCACATAATTATAAACTTTATACATATAACCCTTCAAAATGGTAAAAACTTTCATGAAAAATACATGTTTCAATGTAGACACACATTAAAAATATAAATCAGTTAACTAAGTCAATATATACGCTCCAAACTATCAATAATTATGTTGATAATAAAAACAATTGCCGCAACTATATCTCGAAAATGGCAATTCATAGCGACAATAAGAAAGTATATCTTTTTTTATATAAAAGTGATGGAAAATATGTTACTAGCAGAAAATAAGATACAGGATCTAGAAAAACAATCGTGAAGTAGAAAAGTTCAAAGTGCCGCCCTCTGCAATATATGCCAAATTTATGAAGTAATTTGAATTTCTTATGTTACCAAATTTAAATGCATCAGTTACTTCTATAGTTATATTAAAAAAATTAAAATAAAATTTTAATTTTAACACAGTTACAGAATTTCTATAAACTTTTGAAGTAAGGTTAGTTTGGCTAGATCATATTATTTTGACATCACAAATCACCGTTACAAAATGTACAATTCAGTATTCCTTGTATTATAAAAATAAATATTATATAGAATGGTAAAAATTTTAATAGAAAATACATGTTTCAATGTACACACAAAAACAAAAAAATATAAATCAGTTAACAACAAATATACAGGTAATTAGAAAACCTTACCTGGAGAGACAACATCCAATGTAAATAACCATCCATAGTTAAACGAATTGGTGAACAAATAATAAACTGGCTACTTTTCATTATTAATGATGTATACAGAACTTAGGTATCTAAAAAAAATTCTGAGTATACAGGAGACTGAAAAAATCAAAAAAGCGTAGTTCGAAAAGGACTTAAAAATACACTTGCACGCGGCACTGGAAACTGGTTAACTTTAAAACCTGATAAAGCAGCAATTTGCGACCGGACAAAAATGGAAAGAAATGCTCAAGGAAACAAATAGATACTTAACATTTTATAACGCCGATTTTATACAGCAAATTTAACTGCTTTTGCCGCTAATCTAACTAATAAAATAGTTTGACATACCTGATGTACACAACAACATTTTGGGCCCGTCTTATCCAGTTTCTACAAACTAGCAGAAATGTTTCTGTTTCTCGTCCTTTTTGAAATCGTAAGTTATTGGCAACAACTATGATACGTTTCCGTAAATCATCAGTAGTATGTATCCACTTCGGTACGATACACTTCATTTATATCCCCACAAAACGAAGTCCAAATGATTTAAAGTCAAGAGATCGTGGCATGTCTCCTGCGTTGCACTACACTTGCACTCATTGCACGTCGCTGTAAAAGTAGCTGCACTTGGTACATGTTTACCAGGAAATCGTTCTGCTAAAGTATTTTACAGCGCAATAAATTAAAACGATATCCATCAACTCCGAGTTGTTACTATATACGTAAGCCACTTTTGCCACTTGAAAAACGAATAATAATAATAATATGCTTTATTAGGCCAACAGTTAACCCCAATTACAGGACCAGCAAAAATATAAAAGAAACACTAAAATAAATAACAGTTATTAAAGATAAACTAATTAATAAACATAGCTACGTTGAGTGGGTGCTTAAATATAAATATGTAATTAAACAATAGAATCTTCACACAAATATAAATAACTCACATAATACATATCCGCTATACATAGGAAACATCTATAATATATTTTTATATATTTATAGGTATTAATAATATTGTGTGAAACTAACTACTCTGTGGACAAAAGCCCCAACCAGCGTTGAATTACACCCACAATATCTACCCATATATCCTTTATTATTAGCTTTTGTAACATTTTTTACTAATACAGTAAAAACCTATAATATACAGACATACACCGAATTTTTATATTTATACATCAAAAATAAATAAAAACTATTGAATCTGAAACTGAATTTGAATATTTGAAATATATACATGAAATACTTGTCTAGCATATTACACTAGTTTTTTTAAGGTTTGGAAAGTATATATCAAAATATGGACTCACCTTATTGAAGTAGCTACATATACAATACACTGGTGACTTCAACAACATATTAGCCTTATGACGTTTAAATTGAAACGTTACATTTTGTCTTGAATTCATTTTGGGGACGTACAGATTTATTTTAGAAAGTAATTCCGGACAGTCAACTTCATTTTTCAATAATTTACATAAAAAAATAAGATATGCACATATTCTTCTAAATTGTAAACTGCCCAAATTATGCCTTTCCAAAAGAAGACTATTCTCAATCCCCCTTTCCGGATATGTACCAGTCATTCTAAATGATAGGAATTTTAAAAATTTTCTTAGAACTTGTTCAATCGCCTGCTTATGAACAGCATAAAATGGGGACCAAACTACCGATGCATATTCGACCTTAGATCGAACATAAGCATAATATAAAGATTTCAGACATTTGTCATTGGAAAAAGTTTTGCAATTTCTTATAATAAATCCCAGCATTTTAATTGCTTCTTTCGTTTCATCTGAATATGTTCTACAAGACTCAATTCCGAATCAAAAAGTACTTCTAATCAAAAATTGTCTTTCCAATGCAACACCGTCAATATTGTAGTCGTATTTATCAATGTTAACTTTGTTCAGTCTACACCAATCTACAATCTTACCAAGTTGAATTTGTAGCTGTTGACAATCGTATATGGAAGTTATTAATTTAAATATTTTTAAGTCATCGGCAAAAACCAGAGATTTACATTGTAGCTCAACACACAGATCATTAATAAATAAAAGAAATAAAAGAGGACCAAGATTGGATCCTTGTGGGATTCCCGACGTCGGCATATATGCTACTGAACTGTAACCAATACAAAAAACAAATTGATGTCTTTGTTAAATAGGACTTGAAAAATTTCAACAGGCTTTCACCAAAACCAAAATTAGATAATTTCATTATCAATAAGTTATGATCTATGCGGTCAAAGGCTTTGGTGAAATCCGTATGTAGACTATCAACTTGTCGCTGGCCATCCAGTGTATGAGACACATCTTGTGTAAAAACAGTCAGGTTGGTTACAGTAGACCTATTAGGTATAAACCCATGTTGAGTTGGTGATAAGAGTAATTTTACGTTATCGTATATTCTATTTTATAAAATAATTCTTGGCAAAATTACAGTCTGTAATTCTCAATGTCAGATGAATTACCAGACTTAAAGAGTGGTATTGCTTTCGCTACTTTCCATTTATAGGTAATGTGGACCCTTTAATGACTTATTAAATAGTATAAACAGTGGTATCGAAAATGCACGTATACAATCTCTAACAATAAATGATGGAATAAGGTCAGGACCTGCTGTCATTCTGTTTTTTAATTTTCTCACAGCAAATTCTACATCAGACATTGAAATACTACTAATATTGAGGACGTCATTATTATTGCTAAATAATGCTTCAACAAAATTATCATTAGAAGGGATGTAAACTGAACAAAAAAAATTGGCAAATGCATCAATAATATCCTGAGACTGACTATATTCCTTACCTAAATAACTCATCGTACCGGGTAGACGGGTTTGCTGTTGTTTAGAATGAATGAAATTCCAAAAATTCCTTGGATCTGTGGAAATTGAACTTTGAGCATTCTGTATATAATTACGGTATGCTAATTCTATTTGGCGTTTAACCAACGCTCTAAATCTTTTGAACTCAGTTAGATGATGATGAAAATTTGTTTTTGAAATGAAAATCTTTGCGTGTTATATTATTTATGATATCCCTGTTATACCATTTCGGATACTGTTTTTTATAAAATTTAGATTTCAATACACACTGATTCAGAATGGTATAAATTTTACTGTAAAATTTATCTACTACTATATAATGTAAACACTGGAGTCACAAAAACTTTAGTGCCTACAAAAAGTAATCGGATTTCAATATACGGAATCGCCTGTCTAGAGACTACAGTGGCCCAGCGATATAAAGGTTAAAAATGCTACATCTTTAATAATGTTTGATTGCGGGCAAAATAAAACTCTGTTCCATTGCTCATTTTAAGTGACTTACCGCGCGTGGCAGCACACTACAGCACAAATCACGTAGTTGGACATAGTCAGTTGTTTCATAGAAATTATTACAAATTTCAAATATCTATTAAGGTGTACGTTTCTGTCTACGTATTAATTGATACAACCTAAAATAACAACTATTCTTATGGTGAAAATGCAAGAGTACAGTCCATTTTAATACGTATGGACTCAGTTTTACGAAAAAGTTCAAATATTTAGACACAAAAGCTTTGTATGAAGTATTGGAACGGTATCAGTGACACGTATTTTAATGTTTTAAAATAGTAGATAAAAAATACGTGCCTTTTTGCAAGCCAAATTAAATAAGTTATATGTTACATTGTAAAAAAAAAATTATACATTTTAACACAAAAGAACACACTACTGAGTTAATCGAGGTCCACACGGAATTCTGTATATTTTTACACATTTCTCTGTATGTATCAGTGTGTTAAAGGTTTAATACAATCCACTGTGTTAATATAACAAATGGCATGTGTTTACATATTTCTGTGTTATTTGTATCATTGAAGGTGTAGGCTTTATACATTAACATGTTAATTTTATTGTATAATAGGTATTGATATGGAAGACTCACCTATCTTTTTAATTTGTTAATAATGTTCCTGTTTATTTTCGAAATAATTTTTAATAAATAGGTATAATTTTTTAAATACTTTTATTTTGACATTTTCTAGAGGTTCTGCTTTTCGTCGAGAATGCATTGAATATAGCCTGAAATGTTCTATTAAACGGCAGAATATATGTATTAAAAATTATAATTTCAAAAGCAAACAGGAACATAATTAACAAGGTAGGTGAGCTTCCGTATCAATATAAAGAATTTTCTGAATTATGGTGTAATTATAAAATAAAAGATATTCTACTTTTTATGATTTTATTAAAAAAAAAAATCTGTTCAAATGAAGAACAACCAAGTCTGCTAACAAAATATGTATGTATTAAAATTAACAGTATAATAGTACATATTCTACTAAGGGACTAATAATGTTCTAGTAAATCATAAACAATGAAACAACAAACAAGATATATTTAGTAACTACATAATAGGAGTTTACGAAAATTAACTGATAGTGATCTGAACATATAATTTTCTTTCTCTAAACTTACAAAAAAGTCTAAATCGTCAGAGTAAATTCCTAATATTTTTAATAGTTATATTCTAATTAGGTTAGGCTTTATTACAATTATCAGCAATATTTTGTTATAGTTAGGTAAGTACTTATTTTCCTTGATTAAAGCTAAATTTAAATTTAAATATTCTCCATTTGAACACAGTGATCGAGAGGTAACTGTACACAACACCGCTACATGACCAATATAGCGTAGTGACGTGTGTTGGATCAGCTGATATACGGCAGTTGCGCAGTTGTGCTCAATCAGTCGGGAGTAGAGATATAGAACACAATTAAGTTATGTGCGTGTTAAGTTTACACAAAATGGTGTACTTTTAACACACAACTGGTAAATATTACACAAGTTCAGTATATTTTATTATAATACTAGTAATTTTAACACATTTTGTGTAAAACGTAAAAAGCCATAGTGTGTAACTATTAACACGGAATTTTTACACATCCTAAATTACACACTGGAAAATCTCGCTTACACAGCAACTTTTTTACAGTGTATACTAAAGATAAGAATTTTGACATTTATGGCACGTTACAGAGTTCTATATTGAAATTCAGGTGATTCGACAAATAAGTATTACAAAGGTGACGCGATTTAGCAGACGATGCCTCAATTATTTAAACTAATCACATTGACAACAGTTTTCTGCTTATTTATTTATATTGTAGTATTACATCCAGTTCATCATCTTTTTGTTGTGGAACGTTCTCAGTTAGTTTTTTGCCTCTCTACAAGTTTTCAACTACACACCTCTAGGTATTTGTTAATATTATTTCCCAAAATGAATTTTATTTTGCCCACAATCTTTCTCTCTGAGGAAGATTCAAAACTAAATCGAAGCATTGATATAGTCGGAAATATAAACCTTATTCAACTTTTGTTATTTGTCTTTATTTCCAATAAACACCTCAGTTAATATTAATAAAATGTATGAATATTACTCTATTTTTAAAAAAATATGTAGGTACTTCAGTCAATATTATTTAAAAAATAATAAAGATACGACACGATAATATTATAAAGCTGAAATATTCATGTACTCTTATAATATGATCCCATAAAAACATATTGAAATAATTGTTTTAATTCTAAACTACACCGTATTGATAACTTAAAGACTATGCAAAGTATATTTTTCAAATTTAATAACTGCCCAGATAGCTCTTACCAAAGAAAAATTGCCGAAGTAAGTATTTATAATACTCAAAATAATGACTGAAAACAACAACAGCCAATCGAAAAGCAATAAGCTGATTATTACTTTGAATGAAATATTTACTTGTATTAATCTTTTGCAAATTAATGCTTAACATTATACGAGAACAAAAAAATATCAGAAGCTTATACACAAATAACTGTCTGATAAACAACAACGAAGTTTCTGCCAACAAAGTTTGGGAAATAGATATTGAAATATTTCCTTTTCTTTGCTTGTATTAAAACAATTATATCATACTTATTTATCCAATAAAACTTTTGTTTGTCAGCAGAGCAGTTATTTCCTAAGGCGGGCGCCTAAATCTTATTAAAATAAGAATATAGAAAGTAACAAAGAAAACAGTTAAAATATATTATATAATACGTCTCTGACCAGATACAGTTTTCTGGGCTTACTAATATTATTGGAAAAAGTTGTGTGTTCTCATTCTATTACAAATTTCATATATTAGTACCTATTGGTCCTATTTATGATGAGTCAACTGCAATTTACTCTGCTTTTGAGAAGACGGTATAATTATTTCTGAACAAGGAGAAATTTCCGAATAATTGGAAGTCGTGTGATATTCGATAAAAAAATTCGCGCTTATTTGCACAATACGCAGTCTATAATAATATAATAAGTATATTCACATAAGTGCGGTAATAATATAGTATAGTATTGTCTATAACTGTCTGGGTTAATAATAATAATAATAATTAATTTTATTATGCATAATTTAAATTCTAGTCTATTAAGAAAAAGTTACCGTGGCAACGGGCATAAACATTGTTGTCAATTATCTATCGGTGATTTACCATCGGATATCAAGAATTAAGCTTCCAGTGTCGTTTTCAATCTCATGCCAGAGAAATCACAATATACCAAAACAGATTGCACGATTTCTTTTCTTCTTATGATTAAGGTCGAGTTTACGTAATATTTATTGATTTTTCTAAGGCTTTTGACCGAATTGATCAGGGACTAACTCTATGCAAATTAAAAAAATATATGGATTCCAGTGACTAGGTTAACATTTTTTATATCATATTTCTGTAACCGATCACAGTTCGTGTCATACAATAGTTTTGGCTTTAAGTGTTCCTATACCTCGTCTGGAGTTCCATAAGGATCGAACTTGAGGCCACTGATATTCTTGTTTCAAATATTAATTATATTAATGGGGTTATAGACTGTAATTTTCATTTCATTTGCTGAGAATCTAAGAATAGATAACAGAGAGACAATTGATGTACTATTAGTATTAAATGATAAAAATGCAAAATAATTACTTTTATATTAAAAAGTCTGCCATCAAATTAGATTATAAAATAATTGATATGGTATTGGCACGATGCTATATGGTGAAGTATTTGGATGTAATTTTTGTCACTAAATTTTCATTTAATTCTCGTATCAAGGAGACGATTTCATCTTTTTTTGAAAGTGTTAAAGTTTGTAATTAGGAACTGTCGAAATTTTCAAAATATTCAAATGCTCGTGTATAATTCCTTCATCATGTTTAAATTATATGGTACTTCTATTGTATTAGAATAGAAAGTGTCAAAGAAAATTTTTAAAGTTTTTATATAAAGAAAATTATTTAACTTATCCAGAAAGAGGTTTTGATGATCATTTATTATGGGATACATTTAAAATGCCATCTTTACAAGTGAGACGAATTTTGTCAAATATAACTTTTGACTATGAACTATTGCACAATGAGACCGACTGTACAAATCTAATAAATAAATTATACTTTAAAATATTCAGAAATTAATTCCAATATGTTCAAATATTTAGATTGCCAATGGCCAAAATGAACATTCTTTTATATTATCCTTTGTATATAAAAGGTAGCAATTTGAATAAAATCTCATTGTTATGTGATATACATTGTACAAGTTTTAAACAAGTGCGAAAGATGTTCTAATTGAGCAATAGTAATGTTTTTTTAGCTGCTAATATCTTCATTTATCCGGGTTATGTTGTTATCTCTAAATTTCTTCTACTGTTTTTTTCCTCTCTTCTTCGTAACAATATGTAACTTTATGCTGCTTGTCAACATTTTTATTATTGTTATTACCGCTCCATCATTTTATTATTTAGTATTACTCTTAATTAGATAGATATACTATAGCATTTACTTAATTTGTCCTGTAACTAGATTATGTAATATAATGAGCAATAAATTGATTATTAGTAGGTATTAAACTGCTTAATAAAAATTCGTATAATGTTCCAACGATTTTTAACCTTGCTTTTAGCCGATTGTCGAGTAGATCTTTTGAGTATAAAAAACATGGTGGTTGGATCCAAATTCTGTCACTGAAGGCTGCATTGAAAGTAAGTTCTATTGAAAACAAGAAACGAACGGCTATGCAAATTCTAGACTAAATGAGAATCATATTACAGATATGTTCAATAGGTGACAAATCCGGGGATTTTAGTTGCAAAGGTAAACGGCTGATCTAATTTCGATCCATAGAAGCTATTATTTGTCTGACAACATGAGGTTTAGCGTTGCATTACTGGAAAATGTAGCGTTAGGCTGTCATGTTGCCTCTAATGAAAACTATAGGTGATTTACTACCATATTCGATATCACCCCATATCATAACGCCTACTATGTGATGGACATGGCGCTCTCTGTCAAATTTGTGGATAGTCGCTTCTGAGAGCTAAAAGTCACAATCGACAATCTTCACGCTTTGTGGTTCCTCTACGATGGTCCACGATCTTCCTCAGGCCACGCCTTGTAACACCATAATATGCTTTCGCAACCCAATAATCCGCCCCCTCTCTGAGTCAGTAGGCTGGGAAATCTGTCAAAATCTACGTACTCTAGGCATAATCAGCTAAAAAAATAATGTTGCAACAAGTTTCAGAATATTTGCAATACAAGTGTGAGCAGAAATTATTAAAACAGAATGCTACACTACGGCCTATGCAAACGCCAAAAAAACTTAACAGTTAAACCTGAATATGTTAACATTTCTTATTACCACCGAGAGAATTAAACATGGAAAAAATTATCAAAATAAAATGATATTTAATGAATGTTTACCTTTCTTTGTCACGTAGTATACTTGACTAATTTGTATTGATCCATTAACGCACGATACCTACTACTTTCTATTTGTCTATGATATTATAACCTCCAATACTTCTTTAAAATGGGGTATCTTCTCTGTCACTGTTGATACATCTTATAAGCAGTTTATTTCCATAATCTAACAATTTCTATTGTATTCCAAGAACAAATATTTAAAAAAATTAAGGTAAATTATTTTCATCGTCATTCTTTTCTTGTGGAAAATATAGCTATTATTGTTAAATTCAAAATTACGAGGGAAGTAATTTAAACGCTTTTCAAATTGATTTGCTTACGTAATACAACATTAGACCGATTTTTTCTCGTTTAACCGAAGCTATTAATAATGGTTGATGAAATTATCTCCCCCATATTTTTCCTTTCAATAACAATCTTTCAGGATACAAATTGAAAATACAATTAGGGCTTATTAAAATTACAAACTACAGTGAATCTCCGCTTATACCGTTATTAAATTTCTGATAAGTGCGGGAAGAATAATGACGAATGATCAATAATGGCTCACATTGTAGAACTACCATTTATAATGCCGAAATCAATTATCCAATCAGCACCCTGTCATTTTCATCTCTTCGAACAAAGAGAACATATATGTGATAAAAAGCAGGAGTTTTTCCAGGCGCGGCTAGTGAGAATGTGGCGTAGCCAAAAAACATTTTTCATTCCTGCCGCATTGTCTCCGTTAGGGTGTATATTCTCGTTGATAGAACGCTGATAATTGATAAATAAGTTACCCTCGGCAACATATATAATAATAAATTCTTTTATAAATCGTCAAATTAGAGATACTGATCAGCAGCCGGCGAATTACTTAACGAAATTCATTTTGAACATCTAAATTAACCCAACTAGCAATTTGGTATTTTATATCAGCTACAAAAATGTTTTCGAAACAAGTCTTATACAGGGTGTTTTTAAATGAAGTAGCAAGAATGAGCTCACAGATTTCTTAGGTAAAAATAAATCGATTTAACCTAACACACCTATATCCTAAGTAGCATAATAAAAAAGATACAGGGTGTCAAAGTTAAAATTTTATTTTCGATATTTATAGATAACTTCTTAAAAAATACAAATATTTACATAACATTTTTAAGTCAGGGGTTTTTGTGGGCGAGAAATATCTGAAAAAGGTATATCTTGTTGAAGTCGTTAGGAGTAACTGTTTTCGAAATATTCCTATTTGAAATATTCAGTGCACCGATTGAAAAGTGTTATCGTTTCAGGTAAAGTGTCTTTTCGACTAAAAATACAGCAAAATGTTACTTGAAAAAGTTATTCAGAACGGTAAATTATGGAGACCTGCAAAATTTAAAAAGATCGGCCTGCTTTGCAAAAATCTTTGTGGTTTGTTAAAAAATGGTTTCATCAAACCACGCCGATCTTCTTCAAATTTTGCACGTCTCCATAATTTACCATTCTGGACAACTGTTTCAAGTAACATTTTGCTGTATTTTCAGCAGAAAAGACAGTTTACCTGAAACCAAAACAGTTATTACTCGGTGCACTGAGCATTTCAAATAGGATCGTTTTAAAAATGATTACTCCTACCGACTTCAGCAAGGTATACCTTTTTCAAATAAAACGGGTAGGAGAATCGATTGTTTCGATAGTCAGATGGATACACTAGGCTGCAAAACAGATCTGCTATTTAAAAGAAACATCGTGTGCCACAAGTGGCACCCTCTACTAGTGACGTCGAAATTAGAAACAAACTTGAATTTCTCGCCTGCAAAAACCCCCGACTTACAAATGTTATGTAAATATTTGGATTTCATACAAAGTTATTTACAAATTTCGAAAATAAAGTTTTAACTTTGACACCCTGTATCTTTTTTATTATGCGACTTGGGATATAGGTATGTTAGGTTAAATCGATGTATTTTCACCTAATGAATCTGTGGTTTCATTTTTGCTACTTTTAAAAACACCCTTATAGTACAATTGTTTTCGGAACGCGAAGTGGGCAATAAGACTGTTGGTGAGACGAAATATACAGATAGAGAAAATATTTAACCGATCATGGGGAGATTCTATTACATACATTTCAAATGCATGGGGTATTGGTGAGAAGATGACGCACGGCAGGGCGGGCTTAGTCAGTACTCTCCTACTCTCCTACGCCCACGGCCGAACGCCAAACGAATAGTGTGCTATACGAATATTGGTTTAGTCCGCCAAAATAGGGGAGGACGCGTCAAGCTTGGACGGCGAGCAGTGGAAGGGATTATTCTTAGCATTTCATATGATCGTTTAAATATTTTCCCTATCTGTATACACTTATTTCATTTCAACTTATGTCTATGACAGATATAACTGGGTGGTAGCTGAAGGACCAGCCCAAATTATGCTAGGAAGGACGTCTTTAGGAATGTATGTGCGGTGGAAAGATTACAGTAGTGCAGGTATGTCGGTACTCAATTATCTCTAGATGTAAATTGTCATGGTCGGTTGGGAAATGTTCCCATAATCAATAATAGTAAAAGCTCCGAAACATTTAACACAAGTTTCCTACTTTCCTCGTTCAAAACTTCACGATGAGTCATTTTCAAATTTCGTTAAAACTGTATCACATAACAGAAGAATTAACACAACGAATGATTAACACAATGCAACTACTACAAGTTCGGTTCTGCTTAACCGTCAGTTTTTGACGAGAAGTACATCTTATCTAATCTAATCCTTCTCTAATTCAGATAATTTCTCTGTAACATTAGTCGGACCTTATTAAGGGGCGTACCTTAGCAATTACAAACAAGTGGAAAGGGCTCAGAAATATATGTCGGGTTTCACCAACGTTATATTGCCTACTTCCTCTTCCTAAAACCATTCTATTATACAACAGCATATTATGTTACAAAAACATTGTAAAATTTTGTATATATCAACTATTAGAGTTGGGCAAAGACTGAACGAGTCGTTCATTTGAACGACTATCGATTCTATATTAGGCAAGCGATTCGTTCAAATGAATCGCCATGCACTATTTCGCGAAACCCGAAATGAATCGTGAATCATAATGGCATCGGGTCAATATTTAAGAAGTAAGTGTCGTTCAAATGAATCGCCACTTGTCAGACGATTCGCCAGTCGCGAAATGAATCGTAGCGTATCGTGCTAATATTTGAGAAGCAACTCTCGTTGAAATGGACCGCCATGTGAATATTCTTGTGCCGAGAAATGAATCGTAGTATGTATCGGTCCAATATTTGAGAAGCAACTAGTTCAAAGAAATCGCTGTTTGCCACATGATATAAATTATTGCATTTTTAATTATTTAGTGCATCTCTCGTATTTATAATAATTTACAACAAATATTCGCTTAAAATGAATCATAGTTAATATGAGTTTGTTTGTCTGATTTTGTTTTACACATTTCTCAATGTTTTGTAGTAAAATAATAATTATTATTGAATTTTATACTTTACAGAACGTTCTATTTAAATGTAGAAAGGAAAAGAAAGTTTTATGTACAGTTAGACATAAAATTAAAAATTTAATATTTGACGTAGGTGTAAGTATAATTATAATACACTTTACATGTAAAATATGAGAACCAGTGAATAAATACAGATTTTGCATACGTGAATAAGTCGCCTTCACCGATTTGAATTTTCAGATTTCAAACAATTGTATTATTATATAGTATTAGAACATTAGAACTCGGGATTAAATTCCATCCTTCAAATGAACGAATCGTAAGAGAGTTTTAATAAATTGAATTATTTCTTTGTGTGGTAAATATTATGCTTTTATTCATTATAAATTAGTAGTTACAAAAATATCTCTCCCGAAAATTATTACTTAAATTCAAAAACAGATTACAAAATTCTGGGATATCTAAAATTTCACGCAAGTTGAAACAGATCCATAATACATCAGTTATATTACACCATTTTTCAGGAGATTTTAAGAAACGTTTCATTATATATATTTTTATAAAAGTTTCATATGTGAAGAGAACGTGACAAACGCAGTATTTTAAAGGAAATAGCAGGGCTATCGTATCTGAACAAGAACGGATGGAAAGATTTTATATTCTGTCGGTTATGCGGAGAAATAAAAAGTATCCAGGGTTGTGAGATATATTGGTTAAATTGTCGTGGTTCAATGGTCACGGATAAAAATAAAAATATTAAACGTGGCCTTTGTATAATATTAATGCCAGTGGCATTCTATAATTGTCTCATATATATGTCCCATATTACATTTTCGCCTTTATTTTTGATATATGACATCCACCTTTATATCATCCGAGGAAGTTTACTGCACCATAAATTTTCTTTTCCAATCCCCTTTAAAGAAAAAAAAATTGTGAGAGGATTTTTAAAAGGTTTTTTAATATCAGGCCTAACCCATAACATGTCAACACTTCATATTTCAAACTGCGAGCTATGCAAGACCCAGTTTGTTAAGATAAATAACGTTTTCTATTTAAATAAAAAAGCTGCAATAGGTTTAATAAAAATAAATTTAAAAAACTACTTGATTTCTGTTTCAATTAAGGAGGGAACACAAATATGAGATTCTCTTGTAAATAGTTATATTAAAATTCTGCTGGGTATACAGGGTATCCAAAGTATAAGTGCCGATTTTAGAGGGGATTTATATCTGACGAAATGCAAAAAAAATAAATCTTGTGAAAAAAATATATGAAACGAATACTTTTTCTCCAAATACATTTTAAAAATTAAAATACAACTGCAGCAAAATGCAAAACTGTGCTTACGAAATAATAAACTAAGGTACAACTAAATTTAAGTGAAAGCTGTAATGTATTTTTGTTTGTATCACTATTAACCTAAAAGTATTAAGTCATAGTAATACCTACTGTGGCTAGTCCGTTTGGTTTGTCTGTACTTAGTGCTCGCTTGATATTTGCTAATTTACATAAACAAAAATGGAACAATTTATAGTAACCGTGACCAGCTGCATGATATGTTGATTTATGACAAAATTCACTAGCTACGAGACGTTTATACGGTAAACGCTTTCCACAAAGTATGATTTTATCACTTAAAAAATCCAAAGTAAGGATCAGAAGGATTAGTTGGTTTGCAGTAAGTGTGATCATGGTCATCAGTTGAATCCTGTGTTCGTGTCAGTTTTCGTGGTGTCTTTATTATGTTGTTATGGTATGTTCCAGCTTTAGTTTGTCAAATTTTACCTTTACTTAGTCTTTTCAAATCGCGGTTTTGTCTTAGACCGTTTAGTAACTTCTTTTACATAAACTGTTTGATTTGATTCATTTAAAATCGAATCGTCACGTTTGTTATTTAAATTTAATAGTTGGTATATCCGTCTAGTATCGTCTTTGTATTGTTGAATGTATTCTAAGGTTAAGTGACTTTCGTTTAGTTTGAAAGGAATGGGAATGTCTAAATGACCGTACAATACTTCAAAAGGAGTGAGTTTTGTTACTCTATGAATTGCGTTATTATAACCTATGATGATCAATCTTGTGAAGCTGACACAATTCTGTAATTAAGTGATTTTTAAATTCTGGACCTTCATCACAAATAATTTTTCTAGGTATACCAAAATGTGATATAAAGTTTAAAATAGCATTACAAACATCTACAGCGTTTTTTGTCTGAAATCGAAGTTGTTGCGATTGTGGTTGTTGAAATTGTTTTGTATAATATTTGGGTGCAGGAATAAATTTTGTATAGATTTTAATTTAGAATTATTTGAATTTGTAAAACTAAATTGATTAGTAATAGATTGTAAAACATTTAGTAATTCTCGCATGAATGTGTATAAAGTTAATGCCTCATAATGGATAGCAAGTAAAGTTTTTTCTTCAAAAGTTTTATTGAACTGGACTAATTTTGTCATAAGTAGACTTCGTAAATCTTGACATGTAGTAGCGAAACTATGTAAAGATTCACCACGATTAAGTTTCATTTGTCTCTTTGATCTCCAAAATTATCAGTAAAAACTTTTTTAAATTGTTCCCAAGTATTTAATTCCAAACGAAAGTCTAAAAGCATTTGTGCCCTACCAGTTAATTTACTTAGTATTGCCTGGACTAAGAATTTATTTAATTCGGGTTGAGTTTTACCTTTAAAATTATTTGCAAGAGTATCACAACCTTGCACGAATATATTTAATCCAAAAGGGTTTCCATCATAATTTGGAATAACATCTACATGCAGTCGTAATAATTGATAGTTGGTAGCCATTTTACGATGTTTGACTGGTCTATTAGTTTCTGGACTAAGAATTTATTTAATTCGGGTTGAGTTTTATCTTTAAAATTATTTGCAAGAGTATCACAACCTTGCAATAATATATTTAATCCAAAAGGGTTTCCATCATAATTTGGAATAACATCTACATGCAGTCGTAATAATTGATAGTTGGTAGCCATTTTACGATGTTTGACTGGTCTATTAGTTTCTATCGCTTCTATTTCAGAATCTGAATCGCAAATAGACATATTTCTGAAACTAGATATTAGGTCTTCAGTAGAGTCAGTCATAAACTTTAATCTAAGTGTCGTTTAAAACAAAGGCAACTAAACAATCCCTAAAAGAAATTAAATTCCTTCGCGAAATTGAACTTAAATCTACACATTTGATTTAATTTTTGTTCGATTTCTTTATTCTTCGCCTAAGTCTGCAATAGACAGTTCCAATTCTACTCCGAAACAAGGAAAGAATATGAATGGTGAATAAAGTATTCACATTTTGCTTGCCTCTGTGTCCTGGTCTCTCAAAGCCTGGTTTCTTTGGTTCTCTGGGTAGAATGCTTCGAAATTAAAATTTCTCGAAGAGGTCAATTCTTCAGTGTTCTTCGGCACTCAATTCCATCCTCGTGGATTTGACTTCAAGAAAACACTTGGTTTGTTCACATAAGGCTTTAATGAGTTACGTTTCAGTGTCAAGTACAATATTAGATATAATAAGCATCTAAAATGCATTTATAACTTTTAAATGAATAGCATATTTATTCTAAGCGACTCGTGCAAACTACAATGTTGCACTTTATATTATTCAGCAAATTCCATAGCCATTATTTAACGCTAATTATTATGGAATGAAAAGCAAGAGATAATAAAAAATATACAGGGTGATTCATTAAGAATGGGCAATCTCTGAACTAGAGATACTACACACCAAAATATGGCGATTGAGCCAAATATGCCTTATCCGAATGTTGCTGGTTTAAAAAATACCGGGTGTTCAATGCTAGAATTTTATTTTGAAATATCTCAATAACTTTAAAACCTGTCGGAGTATTAAAAAAAATTGGCACAATTATGTTTTTTGGCACGGCAAATAAGAATTTTTAACTAATTTTGACGTCACTAGTAGAGGGCCCCACTTATGGCACAGCATGTTTCTTTTAAATGGCAGAACTTTTTGCTATTTAGTGCATCTATTTGTCTATTGAAACAATCAATTCTCCTACCTGTTGTATCTAAAAAGGTATACCTTGTTGAAGTCATTACGTGTAACAGTTTTCGAAATAATCCTATTTGAAATATTCAGTGCATCGATTGAAAACTGTTATCGTTTCTGGTAAAGTGCCTTTTGTACTGAAAATACAGAAAAATTTTACTTGAAAATTTGTTCAGAACGGTAAATTATGGGGACGTGCAAAATTTCAAGAAGATCGGCCTGCTTTGATAAAATCTTTCTGCTTTGTTGAAAAATAGTTTCAAAATCAAACCTCGCCAACCTGATCCTCCTATTTTGGGTCAGGTCGAAAAGTTTCTTGAACTTGAAAACAATTAGCGGGTTGCGTTTTCTTCACTCCGTATGCTTAACACAATAAACAAAATATCAAGAATATTATTTTTGAAATTACTTTTGTTTTACATGGTTTATTATTCGAAATTTTTGTACCTAAGAACACCACAAAGTTGATGAGTTTACGGCGAGAAATATGGCGACCTTAATATATTCTTGTAATAAAAAATAATTCGTATCATTTTCATTTGAAAATGATACGAATTTAAACATGTAATGCTTAAAAATTATTTGTTTTTCCTGACATTGATATATTTTGTGTGAATTTTTTGTAATTTATGAAACAATAAAATAATTTGGAAAATTTAAAATTATAATAAAAATAAGCGTTAAAAATGTCCAAGGGCAAAATTATACTTAAGGAGGATCGAGCATGGGTCCATTATCAGTAAGGAAAACTTTGCCTGGAATAAGATGTTGTAATTTGAAATAAGGAGAGCATATTTTTTAATGTCTTTTTTAATTTTCTTGAAAAAAAGAGCAAGAAACAGGGGTTATACAGATACTCTTCCCTGTATACAAATGATTTATTTATCTTTCTATCTCTAAATTCTGAAATAATGAGCATAAATAAATTGCACATGCACATAATAAATTAATTTCGCCGCAATTGAGAGTAATATGTTTCTCCAGGCATCAATAATTTAAATTTGGGACGTACAAACGGCCAAAGAGTATATAATTCAATAGAAACCAACGGGATCTAACGTTATTTAGTAGGGACGGTAATACGGTTTGCAATTATCTCAGGAAATTGAGAATCTTATCTGGATGATTATGGGGAAGACATTATTCAAAACAGGCAGCGGACCGTATAAGAAACGAGATACAGCTATAATGGCTCTTCTAAGGATCCGGACGGTTAGTCTCAGAGTCAACAAATTTTTAAATAAATTTGGATCCCACAGATACTTACTTTTAAGGATCCCACAAATCAATGCGAAATATTCGACGCGAAACGCAATTTTAATGCGAACTGAAAAAAAATTAAAATTTTCTGGCGCCTTTAAAGCTTTTAATTTGAAAAAATGAACTAGCGTAAACCGCTGTGTAACATCACAGTCCCCTATAGCGTGCCGGGTGGCGCGCGTCGTTTTGTTTTGCGATGTTGGTGGCCTAAATGATTTGGGATAGACTATCCCTCTTGTCTTCACGGGCTCTTTCTTCACCAGCTCGTCTAACCCCCGGCGGGGTAGTCGTCGTCGCGGGTGACGAACCACTTGGGGGTGGTTTTTGGGATTAGCATTGTAGCTAGGGATGCTCTAGGCCATCGAGCCAAATGACTCGGTGAACTGGTACGGAGGAGGGTACGTTAGGGTAAGGGCGAGGTTTTTCCTGTTTGTGTCAAAAAGTTGGTGTCTAGGTCTGTTGTGTTTGTCTGTTGCATTTGGTATGTAGTCAACGGATTGTCTGAACACGGGTTTGTCGTGTCTCTCGACCGCGTCAAGTTGTTCGGCTCCAGCTAGTATTAGGTTTATTCCTGTACACAATCCATGATATGATTTTTGAAAGAGACACTAAACGAAACCTATCAAAAAATTTAGGTATTGTATTGTTCCCAAATGTCCCAGTACGATGATAAAATGCTCAGATAAATTATTTATTAGTTACTCCAGAATTCTAATACGAAAGTAATATCTTGAGCTCAAAACAAATAACAACTAGTCATCAGTATGCCATAGATGAGAAGACCGACAATTGAACAAGCTATTCCTTCATATGTATGTTCACATATAAACCGAGTGCAGGTGAGATATAAGTGGTCTGCTACTTCCTGCTCGACCTAAGCGTTCGACTTGCAGGAATCGACCTACATTACAGCAGACCTATCGCCCTGGGCGACGCGCCATTAAATCTATAAATAATACTGCAGGAAACAACTACTTCACGGACTAATGCCCCGAACGGCATTGAATTACACATCTATGTCAACACCCATGAACCCTTGCCGTGTGAACAGCCAGTTCAATTGTCTGTCGTCTCACCCATGGCATATTGATGAGGGCTAACAAGCCCGAAACCGAGCTATGTTAAGTTTTTTTTTAAAATGCTTTAACCGATTTGAATTAAATTACGGTTTATTGTTGTTTATATTTTACACTGCGATAATTTTTTGGACAAATTGCTATGCATTGCTAGTTTTCCTTATGCAGTTCAGAACGGGCCAAGATTCAAAACGCAGCTAGACACTAAAAAAGTCAAGAAACACAAATGCATTATTTTTAGTTTATCTGAATATTTCATAAAACCTGCAAAAAAATTACAAAACTTCATTCAAGTCGTCATTTTTTTTAAAAAACTTAACACCCTGTATGGAGAAAAAATTAAAAAAAATGATCAAGGAAAGAAAGAAATAATATTTTAAAACGCCGATTTTATATAGCAAATTTAACTGCTTTTGTTGCTATTGTTATTAATTACTAATAGATTTAATTTATGGTTGTAATTACTAAAATAGTTTACCCAGTTTCTACAAACTAACACAAATGTTTCTGCTTCTTGTCCGTTTTGAATTCGTAAGTTATTGCAGCAACTACACTTGATTTTTTAAATATCTCCACAAAAAGAAGTCCAAATGATTTCAAGTCAGGAGATCGTGGCGACCATGGTACCAGTCTTCCTCGTCCAATCTCTCGATGGTAATGCTTGGACATGCTGTATATGATACGGATATAATTGAGCCTCGTGTATGACCTATACCTCTTCCACGATTCGGTTTCAAATTTCTCTCAAGTTGCACTACATGTTCACTTACTGCACACCGCAGTAAAAGTAGCTGCATTTGGCACATCTTTACCGGGAGATCGTTCTGCTAAAGCATTTTCACAGCGTAATAAATTAAAACAACATCCATCAACTCCGAGTTACTACTGTACTATATCATGACGCATCTATTCCCAAATTCTTTTGGATAAGTTCTGAATCTTCTTATGCATTATTGTAAATATTACCAAATATAAAAGAAACTGCGCATTAGGCATCACATCATAATATGAAGGTGTATGTTGGTCATTAATCAGAGACTATTGGCTTTTGAAAATAGGATAAAAGTGTTTTATAGAACCTGTAACCCATACTAGAAGAAACGTTGGAACAGACAAGTGATTCAATAGTTTTCTGCAATACTACAGCTTGTCAGAAAATAAGTTGGCAAAAGTTGGCAGTATAAAGAAGATTAAACGTGAAGGAGAAATAGGCCAGTGGGCTTGAGGTATGCTTGACTTCGCGAAAGAGGACATAGTGGCATATATTCCAAATAAGGAAAAGATAGATGACACTTTCTTGATAGAAATATTGGCAAACTATTATTATATTCGAATTATTATTTTGTACGTGTTTAATACGAAAAGTGACGTTGACCTTGTCATAAAAGAAAGAATGTGTTAGAGGCCTAATAAAATATCCAATGATAATTTTCTACAATATAATAATAAAACACTTGGTATATTTTAAATTCACGGAAATATCACAATTTAGCGTAGTCTAAATTCTCTACGAATACGAACAATAAACTTGATATCGATTTCCAGGAAATGTTCCTGACACCTCCGCGTTTCTTAGCACACGTCAATGTTTTTCTTAATAAATTGATATCACACAATCTATAACTCCTAATTATAAGGAATATTATACAAAGAGACCCTAAAATTTTTCGTAGGATCCAAAATTGTAATGCATCGACTTTCGTATAACTTAAAGTGCTGGAAAGCTCTAGATATTTTAGTTGTCCAGGGACTTTGCCATGTTGCCAGATACTTCAGATCTGTATTATCCAAGATTACGATCGACGCAGTTCTCCGTGGAACACCCTGTATGATTCCTAGAGATTTCAGAAGTTTTATATTTTGTTAAATCGAATAAGTTTTACATCTTTTATTCAATTTGCCAACTCTAATGTCTAATAAGAATCTGTATATGAATAAGGCAGTATTTGAATATGTATTAGGCTAGTCGATGCCTTTTCTCGACTTCAAAGGAATTCGAGTGGCATCGAATAAGGCGAAAATTTAAAACCCAATGGGTGGATGGATTTTCTCCATGAAATATTTGCTCATAAATGTGACATACCTACTCATAAAAGCATTATATGGATCAGGAGGTGTATTCTTGACTTTGAAAGAGTAATCCATTTGCAAATTACATGGTTCTGTCTCTCTTAATTACCGTTGTAAGAAGAAAGATTAAAATATCTAATTCGTATTCGCATTACTCTGCGGACATTCGAGAATAGACCCCCAGGTAATTGATATTTATTTTTTTATCGACCTCCGATTCCACCGTGAAGTGGTCTGTCGAGCAGTAGAAGGCAAAGGTGCACACTCCACGACAGTGCATCTCTCCCATCATAACTTATGTCACTGTTAACTCCATTCTGTGACATGAAGGATGACATGAGGCGTAGGTCAGTAACATGGCTGGGTTTATTGATTCTTCCGTCAAATGCCAAGTGCGATTTGCAAAACGTCATTCGTTTTCTTCAGACAGAAGCGAATAATGCTACAAAAACTCATCGTAGATTGAGTCGAATATACGGAGAATGGTGCAGCAGACTTACGGTCTTGCCCACCTTCACTATGAACTACAAAATAACAATTTCGTCGCAAAATTTCAGAGCATATTTCCGGGGATTCAGAATGCACTGAGTTTTATACGTTTGAGGTTTGAGAACAACGTGATGTTGCGTGCTGATTTTTTTCTTAGTTGATTTATATTATTGTGTTTGTCCGTTGTTGATTTTTATTTCAGTAATTCAGTCTAAATAAATATGATTGATTATGTCGATCATGAAGCAGATATGCTAAATAAAAATCTATTTATCTGATTTAATTAATGTAGCTGTGCTTATCTAAGCATTTTCTTTAAATAAAGTTTCTCTCTGGAAAAATCACTTTTGTCCTATAGAAAAGATAGCATAACTAACCTCGCTTACTTTAATTTTCGAAATAACTTATAAACACACTTCACAAAGTATAATCTAAAACGGAGTTAATATAAAATTTCCAGATTCAAGTTATTTGAATTAGAATTACCACATACTGAATTTTGTTTCTAAAAAAAACAATATATCCACCTATTCATGAAATATTATACTATCGTACTCTCGTGAAGGTATGAGTTTTATTACTGTTTAGACTGAATAAACTTTACAGAACCGCCATAAAAGTAGAAATAAATCTTTACTAAGGCTTTAGCGTCAAAATGAAAAGCGGCAGATAAGAATATCAAATCATATAATAAAAGTTTTATGCCATGCCACTTTCCGCTCACTTCAGCATAAGGGATACAAGCTAATTAAAAAATTGAAAATACATGCACGATTATACAAGGAAAATCTAAATATTATCGGAATACCACAGTCACATGAAGTGTGACCAAGAACACTACAATAAGATCATAAATACTATGCGTGATAATTGTTGCGTAAAAAGCGAAATATTGCAATACAAAATAAGTTGGAGGCGTTGCCATTAGAGGCCGCGAACTATTCATTTTACCCATATATAAAAGAAAAAATCTCTTATGGCCGGTTTCTCAACATTTGGCGCTATCCATTCGATAACTATCGAGTACATAAATTTATCAGACCGATAACTTTATATTGGTTTCTGAACGCATGCCTTCCAAATTTTGTTGAATACATAACAGTTGAATGGATATCTTAATATCTGCAATAATCATAGATGGAGCTAGCAAATGCACAACTGTTTGCAGATGCCATTTATGGAAGTAAGACACTTTCAAAAATAATTGTAGATGGCGTAGCTAAATAAAATATATATAAACCTGCTGCATAAAAACGAAGTTATTAAAACCTTTTCTAATACTGATAGTAAATTTGTTCTAGTACTAGAGACTTGAATACTATCTCCTATTAAATCTATCAGTAAATTTACAGTTTCTTTCGTTAAGGTCGCCGTATTTCTTGCCGTAAAATGATCAAATTTGTGGTTTTTTAGGTACTGAAATTTTTAAAAATAAAACGCGTAGAACAAAAGTAATATCAAAAATAAAATTACTGATGTTTTGTTTATACACTTTTACTATTTAAACTCTCTTCAAATAATATAACTTTTAAAATGCATTTGTATGACACACATTATTTCGCTATTCTAACTCCACATTTTAACAATTATTTTCACATACTTATAAACAAAAGTGAACAATGTTATATGCAGAAATATGTAAGTTTATGTTATAACAATGTTTACATCTATAACTGAATTTAAAAAAAAATACGTATTTTGAAAGTTTTCAGTACCTAAAAATTTGCTGGATAAATCGCTTTCTGACGTTATACATTGATTTTATTTCGGTACCTTTGAATATTCGCTGGTGGCATGAGATAACATTGTTGTTATTTGCTAAACTCTATATTATTCAGTTCTTAAATGTCTAAAATTACTTGTATTTGTAGAAAACACTATTTCAAGAATACGGCGCCCGTAAACCTCTCTCGAAATTCTGTCGCTGTATTTTTCATACTGGTTTTCTCTTTCACGATAACGTCTTGGCTGTTCAAGATATCTGACTATATTTAAATATTCTTGATCTGAAGAGGCAGACGAATCAGAATTTTCCATTGCACAAAGTAATCGTCACGAAAATATCAAAAAAAGTTGGGTTAAACCTTACAATAAAGATGTAAACAAACAACAGCTAAATCGCGGGCAGATATCTTGCCATTTTTCTTTGGATATCTGTTCGATAACTTATGCAATAGATAAGCATTATCGAATGGTTCAGAAACCGAATTCATGGGATATCTCCAGTTTATGGAATCGATAAGTTTATTTAATAGATATCTACTAGTTGAGAAACCGGCCATTAAACAATTTAATATTAAACAGTAATAGACCTTATAAGTATAGTAGAAAAAAAATCCAATCTACTGTTGCGTTAAGTTTTAATAAATGTCTGTTTTGCAATTGTACTTTTAACAAATAAATTGTGGTTTTGTTGTGACTTATTCGATTTTTTTGTCAAAATCTTTTCTGACAGAATGTACCTGTGCCATTGCCAAATATGTCTCATATTTTTTTTAAATTTCTCAAGCATGTTGCTTGGTAACAACTCCACTCCTAAGGCCGAAGTGCCTTTCGATTGCCATAAAATTCTCTCGTACAGTATGTTTTAGGGATATTATAGCTGATAATTAATTAATCATTAATCAACCAAAGAATAATAAATAAATATGTTTACAGGGGGAGTCAAAATAATGTCAGTACTTCATATATATTTTTGACCTATCTGGCCTCCTTATGGATAGGTAGGGGGCTTCCAAGTAAGAATATTGATTTTCAGTCATAATTTACTGTTACTTCGGTAACATTTCGATGAGAGTAATAATTTATAGTAATAGAAGTTTCATTTTTTAAATTGGAATTAGATTGCTTCATTATACAGGTACGGTCAAAATTAAGTCTAGAATTTATATAATTTTGACGGCGTTGCCAAATTTGACATTTTGCATGCGCAATTCGATTTCCCTATCAATTTGCTACAAAAAGCACATGAAATTTCTATACATTTTTCAAAATTATCTAAATATCTCTGTTGTACACAAAACATGTTAGTGCCATGTTTATTTCTATGGTATATCTATTGTGGTTGTTTGCGCCTTCGTATAGGTATGTCCAAAATTTGAGTCTTGAAAATCATTTAATGATTTCATTAGTTTTTTTAGCTAGATTCATTCTTATTTTAGATATCTATTGAATTTAACCTTGTTTACGTTTTGTTTCTTGTATACCTAGATATTTGGTATCATACAGATTTTATTAATATCAATTGTAGAAAAATTGATTTTAATTAGCTTTAGTAATATAGTAAAAAATAACTGTTCAAATGTTATGTTCCTTATATATGGAAACTATTTTCTTATAGTGACATCTATTAATAGAGAATACAAAGCGACTATGTACTATAGAAACACTAGACTATATTTATATAAACAATTTAAATTTGGTTTTGTCCGAAAAAAAGTGCGCCCAATTTCTCTAGCAGGAAATTTAATAATTTGCCTAAAGACATTAAAAAATATAAGTCTTATAGAAAATCACTTAATCTGTTTCCCTCTACAAATGGTTTTTATAGCATAAAATAATATTTGGATTTTGTAAAATAATATGCAGTTTTTTTAATTTATAAAGTAATTGTTTCATTGCTTGTTTAAGTATCTGTTTATATTTATATATTTTATTGTGTAACTATTTACCTTTTTATATTTTTCATCTGTACACTATTATTATATAACCTTCACAACCTGTACGAGAATAAATAAATAAAAGTATATATGAAGTTTTCTATGTATAATAACATGTCGTAGTCATAATTTTGATGAAGATATTGAAAAAAAAAATAATAAAAAAAGGTTGCTTCAGTAGTTATACCAAACTGTTTTTATAGTTCGTACCTATACAGGGTTAACTATGACTAAGTCCAAAAATTATAACCACGTGCTCAGAAAGGCCTAAAAGACAATAAAAAAATGATTCCAGAATTTTAGCTCGATATTTAAAATATGGGGCAAAACCCTCTTTTCCTACGGAAAGTCGGCCCCTATGATAATCATCAACTGAGATGGCTTAGATCCATAAATAAAGTTTACATCTGTTGACAATATCTACTACCATGTGGTCGTTTTTCTGCAACATTTCTAAATGCAGAAACGACAAAAATGAACATTTTTATTAGTAATAATACCTGATAGATAGGTAGGTAACAGTTAATCCAGTTCGTTTTTCATTATTTCGTTATAAACTGGCAAAACTACAACAGTTTCATTCATGACAACCACTCACTACCGATAAAAGACACTTCCCGTAGGTGCAGCTAGATAAAATGCCTATTTATTATAACAAAATCGAACGAAAGGAATAGATAATAGAAAACTTTTAATGTACCACCGGCAGTATTGTTCCATAACTTAGAAAACCAAGCCGGCGAACTATGTTGTGAGAAAGTATCTGCACCCAACACAAATTTCTTTATTTAATAACTATGAAACATTTAAAAATTAAAAAAGGCACTGAAAACTGAAGAAGAACAAAAAACTACAACGTAAACACATGGTAAACACAGTAGTTAAATTATGACGTGACTGGAAATTTTACAGTCGTGCTGGTAGTTGCCTACATTACCTACTCTGATTATGTAAACGTGTGGCGGATGAGTCGCATAGGCGGCGTTAAATAAGGATTTAATATAATTTCGAAAAAAATTTCTCTTTATAAATAAGTTTGGAATTTTTTTGAAGGGTGATACCGTTAATTCTTAATTTTCTCTATCCCCTCTTATAATATATTTACTCTTAGTCATAGTTAACTCTGTATTATAGAATAAATAGTATTCAATAGCAAAATAATATACATTTCTGCCATTACCGATAAACTTAGTTTAGACTAAATTGAAATTAAGTTTTATTTTAAATGTAAATGAGTTTCTTTGAATATTTATTATTACATTTTGTATTTTGGTATCCGCTACCCTAAGGAAGTCAATAAATCTAACTAAATGTCGACAAGCTTTTTTTATTCATTTTCGATCTCTTAAACCTAATAAAAAAGGGACCAGTATTAATATCTCAAGACACCAAACGCCCTGCCCTTGCTGAAATAAATTCGAAATGTCCTTACTACGCAACGATAGGGCCCTTGTAGGGTCTGCTTAATATTGCCGTTAATTGTGACCGCAGCGCTGCGGTGACGCGCATCTGTAATTACCAGATCGAAAATGGCCATGTACTGCTTCTGCTGTATCCAAGTGATTATTTAAATGAAGTTAATTGATCGCTCCACTCCCGTTCCATTTTTTATCGTAAACGGTTTCACGATCTCCCATGAAAATTTTCACACGCAAATACTCGTGTAAACAGATAGCGGTCACCCTATTTGCTATAGGCACACATCTACATTTTCAATCTTTCGGATATGTCATGCACGGTGTCATATCTTTCGTGATTTATACGAAAATAAAAAGTAGGAATGTTAAAAAAACTGCGGAATGTAAATGAATCCTGAATGTTTAAAAGCTGACATATCTTTAATACATTTGAACGAGAAAATATAGCTATCTACACTGAGGGAAAGCGACCAATAAAAATACTATACTTACGAGTATACTATATGACAAAAAAAAGTAAACACCTGTATGTATTCATTAGATTTTACTAATTCTTGATACAGAGGTTTAAGACCACTTACCTACTGAATGGTTACATTTTCAGTGAGATCAGTGAACTACTACAAAAATTGGTTCAATAGTGTGTTAAGAGCCTATGATTTCTAATACTCTCATTGATATGGGCTAGGATCTACATAATAAGGTTATCGATAAGTGTTTAAGATATCTCAACCAAGCTATCTGAACTTCATGGATAGGATGGTGCTGACATGTTCAATAGATGGCAGATCCGGCAATAATGGTGGTCAGGATAAGCTGTTGATATGGTGTTGATCCAAAAAAGCTATTGTTTGTCTGACAATATGAGGTCTAGCATTATCTTGCTGGAAAATGATGTTTTGGACGGTATGAAGATATGGAATGACATACGGCTCGATCATTTCGAGGATGTGGCGTCATGTTGCCTCTAATAAAAACTAGTGATGATCTGCTAATGTACTCGATAGCACTCTATACCTTAACGCCTACTGTGTGATAGAGAGGGTCATCTCTCTATCAAATTGTGGATCACGTCTTTTACCAAGTCGTCTTCCCACCCTTGCTCGATCATCATGCACCTCCAGGCAGAAACGGGTTTAGTCACTAAAGATCACCTGATTCCATTGTTGGTCCCACTGAATCCTCCCTCTATACTATTATAAACGGTTGTCTCGATGTTGACAAGTTAGAGGCAGCACCCAATGTGGACGATAAGACAAGAGGTCAAATCTTCGTATTCGGTGTCACTCGCTCTCTGCATCCCCCCCCCCCTTCCGGCCTTCCTGTTTTTGTTGTCAATATAATTGTTTATAGTTTGTCCCGTTAAAAACAATCGTTTTTTGTAATTTAATATCTAGTGCAAATATTTAGTGCAGTAGATAGTTTTATTATTTTCAATTGCGGTTTCTTAAATATTTTGGTGAAAATATAATGAATTATCCATTTGATCGTATGACTTCAGTCGTCCGAATTCTTCCCGCAACTGTATAAGACATTTGGTTGGTTCTTGTTAAGAGATTCAATCAAATTCAGTTTTAACTTAATAAACCACTTAATAATATGTGCGGATTAAATTCATTTTGTATAATTTAACTGTCCATTTATGGGCAATTAAGTTTGTCAAACTATTAAAACTTTATACAGGGTAAGTAGATATATTCCTTTGGGGACGTATTAGTGAAGCTTATTAGCAATTGATTTAGCTCTAAGTCCCACTAATTTTCGTGTAATTATAATGTTCGTGATTTAAAAAAAACTGCATAATCGCATTTTATAAGAATATATTAATACTTTTACAGATCTTATCAATTTGAGCATTATGTTGAACAAATGAGCCTTGACCCAAAAACAAAGGAGACAAAGCCAGAGCCCAAAGTTCGCTTCACCCTCAATCAGTGTAGCGGACGACGTGACGTCACATATTCCTATCGTCCCCACCATTTCGCCAGTGACCGTTTACATAACCGCCTTTGACGCTTTGTGTGGCTTTGGCCTTTGAACTCTGGCTTTGTAAGGAAATATTTTATGCAATAGGTACATAATTTTGCAATAATAATGACACTCCCTCAAAACTGTTTTTGAACAGAAATATCTTTAAGTCTCTATTGGTGAGTGAAACAACTGAGTGCTAATGTTAAAAGTTGTAAGTAGATTTCATTATAAATACATCAGCAGTTCAAAAGAAATCGCAAAATTCATTTTAAGTGTCATTATTATTGCAAACAATTGTACATAAATATTTTTTTATAGGTATATATAAAAATATCAAATACAATTTTACCATCTAACGTATTTACTATATATTAAAAGTAATTTAAGTATGCAATATTGCTAAAACAAAGCTTTTCACACGTTTTACCCGTATTAGACTTTCCGTTCTTACAGGCTGACAAAATTATAAATACTGATAAATAAATGATTTAAATTTTTGAGTAAGAACACATTTTAGTTACTAAGCTATCAGGTATACAATTTATTCAAAATGTTATGATGTTGCAACATTTATATGTCGACCTACTTGGTCGACTGGATGCACCGGTTTTTGTATCCTACTTTTCTCGTCGCTTGGCATAACTAGTAATAAAATATTTATTAAGTGTTTTACACTTGTATTTCCACATTTTGGGGGTAAAGTCGAAAGCATAAGAATCTACTAATTGATTTACTTTTGCCAATATTTTTGAACACAGAAGGCTATGAGATTGGACTATAAATAAAAATTAGACCTTCCGAACTCGACAGTATCGATTATACCGCATTAGAAATAAATTTACAAAATTCTTTCCAAAATAAAAAGATGTACCTTGACCCTGTTCAAAATGGGACATACCGTACATGTGCAGTAAATAAAGTAAATACACCCACAAGGTCTCAATTAATACAGATATTCATCGTATCCTGTTATAATTTATTCGGCCTGGCGTAGTAATGATTGGCACTTTACTACTGGGTCCCATTGTGATTCAAAACATCAGTGCTTCTAAATTTTAATGAATTTCCTGAAAGCGATTTTGCAGTGAACCGTTGTGGATGTCATCGCACAATATATTCGGACCGTTGATAGTTCATGTATAATTGAAAATTAAAGGAAACCTTATTATCCCATAACTGGATCATTTAATTTGGGAATAATGTTAACTAATACTTTTGGAACAAATAGAACTTGTGTTATTTGATATAATATGATGCTGTTTGTTATTTAAAGTTAAGTAATAATTCATGTTTGAAGTACCATGGGATGGTCAATTAACTATACAGAAAGATTCTTAACCTATACACATAAACTTGATAAATTATAGCTGTGGGCAAATAACGAACACTGAAAAAAAATGTAGTAAAATATTTTTAGCTTCGGAAGTTTACAAAACAAAGGGTAACAATTTTTGTTTAGAAAAAGCAAAAAGTAAACATTTTTATACATGTAATATTGATTGATGTCAATATATCTTAGTTTTGAAATGATCTTAAAATTGAAAAACATTACATAAAATTAACACTAGCATTTATTAGAACTATATCAAATGTTCCAAGTGCCCAACTTCAGCCTCAATGCAGGTTTCACACCGTCGTATTAGGGATGAATACACAGGGCGAATATTTTAAGTTAACACCATAGAAATCATAAAATATATAGAACACCTTATGAGGTACCGAAAATAGTCGACCTAAGCAGAAAACGTGAGACTGATAATATTATATATTAATCATTAACTTGGCTTTTATAAGTCGGTTGCACTAAAGGGGTAGCTTCACATTAATGGGCGGAAATTTCAAAATATGACAATTTTACGTCCAATTCGTAAACATATGATTTCTATGGTCCAATTAACAAACATTCCGTTTTGGTTTCAATTGTATGCTAGGATTAAAATGCAGTACATTAAGTTTTCCCTAGATCGCTGTTTTCTAATCTCGTCCATAATCCGACTATTTTTGATTGGTTACTGCGAATTTCATTTGCAGCCATTATAATTCGTTGTTGCGACTATTTTCTTGTGTTAATTGCTTCACTTCCATTGCTTTAAAATCCCCATATAAAGAATTGTGGCGGATTTAAGTCGGGAGGTTCAATAAATGGTGATTGAAGATAAATCCCAAAATATTGATAGAAAGACGGTGCCTGCAATTCTTTTACATAATAATGATGTAAATTTCGAAAATTTGTTATGCTCTTGTAAAAGTGGCTTTACCTGGTCATAAAACTGACGAAATCAAATAGGGATTTTTGTTCTTCTTTGTCAGCCACTGACAAACACGTAAACATTGCTCGGCATCTCTAGGATGAAGAACTTGAACACCTGCATAGTGGTAAGAAATCCCTCAGTTCGAAACAAAACATACTAAAAATCTTAACTGTACTAAAACTGGACGGATACTTATGAATAGGACTGTCTAAAATTACATCAGTTACAGCTTTCTCATGATGTGAATGAAATTAGAAGCTGACTCAATCTTCCCAAGCTTGATACAAATACTTGATGATTTGGGGTTTTTCTATTTGGAAATCTGCGGTGGTATTCTCACACGCCTGTCATGCGATTCTCATTACAAACAATATACGTAAACGAAGTCATCACTCATTAAAAAAAAATGTAGGGAGAGAAATGAATTTTCAATCAATTATTTATTAGGTTTAATAAACAATGACTTTTAATGACAGCAACAGCTTTGATTTGTTGAGCATTTAATCCAATTACTGAAAATACTTACTTATGTGCATATTCGTTGATAAGTTGATTTACTCCAAAAGGGAGCTATTTACTGAAATTATGTAGAATATCTTTTTGTAATAAAAAAATTGATTTAATCTAAAGAATTAATTAGTTATGATATTCGTAGATGGTGCAATATAGTTTCTTTAAAAAAGGTTCACCATAGTGATCGTTCAATTTTCATAATTTCATGTTTGAACGAAAATTTATTTGAAAAAAAAACATTGTTTTGTCGAGAAGTATCTTCAGTTAAAATTTTTAGACATACTTCTGACTCCCCTGTATAGATATATTAGAATCAATTGATACTTGAGTGAAGGGATCCATTTATTGATATTTAGTATGTTATCACGAATTGTAAAATAAAGCAAATTAAGGCTATCTACCTAACTAAAAACTAAGGTTACTTATACATGCCTTATATTTAATATGATGTTCATTTATATTATGAAACTTTTAAAACCTGAAAGCACATTGGAAATATACTACCAATTCTTCACAAAGCTTCTCCACAAGGCATACCTATCTCTGTATCTCTATTACTATTTAATTATAATATTGCCTCTAAACCAATGTATCGACATCTCTATTGGTTACAAAGCATTATAGTTTCACGACTTGCCCTGTTAAACTCGTTAGAGCGAACCTGGTATAATAGTTGAAATGTGCTGTAGAACACGATGGAGTATGTAGATAATAACTACCTATACAGATAATTGCCTTTGTCTGTAAGTACATGCATTATTACTTATAACAACATCCATACTAATAATTGGTGAGGAATTGTGCACAGCGTTGTATGTGAAGATCATCGTTAATAGATTTGTATCAATTTAGAGATTGATTCAGCTTGAAATTAGACAACTTGTACCCATATAATTAAGAAGTATTGTTTTTATAGGTTATAGATATGTACATAACTAATAAAAATATTAAAATCATATTCAGTACTCAGCATACTGGATACACAGAATATAATAAAATTTGAATAGAAGTAAATTGTGGAAAAAGAAAAAAAAACGTTTTATTAATTTTAGGAATCTTTGTTTAAAAATACGTTCTCTCAAAAATCGTCCTATACCAATTATTAAGCATAGTAGTTTTAAACGAAAAAAATAATTAATTTAATTTTTTAAGAAGCAAAATTCTACTAAGACAGATTAATTTAAACGTAAACTCAGCAAGTTCAATATACCGCAGTAAAACTTTAAAGCTGTGTACACACTTAACATACTCGTTGCCGATCTCGTTCTGTAACTTCAACAACTTGAGGACCATGAGTAACGCAAAGTAGCACAGCTACCTCTAACGGTCATTCGTTACTCCATGCTGGGCTAATAGCCACAGACACGAAGTGTTTCACATTTCAGTAGAAAACCATTGAACTAGTAACCTCTATACTATATATCTTGCAAATACTAAATTCCAGAGAACAGAGGCTAACACCTCGACCAGCATTGAATTACACCTGGAAAACCTATAGTAAACAGTTGAAATCACTCGTCAGCAGACCACCAGACATATACCGGTTTCGAGATTATTAGCTTTCATATATCTCCATGCCGGACTTACAGTTACAGAGACGAAGCGTTTTACATCACTGCAGACAATTATTGAAAACTAACGATTCGGCGATAACGTTGGATTATTGCACACTAGACCAGCACCTGCATGAACCGTCACCTGCAACGACCGTTACTGTAGGTCGTTTCGGTGGTCTGCAATTTCTATGCTTGGCCGCGCAACTCCAACGTAAGTTCTGTTCCCACAAAAGTCAGAAATTGGTTTGAAGCTGAGCTGTGAAATCTTGTGTTTGGTGGCGAGGATAATCCAAAAGCTCTTTAAAAAAATTTTTGTTGATCTGTCTCTAATTCAGATAATAAATGATGAAATTCACCATACAGTTTTCTCTTTTTATTGACAGGGTGAACCCAAAACTTTCTTATTTTCCTAGCTTCTTCCCTCTCCGCCTCTTCATACAACTTCGTTAAACCAAAACAAAAGTTTCTTTTGCCGAACTACGCTCAACTACCTAAAAACTTCAAAATGTCTGCCACATATATAATCTGCACAAAAAGTTGCTGATCCGTGCTGGACAAGTCGTGCAGGTTTGCAGGTCAGCGCTGTGTTGGTCCGTGCAGGTCCATGCATGCATAATATCAAAATCATGGAGAATTGTAATAAAGTGTAAATTCGAGCTGCTTTATATCCATTATGCAACAAAAAAAGGCAAAAAAAATTAAGACAGACACTGTTGTATCCTACAAGAATGAAGTACAGTGATTGTAACTTCCTGACTGATTTAAGATTCCAACATATCAGTGGCCTTTACAAAAAATTTACAAGGCTGTTTTCAACTCATTTTGAGTTCCTGATTAGTTTAATTGGACCAAAAGTATCAAAATACATACATGAGAAAGTAATGCAATATGTTTATAATATTCCATGGTATTTTTACTGAAATTTTCCGGACTTTTTTTTAAATAACCTCAGACAGACCCCGGCGGAAGGAAATTCATTATTATCTATTTATATAGGTACCCTCATCATCATTTTTCTTCTACAACATCAAATTTTGAACCGTATAGGTACTTGATTTCACTTCATTCATTAAATAAAATTATCGCAAGTATTTGTGCGGTAATTTGACATATTGCAAAGTATGCGTTAAGGGATCGTAATTAGTTATGTTCAAATTTCTTTGTAAATCACTATTAGAATACTTAGGGGGCTGATTAATTTCTGTTAATGATTCAATAATGTCCACTCGATCTTTATTATCATCGGGTAGCTCTCTTTTCTCCGTAGTCATACTCTCTTAGTCCATATACCGCATCAATTTCCTTGTATTTGATGAAAATATGAGGACGATTTAAAAGGTTTTGTTTATATTCACTGTGTTCAGAAATTTTTCCAAATATCGAAGAGGATCGGATGTAGGCCTAAATAATTTACTAATAATTGCATGCTATTCGTCAGCTAAACCATATTATATCAATTTATACTTTTTTCTAACACTGTTTCAAATAATTTCCTCTTCACGTCTAATGAATGATGTGACATGAAAAAAGTTTTTGTTTAAGAAGAAATTACAAATTTGATAGAGACACATTGTTTTAATGCCAATATACCTAACGTCAGATATGAACTTCAAAGCTTGTATATGAAAATTTTTATTTTTGGTTTTATTAAGAATGACTGATTTCGTTTTAGTTTCTTATATTTTTTCCATCTCCTGTGTTATTAAACTTTCTCATTAATTCTCGAACACAATTTATTAAGAACGTAAAGTTCTGCATATATTTTATTGAGAAGTTGAATTGTATATGGATAAGATATTTCATCTACACCGTGGTATTTATCTAAATAAATTCTTTGCCGTAAGGTTAATATTATGGAAGAATTTTGTCTACGAGATTTGAAGTTTTGTTGTTGTGAAACTGTCCTGTTTAATTATTAAATAAAAATTTGGACAAACACAGGTATCTAAATATTTAAAACAGTAAAAAGTACATATTTGAGATTATATTGGCATTGAAAACTTTTCTCTATAACATTTTTAATTTCTTCTTAAATAGTGACACTATTGAAACAATTTAAATTTTTTTATGTTTTTAGTACCGTACATTTTTCAATGCCATTCTTTCAAGATAAACAAAAATGTGAAATAAAAAAATCACAGGTCTAGTTAGGTTAAAGAACACAACTGTCTGTTCTACACTGAAAGAATATGAATGGAGTATATCTTCTTCATGATAAGGCGAAACACTAAACAAACTAAAATACCTCATATATAGTATATATGCGACGCAGAAATATCCACAAGTGATGGAAATGCTGCAAACACCCATGTTCGCTGTGAAGCCACGCGACGAGGTTCGCGGCGAGGTTCTGTTACAAGTGAGTACGCGGCTTAACAGATCCTGGCCAATCCTGACTGGTCCACAGGATGTTTTGAACAAAACGTAACATTTTGGTTTGCCCAGTATAATGAAAATAATTATCCATGATAGACCAAAAAGTAATAATCCAAATGTGTGAACATTTACGAATGTTCCAAAACATTAAACGATATTTTCGGAAGGCGTTTTTTTACCAGTGGGGTTAGTTTTTAAGGAAAATATTAAAGGCAAAGGTACTATGTATCGTTATTCAATATAGGTGCATGGTATACCTTTTTAAATTATAAATTGTAGTAAAATATATTTTTCAACGATGTGCTTAACGGCATAAAGCATCTGAGATATAATTTAAAATAATTCGTTTACTCTTCCCTTGTTTGGTATTTTAACGGCCTGAGGGTAAAATATGTTCGTGTCGAAAATAGTCTAAAAATTAGATTTTAGGCATTATTCATAAAACAAGCAAGATAAACCACTGATTCGTGCCCAGAATAAATTATATTAGCCCCTACCGCCATTAACAGATAAATAATTAATCAAATGTGTACATCTGGTTTCACGCAAACTTTCCTGAACATATTTTAGTTTTGAAAATAATTTACTACAAAGTACGAAACCCGTACACGTTATAAATTACAGCAGATGTACAATTCAGCTTCCCTGAAAACAATGTGTGTTCATTTCACGTTATATTTCAAATTTGAAAAGATGGTTGAATTGTTATTATAACGAGTTCGATTTTGGTATTGTATCGTCCTTTTAAGAAGATTTAAGAATGATAAAATTATGGAGAAATAATTATTATATTATTAATATCATTATATAATTAATAATTTAACAGAAGTAATATATTGCTTACAAAGTAATGTAATGAATTATAAATAAAATAGCTATAGCTTTTATACATAGCTGTATACATAGGTGTGCAGCAAGTGATAATATAGATCAAAATAAACGTCTGTTACTGTCGACATAAACGATATAATATACAGGGTGAGTCAAGTTTAAATAGTCAAACTTCGGGAACTGACCCTTACGAAATTGCAAAAAAAAGTAAATACTGTATACCCTTTATTTCGTTCTCCAACTGAGATACAGGGTGATCAAGTTCAGGAAAAAACAGAAAATATCAAATTTACTCGGTTGCTCGAAAGTGGCAAGAATTATTTTGCTAAAATTTTCTATATACTTTTGACTTAGGGTGGATCGTCTCATAAACTAAAAACTCGAATTAAATTATAGCCATTGGTCTACATATGAATTGTCTACACGTTTTTAGAAAAATATTTGGTCCCCCACTGAACAGGATAAAAAACATGCGAATGCCCAGTACTTTTAATACATAAAAGGATTCTGGTAAAAAATTTGTGAGTGAAAGCTGGTTTCTCGTTTACCGGCAACTCGCACTTATCGGCGCCGATTTCTCGCGCGGAAACCGCATACAGTGGAAGCTGTTAAAAACGGGAAGAGGCAAAAATGTATTCGATACGTTACTAAGTCAAAGGGATAACAATTTGGAGTACACCCTATTAATCGCAATAGAAGAAATTATTCAGAATTCATTATTTATTTAAAATTCCAAGAAAAGTTCTCTTCAATATACAAGGTTAATACAAGAAATCTTTCACTGCATTTTAGATAATGTGAAATGCCGTATAATGAAAAATTTATGTAATCTACATAAATAAGCTATTCTATCGGAAGAGAGACTTGTTAGTACTTTGAGGTACTAAGTACTTGAGGTTGTTTCTATTAATTAAGCCATATGTATAATTGCAAGGTAACATACAGTAAATCTCTAAATTATAAATTAATCTAGCTAAATTTTCAAACAAAAACAGACATACCTGGTATCAAATGATTTTCAAAATTCACTTTTGAACAAAGTTATATCAACATATAATCAGCCACATATATACAGCAACCTTAATAAAAATAGTTTTGGAAACTATTACATTATTAATATACAGGGGCTTATATATCCGACCACAAGAAGCAAGAAAAGAGTCTAAAAAGTTCTATACATATATTTCAAAAATAAAAATACAACTGCAATAACATGCAATACTTAACGTACGATAACATTGCATTCATTACCTGCTGCTGCCAAACTCAAATTATTATTAGTAGTGGTAGTCGTTTTTCTGTACCTAGTGTTTGTTTGATATTTGCGTATATAAACAAAAATAAAACAATTTATAGTAGTAACCATGACCAGTTAATTTATGGCGAATCTAGGTAAGGTAAGGTTTTATAGATTTGCGGAAAATATATAATTTACAAATACCAACAATATTTAAGGTTTCTGACTGAGATAACTGAAAAAAATAAGTTTGACATTCAACATTAGCGTATAAAATATAAAAAGTCATGATTTTCTTAAATATAATAATTGTATTTTGTTCTCTTTCAGGTAAGTCAACATTGATGATTGATGCCCCAAATCAGCATGTAAACATGACTGGCAAAATCTATCAAGAAGTGATCCCTATCTATCGCAAATAACTAGTCCAAAGGGTAATCATCTGTGCCGAATCAAGTAAGCGGCATCTTTGTGCTTTCATTGTTCAGATATGCTTCTACCAATAAACATATTTTGTGACATTAAGTTTGATACTTAATTCCAGTTATGTATATGGATCCCCTCATCTTTAAAGGTTTAGATCATGGATCTCCCATCTGGAAAGATGGTAACATGTTGATATTTGTGATTCTCATGCCGTACCCACATTTATCTAAGGCAAATTATTTTAAATTTGTTTTAAAAAATATTCAATTAGTAATATTTAATTCAAAGGAAGAGTTGTTTAACAATTTAGATAAATTCAGAACAATATATATCAGATAAATTTTAAGTATACTTTAGTTATAAATAGAACTGATACATATTACAGATTATGTTTTGATATATCTACTTTTCATTTACCTAGGTTTATATTGTTATAAGTAAAAAAGATGAAGCATGTTATCTATGTTAAAATTTTAACTATCTCTTCTTACAAGTTTCATAAAATATTATTATATTGTGCATGAATGATGGTGGTAATGATGTGGAGAAGGAATTAGTTCTGCCTATTGGAATGGTTTATTATATCATATATCAGTTCTATGGATGACAACACTGTCTCACAATTTTGAGTGGCAGAACCGATCACTCATCTATCGTGTAAATGGTATTTTTGTGAATCCACTTTGCTGACATATTTAACAGAAAGCGTAGCTATTTTAATAATTTCAATGTGTATAACAACTTCTACTTATCTAGTTCTTTCCATAGCTGTCCATATATTTTGCAGACAAAATATTTAAATTAATGAAAAATACATCAAAATGTAACATAATATATTTTAGATGAAATGAAACTAAAATTTATAAAAAAATGATACTGCAAGAAATAACTACTGCGCTGACTAATGCCTCGACCAGCATTGAATTACACCTGCAGTATTTGTGTGAACAGCCAAGAACTCTTGTCGGTCACCGCACCAGACATAGACCGGTTTCGGGCTTGTTAGCCCTCATCAGTATGCCATAGGTGAGACGCCCGATAATTGAACTGGCTGTTCCTTCATATAGAAACTGAGTCCAGGTGAGATATAAGTGGTCTGCTACTTCCTGTTCGTCCTAAGCGGCTCGACGTGCAGGAAGCGACTTACATTACAGCAAGTACTTAAACACAGACCTCTCGGACGAGCCATTAAATCTATAAATGATAGCAAGTCGAGCCGCTTAGGCCAAGCAAGAAGTGGCAGACCACTTATATTTCACGAAACTAAAATTTGTTTACTTCAAATAATGTACACAATTTAAATAAAAATAATATTTGATACTTACTACGTGTTCGATCATTACTTTAAATTTTATGCTTTCCGCGGTACTACCAAGTCCACGGGAATGCGCATGCCCGAGTGCGGGAGAAACACAAGTAAAGTGAAGGCCGGCCGGCATAGTGTGTCTACCATAAAAGTTAAAGGGTAAGTCGTTTTTTTCTTTGTGGACTTAGGGCGATTAATTAATGCAATAAACAATCATTTATTTCTATTTTTTCAATACAGTCCATTTTTTTTTCTCTTCAATTTATTGAGTTATCGAACATTTTGGTCCATACGAGCTCCGATACATTGTTTTTTCTCACTAGTTTTTTTTGCAAAATTTAATAATTAAATTAATTAATTGAACGCGTTTCAGTAGAGACATATATAAATTTGTATTTTCTGTTATAAATAGGCTGTTTTGGGCGAGAATTCAGCATTTTGAACTATAGAGAACTCTAATTATTGATTTTTAATTTCTACATGTAAATTACTGACCGAAACAATTTATTTAGCCATTTTTCGTATTCTTGAACTAGACAATCGAGGTGAACGATCGCGCTTCTCTTCTGCACATACACTTGTTGCTGATTGGTTTAATAGGTCACATGCTCCTAACCCTTGCCGGTTTGGTATTTGTCTTCAACGCTAATTACTCGTTGGCCGATTTTTGTACACATTGTCGCATTTCGACACACTTCCGCAGCTGTTTATTGTTTACCTATCTCCGCATAGACTTGCACGGTACTAATTTAATTTTTTTCTTTATCATTTATTTAGAAACATGGAAAAATTGAATAAATATAAAGCGCACCGCTCTACTTGTATTACAGAAATTGGTGTTATTTATAATCTGGCCCGAAAGGCAGAGAAAGATGATTCGCTAAGAACTTTATTTAAGGTCCGCTGCGCTGATTTACAAAGAGTATATGATAATTACGATCGCCACCACAATAATGTAGTCACAACAATTTTATCAAACGATCCTAACGCCAATATTGAAAATGAAAATACTGTTCGTGAAGGTTTTTTAAGTGAATTTTATTTAATTAAAGCCGTTTACGCCGATTTGTTCGAAAACCCGGCGCCGGTAGCACAGCCCGGGACTTTAGATCAATCCATAATGTCAAATTATAATAACTATTCTTCGCATGCTCGACTTCCAAAAGTAGAACTTACAAAATTTGATGGAGAGTTTAAAAATTTTGCTAGTTACATTGATCTGTTTAATGCTTTAGTTCATAATAATTCTACTATGTCTAATGTTGAAAAATTCAAGTACTTACGTTCTTCTTTAGATGAAAAACCTTTAAGAATAATTCGCGCTCTACCTATTACTTCGGATAATTATAAAATCGCCTATGATAGTTTACTGGAAAGATATTCAAATTCGCGTTTGCGTGCTCAAGCACATTGGGAGGCGATTGAAAATACAAAAAAGATTAATTCGAAAAATATCGGAGAATTGAGGGATCTTCTTGACATTTTTTCCGAAAATTTATCCGCTTTAAAATATATGAATTATCCAACCGAGCATTGGGATTTTATTTTAGTTATGATGCTACGCCAACGTTTAGATCAAGAAATTATTACCCGCTTCGAACTTAATTACGGTTTAACAGATATGCCCACTTATGAAAGTCTTGTAAAGTTTCTAAATAAACAGTGCATTTCTTTGAATTCCTTGCCTTGTTCTGACTTAGAAGAATTACCTAACGCGCTGCAGAAACGGCAGATATCTAAAGGTACTAATAAATTTCGCAATTCCGCTTCGTCTTCAACTATTACGATGTTTATGAATAAATCGCCCGCGCATACTTGTGCATTTTGCAAAGAAAATCATTCGCTTTACACATGTCCTATGTTTAATCGCAAATCGCAATCTGAAAGATACAACTTTTGTAAAAGTTTACGCTTGTGTTTCAATTGTCTAAGCAGTGCACATGACGTTCGATCATGTAAGTCTTCCGCTCGCTGTAAATATTGTTCTTCAAGCACGCATCATTCGCTATTACATTATGATAAAGGCATCGCTCGCATTAATGCTAGTACTTCAAATAATAACAAAAATTTGACTTGCTCCGCTCCCCCTTCATCGCTCGCTACACCCGTCAACTTAACCGCGCCCGCTCAACACGCTGCCTCCGCGCAAGCAGGCTCATCTGCTCAAACCGCTTCGTTTGCTCAAAACTCACGTAATTCTTCTACAGTTGCTCTTATAACTGAGGCCCAATCCGCGGCTAGTAAAATTAATAATCTCAACTCATTTGAAGTAACCGCCTGCACAAAAAATGTTCTTTTGTCCACCGCTAGAGTAAATTTTTTAGATAACTCAGGTAATACGCATACTTTTAGATGCTTGCTAGATTCTGGGTCTATGACCTCATTTATTACATCGCACGCTTTTAATATTTTGAATTTACCTAAGCTAGAATGTCCTATAGAATTGAAAGGATTAGGCTCTATGAAATCTACCTTAAATACTGGACTAGTTACGCTCGCTTTGCAACCAGTTGGCTCAACTTTGCCTACTCTATATACTGATGCTTTAATAATGAATAAAATTTGTGACAATTTGCCTTCCTGTAGTATTGATATTCGTCGATGGTCACAATATTTAAATTTACGCCTCGCTGATCCTTACTTTTATCAATCCGGGTCTATTGATGTGTTACTTGGAGCTGATATTTTCTCAAAAATTATTTTAAATGGTGCTATTCCTGTTACAGACAATGGTCTGAATGCTATTAACACTATATTCGGTTATATTTTAATGGGAATGATTCCAACGCCTTCAACACCTGTCATTTCCGCATTTCACTGTCAAATTAGCGAAACTTCATTAGAGAAATCAATTAAAAAATTTTGGGAGACTGAGGAAGTCCCCAATAAACATTTTGAATCGCCTGAAGACTTGTTGTGTGAAAAAATGTTTTTAGATTCATACCACCGAGATGAAACCGGACGTTATATTGTGTCTTTGCCCTTTAAAAATGCTCACCTGACTTTTCCAGGAAGTAGAGAATTTGCTCATGCTAGATTTAAATCTTTAGAGCAGAGATTGTTGCGTAACCCGCACTTATATACTGAATACTCGCAATTTATGCGCGAATATCTTGATTTGAATCACATGGAACCTGCATCAATTTTAGATGATTCGCAATGTTATTATTTAGTTCATCATTGCGTGATAAAACCAGAGAGTTCGTCGACAAAATTAAGAGTGGTCTTTAATGCTTCCGCCAAACCACCTAATCATAATAATTCGCTAAATGATTGTTTACTAGTAGGTCCAAAACTTCAACAAGACATTAGTCAGATTTTACTTCATTTTCGATTACATGCTTTTGCTTTATGTGCAGATATTAAACAAATGTATAGAATGATTTTAGTTAAACCTGCAGATCGTGATTATCAAAGAATTCTGTGGCGATGGTCTCCAGACGAACCTGTGCAAGACTTTCGTCTAAATACTGTAACTTACGGCTTAAACTGTAGTCCGTTTTTAGCTTTACGAGTTTTACGTCAATTAGTCAGTGAGGAAGGAGATAAATTTCCTCACGCCGCCAAAATACTTCGACAATTTTCTTACATTGACGATTTTGTTTTTTCTAGTACGAATTACGACGAAGCTGCTGTTGCAATTTCACAATTAATTTCGCTTATGAAATTAGGAGGTTTTGAATTAAGGAAGTGGTGTAGTAATGATTTTTCGCTTTTGACTGATTTACCAGTTTCGCATTTATCTAAAGATCCGTTAAGTTTTGCTTCTGATAAATCTGATATATCGCTTAAAGTTTTGGGCCTTCGTTGGAACCCTCAAACTGATTGTTTTTTCTTTGCTATTAAAGCTTTAGATAACCGCGCATGCTCTAAACGCATTTTATTGTCTGAACTCGCTAAAGTTTATGACCCACTGGGATTTTTGTCACCCATTACATTTTTTCTAAAGCACCTAATTCAACGCCTATGGCTATCAGGTTTAGAGTGGGATCAAACCCCTACTGAAGATATTATACGGGTTTGGAATCAATATAAGACCGAATTACCTTTACTGGTAGATTTGGAAATTCCTCGACTTATTTTGCCACCTAAGTTTAAAACTTGCGAGTTACATGGGTTTGCTGACGCAAGCGAGAAAGGTATGGCTTGTGTTCTCTTTTTACGAATAATTCACCCTGATAATTCTATTTCTTTAAAATTTTTATGTAGTAAATCTAAAGTCGCTCCTGTAAAAAAGATTAGCATTCCTCGCTTAGAACTTTGCGCCGCCGTCCTCTTAACCAAGCTTATGTCGTTTACGCTAGATGTTTATTCGCCAGATATTATTTTCAATAATATATATGCTTGGAGTGATTCTCAAATTACACTTCATTGGTTAACAGGCTCCCCACATCGTTGGAAAAATTTTGTAGCAAATCGCGTTTCTTTTATTCAAGATAAATTCCCCCCTTCTGTTTGGCATTACGTTAACTCCGCTTGCAATCCAGCAGATATCGCCTCTCGAGGTTCTCTACCCTCAATTTTTTTGTCATATAGCCCTTGGTTTCAAGGTCCTGAATTTTTGAATAAACTATGCCTAAATAATTATGATCCACCGCGTAATTCTTCTCCAATTTCCTGTCCGGAGGAAGAAAGGAAAATTTCATTTTTTGCTAATTCGGACACTATTAATTTTATAGAGAATTTATTAGAAAAACACTCATCGCTCATAAAAATTCAACGCATTTTAGCTATAATTCAGAGGTTTATTTATAATCTTCGAACCGCTCCGTCAGATAGACGAGCGGGAACTTTAAATTTTACTGAAATGAATTCCGCTCTATTACTATTATCTAGATTTACACAACAACAATATTTTGAAGAGGAACTTAATAAAAAACAATTTTCCCGACCGTTTAAAAAACTGCAAGTATTTGTTGATTCTCAAAATATTCTACGTGTTGGAGGTAGATTAAAAAATTCATTAATGAAATACGAATATAAGCACCCGATTTTACTGCCCAGTCGAAGTCGCTTAACAATTCTTATTATTATCCATTTCCATGAAAAATATTTCCACACTGGGTGTCGCACTACTCAGTATCTTATTTCGCAGCAATTTTGGATTTTGTCTGCCAAACGAGCTATTAATTCCGTTATTTCTAAATGTATTCGCTGTTGGAAGACTAACCCCAAATCTTTTCAACCCCCTATGGGAGAATTGCCTTCTGCTCGTGTCGGTCAAATAAAACCATTTTCAGTTTCCGCCGTCGATTACGGAGGACCTTTTTTCATAACTTTAAATAGACATCGCGGAGTCAAAACATGTAAAGCTTATTTATGCCTTTTTGTCTGTCTCGCCACGAAAGCCCTTCATCTAGAATTGGCTACTGATTTGACATCCGATACTTTTATTTCGGCGTTACAACGTTTCATTGCGCGCAGAGGACGAGTGTCTCAAATTCATTGTGATAATGCTACGAATTTTTTTGGAGCATCTCGAGAATTAAATCTCCTAAAAAATGCTGCCTCTGTGGAGGGCATTGAATTCAAATTTTCACCGGCTAATGCACCCCATTTCAATGGATTGAGTGAGGCAGGTATTAAGTCCGTCAAGACTCATTTAAAAAAAATTATAGGGGATCAGATATTAACCTACGAAGAATTTTATACAATTTTAACCCTAATTGAATCAATATTGAACTCACGTCCACTTACGCCTATTTCTTCTGATATTGAAGATTTTAATGCACTTACGCCGTCTCATTTTTTAACGTTGGAACCCGTTTCCGCGCTAGAGTTTCCAGATTTAACGCCCTTACCTATTAATCGCTTATCAAGACTGCAGATGATTCAACGAATGCATCAAATTTTTTGGAAACGGTGGCACCGAGAATATCTTAATACCTTGCAGCAGCGCCTTAAATGGTTAAATTCAGACGTCCCTCCTAAAATTGGTCAACTTGTTTTAATTAAAGAGGACAATTTACCACCCAGCAAGTGGCTTTTAGGTCGGATTCAAACACTTCACCCCGGAAAGGATACGATTATTCGAGTAGTAACTGTAAAAACGCCTAGCGGCATATTGAAACGCCCGCTCGTAAAATTATGTCCACTCCCGATGGTCTGATCCAAGTAATAAATTTTCGTTTTCATTGTTTTTTTTCTATATTTAGCTTTAAATAAGTTATAGTTTTAAGTATATTTACTATAAGCAACAATTAGATATTATTTAATGTTCTTTAGAATGCTGAGTTTCCGCTAAAAATAGTTTATTTTGTATTTTCTACTCTCTTAATTTGTTATTGCTGGTAAAATGCTAGGATGCATTTTAGTGGGGGCAGAATGTTCGATCATTACTTTAAATTTTATGCTTTCCGCGGTACTACCAAGTCCACGGGAATGCGCATGCCCGAGTGCGGGAGAAACACAAGTAAAGTGAAGGCCGGCCGGCATAGTGTGTCTACCATAAAAGTTAAAGGGTAAGTCGTTTTTTTCTTTGTGGACTTAGGGCGATTAATTAATGCAATAAACAATCATTTATTTCTATTTTTTCAATACAGTCCATTTTTTTTTCTCTTCAATTTATTGAGTTATCGAACACTACGAATAGACATTTACTATAATTATTGGATAAAGAGTACGTAATTAAAATTTTTATCCTCCAGGATCTATAATATCAGCTCATTCGAATGATTGAGATACTTCATTATGTGAGGATATTTATTTTATTAGTTATTTCAGTTTTAGTTAAAACTGACATTTTCTTTGTTCGTTTGGAACGAATAGTCTTTCTATTATTTAGCTGAGATTTAGTACACCAACGTTACCAAATTACCATTTTTTTATTACAGTCCAATTCAGTTTCATACAGTAACTATTTTTTCTTTACTGCTCCATCATAAATAATGTCTTCAAATTCAGATTACATTGTTTTGTTTCTATTGTGCAATATATGAGATATAAATTGGTAACGTTTCTATTCATTTGAACATCTACTTTTCAATGAACTAAATCCAGATTAAGACAAACGTTTCCTTTGGTTTGCTACACGAATGAAGGAAATGAACTATTGTGTTAAATCAGTTAGACAGAGAAAAAATACATTTAGCGTTGCCAGACTATGGATCTTTGTGCTTGATTTTATTTTGACCGTTCTGGACTGCAACTGGGTGTACCTATATACGCTCATCATAACTCCCACTGTCTAATGAAATTCTATATCACGCTACTACTCTAGTTTCTGTGTCTTTTTATACTTCTCGCCTAGTTTTCCTTCAGCTGACATTATCGATGGACAGTTTGCCAGCAATGCGTTGTGTCACTGTGAGAATTTTGATTTTATGAAGTAAAAATTCGTCTACTAGAAATGGACAGTATTATTGTATTATTTGTATCGTAAAACATTTATAATATAACCACTATTATCTATCGCAGAGATGTCTATTGAGTTGCTTTGTTTCGTTTACACAAAAGTAATAGAAATACCTTAACCTTCCGAATCTGTATAGAACCAATAATTCCAATACAGAATACAATACTTAGAGAGATATTCTCCTGTATTGTTGGTGATTGTCTCCCATTGATCAAGCCTGAAGACATTCAATGATTTGGAAGTGAGCTAATTTGTAAGCGTGATGTCGTCGAGTTGTCAGCAATAAACCTCAGCAGTGATTGTTATATGTATATTCCTCGGAAGAATTCATAAAAGACGATTTACTTTATCCCAGATGGCCAACATCATTTTTTGATCGAGGAGTTATCTCTCTAGTTAGTAGCCTGTTCTTGAAGTTGACTTTAAGGGAACATTCCTACAAAAAGTGCATTTTCCAAATCCATAGGTGTATATGCAGGTACACTCGCCGCGAAATAAAGGTTTCCAGCCCGAATAAGTGTCACATTTTGGTTAAGTGATGATGGCTTAACCACTAGTCCGTGGCCTATACAAAAACAGTTATGAACACATATTAACACGACCTAATCATTGATGCTTACCCAAAATTTATATCAATAAATAGTTCACCGGCTCACCACCTCATTAAAAGTAGTACACCTGTTAGGTTGGAAACATTTATGTTGCCTGCCTGTACCTTAATATGTGCCATCGTACATACTATAAATAAAAGGACTCGTTGTCCTAAGAGAAAAAGTTCAATACTTTAAGTACATGTAGATGAGGTAGACAAAGCTCGAGAAATTCATGTACTTACTCCGTTTACCGCTATACCACTGTGAATTAAATCCGAGTTAGTTTGGGCACAAATAAAAAACGAAGTAGCACGAAATAATACCACCTTTACACTAAGTGATGTGAAGTTATTATTAAAAGAGGCCATTAATCATGTCAGTGCTGAAACATGGTGTAAGTGTATTGGGCATGTGCAGAAGGAGGAGTAGCGTATGTGGCATCTAGACACGACAGTAGATGTTTTCATCCAGATTCAGATCCACTCATCCATTTAGGGGAAGCTGATGATCCTGATAGAAACATCTCTACTGATAGTGATAATTAAATACAATAAAAAGTGATAACTTTGGTACATAGTGGCAGTAAGATAAAAGTGTTATAGTGAAGTGAATATGTGACAGCGAAGTACACGTGTGGCTATTATAATAAATAGTGAACAGCCAGTGATAGTGAATCTATAAATGATACAGCAGGAAACAACTTCTCCACAGACTAATGTCCCGACCGGTATTGAATTACATCTGCAGTATCTGTATGAACAGCCAAACACCCTTGTCGGCCACACCACCAGACATATGTATGTTCACATATAAACTGAGTGCAGGTGAGATATAAGCAGTCTGAGACCGGGCCAGTGACATCTCAAAATGAGGTGACAATATTTACAAAGTTGGTAAGAATCTTTTTCAGCTTTTCTTAATAAAACTTCTAAATTGACTTAGGTACACTGATATACAAGATAAATTTTAAATTTGGAAATAACTCATTATTTTTATTATCTAATATCTCGAAACTGGTAAAGACTATTGTATCACTATATACTAAAAATAATGGCCGTTATGTAATAATACAATTATTTTTATTGTCTTTTAGGTAGGTATATTTTTTATATCTGATCGCCTTCAAATATTATGTACGCTTATGAACTGTTACTCCTCGCAAGCTTCGCCAGTGGCGCTAGTCTACAAACTAGCGACGAGTCACCATATCACGATTTTTGATGGGTATAAATGTCAAAAATTGTTATTGATATTTAGATACCGAAAGGTAAAATTGTTTTTGAATTATTAAGTATCTAGTAATTTGTGCATCCGATTTTGTCGTTGCATGACATATCGAATGAGTAGTTTCTATAGAATTTGTAACAAAATTTACGACTACAGTCCTGTCGATTTGTTGGATGCACACTCTGTGCGATTTGTAATAAAATTTATGATACACAGTATTTATTGTTTTTTCTGCATTGCACGTAAAATAAACAATTTTTAGAGTTCTGCACAAGTGACCCGTAGTATACTCAATAAAGCAGATATCGAAAAAACATGGAATCGTTCACTGTAAGACTATAAATCAATGTATTCATCATCCGGAAAAAATGGCATACGCGCCGTTCAAGGGGACTACAGAACTAAACATCATGAATAACAAATGTCTCTTTGATTTTTAGATTATCCCGTTAGTCTAAAAAATGACCTATATTTATTTATTTCATGGGAAATATGCATTCGAACATATTTTGTTCAGGACTGACCAATTTTATTTCCTACCTCCATTATTCTATGAATTTAGATGAAGCAAGACTATATGAATGGCTCGTTAATCAAATTTTTGAATGAAAAAATAGATGGTGACAATTTTTTCTTTCAAAATGTGAGTCACCCTTGTCCATGGTATAATTAAGGACCATTTATATTTTAAAAGAGTATCGCCATCTATTATTTCGCTTTCAAATTAGACTGGCTGACTAACTATATAGATAAACAAGGATATACATGTTGGTCGGAAAAGTATGTACAGTACGTCCCGATTTTGTTATAATTGGCAATTTTCCTATATGATATTTAGTGAACACCACAAAAGGAATTAAACAAATGGACATAATTTACAGTAAATATAAGAAATCAAATATAACAATAATGTTTTAAATAAATTTAAAGAGTTAAGATTACTCGCCAAAAGTTTAATTAATCAAGATTATGATAGATTTATTAGTTGTTCGCAAAGAAATATTAAAAATATTTCAATACTTTTTTTGAAATTTATCAGCACGAAGCGGAAATCAACTACGACGCCGAACACTATTTCGTACAACAACAAAACCTCGAATCGATATATGTAATTCATTTGCTGATTTTTTTCTTGTGTTTTTTTTTTAAATATGATATAATAATTACATACTAATAATATTGTGTGAAACTAACTACTCTGTGGACAAAAGCCCAAAAGGTATTTTAAGCTAATATAAATCAAATCTCCTACAATTCCTATGAATGAAGTCATATGTATGTTCTCTGATACCAAACATCTAGGTATGCTAATGAACAACTCCACAGACAAAGCTCTATTCAATAATTATCTAAAGAAATTAATCTATCTAAATTTACTGACCTGCTTTAATGAAAACACTCTATAAATATCTAACTTCACTTTTGTCAGTGAGAACACGAAAATTCAACCACAATAGATGAGATCTGACCTATTTCTGCATTTTTAGGATTGCTTCTTCAGGTGGCCTCCTTTAAGTTGAGTCAAATATCTAATTATAAAAATTATTATATAAATTAGAATTATTTGAAATTAAATATCGACAATGACAAAAGTGACCGCCTGTCAATGAATTAAATATGACAGTACCTACTTGAATAATGTATATAATTATATAATTTATATATAAAAACTTTTACATTCAATAGATGAATAAATGAGATTGAAATTTTTCAAAAACTTGTAAATGTAAAATAAACGTTTAATGCTGATCCTGATGGTATCCCTTCATATTTCATAAAATTATGCAGTCCCTCTTTAGCTTTCCCTATATTTATAATTTTCCAGGTGTCACTAAATAGTTGTTGTTTTCCACAATTATGGAAATCAACATTTGTTTTGCCTTTATTTAAATCACACTGTAAAACTAGTGTTAACAATTATAGACAAATTTGTTGTTTTTGTTTTATCAAAATAGTTTTTGACTCTATTGTATCGGTTCATATATTTCAAAATTACAAAAATATCATTATATCAGAACATGGTTTTTATTCTGATCGCAGCACCGAAAGTCGAAACTATTTTATTTTTGCGTTAGATGCAATATATACTGATTTCCAATTTCCTATCGGGTTGACCACAACCTTCTCCCTTATATGGTATTATAAAATAATTTATTGTTTTGGCTTAAATCATATTTATATGAAAGAACCCAAATTATTAAAATTAATGGTTTTGCATTAAATGAAATTAATGTGACATCAGGGGTGCCCCAAAGTAATTATTTGGGACCAATTTTATGCTTGTTATTTGTTAATGATATTTCAATTAGTATAACAGTAAATTTTTATTATTCGCAGACGATTTGAAAACTTTTTTGAACTTATATAGTACTGATGATTGTTATAAAATACAAACCGATTTGAATTCCTTCGAACGAAAACGAAAACGAAACGAAAGGAAACGAAAACGAAAAATAGAAAGTTTAAACTTGAAAAACATTCTTAATTGTATTAATACTACAGGTAAATATATCAATTCTATTTAACAGATCGTCCCAAGTTAAACACATTTTAAATAAAGGCGAAAATTTTAATAAATTTGTTCTGGCCCTCGACAAGTAAAACAAACGATTTAATTAATCTATATCGTTATTATATATTAGTGCATCTTGTGTATATTTGTACGCTTAGTTTATTTTTTTTCCTTTTGTAAGTCTGTCACCACTTTTAATTTATATGTTTTGTATTTTTCACACTCTTTGGATTGTATCAATTGGGTTTGCCTGCAGATACAACATTGTTAATAAATACATAATAAATAATTGCATGGTATTTAGTAAAATACAATAGATAGAAGGATGCGGTTTGCGCAGCACTGGACTACTTTTTTGAGAAATTTAAGATGTAGTACTTTCATAGATCTCTTCCTTTTTGAGATACGGAGCGAAATTTAAGAAAAATATTTATAAGGGATTCTTAATATCTCAGAGAATTTTTAATTTCAAGCTATATCTCAAAAATGATGAAGTCTATAAAAGTTCTGTTTATGGCATCTCAAGTTTCTTGAAACAGTAGTTTCGAAAACTCCATCCTTCTATATTTTGTAGTTTCCTACCCTGCAAATTACAACGAAATTGAGACATACTGTATATATGGTTTTCTACGTTTACACTAATTCATACTTAGCGACATGTAGTACTTCATATTTCTTTTCTAAATATCTCTGCTTCAACACATATTTATGATTCCATTTTACATTTTGTGATTAGATTTTTTCTGATTCTGGGATTTTGTATTTAACTCATTTCTGGGCAAATATTGATCCTATTCTTTGTCAAAACTAAAAAATAAATTAAATAAATATTAAATTTAACGTATGGTTGAATTATAAAACATATATTTTTATGTCGTTGTTTGTTCTAAGTATCTTTTGAAAAGCTACGTAAAGTATAAAGCTAATAATTTTAAATTTCTACTACTTAAAGCAAAAGATGCGAGAGTCAACAATGGACGCTGCTGAATTTGTTTGAGAAAATCTAATAAATTGACACGAAAATTACGAGGAAGGTGGCTCAAATGTATACAAATGTAGAAAATGTGCTGAAGTCGACAAATTTGAATTTCCATCAGTTTGGGAAATTGACAATTATTTCTATCCCCTATATTTTGTAAAAAAGCGGAAATGAAGGAGAACGTAACAAAAACGTTCACACCACTCAACTCTTTAATAGACCTGTTCACGTAGCCACGCTCGAATATAAAACGTATTCATCAAGGATTTTTTCTGAATCAACGTTTATCGTTTGGTGAATTATTTCTTTGTATAATTCAGTTCAACTGTAAGTTTCTGTTGTGTATCAAATAAATAAGACACAAACAGAACTAGATCTGAGTACGTATTAAGTAGGTATTCCTATAGACACTTAGATATAAAATAAATTGTTTCTAGATTTGGGTCTAATTTGTCAATACTTGTACTCAGTCATATTATAGAGAACAATCAATTTTTATGCAACAAATTACTGATGAAGTAATTGCAGTAATAGATACACTTAAAATTAATCAGTAGGTTCGATTTGGTCTCATTATTCGTCAGATACCCCACCTATGGCATACTGATGAAAGCTATTAATCTCGAAACCGGTATATGTCTAGTGAGCTGTTGACGAGTGACTTTAGCTGTTTGTTATAGGTAGGTTTTTCAGGTGTAGTTCGATACTGGTAGGGGAATTAGCCTGCAGAGTAGTTGTTTTTTGAAAGTTCGTGTTTGCAAAATATGTTTCGTTTGGTACAATTTATCATACAGTAAAATAAAGGCACTCATATTCCGGATACCCTGTATATTTATGATAACGCTTCCTTGCAATGAATCGCAGTGTACTGGAAATCTACTCTTAAAAGAGAGAACGCATTATGAGATCGCGATCTAGACGCATCGCGGACCGCTCCGTGCCGAGCTGATCATTGACTTTTACAATATCAGTCACTTATATCATTCTCTATGCGCTTCCGACTTGTTCTATTGTATTATTTGTAGATATCAAAATGTGTTTTGTATAAGATGTATTTTTATTAGCTCTTTTACTTGACGCGACTGGTCGAAATTCTTCAAGAAGTTTTCGGAGAGATCGCGGCACGAGCGAGTCTAGCTTCCGAAGTGATAAGTGCAAATCTGTAAATTTAAAATCATTGGAAGATTCATCACTAGACGAGAACGAGACTAGCATTATCCGCGGCGCGCCTAGACCCTGACCGTCTAGTGCGTTTTCTCCTTTAGAAGATTCTTTACTAGACGAGTACGAGACTAGCCTGGTCCATGACGCGACGGGACCGCGACCACCTAGTGCGCTTCCTCCTTAAGGAGCTAGCTACTACTAATGGCAATTGCATAGACACTGTCATCTATACATAATAATCTATATAGAATTTCATCTAAGGAGATACTGGATCATTACAGCGCGTTGTAAGCAACTGTTTAAAAATATACAATAAACTCTAAATTATCTCCTACCGAACCGTAATTCCTATCACACCGAAACAAGCGAAGGATATGTTTTCCACTATCAGTTTCGTTTAATATCGAAATGTCAGTCAGGAGGCGTTCTAATGACATAATTATCTTTACGTTTGAGTATAATGGGTTCGTTCTTTTTATCTTGGCAGTTGTGAGCAGAGACAAACCAGATCAGAAACTACAACACAGGCATAGACTGAAGCTTAGAAGTCAACCTAACCGTGTCGAATTATCATTTTGGAGGATGAACTCGGCTCGGCGTGAATCAATCATTAACCAAATTGGTTATTAAATGCGATGTCCGGACACCGAGTGGGCACTCATATTCCGGATACCCTGTATCTTTATGGTAACGCTTCCTTGCAATGAATCGCAGTGTACTGGAAATATACATTTAAAGGAGAGAACGCACTATGAGGTCGCGGTCTAGACGCATCGCCGACCGCTCCGTGCCGAGCTGATCACGGACTTTTACAAAGTCAGTTACATACGTATTCTCTAATAGCTTCCAACTTGTTCTATTATACTATTTAGATGTCAATGTGCAGGATATATTTTTATTAGTTCTGTTGTTTAACGCAACTGGCCGAAGTTCTCCAAAGAGTATTCGGAGAGACCGCGACGCGAATGAGTCCAGCTTACGACCTGCTAGTGCAAACATGTACATTTAAAAGGATTAAGGAGAGAATGCACTATGAGACTATGAGGTCGCGGTCTAAACGCATCGCGAACCGCTCTGTGCCGAGCTGATCACAGACTTTTACAATATCAGTCGCTATAAGAAAGTGTGGCTCGTAATCGACTAAAAATGTTAAACTGTTATATAGATATAATTTTAAGAGAGCAAGTGTTCCCTTACTTTATACACATTTGCTTGAATTTGACTTCTGTTATTTGGATGAATGCACTGATGTTGATGTTGCCCTGCAACATTTTATGATCATTTGGATAGGATTTTTTCCATATTCGTTCCTATTTCACGTGTAAGTTCTCGGTGTTATCCGCCTTGGTACACTAGGTCGTTAATTAGAGATGTTAGACGTAAACATTTCTTGTGGAAACGGTATAAACGCTCTAAAGATATTAATCATTATAATGAATGTAAGACATAAGACGTACAGTAAAGTATGACAGTAAGATATTGTTTAATAATTACATATTGGATATTGAGAATAATATTACTCATCAACCTCAGAATTTTTGGAAATTTATATCAAAGAAATTCATACTCAGACTTACCAAATATTTTTAATATGGACCATGATTCCTTTTCTGACCCAGAGGAGATTTCTAATGCTTTTGCTTCCGTTTTCCAAAAATCGTGTTCTACCCCTATAAATGGGTCTTTTCTCTCCGACATTAATAACTTTAGCCTGCCCGAAATTCGTTCTTTTTCAGAGGATGAAGTTAGGTGTTGTTTAAGGAAATTAAAGCCTAAGTTAACTAGCGCTTTAGATGGAATACCATCCTTTCTTGTGCGGGACTGTGCCGCAGTATTTGCGCCACCATTGTGTAGAATAATAAACCTGTCCTTAAATATATGTACGTTTCCATCACAGTGGAAAATATCTAAGGTCACTCCAGTATTAAAAAAAGTGAAAACTCAGACATTTGTAATTATCGGCCGTTTGTTATAATCAGCAATTTTGCCAAGTGTTTTGAAATGCTGTTGTATGATTTTATATTTCATCACACAAAATATTTAATTACAGAGGCGCAACACGTTTTTTTTAAGGGCAGGTCTACTGTTACAAATCTGTATTACACAGTTTTTAGCCAATGCCATTTATGATGCATTTCAAGCTGACGTGATTTACACTGACCTGACAAAGGCATTTGACAAAATTGATCACGCAATACTCTTGAATAAATTAGATAATTATTTTGGTTTCTCCTTCAACTTATTAAGTCTCATTAGCTCTTATTTTTCTAACAGAGGTCTACATGTTATTCACCGCGGTTGCAAGTCTGCTGAAGTACGAACCACCTCGGTATCCCTCAAGGCTCTAATTTGAGACCCTTATTCTTTAGCTTATTCATTAATAACATCATTAATAATTTTTAACTGTGCCCTGTCTGATGTATGCAAATGATCTGAAAATTTTTAGTACGATCAAGAACGCTGATGATGCTGCTGAACACTAATATTAGTAAATGTCATGTACTGCCTTTTTCTACAAAGAAACAGTTAATTTCTTTTGATTATTCCATCGAGCAACATACGCTGTCTAGACCTGATACTTTCTGTGGCCTAGGTGTTATATTTAACAGAAAATTGTCTTTGAATAACCATCTACATTATATTACTGCAAGAACTTATACATCTCTTGGTTTCATTATAAGGAATAGTAAACAGTTTCGGAATTCTAACACTTTGAAATTTTTTTTATCTACTTTTGTCAGGTGCAATTGTGAATACGCATCAATTGTTTGGTGTCCTAATTATGCTGTACATGTGGATGCTCTTGAAAATGTTCAACGTAAATTCTTAAAATATGTTAGTTTTAAAGCTGATGGTGAGTATCCCTCTGTTGGGTTCCCTCAATTTGAAATGCTTATTTAAATTGTTTACATAAAGTAATGAATAATGTCATTGACTGCGGTGCCATCTTGAGAATGTTAAGCTTTCATGTTCACAGAATTGAAGCTAGACAATTTAACATGTTTTATTTGCCACCTGCTAGGACAAATATTCTGTAACACTCTCCACTTCATAATATGTGTGATTTATGTAATGAAGTTATCTTGCCCGTAGATTTTATGGATTGCAATATTTCAACTCTGAAAAAACTTGTTTTGTAATTGCTATCGTCTTTATCTAGATATTTATATTGATTATTTTTTCATATTTGTTTACATCTGTTATGTCTAAGTATTATGCAATTTACTTCATGTATGTTTTTTTGTGTCTTTTCCTATTCTCTAACTGGATCTTTGACCTGTTGAACAGTGTAAATAAAATAAAATAAAAAAATAAAATATGTTATTCTCTATGAGTTTCCGACTTGTTCTACTGCACTATTATACAGGGTTAACTATGACTTAATACAAATATTTTAAGAGTGACCGTTATCGGACAAAATTTTATAAATTAAAAACTGTCACGGGTGTATTCGAAGTTTTCTGTTAGTATTTCTTTCAATAAATTTTCTTAAAATAAATGGGCAATTTTATTAACTGCATCTACGCGAAATGTGTATTTTGTGACGAATAATTCTGACGGACCTGTAATAAGTGAAAATGATGTTTTGGCAGTTTGGAAGGAGGGAACGAAAAACGAATGCAAAATACTGTAGCTAACCGGATTAGCTGTTATCTATCAGGTACTTAGGTATTATTATTAATAAAAATGTTCACTTTCGTTGTTTCTACATTCGGCAACGTTGGAACGTTGTGAGAAACGACCGCATGGTACCTAGTTGCACAGAACATATGCCTAGTTGACATATGTAACCATCTTGGACGATGACTGATGACATAGGCGCCGACTTTCCGTAGGAAAAGAGGGTTTTGCCCCATGCCACCGAGCTAGAATTCCGAAATACATTTTTTATTGTCTTTTAGGCTTCCCTGAGCACGTGGTTTAAATTTTTGTACTTAGTCATAGTTAACCCTGTAGATGTAAAAATATGTTCTCTGTCATATGTATTTTTATTAGCTCTTTTACTTGACGCAACTAGTCGAAATTTTAATTGGTTCTTTACTACACGAGTACGAAACTAGCCTGATCCATGGCGCCGGGACCGCGACCGCCTAGTGCTCTTCCTCTTTAAGGAGGGCTGTCATCTATACATAATAATCTATATAGAATTTCATCTAAGGAGACAACTATATCAAGAGTGCATTGCGTACAACTGCTTACAAATATAAACTCTAAACTACCGCCCAGCGAGACGTAATTCCCATCACACCGAAACAAGCGAAGGATATGTTTTCCGCTATCAGTTTCGTTTAATATCGGAATGTCAGTCGGGAGGCTTTCTAGTGACATAATTATCTTTACGTTTGAGTATAATGGGTTCGTTCGTTTTATCTTGGCATGGTAGCAACGGCAAGCAAAGGATCAAGTGACATGTTAACATAATCCATAGATCGCACGCATCAGGCCGACCCAGTTATGAGCAGAAACAAACCAGATCAGAAACTACAACATGGGCATAGGCTGACGCTTAGAAGTCAACTTGACCGTGTCGAATTATCATTTTGGAGGATGAGCATAAAGGTCGGCTCGGCGTGAATCAATCATTAACCAAATTGGTTATTAAATGCGATGTCCGGACACCGAGTGGTTAATTAGGTAAATTAATATTATTCAGTTGACACGTAGGTAACCCAATTAATTATCGTGCACGGCACCATGACGCAACTACTATTAATCAGATATCAGGTTGTAGTGCGTTGCTTGGTTGCCTTTATTTCTGTGCGAAGTTAATGATGAATCGAATATATATTAGTGAAATTTGATTCGTTTTGTGCATTTACATGAAATGTTGCAGCCATTACATTGATTTATACGTTAATTAGAGATGATCCGTTAATTCAATTAGATATACGGCCGGCAATTCATTTGCCAATGTATCTTGTTTTACTGCGATTTATTTTAATATGGTGCAAATGTAGAAATAATATTTCAGTAACTGTAGCATTCCACGGTTTAAAACGTTATTCGCTACTGCGCAGTTACCAGTTGAAGTTCAACTTTCATATCATTGAAATGCTAAAGAACTTGCTTAAGGAAATTGTAGTGTGAGTTAAGGCTTTACGCCTTATTTTTGTTTTCCGTCAGGGTTGTATTATAGGTATGTTTTAAATTATATATAATACAGTTATATATATATGAAGTTAGTATATATTTTAATAAATGTAAATTAAAAAGAAAACAATAAATTAATCGCGATACTACTCAATGAGCTTCTCTTCTACAGCTTCGAGTTTCTGTAGTTCATTCATATTTACTGAAAATTGATCACTTACCTGTTTTGCAAATTTTGTAAATGTTTTTTAGACACATGAACTTTTTCTAAGAGTCAGTCTTTTATGTGTCATTTGACAACGGTATTAGAGATCGTGTGCAGCTTTTTCACCAATCAGAGTTGAAACCATTTTTGCAGCAAGTAAAATAAGTTCCAGTTATCGCGTGCAGTTTTCCACGTTCAGTTATTAGTTGAGAAACTTCAAATTTGGCTCGCACAACATCTTTATTATTACAACCACATGGTATCCCTTTTACATTTTTTTTACATTCCTTGAGCTCTTGTTCCTCGCTTCTGAAAAAAACTTCGTTCTTTCTAGTATGTCCTTTGTGCTTCGTAAATGTTGTTGAAGTTTGCAGGGTGTCATTTGACAAAACTATGTAACATAACACATATTGCGGTTGTTGTTTGTCTTCTGGACCGATACATGTAAACCGAATTGAGAGGTATTATTTACTGTAACGACGAAATTTGTTATGATCACTTGAAGAAGCTTAAGTTTTCTTTCAACAAGATACGCCTCTATCACCTTGATTAGTACTATTGCGTTTTAAATTTAACCAGTGGTCCATCTGAAGAGTTAAAAAATATTTAATAATATTGCTAGAAATTTACTGAAATAGTTAAATAATAACAACTGTTGAAACCAGAACATATGCAACATATGAGTAACTAAATAAAATAAGAACCCATGGGAGACAGTCTTTACCTGTCTTCCACTGGCAGTACAGCACTTGCACGTTATCTGTGCCTCAATTGTCGTTATAGAATTCTGCACAATACACCAAATAATTTTAGAATTAAGCAACAGGTGGTGGTGTTGAGCAATAGATGCGACAAATTTAAACAGGGGTGTTATATAACAATAAGTTACCTTATAACATAAGAGAATGCACTTCTTTAATTAATTGTTATTGGTTATTAAATGTTTCTAAAAATTTTGCACTACATATTTGATTCCTCCCTTATTTGATTTAGGGATGCAGCTTGTGTTGTTTAATGTGTGTTTTTGTCATAGTCAAGAATTGATTTTCAAAATTCTAATGTATCAGACATTCAGTTGATCAGTCCATTTCAACTGTTATTTAAAAATTAGGTACATTCTTTTGCAACAATATTGACACTCCCTCAAACAGTTTTTGGAAGTTTTAAGTAGAAATTTCATTAAGTAAATGAAACAACTAATTACTAATGTTCAGAGTTGAATGTAGATTTTATTACAAATACAGCAGCAGTTGAAAAGGAATCGCAAAATTCATTTTAAAGAGTGTCATTATTATTGCAAACGATTATATCTAAATTGTATTTTTATGCGATAATGAGATAATTTTTATGAGATAAAATGAACAATGTAACAGTTTCTCTAATTTGTTGTCATAGTATAGGATCCCACTATAAAACGACCTTCACCGAGCTGGTTAATGGATGAAAAGTATTTTATATCCAATTAATATGTCAATAAATACATTGCAAATGGGTTGTCCAAAAAATGTCAGGCCAGAATATGATTAATTAACAATTAAAAATTATTATTTTCTTAAACATTTCACTGGTTTGGTTAATAGACAAATTCCACACCAATCGAAAGTATGAAGCCCATAGAATATGCAAACGTTAGGTTGACTATTTTTTCCCCGTCACAACTCTTGGGTAGGCAGGTATAAACGGGTAAATCGATACTAGTAACTTGCACCGGAGTGATTAATAAATTAAAGTTAAATTAAAATAAAGATTATTTCATTACCAACACGGTGGTATAGGGTTGTCTGCGAAACATCAGTCCTAAATTCCGGTTGTCGAGTTTTAAAAAGTGAAATATTCCCCATCGAACCATTCCATGCGATAGAAGAGTACACAGCATTGCAGCTGTGTGTAGTTCGTCCATACCAAGAACGTAGCCTTCCGTTTATCCGTTTCTCCATAAAATGGAATAAAGTCCGGGGGCGGCGGTATCTATTATTATTAATCTGCCCCTAGAAACCCCTAACGCCGTTCAATGACAATAAAACAACATTTTCGACCCTACTAATGATATGTCGAGATCGAAAACACGTAAAAATAAAATTTTCTAATAATCCATTTGCCGCTCCGAATTACGCTTAATTTTTTTTAAGGAAACGATACATATAATCAAAAAATTTTATAAGACTTTTCGATAGGTAAGGTGGAGAAGAAGCCACAAAAAATTTCAATGATTTTAGACAAATTTCATGCTTTCAAGGGCCGCCCCCGGAGGGGCGGCAGGAACGTCATAATATCATTTCAAGTCACTGCCAGGAAATAATAGTACATACCGAAAATGAAGACAATCCGTTTATCCGTTTCTCCAAAAAATTTAATAGAGTCCGGGGGCGGTGGTAATTTGCCGCCCAACTCGTAAACCGTTGTTTGTACAAAAAATTCGATAGAGGCATTTTTTGATATTTTCATAAAAAACTTTCGAATATGTATTCGAAATGAAACAGAAAAGGTCGATTTCTTGAACTTGTGACTTCGAGACTCCACCCCTCAGTTATGAATTCGGGAAACCTCCGATCCTATCCCACAGCCGCCGTTTACCTAGCCTCATGTTCGTCTTTAGGAGTAAAAAAAAATCCGCACATCTCACGGCCACAAATCGAATCCGATCGACCTCAAATTTTATGTACGTATACTTCGCGATAAGGCGGGGGCACATCCGATAATGTACTAAAAAATTTTAAAAAAACGGGATGCCGCCCCCGGAGCCGCCCCCCAACCGATCGAATTGAAATTTTAAAGGCACGTACTCATTGAGACGCGGAATCGAAAAAATTATTCCGTCTTCGCGTTAGGGGTTCTTAGGGGCAGATTAATAATAATACCGCCGCCCCGGACTTTATTGGATTTTTTGGAGGAACAGATAAACGGATCGTCTTCGTTTTCGGTATCGACGAACTATACACAGATGCAATGCTGTGTACTCTTCTATCGCATGAAATGGTTCGCTGGGGAATATTTCACTTTTTAAAACTCGACAACCGGAATTCAGTGGATTTTTCGCAGGCAACCCTATACCACCGTGTTGGTAATGAAATAATCTTTATTTTAATTTAACTTTAATTTATTAACCACACCGGTGCAAGTTACTAGTATCGATTTACCTGTTTATACCTGCCTACCCAAGAGTTGTGACGGGAAAAAATAGTCAACCTAACGTTTGCATATTCTATGGGCTTCATACTTTCGATTGATATGGAATGAATTTGTCTATTAACCAAATCAGTGAAATGTTTAAAAAAATAATAATTTTTAATTGTTAATTAATCATATTCTGGACTGAATTTATTTAGACAACCCATTTGCAATATATTTATTGACATATTTAATTGGATATAAAATACTTTTCATCCATTAACCAGCTCGGTGAAGGTCGTTTTATAGTGGGATTTTAGACTATCAATATTGGCACTGTAATATGAAATGTATCACTGCTTCTGTTATACAGGTTGATATCAAATGTGTGGGCATATTCCATAAGCAAGTTGGCAAGACTGTAAAAATACGGATGAAGTGATATGTAACTAAGATTCACCAAATTATCTTGCCTTTTTGATCTTGTTTCTATCAACTCATTTGGGATAAAAACAAATATTAAATTCAATCCCCATATATTATACAGTTCCTAAAATTTGATTCCAAACTAGGAAAAGAGATTTGTATAATTGATGGTCCAATATTCATATTAAAATTTATTTAATTTGTACCAAAAAATAATGAATAACCAATTGAGAGAATTATGAAAAAATGAGATGGTTTATTTATCTTCCAGGCAATCTTAAGAACAATTGCAAGTATACTTTTGCTCTGAATGATTCCAAAGTTTAAAAACACGAACGTACTCGTATTAGTGGAAGATTTTCTTGAACTACCCAATAACTAACTACTCCACTGGAGTATACTTTTAAATCATTTATAAAAATGTAAATATAAGATAAAATAATAATTAAATAATGTTGGAAATTCTTTGCCTATATATTTACCTAAACACAATTTAAAATTTCATTTGTTCCTGATCAGCACTAATCTTACTATAAAATATTTAAATTAGATTTCCGCTACCTAAAAACATTGGAATAGCGTTATACGGCCTCGCAAAAAAAGACCAAGGAAACAGGGAAAAGCTGCGGTATTAATATGAGGTCATCTAAAAAACATCAGGTGGTTATGGAATACTTTATATTCCATCATGAATAAAAATGAGCGCTCCCTTTCAATAAACCAGAGAAATATTGCCGACTGGAGCAACAAAAGAGAATCAAACATTTTCAATTATAATTTTTTTTCAGAATAATCAATAAACTGGAAAAAATCTTTCATGTTGCCGAGAGATTTTCGAAGGGAAATAAATATTTAATATTAATTATAAAATTTATAAGTATTTACACAGTTATAAGAAATCCATTTTAATATAATACAAAAAATAAAAATTTAAGGGGTTTATTTGAATTTACTTTGTTGAATATACAAGTACATATTCATTCATTAGAAATGATGCCGTAACAAAGTTTTACTAAAAAATATGTATTATATAGTTGCCGTGGTTGCCGAAGTTATTTTGTGAAAAAAAGTTCATATAAAAGGTCGAAATATGTTTCCGAGATACAGTGTTTAAATTTTAATTTTTTATTTATTTTTATTAATAATTTCAAAGAGTTTTAAAGATATTGACTCGAAATTTGAAATACGCTTTGGAGGGATAAATGTGCATTTTTTGTAGTGATTCGAATATTTCTACTTGCACCAGTGACGTTCGTGCCAGAATGCCACAACATTTTTTAATTAAAAAAATACGCTACTGACCGAAATGGGCACTATTAACTAACTTACGAGTTCAAAAAGGACAAGAAGCAGAAACTTTTGTGTTAGTTTGTAGAAACTGGGTAAAACGTACCCAAAATTTGGTTGTTTAACATCAGCTATGTCTAACTATTTCAATAATTAAAACCACAAATTAATTCTATTATTAATAACAATAGTGGCAAAAGCAGTTGAATTTGCCTGATAAAATAGGTGTTATAAAATGTTATTTATATCATTCCTTGGGAATTTATTTCAATTTTTTGTGTGGTGTCCAGTGCCGTGCGGTGTATTGTATATATTTAAATCATTACAGCTTTTTTGATTTTTTTTACAAAATTGTGTTAATAAGAGTCCTCTGTACATTCAAAAAAATGTGTTTTAAATAAGTCCTGAATCACCCTGTATACTATAATTTAACTCTAATGAATATGTTATGGTATTAAAAAAGAAATAATTTTAAATTACGAGTCCCGAAGAAAATGTAATAAAACAATGAAATGTCAACAGTTACATATATATTCTTTTATTTGTGATCATACAGTTCACACCACAATTCCATTTCTTTTCATGCAAACACCGTTAGTGCTTAACCAGCTTTGTTGGAATGTATAACTACTCGTACATCTTTCACTCACTTAACAACTAAGGCATTCATTTCCGAGGTTTCCTCAAGACTGTGATCTTCTGTAAGCAAGCTTAATTTGTGAGAATTGTCTTTTGATCACGAGTTCAAATTTCGCCTGAGTCTAGCAGCCCTTTCCTCCCTCAAACACATTTAATTAAGAGCTGGTGATACACAGAAGTGTACATAAAGAATTTAATACCGTAGTATTCCACGGGGTTAATTAATAATAAATGTTGATTCCTGGTTTACTACGGCCTCCTATTTGCTGCTACTATTTATTTTAAGCAGTAAATAAACAGTCGCAATTTAACAGATGATACAGTTTAATTAGAATTTGATTGTTGCTAAACACAATTCGCTTATTAACAATAGGAAGTTTGTCCTGCCCCTCTTATCTGCATCGGTGTTTGAATGATCTGCTAAAAGTTAATTAATACTCCTAAAAGATTCAATGCCTTTAAATTTGACTCGCTTTGTGTATTTAGAGTTTTGTAAATACCTATTTAAACATCAGAGGTTGCTCCAGTCTGTTTATTCCTTGTGTACAAGTTGCTTTTCTTTCAAATCCTTGTATAAAGCTCTTTGGAAAGTGCTCTTTCATGTAATCCAGTAAAATACATTTTAAACATAGGCCCAAAATTCAAATGAAAATCGGATTCTTTTGAGATTTCGTTGGAGCGTTTCTTGGTAATAACATAACAATCGTATTACTGAAATGAAGTATTAGTAAACAAAATAAGTTATAATTTTTTTAACAATAAAAACTTTTAATATTTACCTTAAGAGTATGTAAACTGGGAAATCTGGATTTTATTGTATTAATTTGCTCTAATTGTCCAGTAACCATATTAATCAGATCCGGTAGTTCTTATTTTTTTGCTGGGTTTTTTATGATATTGACCCAATGATTAATTAAAGTTTTCGATCTTGAGCGCCGAATAGAACATTGTCAAAAATCCAAAAAATCATGAACTTATCTACTTTTCTGCAGTTTTTGGTGATTTTGATCCTGACACACCAGTTTTTTTTCAATTATATCTATCTGTATGTTATACATTTTCGTTCTGAGTGTCGCAAAAATGACCATTCTATGCCTATAAACTACAATAAAATCCTGTTCAAATTTCTCAAATTACTAGCGTTAAATACATTTAGGTACTTTCTACATTCAATCCAAGTTCAATTAATTAATGTCTTTTTAGGTTCTTCATTTTTTTCTATACGTACTTAAGAAAATTTAATTTAATTCATTCATTTGAATTTTGTTTAGTAGGTGCATTTTTCAATTTAGAGAAATGAATCGGTTACAACTGAAATTATTGTAGCAAAACCTATAAAAAATATAAACTATAACCTTCAAATCGAATACCGTTAGTTATGAAAAATATAAATAATCAAATTTTCATATTTTAATTAAAGCTATTTAAAATATTGACTAAAAAATTAAATAAAAGAAAAATTAAAAATTAGGTGCAAAGTGTAAAGTACAAAGGACAGTTACATTTGGAGAAATCCAAAGATATTTACTTTTTAGCGGAGGCTCAGTGGATAGGCTAATGTGGTGGTAGATTGTAGAGCTTCACCTGAAGGATCTTTAGTTGCAAAAAAAATATCATCAAAATCGCACACTGTATATGAAATTACATTAAAAGTCTTTGAAAATATTCTGTAGTAATGCACAAATCTCAACGCAAACGCTTTGACGAAGAGATGGTGTTACCTAGTAAAAATTTTGATAATTTTCATGTCAACTTTTCAACATGACATCGAAAAAATGAAAGTTGAAAAGTAGTTCATTTGACATGTAGGTACAAAATGAATTCAAAATTTAATAATAACCGGATAAAAAAATTGCAAAAAGGGACAAATCGAAACCTGCAACCTTATCAATGAACTCTACCATGAACTATTTTTCACACTGATAGCACTCAACAGTTTTGCATTTTATTACGGTTGTATCCTTATTTTTGAAACGTATTTGTAGGAAAATTGTTCATCTTAGACATTTTTTTTCATAAGAGGTTTTTGTTACTTTTGGTTAGATATTAGGCCCTTTAGTATGGATCCTTATATTCCGAACACTCTGTATATCCTTTAAGATATTATAAATTTTAATTAGCACCCCTACAAGAAATAACGACCATTGACTGTAGATGCAATTTTAATTTAATATATAAAATTCTCGTGTCACAGTTTTAGACGCCATACTCCTCGGAAACGGCTTGACCGATTTTTATGAAATTTTATATGTATATTCGGTAGATCTGAGAATCGGTCATAATGTATTTTTCATACCCCTAAGTGATAAGGGTTGTCAACCCCAAACAATTTTTTTTATTTTTTGGACAAAATTTTTTATTTTTATTTTTTATGATAATAATAATAATAATAATAATAATAATAATAATAATAATAATAATAATAATAATAATAATAATATCTCTACCCCTCATTCTAATCACACGGATTAGCCCAGAAGTCGAAGACTTGTGCGGGAGAGGGGGCGGCATATTATTATTAAGCAGGCCGCATTTGCGCCCAGGAACGACTTACGTTGGTAGGCCCTAACCACTATTCAGTGCAGGAATGAGGGAAACCTTAATTAGGGCCACTGACCACTGACCGACCCGATGATGTGGTATTAAAAAATACATACAACCCTTAATTTTCATCCTTCTATCACAAACCCCTATTTTTTAATAACCATTTTAGTAATTTCATCATTTTTAACCCTGGTCGACAACTGATCGATTATCATTAGATCAGTTATCCCCGCCAGGCATCTACCGGTGTCACTTCTCACCCAGTAAAAAGTATGGAGTAGGGATGAGAACGAAGCCGGTCTCCTGTCTCACACAATAAGCCTTCTCTCGCTCCCTACACAGTTTTCGACCATTATTATTGTGTATGAATCGAACGTAGTAGTGACGTTTACAATTATCATTTTACCTTCTAAGTGTAATTCTCAAGTAAATTTATTATTAATTTGCTGGGCCATAATTATTTATTTCCTATTTTATCAATAATTAATAAAATTATTAATTTTAAGTGTAGTTCTCATTATTAGTTAATTAAGTGATCTACATAACCTCAAAAGTACGCAACATGTGTCACGAGCTCCCGCCAACAACGGCTGTTATTTTACTATATGGCTATTTTTTTGTACAGTGAACAATGCCAACAAGACGTAAAGGGGCTAATTTGGGCCGTCAAACAAGTAAAATTGCAGGCACGCGAAATAATTTAAAAAATGAATGTTTCGTGTTTTGTTATTCTTATAGGCCGTCATCATTCACAGTGCTCCATTCCTCTTTTAGTCATATACCATGTCTCCACACACTTACAATAAGTTAGTTATTTTTTACTTAACTGCCAAAATATTTACTAGAAATAATTCATATGGCAAAACAACGTTTGCCGGGTCACCTAGTTATATTATTCGTCTAAGAAATGCTGTCAACTGAATATTTTTACGCCAGTCGCATTGCACTTCTTCCATATAGTTCTGAGCCCTGCTTAGTTCTGTACTACAAGGAATCCCTAAATGGACTAGCGTAAAATATTAGTAGATTAAGGAACAAGAGGATAATATTTGAAAGGAAAAGGGGATGTATTTAAATAGTGTCTGGGGAGTATTTCGGAGGGGTCCAGATAGAACTCTAAAGTTATACGAGATCATTTGCAATTACTTGGTAAATGGAATAATGGCACACAATACATTACATGTTAATTGTTTGTGATAAGTTGTAAGCATGTGTTTAATTAAGGCATATTAATTTACAGAAATGAGTACTCTAAAAACTAAATCAAATCATTCATTGGTGTCCACACATTAAAATGTTTACACAAGTCAAAAAAGGTAAGCAATGAAAGATACATATAAATAACACTAAAATAACATTCACAGTAAGTAAAATAACATTGAACATTATAAAAATGAAGGAAATGTGGCAGGTATCAACTATTTAACCTGTTTCGCCCTCCTAATTGTGATAGTTCTGTTTGAAAGTGCCGCGAAAGTGAACATGCAAGCAAGTGACATGTCGAAAGGAGAAACGGGAGAAGGAGCAAAGACACGCGGCAGAGCGGACATGTGTGAGCTCGCTCCCGAAATATTATTAATTTATTTGTTTGTAAATGGTTATTTGTACCATTGTTCAGTTCAGTTGTAGTTTATTCATGTGAAGCAGTAATATATGTGCTTTCACGTTACTGTGTGTTAATCATTTATATCTCAGCTAATACACCTATAACGGCAACACGATTTGTTGGATAATGGAACTTACAGGCGGTTTTTTGTATTTTACACATACAAGGAAAATGTACTCCCAGCCTGTCGGAGTTAATACTTTTGGAGGCATTCCAAAAATGATTGCAACAAAGCTTGGATTAAAGAATTCCGAAGAATATACTGGACATTATTGTAGAAGGTCCTGCATTCTGGTTGATGGCGGTGCAGATGTTAAAGCGTCGTGGGGGTTGGAAACCTTCTACAACAGAATGCTATATTGAGAATTGGATCGAACGATTGGATATTTGTCCTTAAACAGTTCAATCACATCTACTTCTGGTATACAAGTGTTAAAGTTACACTTTAAAAAACTATCTTTGTTAACAATCCCATTGTTTTGTAAGATACCCACTTGAAGTTTTGCACGTACTTTTATCTTATTCCGGCATGCTTATCATGTAATTTTGGTGAAAAAAATCGAAGGACGAATGGAGGTAACTGAGGAATACAGTACCTTTTATCCCCTCCAACTATTTCTAAGTACGCCTATGCAGCTTTTTCTTGAAATATTAAACGTAGAATTTTCTTCTGATCATTTTATCTCTTTTGTAATTTTTTGTTTAAATTCTCCGTTTTGGAGAAAAACGGCAATTTGAAGTGCCCAAAAATCTGTCATTCACTATAATTTTCAAGTGAAACTGAAGTTTTGTGGATATACCTATTATTACAATACCTTGGCAACTTATAAAATCGTAATACTTACTGAATGAATATTTGCTAATTAAAACAAAATGGATAATTCTCAATTTTATAAAATGAGGAATACTTATGAATTGAAAAAATAATATGGCGTTAAAATCTGTAATACAGTTCTCCTATCAACCAAAAAATAATAGTCTCATTTAGTACTAGCAATAATGAATGATCAACATAATAACTTTTTACCTAAATAACATTAAATGAAATAATTAATTAATTACTACTAATTTAACAAATGTTCTACTTTTCCACCCTCCTCATTAACACATGTACGTGCCCTTTTAAGTAGCGAAAAAACTTATCTTTTGGAAGATATTCTCCTTTCGCCTAAGTTCATCAGCTGCCATTACTATTCTTTCTGAGAGGGTTAATGTCGTTTATTTCTACAGCATAAACCATATCTTTCATAGCACCCCAGAAAATAAATCCAGGAGATCGTGGTGGCCATTGAATAGGTGCGTCTTGTCCTGGACCAAGTCAACGATTGGGAAATAGATGGGTATTTAAATACTGCCCGGACGCTTCTCCCATAATGGGATGGAGCACCGTCAAGCATCCATATACCGTCAGGTACGATAACAGGTAAATCATTCATGTAAAACATCTCGGAATTCATTTTGCAGAAAATTTAAAAATGATGCTGAATTTAAATTATTTGGTATGAATAGGGGACCCAACAGAAAATTATCCATTATTCCCGCCCAGACATTAACCCTGAATGTAAATTGATGGTGTGCTACAATGATTGCACGGGGATTCAAATTCGCCCATACGTGGCTGTTATGCACGTTTGTTAATCCATTTCTTGTAAAACTTGCCTCATCCGGAATAGAAGTTTTCTTACGAAGTCCCTACCTGCATCATGCTGTGTTAACAACCAACGACTAAATTGCACCATAGAAGCAACATCTTGGAGAAGAATATTTCCCACGCGTTGGATGACATACGAGTGCAGAAGTTGTGTTTTTAAAGTCCGATGAACCTCCATTTTTGTACAATTTTTTATTTGTCGACATACAATCCTTGTACTTGTGCTTGGCTCTTTTTCTTCCGCTGCTAAGATTTGATCATCCTGTTCGGGACTTAATTTTCTGTCGGCCGAAAATTCCGGACTTCTGATCCATAAACTTTCCGATTTCACGAAGATGTCGATCCAAATTTAGAAAAACTTCCTTTTAGGATGTGGTCTGTTGAGATAAGTTTGTGCCAACGTCTCTCTGCTAGGCTTGCATTTCCTTTGTATTTTCTTAACACACATAATAAATTATCAAAAAAAAAAAAAAATTAATATTTTTTTATTTTAAATTATAATTTTTCAAAACTAGCAAAACGTAAAACAGTGTTTTTATTACTTTTTTGTATTGTCAAAATGTTTCACGAAAACATTTTCTTGTAATGTGGTAATACTTTTTCGTAAAAGTAATTGATGATGAGTTACAATGATCGTTAGTGCAGAACTTACCTAACATTAAATGCATTTCTGCCATATCTGCAAAAGTAAAATTAACTACTTAATAACCACTTACTATTTCTCGATTTTCCGAATCAAAGATATTGCGACGTTCCTACGTCAGGTCTGCGGTGCGACGCGATGTCACTATGACGCCTGAGCTGCGGTAGCGGTAATCTCGGGCGCCAGTTTCTATTTACAGTGCAGAAACACCATTATTTGGGCGGCTACAGTGAAGACACGGTACGTCCAGTGAGTCGTGAGTGAGGAGTCAGTCTTCTCAAGGAATAAAAGTCACAATAAAGTAATACCCAGGAAGCGGAATAAGTAACTACAAAGTCAGCTGAACGGTTACAAGCAAGCAATACGGTAAAAGTGGTTAACACGAAACCAAGTAAGAGGAAGCGATCAAGCGAGCAAAACAAAAACTAAATTATAAAGCTGCACACTTGGCCACTATCTAAAATATATACATATAAAAACAGTAGATGGTGGTACAGCTCCTCTCCTGGAATGCACGGCCGGATAACTGAAAAGAAACAAGTACTAGTTAGTTACGACCCACGTTTCACCTAATAGGATGTTCTCCTATGACCTGAACTCGTGGTGAGGCAAAGTCACCAGATAATGCGGCAGCAACTCCACCCACGTCGCAGTACGGATAGCAATCGTAAGTTACGGCTCACATTTCAACTTATAGGGTATACTCTTATAACCCTAACGCGTGGTGAGGTAAAGTCACCAGATAATGCAATAGCGACTCCACCCACGCTATAGTATGGTGCACAACGGTAAATGTCGGCCCATGTTTCAACTTATAGGATGTACTTCTATAAACTGAACGCGTGGTGAGGTAAAAATTACTGGATAGTGCAACAGCGACTCCACCCACGCCGGGATACAGTAAACAACCGTAAATTGCGGCCCACGTTTCAATTTATAGGACGGAATCCTATAAATCGAACGCGTGGTGAGGTAAAAAATCACCGGATAATGAGACAGCGACTCTACCCACGCCGTAGTACAGTAAGCGATAGTAAATAACGGCCCACGTTTCAATGTATAGGACGCAATCCTATAAACCAAACGCGTGGTGAGGCAAAGTCACCGGATAATGCAACAGTAACTCTACCCATGGGCGTTAGTACAGTACACAAGCTGGAAAACAAAGCATGGTTAGTACACAGCTAATAGTAGCTAAGTTTTCCCTAACAACTTCTTACTCACTTCCTCTGCTGGTCACGTCTAACTGGCAGGAGCGGTCGGCTGGTACTAACTCTGCAGTGCTCACCTCACTAGGTCTTAACTTCGTAGCACTGGAATGGTGGAAGACTTGCGCAGCAGGCTGGCACTACTTCGCTTCAGATGGCTGGTGCACAGCAGGACTAGTCTTGGTGGTAGCTGCTCAGGAACTGAATCTTCCACTCGAAGTTGGGAAGGTCTAATGCTGGTTTGGAAGTGGCGGTTGCGCGCTGATCGGTTTCCGGACTTTACTATTTTACTCAAATTCTTTTGAACTTTGAATAATCGGCGGTGTTCAAATTTGTGGACTGAACACTGGAGACAGGACTGCTTCGTCTGGAGGCTTGGCCTTTCTTGAATCGGTGACGTTTGCGCACTAGACGGTCGGCTGGACTTGCATATGTAAACCTCTACTGACGTGCCATTTTTATCAGTGCTAGCACGAATCAAAAAAGTTAGAGCATTCCAACTTTTCCATGCGTTAGTACCAACTTATCAGCTTGTGCAAAGAAAATTTGCAAATGTAAACCTATTTATGCACCCTAGTATTTACATACAAGTTTACCAAACTAGGTTTTGTTTAGTATTTGATTTTATGTTTCTTTTATAATATTATACGAAATGAGTAAAAAATGAAATTCAGAAAAAATAGTTGAATTTTTAGAGTATTACGGGCAATGTCCTTGTTTATGGTACCCAATTCGTATAAAAATAGAAATGTAAGAGAATATGCTTATGAATGAATATGCTCAGAAAGCAAGAAGGTTTCTTGGTTTGCAGTGGTTGATAGATCTTTGCATTCAGTAGTACAAATCACTATAATGATTATAATTAACAAGTGAAGCTGGCGCAATAAAATCATAATGAATATGTAAACCTTTAATGACATGAAAGTTCAACTGGCGGCAACAAATTATTGCGTATGTAAACGCGCCTTTAGTTTCAAAATATCGCTGTTGACTCGGAGTGCGCATCCTACGTCACAGATTCGTTCGGTGGTAGAGTCTCTGGTACGCGGTCAGATGCGCGTTTGATTCTCTCGGTCCACCTCGCTCTAGCTGGAGTTCGATCGTCGGCCGGCTTTCAATATTTCATACGGGGCGGTTGAAAAATCACGTCATTACAAATTAATAGTAACTAATGTCATTATGTTGACAAGATGGACATTTGTTTTCAGAGCTCACTATTTTTTCCTGACATTCATCGGCCGCTAAGACATTTGTAACCCATCAATACGTGTCGTTTTTCTCCAAAACGGAGAATTTAAACAAAAAATTACAAAAGAGGAAGAAAATTCTATGTTTGATATTTCAAGAAAAAGCTGCATAGGCGTACTTAGAGATAATTGGAGGGGATAAAGGGTACTGCATCCTTGAGTTACCTCCATTCGCTCTTCGATTTTTTTCACCAAAATTACATGATAAGTATGCCGGAATAACATACAACAACAAAGTACGTGCAAAATTTCAAGTGTGTATCTTACAAAACAATGGGATTATTCACAAAAATAGTTTTTTAAAATATAACTTTAACACCCTGTATATTAAAACAGGAACGCTCAAATAAAAAATAGCACAAGGAAAGTCGCATTATTTTTGTCCAAAGAATTTGTGGTTAGCGGTATGGCCTTCTATTTTGGGACACTCTGTATAATTTAATATCAATAAATATTAATTTAGTCAGGAATTTAATGAGATGACAATAACGATATATTTTAATAAATTATATCAAATACTTTAGAACTTTAAAACGGCTTTTTCACAATCTCAATGCGGCTATTAACACCTGTCCACCGTTTACCTTTTTGGCGGTAATTTTATTCGATTTGGAGACAATAATCTGACGTTGAAGAGGGTGGCTGGACATTAATTGCCTTCTACTTAACGTCCCCTTGATTCGACATTGAATGACAACTTAGTCACATGCATCACATGCACCGAAGACTTATCTTTATACAAATAAAATTTACAGTGACAATATTTTCCTCATGTTTGTATAAACATTTTTTTGAGATCATTTATTAAAATAGTCTTTAATCACTGTTAGATATTCTATTTATTCTAATTTAATTACGTTTTACTGATTTGAAATTAAGTTATTATTAAATGTATACATATTTCGCATCAAATTTTAATTAAGTTTTCAGTTCCACAACATTTCTGTAATTTTTTTTACATTACTAAATACGAGTAGTGGCCGAGACGTGTCAGTATTCGAATCGTGTTTGCCAACCTCCCGTTTCATGTAGTTCGAATCCCGCAGCCGGTAGCCCGTAGATCAACTATTGTGGAGAGGATTGGCCCCTCTCTATGTGTATGATAGGATGGAAGAACATTGACTTTGGTCATTGATACCGGTCGGCGTTTTACCATCCCCTTAATTACTGAGGATTCCCTTATTACTGCACTAAATGGTGGTTAAGACCTACCACAGACCACCTAGACTGAACTATAGGGCCAAGCTAGTGAAGCCTTCAGTCGTCCTAACCTCGGCCCAGCTGGCCTCATGCTCTCAGTCAGTATTAGACTTTCGTTGTGGTAACATTGTGATTATTTTGTGAAATATACGAGTTTTCTTTGTGTAATTACGGGGAAGTGCGTTGTTGACAATTGTAATAGCCGATCAGATCGGAATAGTGATGATATTTAATTTTTTTATTTAAGTAATAATTAGAAATAATGGAACAGGTTTTATGGGATTAAACGGCTATGCGCAGACGTTGTACTGACATTTCCAGTATCGGTTTTTAAGTGCTCATATGTATAACAATTATTGTTAGCGAAGTAACAAGTAATTAATGGTTTATTAAATAATACCATGAGGAAAATTTTGGTGATGCGTATAATGGCACCTTGGAAACTATACGAGATACGAAAATGGGCAGTTGGGGGAAAATTCTGTTGCTAACTTAATGACGCTTGCAACTAGATCTTGGTTTTTGAGTTATTTTGAAAGAGAGAAACATCATTATAGCAGCCGCCTACTGCGGTTATCAAGTAACTGGTGACAAAAAGATATTTAGAGTAAGGAAAAGCATTTTTATTTTTTCCGCGTAAACTGTTAGTTGTATGAAAAAATTACAAGAGGGAAAAAAGTAGTCAAATTAGGTATAGGATTTAATAAAAAAGTTTTGTTGAAATCGGGTATTGCAGGAAAAAGTTCTGAAAGAATCAAATATAGAGGTTGTTTATTCTCGCCTTCCAGAAACATGAGCCAAGGAGTAGATACCACCACAAAATAGCTTTTGACTAGCTGATATTGTGTACCAAAATTGAAATTTCTAAGTGAAACAGTTTTTAAGAAAAAATAAAAAAACTATTTTTTCCGCCATTTTGAGACTCGAGTATCTCAACAGAAAGGACCCAAATTGAACAATTTCATATGAAGATCCCTCCCTAAAATCGCTTGTGGAATACACTGGTAAAATATTTAACCATCATTCTGGAACACCCTGTATATTGGAAACCCCTTCTTTGAGGATATATTCCAATTCCCGGTCACAGTTGATTATTAAATTGGATATATAAGAACATCATATAAGAAATGACAACGGGAAGAGAAAAACAGTTTATACATTGGTATTTAACATTGTCTCCCTGTTTATTAAATGCATCCTATACTCCTTGGAGAGCATCATTCTTGCAGCTTGCTTTGGGTATTATTCCGCTGTTCAGCTTGTGTCATATTCATAGACAGCATTAAAACCATATTTCACTAACATATGAAGAAACAGTAGCCATAAGTACTCCCAGACTTACAGTTCGGTTTGAATTTTGGACATTGTATGTTTAATAGGGGGGTCCATCTTGTAATTCCTGCTTAGAAAACTCAAGTATACATGTATTATGTATGTAGAACCTAGAAAATCATCGCAGAAATAATTAATATGCGTAGTCGGTGTATGGGTTGTGTATCTTGTACGTAGTTCCAGTAAGTTAAATAATTAAAGGAGTAGCGTAGGAAGGCTTAAGACTAAGTTCTGACCTTTACACGCCGTTCATCTCCGCCGGCTTAGACAATAAACACCCGGCTTATGTGAGAATTTAGACATTTATATGCCACCCCTAAACTTATAAATTATAGCGACGACGTCCCTAATTAACATACCATTCCAGTTATTAAGCAACTCTCAAACGCTTACGCATATCTCTTGAAATATTACCTCATAATTTATACAGGGCGACTTAACAGCGAGCCCTAAAAAATCGGGAGGAATTCGTCGACACAAAGGAGCGACAATATTTAAGTTAAAAGCCCCGGTTAACAAATATTTTAAAAATACCTAGAGGAAAGTGAATCCTTCGTTTAAATTATAGGCATGTTTTTACAAGAGCCAGGAATTGGTTACAAACTGTTAGAAATATTCGACCAGTTAAGTTGTGGACGTGTTTTAAGTGCATGTAACTCAAGAAGTAAATGGACGAACTTTTCTAACAGTTCCAAACAAGTCAGTTTGTGGAAACAGACGTTATAAGGAAACCACGTATTTATTGAAGCTCTATTTAACAACATGTTGCATATAAAAGTCTTTAGAAAAAGCTGTAATTGCGCTACCGCTGTCTAACTCCATATCTACATAAATGTCCTCTATTTTAACTTTTATTTGAAGTGTAGAATTCTTATTCTCAACATTAATATTAAATACGTGCAAAAAATTATCATTGTCTTCAACATTATCAATATCATCATTTACTTCTAAAAAGTAAGAACTTTTTTTAGTATTTAATGAACCACGTTTCTTACAAACATTTGACAAACGACCCTTTTCATGACAATTGTTAAATAATATGTAATTTTTATATCTACAATTAGAAAATGTGTGGTTATTTTTTCCACATACTGTACAAGAAACATTCTTACTCGTTCCTGCAACCGGAGTAGTTCCTTGGTTCCTATGCTGCGGCCTCCTTTGAAAAGTCGTGGCCGCTCTCTGGTTAAATCTCTGGTTGCTGCCTGTCCCTTTCACTGCCTGGTTTACCCGGTGAACTTGAGGTTCCAACTTTACCTTCGGTTCATCCGCATTTGTATTTCCTTGATAATAATTTCTCGCCGCCTCCACGCTCTGTGAAATTTCCACCGCCTTTTGGAAATCGAGAGTGGTATTAGACTCTTGCAAGAGTTTTTCTAGCGCTCGACACTTGTGCAATCCGAAAATAAACTTGTCTCGTATACAATCACAATTTGTGGATAAATGCCTCACTCTAATAGCCCAGTCTGTAATACAGTCACCATTTTCTTGATGTGCTTGGTAAAACAACATTCGTTCACCCCACACACTTTTCTTGTTCATCAAGTTTATTTACGATTTCGTTGTAATTTACATTGTCGGGCTCCTTAGGTACCAACAAATCACACAAAATACTAAAAGCATTTTCACTGAGACTGTAAATTATGCAATGTTTCAAGTTGGCTGAATTTAAATTAGTGTTTGATTTTTGTGGTCTCTGTTTGCAGTCGATAAAAAGTATCGTAAAAAACTCGTTTGAAAACCTATTTGCACACTCGCTCGACTTGTGGACCTCGCCTTCGGCTCGATCCACCAATATGTCTCGCTCGTGTGCAAAGAGTCGTTTTCAAACCTCGTTATTTAATATACTATTAACATTCATGTTGAGTCTATTATATTTGATGCCTCTAAAACATATGGATTTATATCTCGCTGTAGTCGTGACTTTACTGAGCCTGAGACTAAACTACTTTTCAATACATTTGTACGCTCTAAGCTTGAGTATGCTTGCCTGGTATGATATCTTTTCTATAACGTGCATATTTACATAATCGAATCCGTTCAACGTAAGTTTTTAAAATTGTTAAATCTCAAATGTATTGGTGTTTATGACTCATTCGATGACTAGCCTTTTAAGTAGGCGTAAATATCATTCTGTTTTTTTCTTTTTGTTCAAATTGTCCTAAAACACATTTCCCGTGATAATGTAACATTTTATCTAAAGACTAATCGTACCAATATCTTGCAACATTCGTCTCTTTATACAATGTGTAGTAACTGCAATGATCCGCGATTTCAGCTTGATATTTTCTCTTGCAGCCTCAATGATCTTAAATCTGTTTATTTAAAATAACTTTTCCTATTTTTCTGTTTTTCCTCTCGGATGATTTACTGTATTTATTTAGTGTTTATTTTTGTTTTTTTTTTACTTTCGCTGTTCTTTAGTTGGGTTTGCCTGTAGAACAGTGTGAAGTGCATGTGTAAGTGTTGGTTGTATACATGATGTTTCAGGAGGAGATGTACATACTTCAGTATGTTATTCTACATTCAATTTCAAGCAACAAATTTCCTATAAAGTTACGTCTGGAAATGCTTCGTTTAGGACATACAGGATGTCAAATTTAATAAAAATAATTACATTTTCTTTAATAACTCTCGATTATTTTGAGTTAAATTCATGAAATTCTGTATGCGGAGGTTTCTTGGGACGGGAAATTCAAATTTTATGCACAATTGGCTGTATCTCTAAGAGGGCGCCACAAGCAGCCAATAGGATCCTTTTAAATCGCTACTGAAATAGAAAAACATTTTCCCCTACCTTTTCTACTACCTATATATACCTTATTGAAGTCTGTGGGAGCAGCCGTTTGCGTTAAAAACTCATTTAAAGATGATGATGCATGAAAATTAAGTATTATAGTGCTGCCTTACTTTTATCTAAGAAACAAGACATAACACTTTAAAGACTAAGAACTATTAGATTTTAATTGGTGAATTTACATACGTATGGACATAGACATCTACTGTTAACTGTTAACTCTTGTAATTTCAGAAATAGAAAAACAAAACACTATTATGACGAAGGCTATCAGTCCCCATGAGAGATTAACTGGTAAATTAAGGTTTTTAGCCACTGGCAGGAGCTACAAGAATCTTCACAATCTACTTCTTATTAACCAGATCGGCGGATGTCTGGTTTTTTTTGTCTCGGTTGCTGTAATTCTTTAATTTCATTTGCCAGAGGCAAGGAAAACTTTGATATAATTCTATAAACTCCCTGGAAAACTCGTCAGACCTGTGTCATAAGTCTGATGCCATTTTCTTTAGCCACTACTTACATCAAAAGTACCAGTTGCAACCTTAAGCGTATTTAAGAACAGACTAGCAGAGGAGCAAAGCTTGACAGATAAAACTGGCTCATGTCCACATGTACTGACTTGTCTACCGTCTTGCTTGTATACAAAGCTGCAGCCTATCCGCTTTTTGCGAGTATATTAAATCTCATTCAGTTCATGCAAAACGTGCAACGTAACGTTTTGTTTGACAAATGCTAGATGCACGCACGCATTATCTCTGATATAACAAGGAAACGACTAGATTGTGCTGGAATTTTAAGACGAGGTTTGTGGCAAAGTGTGTACGAGGCTTTAGGTGATTCGTCCCACAATGGCAATAGCACTTTGCCACACTTCGTTTGAAAACTAAGTATTAATGCAGAGTCACTAAGTTAATATACTACAAATAAATTTATTAAATATTTTGTTATAACCCTGTTTTAAGTTAACTACTTGAGTTATCATGATTTTCACTATTTTTAAGTTTCATATTTTTGTTAAATCCAATTAAACATACATCGGTAAATTTGAATACGTTTATAAAACAAAAATTTAATGTTGTTACTTTACAACCATTGCAGTTCCAATAGTATTAATGCCTACTAATTGTCAGCATTTGTTATGTTTCAGTAGTTTACTTTCTTCTTCTTCATCTTATTTTTCCACAACAATTGCATCTTGATACGTTTTAAATATTGCAGATATTATTTAGTTCAATAGTTTTTCTGTTTTAGATATTTGACTACAACATAATTTAAGAAATTGTAAAAAAAATAATTAGTAACTGTTTTTAATAAACTTATTTTTGTCTACTTTGAAGTAGATAAATTGATCACTAAACAATTTTGACAATAAATGGTAACAAAATTTTTTAATTTCAAACCTATATACTTTTTTGGCAATTCTTTGAAACGTGTAATGAAGGCAAAAATCAGAAATTAAAATATAAATGTATACTATATTATAACAAATAGGAAATGGGTGATAGGAGAGAAAAATTAAAACTATAAAATTATAAATGGATAATGAAGGAAAATATTGTTTGGAAAACTAATAGGGAATAATTCTATATAGGAAAAAATATAAATATGGATTCTTAAAACCAATGTGAAAATTAAAGCATATAGAAGTAATAAGTATGAAGTTTAATAATAGTTATTGAAAACAAGTGAAAAATAAAGAAGAATCGGATAGAAGAAAGGTCAAAATTGTATCTACTTATTACTATTAAACGACATTTTAAGAACTATCACACTATTTATTAGACACTTCCAATTTACTTCCTTCTGACTCAGTTTTTGACTGGATAAGGCAGCAACACCTTATCCATAGTACTTCAGCTAAATCTTTATTGTATAAGAAGGTTGGATACTTTTGCATACAAGCTAGCATTATTTTAAATAAGTCGCACTAGTAATCTAACCTTAAAGGTTACTATGATTAGGAATAATAATAAACGGTAAACCTGCTCTATAGTAACTAAGTGAACATATGTTAGTAACAGATCAAGGAACTTTGCAGTTTAGGTAAAGCCATTAAAGATAAAAATTCTTGGGTGAAAACAAAACTAAAATAGTTAACTAATAGATAATAACTAAAATGGTTGCAGGAATACGAGGCACAGGCTATGTAGTGCAACAAATCATGAAAAATTAAATAAAACAAAATTATATATTTATAAATACACACGCACTTAAAAGTGACTTGTTACATATAGATGATAGAGCAAAGGTCAGAAACTAATGACTGCCAACTAAATTTATACCTATAACGGCATATAATATTACATAGAACTGAAACAAGCATTTTAAACTTTTTGTATATTCACGTGTGTTGAATAAAGCTAAAGATAAAAATACAAGAAACTAAAAGTTACCAAAAATCGATCCCATGTTTTCTAAGTACCAGCAAGAACAGTAAACCGATAAATGCCAAAGCTTGTACCATTGTTATCATTACGTTAAATGTATGTGCATTTAGTGCCGATAATGGTAACCACAAGTCTGGCGAGTAAAGCGATTTATGTTAGGTACTTAAACATCACAGTTTAGTTAGTCAATTAGATGTCTCATATCAAAATATTTTGAGATTAAGTTTCATTACCTCAAAATTATTTTTAGATAAATTAAATATTATTAGGGCCAGTCACAGACTGAAATGACCCTTGCAAATGTATTTTTTCTAAAAGTTTTTTAATTTTACGCGTAACGCTGTTTAAAACATTTTATTTGCTAAATAGATAAACTTAGAGAACAAATACTATGTCTATACAGGGTTAACTATGACTAAGTACAAACATTTTAACCACGTGCTCAGGAAGGACTAAAAGACAATAAAATAATTATTCCAGAATTTTAGCTCAATATTTAAAAAACCTTCTTTTCCTATGGAAAATCGGCGCCTATGATAAGCATCGACTGAAATGGCTTAGATCCATAGATAAAGCTTACACCTGTCAACAATATCTACTACCAAGCGGTCGTTTTTTGCAGCATTTCTAAATGCAGAAACAACAGAAATTAACATTTTTATTCGTAATAATACCTGCTCCACTATTTTGCATTCGTTTTACATTTCATTACAAACTGACAAAACTACAACATTTTCATTCATTATAACTACTCACTACAGATAAAACACACTTTCCGTAGGTACAGTTAGATAAAAGGCTTATTTATTATAACAAAATCGATCGAAAGGAAAATATAATGTACCCGCGGCAGTCTTCTCCCATAACCTAGAAAAAACAAACCGGCAAACTATATTGTGGGAAAACATCTGCATCCGACACAAATTTCTTTATTTGATAACTATAAAACGTTTAAAAATTAAAAAAGACAATAAACGGGATTGAAGGGTGATTCCGTTAATTCTTAATTTTCTCTATCCCCTCTTAAAATATTTATACTTAGTCACAGTTAACCCTGTAGACTGCCGTGTCCGCCTACCCAAGGTCTGCAAGACAAAGACAAGTATTTTCAGCCTTCTAACGTCCTTTCTTGAATAAGCTAAAATAAAACTATAAGTTGATGTTGAGTGAATCTAGTACTTTAAAAGTTTACTGACCGCGATTTATAGTGAAGCAAAACGTAGCTTTTAGGAATTATTACCACGCGTACAAGTTACTATTAATAAAAAGTAAGTGCATGTTTTATCAAATGGAAGGTAGGTAAAGTTATTAGAAGCAGTACAAAAGATGGTGAACGTTTTAATTCGTTTTCCGGATAATTGAATTCGATTTTTTATGTTGTTAAACTGCTATATATTTGACGCGGAAATTTATTATAGGGTTCGCTGCTGTGAGAAAACAGGGAATCGACTTTATCCCCTAATGTAATTAATTCATTAATTAACTCAATAGCATAATGAAATTAGAAGTAAACATACTGTAGCGAATTTCACTCTTTGAGAACAAAATACTCATTCATACTTCTAAAAACTTGTATTTACGATATATTACTTAGTACAGTTTATTTTTTAAATTATTGCAGTATCTATATTTCAAATTTTATTCTGTGTTGTAAAAAGAGCTTTAATGAAACCATTCACAGTTAAGCATGTTTATGCGTATTTGTAATAATTAAAAACACCTGCCAACTTGGAACGTGAGGGGCGTTATCACGTATTCACGAGTTAATACCGTAAAAAAAAGAAAAATCCTTATATAGTCTGCTTAGAAATGAAAGAGAGTAATAAAAGCTTATTATGTATGCAAATCGTAAATAAATGTAGTACTGGTGCTTATATTTAATATTTTTATATTATGTATTATCGGTATAGATGAGGTGTACTTTTAAAAAAACTTGTGTGTGATCGAACCGTACTAAATTGTAGCAGGTAGCTAAAATTTAATCCCCGAGAATCCGTCTTTGTCTATGCCGCTTCAATTTCTCGGTCCATTTCTCTTATAAGTAAACAATTTAAAAACAGCATTTCAAAACATGAGGCTACTTTAAACATCATAACAGGGTTATGAGGGTTTTTAGTAATTCAAATAAAATTATTCAATATTATTATTAACATATTTATTTAAATTTAATGAATAGACTTTTATTCCACACAAAAATATATGTATTTTGATAATTCAAATTATGGTGAGTAAATGCAGTGTTGTATAAAAGTACAATAAAGAAAATAAAAAAGTAGGTATATTAAAATTCATCCTCCGGATATTCTGATGAATTATCTTCGTCTCCTAGATTAATAACGATAGGTTTCACAGTAACGTCAATTAAACTATCGAGTTCCCACCTTTTCTCCTCTTCTTTTTGTACATGATGATCTTCTTTGCCAGTTATCTGCAGTTACTCGTTCCAAGGAACTTTTTAACAAAATTTTCACGTCACTTAATTTAAACGTCGTATTATTTCGCGCTACATCTCCTTTTACCTGCGTCCAGACTAATTCGATTGGGTTAAGTTCACAGTGATAAGGTGGTAACCATAGTACCGTTATTTGACGATTTGTTGCCATTTCATCGATAAGATATTTTTTCTGATCTTTATTAAGATTGACAGGTGTCAAAAGTTCCTTTTTCACCATATTTGTTTCAAAAGAAATGTTTTTTCCGGATAATCATTGAATTATATCAGCTTTCCTCCAAGCAGTCGTAGGCGTCCGCTCGGTCTGCCGTAAATGGTAACTGGCATTATCCATGATAATTACAGACCCCGGAGGAATAAGATCCAACATCTGTGTAAAATACTCTTCGAAAACATCTGCGTTCATGTCTTCGTGATAGTCACCTGTATTTTTAGATTCAAATAAAAGTAAACCGCCATCTACAAACCCACTGGCACTACCTATATGTGTCGCTATTAATCTTCGCCCTTTACCTGAAGGTGTCTTGAACCCTGTTGAAAGTCCATCCAAAAATGCTTGTCGAAAACTTTTTACATTTTTATCTTGCCATACTTTTGTTACAGTATATCCTTCGTTGCCCCAAGTTTCGTCTAGATAATAAATATTCCTTCCTTCGTCACGGAATTTTCTAATTGATCTTAAGTAGGATCTTCGTCAACAAATAATTTCATCTTTATCGATAAGAACTGACTTCCTGTTCTGCTTCTCCCAGCAAAAATTCAACTCTCATAAGACGGCCCATAATTTGCTTCTACTGATTTTTGGCAAATCATTGTCCTCTGAAAGTTAACTTAAAATTTTGTTTAGCTTGGTATTTCTTTTTTAAAATAAAATGAGTGTACTTTTCTGCGAATGACATTTTTCAAAAAATCATCTATAACGACTTTTGCCCTCCCTGTAGATGATTTTGGGGGATTTACAGTATCTTGTTCATTTTTTGTTTCCTTTAAATGTCTGTAGATAGTCGATTTTCCAATCCCTGTCATTTTGGAACACTTTTCCACGATGTCGTCAAGACTGTTGGTAGGATTTTGGTGATTCAAGGCATTAAATACAGTTAATATAATAATCTTCTCATTCTGAGACAGCGCTCATCTTTTCACGCGTTTAGCAGGTACGTAATCTGATAAGCTCGAGATTTTACCCAAACAATATTATATCCACTGACACAATAGTCACTAAACACAAGTCGAATTTTACTCTACTGCACTAGCACGTCTTCGTATATTCAGCTGGACTGGACTGGATTGATCTGTCACAATACACTGGCTCCTGCCCTATGATGTATTCAGTAAAATATACGAATGTACACCCATTATCTGTTAGCATTAGTGTTACCCGATAATTACCTGAAACGAAATATTACCACGCCCATGGCCGGTTCTTATCTCGGGGTTTTATTACTCTCTTTCATTTCCAAACAGACTATAATTTCCTAGTAAAGTATTATTGAAGTTTTAGTATTTTCAACCTTTACATCGCTGGGCTACTCTAGTATCTACGTTTTTGTAATGCAACTGTTTACATTAGTTTTTCAGGTGTCAAAAGCGGCTTATGTGGATGGATATTGTTTTAATTTATGGTGAAGTGAAATTGCTTTAGCCGGTAAACCGGTAAACAATGTGTCAAATACAGATGCTTTTACCATCTATACAGTGAGTGCAAGTGTAGGGCAACGAGAGCTAACACGGGAAATTTAAAACCGACTTGTGGAAGAAATGGAGGTCCAGAGAGTTCACAGCGTATTGCAGCTGTGTGGTGTATCATACATGAGACTCAATTATATCCGTATCATGTACAGCATGTCCAAGAATTAATACCAAGAGATTAGACAAGGAGGACCGATACCATAGCCACCACGTCTTCTGTTAAATCATTTGGACTTCTTTTTGTGGAGATTATCCACATATCACAGCTGCCGCTAATAACTTACAAGTTCAAAACGGACAAGAATCAGAAACATTTGTTAGTTTACATAAACTGGGTAAGACGGGCCAAAAATTTTGTTGATGTAACAGCAGGTATGTCAAACTATTTTATTAATTAATAATTAATAACAGTAACGGCAAAAGCAGCTTAATTTGCTGTATAAAATAGATGTTATTTCCTTGTTCAATTTTTTGTCCGGTTGCCGACTGCATGCTTTGTTTTATCAGGTTTTATAGTGGACCAGTTTCAGTTTGTATTTGTAAGACATGTACATTTAAAAATTTTTTTTAAATAAGTGTTGAATTACCTTGTATAGTGTTAATACATATGTAGTTTCCTTACTATAGATACCATAATAAAAAGTTAAAAAATATTTTTGCATTGTTTTAGACTCTAATTTTCTGGAGTAGTATTGTGTAAATTTAAAGAATACAATACCGGGTGTCCCGAAATAAATGCAACAAAATTCTTAAGAGAAATTTAAGGGACCCATATATTTTACTTTTGATAAGTGCGGCCCTCTTTCGGAGATATAGCCCCCTGAAACAAGCCCCTAAAAATGTATTTTTTTTTATATCTCAGAGCTATATCGCACAAGAACCACCAAATTTGGTACACAGGGATTTTATGACATGTAGAATGCGATGCTGATAAGCTTTTTGGCAAGGGGCTCCCACGAGACACTTTTTTGGAGGCCCCCTTGCCTTTGGGGCCACCGAACTTTAGTTGCATATTTAATTTTTAAAAAAATTAGTAGCCTCTTAGAAACTCCAGGGAATTTAAAAACTTTTTTGTCTCTTAAAATTTTTTCGAAAAACGCAGCGTTTTTCGAAAAAATGGCAAAATGTGATTGGATGTATATCGAGGTTCATATGAAATTTTAAAGTGTTAATCGTAGGTGGCTGGCATTCGCAATAAACAATCAATTTTATTCTGTGACAGTTGTCATTAACCATCATCGGGAGCTCATAGAGACAGGATCAGTAGTTTTAAAAAAATCACAATTTAAAGAAATTTAATTTTAATTTAAAGAAATCAGAAGTTAAACATTAACAATTAATAAGAAAATGTGAATATCAAAATAAGGTAAGTAGGGTATTTTCACCGGTTCTGAGTCTCCCCCCACCACTTTCCTCTTTGAAATGACCTTTGTGGTAACGTATTTGATGACCTTCAATGACATTGAAGGTCACATCAGTTGGTAAATTTTATTTGACCTCTACCGATTGGAGGTCATATCAGTTGGTAACTTTTATTTTGACCCTCCATCAATTGAAGGTTACATCAGTTGGTAAGTTTTATTTGAACTTGAAAAAACCTTGCTCGATGTTGTAATACTAGAGTCTACAGCGCATGCTCAACTCCTATCTCATCATGAATATAAAGGAATGAGTAGGTAGATAGAAAACTCATTTGTGAATAACGTGTTGACCGAGAGTAACATAAAATAAAAAAAAAGATGTATTTATGCAATGTCTGTGGTAAAAGTTTTACACGCAGTGATAATTTGCGTCGTCATGAAAGGCAGTCTTGTACGCCCATAAGTGTAGATGAACCTGAGTCAAAACGGGTTAAATTAGATCATGATGGTCAATCGCCCGAAATTGTAACAGTTAAATGTTGTAATAAGGATATACCCCGCACTCAAATACATGCACATCGTAGGACATTGGAACATAGAACAATGTCATGTACTCCTAAATCTGATGGTGTACAAATTATTAATACAGCATTTAAGTGTAGAATAATAAGCTACAGAGTTCATAGTGAAGAGAAACTTACAGACTTTGATGAATTTTTCAATCGAGTGAAAGCTAAAATAATAAGTTTGCTGGAGGATGTCATAAGGGTCCATAAATCCATAAAAGTGAATATGGAAACTTTTGCCAATTTTATATTGCAAACTCGCGAGACCTCAGATGTGAAAGCATTTAATAGTTGCAATAGAACTCTCGACGAGTCTGTGGACTTGGATGATGTTTACCAGGAATTTGTAGATACGATGAAATCTCAAACATCTGAATTTGAGGAGAAAGATTCTGGTAAGTAAATCTTATTAGAGGAGAAATGAAATTTCTTTATTCATATAAAAAATATTGTTACAGGTTGGGCCATCGAGGAAATATTGTATATGGAGGTAAATGTGAATAAAAATAGTCCTCTGTGCGGCTCCTCTTATATAAAATTGCCGAAGTTTGTGGAAAATAAGAAAGCGGTAGTAAATATAAAGAATCAGGATGAGTGTTGCTTTGCATGGGCAATAACTGCAGCCTTATATCCACCGAGAGGTCCAGTGCATGAGATGTCATCATATCCACATTTTTCTTCCGTTTTAAATTTGGTAGGTATGGAATTTCCAGTTAAATTAAAGGATATTTCAAAATTCGAATCAATGAACGATATATCTGTTAACGTATACGGTTTGGAAAGTGCATTTGAAAAGAATAAGTTAAAATACGAAATCGTTGGACCTTTGCGTTATGCATCAAAAAAATTGAGGTATCATGTGAATCTGTTATTTATTACTAAGGAGTGTAGCCAAAATCATCATTGTGTTAAGGAATGTGCAATAAGCCATTATTGCTGGATTAAGGATTTGTCGAGGTTGGTTTCTAATCAGATTTCTAATAATGAACATAAGAAGTTTTTTTGTGATGGTTGTATGTCTTACTTTGGTTCTGAAACTTTGCTTTTACAACATCAAAAGCGAGACTGCAATCATATTTATACCACTGTACCTAGTTTAGAATTGCGTGTCGATAAGTTTGGAAAAAGTGTTCCTGAAAACATATTAAAATTTGAAAATATTGAAAAACAGTTGAAGGTGCCATTTGTAGTATATGCCGACTTTGAATCTATATTGAAACCTATGGATACATGTGAACCCAACCCCGAAAAATCATATACATGTAAGACTTTCAGCCATGAGCCATATTCATTTGCGTATTTGATAAAGTGTTCTTTCGATGACTCTCTCTCAAAATTAGTTTTTTACAGGGGGGATAATGTGGCAAAGGAATTTGTACAGCGTTTAGAGGGAGATTTAAGGGAAATTTATAATAATTATTTGAAAAACATAGTTCCAATGACCCCCTTATCTGAGGATGAGGAGCGTGACTTTGAAAATGCTGTTGTTTGCAGTATACGTGAAAAACCGTTTGAAAGGTTTCATGTTAAAGTTAGGGATCACTGTCATCTAACCGGGAAAAAGAGACAAGGAGCCGCTCACATGAGTTGCAATCTAAATTATAAAATATCGAACTTTATTCCAATTATATTACATAACATGTCGGGGTACGATGCTCATTTGTTCGTGCGTGAATTGTGCTCAAATAAGGATAAAATTGACGTGATAGCCCAAAGTAAAGAAAAATACATTTCATTTACAAAACACCTTTATATGCATGATTATGTTGGAAGTGATGGTAAAGTAAAGAAAAGTTTTCTAAAGATGAGATTTATCGACAGTTTCAAATTTTTATCCACATCTTTAGAAAATTTATCTGCAACTTTGAATGAAACTCAATTCGAAGAAACCCTTAAATACTTCCCAGATAAGGAACATTTCAACCTAATAAGGCAAAAAGGTGTTTTTCCATATAGTTATTTGACGAGCTTAGACAAACTGAATACCCCATATTTACCGTGCAAAGAAGAATTTTACGATAAATTAAATGAAGAACATATATCAGATAAGGAATATGCAAGGGCACGAAAAACTTGGGAAACGTTTAATTGTAGAAATTTGGGTGAATATTCCGACATTTATTTAAAATCAGACGTGTTCATATTATGCGATGTATTTGAAAACTTTCGAAAAATCTCCCTGAATACATATAAGTTAGATCCTGCACAATATTATACGGCTCCCGGACTTGCATGGGATGCCATGTTGAGATTAACAAAAATAGAATTGGAACTTTTGACGGACGCTACAATGATACAGTTCTTCAAGAAGGGTATACGCGGTGGAATAAGTCAATGTTCTGGAAGGAAACATGTTGCTAATAATATATACCTTCCAAATTATAATCCAAGTGAACCTTCATCGTTTATTACATATTTGGATGCCACGAATCTCTACGGACACAGCATGTCGCAATATTTACCAACGGGTGGATTTTCGTGGCTAACAGAAGATGAAATTTCAAATTTTAACGTTATGGACATTCCCGATGAAGGAGTTTACGGTTATGCGTTGGAAGTGGATATAGAATATTCTAAATTTTTACATGACATACACTCGGATTTACCCTTTTTAGCGGAGAATATAATACCACCCGGAGCTAAATCAAAAGTTCCAAAATTGATTCCAAATTTAAATAATAAATATAATTATATCATACACTTTAGAAATTTAAAACAAGCAGTGATAAATGGTTTGAAGGTAACAAAAATACATCGCATAATTAAATTTAATCAAACTCCTTGGCTGAAAGTTTACATCGATCTTAACACTAAAATGAGAAATGCTGCTTCAAATAAATTCGAAAAAGACTTTTATAAACTCATGAACAATGCCGTTTATGGGAAAACAATGGAAAATATTGACAATAGAAAAGATATCAAATTGATAACTCATTGGGAAAAAGTTCAAAAGTCGTTTGGCGCAAACACATTAATCGCTCGACCAAATTTTAAATCGTGTACTATATTTTCAGAAGACTTCGTGGCCATACATATGGGTAAATTAAAAGTTCATTATAACAAACCTCTCTACCTAGGCTTTTCTATTTTGGAACTATCTAAAACCGTGTTATATTCTTTTTTCTATAACACCATAAAAAGTAATTTTGGTGATAAAGCTTCACTATTGTATACGGATACAGACTCCTTAATTATTAAAATTTACACTGATGATTTTTATAATTTTATGAAATCAAATATTGATTGTTTCGATACATCTAATTATAAACAAGATAATAAGTTTGGTATTCCCGTATCTGATTCAATATTGGGTAATTTCAAGGATGAATTTCCTTCAGATCCAATAATGGAATTTTATGGTACCGGTGCTAAAGCTTATTATGTGAAATCCGTGAGTAATGAATTAAAAAAAGCTAAAGGGGTAAAGAAATCTGTTATAAAGAATCAGTTGACCATTAATGATTATAAGAAAATCGTAGATCAAGGTGGTTTAATTTTTAGAAAAATGAACTCTTTCCGAAGCGAGTTACATGACATTTATACAGAATTAAAAAACAAAGTAGCTCTTTCTCATTATGATGATAAGCGTTTCATTATTCCCAACACTGTATTAACATTACCCTGGGGTCACGATGATATTAGGTACTACCAAACCGAATACGATAAAAATTTCGATTGGTTCGTAAACGTTATAAGTCAAACGGTTGGAATAGATGGAGACAATAATTTAAAATTATTAATTCAGGCTCTAGAAGAAATAATTGAATAACTGGAAATTTTATATCTAAACAATAGTATAAGTATACAAAGTATTGTACTTATTGTAACTTGTTTGTATATTTGTTAACCTGAAAAAAAAATAAAGAATAATATTCGTCCATTATGAATTGTTGTATATTTATTTCTATTTTATTTACCCACAATTTTATTTAGGAGTTAATAGTATCACAAAACCTCATTTCTTCCGCATATACAATTTATATTTATAAAATGTGTTGGTATTATTTATTTAATTTTCATATAATACTGTCTATTGAATTTACTTTTAGAATAAAAACTCTCAACCATTCTTCCTAAAATAAAGCATGTCAAAAATTAAAGAGAAATTACATGAAAATCAACATTAAGAATCTTAACATAATTATTTGAGAATTTTTAATATATAGCAACATATCAGATTTAATATACTTTTCAACACTACGCCACAGAGTTTATGTTTTATTCTTGATTGTTCCGAAAAATTCTCGAATATTCAATCCGCCCATCCAGTGAAATATGAACACTGGAGTGATGAGTCATTTATTTTATTTGTTCTCGAAAAATCTGCTGAGAAGGTATTCACCAACATTCTAGAACATCATCGACTCAGTTAAGCATGAGCAGTGTAATAGGTAGCGGTAGATAATCATTTATTCTTGCCTGCTTTCTCTCTCGAAAATTCGATAACAGGAACAAGTTCTGGTATATTCTACAGTATTACAGAATAGGCGGTGGTAGGAGGTGGTGGGAGGGTTCACAGAGTATAAAATGGAGCCGTCCTCACGAGGAGTCAACCAGTCTTTCTGTGTAGTTCAAAGTGAAGACATCGGTGAAAAAGTAAAGTGAAAAGTGAAAAAAATGGGCAGAACAAGTACGGTACCAAGGAAAACTCCTACGAGTTCTAAGAAGAAGGTGGTTAGTGTAGGCAAACCAATGCCTCAGATGACACCTGAAGAGCGTCGTCATTTTCAACGCCACAGTGCCAACCCAAGGTCCAACCCAGGCTATTATACTACGCCGAACGTTCTAGATGACCTGCCAGTGATCCCCGCAGACGATATTTTGGCTAGGGCGTTATCAGAAATTCGCGGGGATCTCCCAAATATTGTGTTATCGCCAATAAGTGACAATGAAGATGATGTGTTTCGACCAAAGTCCCCGCTGCCGAAGGTAAAAAAAATAAATAAACATCAAAGGGTTGAAACTTCCAGAAAATCCTCTGGGAAAGGGAAGTCTTCTGAATTGTGGCATATGTTGCAACAACCAGTACCATCAAAAACATCTACAAGCATCGCCAAAAAGGAAGCCCCACAAATGATAATTGAAACCCGAACGGTAGTGGTACCGCAAGAAATAACGGCACCACACACTATATCGCGAGCTCCAGTTGAAGAAGTTCCTCGGGTATCACAGGAAGCTCCTCAGGAACAGATTCCACCAATTGTGCCCATGGAACTGCAACCAGCACCGGAACCTCAGAGGATGGAAATGGTGGCACCGTCAACGACCACAGCATCTGACGAGGACGATATCCAGTGCTCACAGGTTGGTGAAACAGATGCCATTTCTGCCTTTCTAAAATTCTGGGCAAAACTGAATAGAAGAGAGGCAGAAAGTGATCGAGAAGTTCGGGAGCTGGAGAACAAACTCATCGAAAAAGAGGGGCAGTTGCGGGTGTTACAAGAAGAAATACAGAATTTGCGGCGGGACATTGATGAAAAGAAACGCAAGAAAAGTGAAAGTGAGAGAACGTTAAGACAATTGAGTGAGAGGATGGGTGTTAGAAGGTTGAATGAATAGTAGATTTAGATATAAATATATGTAATATTTAGATATTGTAAATATATATAATCCCGTGTAAATAATAAATTTTTCTAATCATATATATGTTGTTTAAATATATTGTAGATAATAAAAATTAAAAAAAAAATACTGGTATGAAAATGTGGGTACATAAACCTTTAAAATACATAAGTTTCATAAACAAATTTTAAAAAATTAAGTGTTTACATTTAAATTTAATTAATGAGAAAAATAATAGCATATTTAAATCTTTAAAAACTATCTAATATAAAACTAAAAACTTATGAAATATTATATGAAACTTAGCGTTTTTGTTCACAGTTTGGGATATAATCCCATGTAAATATACATCCTATATTTGAAATAAATTTTTATAATCATTTATATGTTGTTTAAATATATTGTAGATAACATAAATTTTAAATTAAAAAAATATTGGTGTGAAAATGTGGGTAATATAAACTTTTAAAATACATAAGTTTTGTAAAAAATAGGTGTTTACATTTTAATTCAATTACTGAGAAAAAATAATAGTATATTTCAATCTTTAAAAAAATATCTAATAAAACTAAAGACTTAAGAAATATTATATGAAACTTAACGTTTTTGTTCTCAGTTCGGTTACTTTTCACAATCACGTCACTTTTGACTTTACCAATAATAAAACATCTCCAGATTGTACTTTCATTAAGGGGGCGGGAGAAAAAGAAAAGAAGGGAAAGGAAGAGAAGGAAAAAAGGGGAAAGGGAGGGGAGAAAAGGGGGGGAAAAAGGGGGGAAAGAGAAGAAAAAAAAGGAGAGCTGGCCGCCAATAGCGGCCAGTTCTCGCGTGGGGGCGGCGATGGGGGCGGGGGGGATGGGGGCGGCGGCTGGGGGGCGGGAGGCCGAAGGCCGACCCGCGAACGAGCGAGCGAAGCGAGCGAGTGAGCCCGCCCACCAGCCGCCGCCCCCATCCCCCCCGCACCCATCGCCGCACCCACGCACTCATATTGGGGGCGGCGCCTGCGGCGCCGCCCCCCAAGTCAACTCCTTGCAGGCACCGCCGGCCGCAGGCCGGCATTTTGAAATTATCGGAGTGATAATTAAAGAAGCAGCGGCGGCGCCGCAGGCGCCGTCCCCTAGCAAATCTTCCGCAAAAGCCGCCGGCCTTCGGCCGGCACGTTGGAATAATCGAAGTGACAACTAAAGGTCACCCCTACGTTGACCGATACCATAAAATGATCGGACGGCAGAACCACTGGATAAATAAAAAGTTTTGTGAAAATTACCTACGCATCAGTAGTTTGTTAGAACTTTATGGTTTGGATACATATCAATATCAAACAAAATCTAATATTAGTTGCAATAAGTTTAATTTCAAATTTATTACAACAGAGTAATAATTAAATAAATACACATATCACATTTTTTATTTACAATAAATTAAACCATCTTCAAAATTAAAAATATTTTAAGCAGTGTTCAAAATCAGAGAAAAAAGTGTACAACATTTTGTTTTATTTCTTTTGTGTTAGTACATAAAAATTAAACATTTGTGAAATATTTCTCAGCATTTAATAACTAGTGGTACAGATATTAATTTTTTAATTTATATTTAAATATACTATATAATACGCATAAATAATTACTTATAAAATATTTTAATGCATTTCTTCCTCCATCTCATCATCACTCCGCATTTCAGGATCGTTGCCGATATCCCGCTCTACATCTCCAAACACCTGAGCTAGATTATTCAACCACTCTTCTAAGTGACCTAATCGAATAAAAAATTATTTTAAGAACTACATCCAATTGTTGCAACTTTCTTACCATCTAGCAGATCCATACTTAAATTGTCCGGTGTTGAATCTCCGGACGATGTGGTAGAATCAGGCAGCGGGTTCTCCTCCTCATTTTCATCACCATATATACTGATGGTGCTGTCACTCCACGACGGAGAAGATGGCCTAACGGGTGAGTGAAACGGGAATGTGGTGGAGTCAGCCTCAGCAATTTCTACCTCTGGTGCTGTTCTACTCTCCATGTTTCTTCTTTGTTTTGTTGCGAGATACTGACTTGAATATTTGAGATTCTTATTTATATGTTCTAGTCAAGTGGAGAGGGTAAATATGTACGTTATTTAATGATTATACATATATTTACTTTTGTTTAAGTAGACTAGATTGTATCCAATTATCAAGATCAACACAGTTTTGCAAACTACACACACATTTATTAATGCAATGATATAAACAATATGGAATAGTTTTATTAAATATTGGAGGTGATTCAACCACTTCATCGCAATTTAAGTTCTCAACGTTTATTATATCCTGATGAGATATAGGTTGTATGTCATTTAATTTCTGTCGGAGAAATGTTTTTTTCTGATGTCCTTTTACATATACTATTCTTATGTTACAATCCACTATATGTTTATATAATATATCATTCAACATTTCATAATTTACATAGCCATCATCATATTTTAATCCATGATGAAACCATTTTAAATATGTGGCTTGTCTTTTTAATTTGATATCTAATGAACTGTATGGAACTTCTGGTTTTAACAGATAATGACCAACGCATTTGTCACTAATAAATGTAATCTCCTTTGGAGAAAATTCGGGTATATTATAACCTTGTAAGTCAACCACAATAAACTTCATTTTAAATCCTACGACACTGTACTTTCCACTTTGATGGTTTAGATACAATTGAAAGTAATGTAACACTTGTGTTTCCTTATATTTATAAAAAAAAAGTATTATGGGACGCTATATATATATATATATATATATATATATATATATATATATATATATATATATATATATATATATATATATTGAAAGAAAAATTATAGTTTCAATTCATCTATTTATTTAATATTTACAATGTTAAACTATATATATATTACTATAAGTAAATACTTACATTATCTAAAAACTATAACTTACAACTAATCGCTAAAATTATTCAGTTTTTGTCTTTTTCACTTTTCACATAATTGCAGATGACACAAGTCCTTGTTAACCGCACTTGTTCTAGAGGTAGCCGACATGATGAACAGTAAAGCGAACATTCTTCATATTTCGACGTTGTGTGGCAATCATAATGCGTATGTTCATATTCTTCCACACCCGAAAGCCGCACCAACTCCATATAGCACCTGTGGCAAAATTTGTAATCCGTCTCCGGGTCTGTGCTAACGAGTACCATAGAATATGTGTAGCAGTACTGTTGGTTTTTATTAACAACGTCGCCGTTCCGAACTTCGTGGGACCTCATCAATATTTGATCGGGCTCATCGGAGCAATCTTCGACGATGCCCTCGTCCACATATTCAGCTACCTACATAAAAATATTTCATATATTGTTGTTATATTTTAAAAAATATATATTTACCTCTTCTTCGCCATCTGCAGCTTCAACGACCTCTTCATTGTCCGCATCACCCTCATCCACCTCACCTTCATCGTTCTGCTCGTGTTCATTTACTTCATCCACATTATCTTGAAGAAGTTCGCCATCTGTATCTTCAACCACCTGACCTTCATCATCATTTACTTGGTCCACATTATCCACATTATCTTCTTCGATAAGTGGTATACCCCAGGCTTCCTGTTTCACAAAATTTCACAAAATTAGTTTATCAATAAAAAAGACATTTAATAATATTTACCTCCTGCTCCATAGCAGCTAGCTCCTCTAAGAGATCCCAATTAACAAACCCTAAACGAGCCATTATAACTGATTTTTACAAGTACGCAAGTTTTAGTAAAAAGCTGTAGACAACAACTAATCTCTATCCTACCTCCTCTCGGGTTATATAGCGTTTCAGTTGTGACGTCACAGATCACATCATGATGTCAAGGTCATCTAGAATATTTCTCAATCGTATGGAATGTTTAGAAGTCACATGAAGGTTATGCATATATAACTATAAGGGTTTGTGGATTTAGGAGTTCATTCTTTTTTAGACATCTCAAATAGTGAACAAGTATTTAAAAAAAATGCCATTTCCAAAAGAATGGGACTCAAAGGTGAAAGTGCAAGTGATTCCTTTTAAAGTGATGAATTTGTATACATGCCACAATTGTTATTGTATGGTACACAAAAAACTTATTAATGATTGTACAGGACTTTGTAATGAATGTTCAAAAGAAAATCGAGTAACCGTAAAAACAGTGGAAACGGATAAATGCAATAAATGTCAGAAATTGAAATACACCAATTTTGGAATTGTTAGGAACCGTTGTGAAAGCTGCAGCATTGAAGATCATCCCCTGAAGGAACGGTGTGGTATATGTATGGTATATAAAGAAGATTGTTGGAACAGAGTCTGCGCTGCTGACAGAGAGGATACATTTTTATGCGAACAAACAGGACATTTATTCGCTAATAAAAATAAACATTTCAAACGTTGCTTTTGCTTAACAAATCATCAACAAATATTGCGAAATGAATTGTTTGACAGATAAAACACTATAATTGTATATAATAAAAATATTTTGTTTAAGCTAGCCTCTTTTTTTACTATTGTCCTCTCAAATTAATTTTATAAAAATATAAATGACAAGCATTTTGTTTCTTTTATCATTTACTACTATCCTCAAATTCCTATTTTATATAAGTACAAAAAAAAATAAAACACATCAAATATACTCATACGTTTATTATTATCATATGACACACATTTTATTACAATCATTTTATACAATATACATATATAGTTACATTTTATCAACATTAAATATCTCCATTGGTTTGTTGAAATGATTAAAACATTGTCCAGTTGTCATTTTAAATGATATACCATTATTATTCACTTTTAGACCAAGTCTGTTTTATTGATCCACGAATTTTGGGATGCGGGAAGACCAAGCCACTTACAAAATAATCTATCACCCTTCCTCTTCAAAATTTTCTCCACCAAATATACTTCCGGAAACTTTGTTTTCTGTAATTCCCACTCATAAAAACATCCTTTGATTGGCTGGCCATACATATCTTCTATCATGTATGTTGTCGGATTTGTTACGTTTATTTTTACAACTTTAAACAGTTCAGTAGAATAATTTGCTGTATATCCCTTCTCGAACACGTTTTTGTATTTGCTTATACGTACTATATCCCCTATATTGAATTTTTGCTTCAAAGCAACTTTTGGATAATTATAAACGTTTAATACAGTTGTTCGTTTTACATCGATAGGTTTCATTCTTGTAGTACGATGAACTCTGTTGTTATATGAATTTATAATCTTAGGTAATATATCAATCCACTTATAATTACCTCTAGCAGAAAACTCTTTATATATCCAATTTTTCAAAGTTCTAATTACACGTTCTACAATTGCTGCTTTTTTTGTACTAAATGTGGAATAATGATTTATGTTGTACTGACGCATTAGTTTTGAGAACTCTTGATTGTAAAACTCGAGCCCTTGATCGCTCTGTAAATTTTTTGGGGAATAACCAGCTTCACGAAGAACATTTTTCATTGCAACAGAAACTTCGACAGCGTTTTTTTTCTTTAACGGTTTGGCCCAAACATATTTAGAATAACAATCAATTACTATGAGTATATATCGATAACCTTTATTTTTGGTTGCAAAATCTTGCATTTCAGCCAAATCAATTTGCCACAAATCTGCAAAATTTTTTATTATGGTTCTTCTCCTTCTAAAATTTTTTCGGACCGGTTTATGTAATTCATTGATAATTTGTCGTTTTGTATCACTAATAAACATATTGTATTCCTCCCTTGTATTCAAACTTTGTAATACGATGATACATGTACATGTATGTGTTGCAATATTCTCTTTTACAATGATCGTTCCTGACAAATGGCACCCTCTTATGATTCAACTGGTTTTGACCATATAGATGGAAATACTAATCTACCTGTATCTTCCGGGGGATGATGTTTCGCAATAAGTTGCTCAACTTTTTCTATATCTAGTGCAAAATCTGACAAATCTTGTAGTAACTTATTATGAGATTCCCAATATTTGTCTTTGTCACTTTTTAATTTATCCAAATCAATTTTCATATCACTTATCGTTTCATCCATCTTAATTTTAATATTTTGAAATATTTTTGTTACCTCATCCACAATTTCATTTCTCTCCCTTTTTATGTAAGCTACCAAGTTATCGGTTATGAGATTGGCTGATTGTTGTACAGCGGAAAGGATATCAATTTTACAGGTATCCATAAGTAAATTAACATAGTTTAATGTTGTTCCATCCTTTTCATCTGTTGGATCACCAATATTTTTTAATTGTTTGCCTTGAATATCATAATGTTTGTCATTGGTAAGTTTGAAACCGACGCCTTGCGGACCACGATGACCTACACAACCACTCTTTTTTCGACGTCCAAATTTGTCAATGGAGCCCATTATTCCTTTGTGTTCAAATTACAATTGATAAGAAATAAACTAGTATCTGCTTTATATATTTATCAATCATGAAATAAATGTAATCAATATTCCTCTAATACACAATACCTTCCTCCCTTAGTTCGTCTATTATGGACAATATTTCATTTTCGTGACCTGAATGACCAGCCATTTTAGAACTCCATAATAATCTTAAGCGATCAATTAATTCTTTGGGTTTATTCCAATATATGTAGTCCACCTTTTTACCAGTATAGATTTTTCTCGTAGGTATTATACCCGAACCTTTCATGGATCGAGTTCTCATTCTGCGATGCAACAGCGGTTTTATGACTTCTATATACTTTTTCGTTTTGCTATAGTTATAACCAGATGTTACATCATAGTTTTTGTATGCTGCATTAGTTATATTTAATATTTCAGCAAATATATTTTTATTTTCATCGCTAACCCCATTTCCATCACTATTAAGAGCCGGGGGAAGTTTTAAAAATAGCAAATCGTATAACTGCGGATTTCCTTTATACGTTCGAAGTATTTTATTATTTCTTGAAAAGGAAATATTTTTCCCATGAAATCGAACTTCGGCATTACCCATGGATAATTTTCCACTATCGGTATCAACACGAACCCCGTACTTGGTATCGTATGCAGGATCGCCGATTCTCACTCCTTCAATATAATTTGAAACAATATTTGGTAATTTTTCAGCATCACCACTATACATAGCAGGACTTGAAGCTGTTGTTATTGATGATGGTGGTGTTTCTATAAAAGAAGGGTTTTTCATTATTGTTTGGTCTTCCTCAAATTTGGGTGTTTCAACCGTACTAGCACTGCAGGTGGTAACTTTTTTAGGGGGTGTTGCTAAATACTGCTGTGAGGCATGAAATTTACGATTTGTATCCTTAGTTGTTTCAGAAATAGTTTTTAATGGCTTCGTCAGTGGTTCATATATTTTTTCCAATGCAGCTTGATTTTCAACATGTCTATTTTTTATATAATTGAATTTCTTTCGAACAGAATCAGTTGCTTCTATTAATTTCCTTTTTAAATCTATTTCACTAATATTATTTGCGTCCTTATCAACTTCGACCTTCTTCATTTTTTGATGTGTACCCATCGCCACTTCCTTCACAATTAATGTAAAAAATCGTATGCATTATGGATATATGTAACTATCTAAACCTTTCCTATATCTACCTTCATGTATTTCACTATCTTTATCAATAACCAGAAATCCATATTTATCTAACCAGCATTTTGCACACATATCCAGAAACTGTTTGAAAGTAACATCCGGCGACACATGATCTTGAAATATATGATGTAAATTCATTTCGTCTTGCTTGAACATAACTATAAAATTCGAATTGTCTCTAATTAGTTGTTTTGGCACTCTAGAATATGTTTGAGCCAAATAAAAACTATCTATAGATTTATGTCGACCCATACTAAAATATGATCTAATAATATCTTGTTTCTCACATATAACATCATCAAATATAAAAACCGAGTTCGACTTGGCGTCAGAGGGTTCAACGATTTCAACATTATTGTTAAATGTATAAAATCCTAATCCATCAATGGGATTTAAAATCTTTCGAAGATATTCATATTTTGGTTGATACAATGATTTGGAGTATAAATAAATGTTAGCAAAACGTAAACCATGCGGATGTGTAATAAGTGATATCATAACATTGGTTTTCCCACAGTTCGAAGGGCCAATCACCAGACCTCGAATTGTTGAAGGTAGTAGCGGTCCATGGCGTCTGTTGTTAATATTCACACCACTTCCTACACGTTCATCGAAATTATCCACTACAAACGTCGCCTTTTGTTTTACAATCCGCATTGTTTGAGTGTCGGATACTATATAAATAGAAATGAACTGTATACATAATATTTAATTGGCAGTTAGCTTTCTTGGTATTGCGATTCTATAATCTAATAGAATATCAAACAAATATAATTACATTTGTTTATTACCTTTTTGCTCATTTTAATGCCGTTCGTCAGCGAATCTAGACGTAAAGTGTTAAATTCACGAAAAGGAAGGGGATTTATAAATTCTTTAATAAATAAACTACCGTTTGAATTACATTTGCCTGGAGGATATCAGTACTGTGGTCCTGGCACAAAATATCAAAAAAGGATATCAAGAGGTGATCCGGGTATTAATCCTCTCGATCAGGCTTGTAAGGCACATGACGGTGCTTATGAAGATTATAAAGATTTACCAACACGTCATAAAGCAGACTACGAATTAGAGCAACGCGCCTGGCAAAGAGTCAAATCCAAAGACGCTAATTTTAAAGAAAAGGCAGCTGCTTGGTTAGTTACAAACATCATGAAAGCAAAGCGACGTCTAGGTATGGGTTGTAAATCTAAATCCATTCCGAGAAAGAAAATAAACAAAAAGAAGAATATTAAGAAAAATATAGTTAGCTTTGGTGGTGGTATTGTTCATAAAGTACGAGATGAAATACGTAAAGCTGGTGGTAAACGATTTGTTTCTGGTAATACACGAAAAGCAACCCAATTCGCTTTACAGGCAGCACGAAGATTTGTGAGAACATCAGGAGGTAAAAGAAATATTCGCACTCCCCGAATTATACCTATTCCGAAGGTTGGTGGAATATTACCCCTAATTCCTATTTTTGCAGGACTATCGGCATTAGGAAGTTTAGCCGGTGGAGCTGCAGGTCTATATAAGACTATTAGTGATGTGAAAAATGCTAATCAACGATTATCTGAAGAAGTACGTCACAATAAAAAAATGGAATCTGTAGCCCTTGGGAAAAAAGGTGAAGGTTTGTATTTAAAACCATATCGAACTGGATTAGGACTTTATCTGAAATCAAATAATTCAAAAAACTTCTAAACTCCCTACCTCGAAGACCTCTCAGCGATAACGATATTAGATATTATGCTAGTATTTTAAAAATCCCATATTTTCGAGGTGTATTCATGCGAGATGAACTTCCTGAAAGTGGCGCCCGACATAATGAATCAGCTGTTTTGAACTTAGACAGCTTAAATGGTCTGGGAACCCATTGGGTGGCATACAAGAAAATTGGTAATATTGTTAATTACTACGATAGCTTTGGAGACCTTCCGCCACCTAAGGAACTTATAAAATATTTACATATAAAACCAAACCCACTGCTCAAAATTTACTATAATTACGATCGTGAACAGAAGTTCAATACAGTCTGGTGTGGGCATTTGTGTTTATCATTTCTTACTAACAATGGAATTTCCAACGTGTCCAAAAGAAGAGCGTGACAAAATTAAAAGGATGGCTAATTCATTACGAGTTTTTTCCAAATATAGAACGCTTACAAAATTGACAAAGGAACAATTAGCAGATTTTCCTAAAGAGGTAATGATCACCTGTGCTCCACATGAAATCGCATGGGTATGGGATAAATTACCTGAACATCTAAAAAGCGACATTGATATATTGAAATATCAATACTGTTTGGAACATTACAGTGACAACAATACATCGCAATCTACTGATGTGAATGATGGGCCTGTTCCACGAAAATTTCTATGTTGTTATTGCAATGTACGTGATATTACAGTGGCATCTGAAAATAGGCTTAGTGGAAGAGCTAATATAGTACCATCAATTTCAAGGCAGGAGATACGTCTAAATTGCTGCTGTAAACAACAATAAAATATTGTGCTAACAACTTATATACGTCAGTCATGTCTCGTACTTTCACATTGTCAGGGCAATCTAGCGTACTAAGCAGCGACTATTACCCTCCACTTGATTTAGATACAAATAGTCGATATGGGTTAGGATTACATGGATTCTATTCCTACAATTCCATATTAAATGTTGATGAGAAAAATAATATTATTGGTTTCAAAATTAAGAACAAATCACCTTCAACTTTTATCCAATTACCACCAGGTGCATATGAAGTAGATGAAATGAACAGAACAATTCAAAATATTTTGGAATCTATTATAAAACATAATAGTAAGGACAACAGTTTTGTTATTGATAAATACTTTACATTAAGAGCTAACAATAACACTCTAAAATGTGAAATTTTATCCAAATATGACATCGACTTTTCTAATGAATATTCATTAGCAAGCATAGTAGGATTCGAAAGAAAAATATATCCTGCAAATATTTTACACGAATCTGCTCTACCAGTGGACATCATGAAAGTTAGAATAATTCGTGTTGATTGCAATATCACTTCCGGAGCCTATGTGAATGGGGAAGAAGCACACACACTATATGAATTTGATATAGATGTTGAACCTGGTTTCAAACTTTCCAAGGAACCACAGAATATTATTTATATGCCTGTAACACCGGAAGGGCGTCAGTTTATCCATAACATTACATTGCGAATATTGGATGATAATGGTAGTCTGGTAGATTTTCGAGGTGAAAAAATTATTGTGAAACTGGAACTAAAGAAATTATACTAAAACAACAATATATAATGGGTTTCTGTTTTAATCATAGAAAACAGTCATCATCTCTACCATCTACAAAAAGTGATAAAATTTCGGACACACACCAAAACAAATCTATTCTACGAAAGAACGTTAAACAATCAACATCTAAGCTGTCAGCTAGAGATCGTATTTTCCTTCAGTCAATTGGATTGAAAGTAAAACCTTAATATTTATAATTATGGCATCAACCAGTGCAAAGTTGGATGTGTTCGATGAACCCTTGTTTGATAATTCATTAGTTAGTCTACATGAACACACCTACAAACCATATGGATCACCATACTATAGAAATTCGGATGAAATACGAATTCCTATTCATTTCCAAGATCTTATTCTTGATATTGCAGAAAGTTACATATATATAGAAGGTAAATTTACCCCTAGCGATCTCACTAAAGTATGTTACTTATCCAACAATGCATTAGCATTCCTCTTCGATGAGATTCGTTATGAAATGGGTGGAGAACAAGTGACTGTTATTCGAAAACCAGGTGTAACTACTACAATGAAAACTATGGTTTCATGGGGTCAAACACAATTAAAACCACTTTTATCGTATGGATGGGGTTTAACAGAAGAAAACCAGGATATTTTGGATAACAACAGTCATATATTTAGTGGAAAATTACCTCTAAAATATCTTATGGGCTTTGCTGAAGATTATACCAGGGGCATCCTCAATGCCAAACAGGAACTTATATTGATAATTGCCCGATCTTTTAAGAATTGTTACATTGGAGAAGTTGACGCCGATATTGAGATAAATAAAATCGAATGGAAAATAAGACACATCATCCCTGAAGATAGACAGAAACTGAAATTGTTAAATCGCATTAATAAAGGTGGTGCTCATGCTACAGTTAAGATGGCGTATCGTATGTGGGATCTATATGAACTCCCTACATTACGAAAAACTGCCTCTGATATTTGGGCTATAAAAACAACTAACAGTTTAGAAAGACCTCGATATATCATTATCGGTTTCCAAAGTACTGATAGCTCTGATAACAGAAGCAAAAATGTTACTCGATTCAGTCATGCAGACATAAGTAATATTCGTCTATATTTAAATTCAGAAGTATATCCTTATGAACGTTGGAATTTAGACTTTGGGAAGAAATTAGATTCTGCAGCTTACTATGCGTACGAAAATTTTCAACGCTGTTTCTATGATAAAGACAATCATGAACCGATGATGGATATTGGAGAATTCCGAAAAAACCCGCTATTTGTTATCGACTGTTCACATCAACAAGACGCCATGAAGACATCCACTGTAGATATAAAACTAGAATTTGAAACCCGAAAGAAAAACTTTCCTGAAAATACACGAGTGTATGCATTGATAATTCACGATGCTTATATGTCTTACAATGCTTTGGATGGCTCTGTACATACCGGATTTAAGTAATCTAATGAATATCTTAGAAATCCCAATATATTTTTTTTAGTTTTTGTATTTTTTATTATATATAACTGTATTTAATATGATGTATTTTTATATATGTTCTTTTTTCTGTATTTATATAAGAAATAAGTTTACAATAAAAGTATAAAATCATAATTTTATTTTATTTATATCACAACAGAAAGACAAAAATAATTATTATGATACAATTTATTAATATAATACACTATTTATATAATAATCATAAAATAATATATAAATTACATACAAATTTAATATTATGTTTGACAAACGTCATCGTCATCGTTATCTTGGTCGTCATCACCATTTTTTTGAGGTGCTAGCTTGTATTTTACAACAACTGCATATGGCAGAAAATCGAGCAAATCAGAACAAAGAAAACTTTTTAATCCTATTTCCACCATTTTCTCACAAAATTCGTCCAAATTTAAAGTTCCACTTAAATAATCATCACATATTGAAGCACCACGACGATACATTTTATAATTTTCTTCCAACATTTTTGTCTTTTCAACGGAAAAGTAGTAGTCCATATCATAATTACAAGCATTCATACGATCCATTGCTATACAGTCTAACTCATTGCTCATTCTTTTGACTGCTGACTGAATGTCGACAGCTTCGGTCCAATTTTGGCTAGCATATTGCATCCACATATTTGCTAATAGTTTCTATAAAAATAAAAAAGAAATTGAAGTCAGAAAGGATATTACACTGAAATATATATATCCATACCATTACCTATTTTACTTATAGGATAAAATGAAGAACAATCTTATATGATAATGACTAGATAGTGTAAATATTTATATAATTATGAAACTAAATTATATTACTCTATACAACATATTTATTACTACTAGATATTTATAAATTAACAAAATTACAAATAAATTTAATTTATAATTCCAAATTTTATCAATGCTTTACATTTAGCATCTTTAATGGTAGGTTCACTTTGACCTATATAAGTTATCGTATACTTTTCCCAAGAAGAATTCATTTTCTCCAAACTGTCTTGTGATATATGTTCTGTAACTCTCTTTGGTAAGAAACACTTGAAATCTGAATTATCCTTTTGATCAAAAAGTACAGCTAAAATGCACTTTCCATAACGTGAATTGACGAAAGACAGTTTTTTAATCAAATAAGGTGTATTAATATCCAATGAGGCAATTGATCTCCGAGCAATATCATTAAAATCACCATTAATATTGCTATTAATTTTATTTAAATCATCAATTGATAATGCCATTTTTTTTTGTTTAAAATTTTTTTAAATTCTAAATAATATCTAGTTAGCAATAAACACAGTAATTGTTCTCACTTTAAAAGATTTTGCCACAAAACAACACAAAAATTTACACTACTGTAGACACTAACTGTTAGGTTGATACCAAACGAAATATGATTCTCTATTTTGCTCTCCTCTCTTATATAGTAAATCTCTTCCATTATACTTCGTACGTCACACTGCCTTTTGTATACATACTCCACTAACTATAAAAATTATAGAGGTCAATGAATGTGCATATAACATCCAATCGGTAGAGGTTAAATAAATGTCACATCACTTAGTACTGATATGACCTCCAATCGGTAGAGGTCAAATAAAATTTACCAACTGATGTGACCTTCAATTTCATTGAAGGTCATCAAATACGTTACCGCAAAGGTCATTTCAAAGAGGAAAGTGGTGGGGGGAGACTCAGAACCGGTGAAAATACCCTACTAAGGTACAATAAAATTGGAAATTAATAACAAAATTAATGGTACTTCATGATTAAATAATTTAATTCTAAAAAGTTTGTTAAAATCACACTGGTCAGTTCCGTAAAACGTGTTCAAAGTGAGAACCGTTTTGTTCAACACAAGCCTGCAAACGTGACACGAAATTTTGACGTATTTTCGTGTGAATGTTGGGAATCTGTCTAATTTCTTCAGCCGCAGCAAGGATTCGTTCATGTAATTGTTTCCGGGTTCTAATTGGTACGGCATAGATGCGATCCTTCATGACCCCCCAGAAAAAAAAGTCCATGGCATTTAGATCGGGAGAACGGGGGGGCCATGTTACATGAGGAGAATTGTTACCTATCCATCGCCCTTGGAAATTTTCATTCAGCCACTCAGTTAGGAAGTGCCCCCGATGTGGTGGGGCACCATCGTGCATAAAGAACAAATTGCGTCTAATACCGAGAGGAACATCTTCCATAAGAGGCGGTAGTTCATGCTCCAAAAAATTAAGGTCAGCATTTAATCGTGGAGGCAATAAATATGGACCGATGATGCAATCTCCGACAATTCCAGCCCAGCAATTAATTGAAAATTTTTCTTGCAAATGAGTCTGCCTTAAGACAAATGGATTTGCCATAGCCCAATAATGAAGATTGTGCAAATTTATTAGGCCATCTTTTGTAAAGCACGCCTCATCGGTAAAGAAAAAATTTCGTATAAATCCCGGATTTAAGTTGTAACGTTGAAGAGCCCATAAGCTAAAATGTCTTCTTCGTGGCAAATCTTCTACTTTAAGTTCCTGGGCCTTTTGAAAGTGAAAAGGTTTCAACAGTTGTCGTTTGATAAAGCGGTGTATTCTTGTTCTGGGAATCTCAAGTTGAGATGACGCGCGTCTTATGCTTATTTCGGGATTTTCTTCAATTAAATTTAAGATAATTTCTTCCTGTTCGGGAGTTAATAAATAACTTCTCCCTGAGTTAGGTTTTTTCACAACTACGGATATGCATCCAATCACATTTTGTCATTTTTTTCGAAAAACGCTGCGTTTTTCGAAAAAATTTTAAGAGACAAAAAAGTTTTTAAATTCCCTGGAGTTTCTAAGAGGCTACTAATTTTTTTAAAAATTAAATATACAACTAATGTTCGGTGGCCCCAAAGGCAAGGGGGCCCCCGAAAAAGTGTCTTGTGGGGGCCCCTTGCCAAAAAGCTTATCAGCATCGCATTCTACATGTCATAAAATCCCTGTGTACCAAATTTGGTGGTTCTTGTGCGATATAGCTCTGAGATATAAAAAAAAAATTAAATTTTTAGGGGCTTGTTTCAGGGGGCTATATCTCCGAAAGGGGGCCGCACTTATCAAAAGTAAAAAATACGGGTCCCTTAAATTTCTCTTAAGAATTTCTGACCAAATTTTGTTGCATTTATTTCGGGACACCCTGTATAACAATATATTTAAACATACTCAACTATAGGCCTAAGGTATCCCATTACAACCCAGAATTATTTTAGTTTTATCACGAAGGGTTTCCAAATAAATAAAACATATAATAAAAATTTCAAAATCTGTGACACTTTTTATCTCGGACACGATGAACATTTAGATATTTGGGTAAATGTCATTTATTTTCACTGTACAATCACCCTTTCCAAGAATAAAAGTAATACCTGAGACACCCTGTATACATTATGTTCTAGTAAAAATAAATAAAATATATCTTATATCAATTTTTAATAAATCATACTAACTTATGCGCTCCTTGACTTATTCCACTGCATGTTTTGGCGATTATGTACATATTTTATACGTTACTTACTACCCCTATTAAATATTTCAGTATGATTTTCCCCATGCACGTGTATTTTACTAGCTTCATCTGAGGATTATATGAGCTATAAAATGTTTGTTGATACAAGGAACTACTTTATTATTTAAATAAAAGCCCGGCGTATGACTTTACTTATAGAGCTAGAAATTTTTTATTATGACAGAGCTTCCACGTACATGAATATACTAGAGAAATAGAAGAAACATGACTATTTTCGGAGAAATAAGGAATAAAACAATTTCGAGTCTGCAGCTGTAGGACTGACATTGCGACAAACTTTTATAGTACAAGATCCCACTGCAAAATACCTTCACCCAAATGTTAATAGATCAAATTGCATTTAAACATGTGTTTCATGTACATGCTAATACGAATTGGCTAGGTTGGCTAATCGAAGCCGGGTCCTAAAGGTATTAATTATGTATTAAAGATATTAATTATAGAGGTGAACTACAAATTAGTTTTAATGAAATAAACAATGTACCATTTGGAAACTGACAAACTGATAAGTAAAAATGTATAGGGTTGTCACTCCTTAGGAGGTTCTCAACATAGGTTGTTTAAACATGAATGTTTATATTGTTGGCGTACAACTTCACCAGCTGTTCAATGAAACCAATCGAAAGCTCCTAGTCTGCGATTTAAGAATATATAGGGTTGTCTGTATATTTTCAGATCTAAAGTAATACAACCTTCCGCGAAAAGTTTAAATTTTGGGCGCACAAATAAAAAAAAATGCCGCTATGCGCTAAAGGACAGATTCAGATCGGTTATTAATTTGTTAATTAGCGAGGTTGCAACAATCGAACAATAAACAATTATATTTGCAAAAATCTTGTGCCGATGGTTTGCCTTAATAAGCCAGAAATCCTGGAAAAAATTCCGGTTCTCTAGAGATTTCGGGAGTGGAGTTTTTAATTTGTTAATTAGCCCAGTTACAACAATTTAGCAATAAATAATAAAGCTAACACCAAAGTGATAAGGGATCTCGAAAACCCGCAAGAGAACATTTTCCAGACATTTTGTCGTGTTGTGTTTTGAATCGTGTGTGACATATGCCATATGTTCAACAAAAATGGGTTATTTGCTAAATAAAAAATTTAAAATTTGCGAGTGTACAGAGGTTAGATGTACCTTTTGTTATAAAAAATTCGCTGAACCTTTTGCAGAAAACCGCATCTCAATCGGACCTCTCCGCAAAAAGTTACAAGTGAAATGCTAATTTGACATTTTCGTTGAATCGTGTGTAACATTTGCCATATGTTCAAAAAAAATGGGTCATTTGTTAAATAAACAATTAAAAATTTGGGAGATTACAGAGGTTAGATGTACCTTTTGTTATAAAAAATTCCCTGAACATTTTGCAGAAAACCGCATCTCAATCGGACTTCTCCGCAAAAATTGTCTATTTTCACATTTTTCATGCTAATTTGACGCGACTAACTTGTCAATGGACACACTTACGTTTATATAACGTTTGTAAAGCGTTGTAGTGCTTGATTAAACGTTCTGCGTTGAAATTTTCAACGTTTATTTATATTTTAACTTAACTTAAATATATAAAATATATCGTTAATAATATTTAAATTTCATCCACAGGATGAAGTGATTAGAAATTTAAGTTTCTTTTATAACGGTTACTAATGTACACAAATATATTATATACGTTTATATTTTATTAATATTGATAAGAAAGCTCACCTACCATTTTAGTTTGTTAATTATGTTCTGTTTGCTTTTTGTATTCTGCAGTGAATGACAATGTTTAGTCTTACTGTGTTATGACTGGAGCTGGTATCAACCATTTCACAATCTCGTCAGCATATACGCTTTGGTACTACAAAATTCGTTCTATTGTTTTGCAGACGGGTTAATCAGTTTATCAGTTGATGGGGCTTGGTAGCACCTAGCTAGCTTTCGCCCCCCAGAGCTGACTAACTGGTTTTTTGCTGATCCTGAATATATGTATTCAGCTCCACAATTCCAACACTGGATATGTCTTCTTCTGCTATATATATATATATATATATATATATATATATATATATATATATATATATATATATATATATATATAGTGGAACCAGTTCGATCCTGTTCTATCTGGAAGTTGTCCAATAAATCCCGCAAGTTCATCATAAATCCTTCCATGTTCTCTTCACCTGCTTATTGTTCGCCAGTCTGAAACCTAACTTGCAAGGACTGCTTCTAGAAGCTTATCGAGCGGCTTACATTTCTATCACTTGGCCAATCCTTCGGATATATTTTATCTTTTACTAGCCTACCCTTCGCTGCTGTAGGGTAGGCCAGTTTCACTATACGCACTCTATCTACTTTCAACTGATGCAGATTTTTTTCTAAATATTGTTTTTGACCTTATGCTCGTAGTTATGCTGGGTAAGCGTGTTGTAGATGAGCTTCACTATAACTCATTTCCAAAACAGTATTCATTTGATAGTTCTTCTGTTTATCCTCATTCAGCATTCTAACAATTTTTATAGCTTCACTCAACAGAGCAACTATAAGTCATGTGACCTTTTCTGACTAATTATTTGCCAAGGCAGCTGTTTCGAATTGCTTAAGATAAGTGCTCCATGATATCTTTCCATCAAACGTCGGAGGCTTAATCCTTGAAGATGGAAGAAAACTACTTCAGTCTTAATGGACTCATTCGCAGACAATTCTGGCTTTAGATTTGTAACCTCATCTGCAGATTTTTTAATACTTTCTCCTACAACTTTAGCGACTTCATTCTGTAATTTACTAACACTTTCTTCTACGACTTGGACTTTACCTTGTATCTCACTTCTCAATTGATTGATTTCCTCTTCAACAGTTTTCTCAAATTCATTGAGTTTAACGTTAATTGTCTGTTTTAACTTCTTATTGTTTTATTGTAAATTGGTTTTCCTTTCGTTTCTTAATTCTTCCTAACTATTTTTCATTTTGCCTAAACTGTTCTTCACTTCCTCTTGATTATTTTTCATTTCCTTTATGTCTTCTATCATTTCATCATTTCCGTTTCCGACATTCGCAACACGGATGTTTTGTGATTCGTGTTTCAGTTCTCATCATAAACTAATCTGTGGAGGCGAAGTGAATCCACTTATATAATATATTTTCTCCAACACGATTTTAGAAAGTACACGTTCCACAACTAAAAATTAGATTAGATTTAATACATGTCATACCAGCATACTGTGTTAGAATGTTATTCTATGTTATTCCAACATACTGTGTTACAATGACATTTTATCACACTGTGTTAGAATGTTATTCTAGCATACTGTGATGGAATATGTACAAATAAGCAACTTTTTTATACGCTTTCTAAAATCTTGTTTGAAAAAGTATAGTCTAAAACACGTTTATAGTAGAATGGCACATTCTACACTCGCGAACCGTAGTTACAAACTTTTCGCTCGTGTGGAATATATGCTATTCTACAACTTGTTGTAGAATATACCATTTAGCATTTTTGAAGTTTCCTGGGTCCTCGAAAACGCATCTTGAACTAAATCGAACATAGCCTGGAATATTATATAAAACGTCAAAATAAAGGTATTACAAAAATTGTAAATTCGAAAGCAAACAGGAACATAATTAATAAACTAAAATCTAAATGACCTTATGTATCAATAGTTAATTGTGCGCTAAGTTCAACGTTTGTAAAACGTATAATTAAACGTTTTAAATTCATAAAAGTATTTAATATGTTAGCTAAATATTAATAGCACTTTTTGTACACGGCGATTTAGTAAGTTTCACTTACTTCCTGTGCACTATGTTTTTGTACATTATGCACCAAAAATATGGAATAAATTCAATAAAAACGATACAATTATTTTTTGGGAAAAATCGTCGAACAGGTCGATTTTTAATTTAAAAAATACATATTTTAGCGTAAAATGCGATTTTCAAATGTCATTTGTTTTCGAGTAATGACGTCATCGATTTTTTTTTAAATGGCAACACCATATTTTTTTCCTTGATTCTGAGAGATCGTTTAATTCTCTATCAGACAGTACTAAAATTTTGCCCTCTTACATAGGAAAGTTTTCGAGTAAATGACGATTGAATGTTAGAAAACGTAAATCAATTAAAATAAACCAAAAACGTTATCAAGTTTAGTTTTTCGAATTCCATAGTTCTTTTATGAATCACGTAGGTGAAAATCTTTGCAAAGTGTCATTGTCACACCGACTTTCTAATAAGTATTGTAAGCGATATAGAAATTATTATTCAATTTAAAGTATTATGGCACATTTAACTGTTACTCAAAGAATTGAAATTTTAATTTTTATCGGATGCGGGAATATGACTAGAACTCAGCAGGAAGTTTGCGATTTATTTAATGAAAAATATCCAGATCGCCCTATCAGCCAATCAACAGTCAGTAAGGTAGAGTCTAAATTTAGAGAAACTGGCAATGTTGTAAATATTCCAAAACCTGGACGTCCAAACATTAATGAAAATCAGATACAGAATATTTTGACAAGTAATAATTCTTCACGATTGGTTGCATTAAACAATGACACTAGTCAGAGCACAGTGCTACGTGTCTTGAGGAAGGAAAAATATCATCCCTACAAAATTCAACTTGTGCAGGAACTCAATGAAGATGATCCCGATCGCCGCTTACACTTTTGCGAAATTCTAATGGATTTATGCCAAGGAAATAGAAATTTACGCCGGCAAATACTTTTTTCATATGAGGCCACATTTTGTCTGAATGGTACAGTAAACCGTCAAACTTGCAGATATTGGAGTCGGGAAAATTCTCATTGGATGGCAGAGGCACATACCCAACACCCTCAGAAATTAAATGTGTGGGCTGGAATAGTTGACGACAGAATAGTAGGGCCATTCTTCTTTGAAGGAACAAAGATATTTAGAGTTTCTAGAAAATGACCTTGTTCCAGCCCTTGCAGTAATTTTTTCTAATGATAACGACCCTGACATTCCTGACGATACCATATGGTTTCAGCAAGACGGTGCACCTCCACACTATGCGCGCCCTGTACGAGATTTTTTGGACAACTGTTTTCCTGGGAGGTGGATCGGCAGACGCGGACCCATAGAATGACCTGCAAGATCGCCAGATCTTACACCTCTTGACTATTTTTTATGGGGATACTTGAAGTCAAAAGTGTACATTAATAAACCACGTAATTTAGAAGAACTTCAAAATCGCATTCGGGACGAAATACGCAGTTACCCCAGAAATCATTCATAATGTGCAAGAAGAATTTCTTCACAGACTTGCGCATTGTCAACAAGTTGGTGGATGGCAATTCGAACATTTAATTTAAGTATAAAATTTAATCAATTGTATTTTATTCTACATACCTCAGAATTGTTACTTTTTTATGGATAAAATTTACGTTTTCTAACATTCAATCGTCATTTACTCGAAAACTTTCCTATGTAAGAGGGCAAAATTTTAGTCCTGTCTGATAGAGAATTAAACGAACTTTCAGAATCAAGGAGAAAAATATGGTGGTGCCATTTAAAAAAAAATCGATGACGTCATTACTCAAAAACAAATGACATTTGATAATCGCATTTTAAGCTAAAATATGTATTTTTTAAATTAAAAATGAACCTGTTCGAGAATTTTTCCCAAAAAATAATTGTTCCGTTTTTATTGAATTTATTCCATACTTTTGGCGCATACGGTATACCTCTATCCTATCGGAATAAAATCAAGCAAGTCACATGTATCGCCCCAAATAGGTAAAAATCAATTAAAATATACAAAATTTGGATTTTCATTTATCGTCGGCCTAACAAACCGTGTCTAGTACCGCACTGAACTCTGAACCTGGTTAGTCCAGAAGTTAACAATTAGTCCACATTTGCACTGCTATGCGATGCAATGTCGTGCAATGATATGCGATCCTATAAATTCAAACACAGAAGTTCTTGTTTGAACGTTTGTACTACGCGCTATGAACAGCGATAGGACGTAATGTGAACATCGTCCATAGCCTGGTATCCAAGACTGGCACTTACGAAGAAAAAAAAACGATGTGTTGTTTTAAATGTAAGCGATTAGACGCGCCCGTCGGATCGACTATACAAAACGTATAAATGTAATATATGTATAAAATACATCTGTTTTCTAGTGGGTGCCAAGCTTGGGTACCAAACTATGGGCGGTACGCCATTGTGGCTATACGCTTAGTTTAAATATTCAGCATTATATAAGTCCTTCCAAGCACTTTGCACATTTCACAAAATAATAATATAATATATCTACCTCGCATTCTAATCACGAGGATTAGCCTAGCAGTCGGAGACTTGTGTGGGAGAGAGCGGCATATTATTGTTAAGCAGGCCGCATTTGGGTCCAGTAACGACTTACGTTGGTAGGCTCTAACCACCATTCAGTGCAGGAATTAGGGAAACCTGGAAAACTTCATTAATTAGGGGGGTAGTCAAATGTCGACCAGTATCAATCTCTCACATTGACCCAAGCTAACATTATCTGCAGAGCGGGTGCCAATCCTCTCCACGAATATAGCTGATATACGGTCTACCGACTGCGGGGCCAGAACCCACACCGGTCTAGCCACATCGACTGATCGTCATAATCTAATTAATTTTTCGAGGACATTTTGTTTTGTCACTATTTTGTCTCCAAGAGAATAAATAATAATAATAGCGGCTTATTCCGAAAAAATTGAATTTTGCTCACTAATTCACTTTTAGACATGGTTCCTGAAAATGTTATTTTAAACACAACTGTTATAATCCATATCCACAGACGAAACACGTGTGTATGCTCTGCTATTTTGTTAGGCTTCATACAGGATATTTTCGCACGTTGATCGATACAATGAACGACCTGTAAATTCGTACAAAATTGTTAAACCTTCTGTTATCTTTTATTGGTATTCCAGTAATCTAAAAACAGGGTTTGGCAAAGCTGCTAGGACACATAACTAATACCAATTAAAATGTTACGTAGAAGCAGTTACATGACAGCAACCGGCAGAAAAAAATATTATTCTGAATCCAGATTATATTTATCTGTTATGTCTGGTCAAACATATAATTTTTTTTTAAATGTGTAACTTGTTCACCTACAACATTATCACGATATAATATATAATAACGAATTATTTAATATGAATATATGCTTAAATAAGTATATCAAATAAATGTATTTTTGGTTAAAAATAATTTTCTTCTACGTAAGTATTATATTTTTACGTCCACATACACTATAATAAGAGCGAAATAATTTTGTGCATAATTGTTTCAGTAAAATAAAACAAGGAAAAAACTGGTAACTAGTATATATTTTTTATAATTGTTGGTGATCAGTAGTGGGAAATAAAGCCAAAATTCAAAGAAAGTACAAAACGTTCAAAATTTTTAATGTTGTTGCTTGAGGGATATGTTTACCCACATCTGAAACGTTGATAAAGAAACATTGTTTTTGTTTTCTTTGAATTAACATTATTTTCCACTATTGACCACCAACAGTTGTAAAAAAGACATTTATTGTTTATTATTTGCTTACCATAAGAAAGCTATGCGAGTAAAAAATTTAATATCAATATATTTGAGTACTTTATTTTTGTATAGTAGCATTGTGCTTAATTTAATTTAACATTTATACCTGTTTTTCAAGTACAAAATTTTCCCTTTACGCCGATGGTCTTAAAATTTATAAAGTAATTTGTACAATAGATGATTGTATAGTTTTTCAAAAGATCTTAATAATCTGGCTTCTTATTGTCAAAATAATAGATATTTTTAAATTTTAACAAATGTTATTACATCACCTTCTCACGTTTGTTTAATAATGTAAACTTTGCATATACTATTGATGGCAATGTGTAATTATACACAAAAAATTGACCTTTCAGTTATATATTGGATAGTATTATTAAAAAAGCGTATCGGTCGTTAGGTCTCATTATACGTTCTACAGTGTCATTTAATAGTATATTATTTAACGAGCGGTAATGCAGGTCATAACTCACGCAGATGAAGTTTGCAGCACGAGCCGCACTCGAATGCTGTAATTCATCAAGTGAGTTATGACCATTACCGCAAGTTGAATACTATACTTTATCTACGACTATAACAATAAATACTAAGATACAAGTATCGAGAAAGAAAATTGATTTGAAAACGTCAAAATTATTTTGTTAAAATGTCAAATGACATTAGTCCCATCAATAATAATAATTGACAGTTCCGCCTTCTGAGAGGCGTTGGCAATTTAATAATTTTAAAATCTTTTAATTATTAATTCCTTTCCACTTGTTAAAAATTCTTTCTATTTTACACCAATGGAACGTATTTATCGGCTTAAAAATTTCCAAGAATTTACTGCGTACACTATTTACATACCGAATTATCATTGTAGAAGCCCAGCGTGATTTATAATAACTCACTATAAAAACTCACGCTATTTGTTTACTGATACTATTAATGCTCAAAAGCAATTGAATAATTAATATATAAATTAATAGGACTAGATAAAAACCCTTATTCAATTATTACATTGTATAATTCATTAGTCAGAAGTCATTTAGAGTTTGCAAGTATAGTTTGGAATCACAAATTATGCAAGTGATTCACCTATATGTCAACTTCATATAATATACAATTCATTATTTTCTACCATTGATATATTCCATATGCCACTGTCTTCTGTTAAGCGTTTAGCAACTTATCTATACATTTTTATAATTTTGCACTTTATTTTTAGGTTATGATTTACTTAGTTTTAAGATTTTTTCTTTTTTATATTCTTTCCTTTGTACACATTAATTTGTGCTGATTATCTGTGCAACCCTGTAATTGGAATGTTAATCCATTCTGTTGGGATGCCTTATTCTTTAAATAAATAAACATAATTAGCACTTGATTCAGGCTTGTTCCTTGAAATATTTGTTTTACTTGACTGTTTCAAATTAGGTACTACTAACAATTCAAATTTATTCTAAAAAATTCCTGAATTCATAACGAATAGAATCATACGCAGTTTTGGATACAAAATATCTAGATGTAAAAAATAACTGTATAGCAAATAATTGTCCAAAAAATAAAATTATTTAATGCAGTTATACCTACTAAAAAATTATGTACTTGTTTTTATAGAAACTGACACAGACAAAACAGTTATAATTGTTTGCTAATGACTTTGGTTAATGGACCAGATAAGCCTGCATTTAAAGGTACCCATGTTATTTAATAGAGCGACGCACACTAGACCACCACCAGTCCGTACCGTCACCCCCAACGACCGTCAAAGAAGGTCGTATCGATCGGAGCGCAATTATGCTGATTATGCTATACCTACCTAATGTGCGGATGGGGACCTGCATAGTTCTACAAATGGTGATATCCATGCAATTTCGCTGGTCTCTCGAGCACCATCAACAACCTCTATGTAGTTATCTTAAGCAAACTGCAAGACTGCTCTGTAAAATCATGCGTTTTGGTGTTGTAGGTATAAAATTTATTTTGTGTCATTCGAAAGTACTGAAAGAATTTCCGATGATCTCTCTGCAGTTCGGAAAATAAATAATAAAATTCATCACTATATTTCCTTCTGTCATTGATGGGGTGAGCCCAAAACCTTCTCTTTCTTCCTAGCTTCCTTCTTCATTCTCTTCACAAAACATTTTTAAAATAAAAATGTCTTTCTCCGAACTACACATTTCCATGTTGCATACGAATTAGATGAAATCTAACTCATCCGACAAACATCAGTCAAAATGTCAAAATTGATAAAAAATGAGCTTGTGTTCGGGAAAATTTTTTGGATATTCATTTATAGGTTGGGGAAGTTTGACGATAGGTTTTAAATCTTTTTGATAAGGTTTGTTTCTTCAGAAGTTGGAAACCGTTTGAATCTATCAGAAATATTCAACCAGTTCCAGACAGTGACAGTCTTGTGTCCAGTGATGATTTTCTGGCGATTAATGTCTGCAATTTTGGCGGCATGCTTATAAAATGAGGATTTTTGTTTTGAGAGTAATTTAAAATCAAAGTTGAGGTCTATTTGAAACAATCTAACAACTTAAAAGACTTAGCAGCAAAAAAATTGTGCTTAAGTATAGAGCTCTGTACACATATCGTTTATATTCAGTCGCCTAGGTCATTGTTAGAGGATGTTCTGAATATGGGAAATATTATGATAATTCAATTTTCTAACAAAAAGTATTTTAAAATATTTTTGTTGCTTTTTCAATAAAATCGTTATACAAGATACCAATCTTTTATATTGCCATTTGGGTCACACTAACACAGAAACAAAGAAAACAAAATTGTTGGCGCAATTGAAAATAATTGATAATGACATCATTTTCCAAAAACCAATAACGTCATAATAATTTTTGAGGTGTCGTCAGATAACATTTTAAAAATAAAATTACGTGTCCGAACAATTTTGTTAAAATTATAAACGCAGTTGCGAATTTTGTTCCTTTATCATACACTATCCCAAGTAGCATTATGGTCAATAAAACTGGTACTTCAATTAAGTAGCTATTACGTAGTAATCACTAAATCTACCACCACTATAGCAAAAATAACTCCAGTTTATGTTAGTATAGTTGTAAGTACGTAATTGAAAACCATTTTCGCAATTTTTAGTGGGATGTCTAGAACGTTATGGAAACTAAACAGTTACAAAGTTACCCAAAGTTTGAAGTGCATATATAGTAACGGCAACCAAGCCATATCACTTACATATTACTTAGAAGTGACAGTAGCTTTGAAGTGTTTGTAATGGTTTTGGCCACGTATTGGGAACCTTTAATATAGCGGCACCTGATTATACAATTGTGGCAGTTGTCGCCACGTTATTGCTTCATCTATAAGTGATTTCCACATTTTACATGAGATCAAAATTACTACAAAGTTACTACTACCTTCAAAATCTACTATGGAGTAACCTTTACCCAATAGTGAGCTGCTTGCTACGTAATCTTCTAATGTCAGAGATAATACGTTGGTATATTATTAGCTTTATCCTATGTGTAAAATGGCTAACAACAAAATACTTTGCAGAAAGAAGACTTTTCAGCATTTGACTACGTTTTATAGAAAACTAAACCAACACACAGAAAATGTTCCAGCTCTTAAGCATTAGTTTTTCGGGAGCATCTTTTAAATATCATAATTCTGAGAATTTATTAATGCACTTAAGCGAAGACCAAGTGTTATCCAGAGCACTTGTTAGATTGCGTCTTAAAGTTTCTCTTTGAGAATAGTTTAAATGTTCCGTCATTTTCCCACTAGTATGAAATGCCACAGAAACAAATGCCTTTTACTCATTTGTAAACACTATCTTGAAACCCATTGTACATATAAACTAGACATCAAAATGCGCGAGATGTTAGATGTTGACATGAACTACATATATTGTAATGTTGAGGTTATGGTGACTTAAAGTAGTGCTGAAACAAAGTTATTGTAGTGTTGCTACCACCTTCAAGTGGCTGGAAAGTTGATGGGTTGATTCTATTGGCCATTTTTTTGAAGAATGTAACTAAAGAGTTAGATATTTTTAGTTTCCGTCACTTTAAGTATACACTTTAGGTGTATATCACTTCAAAGTACTGTATTCGAAAGCAGACAGGTTTACAGATGTATGTTTAAGATCGCTACTTTATAATAGAATTTTATAAATATTATTAATCATCAGTACTATATGAAGTTTCGTAGGTCTATACATAATTATTAGTTTCACGTAAAAAAATGATAAAAAAATGTTTTGATTCAAACATAGGTATATATATATAATTTTTCGCGAAATTTACAGAATTGTTTGAACTGTTTTTTGTCGAATTTTTCAGCGGTGCTTGTTTATATTTCGGAATGTAACATGCATATATGACAGTAAACTATCAATGGTTCTAATTTTATACCTATTACACTATTATAGTAACTATTATTTTCATAAGTATAATAGAAGGAGCAGAGATAAAGACGGAAGGAAAATAATATATAGGAAAGAGACTGAGCTACATACGAATATTTAGCCAAAAAAGACAAGTATATCGAGTGAACCTTCTTTGTTTCTCCAGTTTCTCTTTTAGAGGCGGCAACCACATTCCCCGTTTTCGCCACGTAATCACTTGACTTAAATGTAGCTGTCTTCAAAAAAGTGTTCCACATTTCTATATCCACGTAATATAACCGATTCCATTAGGTTTGTTTTTGCAGCAGTTGGAAACGGTTTCAAACTATCAGAAATGTTCATTCAACTATTTATTGCGTTAAATTCAATGGTAACGCGTTCCCAGCTTTATACTGGTCGAATATTTCTGACAGTTTCAAACCGTTTCCAAACTGCTGCAAAAACAAACCTATTATGTGGTTGTGATTTTGACAATACAGTTTAAAGTTTTCAGTGTCGTGACTTCTACGTTCCATACACTAAAAATGCTACTTGCGATCATTTTAGAACGAAAATGTTAAAATCCAGTTCGTATACACAAGTTTACAAAGGGTTATATCTCTTCTCCTTTGCTGTTAAATTTTATCTAACTGTTGGAATTTATTTGTATCTGAAGCCTCTATATAGCTGCCTAGGTAAGAGATAGCCATAAAATAATCATTAGACTCATATTGTTAGAGTATTAACCTGCAGAAACTTTAGGCTGTTTGCGGTCCGTAGTTGTTTGAAACAACACTTCAAAGGGAACTAATTTCGCTAAATTGACAACCGGCAATAAATAACTTATAACACGGAATGATATATTACGGGGTTGTGCGGTGGAACAATGGATACGTACGACCCACGCAGGGGAGAACTGTATAGTTCATTGAAAACATTTTTTAAGTTTTAGATTAATGTCTGAATGGAATCAGAGTTATGAGGCCTCAGAAATTATTGGATCTGTATGGGTATATTACGACAAAGCATTTTGTTGGTTGGAAAATGTTTTTTAGCCGTTAATTAAGGAAGCTGTATCTTACTCACAAAATACTGTGAGTTATAAATAATAAACATTATTAAAGTTAAACTTGAAAGGAGAAAATTTTAAAATAAATAGATTATTGAAAATGTTTCTTTTATACACGGTATTTTATTGGGAAATGTCAAACTCGATAGTATGGGTCTACTTAAAGGATACACAAAATTTAAATAAAATTTGGGACACGTAGTGTTAAATGCGATGACGTAAACTCAATTTTCAATCGAACGTATTATCTTTGGGATTTGACAGAAACGACTAAAAACGCCATCAAAGAAATATACCCTAATTGTCTTCCTATTAAAAAGCTCTCTTTTTTTCTAATAAACTTTTATTAGAGAAGTTTATCTGTATTACTTCACGTTTAAAAATTATAAACAGTATCGTCCTAAAGAGTCTCAAAAGAAATACCACCTAAAGATCACATCAGCGATGGAACGATCAAGTAGTCCTTGGAAATAATTGAATGTTCGTTGTTTAAAGCGCATAAATGCCATTAAGAATAAATAAAAGGAGTAAACTCGATAATTATTTAATACAGTTGAAACAGGTGATGATAATAATAACTAAACATAAAAATGTGGCAAACGACCTTATTTTTTACCAGACCCCCTCCTCTAAAGAGCTACAGAGCTACAAAGATACATTCTACATAGTACAGGAAGTTCTTCTTGTAGAAAATTTAGGTAACTCACGCTGCTGTTCATAAAAATAAGGGCCAATTAAATATCTACCGACATTTACTTCAACATGGTCTTGACTTTGGACTGGATTTACAATGTGGAAATTTTCAATGGATCAGTAGTCTTCGTTGCGCCTGTTGGAAAACCGAGTTTCATTCGTCCAAAGAACGTATCGAAAAAGGTTCTGATCAACAGTTTCTATCTACATTTTCTACAATTTGAGTTATAAAATTAATTTCAATGAGACGCTCAGTCAAATACTCCAAATTGTGAATTTTATAGTCATGATACCAATTGGTCTTTTAGATTCGTTGATCGGTTTATTTGTCCAAATTCAATTCCCGGCTAGTCTGCCGTGTAGAATTTCGTGGATTTTGTTCGAAACACTGTAACAATATAGCTTTATTAACATTGTTTCTTACCATTCGTCAATTATTTGATTCTTCTGAACAGAAAATACATCTTCATTTTGTGGCAAGGTTACCTCCAATCTTGCAAGAGTTGGGAATGGAGCGCTTTGGATATCTTTCTCGATATAACTATACATATCTTAAATTTTTTTGTGACCGTAAATTAGCATATCTACTTTTCCTGAATGAAAAAACATTTTGTAAGTACAAAAGTTATACATTTGACGTTCGTATTGAGTAATGACAAGTAATTTGCACTTTAAACATTTAATTATTTTCCAATGACTACTTGATCCTTTTACAGCTAATGTGATTTTTAGGTGTTTTTTTTTTTTTGAGGTTATATGAGGCGCTATTGCTTATAACTTTTAAACGGGAATACAGAAACATTTATTATTAGAGAAAGTTTATTAGAAAAAAGAGAGCTTTATAACAGAAAAAAAAATTGTATATGTTTCATGAAAAAATATAATTCATGACCTTGTCAGTTGCTTCTTAGAATTCTAAAGAAAATACTTTCGATTGAAAATGGAGCTTACCTCATCCTATTTAACACCATGTGTCCCAAATTTGTTTACATATATACGTTAACTGTGAATACAGGGTATTCAGGAGGCCACTAAAAACCTGCTGTTAAAGGGTCTAACCATTGTCGTTATGGAAATACAGAGTGTTTTACTAATTTTGGTTATTTGCTACATGCTATAAAAAGCGAACCACTCTCTATAATCAAATGAAATTCGGTAGGGGTATTCTTCTTACTTTACTCAATCCATTAACATCATAAGCAAAAGAGAAATGCAGGTGTTGTGGCATACTTTTTTTTTATTTTGTCTATTCGCAAAAACAACACAGGAGGAATTTGAAAAATCTGTTCAGATATTTTAAAAGATCAAAAATATTAGAGTTTATTGCAAATTTGTTGTAGTTGCGCATTTAAGTCTTCCTGTTTCATTTTCTGTTCAGCATTGAATATTAACTGTATCCTGCAGTTAAGGCCAGAAAAAAAAATGTACCAAATTTGAAATAGTTATCAATTTTGAATATGAACTATTGCAAGAAAATACACCCGGAGAATCTATCGTTTCTAGTGACATAACGAGTACAGAAAATTTTGTTGTGGATAAGAGCACAGGAAACAATTTGACACTAAATGCACCCAAAGGTTCTACCTTTTCTGGGACCAGAAGTTTTTTAACAATTGCACTAATTAATGTTGTATTATAAACATTATTGTAAATAAAATTACATATTTTTCATATTTGATAACTTACTGCCTTCCGATTGGTAAGTGACTGTTCTTACCGATCTGACATTTGTAAACACAACCTTTTAATCCAACCAGTAAATACGTTAAACTGACGAATCGTGCAAAAAGTAAGTGAATTTTAAAATTCTATAAAATGCTTTACTGACTACAAGTGATGCAATTGTTTAATAGTGGTATGCATGTGTAGACATGTGATTTTACTTGTGGATAATATTTAAGGCACCTACAATAAACAATTTTTTGAGGTAATTAATTTTTTTTAGCAACATAGTTTACTTAGAGGGTTTTTGTGATGATACTAAGTGCAGGGAAATATGACGTCGATTTGAACGTTTATGTTTGTCATGATGACAAAACGCTGAAGTAGAATGATGATGAATGCAATAAACATTTTATTGCACTAGTGCAATAAAGAACCACTTTTTCCAGTAAATATGGTTCAATAAAGTTTTGTTTTTTGCATGAACGTAGAAAAAAAAATATTTCTTAGTACCGAAAACATATTTTGTAGGTGTTTCTACAGGATGAGTAAGTTTTTTGTACACAAACTTTAGCAAAAGATAGAACACATGTTTTTAAGAATAAAAGTTCCTATAAATATATGTCGTAGAAGGCTTCGTTTCTGAGATACAGGATGTTGAATATAATGTTTTGTTCTCGAATTTTCATTATAACTTATAAAGGAAAATTTAAATTTTTTTCATATTTGGGGGATAATGCCTATTAATTAAGGGGCATAAAACACAGTACAGTGACGGGGTGGAGGGGGTGCTCAACCTTTTCTTAAACAGAACTTCGTAGGAACTTAAACATTATTATATAAGTTTTCCTTTATAGTTATAATGAAAATTCCAGAATAAAAAATTATATTCAAAACTCTGTATTTCGAAAACGAAAGCTTCTACGACATATATTTATAGAAACTTTTCTTCTTACAAGCATGTGTTCTATCTTCTGTCAAAGTTTGGCTACAAAAAACTGACTCACCCTGTATGGCAATGTAACCGTTCGATGGCATATTCATAATGAGTTAGTAGAAAGGGAAAACTGATAGCCTCCATTAGAGCAGACGTGAAAGTCATGTTTTCACACCTTGATGTGACATTACCTTTTACAAACTCCACAAGTTACCCATAGTTCATTGACAGATGTTCCGTAGGCTGAATCCTACACAAGCTGACATGTATACCTCGTCGTTTCGGTAACGCCTTCATTAAACACTGAACAATTCAATAAGCCCCCGGGTGTGTGTATCCCACATCAGCTAAACAGGTGAGTGTATAGCACGCAAACAGATTATAAATTATGCTGGGGCTCATGGGCGTTAACCTTGGAAATTGGCGAGGACTGATTGGAACTCCATTTGCAAACAACTTTGTAATTTATATTCAAGTTACAATCGGGATTCTCATTACGTGGCAGTATTTTGTTATTTAAAACAAGTAAAATGAATTATTGGGGTTATTTTGAAAATATGATTATGGTACAATGTACAAACTCGATATTATGGGCCTACTGTGATACAAAAAATTAAATAAAATTTGGAAATAATTCAATGACTACAGGGTTAACTATGACTAAGTACAAATATTTTAAGAGGGGATAGGGAAAATTCAGAATTAACGGAATCACCCTTCAAAAAAATTCCAAACTTATACATAAAGCGAAAAAATTTTTTTTTCAAAATCTTATTAACCCCTAATTTCTCGGCGACTATGCCGCCTGTCAGCTGCTGTATGTAATGAGAAACACCATATGGTAGCACTGAGAGTAAAACCTACCTTACTGATACTTCCAGAACTGATATTTGGAGATTTCAAGAAAGTTAAATTATTTTCTGTTTTCTAACTTGTTTACATTATAACTTGTCGTTGTAAAAATTATTATACTTGCTGGGGACCTCTTGGTTAAAAAATACTTTTTTTCTATAAGTATATCTATTGTAGTTTAAAAATGCTTTATTTTTATGTCACTAAGTAAAAAAGAAGTTTCAAGGAATTTTAAAAAGTATGAAATTGGTTCTTTTTTATTTTCAAGTTAGGTAGGTACATACGTTTTTAAAACACCAGCACGTGTAAAAAAACATTACAAATGTACGAGGATTTGACATATTCTGTCTATTTAGAAAACGTATTTGATATTCTGCTGCTGCACGATATGCACTTTCGTCGCACTTCCCATAAATTAGTACCATATCCGTAATTTCCGCGATTACACGAATTTGAATGTGCGAAAAGCAAATACTGAAAAAATAGTAACGATATTAACAATTGTTATGGTAATATTTTCTTTTTTAATTAAATAAATACCCAATAACGTTTTAATATTTTCTTTATTTCGCACTTTCTATTTTGACAACAACAACTCAACTCTGACACACCTCTTCTTCTTCTTCTTCTTACATTCTTTCTGATCTACATTTTACAAAACATATATTTATGCCTATTTTACTTACAACAGTTTAAACTAAGATATTTTTATTAACAAAATAATTGTCCACAGAATAATCGACCATGTTTGCATATAATAATATTGTAGTATTATTATTTTAAATTTCCCGAGGCGTTTACAGTGCTCTGTAATATTACTTTTCTGACCACTACTGCTGTTTGACATTTGTAGAGTATTAGAAACAATGCAACCAACAACACAGTATAGGTTTATATCGACTGACAAGTGCTATGTGCGTGTAACCCCATGTCACGGAGGAAGTGTCAAAACAATACTAGAATGAAGAAGCCCACGATCGTACATAAAAGAAGATAATATTGATTATATTGATTGCCATAAGAATATGTATCTGAAGAATATTAAGTTCTCGGTGTAGGCGGACCGAAGACTGAATGGTGGCGTTGACATTGTAATTTTAGTTTTTCGTTTTTAGTGACAGTTTCAGTTTTAAACGTTTTATTCATTAAATAATGGATGGTTGCGATATATTGGGACATGTGTAGTTTTCCACAATTTTCTTAAAACGTACGTGAAGATATTTCCTAGAGTTGAGAGCAATGCAGTGGAGTGACCGTTATCGGACAAAATTTTATAAATTAAAAACTGCCACGGGTGTATTCGATGTTTTCTGTTAGTATTTATTTCGATCAATTTTCTTAAAATAAATATTTTATGTTATTTCCATCTACGCGAAGTATGTATTTTGTGGCGAGTAATTCTGACGGACCTGTAATGAGTGAAAATGAAGTTTTGGCAGTTTGGAACGAAGGAACGAAAAACGAATGCAAAATACTGTAGCTAACCGGATTAACTGTTATCTATCAGGTACTTAGGTATTATTATTAATAAAAATGTTTACTTTCGTTGTTTCTACATTCGGCAACGTTGGAACGTTGTGAGAAACGACCGCATGGTACCTAATTGCACAGAACATATGCCTAGTTGACATATGTAGCCATCTTGGATGATGACTGATGACATAGGCGCCGACTTTCCGTAGGAAAAGAGGGTTTTACCCCATTTTTTTACATCGAGCTAGAATTCCGAAATAATTTTTTTATTGTCTTTTAGGCTTCCCTGAGCACGTGGTTAAAATTTTTGTACTTAGTCATAGTTAACCCTTATACTATATTTATGTCTCTACGGTAACCATAAACAAAGAAATAATAGTTTATGATACACGATCTTAATACACGATTATCCGATATTTCGGATATTTTATATCGATTTGTTCCGAACCGATCGGTTCGGGTAAAACCATACCGTCGCACGCTGATGCCCATATACTTGCTATAAGCTCTTTTCCAACACGGCACCTGACTGATTGGAAACCTGTCCCAAGTGGATAGCCAAATCGTTCACCGACTTACTACAGCGGAGTTGTATCTAATGCTAAACTGACTGACGGCTTCGGACAGGTTTCAAACTAGTCAGGTGCCGTGTTGGAAAAGAGCTACTGTTGACTTTCAAAATTGTAGATAGTGACTCATGTTATAAACATGCTCACAATTTTGGAGATTGCAACCCGCTATGTTTCTCAACCCGGCTGGGCCCGATTGTTAATATTTATTTCAAACTGGCTTATGAACAATTATCACAATAATCAGCTCACTCAAGTCTCGAAATCACACTTAATACTGAGGTGGATCGTCATAGATGGCGAAGATAAATTTAATTAGTTTTAGATAGTTTTGATGAGAGATTGTAAGTTTTGAGAGATTTGTATTTTTGAAGAAACATTTGTAAACTTTGAGATATTTAATAAAGAATTCATAGTGACAACACGAGTATACTTCTAAATAAACCCCCCTGGAGATAGAATAAGAGAGTCCAGTTCAATACAGAATTGATTACTTTTACTTATGGACGGAAAAGTAACATTAGTATTAGTAATTATTCATTTTAATAAGTTTAAACAAGCAGGTCTTCTCTTTACTCCTTATAGTGTCTATTTGAAAACATAGTATTAAAATAAGAAACTAATAACGCAGCGTAACGCTCTTATTTGCTAAAAGTAAAGTATTATGTTTTTTCTTAAACTTTGGCTATTAAGACTAGTTAGTGTTACTATTACTAATTGAGCAAATAGCGAAATCTTATAAGCTAGGCTGTACTGTACATTCTGCGAGTTGACGCTCGCGCGCCGCGGTTTACTTACCGGTTAGCAATCTCTACACAATTTATAGCATTCAACACGAAGAAATATACAACCCGTATATTTTTCCTACAAAATCGTGTGCCGCATATCTCTGAGAGCATATCCGAGTACACAGCTTTTGCTACGCATGCGCTGCAGTAAGTACGCATGCGCTGCTGCTTTTGATTGGCTGCGACAAATTGTCGGATCCAACTGCTTCATTTCCGGCGCTATCATAGACGGGTATATCCTTCGGGTGAGCAAAATTTCGGGTATATCTTCTCGCTAATTTAGTTATGAATGTAATTAATTTTATTTGTGATTTTATTGAAGTGAGGAATATCGAATGATGACATGTATGAAGAGTTTAGAGCGCGAGGTCAAAATATGAGTGTAAGTGATGTTGAAATATGTATTTCATTAACAAAATTGTACGTGAATAGCATATGTGTGTGTGCAAATAAAAAAGTGGTAAAGAAGTACAACTGTTTAACGGAAAGTGATGGAAACTCGCAGAAGGAAGATTGTATTTTTAAAATGAGTTTTCGACAAAAAAAATTCTATTGCTCAAGATGAAACTTAGTCCGTATAAATGAAATCGAAAAGAGTATACTGATAGAAAGAACGAAATAGTGATGTGGCGAAGAAACTATTTAAAATAAATATTAAAAAATAAAAATCTGGATCGAAGAAATTTTGACGAACCATGGACGTATGAAGGTCATGCGGAAAGCGATACGATATGATACAATAAATGTTAAAGTGTGATCGTTACAGTGACAGTGCTAGTAACCAATAGTAAATAGTGTGTATGTATTCTAAAGCCTTTTGTTCTTTTGAATGCGGAATTTGCAAATATTTGCGCGATTTATTTGATGGTGGAAAAATCTCTATTTGTAACAAATTTTGTCTACTACCTATAACATTTTCTATAATTTTCATCACGAAACTTTCATAGTATATTCATAGTAACCAATAGTAAATAGTGTGTATGTATTCTAAAGCCTTTTGTTCTTTTGAATGCGGAATTTGCAAATATTTGCGCGATTTATTTGATGGTAGAAAAATCTCTATTTGTAACAAATTTTGTCTACTACCTATAACATTTTCTATAATTTTCATCACGAAACTTTCATAGTATATTATCAAAAGTTCAAAACATATTTATAACCACAACATAATAATGAAAGATTTGCAAATTGCAATTGTCAAATGTTGAGATTTTCCCGCCATAAATAATTAAAACATAAGTTGCAAAATTCGTGCAAAAATTCGTGAATTTTGCGTCCATGAGGGTAAGGCTTAAGTGTGATATCCGCGCAGTGCGCATCAGGTAGGTGTAAGTGGGTTGTGGTGGGCAATCGCCATCCAAAAGGACGGCATTCTAATTTGTAGAGAGGATGACACAGGTGGCACATTTAAAGTAAATTGTTAATGTGCTAGGTTTAGTCGACGTCAACTTATTTTTGATAATTTCGTGTGCTTTAATTCTTCTCAAGTGGCACGCTTACCTAAGCGTACCACCCGTATCTTCCGTACTCATCTCTGTGTTGTGAATTAGTCACTCTCTATTATTTTTGACCTTGAGGAATTGATAATACAAGATAAAACTTTATATTTTAAAATATTCTTACTATTTTTATTATTTAAAGCCTCAAAATTGGTAAAAACTGTTATATCACTGTTTCTCCTCTAAAAATAATGGATGTTATGTAATGCAAATATTTTTTTCATTTTTGTATATTTTTATATCTGATCGCATTCAAATTTAGTACGCCTATGAAATGTTGCTCCCCGCACGCTTTGCCCGTCGCACTGGTCTACAAGCTAGCGATTAGTCACTACAATTTCGGCCGCCGACTATTGCTGTGTACTTAATTTATCGGGTGTAAAAATCTAAACTAGAACAGAGATATAGTTCAAAATGGTGTAAAAAGTGGTTACTTAATCTTCCACAAACAGGGTAAATTTCTGTACACCGATATAAATTCAAGCCAAAATTCTTTGGAATCCATTACTGATTAATATATTTACATATGTCTCCCTTGACTTCGCCACTAATGAAAAAGCTCGGACGATGTTCTCCATACACTACTCAATTGATCGGTAGGGGTCATAACCGTACGAATAAAATTTAGCATCGGCAGATTTCAACCGTGCGGATAAATCTGAATGGAGTGATCACCATTCCATGTTGTGTATGGAGCCCTTAAGTAGAATATAAACTATGTATAATAATTATCATTAATAACCTCTATAGTTATAGATAAAACGTTGTAGGTACACAATACGTGGGATACTACATTATAATCGCACCTATGTGATTATTACAAACTTTACATGCGTACAGTAATGATGTCAATATCCCCTTGTTGCGTAAACAATTATTATTAAATTTGGGACACCTGATGTTAAATGAGATGAGGCAAGCTCCATTTTTAATCGAAAGTATTATCTTAAGGATTTGACAGAAACGACTAATGACGTCAGCAATTATATTTTTTTCAGAAATATACCCAAAGATTTCTCTTGTTAAAAAGCTCTCTTTTTTCTAATAAACGTTTTTAGCGAAATTTTTCTGTATTACTTCCCATGTTGAAGCAATATCGTTCTAAAGAGTCTAGAAAGAAATACCACCTGTAAATCACATTAGTGGTGGAAGTATCAAATAGTTGGAAAATAATTGAATGCTCGTTGTTGAAAGTGCATAAATGTCACAAAATACTAGTTATTACTCAATACGAACGTCAAACGTATAACTTTTGTGCTTACAAAATGTTTTCTTATTCAGAGAAATGTGATATGTTGCTAATTTACGGCGAGGTACAAAACAATTGAAGAAGAACTGTAAAGTTATATCGAGAGAGACTCATTCTTGATCATAAAATCTTTACTGGGTTGGAAGTGACCTCGCGACGAAATGAAGATGCATTTTCTGTTCAGCATCAAATAATTGACCGGGCTAAGAAACATTGTCAATATAGTTATAACTGTATTTCGAACAAAATCCACGAAATTCTATAGGACAGACTAGCCGAGAATTTAATTTGGATAAATCAACCGTTCAGCGAATTTTAAAGGCCAATGGGTATCATAACTACAAAATTCACAATTTGGAGTATTTGCCTGAGCGTCACATTGAGAAAAGACTTAATTTTATAGCTCAAATCGTATTAAATGTAGAAACTGTTGTTCAGAATATTTTTCAATAATATAATATTTGTACTACAACATTAAAAGTACAATTAGTGCAATTGTTAAGAAAAACTTCTGGTTCCAGAAAAGGTAGAACCTTTGGGTGCATTTAGTGTCAAATTGTTTCCTGTGCTCTTATCCACAACAAAATTTTTTGTAGTCGTTATGTCACTAGAAACGATAGATTCTCCGGGTGTATTTTCATGCAATAGTTCACATTAAAAATTGATAACTATTTCAAATTTGGCAAAAGAAAACATACCCAAATTTTTTTTCTGTTACAAAGCTCTCTTTTTTCTAATAAACTTTCTCTAATAAGAAATGTTTCTGTATTCCCGTTTAAAAGTTATAAGCAATAGCGCGTCATATAACCTCAAAAAAAAAACACCTAAAAATTACATTAGCTGTAGAAAGATCAAGAAGTCATTGGAAAATAATTAAATGTTTAAAGTGCAAATTACTTGTCATTACGAACGTCAAACGTATAACTTTTGAACCTTTGGGAGCATTTAGTGTCAAATTGTTTCCTGTGCTCTTATCCACAACAAAATTTCTGTAGTCGTTATGTCACTAGAAACGATAGATTCTCCGGGTGTATTTTCATGCAATAGTTTACATTAAAAATTGATAACTATTTCAAATTTGGCAAAAAAAACATACGCAATTTTTTTTTCTGTTACAAAGCTCTCTTTTTTCTAATAAACTTTTTCTAATAAGAAATGTTTCTATATTCCCAGTTAAAAGTTATAAGAAATAGCGCGTCATATAGCCTCAAAAAAAAACACCTAAAAATTACATTAGCTGTAGAAAGATCAAGAAGTCATTGGAAAATAATTAAATGTTTAAAGTGCAAATTACTTGTCATTACAAACGTCAAACGTATAACTTTTGAACCTTTGGGAGCATTTAGTGTCAAATTGTTTCCTGTGCTCTTATCCACAATAAAATTTCTGTAGTCGTTATGTCACTAGAAACGATAGATTCTCCGGGTGTATTTTCATGCAATAGTTCACATTAAAAATTGATAACTATTTCAAATTTGGCAAAAAAAACATACGCAATTTTTTTTTCTGTTACAAAGCTCTCTTTTTTCTAATAAACTTTTTCTAATAAGAAATGTTTCTATATTCCCAGTTAAAAGTTATAAGAAATAGCGCGTCATATAGCCTCAAAAAAAAACACCTAAAAATTACATTAGCTGTAGAAAGATCAAGAAGTCATTGGAAAATAATTAAATGTTTAAAGTGCAAATTACTTGTCATTACAAACGTCAAACGTATAACTTTTGAACCTTTGGGAGCATTTAGTGTCAAATTGTTTTCTGTGCTCTTATCCACAACAAAATTTCTGTAGTCGTTATGTCACTAGAAACGATAGATTCTCCGGGTGTATTTTCATGCAATAGTTCACATTAAAAATTGATAACCATTTCAAATTTGGCAAAAAAAAACATACCCAAATTTTTTTCCTGTTACAAAGCTCTCTTTTTTCTAATAAGCTTTCTCTAATAAGAAATGTTTCTGTATTCCCGTTTAAAAGTTATAAGCAATAGCGCGTCATATAACCTCAAAAAAAAAACACCTAAAAATTACATTAGCTGTAGAAGGATCAAGAAGTCATTGGAAAATAATTAAATGTTTAAAGTGCAAATTACTTGTCATTACGAACGTCAAACGTATAACTTTTGAACCTTTGGGAGCATTTAGTGTCAAATTGTTTCCTGTGCTCTTATCCACAACAAAATTTCTGTAGTCGTTATGTCACTAGAAACGATAGATTCTCCGGGTGTATTTTCATGCAATAGTTCACATTAAAAATTGATAACTATTTCAAATTTGGCAAAAAAAACATACCCAAATTTTTTTTCTGTTACAAAGCTCTCTTTTTTCTAATAAACCTTCTCTAATAAGAAATGTTTCTGTATTCCCGTTTAAAAGTTATAAGCAATAGCGCCTCATATAGCCTAAAAAAAAAAAACACCAAAAATTACATTAGCTGTAGAAGGATAATAATAATAATATTTTTTTATTTCCAAAGATATACATACATATATATAGGAATAGTCATCAGTAAATAGTCAGTAAAAAATAATAAATAAACGAACATAAAAGAACAAAACAATTATTAGTCAGTGTCGGTGTAATTTCAAGTAATCAAGTAGTCATTGGAAAATAATTAAATATTTAAAGTGCAAATTACTTGTCGTTACTCAATACGAACGTCAAACGTATAACTTGTGTGCTTACAAAATGTTTTCTTATTCAGAAAAAGCTGATATGTTGCTAATTTACGGCGAGTCACAATAAAAATCAAGAAGAGCTGTAGAGTTATATCTAGAGCGACTCATTCTTGATCATAAAATCTTTACTGGGTTGGAGGTGACCTCGCGACGAAATGAAGATGCATTTTCTGTTCGGAAGCATCAAATAATTGACCGAAGGCTAAGAAACATTGTCAATATAGCTATAACTGTATTTCGAACAAAATCCACGAAATTCTATAGGACAGACTAGCCGAGAATTTAATTTGGATAAATCAACCGTTCAGCGAATTTTAAAGACCAATGGGTATCACAACTACAAAATTCACAATTTGGAGTATTTGCCTGAGCGTCACATTGAGAAAAGACTTAATTTTATAGCTAAAATCGTATTAAATGTAGAAACTGTTGTTCAGAATATTTTTCAATAAAATAATGTTTGTACTACAACATTAAAAGTACAATTAGTGCAATTGTTAAAAAAACTTCTGGTTCCAGAAAAGGTAGAACCTTTGGGTGCATTTAGTGTCAAATTGTTTCCTGTGCTCTTATCCACAACAAAATTTTCTGTAGTCGTTATGTCACTAGAAACGATAGATTCTCCGGGTGTATTTTCATGCAATAGTTCACATTAAAAATTGATAACTATTTCAAATTTGGCAAAAAAACACATACCCAATTTTTTTTTCTGTTACTAAGCTCTCTTTTTTCTAATAAACTTTCTCTAATAAGAAATGTTTCTGTATTCCCGTTTAAAAGTTATAAGCAATAGCGCCTCATATAGCCTCAAAAATAAAACACCTTAAAATTACATTAGCTGTAGAAGGATCAAGTAGTCATTGGAAAATAATTAAATATTTAAAGTGCAAATTACTAGTCATTACTCAATACGAACGTCAAACGTATAACTTGTGTGCTTACAAAATGTTTTCTTATTCAGAAAAAGTTGATATGTTGCTAATTTACGGCGAGTCAGAATAAAAATCAAGAAGAAATGTAGAGTTATATCGAGAGCGACTCATTCTTGATCATAAAATCTTTATTGGGTTGGAGGTGACCTCGCGACGGAATGAAGATGCATTTTCTGTTCGGAAGCATCAAATAATTGACCGAAGACTAAGAAACATTGTCAATATAGCTATAACTGTTTTTCGAACAAAATCCACGAACTTCTATAGGGTAGACTAGCTGACAATTGAATTTGGATAAATCAACCGTTCAGCGGATTTTAAAGGCCAATTGGTATCACGACTACAAAATCACAATTTGAAGTATTTGCCTGAGCGTCACATTGAAAAAGACTTAATTTTGTAGATCAAATTGTAGTAAATGTAGAAACTGTTGATCAGAAGATTTTTCCGCACGTTCTTTGGACGGACGAATGTTTGTCAGTAATGGTTTGCCAAAGAGGAGATACGTGGTGATAGATGGGATGAGGTAAGCTTCATTTTCAATCGGAAGTATTATCCTTGGGATTTAACAGAAACGGCTAATGACGTTATCAATTATATTTCTTCTAGAAACATACCCAAATTTTTTTCCTATTAGAAAGCTCTGCTTTTTTAATAAACGTTTATTAGAGAAATTTTTCTGGATTGCCGTTTAAAAGTTATACGCAATATTGTCCTAAACAGTATCAAAACAAATACGACCTAAAAATCACATTAGCGGTGAAAGAATCACGTAGTCGTTGAAAAATAATTGAATGTTCGTTGTCTAAAGTGCATAATTGCCATTAAAAATAAATAAAAGGATTAAACTCGATAACTCTTTAATACAGTTAAAACAAAAGTTGATGATAACAATAACTAAACTTAAAAAATGAGGCAAACGTCCTCATACTACATACATATCACAATCTATTCTCTATATGACCTCCTCTCAATTCAGGGCACATATCTAATGTTCATCTTAATATTTATATTTATATTATTGTTTCATTAATCCCAATCCGTTTTTCTGGGAAAGTGTTATATAAATATTGGTGCACAATTCCAGCCTTGTGGGGTGGAGCTCCCTCGTGCTCAAACCATAAGTTTCTCCTTAGTTGCAAAGGTACATTCTCTAGAGCGCGGGAAGTTGTTCTTGTAGAAAATTTAGGTAGCTCACGCTGTTCATAAAAATAAAGCAATGGACCAGTAATATTTGTTGAGCCTGTTTGGCAAACCATTACTGACAAACTTTCGTCCGTCCAAAAAACGTGCGGAAAAATGTTCTGAACAACAGTTTCTACATAATACGATTTGAGCTATAAAATTAAGACTTTTCTCAATGTGACGCTCAGGCAAATACTCCAAATTGTGAATTTTGTAATTGTAATACCAGTGACTTGCAATAGTCCAGCGCTAAATCGGTCTCTGAGAGCTAAACGTCGCAACTGATCTTCACAGTCTGTGGTTCCCTTACGACGGCAAGTGCCTCCCGCTCTGTGTCCACGGCCTTTCTTAGTCTACGCCTGGTTACGCCGTACTATGGTACGTAAGGATCTGTTAGTCCTTCTAGACATTTCTTTCACCGACAAACCTGCCTTGCACAACCCAATAATCCATCCCCTCTCCATTGGTCTTTAAAATTCGCTGAACGGTTGATTTATCCAAATTCAATTCTCGGTTAGTCTGTCCTATAGAATTTCGTGGATTTTGTTCGAAATGCAGTTATAGCTCTATTGACAATGTTTCTTAGCCTTCGGTCAAATATTTGATGCTGAACAGAAAATGCATCTTCATTACGTCCAACCCTGTAAAGATTTTATGATAAAAAATGAGGCGCTCTCGGTATAACTCTACAGCTCTTCTTGAATTTTTTTGTGACTCGCCGTAAATTAGCAACATATCAACTTTTTCTGAATAATAAAACATTTTGTAAGCATAAAAGTTATACATTTCACGTTCGTAATGAGTAATAACAAGTATTTTGTAACATTTATGCACATTCAACAACGAGCATTCAATTATTTTCCAACGACTATTTGATCCTTCCACCACTAATGTGATTTTCAGGTGGTATTTCTTTCTAGACTCTTTAGGACGATATTGCTTATAACTTCAAAACGGGAAATAATACAAAAAGAAAAGGTTATTAGAAAAAAGAAAGCTATTTAACAAAACAAAAATTTGGGTATATTTCTGGAAAAATATAAATGATGACGTCATTAGTCGTTTCTGTCAAATCCTTAAGATAATACTTTTGATTAAAAATGAAGCTTGCCTCATCCCATTTAACATCACGTGCCCAAATTTTATTTAAATTTTTTGTATCCTGACAGTAGGCCCATACTATCGAGTTTCAAACACTCTGTACACTGTACCTTCCTTACGGAGCCACAAATATGTAATAATTATTTACTCAACAAGAGGATATTGACATTATTACTGTACGCATGTGAAGTTTGTAATAATCACATAAGTACTGTTATAATGTACTCGTAGTATCCCACGTATTGCATACCTACAACGTTTTATCTACAAGTGTCGAGGCTGTTAATAATAATAATTATTAATATTATTATGTACATTATTATATATTCTACATAGCTAATGTGCTTCAAACCACTGACTTGCAATAGTCCAGTTGCTAAATCGATCTCTGAGACCGTAACTGATCTTCACACTCTGTGGTTCCCCTACGACGGCGAGTGCCTTCCGCTCTGTGTCCACGGCCTTCCTTAGTCTACGCCTGGTTAGACCGTACTATGGTACGTAAGGATCTGTTAGTCCTTCTAGACATTTCTTTCATCGACAAACCTACCTCGCACAACCCAATAATCCGTCCCCTCTCTAAGTCAGTAAGCTGGGAAATCTGTAGAAAATCTACGTACTCTGGGGATAATAAAAAAATATCGTTTGCAACAGACTTCACAGAACTTGTAACACAAATGTGGAAAAATTTTAAAACAGAATACTACGGTCGTATGCATATAGTACGATCTACGCACAAATCTAAGAGATAAACCTGAAATTCTCATCAAATCATTTTTTACTTTTATCGAGAGAAAAAAATATCTAAATTAAATGAAATTAGGTTTATTTTTGCAGCAGTTGGAAATGGTTTGAAGCTGTCACAAATATTCGACAGTTAAGTTAAGAACGCGTTACCGTTGAATAGAACGCAATAAATAGTTAGTCGGACGTTTATGATAGTTTCAAACCGTTTTCAACTGCTACAAAAACAAACCTATTTTATGGATGTTTACCTCTGTTATGTAGTACAATTGTTGATTGTAAAGCAACCATTAAGTGTATATGGCAAGTAACATTTTACAGCATTTCTGATTAATTCCACATAAAAGCGCGAATGGTTACTCCGAAAGACAATTATCCTCGGAATTTAACCAAATAAAATGACAGATTCAACTTCCTGTTAACTGGTGTGGTCACGCTGAGAAGTTACAAGTATTTGTCTAACTTTAAATGAAATTTGAACTGTCCCTCTAATTGGTTAGTAGTCATGCAACACACAAAGTTTTGGTTTGAATTCTTTCAGGGAAGTCCTTCCGAGAAAATAGAGAATGACCATTTCCGCATTTCTCTAAGTTTGCTGGATGCTTAACTTTGTTCCCAGTTATGTATAATTTTAATTAAAGGAAACTAATCAGAAGCAGAAAGTGGAAAATGTAGGAAAATAGTTACGTCACATTGTTATCTATAAACGCGGAAAATTGTAGATAGTGTAATTTGTATGCCGTCACTATTTCTATTTTAATGATATTAAAAAGGGGTAAAATGTTTTAATTTCTTAATAAATAATTGTTATAAATATTGAAAATCAAACCAGGTCTATAAATAGGTCCATGGTATTTGAAATACACATATTTTTGCCATAATAAAATATTTTATCTCAAATTCCGCTTTGGAGTTATTTTCTAGTGTGCAATTTATGATGAGTAAAATTGCCGTGCTGGTAGTTTTACTATGGCTTTTTTATACGTTTTACACACAATGTTTTAAAATTGCTAATATTATAATAAAATATACTAAATTTGTGTAATATTTACCAGGATGTGTTAATAGTACACCATCTTGTGTAAACTTAACACATCTCTGTGGTCTATATCCCTACTCTTGACAGGTTGAGCACAACTGCGCAGCTGCAGTATATTAACTGCTTGAACATGCGTCATGTTAGTCGTGTTCAGTTACCTATCATTCGCTATGTTCAAATGGAGAACATTTGAATTGAGGTTTTTTTAAAGGAAATGGTAAGTATTTACCTAACTATAACAAATATTGCTGATAATTGTGAGCTAAAACTAATTATGACTATTATAACTTTAAAAATATTAGGAGTTCACCCTGTCGTTTTTGATTACTCTGTATTTTGATTTTCTTGTAACTTTAGAGAAAGAAAATTACATATTCAGATTACTACCAGTTAATTTTCACATTATGTAGGGCTAAATACATCTTTGTATAATGTTTGTTGTTTAGTTGTTTACGATTTACTAAAACTAATAACGTTTTAGTCCTTTATTAAAAAATGTACTACTACTACTACCAATACTGCTGATTTTGTTAAATATTTTGTTAGAAAACTTGGTTATTGCTCATTTGAACTTAATTATATATTTTTAATAAAATCGTAAAAAGAATATATTTTATTTCATTATTACTGTAACACCATAATTGTACCTACCTACCTTCCACCTACCGTTTTAGTTTATTAATTATGTTCCTGTTTGCTTTTGGAATTATAATTTTTGTTATGTTATATATTTTGACGTTTTCTAGAACATTGCAGGCCTATATTCGATGCATTCTCGACGAATGGGAAAACTTTAAGCAGACAGGAACATAATTAACAAATTTGCAAAGAGTTGGTTCCTCTAGTGGGTTTTTAGATCGAGAATAATAAAACAACAATGTTGAATATCAAGCTAACATTTCGAAAAATTTATTTTTTTATAATTAACAAACTAAAAAGGTAGCTAAGCTTTCATTAACATATGAAGCCGTAAAGTCTATAGGTACCTTTAATGATACAAATAACACTGAAATGTGTAAAAGTTACACATAACATTTGTTATATTGACACAGTGTGGACCTCAATTAACACAGTATTGTGTTAAATGTGTAATTATTTTTTTACAGTGTACAGCTTTCTTAATTAACATATTTTTTGACGAAAAATGAAAAAGATTTTAACATTGGTTGTCTCAAATAATAGTTGTCTAAATATAAAGTATTTATATTTTTCACAAAGTTGCTACTTCCAGTTGTATCATGGTCACTAGATATAAAGTATTGTAAAATAGTGGTAATTAAACAATTTAGATTATTAGAAAGACTTAGAACCTTTCATTTGAAAATTACGTTAACATTAAAACATATTCATATTGACTTCATTGACAAAAAATAATTCTTCTTATCGTTTTTAACGTGACATTATTTAATGGTTTTAAAATTCTGTATTATAATTAAAATACGATAATATTGAATACTCGGCTATATACCCAGTATTTCATTTGTTTTTTTTTTATCCCGCACTCCACAGTATTTTTTTAACCCGCCTCCACAGAGCTTGTTTTACGACAGGAAGGAATGTAAGCTGTAGGCTGTAGGCTAAAGGCTGTAAGGAATGCCAAAAGCTGTTTTGCATGTTCATCTGCTTTCTCATTTTCTTCAATTCCTTCGTGTTCTGCTTATATTGATTTGAAATGTATTACAGCGTAGTAGGGAAAATTTAAATAGTAACAATGAATAACACACACTATGTTCTGAATTTTTCCATTTACTGTGCAAAGCTTGTCATCTCTTTTAACCTGAACGTAACCAACAGGATTACAGCCGTAATTTTTACGAGCGGATATATGTTCTAAACAGATAGATAAGTTACATTTAACAATATGTAATCGTAAATTCACCACATCGCCACTAATACTTATTGCAATGATAATAACGAAAGAAAGACATACCTGCTTGCTTTGATTCCCCGTATTTCTGCACTATTGATTGTGCTTGCACAAAACCCGCTTCCGTCATCGTTTGCACAGCACAGTATTTACACAACCCAAAAACGCCACGAAAAACGCAAAAACGTAAGAAACAAATACTTATTTACATAACGAACACCGTAACATTACACATATATCTACGGAAACATGAGCAAGATGGCCGCGCTAAGCGCATGTGATTTCACAACAATGCTATCGCTCTGTTTTTTCCAGTAAACTTTTATTAGAGATATTTTTATGTATTACTTCCGTTTTAAACGTTATAAGTAATTTCATCCTAAAGAGTCTCAAGCGAAATACTACCTAAAAAATCACATTAACGATGCAAGGATCAAGTAGTCGTTGGAGAATAATTTTGAATTAAATATTGTTCATGCAAAAAACAAAACTTTATTGAACTATATTTAGTGGAAAAAGTGGTTCTTTATTTCACTAGTGGAATAGAATGTTTATTGCATTCATCTGTCATTCTACTACAGCGTTTTGTCATCATGACAAACATTAACGTTCAAATTGACGCCATATTTTCCTAGACTTGGTGTCATCTAAATAACACATTTTTTGGTTTTTGCATGTACATAGAAAAAATATTGTATGCAACTCGTACAAAAAGTGTTTATTGCACTCGACGTGTTGTACTTCTCGTCCTGACGACCTCGTTGGACAATTTCATGTCGCGTTCAATAAACACTTACTTTTTGTACTTGTTGCATAAATAAGTATTAAAATGCATAAATGTCACAAAATACTTGTCATTACTCAATACGAACGAAAAACGTATAACTTTTGTGCTTACAAAATTTTTTCTCATTCAGAAAATTTTAATATGTTGCTAATTTACGGCGAGTCACAAAAAATTCAAGAAGAGCTGTAGAGTTATATCGAGAAAGGTACCCAGAGCGCGTTATTCCTGAGCACAAAACCTTTACAAGATTGGAGGCGACTTTGCGACGAAATAAAGATACATTTTCGATTCAGAAGAATCGAATAATTGACCGAAGCGTAAGAAACAATGTTAATACAACTAGACTGTTACAGTATTACGAACAATATGCTCGAAATCATATACCACAAGGTTAGCTGAAAATAGAATTTGAATAAATCAACCGTTCAAGGAATTTTAAAGATCAGTGAGTATCATGACTACACAATTCACAATTTGGAGTATTTGTCTGAGCGTTGCATTGAAACCAGACTTAATTTTACAGTTCAATTGTAAAAACTATTGATCTGATTTTTGGACGGACGAAAGTCGGTTTATCAGTAATTGTTTGCCAAAGAGACACAACGAACACTACTGGTCCATTGAAAATCCCCACATTGTAAATCCAGTACAAAACCGGGGTCATTTTAGAGGAAATGTATGGTGCGGCATCATCGGTAGGCATTTAATTAGGCCTTAGTCTTATATACACATACATACACTGAACAGCGTGAGTTATCTAAATTTCCCACAAGAAGAAGTTCCTGCACTTCTTGAGAATGTGCCTTTGCAGTTATGGAGAAACCTATGGTTTCATCATGACGAAGCTCAACCCCACAAGGTCAGGATTGTGCAGCAATATTTTGAAAACACTTTCCCAGAAAAATAGATTGGAATTAATGAACTTATTCAGTGACCCGAAAGGTCACCAGATCTAGCACCTCTCGATTTTTTTTATGGGAATTTAAAAAAATGAGGTTTACAAAACACCTTTGCGAGATATTAATCTTTTGAAAGGAAAAATCACAAACTCTTGTAATTTATTTATTTATTTATTTACTTATTTATTTAAACAGTACACTGCCCGACAGATCAAGGTCCAGTTACAGGGCAGGAAAAAAAGAATTAAAGATAACGTTTTACAACAAAAATAAATCACAATATAACAGTGATGGACAAACAAATTACAAACATATAACCTACTTACTGACAAATATTTATGAGCATATCTTTACATCTAGTTACCGAGAGTAAGTTTTTTAATTACTGATAATTTACAGTTATAAATATCAAAATTATTATGAAAGGAATTATAGTTGTCACAAATTCTAAAAAGAGGGGAACATTTTTGAATATTTCTCCGTGGAGGCAAATAAAATGGTAGGTTAGTACGAGATGAAAGTCTAGGTATACGAAAATTTAGTAACAACAATATAGAAGGACAATCAATTGTGCTGTGTAAGATCTTATACAAAAAAACCAACTGTGCTAGTTCTACGCGATTCCAGACTTTGAAATGAGAATCTAATTAATAATTCATTCTGTGGGACACCAACCTCTGGATAAATACCATCCTCTCTGTACGCCGTAGCCTTCAGGAAACGTCTCTGAATTCTCTCCATACCTTGTATGTGAATGTTATATTGAGGAGACCAGATGACAGATGCATATTCTAATTTAGTTCTAACAAAAGTCTCATATAATAGTTTTAATGTATCGAAATTACGAAAATCACGTGAGGAACGCAAAACAAAACCAAGAACTCTAAAGCTTTCTCTTGTAATGGCACTTACATGATTTGAGAATGATAATTTACTATCAAAAATTACACCCAAATCCCGAAAACTCTCAGATCTATTTAGAATAGCGTAATCGATGCTATATTCAAACTTTACCAATTGCTGCTTAATGGAGTAGGTAACGACATTGCATTTACTAATGTTAAGCTGTGGTTTGTTATTATAGCACCAATTAATCATTCTGTTCAACGCATCTTGTAATTGCACACAATCATCAAAATTATCAATTTTGTTATATAATTTCATATCATCAGCATATAGTAGGCAAGTAATGTTTAACATCACTGACTATGTCATTAATAAAAATATTGAAGAAGAGAGGTCCAAGAACAGACCCCTGCGGGACACCAGAAGTTGATATGAACTTATTCGATCGTTGACCACGGTATTCCACAAAGCTTGTTCTATCTAATAAGTAAGACAAACAAAATTCTAATAAATTCGTTGAAAATCCAATGGTGTTTAGCTTGGAGAGTAAGATAGCATGATCAAGTCGATCAAAAGCTTTTGTAAAGTCAGTGTAAATGACATCTACTTGGGAGTTATCATCGATTGCGTTAAATATGTATTGCGTCACACAGAATAGATTTCTCGAAGTGGATCTGCCTCTGAAAAATCCATGTTGGTGTTCAGAAATATGTTTCTTTACATAAGAAAAGGTAGACTCATATAAGAGAAATTCATATGCCTAAAGTTATTAATAATTGTTATTGGTCTATAATTCTCAATTTTATTCTTTTCTCCTTTCTTGAACACAGGGATTACTTTCGAATGTTTTAATACAGTAGGAAATATACTTAGTTTAATAGATAAATTAAACAATATTGTAAGAGGTGTAGCAAATACTGAAGCACAATCGTGTAATAAGAAAGCTGGAAGCTTATCCGGTCCCATGATATTTTTAGGTTTGATTTTTTTCAGGGTAATCTTCACCTCCATTTCCGTAAATTTATTGAGCTGGAAAATATCCGCACAGGTGTTATTAGTTAACGATTCAATGAATGGATGACTAGAGTCAACAAAAGAATTATTGAAATATTCCGCAAAAACTTTTACCAACTCCTCATTACCTTCATATCAATTGTTTTTGTAATACATAGTATTTGGTAAGGTGTTATTCGTTTTTTTTTATATTTATGAAATACCAGAATTTATTCGGGTTGAGCTTTACACTACGCTCGACATTATGACAGTACCTTTGATATTCGACAATGACTTCATTTTTTATATACGTTGTTAGAAACCGAAATTCCTGATGTGCTAGAGGATCATTGAAATTTTTATAGTCACCTAGCGCTTTATGTTTAAGTTTAATACTCTTAATAATGTTGGATGTAAACCATGGCGGATAAGACTTGCCTTTTGTTACACTTTTGGGTACAAAAGTGTTAAGTATTTCATACAGTTTTTCATAAAACTTATTAAATCCTTCATTTACGTAAGTAACTGATAAGAAAGTCCAGTCAATCAATGCCAATTCCGTATAAAGGTCAACCAAATTCGTCTTACGTAAGTTATAATAGTCCAAATTTACTTGTTCATTTCTACATTTAATTCTTTTTTGTATGTCAAATGAAATCACAATTGAAGGATGAAGTAAATGCTCAGGAATTAGCACATCGACAGCTCTATATACGACACAATTTATGTTAGACAATACCAGATCCATATTGTTCAAACTCTAAGAAATGACAAAAATTTAACAACGAATTAATACAATTAGTAGGGTTAGATGTTTGTAGGTAGGTCGAATATTCCGTAATATTAAAATCTCCTATTAGTAAAACATTGTTAATATGAATAAAGTCTAGTGAACTAACAATTTCAAAAATCGAATTGTAACGCTCCAGCGTGGTACCAGGAGGAATATATAATACAATAATATAGTAGCAACAACGATTAATTATTATTTGAACACCAACAATATCAATATAATGTAGTTCACTAAATTGAGAAGTAGATTTTAGCTGAAGATCAGTCGATGAAAAAGACGAATCAACCACTAAGACTGCGCCACCACCCCTTGTTAAATTCGTATTAATAAAATTTCGATCACACCTATAAACAGTATATTTCCTACAGTCCAACAGTTCAGAATCCTGAATACTCATCATCTCTGTAATTACCACTACCGAGTAATTACCTGTATAAACACTATTAAGCAATTGGGTAGTCTTTGTTCTTACGCCGTGTAATGAGTTAAATGGCAAATTGTTAATAAACGCATCCCACAAAGAAGTCAGGCAAATATTGGATATGTGTCTTGAAATGACAGGAGGTCATATGGAGAATAGATCTTTATTCTTAATGACATTTTTGCACTTCAAACGACAAACATTTAATTATTTTCCAACGACTGTTTGATCTTTCCATCGCTAATGCGATTTTGAATTAACCTAGTATGTTTTTATACCCTTAAGACGATATTGCTTCTAACTTTTTAACCGGAAGAAATACAGAAAAATTTTTCTAATAAAAGTTTATTAGAAAAAAGAGACCTTTTTAGCAGGAAAATATTTGGGTATGTTTCTGTCAAATCCTAAAGATAATATTTTCGATTGAAAATGGAGCTTACCTCATCCCATAACACCGCGTGCCTCAAACTTTAATTAAATTCTTTGTATCCTCACAATAGGCATATACTATCGAGTTTGAAACGCCTTGTACATTTGACTAAATTTTATGAACTAAGCGTGTGCTGCCGCTGATTTCATTACTTACAAAACAAATTAATTAAAGTATTTTTAGATAAACGTAATGCTCCTCATGGATGTTATAACCAGTACAGCCATCTCTGTTTTACGAAAACGAGGAAACGTATGGGCATGGTTTTAAAATTTATTAACTGTACTGTTACTTCCGACACATGAACCACAAGGGCGATTGCAGCTGTGGGCCACTGACATTTGCAAATGGTTGTTAGTTAAATAAATTATCGGTGAAGTGTAAAAATAGTGCCTGCTCCCGCTGCTTTAGGAATTACTAAAAAGTTTTATTGGCGCAATAAATGAGTACTCAATATGTTTTTAAAGCATTTACATATATGCCATTTATATGAAGAAAATATTTTGCGACAATTGTAGCACACTTAGCAACAGGTACAAATTCTGTCAAACTTTCATGCAATGCTGTTAAAAATGTGATTAAGATCTTTCACAGTTATCAAGATAATAACAATGTATACAAGTTGTTTCTGTCCTATTTTTGCTATAAAATTTTTGTGATAATGTTTTCTTGTTTCCTTAAAAAATAATTTGTTGTTTCTATTAGGTATATGCGCTTATGCATATACAAATTTAAATTGACAGTCCATTTATTTACTTCAATATTAATGCGCTATGTAAGTGCAAGTATTTAATTTATATATGGGGAGTTTACTAATTCTTGGATTATAGTACACTGAAAAAATTCTATAGTTGTAGATAAAAATACACATTTTTTTTACTGTATTAGAAAGGTATTTTAAGCTAATATAAATCAAATCTCCTACAATTCCTATCAATGAAGTCATATGTATGTTCTCTGATACCAAACATCTAGTTATGCTAATGAACAATTCCACAGACAAAGCTCTATTCAATAATTATCTAAAGAAATTAATCTGTCTAAATTTACTAACCTTGCTTTAATGAAAACACTCTATAAATATCTAACTTTACTTTTGGCAGTTGGTACACGACAATTCAACCACAATAGATGAGATCTGACCTATTTCTGCATTTTTAGGATTGCTTCTTCACGTGGCAATATTATTAATACCTAAAAATATATAAAAAATACACCTGTCGCACCAAAAAAGTTGTATAGTCACAAGCGAACAGGTTATCTAGCTGTGGCTACCAATAATGACTAAAATTTCTAGGTTAAGTACCTGAACTGTGCTGCCATAGTTTATAAAACTTTTAACTAAATGTATTTCTGATGGACTGTACATGTAAAAATTAGTAGACTGTAATGCAGTAATAATTGGACACGTTATTTTGCTGTAGTGGTACTTTTTTACTTACCTTCAAGTGCCTACTCATCTAACATAAATAAAAACGATAATTAGGCTAGGTATTTTTATACACAGATCACATGCAAAATTGACATTTTTAACTGGTTAATTTTCATTGAAAACTAAACAAACGTGATGAATCTTTTTCTGACAACAAGAATCTGCTATATTATATTTAGAATCCAGAAATGTCTTTCATCAATTTTTTTGCATACTTATCTATACAAATTACGTGATAAAAAAGGCATATTTTCAATAAAGATAGAAGTAAGGTATTATTGAAACATAATAATTACATAACGGTTTATATTACACCAAAAATATAAAAATATTAACATTTTACATGTACAATAAACTATGAGTTTGAAACTAACAAATTTAAAATTTGACAAAAATGTGTTTACGAAACAAACAACGTAGGAAATTAACAAAAATTCCATAAAAAACACTAAGAAATATAATTACAAATAGATATTCAACCCAAATGTCTGCTAAAGTAGATACGTTGTAACAGCCATTATATTAAATAAAACTTATTGATCAAATGCCTATAATAACTTTCTAATTAAGAATAGCAGTATTTTAGAAAGCAAAAGAAAGATACAGAAAGATTCACCTTATAAAATACTTATTGTTACCAATTGTCAATTTCACTACGCTTGTGGAAACATAACAAATTGTTAAAAGTATAGGACTTCTCTAGCGAAAGTACCAACTTCGCTCTTAAACTTGTTTTATAATTCAGGAATACGACTTTAGCAGTAATAGTGATTAAGGGGGATCTTATCTCTACCCAGTTTATAGGCTATCATTAAGCTAATGTTAGATAACTGAAGAAAGTAGTTAAAATGTTACAATATTATCGAGCTAGTCATTTACAGTCAACAATACATCTTTGATTATTCCAAGGAACACAACATTCTTATTATATTTCTGTGTATACATATGCAGTTCGTTCAGTATTAATTGCATCATATTAATTAATTTTATTATTTACTACAGAATCTACACTGCCTATATACATGTATCAACTGATGACTAGTTTGAACAATGTAAAGAATACTGCATAAGAGAGTAAAGTAGTAGTTTATTTCTATGGAAATGTTGAACCAATTATCATGCTAACTCACGCTATTCATTTTTTCTTGCTAATTACAGCAGACAGTGGCACTGTGGTCAAAGAAGTATTCTATTCTACCCCCACTATTTATTATTTGGAATTATTTGGATCGGTCAGTGGTCGCGCGGTTTAAGGCGTCAGTACTTGAATCGAGGTGACAAGATCGCTATGGGTTCGATCCTCGCAGCCGGTAGACCGTGTACATATCAGATATATTCGTGGAGAGGATTGGCACCCTCTCTGCGGGTATGGTAGGGTGGAAAAATGTTGGCTTGGGCCAATGTGAGAGGTTGATACCGGTTGACGTTTGACTACCCCATAATTAATGAGGTTTTTCAGGTTTCCCTCATTCCTGAACTGAATGGTGGTTAGGGCCTACCAACGTAAGTCGTTCCTGGGCGCAAATGCGGCATGCTTAATAATAATAAGCCGCCCCCTCTCCCGCACAAGTCTTCGACTTCTGGGCTAATCCTCGTGATTAGAATGAGGGGTAGAGATATTATTATATTATTATTATTTCGTTTATAAAATGACAAACCTGTAACACTACATATTGGATTCATGAGTATAGGTTTGTTTCTATTAAATTTGAAATTTATTTCTTTTTAATAAACAAGATAGGTGCATGAATTAGTTGCTCAATCATTGCTTCTAAATGATCCGACAATTTTTCTATTCCACACCTAAGAAATCAGGTGAAGTGATCAAGTTAACCAAGTCATTTAAGCTGTCGGAGATTGTCTCAAGGGGCTGATCTATCAATTTCTATTCTTAACCTTAACAAAAAGACGCAATTTTTTGTTACTAGCAACAATTTGGGACAAAAATAGTCAAAGCTGTTGATGATCTAAACAATAACAAGCCAGCAATGAACTGTGACATGTATCAGAAAACCATAATACTGGCGAATTCCCGGGTATTTTAATTATCATTATAATCAAATAGTCTCTTTAACAGAATTCATGCATAAATTTACAGTTAAGTCAATGTTTTCAGTTATTTATAACGTTAAAAAATAAATAATTAATCTTAGTGACATCACTACAACTACAACTATTAATTCTAGTATGCTGTCTACATATTCCTACGGGTATGGTTTCCCACATAAACCGTATTACATCGCATGTCCATTGCTTATTTTTAATAATATAAGAGAATCTTTAACATACTTTCAAGGATTTCTGATAAATTTAATTGAGACTTCGCCGCTTTGAAAAATGTTTTGGATAATGTTGATATGTCCAGATTATTCAAGGACATGTTTCCACAAGTACAATGTAGCATTGCATTCTTTAATAAGTCAACATACTAACGTTAAATCATCATGTTTTGTATCCAGTAGCCATTATATTACCGAAGATTCTTCAGAAGTAATACCACAAATTCTGAAGACTAGTACACATAATATTTTTCTGTCGCGGATTTTCCTTATACCACCGTATTTGCAATAAAATAATAATATAAGAGGCTTAAAATTAAAAATTATTTCGAATTTTTAGCTCGATGTTAAAAAAATGGGGCAAAACCCTCGTTTAATCCGGAAAATCGGCGTCTATGATAACCATCGTCCGAGATGTCTTAAATCTATTAATTACCATGCGGTTGTCTTTTACAGCGTTGTCAAATGCGGAAGTGACAAAAATGAACTTTTTTTAATAATAATACCTGATAGATAACAGTTAATCCGGTTAGCTGTAGTATTTTGCATTCATTTTTTTCTTCGTTGCAAACTGCCAAAACTATATTTTCACTCATTATAGGTCCGTCAGAATTACCCACTAACAACAGTAGGTGCACAGGTGCACCCATTTACTCTAAGAAATTAGAAATTTATCGAAAGGAATTCCTAGAAAGCTTGGACTGCACCCACAGTCTTTAATAATTATAAAATCTTGTACGATAACCGTGGTATCCTGGATTTGCTTTCGATTCTAAATACAAACTACTCATAACCTAAGGAGAACCATATTTTACGGAAATATCTGCACTCGACACAAAATCCTTTATTTAATTAGTCGCTAAAGACTGAAGAAAATCACAACGTATATACACAGAGTTTCAATTTCACTTATTATGACAAATAATTATACATCGTCCTTCGCGGTTTTTTGTTGTTGATTGCATACTCTCCTGACATCAAATGTCTGTTTATCAACGTTCAGTAGTCAAAAAAGGGAAACATCTCTGGAAGTTACATTAAAATAGTACTAATTATTTTATGCAAACAGTCAATTATTGTTAAAACTGCTATTAGTAATAACACTATTTAATTTTCCAACAACACAAGAGGTTTACAAATTGTATTCATGAAGTACGCCTTGCGCTAGTGGCTTACAGTTGCCGACTGGATCATATTATGTATTCTGTTAAAGATAAAATAGCGCAAACAGTATTTGAAATATTTTTCCAGTATTTACTCTATGCATATTGTAACCTCTAAATTGACTTTGCGTGGGAACACGTCACGTAGACAAACAAACTTTATTGTCACTCTTTATTATAAAAGAAATATCCTTCAACTAATTTCACAACTATCAACACTTTACTTTGATGTTTGTCAATCGCCTGCGACTGCTGAATATAAACTTAACTGTGACGGCGAAACCGATCCGCTTATATAGGTTTTTAGAGTTCTCGAAGTTTCTGCGATCTCGAGAACGTGTCGAGAAACAAATAGAATATAGCCTGAAATATTCCGGAAAACGTCAAAATAAAGATATTACAAAAATTATAACGCAAACAGGAACATAATTAGCAAACTAAAAAGGTAGGTGAGCCCAGCTTTCTTGTATAATCAAGAGTGACAATAAAGTTTGTTTGTCTACGTGACGTATTCTTACGTAAAGTCAATTTAGAGGTTGAATTGGTGCGACGAGAGAACTGCAACGTTCCACAAAAGAGATATTTGAAGTCGGTAACAAGATCTAGAGCAACAGAAATGGAGGAAACATTTAAACAAATAGAAATGATGAATGAAATGAAGAAGCGTCAAGACGAAATGGGAGAAAATTTAAAAAAAGAAATGAAGAACAGCCAAGATGAAATAAGGAATAACCAAGACGAAAAGATGGACAATTTAAAAAAGGATATGAAAAACAGCCAAGATGAAATGAAGACTAATCAAGATGAAATGATAAAAGAAATAAAGAACAGTCAAGAACACACAAGAAATGAGGAAATAATACAAAGTTAGAAGAAGTAATTATGATCCATCTCAAAGAGCTTGAAGAAACTGTTGAAGAACAAATTAACCTTGTGAGATATGAGATGCAAGGCAAGGTACGAAAGTATTAATAAGTTACAGAGTGAAGTCGTCAAAAGACAGATCGTAGAAGAAAATATTATTATTAGGTCTAAGTTACAAAGTGAAGTCTTAAATCTGAAATCCTAGTTACCCGCGAGGGAGCCCATTAATACTGAGAGCAGTTTTTTTCCATCGTCAAGGATTAAACCACCAACATTTTTGGAAAAGTGCCATGGAGTACTTACCTTAAACAATTCAAAGTAGCTGCTTTGGCAAATAACTAGTCAGAAGAAGAAAAGTCTGCATCACTAATAGTTGCTCTACGGAGTGAGACTATGGAGATTTTAAGAACACTAGCTGAGAATAAACAAGTAGAATATAAACTGGAATATTCTGGAAAACATCAAAATAAAGGTATTACAAAAATTATAAAGTCTAACCCAAACAGGAACATAACTAAAAAGTTAGGTGAGCTTCGGTAACAATATTTAATGTTCGCATATTTTTTTGTATATTTACACTTTTCACTTTTGTGGTTTTCCGCCCAGTAAGTACAAAAAATCTTTACAATCACGAAATTTTAATGTAAACAAGTAAGAAAACCAACAGAAAATTGTTCAATATTCTTGAAATTTCTCCACATATCAATCCTGAAAATATCAGTAAGGTAGGTTCTACCATAGGTATAATATTTCTTATCAAATTATCATCTACATTTTGTAAATAAAAGTTTTTCTTTAAAAGTGTTTAAATCAATAACCGTAATAACGCAGTGCCCTGCCATTACCTTTGACTATAACCTCGCACTGGAAGTGCGGCCATGGGTTTCGATAAATAGGAGTTTTAAAAACTAATTTTCACTTAAAAAATAACTTTATTTTTTTAAGGGTAATTCGGTTATTTTTCTCTATCCTAAAATATTTGTCTGTACTTAGTCATAGTTAACTTTGTATAGGAACCTGAAAAAAAGTATATTATACAAGATACGAAGTTAGTCAAGCATAAATACAAATGTTTCTTATTTACAATATTATTTTTTACCAAAAGAAAACATTTTAATTATAGTATAGTATGTATCAAAAAAAGCGTTCTAAATTAGTCAACATCATTCAAATTTTTAGTTGGCAGTTCAGTATTTCTTAGAAGTAGTTAATATTCATTCTCTTTCACGATTACCGAACAATCTCCAAGAGAATATAAATTTTATTTAGCAGTACAATGCCCACACTCAATACAAAAAAACTCGATGTATATATAGCCACGAGGACAGTGGAGTTTGTAAACAGAGGGACGAATCCAATATACCAAATTTAGATCCGATATCATCGTCAAATAAAAAATGTATCTACTGAAGTTCCTTTTTTACGTGACGTCTTTATCAAACCCCATCTTCCCATTATTTCAATTTGATTAAGACGGTGAAGGGCCGGAGTGTGCTTTGTGCGATAGTATGAGTAGGAGTGATGTAGATATAGCCCACGTGCTTAGACAAACAAGATGATGTATCGCTGGGTAATAAGTTTGAGCCCCGGGAGTCGTCAGAAACGTATGAGAACTTCAACGAAATACGACAGATGCTGAATTACTTCAGTTAAGGTGATGTTTCAATAATAACAACTTTAATGCCACGTACCGAAAACACGGAAGTGTACAGTTCCTTTAAGTAAAACAAATAGATTTATAAATTGGTAGGAAATAAAGAAACACCAGCACATTGCAATGCTGCATTCGATTGAAAATAGGTTTATTACCACTAATAAATAATAAATACCTTCAATACAACTTTTCTATCTTACTTATAAAATTCTAACTATTGTAACCTCTACGTTGACTTCGCCTTGAATCACGTCACGTAGAAAAACAACCTTTATTTTCACTACTTGATTACACGGCAGTTGTACTTCAAACAAATTAAGAACTGTCAAGTCTTTAGTTTTATATTATACGCATTTGATTGCTCCATATAAACTGAACTGTGGCGGCAAAACCGATCCGCTTACATACGTTTTTAGGGTTCTCGAAGTTTCTGTGATCTCGAGAAACAAATAAAATATAGCCTGGAATGTTATAGAAAACGTCAAAGTGAAAGTATTACAAAAAATTATTAATTCTAACGGAAATAGAAATATAATTAGCAAACTGAAAAGGTAGGTGAGCTTCCGCAACACCATGTTAGGTTATTTATTTAACGTGGTTTTATGTATTTATTTAAATTCTTAGTGCATGGAAAATTTTCAAGGGTGTCCCTATTTTTAAAAAGGACGACAAACATTTTATTAAAAACTATAGATTAATATCAACAAATAATTTTTCTAAATTGTTTGAGATAGTGGTTTATGGCCATAACATTTATGTCATGTGAAACATTTTTTTTCAAGGGATGAGCATGAATTTGTTTCTACAGTGTGAAACTTAGTATGTTTTACGTAATGTATTAGTCATATAAGGTTAGCCAGGTTGATATCATATACTCTGAATTTTGACAGGTCACGGTATTATCTTATAAAAGTTAACTGGTTTGGGCCTTACTGCAAATGTTATTATCTTCTTTAGTTCATATCTAAACATGAGTCAGTATGTGCAATATAGTGGTTTTCAGTCTGTCAGAGTCTCTGTTATATCAGGTGTCCTACAGGGCTCTGATGTGGGACCATTATTATTCCTCATTTTTATTAATGACATTACTTGCTTGTTTTGCTTACTGAGCTACAGTGCAAAACTCTCTTATATGCCGAAGATCTTAAGATATTTATTTCTGTAAATTCCATTCAGGATTGCCATTTACTTCAGGATGATTTAATACTTTTAAACAGTCGTTGTCACATTCTTCCGTAATAGAGATTACTCCATATGTATAATATTGATAGGTTAACACGATGTAGCAATTTCAGAAATTTAGGAATACCTAACCTTTGTCTCAAAACTGACTCTCATACTTTATGTAAATAATATGATGGCCAGTGCCTCAATGAATTTAGGTTTTATTTTTCGAAACGGCAGACAGTTTAATAGTACTGAAATAGTTATTCCCTTGTATAATGCTTATGTAATATCTAAATCGAATATGCATTAGTAGTACGATATCTCTGATATGAGGCACACAGGACTACAACTGAATCTGTTCAGAGACGTTTCGTCAAGTTTTTATTGTTTAAAAGCAATCATATTTACCCTGCACAGGGTTTTTTTCATACTGTATTGCTCTTCAAATTTAATTTTACCCAATTCAGTTTCAGAAGAAATTATTATTCGATTGCGTTTTTATATAAACTTATTCACTGTATTATTGATTACCTCTCATTTTTTGTTTTGTAATTAGTAACTTAGCTACCCATCATAATTAATCCCTGGCATAGGTACCTACTACGAGAACCAATATCCTCAAATCTCCCCGTTGTATGTAATGTCTGACAATTACAATTCCCTTGCAAGTGACATTGATATTTTTAATTGTCCTGTAAGTGATATAAAAAAAGATTGTTAGCATTAGGCAATTAATAACACTAATTATTAAAAAGTCGATTTTATTTGTTGGTTTTGTTTGTTACCTAGTGTTTATGTTTAGTTTTAGCTATACTTTATTATTTTTTACGGTTTTGTTTTTTAAGTTAATGCATAATGTCATCATTACTGACTATTCTTACCCTGTAATTGGAGTCTTTTCTCTGTTTGGGTAGTCGTACCGCAAATAAATGATGCATAATACAGTGCAAACTTAATGGTGCAAATATAAAAATGCCAACAACCTGTCAAGATATGACAGAAGTTATTTGATATTTATAGCACTCATATGCATTTCTATTACTAAATTATATTTTACTGAAAAAATTGTGTCGTCCTTTTTTTTACCAAACTGAAGGTTTTTAAATATTTGGAATAAACATGTTTCACTTTGGCTTTAAGTTGTTTTCCTACATATTAATGATGTTCACAGTAATTCTGGAAGTAAGAAAGTTTTTTTGTCAAACCATACCACTACCAGAATATTCTTAAAATCTAAGTTGAAAGAGTTAGCCTGTAGACTTTCAATGACCACTATTTAGTAAAGTTACATCTTCAATCTCATTTGAAGCATCTATGCTGATGATCAGAACCCGCTGTGATGCTTTGAAGAAGTAATTTTGCAACTTTTAACATAAAACTTTTCTTAACTTAACGGGAAATTTATTTTTAGACTTTAACTAAATAACTTATCTAAACTTACGGTACGAACCATAGTTACTTAAACTAATTAAAACACTGAAATTAAATTATGTTCCGAGATATTACCTTTAAAGTAGAGAGCAAAACCTATTTGAAATTAGAATAAACATTGATACACTGATACAATGAGGTCTATTCTGCCGTAAGACTCGCAATCAATATTCACATAAACCCACCTATCGGAAATGTATCTGAAAGACTTCAATTTTCTTTCGGAAAGTTAAACATTAAACTTCGGTTAGTGAGAATCTGAAGTAGGCGATTTTCCCTGAGATAAGCTGAACTTCCGACTACTGTTTGGAATCCACGTAAGATGAGGAGAGAATACATACTTAAGATTAATAGCAGCAGTTGGTTTAGCTGAACTCGAGCAAACATTGACAAACTTACATTTGTTTACAATGTTAAATTGCTGTATATTACAGATAGTGTCGCTGAGCTTGGATACGACCGCTTCCACGCTTGTTCGATGGTAATCAAACAGTTGCCTGCGGTTAATTAAATAAAAATCAGTTACGTAGCTGAAATTATTTAACAAGCAAAAAATACTTATTCACGGCGTGCAATATTAGTAACTATTAAACCGCGTATTTGTAAGAGAACGTCGATGCGTAATTGCTTCTCGAACGAGATTAAATTAGGTCATGATAACGACATGTAACTTGCTGAGAAAATTTTCTTGAAGCACCAAGAAAAAAGTTCTACGTTCACCATCTTTTAACACTAGTGCGAAAATAGAAAATAAAAAATAAATTTTAAATTAAAGATATATTTATTTACTTAATTAAATGTATGGTTAGAGAAACTACAATATTTAGAGGCGGGACAGGGTAGGAAGCAATGTTGTCCGCTAAAATTTTGGACATAATTTTACCCTCAATATTCTTCTTGTTTTGTCTTCTATACAGGGTGAACCTTAAATAAGCACAAATATTTTAACTGCTGGTGTAGTTCATCATATAGATCAGTCTAGTGAAAGCAATTTTTTAAAATTTCTAATATTTACAGATATATTATTTTTTTTTAAAAAATACCCACATTTTGAGGACCGCTAGCAGATCTCTCATAACCAACCTAATAAACCATATGATTTGTTGCGAGGTTCCCATATCTCCGCTAATATAAATATTAAGTTTTCTTTAACGTAATAGTAAAGTAATACGGTTAAATTCTATTTTAAAAATACTTGTTTGAAGCATATGTACAGTAAAGTTGGGTTTGTAGTATGATACGCAGTATTATTAACATAAATTTCAACTGCTTAACTGACCTTACTATAAACGATTAAAAATTAATTTCCGCAAGTTAAATACATACTACCATAAAGTATTTAGGAAGATATTACGTGATATTACTATGTTCAATGTTCAAAAATTATATACAAACGTGCACACAAGCTTACCTGTTTGTTAAAAAATTAACTATTTAATCAGTAATCCACATTTCACAAGTTAAATGTCATTGAAAGTCTGTCACTGTTAGAAAGAGACACAAGACACAATTCCCTTAAGTTATTTTATGAAGAATAACGAAAAACTATGATTTTCACACAGCATATTAAATTTAATATTCACCACATAACCCCCAATGAGTCAGTATTAACCATTTATTTCAAATTAAGAACCTTAAAGTGACTTCGCACAGTAAAACAAATTTTAAAAATAAAGGTACACACAATATTAAATAACAAAATAGCAGCTTGACGTATGCGCTTAATATCAAGAAAAGCAAAGACATTTGTGTAACACTGGCAACACTGTGAATCACACGTTCAATCTGCAGTGCTATGACTCATAAATGTATGAAAGTCAGCGGTCCTCAATAAGTTTTCTACAGAAAAATTGCAAAATTTATTTAAAATTTAACTTTTTTTATTTCTGATTTTTTTGTAAAATTATGTGTTATACACAGTGAACTATACTGCTGGTTAAGATATTTGTACTTCTTTATGGTTCATCCTGTATAACTCTCCGCTGCGCTACAGGACGATTAGCACCAGAATCTGCTAGCGAACAAGCCGAAGATTGTATAGGTGAGAATCAAGCAAATTTAGAAATTTAGCAATATTAGCAGACATTTATTCTTAATGATTAATGTTTGCTGGACGCAGGAATACTTATGTTCTTTTTATATTACTTCAAGTATAATGTACCAGTAATAACGAAATTTCGTTACACATTAATTTTTGTGTCTGGTATATGCACAACTAGTGAAGTTTCCAAATCTTCGATATTATTAAATGTCAAGTTGTACAGTTCTTTGCGACGAAAGGCTCCTAATACACCAAAAATTACGGCAGCCTTCTAAATGAGATAATATGTTTCATCTTGCGCTTCTGCAAGAAATTTGTTGATTTATTCCTTGGTCAATAGAATCGACTTTTTCGGTTGATACTCTTCGCCCTTTCTCTTAAAAAAGCAACAACAACTTGCTTACGTCCAGATTCCTTATGTTTATCATCGCCTTCAACATGGAGTAATTTTACCAAAGCATTGACGGTTTCCATATTTTGAATTTTTCTTCAAAGTATGGCAAAAGCACTTTGTCACTGAACTTGCTACTATCATTTATCAGACCACACCATCTCAAGAAATAATTCTACCAGGCAATAACTCAAAAGTGTCTTTATTAGCAGCTTCTACGATTTCTGCTGGCAGAATTTTTTTTATCACTTGTCAACAAACCATCGAACTTTCATTACCTTAGCAACAATAAACTTCATGGGTAATAATCTATAAATTTAATAATGTAAGGGATGCGTTGATTTGTGCTTTTAATGGTGTTTATAGAAAGTGTAATGTATGTAATGCGTGCTAAAAGTGATTTTATTTTGTTTTCTTCTTATTTTTTTTATTGTTCTCAGGCTGAGCCCTATTATAAGTATTCCTGGATCCGGCCATGTATTCATTCCGGTTCCTGTTGTTGGTATTACTACTCGTACGGTCGGAACCGTTCCTCACATAATGGTGATCTTCCTCTATAACTGGTTGCATCGCACGCTTCCAAACGTTTCACCGCTCTTCATCGTCGTCTTCAGTGGTCTCCACAAAAGCTCCGCCGGGACTTAATCGCCGCCAGTATATGGACGGGGCCAGGGGTTTTGATAGCGGGTCCGCCCCCACAAAGCCTAGCCCGAGAACAAGGGCAGGTCAAAGAATTCAACTAAGACTAAAGCCGTGAAATAATTCTGTTACTGGCAGCGACCAGTTACCTAGGTCACGACAGAATAATCGGGAAACTGCTATAAATCAATAATTTTCCGTTCAGTTTCTTCTTCAATATAATTTCATTGAAATTATGGCATTATAAAAAAAATCATGAAATCACAGAGCACTAAAGTTTAGATTATAAATCAAAAAGTAGAAGTTATACTTGTTTATAATGATTTGTGGCATCGCAAAAATACTTAGAAGATCAAAATTGAATAGAGCCCTTTATCTGTAAAACATCTGTTTTGTTTACAAAAACAAGTCTTTGATATGTTAACTGCTTTGTTTATCTCCCGTGGAGAATCTTAATTTAAAATCAAAAGTAACATTAGTAATAAATATTTCACTGGAGCTAATACACACTAGTCATTGGTATAGTTTAAAAAAAAATAACAGGAATTCACAATTTTAGCGCAAGTTACAAAGAACATTTTGAACAGTTTGAACAAAGAAATAATCTGTATGAAAAAAAAAAATTAACTTCGACAAAGTATATTCACGTTCAAAAATATTTATTTATTAATATATTGCACGTAAAAACTATACGGCCACTGAAATTCAAGTTTACTGATGCTTGTTTGTACGGGTTTAGTAAAATTTAGTAAAAGTTTAGTAAAAAATTAGTTATATAATTTTAGTGTTGTAACAAACTCAAAATAGTGATGATTTTTCATTATACTTTGTTTGTTATTACACAGTTTTTATGAGCATTAGACTTACTGTGCACCAACGTGCTTAATTTTTTACGGATTGTAAATTATAATTGTTAATATTATAAATATTACAAATAATTATAATTAAATTAATAATGATAATAGGTAATAATAAATAATTATGTCATAAAAAGTCTATGAAAAGAAAACCTGTTTAATTGGTACACAATATAGGTTTAATGGAATTCTGGAAGCAACTATAACAACAATAACAATAATCATCATTGTTATTATTATATTATAATATTTATTACTACTACACACTATTTGAAACAAAAGTTTGCTATAACAAAATAAAAAAGAGAAATATTACATTTGTAGATAAGAACATGACGCAGTATGTAAGATGTTTTATTTTATTACTTTATTAAAAAATTAATTCTTTCTAAATTGAACAAAAATATAATAAGTTCTAGGTTTCATCTGTTTTTTAAAATTTTATAGCTAAGTAGTTGAGAATCATGGAATGACACACTTAAGATAGGTTTTCTGAAATAAAAAACAAATAAACAATTTTTTTGTATATGATGAAGACGGCCATTGTTACTTACCTATTTCTACCACATCTTGTCTCATGACACAAATTCTCAGTTTCCAGTATACACCATACTTTTTTATGCAAATTGTAATTTGAAAATGTATTTGTAATTGGGGTCCATAGTACATGATCCGATTAGAACAATATACTTATGATTATTATCGTTTACAGACAGCAGTGACTTGTATCAATCATATATAGAGAAACTACAACTGCGCGTCGGTACCTGCCCGTACCAAAATTTGTTTTCCCCCTTCCACTTACTAAACAAAATGTATCTACAACGGTTGGTGTTATTTTTACAGAATATGTTCATTCACACTTATTTTGATAAGCTCATTTCTTTGTTAAAATGTTAAATTTACTCAAAACTCAACCCCAAATTCACTCATAAATGGGTTTGAACTTACTCAATGTTATGTTTTACTGTACAGTGGAGTGCCAGTGGCGCAGTGGCTTCTCCAGTGACTAGCAAGAAGCGTTCACACGGTGCCAATCGCTGGCATCCAGTGACTGGCAACCTCAACTGGCACACCGACTGGCATCCTGTAAATCAAACATTTAGCGTGATCTGTAGTTATCGATAAAATTAATTGATTGTGTTGTTACATGGCACTAATATGCGAATTTAAAGTATGAACTTGATATGTATGATTTACTCATGGACGGTGTCAATTTTAAAAATTTCTCATCAGTACTTAGAAATGAATGAAACACTATACAGTATGCGCCAAAAGTATGGAATAAATTCAATAAAAAATCCTCGAACAGGTCGATTTTTAATTTAAAAAATACATATTTTAGCGTAAAATGCGATTTTCAAATGTCATTTGTTTTCACACCATATTTTTTTCCTTGATTCTGAAAGATCGTATAATTCTCTATCAGACAGTACTAAAGTTTTGCCATCTTACATCGGAAAGTTTTCGAGTAAATGACGATTGAATGTTAGAAAACGTAAATCAATTAAAATAAAGCAAAAACGTTATCAAGTTTAGTTTTTCGAATTCCATAGTTCTTTTATGAATCACGTAGGTGAAAATCTTTGCAAAGTGTCATTGTCACACCGACTTTCTAATAAGTATTGTAAGCGACATAGAAATTATTATTCAATTTAAAGTATTATGGCACATTTAACTCAAAGAATTCAAATTTTAATTCTTATCGGATGCGGGAATATGACTAGAACTCAGCAGGAAGTTTGCGATTTATTTAATGAAAAATATCCAGATCGCCCTATCAGCCAATCAACAGTCAGTAAGGTAGAGTCTAAATTTAGAGAAACTGGCAATGTTGTAAATATTCCAAAACCTGGACGTCCAAGCATTAATGAAAATCAGAAACAGAACATTTTGATAAGTATGGTGGATAATCCTCATAATTCTTCACGATTGGTTGCATTAAACAATGACACTAGTCAGAGCACAGTGCTGTATCTTGAGGAAGGAAATTTACACCGGCAAATACTTTTTTCAGATGAGGCCACATTTTGTCTGAATGGTACAGTAAACCGTCAAACTTGCAGATATTGGCGTCGGGAAAATCCTCATTAGATGGCAGAGGCACATACCCAACACCCTCAGAAATTAAACGTGTGGGCTGGAATAGTTGACGACAGAATAGTAGGGTCTTTCTTCTTTGAAGCAACCCTTACAGGACAAAGATATTTAGAGTTTCTAGAAAATGACCTTGTTCCAGCCCTTGCAGTAATTTTTCCTAACGATAATGACCCTGACATTCCTGATGATACCATATGGTTTCAGCAAGACGGTGCACCTCCGCACTATGCGCGCCCTGTACGAGATTTTTTGGACAACTGTTTTCCTGGGAGGTGGATCGGCAGACGCGGACCGATAGAATGGCCTGCAAGATCGCCAGATCTTACACCTCTTGACTATTTTTTATGGGGATACTTGAAGTCAAAAGTGTACATTAATAAACCACGTAATTTAGAAGAACTTCAAAATCGCATTCGGGACGAAATACGCAGAGTTACCCCAGAAATCATTCATAATGTGGGAAGAGGAATTTCTTCACAGACTTGCGCATTGTCAAGAAGTTGGTGGATGGCAATTCGAACATTTAATTTAAGTTTAAAATTTAATCAATTGTATTTTATTTTACATACCTCAGAATTGTTACTTTTTTATGGATAAAATTTACGTTTTCTAACATTCAATCGTCATTTACTCGATGTAAGAGGGCAAAATTTTAGTACTGTCTGATAGAGAATTAAACGATCTTTCAGAATCAAGGAAAAAAGTATGGTTTTGCCATTTAAAAAAAAATCGATGACGTCATTACTCGAAAACAAATGACATTTGAGAATCGCATTTTACGCTAAAATATGTATTTTTTAAATTAAAGATCGACCTGTTCCCAAAAAATAATTGTTTCGTTTTTATTGAATTTATTCCATACTTTTGGCGCATACTGTATAATATCATCAATTAACCGTAGGTACTACCAAAAATCAATATTTGTTGTTTTTATTTTTAGAAAAGTAACATCCTGCATAATTTCCATTTTACATTTCATGGACCAGCATTAGTACTAGATATCAATTTATTTGTATTAATTTGGAAAGGTTCAGTCGTTACCATTTTAGGTTCTCTTTAGGGAATGTACGGGTAAAATTTTATTTGCACAGGGTTTAGTCTAAGTGGACTAAGTCGGGCCGTTCGATGCCATAAATTTCAAGCGACTCTATTAATGCAATCCAGAGACTCTCAAACTTTTCTTGTATAGATAAATTTAGCTTAGAATTCATATTTAAAAATATTTTTGATAGATGGATTTGATCGATAAAACAGTTTTGATTTCAATTGTCGAATTTCACTAAATATGTAGAGCAGTACAAAACAAAGAGATTTGCGATTTTTACAATTTTTGCACTTTTGAAGTAAAAACGAATAAATACGTTATAGTTTTATTCACTACAGCTCATAGTACATTTTTATTAGTCACATAATATTACATATATTATTATTTAAAATAATGTCACAACTGGAATAGTGTTTATAACTTTTAAAAAACTGTAGCATTAAAAAATGCTACTTAGTGTTTAATTAATACATTTTTAAAAAATCATGCTAAAACTATTTCTCACGACATTTCGATACTGCTGGTTGTCTAAGTAATTTTTCCTTTGTGTTCTGTATGGTGCTGCCCTCAGTTTAATTTGTTCAAATTAATAGAAAGCAAAAAAAAAGATAAAGAAACGTTAGAACTGATAAAGGCGAGCTAGCGAGACTAGAATAAACATAGGTGAGAGCACACAAAAATTTAAATAAAAGTGGTGATCAAAATAGTTATACTGGATCAATGTTCACCATTATATTATTTTGTTAAGTGCAAAATCTCAACTTACAAATTACTTGCAATTTCACATATAAGACCGTACAACATCTTAGGTAAGCAGCATGGCTCTGTTCTGGTTCATTAGTTAATTCCGTACTTTTCCATTTTTAGGCCTTTTCGCTTTCCTTCTTAAAATAATTGCTGTTAAATTTATATGCTAAAATTTGGGCAATATCAGACAAATACCGTTTGTCTTTTGAATACTGGTCCGGTTCTGAATAAGGACGAGTTAACAAGTCGAAGCCACCAGAGATCTGACTTTTTTTGAAAACCGTTGGATTCTGGTAAACCAAAATACACTACTTGGATTTACATCATCCCATTATTAAAACACGCCAAGCTGTCGCCATCTTGTCCGCCAGTGATCAAAGGAAATCCAGCTAAGCCATATTTATTTATCTATTTAACAGTTACTAATTGAACCTAATTTTGCCTCAAATTATTATCCATCTATATTTTAATTTAGTAGTATAAATGTACGCAAGCGTATACGTATACTTATGTAAAGAGTAAACACAGAAACTGTCACATTTTATTCAAGAGTCAATGTTTTAATCAAATTATTTAAATTCATGGTTTCATATCCTTTGTCCCGTTGATAAAATTTAGTTAATTCTATATATTTGCTGCCTGTGTGTTTTGTGTGTGTCCTAGTTAGTAATATAGGTCTCAAAAAATCGTTGTCTTTAATTTTTTTAATATAGCATAGTAATTGCAATTTATTAGTTAGAGTAATTAAATTTTTTTTTTCATCTTTAAATTTCCTAGATAAACTAATTGGCGCCCGATTAAGCAAGTATAACTTATGTAGCTACTGTAATCCAAGACCCTAACGCTCCTGTACTAAGCAAAAGCTAGCTAAAGCACTTACGTTGCCATAAGATAACAAAAATGGTACAAAACACATCTTTATGCCATCCTTAACTTTTGAAACTGAATTCGAGGAACAGCTACTCTGCAGACTAATGCCCGGACCAGCACTGAATGACACTTGAAAAACCTATAGCAAAATTAGTTCTCATCAGTATACTATAGGTGGGGTGTAATTTTTTTCAGGTAAGTTGACGTTGTTTCTGTGCTAGTAATTTCGTTGCTATGGCAATCAGTTTTGTTACTACTATTATTTTCTGTCCCAATTCGAAATCAGCTTTTTTTTACCTACGGACCTGTAAAATGTGTATATAGTATGTACGTTTAGAGTTGCATTATAAAATTTTAGTAACAATGCTCAAACCCTAGTGGAAATGTTTGGATGTCATATAAAAAAAAGTGATGACTGTTAAGTGCTCTGTGTGAAAATAGTTGGATACAGGGATCACAAATTGAAGCCTACCATCTTTTCAACGAATTTCATCCCATCCGAACTATGGAGCATTTATTACTTTTGTCTATTAGCTTAGAACATAAAATTAAAAACAAAGGCTATGGCATTCGTAATATGTTCTTACATTTGTTTTTATTATATGTATATTGGTTATTATTAAAATAGTGTAGCCCTACTACTATTATTAAAAACATGATTTACCAATATTAACCGTGAAATGTTGACAATATTAACTGCAATGTTTCCAACCATACGTTTTCGTACGGATGCAGTGATTATTGAAAAGTCTCCTCAGTGCTACAGAAAATCTTGAAATATACATGTACAAATAGAAAAGAGCAATTGTTCACGATCATTCTCTCGTAAATCAGTTTAGAAATTCAGTTGTTCGCCTGGCAGAATTGATAGGAGAGATTTACACTGTTTTGCTTTCAGATTTAAGCTGCGCCAAATGGCCTTTAGATCAAGCATTGCTGTCCGAGGATAACGCAAATGTTTACATCCTGACTTTCTTAGAATAACAATGATTTATGCCGGTATAGATTTGTGAAGTGTGTGAAAATTTATCGACTCAAGAATGTATAGTTAATTCGCGTCACATGATCAAAGTGAATATTTATATTCAAATTATAAAATAGGAGTGTAATTTTCTACTTTTATTACAGCAAATACAATACTCTAGAATTTATCTATTATGACTTGTGTGTGGAGTCTATTTAATGAGGTACCTGGCGTATGATAAACTAACAAAATTGTATACTATATTATAACAACTAAGCGGCACAACATTTAAGCAGGGATTCAATCGATATAGTGTACTTATTTAGATGCTTTGTGTTTATAGTGACACGACATACAGGTTGATTCAGAACTTATCTAAAAAAAAATGTACAGGACTGACAAGGTGACAAAGCATGCAATCGGTGCTTAGACAAAAAATGGAAAGAAATTCCCAAGGAAAGATATAAATAACATTTCATAATATTATTTTATTATTATTATTATATTTCGTACACAAAATTTTACTGCTTTTGTTACTAATTATTAATACAATTAATTTGTGGTTTTAATTAATAAAATAGTTCGACATACCTGATGTTATAGGGGAGAGTGGGGGAATATCGCGCACAGGGTAATACCGTGAAACAAATAATTGTTCAAAGTAAATATTGCTGATATCTAGCGGTCGATCACCCATTCGTTAAATTTTTATAGGTGGCGTCAGTTAAGTTTTGTTTGCAGTGCTTGTATATCTTATAATATTTGTATTATCTTTAATAAAGCAAGGTAAGTCCTAATTCAGTACTTGGACTTTAAGTTTGTTTGGTAGAAATTTGTCATATCTTTGTAAATCATTTGAAGCCTAAACGTTAAAATTAATTCATTATTTTTTTCTGTATACCAGTTTTGTATACAGAAGCATCTAGGGGTAATACCGCGTTAACCCAACATCCTGGAATCAACCTTGAGAGATAAATTAATAAATGCCACTAAGCGATGTACAATTAGGTAGAAAATCCATATTTACTCCCCAACAAGAAGAGGAACTAGTCAAACATACAAAAACCTTAACCAAAGTTAACCAAACTGTTATGGAGTGACTCCCCTTAATTTCTGCTTAAACTCAGAAAAACTGTCTATGATTTTGCAACAAGAAATTTTTAATCATGAAAACAATTTACTACATCTTTTTCACATTGAATGTAGGTTCAGTAGCGAAAACATCAGCATCGGCAGGTTGAGTAACACCTCAGTTGTGAATGTTCAAGACTTGGAGCCAATTCCAATAAAATGATTTCGTAAAATAATAAAAAACGAACTAGAAAGCAACTTACAAATTTTAACAAGCTCACCTTCAATTAACTTTTAGAAGAAAAAAGAGTTGAAAGCACTGAAGATCGCTGCAGAGTATCTATATGTAAAAAATAAATATAATTTCTATCACTTAGTTTCTATTCAATTACTTGCAATTTTTTTCACAAATGCAAATGCATTTGTGAAAAAAATTGCACTTTAAACTACAATTCCGAATATACGCGATATTACCCTACAGTATGCGCATCATTACCCCGCTGGATAGGAAATATCGCGCATTTGTGTTATTTCACAACTAACAAAATTTCTCAGAATCTAATAATTATAAATGAACTAAAATAACATTGAGTACCCCTTAATAAATGCTGATTATGTTGTACCACTTTCATGACCTAGTAATGAATGATATTCTTTAGATGCGCGGTATTCCCCCACTTTCTCCTAACAAAATTTTGAGCCCGCCATACCCAGTTTCTACAAACTACCATAAATGTTTCTGCTTCTTGTCCGTTTTGAACTCGTAAGTTATTTATTGGCAGCAACTATGATACGTTTGCGTAAAGCATCTATAATAGGTATCCTCTTCGATGCAATACACATTTTTTAAATATACCCACAAAGAGAAGTCCAAATGATTTAAAGTCAGGAGATCGTGGCGCCATGGTACCAATCCTCCTCGTACAATCCCTTGGTATTAATGCTTGGTCACGTTGTACGGATATAATTGAACCTCATGTATGAGGACGCCGTGGACGCCATGGACATCCATCTCTTCCACAATTCGGTTTCAAATTTCCCTCGCATTGCACTACACTTGCACTCACTGTACATAGCAGTAAAAGTAGCTGTTTTTGACACATGTTTATCGGGAAATCGGTCTGCTAAAGCATTTCCACATCGTCATAAGCTAAAACGATATCAACTCCGAGTTGCTATACAGTCATTTTTGACAGTTTAAAAATTAATGGTAACACTCTCATCCCAAAAACATCTCATTCCAAAAAAAAAAAATATATTTTGCGGTTATGCAATTTTACCTTGAAAGATCTATCCATTTTACCGTACCCGCAACACTCATACCCGCATATGAAGACACACTATGGATGCCGCTAACTGCACATTTCAAAACAGGCCCGTGCTGAGCGCAAATACTACGCATCAGCTCCTCTGGAATCTAACAGTTTTATGATTATATTATCTCTTATTATTCGATTCCTCTTAGAAATGGTTTAAATGCAGATCTGCATAGAACTTCCCTGGAAAATAACCTTTTTGATTTCATTGAAAATGTATGGCTTAATTATGGTTCAAAATATGTACCACATAGAGGAATACAAGTAACTGCTTAACTGAACACTTCCCGAATAGATGCATAGGGCAACAAGGTCCAATAGCATGACCATCGGGTTCCCCAGATCTAAATTCTTTGGACTTTTATTAATGGAGACATATGAAGCAGCTTGTATACCATGTTGAAATCACTACCTGCCCACTACTTGACAGAATTCAGGACGCACCTAACCAGACGAGAAATGATATAAATCTCATCCGCCGAATGACGGAATCCTTAGTTCGACAATTAAGGATTGCATTTTCGCCGCAGTTAGACATTTTCAACAATCTTTATAGTCTAGTGAGATTTGTTAGTTTGGTTAATAATGGTTAACTAATTATCATCGACCCGACCAGCGTTGAATTACACTCACAATATCTACCCATATATTCTTTATTATTAGCTTTTGTAACATTTTTTACTGTATTAGAAAGGTCAGATCTCATCTATTGCGCTTGAATTTTCGAGTTCCCACAGTTTCAAAAGTAAACTTAGATATTTATAGAATTATTAAACTAGGTTAGTAAATTTAGCTAGGTTAATTTTTATTTTAGATAATTATTGAAGATTATAGAGCTTTGTCTGTGGAATTGTTCATTAACATACCTAGCTGTTTGGTAACAGAGAGTATACATATTACTTCACTGATAGGAATTGTAGGAGATTTGATTCATATTAGCTTAAAATGCCTTTCTACTGCAGTAAATAATAGTTAACTAATGTTTAAACTTTAAACACAATAATTATTGCTATAGCAAGAACCATTTTTATTTATCAAGCTACTTTGATTGAAATATTGTAACTTCTAAACAAAAATGAATCAGATCTATGTTCGTATAAGAAAAAACGTTTGACATTGATCCAGCTGCATCTGCCAAAGTTTATTAATCTGAACGATATTTTTCCAGTGTGGTTTTAAAGGTTGTTAAGCATTAACGTAAGTTAATGATTGCTACCACGACATACTATTACTCCTAAAAAGGCAATCCTCTCGTAGAGTTGCATCCTGTATAACGCTTTCCAGCTTTTTGCTGTTTGAACTTTTACCTTCTAACGTTAAAACGTTAATGCAGATTCACAAAAGTAAATCAAAACTGTCTGAAACAAGAACCCAATTGGCTGTCCAATTTCGCAAATCTGAATTTAGTGGGTCGTTTGCAAAGACAACACGGAGACGGAGATCTATTCCTAAATAAAAGGTTCCTTTTTATGGCTCATACTTTTTTGGCCTGCAGCGCACGGAACATTGGATTATCTAGGTGAAGCCCCTATAGTCTGCAGAAGTTATTGCGACGCGGTCATCAAAGCACGCCAGACTGATTGAAAAGTGGAATGCCAATAACAAAGCACTGGGAGATCGAGTGGGGATCTCAAGTTCTCTTGTCCCAGTTTTCTTTCTTTCCGCATTTGCGGATGCCGCAGCTTTTTTAAATGCTTCCTGGTCTTGACTAGCTCCGCTAAATAATCGAGGTACTTATATCGGAGTCAGTTGTGGTCTCTTGTCGTAAATCAATATTCTCTTTTTGTTTTCTCAACCAATATTAATGGAACGTCAAATATTTAAGTGAAATTGCATTAATGCACAAGGAAAATATTTAATAACATTTTTATCATTATTTATTATATTTATTCGTTCTGTGTAATTGTTTCAAAAGTTTTATATATACAGGGTGATTCAGAACTTCTCTAAAAAATTTTTTTTACTGAACAGGAGGCAAAATTATTTAAAAATATATTTCCGTACGACACAGGAAACTGGTCCACTGTAAAATCTGATAAGACGTATAATCGGCGACCAGAAAAAAAAATTAAGAAATTCCCAAGGAAAGAAATAAATTACATTTTACATCTATTTTTATACAGCAAATTCAACTGCTTTTGCCGCTATTGTTATTAATTATTAATAAAACTAATTTGTGGTTTTAGTTAGATAGTTTGACATACCTGATGTTAAACCGTTTTAGGCATGTTTCTACAAACTAACATAAATGTTTCTGCTTCTAGTCCATTTTGAACTTGTAAGTTATTGCAGCAGCTATAATACTTCATTTTTAAAATATTTTCACAAAAATAAGTCCAAATTATTTAAAGTCAGGAAGACATGGCGGCCATGGTATCGGTCCTCCTCGTCCAATCCCTTGGTATTAGTACTTGGATAATGCAATACGCCGCAGACGCCTTGGACCTCCATCTCTTCCACGATTCGGTTGCAAAATTCCCATGTCAATCCAGTGTTTGCACTACACTTGCACCCTCTGCACACCGTTAGTGTATTTTAAACTTTCCTACGGGTTGCTATGACAAACAGAAATTTGAAAATATCTCATTCGTGTTAAGTCTATCAAGTTTACAAGCAATTTATTTAATTGTCACTGTGCTACAGCTTGAAAAAAGGGTGTTTCAGAAAGAATTTTAAAAGTTAAATACGTAAAATAAATCGATCCTTACAGCATCCAACTACACGGAGGAAAATCGACTAATAAACAAGTTTTGCTAAAGTATCGTTATTGATATGTCTATCATTAATGTTACTATATTCATGTACCAAGCATATTAAAAATTAATGATGGGTATAATTGGACAATTTTAAGAATCAGATTCTACCAATCGGATCAATAGTCGAACCTGCAAATTCAGTATATTTATGCGACCAGTACTACATTTCGTATTATATATAGTGTACTTAGGAGGTACCTACTTTAGACTATAATTGTAACGTATTAGCCAGTTACATGTATTCTATAGGTTAAGTCAACGTTTCTTAAACTATCTTCTGCGGAGCCCTGAGATTCCGTAGAGATCACCATAACATTTATGAAAGTAAATTTAAAAAAACAATACAAATTTAAGATTTAAAAAATAGAATAACAGCCAATATAATTTTGAACAATTTGTATGCGCTTCAAACAGCTTGATGGCTTCCGAACAATACAAAAAGTTGTGTAAAACAACAACAAGGCAAGAGTTCTATTTTTGTTTTTTGCTCAATCTTGCAAAATTATGTCTTATATTGTCTTGCAAGAGCCTTACAAATTTCTTATCTCACAATTTTGCAAAAGTGTTGCATGATTTTTGTTATACTTTCGCATGCAATTAAGAAACTTTATAAGGTGTACATTTCTTAAGTAGAAAAGATAGGGAAAAATGTTTTTCTATTTCGAAATGACATACATCGTGGCGCAAAAAAGTTGGAGCGATTTAAAAGGATCCTAACAGTCACTTGGGGCGCCTTCTGGGAGATTCAGCCAATCGCCCATAAATTTGAATTTACCGTCCCAAGAAATCCCCACATACAAAATTTCATGAATTTAATTCAAAGTAGTCGAGAGATATTAAAGAAAATGTAATAATTTTATTAAAATTAGACTTGTTGTATATCCTAAACGAAGCGTTTCCAGATCAAAGTTCGTAGGAAATTTTTTGCTTAAAATTGAACGTAGAATATCTTGTACAAGTATGTACATCTCCTCCTGAAACACCCTGTATAGCCACAGACTCAACAAAAATTTATATGTGATAGGTCCTAACCCAACCATTTTCGAAAAAAAAAATAAATCTCCAATTTCATGTGTAAAAATTCAGTTAATTAAGGAATCTTATCATAATTTTGTACATTAAATGACCATAAAATGCGGTCGCGGTCTATGCGCATCGCAGACCATGCTATAGTCTGGTTCTCGTTCAGTGAAAAATCATTTAATAATTTTAAATGTACGAATAGCTGGTTGAGATGTGATAAGAGCTAATCCTGGAATTTTTGCACGTGTTCAAGCTGCAATTTCAAGACGATTTGAAGCATGTATTTTGGCTGACGGTGGTCATTTATAATATTTTGTTTTATGTAATGTAATGAGTATCGTAAAATGCACTTAATCAAATAAATTTTGTTGTTAATCGGTTTGGAATACAAAAAAAGTGTAAAAAAACAAAAAGTGTAGATAATACAATGGCATATAATATTGTATTTATAATATTATACAGGGATATATATTTACGCCCCTGAATTTTTGACTTCTACCATTGAGTATTTACACCAAGGGAGTCAGTCCTTAATAAAGACCTAAATAGTTATCATAATTCCTGTTAGATGTCGTACTGTGTAACAATACGCATTTATTCAAACGGATGAAATAAAACGCTACTATTATAATATGCAAAAAACTGCTAAGGCGTTTCGAGGGCGTGGCCGCGTGACCCTTTTTCATATACCTGCCTAAATAATAAGATTGTGGCAATATGTTTATATTCAAACCACAGATCATAAAGTTTTAAACATAAGTAGTTTATTTTATTGCGTTAGAGAAGTAAGAATATGAACTGTAAATTAATTTAAAAAAAAACAGAAAAATAAGATTGTTAAAAGAGTTTTCAGCGATATGCCAAAATTTACTTTTTCTGTTTTGTTTCCTTTAAACATATTAAGATAATTCAAATGATACTTCTATAAAGAGATATATAGAACAGCAGATTATCGTGTGGGTTTCTCTTACTGCATAAGATGCATTATTATTTTGCGAAAAATTCATTAGTAAAAATTCTAAAACACCAAGTGCCTTTTTTCAATGTTTGATCTAAGTATAATTTTGTGATGGTGTGAAATAAATATTATTTTGTAATCTTTTTGAAGAGTAATTTTTAAATTAAAATTAAATTTAAATTAATTTAAAAATTCAAATAATTTAACATTTGCGCATGCAAATTTAAATAAATTTACATGCGCTAATGTTTTTAGTAAAAATAATTTGTGAACCATTAATAATGTGCCAGAGTAGGAATGACAGTTTTGGAGCAAAATATGAAGATATAGCTAAATATGCCTTACTAAAATGTTGCTATGGAAAAAGATACAGGTTTACATATTTTTTTTCGTTTTTTTTTTAATAACTAGGATCGCTCAACCGATTGTCACCAAATTTGGCAGGGAATCATATTTTAAGAAAAGCAATCATAATTTATGTTAGTAGGTACCTATTAAAGATAGACCATTACCAGATGATGACAATTTCTATCTTATTTTTTGTTAACGAAATTCCTACCGTTTTCCAGAAAACTGATCTAAAACAACCAAATGTATTTTTCGACGTGAGGAAATCTCTTAGGAGCATTAGAAAATTGCCATATTGAAAATTTTCTGTAATTAGCTGTAATAATTAATTCAATTAATTAAGACATGTAGAAGTAGAGAGAGTTTGCTCAAGGGCAAACTGCTCTGTTGTTATTTTTGTCAACAGAAGTAAATATGTAGATAATTTTTCCCATTCAGGCCAACAAGGTCTCCCATTAGATTGACTCGTCTTAGTGTATATAGTCAAGGCTTCTACTTAGACAATACCCTGTAGAGTCGTTACCTTTTCTGTTCCACTGCGACACTTCCGAGAACAAATTTGAATAGCCAAGCGCATTATTTTTATTTATTTTATGGACTTTTGAATTTTAGTTGTTAAAATTTTGTTCACCCAAGTAATCACTGTACCAAATTAAAATATAAATCAAACAGTTCCGTTTCTGGAAGTATGCAAAATTATGTGATGAATTATTTATTTACAACTTCTGCAAAGCATTAATCGTGGAAGGTGAATGTTCGGAATTACAGCTGGGAATAAGAATATTTCTCGAAACATCAAGATAGCTAAATCGATGACATTGCATACAACTCTAAAATTATTCCAAAAGTATTTATGAAAAGTATAGCTGTGGGGGAAAATTTCAATATTTTTATAAAATTAAATAGGAGCGACCTTTCCTTAAGAGCGTATTATAAATTTAAAGGAAAAATAGCGAATAAATATGTAGCTTATTTTCAGCAGGATAGGGGAGATAGGAGATCTAAAGGAATCGAACGAAGTACAATAAACTCATTTCCACTTCTTATATTGAATCGAACAATGGCTGGTTTATATACTTTTACGTCTGATTTCGTAGCAATTTCATAAATGCTTTCTGGAAATGGCATTTTAGTGTTGTAAGGCAATTCCATTCTCTATTTTGTGCAAATCCCTACAAAATATTTAAACAGTGAATAAACTATATTATAAATAATTACAATTACATCAAATTAACTACATATAAAAGATACGAGATTTAACATGTAGCACGTACCTACATCTAGCAGTCACTGTAAGTACCATTCAATTTAACTGTCAAAAGTATTGAAACTGAAATTGAAAGTTATAGCAATATGTCGTTTTCTACGAATATGACGGTTAACGAAGATTAGATTATTATGTCGCTTTATGTTGAAGAACTAAAAATGTAATGACGAATATTGCAAAAACCGTTTTGTTATGCTCTTTTTACATAATATTTATGCGAAATATTTAATTTACCTACATTACATATTAAGGAATAATCAAGTGTATATATGTTTTTACGTAATAAAATTAGGAAGTTTCAGAAATAGTGTGGTAATCCAATGTACTACAATGGGACTTCATATGATTTCTGTTGCACATGCGAACAGGCACATCAACTTAACCTCTAACCTAATAATTATGTTGCTACTCCTACCTTTTTTTGACAAATGCAAACATACGGCATGAGGGGGCTCATTGAAAAGCTTATAGAAAACCGAATCCAGTCTTACCAAATAAACAAGTTTTATGTTTTGAATAACAAGTTTTTTTTTTTCATTTAGAATTTGAAACAACTAGATAATTTACAAAAATAAACTCAATGCCGCAAGTGCTGAAAATGTCTTCCATTCACTATTTGGCATTCTCCAAGACGATAGTAAAAGCTGTCCACAGCATTCCGAATGACTTCAGCTGATAAATTATGCATCTCCACCCTAATCTTTTTGCTTAAATCTTCAATATTATCCGGTCTGTCCTAGTAGACCCTTTCTTTCAGATATCCCCAAAGAAAATAATCCAGGAGCGTTAAGTCGAGGGATCTTGGCGGAAATTCAAGTGTACCCCATCTACCAATCCAACGCTTTGGAAACATTTCATCTAAGTATCTTCGAACATCAAAACCAAAATGTGGGGGAGCGCCATCGTATTGGAACCAAATTCTTTCATTCGGTATATCTGGATCAATTTCATGAGGAAAAATCACAGCTGGAACAGGTATCAGGTCAAATGTTAAGAAATCCAGGTAACGTGCGGCAGTAAGAATGGGCCCAAGATTCTGTTGTTGATGATACCTGCCCATATATTATCTGTGGGCGCTGCGTATGCGATTCGCATGTCCAGTGTGGATTTTCCTGGAACCAACAGCAATAGTTGTGCCTGTTAACCACTCCATTTAAATAAAACGTAGCTTCATCCGAAAAAAGTACGTCTCGTTGATAACCATTATTGTCGTCACACCGTATCATCATTTCCTCACAAAATTGTAATCGTCAATCACAATCGTCTCCCAAAACAAGACATGCCTTATAGGAGTGGTATTTCTCTTGTTTCAAAAACATTCGAATTGCAGTTCGAGAAGCATCGTGATTGCGGGATAATGAAACAGTTGAAGTATGAGGATTTTCAACAAGTTCTACTGCAATGTATAATTTCTTTTATTCATTCAGAGCACGTGCCCGTCCAGTTTTGGGCAAAGTCTGTACTGTGTCTGTACTGTGTTCCTCAAATTTGTGAAATAATTTACTAACTATCCCTTGCGAGATTTGGTTTTCGGAATATTTCGCATTTCAGCTTAACTTATTTTGTCTTCAAATCCAAGCAATGTCAAGATTTCGATGGGTTGCCTTTCCGACAACATTCTTGATTTTGATACAATAGTAACGTTTCGAACTCCAATTTACAACTAAAGTGAAAAATTAACCATAAAGCTCGGCAAGTAAGTGGTACCAAAAAAACGCAACATAAACAAGATATATTTTTTTGAGTTGGTAGTGATAGGTACAGTTTCAAATTCTTTATTTTATTCTGTGCAAACTCAAGGAGGATAACACTGAAGATAATTAAATTTTATTTCAGTTGTTAAGTAGGTGTTTTATACAACCCTTAGAACCTTGCTATTGCTGGATTCGGTTTTTGTATAAGCTATTCAACGAGCCTACTCATGTCTTGTTTCCATTTGAAAAAAGTAAGGGTAGCTGGGGGTTAGGGGGTTGATGAAAAATTATTTATTATATAACCGAAACATGGGGAAAAGATCAAGACCAGTTAACGTGTTTCAGCGTTTAAAAAAAAATCACTCATTCAAAAGATATGAATTTTATTCCGTACTTCTGGCCATCCCTGTATACGGTTCAGTAATAATGACTTTTTGTGAGATATTCATAAAAGATTAAGTATAAGATTATAATTTACTACGTATTGAGTTGCAGCTTGTGCAAATTTAAATATTTTACCATTCATAAATTTCATAGAAAATGGAACGGTACGTTGTTTAGATGCTTGCAGCAAAATTACGCCATTACATGGTGTATCACCATACAACATTCATTTTAAGCAACATATTTATCTTTGACATTAAAAATAGTAATTGCTTACAACATATATTAACATTAGTTGTATTTATGTTATTTATAAATTCACTGATTTTGAATTTGAGCTAAAAATATTTATTTTGACACAGATATACGTATATCTACAAATATTTGTAAAAACCAAAGAATATATACTGAAGTTTCAAAAATAATTATGTAGGATTTTCAGTGAAAATATTCAACATATTTTCTAATGCGAATGAAATACCTACATTGCAATACATTTTTAGATGATGGATGAACACACTTTTACAGAGAAAGATGAATAATTCACGTTTAGAGAATTGATGGACAAATTCAACTAAAAAAATCTTCCCACACAGACGTTATTTCTGATACTGACAAGGCCTTCGTAATACTTCAGAAATAAAAATGTGACGTGCATAGTGTATTTATTATTGAATTCTAATAATAAAATCTACTGTATTTCTAATAATTTGATAGTAAGATATATCCTGCATATTATATTAATTCGCTTAAATCTGCACTTTTTTACATTTTAACAAGGAGAAACTTTTTCCATGGCATTGAAAGTAAAAACTTTTCCGTCGTTTCAACATCATCTGTCGATACACTTTCCAACGCGACAAAAATAATTAATACATTTTTATATTGGCTTCAGTTACACTATTCAGGTTAAACAAAATGTATTTATATTTGAACTGGTTGTTGGACTCTTTGGTATATACATTTTTTTAATATATGTTCAATTTTTTACACATTGATATTCAGTCATATATGTGAAATAATATTAGTTAATTATAAAGGTAAGTATACAAAATACAATAAAATTTAAATATCTACTCAGTAAAATTACATATCTATATTTTACAATTCTAACCTAAAAATTACAATGTCTAAATCAATACAAATTATAGAGACTCAAATTTACGATTGACTTTAGCATAATAGTAGTAAAATTACGTAACATAATATAGAATTTTATCCATGTTTATTTCTGTAATTACAGTGTACTTATTTCATTTACAAAATTATTATGTAATTTTCCATAACATTACTCTGGTCTTAAATTGCCAACGTAGAGTTATATAAAATTACAAACAAATTTTTATCAGTGTACGGAAGGTTATATGAAATATGTTTAAAATTACACGTGGAATCCCAAAATCAAAAAATATACAGGGTGTTCCATTTGAAATAAAAACTTGATGGACACTTCGGACGTAACCCCAAATATGTTGTTTTAAATAGCATATAATATGGTACTAAAAATCATGTCATCAAAGTTTGAAATAATAACTTTTAGAAACACCGTATATATTGCGTGCTCAACAAAAGCTGGATCATCTGGTACTTTAGCTAAGTTAGAAGCATGAAATACAGACAATATTTCTAAGACCGTGATATTTCCAGTTTACTTCACAACAGTTTCCAGAGATGTCTTATTAATACCGCATTACCTGAATTTTGCATTATACTTTGATGACACAAGCCCATTAAATAGGAAAATAAATTATTCATAATATTCCAAGATAAGGAATATTCTCCAAGGTATTACAAGTTTGTTTCAGCTTGAAAGGATGAAAATGTAAAAAGCCTCTTTAAAGGAGACATGAAACTTAGCATCAGTCACTGCTTCGTCTTTCAATTCAACGTCCGATATAGCATTTTCAATTGGGAAATGTTTATAAAACGGAGATCAACCTACGCCGATCGTATTTTCCGCTGCCTATGGGTAAGAAGTTATAATTGAATTGAGGAATGCGGGGACTTTCCCTAAAATCCCTATCTTCAGCAGCAGAAAGAGACTTTTCTATCAGCCCTTCTTTTTATACAGTTCAGTAAAACAGGGATCACCATTATTCTAGATGCCTTTATATTATTACTTATAGAATGAATTTTACATATGGATAATGATATAAATGCAAATAAACAGCAAAACATGCAGCATTCACCATACAGGGTGTTAAAAAAAGAGTGCAAAATATCAGGAGGTAATAGTATGAACCAAAATAAGCAGAAAAGTCTTAATAAACATGGGTCCGAAAAGTAACGGTTGCGAGATATGGACCACTATTCATTTTTCAAATATTTTATTTTATTAGGAATAAGCCGACAAAGGAAGCTTTTAACAAACAAAAAACAAAGTTATAGAAGATGTTCAAAGTGCTCTCCGTCCATTTCCAAGCAGGCATGACATCTTCGTCTCAACGATATTCGAACTCTTTCGAAAACACCCTCCTTGGTTTGGATTTCTTGACACTTTTGATTAATCCGTAGCTGCAGCTCTTCCAAACTATTTACAGGAGTACCATACATTAATATCTTTAAATATCCCAAACAAAGAAATCTAGAGGGTTTACATCAGGCGATCTTGGAGGCCATAAAACAGGTCCGGCCCTTCCTACCCATCTATGTGGAAAAGTTTGGTGTAAATGCTCTCTAACAGCCATGGAAAAATGAGCTAGAGCACTATAATGCTGCAACCACATTTGTTGCCTCTGATTCAAAGGAATATCTTCCAAAAACTCATACAGTGTGTTCTGCAGAAAGTTGAGGTAAGCAGCGCCTGTTAATCAGTTTGGTAAAACAATAGGACCTAGAATCCTGTCACCTACAATACCCATCCAAATATTTAATGAAAAACGTGCCTGATGTCCAGATTCTATTAGAGCATGAGGATTTTCGTCGGCCCAAATATGCGTATGTCAAAATTAAACACTCCATTTCTTGAGAACCCGGCATCATCAGTAAAAAGAATTTTTGCAAGAAAATGAGGGTTTTCAGCATCATGACGTAGAAACCAGCGACAAAAAACCAAACGTGCTTGATGATCATTTACTGGATTTAAGGCCTGTACTAGTTGCACATGGTATGGATAAAGCAGTTGCTCGTGAAGGATTCTACAAACAAGATGACCACTAATTCCTACCTCGGCTGATATTCTCCTCACACTCGTACCTGGATTCTGCTCTACCAGTGCTAGAATTTCTTCTTCTGCTCTAGCAGTGGATACCGACTTTGGTCTTCCGGATAGATGGCATGGTTTGCTCAAGGTACCGGTATGACGCAATCTTTGGTGAATTCTTCCAAACATACGTTGTGAAGGAATCTGGCGATTTGGATAAGCGTCAACATAAAGACGTCGCGCTTCGGTGGCGTTCCCATTAGCACGACCATACATGAGATGCATGTCTGTTAATTGTGCGTTAGAGTAACTAGCCATAGCGAAAGAAAACTTGTGCAACAAGAACAATTGTCAAATACGTACTGTTTATTTCACTAAACATCAACCAACTATTATAAGAAAATACACAACGTTTTTGCAAAATAAAAAGAGGGGCTAAAAAACATATAACATTCCATATCTCCGCAACCGTTACTTTGCGGACCCATCTTTATTGAGACTTTTCTGCTTATTTTGGTTCATACTATTACCTCCTTAAATATTTTACTTTTTTAACACCCTGTATAATAGTTATTTGCATACCTATGTCGTGAAATACTATTTTAACGTCCGAAAGAAAGTTCGGCGTGCGAGACCGCTAAGCCGAGGATAACAATCTTGAGGACGTTAAAAATATTTCGTGGCTAAGGTGTACATAACATTTTTTGTTCAAACGGTATGTATTTATTATTTAGTTATTTATTTATTTATTATTCCAACATGACATAATCCCAATTACAGGAATAAATAAAAGTACAATAAGAAAGAAAATAAAATATAACATCAATCAATAAAATAAATTATAGTTAATAAGTAAAATACACACAATAAGTTGTGAAGATAACGAAGTAGTGCAGGATTATGTTCCACATCCAGTGATTCTAAGCTGAAACATTTTAAAAGACTGCCATGCTCAAATCGATCGATATAAACCATCTTGTAAAAAAACTAGAAAATTACAAAATTTTCTCTGAACTGACTCCAATCTTTGCCGATGTTGTAGGTTTATCTAGGATACCATATAATAAAAGCATACTCCAACTTAGAAATCTAATAAGTGAGCACAATAAAATCTTAAATGTACGTAGGTATGTCTTTAAATTCCCTGCAACTGCGGTATATAAAACCATAAGTTTGGAGTACACTTGTTGCAACATTATTGATATGCTCTGCGTATTCATTAACTGAGTAACTATGTTTTAGTCAAGTTCAGGTCATCTGTTGAAATAAATAGGAGGACTGTAGAAATGTATGTTATGAATATAAATGCTTGATGTGAAACAACAGCGGCTTTAACGGCCGTTACTATTGACAACGGTTGTGAAATGTAAATTACATTGTTGTATTTTTTTATTATTGTTATTGTGTTAATTGTGTTGTATTGTAATTGACGACATTAGGTATAAAATAGGATGTTGGGCAGTCACGGTCTCCACTAATAGGGCAAAGCCGAAATGTGCGGTTCCCGACAACACGTTCATATAACATAGGTGAAATTTCATAACTTTTCTAATATTCGTCATTAAATCTGCAGTTATTTGAAGGTGCATTGGCTAGACTCTGGCTTTCAGATAACCCTACAAAAAATCTAAGACCTTGAAATCGCAAATACTTTTCATTATATAAATATGGTACTTCTTGTTGTCTTGTACGTCTTGTTGAAAAGTCTCCAAATCAATCTGTGTCGTAAATATTCGGTTATAGTAAGTTATCTTTTGCCATTGATATTTAGAGCATTTTTATAACACCCTGTAACTTTGTGCTTCTTGGTGAAACTGTTGATGATTTGAAGTAGTCCCCTACACTTCAACAACTGTGATGTACGACCTAACCAAATCCTTTGATTGTGTGTCTAATGTGCTAATCCATAAATTGGAATTTTCCGATATAAGAGCTACATAACTAAGATTATTAAAATCTTACCTCACAAATAGAGGGAAGTACGTCGTCTGTGGTGACAAAGACTTCACTGCATTGTCTGTGAAAAATGGATTACGTCAGGACTAGGTTCTAGGATCAAGGTTATTTCTCATTATACATATAAACGATTTTACTTATGTCATTGCATTTTAGTTGCTGATGATACTGCCATAGCAACAAAATTTTTGCGAATAATTTTCGATACGCAATTTAACTGAAAGACGCACTTCGACAGATTGGACTAAGTTGCATCACAAATGTTTGTTTTGTGTCAGTTGAAGCCTTTTATTTCACCCAATATGCTTTGGATGATTTAGTCTGCTCTGATCCTTAAGATCTATTCTCACAACACAATAACTGTTAAAAACATGATCTACGAATAAAAAAACACAACAATAAGTAGTTGTAAAAAATATTAAAAATAAATAAGTAACTAGGTATGAGAAAAAATTATAACTGCACGTCATGGGCAATTCTTAACAGCTGGTTTAAACTGATAGTATTAATATCACATATATAACATAATAAACTAAAATTGGATGTCATATTGTATACAGGAGACTTTAACATGAGATTAGTTCTAGCAGATTGGCAGTAAAATGTCATATGAATCTAACCGAAGGATGTGCCACCAAAAAATTAAGATGGGATAAAATATGTGGAGAGTCAATTGAATTGCACAAGAGATTGTTTAGAAATCCGATAGAGTATATAAATCTCCTTTTCTTTAAATAATGAAGGTTAAACCTAGATATTAATAAGTTGTTGTCAAAACCTTGTACCGGATAAACACCATCAGATTTAAATGAAAGATATAACAATAAATCCTAATGCTTTTGAGGCCTCCTTGACAATATATTCAATGTGTTGCGAGAAGCTTAAAGTACTATCAAATATAATACCCAAATCCTTTGTAGAACTGTGACGACTAAGTAATTGCGAATTAATATGTTAATCATATACAACAGGATTGGATTTACGAGTGTAGGTGGAAACTTTGCATTTATTAACATTTAGGCTAAGTTTGTTATTGATATACCATGCTACAAGTTTATTTAACTCAACCTAAAGATTGTGGGTCTGGTTTGCTGAAGAAATGCAAGTCAAAATTTTGATGTCATCAGCGTACAAAAGCTTCCCACAATCCAACACACTGTCAAGGTCATTAATGAATAGAAGAAACAGTAGTGAACCCAAATTCGAACCCTGAGGAACTCTCGATGTAGCGACATAAGTCTTAGAATTAAAACCATTGAATGAAACATATTGCATCCTATTGTGGAGGTAAGTACGAAAAAACATAAGCAATTCATCACTAAAACAAATGTGTTGAGTTTTTGCAGTCAGTGTACACTACATCAACTTGACCATGGTTATCTAGAATATTATAAATATATTGTGTAAAATAAACCAGGTTATAGGTGGTGGATCTGTGAGATATAAAACCATGTTGAAAGTAAATTCTTTACAGAAAAATAGATGCGGTTGTATAGTGAAATCTCAAAAACTTTGGCAAAATTGTTTAATATGGTAATAGGACGATAATTTGCTACATCAGAAGGATCCCCCCGACTACAAGATAGGGCACACACTAGCCCTCTTCCACAAAGACGGGAATCTAGAACTCTTCAGAGATAGATTAAATAAAATACAAAGTGGATAACACACAGCTCATGATAGCTAGGGACGAGGTCTGGGCTACAAGTAGGTTTAGTCTACGTTTTAATGCCAATATTATTTCCTCTTCAGAAAGAGATTGAATGCTCAAACAAGAAATATTAATGATATTGTCATTATTGGCAATTAGATCTTGTTTAAGAAAAACACTTTTGAAGTGTCGGCTAAAACTGTCTAGTATTAACTGAGGGTCAGTGATTACTAGATCGTCTAAATGCATAACCCCTGGTATACGAGTGCAGCCTTTTTTATTATGTATGAAGGACCAGAAGTTTTTACTCCCACGTGAAATTGAATGTGCTGCTTTATGAATGAATTCTTTGTAAGTTGCATTGTTTAATGTCTTGTTATGTTGACTAAGACGTTTGAAGTTTTGTAAATTTACATCTGAACCATGTTTCTTATATAATTTGAGCTCATGTTGCTTTAGTTTCAAATTACGAATAATTTCACTAGTATACTATTCTGGATAATTAGATTTTCTTCTATTATTGCAATAGATTTTTTGATAGAAAGCATCACATGCTGAATCGACATCAACACAGGTTTCCAGAAATGACCAACCATCGACATCAGACAGTTGTACAAAGCTGGAATATTAGCTTTACTGAAATTATAACGTTTATCAACAGAATTAAAAGAAAAATTTCTTGCACTAATTCACTGCCACCATGTGTGCACAGATATCGCAGGATGATGTCTATCTTCTGGTACGAGAGGAAAATCTTCATGAAATACTTTATAATTATGACTAGATAATACTAAATCCAAAATCCTATCATTATCATTAGTGACGTTGTTGAGTTGAGTCAAATTTAAAAATTGAATAAAGTTTCTTTATAATGAAGCTTTAGGATCCTGAATTTTATCATATAAATGCGGTATATTAAAATCACCCAATATCAATAAATTGTTAAACTTGGTAAAATACAGCTCAGATTCCTCAAGAAATGAATTGTACTCAGATGTGTATTAGGTGGAATATAAATAACAAAAATTAAAAATACTGTTGCAGTAAGATGACATTTGCAACCAATAATGTCAATATCACTAAAGTTAGACTTAAATTGAGATAAGTCCAATACTTTCATACTACGAAAACTAGAATGGTTCAGGGCAAGCACCACACCACCACCCCGCGATAAACCAGTCGCCTGTAGATTCCTGTTACATCTGTAGATAGCATACGCCCCAGGAAAGAATTCGCTAGACAGCACATTATTGTTAAAACCAGATTCAGCCAGAGCAACGATATCAAAATGCACATCATTAATATTCGGATAGAAAGTATCTACTTTAGAATATAATCTATTCACATTTTGGTAGTAGCAAGAGACGTCAGTGTTACTGTTGGACAATATTAATTTTCCGAAATAATTTTTGGTAAACTATTTTGGTAAACTACATATATTTAATTCGGATGTTAGTTTCACCAGCATTTTTCTTCTCCATTAACTCTGACTTAACTTTTTTATACAGATTAAATTGTCTTGGAGTTCTATCGAAAGTGAGACAGATATTTCTAAACTAATTTTTAGATTTCTTTAAATTTGAAATTTTTTTTATTTTATCACTAATGCCTTCAGAATCGTTTAGAACAACTTTGAAAGGTTCCGGATTAGTTCTGTCAGGATTATATCTACCCAGGCGATGAAAGTTGATAGTATCAGTGAAACACATTGTTGGAAATTTTATTTAGCAGATTACAAACAGCAGATTTTTCATTACCAATTCTCTCATCCTTCTGAAGGCTAGAATTTTGCTCAGCTCTTCCAAAAACCACTAGATTACGTTTACGATTCTGCCGCTTATTGAGTTCTTGAAGTACTTCCTCAAAGGAATCATTAATTTCTCGTTTAGATGTACTCACCTAGAGTTTACATAACTCTTTTTGCAACTCAGTAACTAAGGATTTCAATTGGTTCAGCTCATTACCCAGGGACTTACAATCAGAACATGTCCAGTGGAGTCTTTTATTTTTGGTATTTAAAGCAACTGTTAAGTCCACACATTCATGATAAAAATTATGCTTACAAGTTGAACAGGATACAGCTTGATCCTTAACAACAGTTTTTTGACAACTGCTACAAACATTCTTTTACGGCATGTGAAGACTAAAAAGTAAATATTCTGTGCAGACAGTCCAACCACTATAAACCACTGATAAAGCTTCATTCACATAAGATTAGTGCAGTTGCATTGGTACTGCAGAAAAGTTATTATAAAGGGCGCCGTATTCTTGAAATAGTGTTTTCTACAAAATACAAATAATTTTAGACATTTAATAACTGAATAATCTAGGGTTTAGCAAATAATAAGAATGTTAACTCATCCCACCTACAAATATTCAAAGATACTGAAGTAAAACGGTGAGAAATACGGGTGACTTTTGTAACGTTCAGATAAACTTAACGCCTTTGTACTGCAGTTGTATGGCAGAAGCTAAAAGCATTTTAGCTTTTACCAATCCTTTTCCAACAATCATACAGGGACCAATCAGAAAACTGCTTTTTTGACAGTAAACAGAAGATTCACAGTTTTGCAGGTTAAGTTTTTAAATTTGATTCTAATTTAGTTTAGAATTTATTTGTTTCTAAAAAAATGGATGAAGAGGACTGTTTGGTTTAGAAACAGTTACTTTTGCTGCTCTTATTCGCAGCAACGTCAATATGTACAAAAACTATACATGCAAAAAAAATGAAAAGAGGAACTCGGAGATGGTGGGTGCGACCTATTAACCGCAGATAGCACATGCAAGGTGATTTCTATAATTATTTATATAAAGAAATGCGAAATGAGAATGCCGATTATTTTTTTCATTTCACCCGAATGACAATGGCAGTGTTTGATGTCTTGCTGAAATTAATGGGGCCTCATTTAACCCACAGTATACTAGTATACTGTGATTTAACCAAACATTCAAATAGACCATCTATTCCTGCAGATTATAGGTTTATATTTTATCTTGGGTAGGCTTTTAATTACTATTCGGCAAATGATAAAAACCAACAATTTCCGTAGATAAGGACGTAGTTGACAAAACATAAACATAACCTTTCTGAAGGTCAAGGATCTTGAGTTTTTGCATGTTGCCAACTTACAGCGGAAAAATTCCCCAACTTCTTAAGTCTACAGTAATTTTATGTAAACAGAGTAAATAATATTTAACATCATACAATTACAATACAACAGTACAACTGCAGTGCCATTGCACTAACGTTTATCTGAACGTTACTTAAGATTCAAGCAGTGATAACTACATAGCAATTATTAATGATACAAAAGCACTTCCTGTATTGACCACACCAGGATACTAACAAAATACACTTACAGTGGAAACAGTACTGATTTTCACTAAAAAAAATAACTTGTTACTATTAAATTATATCAAAATGAATTAAGCAAGTAAAAATAGATGTTTTCAAGTGTTCCTCAACTGCACTGTAAGTGTAATTAGTTATACATTTTTCATACTTACTATTTTTCTTTTTATTTTAAGCTTCAATGCTTCTCCCGTGATAACTGGCGCACATGAAAATTGATTTTAGAGTAGGTCATAAAACTATCCATTAGATGGGGTTCCTTGAACGTCCCATTTATTAGTTTCGTTTGGTAATACTTGCCAGACAGCACATAGGTTTTATGGTGCAGTGTTAGTATAATTATTATTACCGGTATAATATTATGGACAGGTTTAATTATTGCATCACATTGAATGCTTTATTTTCAAAATGTAATAATTATTAATCCTCTATTTTAATTAATATACAATTCTACTTATTACTCCCCATTGCTGGTTATGTAATTATTAATATAACTTGTTAGTTGATTGGATGTTTTGACTGTAGATAGACTGTATAGAAACTGAAATTTAATTATAAAATATGAGATCCAAGAAATAAATCTACATATTAAAGTTTTTTATGCTTGGAATGTAAATGAATCTTTAAATTATTAAAAAGATTTATGTAGGTTTCCTTCTCTATACGAGTCAAGTCGAACTGCTTTTAGAAAAATTGAATCAGAAAAGTCGTATTCTTTTATGAGATATATCAATAACAAAACGAAGTGACAGACTCAAAGTTAAGAGTTCGAAAGTTCTGATTTTATATATGCAGGGATCTTGAATACACATCGAATTTAAAGTTTGCTGGCGCAAAAAACTTTGTTTAGTTGAGATTGATCAGCTTTCCAGATATTCATCCAATTTAGTTACATTGAAACTTAAATATTTAGTTCACCCTAAGACGTATACGGGTTCTTAAAGAGAGATTTTGCTGCGACATCATACAAATTACATTCCTTGTTTTAGAGATTTACGAAATATATCTTGAAGATCTTTCAGATAACTTAAATTATTTATTTATTTGCTATTTAGCGAAAATGATGTGTTTCTTTTTTTGGAAACGAATTAAAATTTTATTGGTTAATGTGCTTTTTAGTAAACAGATTAAATTTTATATTTATGTTGACACAAATATAATTTTCATTACATACGAAGGAGGTACCTGAAGAAGCAATCCTAAAAATGCAGAAATAGGTCAGATCTCATCTATTGTGTGTAAATGTTCGAGTTCCCACTGTCAAAAGTGAAGTTATATATTTAGAGTGTTTTCACTGAACCAGGTTAGTAAATTTAGATAGATTAATTTCTTTAGATAATTATTGAATAGAGCTTTGTCTGTGGAATTGTTCATTAGCATACCTAGATGTTTGGTTTCAGAGAGCATACATATGACTTCATTGATAGGAATTGTAGGCGATTTCATTTATATTAGCTTAAAATACCTTTCTAATACAGTAAAATACGAAGAAAGTTCAGATTCAGATTTTAAAAGTAGTAGCTACGAAGATACCTCTTAAGATAAAGGAACTCGAATTAGTAATTTCGCTTTTCTTCCTTTGGTCTTCTACAAATGTTTCCAGAAATCTTTTTAGATTCCCCATCCTTGAATTTAATTTTCTATTTCAGCTTCAATTTTAATTTGATCTGTCAAAATCGCTTGGTAACTTGACCAAATGGGTGTTACTACATTTAATCAGGTTTACTATCTACATTACGATGTTTATTTTTTGTTTAATTCATGTATTTCATACCCATTCATGATGTACAGGATGATCGATTTAACTGAAGAAATTAGTTTTTCCTGTAAACGGTTGAAGCAAAGTGAGCGTTACTAAAGTTTGTTTGTTCTAACTAGGACATGAAACTAAGGTAGATAGCGAAACCATAACAAACACTTTTTTTTCAGCTTACCAATTTTTTACAGATATTGAATAAACTTTTCGTTTTAAGCATTTTTCGAAATAACTTTCTCTTGTGTTTATAGTATTTCGAAAGATACAGATCACTTATTGTGTAACTGAAATTTTCTATTTACGTTAATCATGAATTTAGATCAGTTGGGTTTTGCAAAAACAATAGACAGTGTTTTATTTTTTTATTTTAATCTGAATTTTATATAAAGTAGCTTTTGAAGAAAACATATGTGTTAATTTGCAACAGTATAAATGTAATTATTCAATTAATGAACTTTGTAACAAAAGAACAGTGAACATCAGTGAAGAAAACTTGACTAAAATTATCTATTTTAATAAATATTCGATATACAGGGTGTCCGGAAAAGACTTGTACAACGGAAGACCATAGACTCCTGGGTTCAAAATAAGCCGATTAAACCCAATTTACTTATTTCCAAAATTGTTTCGTTTAGCCGCTAGAGAGCGCCAAGGATCGCGAAAAATTTTTGTTTATTATAATTCTTAAAACTTCAGTAGCTGATTACTTAAAAGCCGACACTTAAAATATCAGAGCCAACTTCTGGTACTTCGTTATTTGTTGCAATGCTGATATTGTTGACACAGGAAAAATATTTTTTCTGCCAAAACTACTCATGTATTCAAAATTCTGAAAGTATAAAAAAAGAAGGAAAGGAGCTTAATGGATCATAATCTTATAAGAGACAGGTGGATTTTAACGGTTTGATGGATCCAGAGAAAAAAAGATGGAGGGAACAACGAAGCAATTGCGGACAATGTTGTTTCTAGGTTTTTGCCCTTCATCAGGGCAGTGCAGCTTAAAAACAGGATGGAATAAGAAGGAAGGGCAAAGGACACGAACACAAGAGAATGACAAGTAGCCTGCCTATCTCTATTTGCGGCTTCGTATCACACAGCTTCGGTATTGAGGCCAAGAGCAACAGTCGCCGCGGAAGAGAGTCCAGCAACCACTGTCAGGGTCTCAGCAAGGAAATATAGAAGAAGGAAAGGAGCTTAATGGATCATAATCTTATAAGAGACAGGTGGATTTTAACGGCTTGATGGATCCAGAGAAAAAAAGATGGAGGGAACAACGAAGCAACTGCGGACAACGTTGTTTCTGGGTTTTTGCCCTTCATCAGCGAATGACGAATGAAGAGAATGACAAGTAGCCTGCCTATCTCTATCTGCGGCTTCGTATCACACAGCCTCGGTATTGAGGCCAAGAGCAACAGTCGCCGCAGAAGAGAGTCCAGCAACCACTGTCACTGCACTGCACTGCACTGCGCTGATGAAGGGCAAAAACCCAGAAACAACGTTGTCCGCAGTTGCTTCGTTGTTCCCTCCATCTTTTTTTCTCTGGATCCATCAAGCCGCTAAAATCCACCTGTCTCGTAAAAAAAAAAGTTTCTAAATAAAGTCAGCTACCAATAGAAAAAAGCAAAGAGTAATTGTACAGGGGATTAAAAAAATATGTGCTTATATTTGCATGATACATGATTTTTCTTATATTTCTAATGACTGCAAAAGATTTTAAATAATGTCAAGAAGTGTCGGTTAGACTTTTAACTGTGTTGCCCAAAAATGGTTAAAATTAATCAAGTCGTTTTCGAGATATTCGGAATAAACAAACAAATTCGAACACCCTGGTGATGCACCATTAACATAGTTTCGGCAAGAATTCAGACGACAGACGCAATTGTTTTTCGGTATTTTATTGCTTTAAAAACAATCATTTTTTGTAATTTAATGCAAACATTTAGCGTAGTACCTATATAGGTTCATTATTCTCAGTGCAGTTTTAAATATTTTAATAAAAATAAAATTAATTATGCATTTGTTCCTAGAACGTAAGTCGTCTGAATTCTTTCCGAAGCAATATCTATACACATAGATTGCAGAGATTTCTTATTTTCGATGAAGTTACTTTTTTAAATTATACACCGATATTCTATTTCAGGCAAATGTAATTCAAGTAGAAATGGAAGAAAATTTAAAACAAAATTTATATGAGCCTATATTTTAAAAAAGTATCTTCATCTGAAATAAGAAAGCGCTACGATCTATGTAAATACTAATGATGCTTATATCGAACATCTCATAAAGTAGATTTTTAATATTCTTTTAAATATGCTTAATTGATGTAGTTGATTTCTTTGTACGTTATTATTATATGTTACGTGTTATTATTTGTGCTTGTTTATAGGATATTTGTTATTAAATCAAAAATTACATTTATACTATTGCAAGTTACCGCAGTTTTCTTCGAAGGTTACTTTATATATAATTGGAATTAATTGGGATTAAAATAAAACAACAACAAATCACTACCTACTGTTTTTGCAAGATATGATATAAATTAATGATTTATGTGATAACATTCCAGTTACATAATAAGTGATCTGTATCGTTTAAACTATTATACACAAAATAAAATTTGGAGCATCATGATGCCCAGCATATGGTTTATCTACCTCAACTCCAAATCTTAAGCCTTGTCGTCATGAACGCAAAATTTAAGAAAAGTCGCACGAATTATTTAATAGCGAGAAAACTCTCAACTTTTAGCCAATTTTGCCAGATGCAATATTTTATATCATTTTCATCATAGAACTGCCATTGACTGTCATGGCAGATCGTCACAAGCTCAAGTTAAATTTACTTATCTAATATTTCTGTTTTGCGAAATTCGCGAAAAGTTGACACTTTCCCGCCATTAATAATTTAATCAAAATTTGCAAAATTCGCGATTTTCGTGTCCACAATTGTCATCTCAAACAAACTTTGTTTGTCAACGCTCACTTTGTTCAGCCGTTTATAAGAAGAACTCATTTCCTCTGTTAAATCAATCACTCTGTATACATGTTTCAAATATGAATTAGGACTTGAACAAATACTTTAACATTATCATTGCAAAATGGTTATTCGGTGGATTTTATGTGCAAAGATCGATTCTACCCCTTCATGCTAATTCTAGGTTATAGTTATTTCAATAATTGTATTCGTGGTTTTACACCAAGGATTAACGCTGACCCTTTCCTAACAGCCTAGTCCCACTTTGGGGCTAGTCCATTGTGTGACAAAATAGAGTTAAATGAAATAAAATCTGTTCAAACAGAGAACAACTGTAGTGGTTAGTTATTACATTCAGTAAAACCCTCCAAGTAAACTATGTGGCGATAAAAAAAAGTAATTACCGTAAATATCTTTTTATCTGGTGTAGCTGTCTTAAATATTACCCATAGGAAAAATAACATTTCTAACCACTGATAAGGGATTACATCACATGTGGTCAGTAAAGTATTTTATTCAATTTTAAAATCCATTTCCGGTGTCATTAGTTTACTTGTAATTATTTTGCAGTTAACTGTTGTTGGTAAATGAGTCATTCCATTTGAAATCGTCCGAAAATAATAAGAATTGTTGCCGACCCATTTTAGATTTTGGTGTAACTTTGAAAATCTCTACTCTAGGGTCCCAAACAACAAAATTTACACGAGTTTGATTTTTACAAGCGCTCGTTTCCGCCTATTTAAATAAAGACTCTTGAAATTTTTAAAAATCCCAATATTCAGGCTATGAAACGAGCGTGTTGAATGCGAGATAAAAATCTGATACTCACAGAATCTACTGTTCTTACCTTCAACTTGAAATAACTGTATCACTTGTTTTGTTATTTTCATGTTTAGTGCATGTACGAGCCGTTTTTTTTACAGCAAAAATCTGGACGTTTTAACTAATGAATTAAAATTACTTACCATCAAAAATAATTATAAATATGAAAAATATTTCAAGTTTTCATAAAGTTATGAATATTTAGGGTGTAAAATTGTTTCTGGAAGTAATTATCATCGAAAATAGTAACTGTAAACAATTTTTCAACGAGAAAATTATGTACATGAAAATAACAAAACAAGTGACGTAGTCATTTAAAGTTGAAGGTAAGAACAGTAGATTCTGTGAGTATCAGATTTTTATCTCGCAGTCAATATGCTCGTTTCATAGCCTGAATATTGGGATTTTTAAAAATTTCAAAATTTCAAGCAAAGTTTTCTTCTATAAAGAGTGGGCTACTCAGGTGAATTTGTGGCTGAATTTTGTCTATGATATGTATACTTAATTCCCGTGGAGCATGAATTTTTAACTCTCAACAGTTAAGACGCTAGAGTCGATTGAAATTCACAAAACATGACTAAAAAAGACTCATTTTCAGCACGCTGCTATTATTCAAAGGGATTGTCCGAGCCAATTATCTTCATTTACACTGAAACTACTATCTTTCCCACTCTGAATTCCGTCTTGATCATTCAAATATCTTAAAACAAAAATTTTACAGCAAAAATTAATAAAGCTTAAAAATAGCAATTTTTAAGAGTCTTTATTTAAATAGGCGGAAACAAACGCTTGTAAATATCAAACTCGTGTAAATTTTGTTGTTTGGGACCCTAGAGAAGAGATTTTCAAAGTTACACCAAAATCTAAAATGGGTCTTATTTGCCAATTAGATGATTTCAAATGGAGTGACCCAAATATGATTGCTAATAAATTTTGTGTGGTTATGGTGTATACTTCGAAGCGGTATAGTTTTCATGCTTTGGGTAATTTTTAATAAATTCAGAAATTTTTTGATGGGTGCATTCCGTTATTTTTTTTTCTATCCTCTGTTAAAATATTTGTACATACTTAGTCATAGTCAACCCTGTACATAGAGAAATTATAACAATAACAACACTGTAATAATGTGCTGTCAATTTACATGTCTGTACAACAACAGTACATATATTTATTAATAATTTACTATAATTTACTATTAGTAACAACAAAATGATAATATAACGGTATCAACATATAGAAATAATACCGTACCATATTGAGCATTGTGTGTTTAATTCAACAAATATTACATAATCCATTATACTTATACAACACCTATATTTATGTTAATTTACATATAGTTTACATTATATTATCACTAAAACTGTTATTAATAATCTGATGTTGAATATTTCTTCAGAGAATACTGTTTTTTATAAGTTAAAAAATGTAGTATTAAATAATTGTATATAGAAAATTATGTGTTTCATACGTAACAGATCATGAAAAAAATTACGGTACATATGTGAAATATGAAACCAATGTTAATCCTACAGAATTTGTTTCATCAGTGTTGAATTTTACTTGTGGAAAAGGGCCTATGGAGTGTGCAGTAAACAGAAAATATAAAAATTTGATGTGCACTAAGTATCTCTGTACATATTGGTAAAACTTATCCGAAAAGCTTTGTGGATATGTGCACCCTTAAATAAAAAGTCAAAAATATTATAATAAAAGAAAATAGATTTCGTAAAAAAATGTTTAAGTTTCTAGCGTTATGAACAAGTACATGGCTGGGTAACTGTACTTCAACGATATAATATCTAATGTACAAAAAAGTAAACACGCTTGCCTGGCAGATAGTGTTGCAGTGGGGATATGCTCTCTAGGTGCTAAAACAACAAGGTCAGTAGTGTTGTTGGGAATTTTCACTGAATGTTTGGGCAGCAATTTTTGATTAGTTCGACCGTTCATATTGACCAAACGTATGGATGGTTTACAGTATCACGAATTTCTTCACAATGACCTTGAAAATGTAGCCCTAGTTGTCCGACAACGCATATGGTTTTACATGATGTGGAATCTCTTCACTTTCGGCTGTATGTTCGAGAATATCTCCATCAAGTGCACGGACTAAGGTGGATTGGACAGGGTGGACCGGTAGCATGGCCCTCACAAGGTGCCGATTTAAACACTCTTGACTTATTTTTGTAGGGCCGCTAATAATGTGCGTTTAAAAAAACACTAACTGTAACATTCGCTTTAGTACGGTAACATTGTATAAGGCGTACCTAAATGTATGTACAAGTCGAGGGACAAAATTTCCAACAATTTTGTAGTAAGATATGAATTAATTTTTTATAAATTTCACATTTCTAATAGCGATCAAGTATCGCAATTCTTCTTCACAATTAATGTTAAAAAAATTTTTTCATTTTAAAAACACATCACTTTGGTAAGATCTATCTTTAAGTTCATTTTAAAGTAAAATGTTGCAAATATTTTTTTTGCTGTTATCGGTTTAATCATTTGTTTAATTTTTTTTTGCATCACCCACAATATCTGTATATGTATGTTCATCATTCCCAATTTGTGAGTTGTGAATCACCCCGTATGGTTAAACTAAATAAGTAATTAAATTCCCTGAAATTTTGCTAGTGTATTTTCCGATTCAAATAGCTCCCTACTTCTGATGAATACCATTTGCTCAGCCGCACACCCTCGTCTCAGCTAATAAGGGCGATCTATTATTCATAAACACTTGCAGTCTGCAATTCCCCACGGAAAAGCCGATGCATACGCACAGCCTCTCATCTTCCTGGCGCAGCAAAGGGTTCTTATAACACTCAGGGGATGATCTACATTCTACTTGAGATTGAATATACAGTGATCCGGGCGGTGAATGTGTACCTGACATGAAGTCCGTCTCCAGGGTGTTTTCCCGGCTACAATGCTATTATTGTGGATAGGTGCAGGGGTGCCGGACGATTTTCTTAGAGCCCCCTCGTGTTGTAGAAAGTCCTTTAATCAGTGTACGAATAATTCACTGGTTTTGTAGGTATACCTACTATTGTTTGAACGAATGGTAGTCATGGTTACGAGGGTAGTGAGTACAAAAGTAATGTGATTCAAATCAACTTAGTACACGGTAAAAACAGATTTGTTAAATCGATATAAATATTTTTTTGTCAATTTTCTTGTGTTTAATTAAAAAACTTCTATTTCTCTAAAATAATATTTGCATTGTTTCAAGAAACACAAGGGTTAGAAAGAATCATATAATATATTTGATGTTCATGTTGTACAAAAGTGATGCATAGGAAAAATAAATTATATTCCAGTAATTCATTGTATGAACAATATAATATATTGGATTTAAGGAAACTATATTTTCTGAAAATGATGCTTTTTTGAGCGGTTTATGCAAGTTCATGTTCTCAAGAACAGGCGTCAGAAAATAATATTCTTTTCAGATCGCTGTAAAATAGAATATCCTAAACAACCCTATTAGACAGGGTTAACCATGACCAACTGCGTGATAACATTGATTTCGATTGTTTATACAGAGTTAACTATGACTAAGTACAAATATTTTAAGAGGGGATAGAGAAAATTAATAATTAACGGATTCGCCCTTCAAAAAATTCCAAACTTAATTATAAAGCGAAAAAAATTTTTTTTAGAAATTATATTAAATCCTTGTTTAACGCCGCCTATGCGATTTGTCCGCCACACGTTTACAGAATCAGAGTAGACAACATAGGAATACGACGGTCATAATTTAATTCATGTGTTTACCATATGTTTAAGTTGTAGTTTTGTGTTCTTCAGTTATTAGTGCCTTTTTTAATTTTTAAAAGTTGTATAGTTATTAAATAAAGAAATTTGTGTCGGGTGAAAAATACTTTCCCACAATATCCGCGGGTATATTAGGGCTTTCTATTATCTATTTCTTTCGTTCGACTTCGTTATAATAATAATGGCATTTTATATAGTTGTACCTACGGGTTGTAGTTTTGCCAGTTTGTAACGAAATAATGAAAAACGAATGCAAAATAGTGGAGCTAACTGAATTAACTTACCTATCTATCAGGTATTATTAATAATAAGAATGTTAATTATTGTCGTTTTTGCATTTAGAAATGCTACAAAAAAACGATCGCTTGATAGTAGTGTAGTAGATACTGTTGACAAATGTAAGCTTTATGTAAGCCATCTCAGTCGATACCTATCATAGGCGCCGACTTTCCGTAGGAAAAGAGGGTTTTGCCCAATTTTTTAAATATCAAGCTGAAATTCTGGAATAATTTTTTTATTGTTTTTTAAGTCTTCCTGAGACGTGGTTAAAATTTTTGTGCTTAGTCATAGTTAACCCTGTTAATATATTTGTAAAGCAAGAAAAGCAAAACAGTTTTTTTCCGAAACTATATTAAATCCTTATTTATGACCGTATCCGACCTTCCGTCAGTCTGAAGGTTAGATATATGCCGGAACAATTCTTTTTTCGAAACTATATTAAATCCTTATTTATCGCCGTCTCTAACTTTCTGTCACTCTGGAGGTTAGATATATGCCACAAGTGAAAGTTGTCAAAAGTAGTGACAGTGCTCTGCGTTGCCACGTATATCATCGATTTATGTCGCTTTGAAAAATAATATAAATGCAGAACGTGTTAAATGATTTAATGAGAAACACTATAAACAAGAAGATAGCACAACGTTATTTTCAAGATTGACATTTGGAGATTTCAAGACTGTTGAATCGTTTTCTGTTTTTTTTTTTACATTAAAACTTGTCGTTGCAAAGATTTTTTTACTTGCTACATCTCTTTTTTTGGAGACCTCTCCTTCCTTCGACTGTATATACACAAATACATAAAAACGCTGCTACACATTTACCGTTAAAATATTATAGCAGTTATTCATTGTGGTTCAAAGAGGATTTGGCATAATATTTTTACTCGGAAAACATCTTTGGTATTACGCTTTCTCACGTTAATATGCACTTATAACACGTTCCATAAATTACACAAAAAATATACGAAAAATTAAATTTGCGAAGGACTGACAAATTATTTCAAACTAATTGCCATATATGATACCTTATTTTTGATAGAATCTGATGCAGTCTGCAGTCACTATCTGTAGGCCACTAGTGCAAAATGTACTTCACGCCAATACATTTTTAAACTTATGTAGCTAGGATTTTAAATTCTGTTAATTCTATCAATATTAACAATAATCGGCTATGTTATATGAGTACTGCTTATTTCTCTAGAGTTATCGTACACGATTTTAAATTTTACACAAGTACTGGACTGCCGCGGGTGCATTCCGAGTTTTCTATTAGTATTCCTTACATTAAATTTTAATTTTCTTAGAATAAAAGTGTATTTTATTTAAAACGGTCTGTGTATTCTGTTAGCGGATAATTCTGATGGATATGTAATAAATAAAAATGTAGTTTTGGCAGTGTGCAGTGAAAGAACGAAGAACGAATGCAAAATACTGCAATTAACCAATTAACTGTTATCTATCAATTACTATTTATCTATGAAAATCAATATTAATAAAAAATTTTCTTTTCTTTTCTACATTTGACAACGATATAAAAAACGACATGTAGATAGTTGATATTTCTAGGCCATCTCGGACGATCATTGTCATAGGCGCCGATTTTCTACGGGAAAAAATGGCTTTGCCCCATTTTTTAAACATAGAGCTAACATTCCGAAATACAGTTTTTATTGTCTTTTGAGATTCTCTGAGTACGTGGTTACAATTTTTGTACTTAGTTATAGTTATCCCTGTATAATCATCATATTCTTTATATAAATCTGGTTTAATCATTTAAAATTTGATACGTATTGATAAGCTAAATGAAACTAACTATACAGGGTGTCTGTAAAAGGTCTTTACAAAAACATACAACATATTCCTTAGACCAAAATAAGTCGATTTAAGTAAAATTACCTTAGTACAAAGTTGCTTCGTTTGGGCTCCAGAGGGCCTTGAAGTTACAATTTTTAAATCGGTTTTCCCATATAAATTTAAAACGGCATATGCGATTTTGCTGAAATTTGGTATATTGGTAGAGTTTTATGTGGCCAAAAAAATGGTGTTAAATTTTTGTCCGATATTAATCCATAGGCGTAGAACTTGATTTTTTTTTAATAATTGCACCTATAAAAATTCTACGGCAATGGAAGAAAAGGAGTTTGAGTATGAAATTTAGATTGCTCAACTCATTTACCATTTACTTTAAAAAAGGTACTCTTGATAAGATTCGATTACTCTCATGGTTTTGACGAAATTTGCATTTTAGAACATAAACAATAATTATTAAAATACAAACTTTGAGTAAATCGAGTGTTATCAAGGGTACTTTTTTTGTAGTAAAAACATAAAAATGTACTTTTTTCATATCTTCTTCAACACCTCTAATCGAGACTTTTAACAAAAATACTCGATTTTTGCCATGTACGATTTTTTGAGGAATATTAATTATTTGCCTGCAATACTATACGAAAACATTTATGGCAACGTATTCAAGATGCAATCTTAGAGCTGATGAAGAAGTTATGGAAAGGATACATTTTAATTTTCTTCGACGTATAAATCTTTGTATGCGTGAAAATGGTGAACATTTTGAACAATTTTTGTAAAATCTCTATTTTGATTATGTTGTAAATAAATATTTTTGTGAAACCTATACACTCTAAATTATTAAAATAGAAATTTAGCGAAAACCATGAGAGTAATCGAGTCTTATCAAGAGTACCTTTTTTAAAGTAAATGAGTTGAGCAATCTAAATTTCATACTCAAACTCCTTTTCTTCCATTGCCGTAGAATTTTTAAAGGTGCAATTATTAAAAAAAATCAAGTTCTACGCCTATGGATTAATATCGGACAAAAATTTAACACCATTTTTTTGGCCACATAAAACTCTACCAATATACTAAATTTCAGCAAAATCGCATATGCCGATTTAAATTTATATGGGAAAAACGAATTAAAAATTGTAACTTCAAGGCCCTCTGGAGCCCAAACGAAGCAACTTTGTACTAAGGTAATTTTACTTAAATCGACTTATTTTGGTCTAAGGAATATGTGGTATGTTTTTGTAAAGACCTTTTACAGACACCCTGTATAATATTAAATTTTCATTATTGCCATCCTTGTTTTGAACTGATTAAAATAAGGCAAATCATAAATCTTCAAAAGCCTTCTAAATTAGTGTCAGCAATATTCTGCACGGGCATGGGACTAGGGTCGATGTTAAGGCACATATATATTCCTCTGGGGTTCTAAGGCTCCTTCCTTACTTCCCTGTTGATAAAATTTACCCTGAATTAAATTTTTAATGGCACACTGAGGTTTTTTTCTGAGAGGTCTGGGATTTCACGGGGATGACAAATTTGATATACATACGTTGCCAAGATAAAAAAAGGAGGCTACGTGAAAATAATACATTAAGTACGTTTTGAAATATTTTACCTTCTATAAAAAGAGTTGATTGAATATTCAAATTCGTTTGAGTACGTCAGTAAGAAATATTTAAAACGTCAAATTTTATAATATGAATGGGTACATATGCTAAGCAAAAATATTAAAATACGTTTTTTTGTAGTTATACACAAGAGAATATTGGTAATTTTAACCTAACTCACTTCGGTATTCACTTTTATTTTAAAAAAGAAATGAGCTTATGAACTCAATTTATGGTTGAAGAGATGGTTTGTAAAAAAAACAAATATACAAGGTTAACTATAACTAAATACAAAAATTTTAATCACGTGCTCGGAATTCTAGCTCGATATTTATAAAATGATACAAAATTTTCTTTTCCTCCAGAAAACCGGCGCCAATAACAATAATCGTCTGAGATGACTTAAATATGTCAACTGTAGTCTTTAGTTATAAAATGTTGTATGATTGCCGTGTCTCCGTTGGATTTGTCCTCGACTCTAGAAAAACAAACATCACATAGCATAGGGCGAACCATGTTATAGGAAGCTATCTCTTCCCGACATATCCTTTATTTAATTAGTATAAAACGTTTGAAAATAAAAATTAGTCAGTAAAATAAAACCATAACCTAGTAAATATACAGAATTTTACATCGCTAGTTGCATACTATTCAAAGACCATTGGTCAAAGCTTAGAATATCACATTCTAATGGTCAAACATAGGATTTTTACAGAACACTTTACAGTGTTTTGTAAAATTTCTATCTATAGCATCTTGAGATGGTATAGTTTAAAGTAGTACTAATTATTTTATGCAAACATCGTCGGTAATTGTTAATATTATTACTATTATTAGTATCAACAGAATTTAATTTTGTTTTGTTCAAGTACACCTTACACTGTGGCCTACAGATGGGGAGTGCATAAAATTCAAAAATCAAAATATCGCATAAGGTGGTTAGTTTGAAATAATTTTTCAGTACTTGTTCTTTACAAATTTAATTTTTGGTGTATTTTTTTTTATTTACAAACGTGTTGAATTTAAATGTCGAGTTAATGGATAAGGTTCTAATTTATGGCAAGTGTGACAAATGCATATTCTCGTAAAATATTATGCCGAATTCTCTTTGAACTACATTGAACAACAGCTGTGTGTACATTTGCATGTGTTTTTTTCTTACTCTTTGCGTTTTTTCCGGACGGAGGGAATCCACCTGATTGTGGTTGTTAAACCGAGTACCTCGCTTTAAACTAAATGAACGGTTGATTGAAAAAGTATCCTCAAGCCCTCAGCAGGTGCAAACATATTTGCAATTGTAAGTATTATAATACTGACTGATACAAAAATTGCGTTTTAAACTTTTACTAGAATACCCTGTATATCTGCTTTTTCTGTTTTTTCAAAATTTATTCACAATCCGCTAGTTTGAAGCATCCCTGATAAAATTTATAGACATTTTTTATCTATGTAAATTTAAAAACGAATTTGTTCATGTCAACTATATTCTTTTATTTTTGAACGTAAATTATTGCAATTTACTTCGAACTGCATTCTAACTACTTACCACTGGAAAAGAGTTATCAATATTTTATGAAACAAATTTTCTAAAGATCTTAATAAATAGGTACTTTAAAAAATATTGCACATTTTATGTATATTTTTGTCTCTGAATTAAAACTACTCTTTTCATATTTTTAAACTTGAATTAATTAGAAAATATATTATTATATATAGCAGATACTTCTTTCGTAAGACACCTGTATCAACGTATTTTGCTTTCAATAAATTGAAATATATTTGTGAGAAAACGTCTTTTTCGCATACAGGTACTTGTTCTGCTGGGAATGGTTTCCCGAAGAGTTATTTTCGACAGGCAAATTCCAACGACATTTCTGTAATATAAATTTTCGCTGAGACCAAGCTATTCGCTTTTATTCTTATTTAAATGAAATGCCGGTATTTCCCGCATTTCCAGGATAAAAATCATTTTCTTTTAGACCAACTTTGTATGATTTTTCTTAGAACTAAATGAGACTTAAAAATAAATAAGGATCTGATTAGGGATAAGATACACTTTTATTTAATAATTTTACAATTTACATTTTTATAAATTGGCATCGATTGTACAAATAAAACAAATACTGTTGAAAAGTAGGATACCTTTATTGAAAAATACTTTGTATTCATTAATTATCACTACGTTATTTTCAGTGGGCCAATTCGTAGCGTCTTTTTAAGGTTAGGTTATGCGTGAAGGAGTGTTAGGTTTTCATTTATATATGAATGCACTCCATTCTTTCCTATGTTGTGTTGGCTTCCTTATCTCCTACCATGTTTTGTTCTTCTTCTATATGTTTAGTTATCCCACGCATTCTTTGACCTTCCTATTTTTTTACCACTTCCATATTCATCAATCTGTTCGTTGTGTTTAGATCTCCACCAGTTCAATTACTTTTTCTATGAAATCTAGTATAGATTTGATTTGAAATACTTCTCTCCCTAACTCATTTCTAACTCTGTTCCATCCAGTTATTTTTCGGATCATTCATAAATAAGTCGTGTCTACTTCTTGTATCTTGCTGTTTCAGTTTCTTGTTAATAACCACGATTCACAACCATGTGCCTGTAAATTGCTCTAGTAGCAATTCATTGTCCTTGTCTTCTATAGTCGTCGTTTACCATACCTATGATTTGTTTATACGTGAAAGTGTACCTACGTTAAATGTGGTACAACTCTCTTATATTTGAAATACTTAATTCACTAAAAACTTTGTTAGAAAAGTTTTGCATGTTATCTTAATAATTTCAAAGGGTTCTAGAAAATATAATCAGTAAACCTATATTGAAGGAAATATCCCAGATTTGAGTTAATTATTATACTTAAATAATTAATGTGTTTGTACTATCAATTAGCTAGGTGTTAAAGCGCCTTCACTTGATCCCATTGCCCTTCTCAAAATAAATGTGATATAGCAATTTAAAGAAATGAAATCATGAATATATATCATAAGGAACCCTAAAACTGTCCCTTGAGGATTTCCGTAAGTTACTATTCTATTAGAATATGACTGCTAAATATATCACTAATTTCTGACATTTGATTCCAACTATATTTAAATAACTAACAGTAAATTATGTGATATCTCTAATTCCCATTTTGTGCACCTTAGTTGAAGGAGTAACAGTGTTGAATATCTTGCTAAAGTTTTACACACTGTATTACTAGTATATTGTATTTATGAAAAGAGCTGTAACCTCATTAGTTGATTTGCAATTTAAAACAACAAATAGATGCTCTTAGAAAAGAAATTATTTTTCAATATTTTTTTTTATATATTTCATAAGAAATGTCAATCATTCAGTACATACGATGTAACAAACTTCGGAATTTCATAAAAATAATGCTAGTTCTAATTGCATGTTTCTCCTAAAATCCGACAGTAAAAATGATAATAATTGGATCCGTAGCCACAAACCAATAATACAATATTTATCTTTTAAGAGGTACACTATAAAAGTAATATTATTAATCCTTAAATACCAACATTGAGTCTGTGGGACTCTGCTTATATATTCCCTTCTGTTTCTCCCATTTCAAATTGCTCACTCAAAACCTTCGTGAATATTAGTGTACTTTATTATGTCAAAAGGATAGTGTCGCATTATTTTTTATTTTTGGAATATACAGGGTGATTCTTTAATATTCAAAAAATTTCAGGGACAGGTTCTTTAGATAAAAATAAGAAAAAAAGTTTCCATTAGCATGTGTCCGGAAACGCTTCGTTTCCGAGATACAGGGCGTTAATTTCTTTTGTAATCTATTTTTAATGCTTGTTATTTCAAAAGTCCTTTGACTATACGATTAGGGTATCTGTCTTGATAGATGTCTGATTAAATTATCTTATCGTGTTCAAACAAAATAGCCCCAGTTGGTTTGGAAATTGGAATGTCCACCAACTGTCAATAATTGTTTTTGTCAATAGTTGATTACTGCTTGTCTCTTTGTGAGTGTAGGGGTGAGTAAAAATAACTACTGGTTTCGTGTTTTAAAACTGATATTGCTCTTCAAAGAACGAATTACACAAATAATGAATTGTGCGATATGCATTTTGGTCTTGCCTCGTTAAGGGCTAAGCGTATTTATGAAGAAAGATACCCTAATCGTGCAATTCCGCATCACAATGTTTGCTCGTCTCCATCACCGTCTCAATGAAACAGGAAGCTTTCAAAAAAATTACTGCTGAAAACGGACGACCTCGTGCAATTTCAACTCCACAAATGGAAGAAGAAGTGCTCAACGAAATCGAAGGAAGTCCTACAACAAGTACAAGAAAGATGGCCGCAAATCTAAATATTAGTCAGTCAACAGTACAGGCGCTGTTACCAGACGACTTTCCTCGAAGGTTGGCTTTTTGCCGATGAATTCTAGAAAAAATTAGACAAAATTCTCAGTTTTTGGCAGAAATACTACCACCGATGAGGCTAATTTCTCCAAAGAAGCCATAATAAACTTTCGTAATAATCACATATCTCGGAAACGAAGCGTTTCCGGACAAATGCTAAGGAGAACTTTTTTTCTTATTTTTATCTAAAGAACCTGTCCCTGAAACTTTTCGCAATATTAAAGAATCACCCTGTAGATACATCAGTTGTGTGATAATTTCGATGATCGATTTGACTCTCTGCACAAGTTGTTATTTTTTACTTGGATGCCATATTTTTATTTTTTTACTATAAATTAATTCTTAATTCTCTACAATTTCTATCAATGAAGTCATATGCTCTCTGATACCAAACAATTCCATAGATAAAGCTGAATTTAATAATTATCTAAAATAAAAAATTAATCTAGTTAAATTCACTAATAGTAAAGATTGTATGGATAGATATTGTAGTTGTAATTCAACGCTGGTGAGGGCCTCAGTCCGCAGAGTAGTTAATTTCACACAATATTGTAACTATCTAAAAATATATTAAAAAAAAAAAACTAATATTTTTTATTGCTTTTACAGTTTTTATGTTTGTTCTGATTTTCATAAATTTTTACGTTTTTTTTAATGAACTTTTTATTGATTATAACTAAATAAATATATTGCAGTTATACCAATAACTTCATCATAATATTTAAAAAATTTTGAAGAAGTGTTAGCAGTTAAGGGTTAAATTTTCATTAAAAATTTGCATTAAGTACTTAACTGCAAGCTATATACTCGCGTCAAGAATTCAGACGTCTTATGTCACAGCTGATGTTACACATTTGTTTTTATTGTCAACGTAATTTTCGATATTTGGTCGCGTTAAAAACAATATTTTTTTGCAATTTGGTGCAATACATAATGCAAACTTTTAGTGTAGTATATAGTTTTATTACTGTCAGTTGCAGTTTCTTAAATATTTTGATGAAAATATGATGAATTATTCATTTGTTCGTATGACGTAAGTCGTCTGAATTCTTGTCGCGAGTATATCAGTGAAACCTTCGCCAATTGTGTTTAGAAATTTTTAAACTATTCTCAGAAACCGTTTTGAAAATAATTGGAATTAGCAAATATTAGTTTATTTTGAAAACTTTAAACAACTTTAGGAAGCATTGCAGGAAAACATTCAAAGGAAGAATTACCATAATTTCGACTTTTTCTGTATGCTCTCAAAAGTTGTACGTTGAGTTTTGTTACATCCAGTATAGCTATCGCTATTTTATACTTGACAGCGAATTCGTTAAAGACCGATTAGGTCAATATGGCATAAAACGTCAGTTCCCTCTTATATCTCAACAATTTTTTCTTCAAGGAAAATGTTTTGCGAGAAACACGTAATCTGGGGATTAACAAGGATCGAGCCGGTACAAAATATGTTCCCGTTTTTAATCCACCACTGCGAAGCGAGTGGCCGCCTAGGGCGCCACATTTCCGACCTTTTATGCAATTTAAAGACGCACCCATTTGTTTGGCCGAGGTCTCCCGACCGCAAATTAGAAACAACAGCTTATCGTTGAACTTAAATTTTAAAAAAAGTGCGGTAGGCCAGCGCTTTTGCCTTTTTAGGGATTAATCCATGACAGTAAAAGAAGGTTTTAAAAGGTAAAATGTGACATTTTAACGGGTTTAAAGAAAGTGGTGATTATTCATGTGATTTGCTCTATACATTGGAGTTCACGTATGACGGAAAGCTACCTACGTTTTTAATTTCCTATAAAGGTATCAGCTTTAGAAATCAATAAGTAGCTAAACTAAAAAATTATACAGTGCTTTCGAAAAGTAACGAATATCATTATTTTTGAAATTGAGAAGTTTTCGAAAAAATCCCCTGGCACGTCGTATTTGTTTTTAAAAAAGGCATTTTTTGACATACGACCCACATTTGTGACGTCATCGTTGTTCGAGATATGACGTCATCGACATATTTTTTTAAATAAACAACCACCAATTTTGACCATGCCATTTGAAACAGCGTGGCATTCTACATACATACATCATGAAAAATTATGGTGTTACATAACAAAAATTTCAAGAAAATAATGTTTGAAGATTTAAATCACAGTTTAATTTTCACAATGTATTTTATTTCGTCCTATCTACCATTACAATCAAAGTATGCCTCCAAATTATGTAATCAATAATTACGAAGATAATTGATTTTATTTTTCCTTGCAATTAGTTTTTATTTTAAGAAAAAGAAAACACTAAAACCAAAAAAAAATACGAACATAAACAGTAAAACTTCAATATCTCAAAATGCTTAATTTGTAGTTAGGACAACTTCTGTAAGGACGGCAGAATAAAATACAAAACAGTGCTACGAAATTTCAAACTAAGATCCAATTAAGATTAAGTAAAAGCTCTTGTAAAGTAATTAGCGTGTAATTTGTGTTTTGCAGTAGTCAGTATTAATGAAGTAAACAAAGAGGTAGGTAGAGGAAAATGCTAATGTTAATCTAAAAGTATTGTTAGTCATAGTACTACCTATTGTGGATAGTGCGTTTCGTTTTTCTGCACCTAGTGTTTGCATGATATTTGTAAGTGTACAAAAGCGAAAATAGAACAATTTATAATACCCATGACCAGCTGGATGGCATGTTAATTTATGGCAAATCTGAGTAAAACTCTCTGGCTACAAGACGTTTGTATGATAAACGCATTTCGTTAGCAACAGCATTCATTTTGAACACTCATAATTACAACTATTTTACATTTTATTCTGTGTAGGTGTTTTTGAGTTGTATGCAAACATCTCTGCCGTGCAATTCAAAAACCTAGTAACTAGAAAAAGTCGATTGTTGACGACAAGGGTTAGTTACTTTTTTTTATTATTTTCATTGCAGTTTTCTTAATTTAAGAAATATGTTAATGAAATTTTGCATACGTTTATAAACATTCAAGCTGTATAAAACTGTTATAATAGATTTTAAATATTTTAAACAAAAACCAATATATGCACGTCTTTGTAGTTACTACTTTTATAAAACCCCTGTTTTTGCAAAATAAAAACCTAGTAAGTGAAGTTACAGTAATTCACTGCTAAAAATCCAGCCCAAAAACCTAATAAGTTCAGTTATAGTAAATTATTGTTAGAAATCATACACAAAAACCTAGCAAGTCCAACATAAATTTGTTTTAAGGTAGGTACAGCAATTTTAGTTGCAAGTTTATGGAAAAAGAGTTTCTTAGTAAAAATTTCTAGTAGGTAAATAAAAAACAGTTATTATATTTTTAAATGTTTATTAAAATGTTCTAAACAACTTAAAAAACACTTCATGTATCAATGAAATAAATAAAAATTACTCTAAATGTAATCTGACGACACATTTATGATACTAAAACAGACTTATACCAAAACTAGGCCTTTAATATAAAATAAAATTAAGTTTAACATCTTTGGTTTCTTGTCTTAAAAAATAGATAACAAACCCGAAAAATATATAAAATAAAAGGGAATAGTAATAAAAAATTTCAAAGCTGAACAGTTATTTTTCCTAAATCTTCTAGATCATCCGAGCTTGACATACTTTTCCAAAAGAGTTGTTTAGGAGGTGGCATATGTGGTAATAACTCTTTAGTTATGATGTTTTTCTTTTTTGTATTCAATCCTCTAGGTAATGTATATGATTCCGGAATAGAAAATTTAAATTTTGGATGTAAAATTGCTACTTCTGAGAATAATTCTTCTTCTAATGAGAGTTTATAGTATAACTTTTTAGATCCCTTTCTAAATTGAACGGATTTAATGTCATTTAATTGGGCAGAACACCACCTTTTTTCTCTGCATGCAGCCATTTTCAGTTTTTTTGAAATCATCAGCATGTAGAGTAACGAGTTTATTAAATTTATTTGACTCCTTTATGAGTTTTTCTAAATATTCGAAATCTAAAATTTCTTCTGTTTTATTCCATTTTTTGGAAATATGTCCATGAATGGAATCGGCTTTCATGGTTGAGTGGCCCGGCTCAAAATATCTAAAAGTAATAGTTTCAGGTCCCCAGTTTTCATTTACAAAGATGGCAAATGCGGTAAAGAGAGTCCAATTTTTGTTTTGAGCAGTACAATTGTCTGCCCAAAATAATATGTATTTTATATTATCTTCCAGCCTTATAAGTACATTATAGTATGCAGACATTACATCTGGTGCATTTCGACCCATAACAGCTTCATGCCACAAAATATATTTATTTTCATCTGCCGCCCTTAAATTTGCAAATGTCTCATGAAAAACTACTAATCTATTAACGAAATATGAATTTTTTAAATTCATTTTAGGCAAAATCAATTAAATAGTATTGTCTAAAAAAGAACAACAATTTGAATAATGTAAGACAAGTTAATAGGTTTTTGATTGGTATTTTTTTATTTTGGAAAATAGTAAGTCTATATATATTTTTAGGTATTAGTAATATTGTGTGAAACTAACTACTCAGTGGACAAAAGCCCCAACCTGCGTTGAATTACACCCACAATATCTACCCATATATTCCTTATTATTAGCTTTTGTAACATTTTTTTTACTGTTTTAGAAAGGTATTTTAAGCTAATATAAATCAAATCTTCTACAATTCCTATCAATGAAGTCATATGTATGTTCTCTGATACCAAACATCTAGGTATGCTAATGAACAATTCCACAGACAAAGCTCTATTCAGTAATTATCTAAAGAAAATAATCTAATTTACTCACTCTATAAAAATCTAACTTCACTTTTTTGGCAGTGGGAACACGACAAATTCAACCACAATAGATGAGATCTGACCTATTTCTGCATTTTTAGGATTGCTTCTTCAGGTGGTCTCCTTTAAGTTGAATCAAATATCTAACTGAGTAGTTAGTTTCACACAATATTACTAATACCTAAAAATATATAAAAACTTTTAGATAAAAGGTGAACATTTTTCAAGTAGGTATTGTCATATTTAATTCATTGACAGGATGTCACTTTTTTGTCATTGTCGATATTTAACTTATAATAATTTTAATTTTTATAATAATTTTTATAGTTAGATATTTGATTCAACTTAAAGGAGACCACCTGAAGAAGCAATCCTAAAAATGCAGAAATAGGTCAGATCTCATCTATTGTGGTTGAATTTGTCGTGTTCCCACTGCCAAAAAAGTGAAGTTAGATTTTTATAGAGTGAGTAAATTAGATTATTTTCTTTAGATAATTACTGAATAGAGCTTTGTCTGTGGAATTGTTCATTAGCATACCTAGATGTTTGGTATCAGAGAACATACATATGACTTCATTGATAGGAATTGTAGAAGATTTGATTTATATTAGCTTAAAATACCTTTCTAAAACAGTAAAAAAAATAGTAAGTCTACTTAAAATACTTTTATTTAGTATTAAATTAAAAGCATATGTTGCAACTCTTTTTGCTATATTTTATAATTGAGGAATGAGGAAAAAAAAATTAAAATTAAAAAATAAGTTAGTACCCCAACTTGTTGATTTATGATACCTCATAAAAGTCTAGTTACTAGAAAACACACTGCTTGTTTCTTGGTAATAAATAGTCGTATTACAATTTTAAAAATAGCTATAGGTCGATTTTCTTACCGTATTTTCAAAAATATGAACAAAGCAAAAACCTAGTAAGTCGATTTACTAGATTTTTTTATTGCACGGCAGATCTGACATGGTAGGTGCGCGACGTTGTCGCATATTTTAGACCTCTTTCCTATCATAACTCAATTACCTCTGGTTAGAGAAAAAAAATCTCAAAAGTCAAATATATTTTGTTTGGTACAATTTATCATGCAGCAAAATCAAGGTACACATATTCCGCATACCCTGCATATTGTCACGGAGAATTTGCCCCACTCACACCCAAATCGACGACTGTGGTACCGCGAATGGTTAAGATTCCCCAATCGCCCCTACACGATTCTGTTAAACAAACAAAATGCCGTGGATCGAGACGGGACTGGAAAAATGGGGAATAGATGAAAAGTATTCGAGTCGTTCTGGAAAATAAATCTAGAGATGCTAGAATATACCTGGAATATTCGTTGGGTCTATAAAGGAAGAATAAACGGCCGAGTTAGTTAGTCTTGTATTACAGTCTGAATTGAAGTGTTTAGTTGGTGAGATCAAAGTGATTTAGATAGCGATTAATTAAATAAGTGTTTAGTTGAGTTGTTATTAGTGTTCAGTAGTGTACTGAGTGGTTATTAAAGATAAGTAATTAATTAACGGATTTTTTTTCTGGAAGTAAGAAAAAAATTCGGATTGGGAAATCCGTGACAATATTATTGGCAATTGATAATAATTCACCCTTGACATAGGTCAGTAAGTAATTCGTGATGAATGAGATCTGACTTACACAGTGTCTAACGGTGACGGTTCATTTGGCTGCTGGGTTTTGGAGGGTGTTTATTGTCTTTCAATAAAATAGTGTCATTCTTGTAGCACTTCTGGTTATACTATATATAAAATATACTAATGTATACCCATTACCTGTTAGTATTAGTGTTACCTGATAATTACCTGAAACGAAATATTACCACGCCCATGGCCGATTCTTATCTTTGGGTTTTATTACTCTCTTTCATTTCCAAACAGACTATAAGGTAAATATCTTCTAGACGATTTTTTGTTGCAAAGTCAATTTTGTTTGCATGATAAATAAGGCTCATGTTTAAATTAGTTGTGTGTTTTGAAACAATTGCGTTAACCTAGTAGAACAAAATCAATATTATGAATTTCTTTTAGTCTAATATAAATTGGAACTAAAAAATTTCATAAGTTCTCTGTTGGCCATAGTTGGTCTTTTAATGGTTATATTCTACTAAATGTGTACAATATATAGGGTGATTCTTAACCTATACGTATAAACTTAGGTAATTATAGTTGAGGACAAATAATGAGGAATAGTGAAAAAAAAATGTTTTTCAATTACGGATACCAATTTCGTAGGATCAAATGTATTATAATAATTTATGATATCCTGACACACTGGGTGCTTTTTAATTACTGTTATTGTTGGCTTATTATAAATTACTGTTGTAAATACATAATTGTAACAGTGTTGCGTTGTGAGAGAGTGGAACCACAGCTTAAATAACAATCAGCTCACAGACTCGTATGAGCGGGAACGTCTCGCGCAGATCTTCGCGCATGCCGCCATTTGGGGATCCAACACTGCAGGGACGTGTGGTTGCAAATTATGCCCTTATAGCCATACCGCTCGACGACTGCGTTATTGGCGCACGAGTGCTGTATTTTGTGATTTGTTGATTTTGTTGTATTTTATACTGTTATGTTATTTTATTTTTAAACAATTTCAAGTAAAACAAATTTATATTTCGTATGTTAGAAAAATTGCAGTTAAAACACTTTCTAAATTGGGACAACTATTTTTAATCCGGTCCTGACATGTATCCCGAGCGAGAGAGAGACAACAAGCTTCAAGGACAAATTTTCAGGTTTTAATACTTCAAAGGTGCCGCCGTAGAGTCTGTGAGCTGATTGTTATTTAAGCTGTGGTGGAACTATAAACACCTGTTCTCGCTGCGTAACATCGAACACCAAAGTACTGTAAGTTATTTCCATCTATTTCTTATCAAGTATTACATTATTCTTTCCTGTAGCTCCAGACTTAGGACAACAGAAGCCGTCAAATTATTATTTAGTTAATATATATTGTTTTATTAGCATTACATTGTGAATATACTGAATAAATCCATTTTGAGGGTTACTTCTTATTGTTTGCCGAGTTAGATACAGAACCATTAAAAGTCCCAGAGTGGCTTGTATCAAATATTTAATAATAGTATTAGACAACGTTCCATACCATTTAATACTTTCAGAAAATAATATTCAAGGGTTTCTCAAAATTAATAAAATTGCGTACAATGCTAGTTTGAAGAAAGATGAGTTACTGCATATAATCAAGAGCAATAATTTTGCAAAGGAATACGTTACTGATTAGACGGCTACGGCTCAGGGACATACCATTCTACTGCATTCATATTGATGTTTTTAATCACATTAATTAATATGTAGCCAATTAAAAAGAGACAAAGGTTAGTTATTTGGAACAAATGCTTCAAACATTGAGGGAGACTATATAAAGCTGCATCAATTGATTGGGCTAAATAAAAATGGTTTCATCATACAAGTGACGTTATTAGTAACTGATGAATGTTAGTGCTAGTGTATTTTTTTATTATGATGTATAAACAAATTGTTTGCTGCGTTTTTTAAGGCGTTGCTGTTATGTAATATATGAAGTATATTGGAAATATATTATTTTTGTTATATATTGTATCTATATACCAAATACATCAAAAAAATATTTTTGTATAGTTGTTTTCTATTATTATTTTGTTTTTATTTTTTAACTTATTAGTAATGTTTTCTTTGTGTTTTTCATTTGTTACCTTTATGTACCCTTACCCCACCCAATTCTAATTCCACCCTCCTGACGGAGAACGCTTCAATCTCCTTGAGGTCCTTGCTGGAAAATAATAATATAAAATTACAAAATAACATTCAATATTTAATCAAAATATGTATTTAGCATTTTTTTCGAATAATTACATTTACATTCATTATTATATAGTTCATTTTATTTTAAATTGTTATTGGCAAAATTGAGCGAATACTGGTATCGAAAGTAAATACGGTCCTGTCTACTTCTTACCAGCTGGACGCGAATGCCTTTGATGTTTTTATGACAGTTTCTTATGTTATTTTTTATTCCCTTATATCGATAATATAGACGATACCTATTATTTTTTATATGAAATATATGTCTAGATAATAAAAGCATAATAACGCATGGGTAAATTTTTATGCTTTTTAATAATTTCATTTTATGCAACGAGGTTAACCGTGTGATTGTTTAACAGAGACTCATTCGCAAATATTTTCTGCCATTAGTATCAAATATGAATTTTAATAGCATGTCATGAACAATTTCGTGCCAACATTTAAACAAAAGATATTTTTTGTAGATATGAGTGAAAATAATTGCTCGTGTCGTCAAAAGTTGATGGTAATTCCGAATAAATGTGACAAAATGTGGCCATATATATTTTTCTGATGTAAAAAAATTAATGAACATTTTCAATGTGTTATCAGTAAAAATTGCTGTTCATAATGTATGTCATCTACTCTCAACGCATTCATATGTTTGTTTTTGTTTCAAAAAGTTTGTTCATCATATTTATTTCTGTACATTTCATATTTCAGCTGAAGTCACAATTTTAAAAGTTATGACAGTTAACAAACTGTTGTTTCTGCTTTAAAGGATCCGTTGGAGTAAAGCGACTCGCATGGAATTAAAAAATGTATATACAAAACGAAACCGAAAGTATACCAAGCAAGAAATTAAGTTGATTAAACGCACACCTTTATGAAATAGTTATAGAGAGACCGTCTACGGTACAAAGTAAGACGTGATTAGTTGTAATCATAACAGTGTCCTGTATTCTAGGGTTTAAAACAATTAGAACTTTATGACACTAAATTTTACTTATTATCATTTTAGAGCATCATATCATAACTATAACACAGTTTAAATACATACAACGTCAAAAGTCCTGCCCCCCTCATTCTTGTTAAAGAAATCTTTTTGTCAGAAAAACCAAATACATTTATAAAAGTATATTGTTTTCTGAATCTTTTTTTTGAGAAAAGAATATGTTCGATAAACTAAGTACTTAGAAAATTAAAAACCAGCAAATGTGTGACGCAAAATTTATTAAATCAAAACGAAATAACAACGTAAGTTCTCTACTTGACTAATAGTCGGTATGACCTCCACCACGTTTCCATAGCATATTGACACGTCTGTGCATTGAGATAACGATCTCTTGAGGAATATTGTTCCATTTGATCGGTCAGTGGTCGCGCGGTTTAAGGCATCAGTACTTGAATCGAGGTGACTAGATCGGTGTTGGTTCGAGCCCAGGTGCCGGTAGACCGTATATAAGCTATATTCGTGGAGAGGTTTGGCGCCCTCTCTGCGGGTATGGTAGGGTGGAAGAATGTTGGCTTGGGTCAATGTGAGAGATTGATACCGGTTGATATTTGACTACCCTCCTAATTAATGAGGTTTTCCAGGTTTCCCTCATTCCTGCACTGAATAGTGGTTAGGGCCTACCAACGTAAGTCGTTCCTGGGCGCAAATGGGGCCTGCTTAATAATAATATGCCGCCCCCTCTCCCGCACAAGTCTCCGACTTATGGGCTAATCCCTGTGATTAGAATGAGGGGTAGAGATATTATTATTATTATTCCTCTTCTGCTGCCACGACTAACTCATCTGCAGTCTGAGGTGGAGGAATATTTATTTATTTATTTGGTACTACAACCAGCAGCCACAAGGCCAATTACAGGTTGAGAAAACAAAACAGTTAAATTAGATTAAGTTAGAAATAGATAACAAAATATATAGCAATATACAGTAAAACAAACAAAACAAAAAAAAATAGGGTTGAAAGACACTCAGTAAAGCGTTAAAGTTAGTTAATCTATACAATGTTAAGAAAACACTCGTCTAATACCATTTTCAGTACAAGCAAATATATCAATCCCATTATGCAGATTATTATAGTTGCACATAATAAAAATTGGCAAAAATTTTAATAAATTCGTACGCGGGATCGGAAGGTAAAATGTTGTGTTAGACCTTGCTTCAATTCTGGGCACAAGAATGTTCAGATGTGACAAAATCTCAGGACAGTCATATTTGTTGTTAATAATTTTATATAAAAATAACACAGATTGCTAGCTATGACGATCGACCAAACTAGGTAGCAAAAATCTTCTGAAAAGATCATACTGGGATACACCTATGGGAGGGTAGTTGCCATCCAGCTTATAAGAGAGAAATTTCAAAAATTTTCTCTGTACATTTTCAATACACTGGTTGTAGATGGATACCAAACTAAACTACCATATTCAAGTTTAGATTTTATAAAGGAGTTAAAAAGAGAAGCAAAACATGCTGATTGGTGAAACCTCGCGAATATCTTATGACAAAACCTAAATTTTTAGAAGCCAAAGATACATACCACTTTTTTAACATGCTCTGCAAATATTAATTTATGATCAAAGGTTACGCCCAGATCGCAAAAGTGTTCAGGACGAGTAAGACTTGATCCATCTAGTTTATAATCGAATTCAAAGGCATGATCTCTTCGATGATAGGAAACAATATGACACTTACCTATATTCAGCGGAAGTTTGTTGTTAAGATACCATCCATGGACTTTATTAAAGCTACTCTGAACTTTTAAGCAATCAGTTGTAGATTCTATTTTCCAATAAAGTGTACATCCAAGTCAGCAATAATATCATTAATAAATATTATAAATAAGAGGGGACCTAGTATGGAGCCTTGAGGAATTTCCACGGATTTCCGTCCACTCAACTCTACATACTGTTTTCTTCCATGTAAATAAGAGCTAAAAAATTTAAGTAAAGTTGGCGACATACCGAACTGATTTAGCTTATCAATGAGCATACCGTGATCTAGCCTATCAAACACCTTTGAAAAATCTGTATAGGTAACATCAACCTGTACGTTAGCATCCACAAAGCTTGTACTGTACTGAGTAACACAGCAAAGATTCGTAACCGTAGAGCGGCCTTGAACAAATCCATGTTGACAAGGCGTAATTTGACATTGTACGTGGGGGCATATTAATTCGTAAACAGCCGTTTCAAATACCTTGGCAAAATTAGATATTAAGGTGATGGGACAATTTTATTTTTATCTCCTTTTTTAAATATGTGGAAAATGCGGGAAGCCTTCCAAAGCACCGGAAACACACCAGACTTCAAGGATAAATTAAAAATTTGCGTTAGTGGTTCAGCTAATACCCGAGCGCAAGCCTTAATAAGAAATGCCGGTATCTCATCTGGGCCTTTGGTAAACTTAGGCTTCAATTTATTTAGTGCATGAATTATATTTGCCGTTGTAAGAGTCACTAAATGAAAGGTATTAATATTTAGCGAACCTTCCCCGTTAAGAGAGCACATGGTTGAAGGTATAAAAGTAGTTTAAAAAAACTCTGCAAACGCATTGACGATATTATCAAGATCACTTACATCTTTATTATTAAAACTGAGGTTTCCTGGAATCGCCAAAGATTCACGTACTGAATTAATATGCTTCCAAAATAGATTAGGATTCGACTTTATGTTATTCTGAATCGTTCTTAATTTTGGTTCTCAAGTTGCTAAAATCAATGTAGGCCGACAAATTATTGGACGATGACTTATAATTACGCCATAACTTATGTTTTCTTTTAATGTCTTTTATAATAGAACTAGTGAACCATTGTGGGTATTTTCTTAGTCGCATTAATGTTTTTGGTACACTGTGGTCTAAATTTTGGTAAAAGACATGATAGAATTTTCGGCACATTAAATTTACATCTTCTATATTATTTAGGAACGTCCAGTCTACCGTGGCAAGGTCATTATATAGTATAATAAAATCAGCTTTTCGAAAATTGTAAGTGGCTTGATTCGATACGCGCGTCTTTTTGTCATTTATTGCACTGAGCATTGCTATTTTAATATACATGGCTGGATGATGCTGACCATCTTCATTAATAAGTGGATCTAATGATTTTTCAACACTTAAATTATTATTGTCGCTAAGAACGAGATCGAGAAGGCGGTTATTATTATTCAAAATAGTATTATGTTGGGTCAATTCATAGAATTTCATAAAACAATCCAAGGATAAAAGTTTTGAGCTGAAAATATTCGTACCATTAGGTTAATAAAATTCAGGGATATTGAAATCCCCAAGAAAATAAACATTGCCATTATACAAACATTCTAAAGATTGTAGTGCATCAAATAATTTATAATAATAGGTGTAGTCCAAATCAGGAGGTAAATAGATTTCAGCAATACAAATATCCATATAATTAATTTTGATCTTCACTCCCACAATATCAATTAGTACATGAACTGTTTCAATCAACGTGAAATCTAACTTTGACACGACCATATTACACTTAACAGCTACAAGAAGAACGCCTCCCCCTCTCTTACGAGATGTAGAGATATTACGATCGGACCTGAATGCAACATAATTACTATTCTGAAATAACTCATTATCAGCAACCGCCTCATGCAACCACGTTTCAGTAATGGCAATAAAATCAAGTTCACAAACAGACGACGCATTAAGAAGATCAGTTGTTTTAGTTTTTAATCCAGGGACATACTGGTAGTAACCACGCAAGATGTTATTGCTTTGTTGAATTGAAGCGAAGCTTTTGTTAAGAACAGTATCTAAACTATGCTGATGTGGTAAGATGCACACTGATTGCTATCTGTTAAAGATCCTGCTATTAAACTCAATCACTTTCTGCTGATAACAATAACATTTGACATCCCAGGCAGCATGATCGACATCTATTTGAAGATTTTTATTTTTCTCTTTTAGAAGTAAGCAGTTTATGCATTTTAGTTCAGTAGCATTACAAGTACTAACCGAGTGGCTTTCAGCACATCTAGGACATACATATTCATTATTATCGCAACGACTCTGGTAGTGGTTAAAATTATTACATTTATATATGATTATGAATGGCTCTAGCAACGAAATCTCACATGTTTTCAATAGGATTCATGTCAATAGAGTTGGCTGGCCAATCTAATCTATTGATATGTCCTGTTTCGAGCGTCTCTTGAACCCTTCTTGCACGATGTGGTCGAGCGTTTTCGTCCATAAACACAAAATTTTCACCTAATTCATTACGTAGGGGGTAGATAATGGGCGTAATGACTTGTTCGATGTAAATTTGACTGGTCATTATTCCACCCCAAAACATTACGGTGCCCCCTTCATACGGAGTAACTTCACGGGAAAAATGAAGTCGATGTTGCCGTCCTGGTTCTCTCCAAACTCTTTGGACTACGTGGTCTGTTTTCCACTATATCAAATTCTTCATATTTATGTACTATTCGTACAACAGATGTGAATAGAATGCCCAACATGTTCGATACCTGATGATTAGAATGTCTTATACTTGCTCGGGTAAACGCAGAAATTTCACATCTTGCCGTTATAATGTACAGCAATTCAAAGGAGCACTGCCAAACTGACTAGATTTGTAAAAATATTGATAATAAAGTAAAGGTTCATGGCCTGCAATGTTTTATTGTATTTTTTGTTCCCTAAGTACATGTACTTTTTTACCATATTAAGAAAAACCGCTAGATTTAATCGAATCATTTTATATACAGTGGATCCAAGACTTTTGATGCTGTGTGTATAAACGGGTAGACCACATCTTTTATGTGATCACAGCCGACACGGTTTTTTTTGCCTGAAGGCGTAAATCAACTTGACAGGTGCGTTAAGAGGTATATTAACAAGTTCTAATCACGTTAGCTACGCTAGACCATATACGAGGGTTACTGATAATATTTCTGTGCTAGATATTAAAATTATTGTTAGTACAAATTTTAATATTGTGATAATAAATGCATTAAAATAGCTTGATAGGTACGTATATTAATTACAATACAATATTATACAAATCCACAAATTTATTATAGTTGAATATAACATTAGGCGAATTGGGATTTTGTAACATCAGACCCATTAAGAAAGCAATAAAATTCTGTTAACATTTTGTAATTATAAGTTCTGTACAATTTTTAATGTAGGAATTTCTTTTTTATAGTCCTTAGTTTATATTTCTCGGTTTGCAAATTTAAGCTTATAAATAAATTCTACCTCTGGCAACTCATCCTAAAAAAATAAAAAAAAAGGAAATGTTCAACATACATGTACAAACATGTACCGCCGCTGGAATCTGGTGAACTGTAAGGGAGTGGCAATGCAAACTGGCGATGTCACATATCGCACGAAAGAAACCTCAAGAACGCAAAAACGCAAACTTAAAGAAAAATCTCATCATAGTAACGTGTGTAATTTTAAAGCAGAATTGCTGTATTTGATCACCACTAGAATCATGAAATTTATAAAAAGAATTAGCACATATCTTATTACAAAAACTGTACAACATTTTGTCTCTCGACTTTTCGACTTGTACACATGTTTGGGCACGCCTTATCCAATTTTGCGGTACTAAAGCGATTGTTCCCTCTGGTTGCTATTCTTGTAAACCCAAATTATTCGCAGCAACTATGATACGCTCGCGCAAATCCTCCACGGTTTCCACTTCGGTACGGCACACCTCAAAAAGAAGTCAAAAGGGATTAAATCGGGAAACCGCGGAGGTCATGCTATCAGTCCATTTCATCCAATCCGCAGTACTCCGTCAACTTGACACAGATATTATTTTTTCGGATTAAACATCATAAAATTAAACTTTCCTGTTGTTTGAATTTTTTATTAAAAATAAAACATGAATTCCTCGTAAACGGTTCATTTTATCTACAATACACAAGAGTAGTCTAAGGTTTCTTTTTAGTCTAAGACTGAATCTACCCAGATTTATTATTTTAAAGTCTTTATCGTATAGGGTGTTAAAAATATAGGCGTTAAGTTGTAAGGCTTAGCCCGCCCATACACCCTATAATATAAAAAAGTGACTATTCCCTTTCTCCATTTGCTTCCGAAATTACAAAGATATAATTTGATACAGCATTCAGAATTAGAATTTATAAGGATTAACATTTCTTGCGCTACAATAAATAAATTAATAGGTGCAGTACGCTATAGATGATGTTTTTAGAACGAATACGTGCTGCCTGAACTTTCCTCTCTGCAGACTACCGACTAAACGTTTACTGGTGTTTTCCTTTTTTCCCTCTCTGAAACTTACTTGAGAGACAAGCAGAGTCACAAAAAGTCTTTTATGGTAATTAATTTAAACCGCAAGGAATTTTAGCGGCAGCATTGTGTCTAGGGTTAGTTAAGTCACCGGTGAGAAAGGAAACGGTACTAATGCACCACTATTTCCGTTCCGCAGATCTATCTTTTGTTCAACAACAACGGGAATCTCACGGACCGGATATGACTTAGGGGCTTTGTTTTCTTAGGGCTGGACATTTAATACCACTATTCGGAAAATGCATTATGGTGAAGTTTATTCCCCGTCATACTTGTCTTGCGGGCAATGAATCATCATGTTTCCTGCAGTATCGAGTATGTTCTAGGTTCTAATAGAGTTTAATTAACTATTTAATTTAAACAAACAAATAATAATAATAATAATAATAATAATAATAATAATAATAATAATAATAATAATAATAATAATAATAATAATAATAATAATAATAATAATAATAATAATAATAATAATAATAATAATAATAATAATAATAATAATAATAATAATAATAGCTTTATTGCTCAACAGTTACCGATTTACAGAGCAATGGCACTAAATTTCTTAAATACATAATAACAGTACTGTATATTGTAACAGAAAATATGAGTAGCCAGTTACAGTTATATAACGAAAAATAAAACAATAGAAGATATATTTAATTAAATAACAAATTAACCGAATATATGATCCTCAGTCAGCAATTGCGTAACAGTGCTCACTATACGCTTAAAATTATCAAAAAATTAAAATCAAAAAATTAACAACACATTGAATATATAGGGGATTTTAAGCAAAGATTAGTATTCGGCTTATTAAAAGAAAAAGTTTGTACAACTCTCAAGTTGGATCTAGGTAGATTAAATTGAATTTGCTATAAAAAAGCAGGGCAGTCAATGTCATTATGCAATATTTTATATAGAAAAGATAGTGAAGAACACTTTCTTCTCAAGTCCAAACTGGAAACATTAAATCTCTCTAATAATGTGTTGCAATCTATATTGGATAAACTCCAGTTACTTTGAAATACAAAAATTTTAAAAAATGTCTGAATTTTTTCAATGGCGATTTTGTAACATTTATAATATGGATTCCATATTACAGAACCGTATTCCAGTTTAGATCTGACGAAGGAATAGTACAATGTTTTCAATGTTTCAATGTTGTCAAAGTTTCTACAGTTCCTCACGATGAAGCCATATGATCTTGCTGCCTCTTTTACTTTGTTAAATATGTGGTCTCGAAAGGATAAAGCGCAATCAAATAATATACCAAGATCCTTAACAGTTTCACAACGGACGAGTACATTGTCATCAATAGCATAATCGAAAACAATTGGTAACTTTTTTCTGGTATAGGAACCAATTTTACTTTTCGATACATTGAAACACCAACTATGCAAATTATTTAAAAAATCCTGTAACATTAAACAATCATCTGATTGAAATGATTATATTGGCAACCGTACATAAACTATAATTATAAAAATAATAATAATAATAATAATAATAATAATAAATGGTCTTTATGCATTCCTAGTAAATCGAAAAGGCGAAGTATCAGCCAATGCTGCATTTCAACTTAACCTAATTTTACATCATTAATAGATATACATATAGATACATATTTAAACAGAAATTAAATTAGCAAATTAAAGTATGTAATAGATGGGTTGAATTGTATAGAAAAATTAGTTATGTACAAGGTTAACTATGACTAAGTGCAAATATTTTAAGAGGGGATAGAGAAAATTAAGAATTAACAGAATCACTCTTCAAAAAAATTCCAAACTTATTTATAAAGCGAAACAATTTTTTTTTCGAAATTCTATTAAATCCTTATTTAACGCTGGCCATGCGACTTGTCCGGCTAACGTAGGCAACTAGCCACACTACTGTAAAATTTCCAGTCAAGTCATAACTTAGTTCCTGTGTTTATCATGTGCTTACGTTGTAGTCTTGTGTTCTTCTTCAGTTTTTAGTGCCTTTTTAAATTTTAAATTTAATATTTATTTAAGTAATAACTAAACTCTAAAAAAATTACTGTCATTCTAAAAATAATAAAATTATTATTAAATATCTCCTGTGAATCTACTACTGCGATAAGGGAATTCATGTTTATTTTTTATATAAAATAAAAAATAATAAATTAATTAAAAGTTATCAATCCAAAATTAATAAGAGGAATCATATTTCGAATGTATTGAATAACCATGTTCTGTGAATTGGCTCCCAGTCAAAATTATAACTAAACGCATATAAAAAAATAAGTTAACTGTCATTCTAAAAAAAATAAAATTATTATTAAATATCTCCTGTGAATCTACTATTGCGATAAGGGAATTGTTTTTTTTTATATAAAACATAAAAAAATTAGCAATCCAAAATTAAGTATATAAAAGGTAAGTTAAATAAAAATATTTATATAAAATAAAAAAAAAAACAAAATATTATAAATTGGCTCCCAACGCGAGGCGAGAAACAGGAGAATAAATTAATAAATATGGCTTTAAGAAGTGGAAATACGTATATGAGGGAAGAAAAGCAGACAAGCGAAGCAGGAGCAAATGAGACAAGAGAAGCAGACAGTAAATCTGAAGTTTCCTGTATTGTGGAAATCTTCAGAGAGATGGAAAAAAGGGAAGAAGAAAGAAAACAAGGCAAAGGAGAAGCCAGAAAAAAAAACTGGAAGAAAAAAAGAGAAAAAGATAAAGAAGAATTAAAAGGATGTATTCAACAAAATGTAAATGAAATAACTATAGTAATGTATGAAAAATTAGAACAAATGAGAAGAGAGTTTAAAAAGGAACAGAAAAAATTAAGATAAAATAGAAGTACAAGTAAAGAAAATAGGAAAATAAAGAAATAGTAAGGAGAATGTGGCAAAGAAAGAAACAGAATATAATAAAGGAGTAGTACAGATATGGGAAAATATTAAAATAATACAGGATGAGGCACAAGAAAAAAATAAAGAAGTGGAAAAAGATTTCATGATAATAATAATAATTAGTCATCCGCATAACGTACAACAAATTCTTTTATTTTCTTTTTAAAATTATAAATAGAATAATATCTATCTAATGTAGTGGCAGTTTATTGAATCCCTTACTAGACATGTAAGAGAATCTTCGTTTCATGATGGCAGTAGAGTGTTTTGAAATAAGTAAAAAGTGTTTCTTTCTAGTGTATGTATTATTAAAGTGGAGAGGTGTTTATTGAATAAAACGCATTTTATCAAGTTTCTACTTACTACTGCACTTCAGCGAATTTGTGACTAACATGATCGAATTTGCGCAATCCTGTAGCAAATCGCAAGCATGCATTTGCAGTAATCTATTGACGTCACGCTCCAATAATGCAGGACTATAAACGTAGTCAGTATACGACAGCTTTGAAAATGTAAGCGCCTCACAAAGTTGTAGCATTATTTCAATGTCTAATATGTGTCTTTGAGAAAAAAGTTTTTTTGCTATAGCCTGGTTTCGAATGACAAATCTCATATAAGAGTCTGTACATACACCTAAGTTCTTACAGTAATCAACTGCTGACAACGCCTCACCAGTTAAATTAATATTTATATTATTGTGAATTATATCCCTTCTTGGTTTGAATCTCAGATTTGTTAGCATTTAGATTTAAATTATGAGCAAATGTATATTACAACATACACAGATACGAAGCGTTCTACATCACATTAGAAAACTATTGAAAGCTAGCGACCTCTATCACGATTCGGAGAAAACGATATGTTGCAAATACGAAATTCCAGGAAACAAGTAACTACTCTGCTAGCTAATGCTCCGTACAGTATTGAATTGCACCTGGAAAATCTATAGCAAACAGTTAAAGTCACTCGCCAGCAACCCACCAGACATATATCGGTTTCGAGCCTTTTAACTCTTTTAAGTGTGTCTAACCCGACAATAGGGACCATGAGTAGATTAAAAAGTGGGTCACGTGATTTTCATGTGCCAAAGCCTGTCTTATTTGTTGGCGTCGCAAACGGTAAATATATATTTTTTTCCACGGTCGGGAGTAGAAATCAGTTTATATGACATCAAAATTAAAACAGAAGTAGTCGATTGTTCCCAAGGGAGTATAATGCTCCCAAGAGAGTTTACATTATGGAGAACGTTTTTCATACAAAAAAAAGATAACATTGAAATTATTTATTGACATTTAAATTAAATGTTACATTTGTACAATTTTCAAAATTAATGTTAGGAGGAATATTACTTTCGCTTACATTTACAGTTTTTGTGATTGCGCTAGTAGTGGTACCTACTAAAACCTGATTAGCAATTTTGGTCTTATTTTCAATGGAGTTCTCGACATAACCCTCAGCGACTGTCGTTGATTTCCAACCAGCATGACGCTTTATTGTCGTGATATCCACACCAGCATCTGTCAATAATGTCGTAAGCAGTGACCAGTATAACATGCAGCAACAGGTAATTTTAAATACGAAGCTACTACACTCGGAATTTTTTCCATGGTATTCTTGCCAACTGGCTGCGAACTACATTTTCCTGCTTTGTAGTACAAAAAAGGCGCTTATGCTTGACGTGGGAAGGTTGAAGGGACAGGTATTTTCGAAGCAATTCAAGCATATTTCCCACATCGGTAACCAGAAAGGTTCGTGGAATCTTTGTCTTAGTGTTTGGAATTTTTACAATCAAAGAAGATCCTACATCCTCAATATCATCTACTGTTAAATTGCCTAGTTCATCAGTTCGACAAGCTCCGGCAATCCCCAGAATTAATCCAACCTATAAAAAATCAAAATACTTAATAATTGAAATACCTAACGACAAAAGTAATCTTACCTTAATCATTAAGAATTCTTTGTCATCTGCACTTGATAGAAAACGGTCGATTTCACCTTTTGTCAATATTTTCGATTTTTTCGCTTGATATCCGTCACCGGTTCTTTTCAAAAATGCGATCAGCTTGGGGAATTTGCTTATATCTATGTTGTCGTAAATTATCGAGTATGATTTAACCATAGAATATTGCGCCCATAATGTGGAAGACTTGTAATTCTTTGCATTTTCACTGAAGTATGCCAACAAAACATTCTCGCTGTATACTTGAACATTTTTCTCGGCGCACCACTTTTTTAACCGATTGTAGGCTATATTGTATAAAGATCTTGACTTCGTAGGCAGCAAATTGCTTATTGCAATATTTGCAGCCTCCACAATCTCTTCCGACTCCCAATTATTCATTGTGCACTAAACAAACTTTAAACTAAACCAAACTGGCACCTTAATTTGTCCATTCTTTTTGTTTGTTTATTTTGTAGTTATGACAATAACTCAACGACTACTAAATAAATGCTCAAATCCGAATACAATAATTCTGGTGCTACTTACTTCATAATGACAAAATATGTGTTTTTAAGTTAATGAGACCGTGGAAAAAATAGTATATTCCATTCGGGAGATATGCTATTTTGTCCTCGGTGCAAATTGCACCTCTGCCAAAATAACGCATTTCTCTCCCTTATAGTATAATGTACTATTATTCACTTTTTTATCATTTTATCTAGCTTAACATGATCCCACAGTTTGTGTCCGCGAATTTTGTAACTCCCTCATTCAACTACTGAGATTCATCTAAATTCTTTACATTTTAGTTGACACAATAACCGCAGTACTTAGAAATTGTCGCCTTAAAGCCCTTTCAGACGAGGATACTGCATATCAGATACTGCATCCGAGACACTGAATCCAGGGCCTAAATTTGGCGGCGACTTGCCAGATACTGTATACCGCAATCAATCTTGACAGATACCTAGGTGCAAGGATTTTTTTCTCTTGTTAGTTACTGAGGAGTTGAACACAGATGAAGAAATTTATAAGATTAGTAGTAGGCCCCTAATTAATGAAGTTTTCCAGGTTTCCCTCATTCCTGCACTGAATGGTGGATAGGGCCTACCAACGTAAGTCGTAATTATTAATTATTACTCTCACATAGTACGTCTCCTTTTAATTTTTTTTTTTAATTTTATTCGAAAGATATTAAAACATCGTACACTCTTCGACATCCATCGTACCTGCTAGAAAACTTAACATAACCAAAATGATACCAATTTGGCGAATTGGAATATTTGACACTGACGTACCGTGGCATTTCATACTACAGGGAATATAAATTACGTTATGTACTATAAAACTAGATATAAACATGGTGGTACCAATATGACGGATTTAACGTTTGGCGTACCATAGCGGGAATATGCACATTTCCTCCAGTCTATTCTTAACTCGGTGACTGAGGCGTTGTATCTGGCAAGTTGCTGACAGGCTTCGGCCACGGATTGAGCGTCTGGTGGGATGCAGCATTTGAGTCGCAGCTTCCCCGTCTGAAAGGGCTCTTAAAGATCGCGCACATTATCCCTGCACAGATCTGCACCATGTTATTTAATGGAGTATCCCACACTAGATCAGCATCAGCATGCACCGTCACCTGCAACGATCTCATTGCAGGTCGTGGCGATGGCCTGCAAATTCTATGCTTGGTTGCGCTAGTCTGACGGAAGTCCTGTTCCCACAATAATCAGGGATTGGTTTCAAATTGATAAAAATATTCGATCAGTTAAGCTGTGAATGTGTCGCTAAACTGTCGGGCAGTTTCTCTTCTCAACAACCTCTATAAATAAACTGTAAGTCTTACGTCAGATGACACTGCTATGCGAAATCTTGTGTTTTGGTGCTGTAGGCGACGACAATCCACGATTTTTTTTTGTGACATTCGGATATACAGAAAATAATTTTGTTGATCTCTCTCCAGTTCAAAAAATAAATAATGAAATTCACCATACAGCTTTCGCTCTTTATTGATAGGGTGAAACTAAAACTGCTTCATTTTCGTGGCTTCTTCCGCCGCCTCCTTTTCATACAACATCGCTAAAATAAAAAGTAGAAGTCAGTAAACCACTATTATATCTTCGTCCTGATGTATGTAGAAAGATCAATGAATTTTTTATTAGTATTTCCGAATGTCACAAAAGAAATCGTGCTCATCATCCTCGCCTACAGTACCAAAACACAAGATTTTGCAGAGCAGTGTCATCTGATGAAAGACTTGCAGTTTGTTTAAGGTAAGTAAATTGAGGTTGTTAATAAACGAGGGTGCTCGACAGTTCAGCGACACATAACTCACCACTTCGAATATTTCTAACAATTTAAAATCAATCCTTGACATTTGTGTGAACAGAACTTACGCCAGACTAGCGCGGCCAAGCATAGAAATTGCACGGTACATATTGGTGCTGGTCCAGTGTGTGTGTGATGTTCCATTAAACAACATGAGCAGACTTTGAAAGTCCTTGTTGTGCAGGTCCGTGCAGGAATAATGTGAGCGATATTTAAGGCGATAAGTAGGTACTGAAATTATTATGTTTAGATGGATCCCAGTAGCTGAGGCAGAGTGTTACGAAATTTACAGACACAAACTGTGGGATGATGGTTAAGCTAGATAAAGTTAACAAAGTGAAATATTGAAAAACAATAATAGTATATATTTAGAAATTTAAAATTTTAAATATTTGATAAACAATTGCCCCGTTTACAAAGCCAACGAAAAAAATAGGCCTCGGCGCATGAAAATCACGTGCAGCTTAATGGCATGGCGGACATCTCAGTTTACGTTTTGCATTAGGTCTGTTCAAGCAAGAAATCCGGAATGGTTTCAAGCAGTCAGAAATATTCGACCAATAGGGTATAGTAGGGCTAGTTGAGCATAGGGGTAAGTTAGTCGATGCATATATCATGGTAAATAAAATAACTAATCGAACACGCTTCTGCACACCAACGCACATTATAATGTCTTCCTTCTCCCACCCCACTCGCCAGGAAGTTATCGTACCATGCGAACTCAAGTTGACTGCAACAACGTTCCATAGGTAGTAAAATAAAAAGTTTGATTACTTTTTGATCTAGACGCAAAATAACAACGACTATTTGATTGAAATAAGTATGACGGGTATGCGGTTAGTTGCGACATATTGCTCAACTAGCCACTCTCTAATTATAAAATATTATTTATTCATACCAATTTCAAAATGTGTACTTTTAAAAAAACGGATCAGGCCGCTGCTATCTCCAGAGCTACTAAGGGCACCTGTAGACGCCGTTCCGAACCGTTACCGAATGGTAAAACAAAAAGAGCAATATCTATTTTGATTTTGAAATTTCAGGAATCGATCCTTGTAAGATATGTAAAGAAACTGCATAATCAAGAACAGCCTACAATGGATATGTTGCGGCAATGAAACTTTTTGATCCTGATCAAGAAAAATCTTCAAAGATTATCTGGTGAAAGCTACAGGTGTATATTATGGATTAAAGACAAAAAATGTACATGTACTTGTCTAACACTGTGCGGTTAACTATGATATGAAATTTTCAGATTTATAGAAACAGCAAGATAACACCTAAAGCCTTAGGTTTCTTTCCACAGGAATGCTGAATTATCCATTAGAGACCTGACTACTAATAATCTTGGGAAGGAAACTTCTTTTAAAGACACATGAGTTGCCAATGATTTTCTTATAATTAACAAATAGAACTTACAAGTTAGTTTTTTTTTTAAAGAAATATGTTTATTGCCAGTTTTAGGTATTAAAATAAAGAAATAGTTTCCTTTAGCAGTTTTTAACTGAATGACCAATATGCCCCACAGAGTGGTCCAACTTACCCCGTTAACGGAGTAAATTGGGCAACTTGTTCTATACTTATTAAACGTGGATTTTCATAATTCTCGATATATTATTTTAAAATTTTTAACCAGAATGATGAAGTCAGAAGTCAAAAATAATATTTTTTTAATCCTCGAAGAAAAAAATAGTATAACATTCCCACCCTACCCTAAAGTTATGAATTTGTTTTAACACAATTTATTGATAAGCTCAGAAAATAGATGATAAAATTCACCATACAGCTTTCTTCCTTTATTGATAGGGTGAACCAAAAAATTTCAAATTTTCCTGGCTTCTTCCCTCTCCTTTTCTTTTTCCGAGCTCCGACAAATATTCGAAGTCGTGCAACATATTTTATGTGATGCAACGAAAAATGTAGCAGCCATTATCTTCATTCTAATGTATCTATCTATCAATAAATTGTGTTTTGTAAGGAATAAAATGGTAGTCATTGAATGTACTGTAGGTGCCTGCTTTTTAATATTCAAATTATAATATTATAAAGACCGAAAAGCAATTATACATTGTTTTTCATATTATCTGACAAAACCTATTTCATTGCATCAAAATTATTTTGTTGTTGAAATTTGCATAACTGGTGCACCACAGAGAGCAGGCATACAAATTTAATAAAATTCTTTTTAAAAAATAGGACATAGGTAGACCATAATAAACTTGATTTGATTACATTGTTTTGTTCCGCATAATGATAAATCGCCCGGGCAAATATAATTCGATTTCATATTAGTAATCCTATTATTAGAGTATTATAATCGCAACTGACAATTTTACACGTAGGAATAATAAAATCTGAACTACTAAATTTCTGTATTTTAGGTTCCATTATTTTACCAATACCTCGAAAAAGGAATATTATTTTTAACCATACGCTGGTCAAAACTAAAATAACTTTGTATCAGGAAACTGCATTATTATATAAAACAATTACAATAAACCAGAAATGCAAATCATCTAAATTTAATAACACTTTATTACACACTCTAAGAAACACCTAAAATTTCAAAGAAATTATTTATATTTACATAATATTTACCATATGAATTATGGTAATTTTATTGCTATTCATGTAATTTTACAAATTTTAAGGAAATTTACTATATCAATTGAAATAATACCTAAAGCATGTAATAGTCATGTTATGCATATAAATATAATATACTGTAATAGTTCTAATTCACTTGGGAATTTTAGCAGCAAATTGTGTTAAGTTCTGTAATTTACTAAAAACCAATATTATGTATTTTTACAGAGACAGTTATGTTAAACAGATTCTAATGCATGCATCTACAGCGTCAAGCTTCAGTAATGATCAGCTTATCTATACAATCATTTGCGTTATTAGTGTAGTGCAGTTGAAATTAAAGTGGTACCAGACATTTCAAGTGTGTGTGTATGGTTTAGTTGTGCTGTAAAATAGTGTATGAGAGGTTCTTTGAAGATAGGTACCTACATCTATATTATTACAGAAATTCTCAAAAAGGAAATGTAAATGTGTTATGATTTATACAATGTTCTTCATGCAAAATATGTATGCTTCTCACTAATTTTTGTCAGATATTGCATGTTTTAATAATTTCTATATTAATAGTTCAATACCAGTATGTAAGAAGACAAACTCGATAATAAATTAACTCTAAACTTAAATTGATTTTGTTCTTGTTACTCCTGGTAAAATGCCTCGGCCATAACTAACTCACATAGGCATCTAATGAATTGTAATGATATTAATACCATAATACTTAAATTACTAGTGACATTGTTTGTTTTCTCTTATATCTTAAAGCTCTTTTAAAATTATGTGGCAGTGTTTGTTTATATATAACGAATAACGTAACCAACACAAAATATCTCTACTGAAAATTTAACGAATAGTACCCGATATTACCTATGACGCCACAGAGATTGAACGCTTATTTAAATGGCACGCTCCATTTGGATATAAAACTCACTACTTCAGAATCTTATTCTTTCACTAGTGACGAATAGAGAACACTGCCCGTTCTTTCGAATTCCCCTTTGCACCTCGTTCCGCTTTGCCCCACTCTTCCCTTCCCCCATAACAAATTACAAAACTTAATAAATCAAGTCTTATTTTCATTGCAAATGTGACATTTTGCTTGTAAGTATATCATGCTGTATTTCGATAATAAACTAGTCCTCAAATTTCTAATATATGGTTTTGTTGAAATAGTGACATATTTCTTACATTAAAACATTATACAGGGTGTTCAGTAAAGAATGGGCCAAACTTCAGATGTAGATAGTTTGGATAAAAATAAGCTACAGAGTGTCAAATTTGAAAAAATAAATCACATTTTCGATGGCATCGGCCGTATTTTATGAAACTTGGTATAGGGGGGTTTCTTGGGACTAGAAATTCGAATATGTCGACGATTTTGGTGTATCTGCTAAAGGGCGCCACCAACGATGGTTTGGACCCCTTTAAATCGCTACGACTTTTTTGTGCTACACTGTATCTCATTTTGGACTGATCATATTTTCTTCCCTATCTTTTCTAGTTAAAAAAGGTACACCTTGTTGATGCCGCTAGAAGCAATGGTTTCTGAGAAAAACGCATCTAATCTCATGATGCATGCAATTTATCTAAAAATACAGTCAAATTGTTGTATAAGTAATGGCCCATACTGTAACAGCAGAATACTGCGACCAAAATAAGCGAAATTTCGTGAAATTTGCTTCAGGTGATCGAAAGATAAGAAAGAAAATGTGATTTATTTCTTCAAATTTGACCCCCTGTATCTTTGTTATTATTGATTTTGGTGGATTTTTTGATATTTTTAGGATAAGCTAAAGTAAATCGACTTATTACGTACTTACATAGCATTTATGTAAAAATAAGATTTTTATCACCTTTGATTCATGAGTGCCATTAATATGAATTAATTAAACATTAACCAACCAATTATCACTAGTATTTTATACAGGATGATCTAGAACTTATAAAAAAATTCCCTGAATGCGTGGTGCTATCACAAATACAATTTTGTAAAAAAAAAGATCAAAAAGGGCAGTTCGAAAATAATTTAAAAATATACTTCTACACGGCACTGCAAATTGGTCCATTGTAAAACTGATGGACTAAAAATATTGAAAGAATTTCCAAAGAAAATAAATACATAAAATTTTATAACATCTATTTTATATCAGCAAATTCAACTGCTTTTGCTGCGATTAAATTAATAATATTAATCTGTGGTTTCATTTATAAAATATTTTGACATACCTAATAATACCATAATCTCTAAAATGTGATTATCAGCTGTTGCAATACGCTGTGTATGCCCGCGTTGCACTACCGCAGTAAAAGTAGCTCCATTTTGCACAAGACATGTCTACTGGGAAATCGTTCTGCGTAAAGATGAGAAACTGCTAAAGCATTTTATTATACTTCGCCATAAATTAAAACTATATCCATCAACTCCGAGTTGCTATACACTTCAGTCGTTTTTTACACTCATGTAAACATTATCACAAAATGTCAATACTAAAAACGTGGAAAGAATGCATTCCAATGACATTAGAGATTAGGCTACTGTACTAGCTATGTAAAGTTTGAAAATACTACAATTTCAATTAACTTTTTTCTCGAAAACTATAACCATTTCACAATTGTGTTGTGAATCACCTTGTGCATCTTTTTATTCTAAACAAAAATTAATTATTTTCCGTAGAATGATCATCACTCCAGTAACAGTACTTAAATATCCATACATACAATTTGAGAGCTTTCAGCTTGGCAATAGTTTATAGCGATTTGAAGTTATTCAAATTATATGTCTAATGCATTTCCGCCATAGTGTAGATTGCCGCGTGAAGGAGAAATCTCATGCAAGAGCGACTAGACTCAAAAGCAAATTACTTGAAACTGGTACAACCTATTTCATTTCCTAGTAATAATTTACCGAAAGGATTACAAATAGCAGAACACGGATAACTTAAATAGATCTGTTACATTCGCCTAGGAATATTTCATATGATGTCGTTTGAAGTGACTGAGTTTGTTCATAATGCCATACACCGACGCCTAGCGATGGGACGAAGTGTCATAAAGTTGAGTGTTTCACAGCATGGCAATACTCGTACCGATAAGGTACGCGCAGTTATCTGCTGCTGCTCCCATCGAATTTCCTTGTGCCCTGTCGAGCTCGCATTTACTTGTTAATGAACAAAACCTCTTCAAACGAACATTTTAATTACCAGAATTTATGCAGCTAATCTAAACTATCTTCCGACCCCCATAGAGCTAACCCTAACTATGTTGCCTTTTGTGTATGAATAGAAGTGGAGCTGTTTTTGCATATTTGAACATGCACTCAAATAAATTATACTCTATTTCTGCGGCAAAGCAAGGTAGAAACGTTATGTATTTTGTATACTACCCTATGCTTCTCTCATGTTTGCTCCTAATTTGCTTCTAGTTAATGACTAGTGGGTGCTGTTTAATTAGGTGAGCAGTAAGTTCATTTTCTAATTCAAAAGTGCATACGTTTCTATAAACACAGAGTATGGTGGCAAAAGTATGATAGATCTATTATTTATATATTACGAATGAAACAGTTATTTGTTTCACTAGGCAGAAAAGCGCAAGGTCATAGCCAAGGCGTAGCCGAGGTTTGGAAACCAGGCAAGGCATTAAATCTGTTTTTCTGCCTAGTGAGACAAATAATTTTTTCTCCAAATTTGTTCCAATTTTACAAAAATCGTCCCGAGTTTTTCAAAGAGAAGAAATCAAGAAATTGTTATCAGAGGCCTCAGATGAACTGTATTTGAGTAGAGTAGGAGAAAGTAGGAATATACTGAAAATTATCTAATATGAATTAAAGAACTATTTTTCAATTTATATTTAAGGTTGTACCTATTATTGCAGTCGCTGGGGCTTATAGATGTGATGAGCTTTTGCAAATAAAAACGGATAATATAAATGATATGGGTGATAAATTGCTATTTATGCCACCAAATACTAAGACCAAAAAATCAAGATATTTTGTAATAACGGAATATTTAAGCATTTACAGAAAATATGCATTCTCCAGACCCTCAAATTTGAATAATCGGCGTTTCTTCTAGAAGTATGCTAACGGTAAAGCACACCAACAATTTATTGACATTCACAAATTTGGTAAAATACCATAAGAAATTGCTACTTTGCACTGGGGAACTAGCTCATGCGAAAGAGTATTATAATGGGCACTGATTTCGCAGAACTTCGGCCACGTTGCTGGTGCATTCTGGTGGGAATATAACATTGAAGCAACATGGAGGATGGAAGTTTTCGGCTGTCGCGGAGAACTATATCGAAGACTCTGTAGCCAATAAGTCGAACATCGGTATTAAAATATTTTCAGGAGTTTCCGGAGTTTGAAGTAGTGTGGATAGACATATTCTTAATTTTACGAAAAACGAGAGAGTTCAGTTGTAAATAATTGTACACAAATCAACATAAATATTTCTAATAAGTAAAAATTTCCTGGTGCAGTTTGTAGTTGTCATGTAATAAAACCAGTTTCATGTATTTTTTCTTAACTTCATCATTTTGTGTTCAAGCACGTTCGCGAATTTGTCGCCTGTGTATGTCTGTTATTTTTCCCATTAAAAATAAATGTTTACGAGCATTTCTGTGTCCATCTGCAAATTAATATTTTTCTGTTTAAGTGAAAAAAGTTCTATATTTAGAATTAACTATATATTTGAGCAGAAAATATTACTAAAGGTACGAGGGAAACCTAAAAATAACCGAACTTTTTTTATGTACTATACTTTTATTCAAAACAACTTTAATTTCCTTCAAAGAAGTACAAATGTTCCATTGTTGAAAGCACCTTTCAAATTCTTTGCCTTTTGATGCTTAGTAGTATTGTCGTGACAATTCAAGCCCCTTTTAATTCTAGAGAACAACATTACGATTCTAGTTATTTTTGGGTTCCCTCTATTCGCCAGATTTGGACAGGGACTTGAAAGTAAAGCGTTTTGCTGCCGTGTAAAACACAATATCCCAATGGTGCGATCAGATATCAAAGAACACGAATTTGAAATGTGTTTGCAACAACGGAATTAACATTTTTACAAGTACTTTAGTGTTAATGGGAGTACTTTGAAAGAGATTAAAGTTGGATTTGAAGTACACGCTTGTTATAAAGAAACTGTGGTTCTTTTTGAGTATCTCCTCATATGCGGCAGTAAAGTCCTAAAGCAATCTTTTTCACGGTTATCAGCTTAAGTAGATATAAACTTGACATATTAGTTGTCCTACGTAACTTTTCTAAATTACAAAAGGTATTCTAAAAATATTTTTGAAACAATTTTGAATCAATGTTACTAGTAGTGTAACTTTGATTATTCGTGACAACTTGAGTCTCGGATATTAAAGGCATTGTAGTGTATTTGTTTCTAGCAAAAGTTCACAAATTTATATTTTCTCTTATTATTACGGCATACGTATTTTATATTGTTTATATTTCAAATTATTTTTGAGTACCCTATCTGTATTCCAAACAAATAAAGCTATAGTTGTAGTATATTGCAATAAATAACAAAAAATAATTGTTTTTAACGCGGAAAACTATTGAAAATTATGTTGACAATAAAAACAATTACGTGAATTCTTGCCGAAACTATATACTAATAACATAATCTTGTTATACACTTATTCCAGCTCTAGATTACTTTCACTATTAATCTAGTATAGTAGTACTTTATTGAAAGATTACCTTATCCTCGTATAACAAGATTATATATTCTTCATTTAATAATAAAAATTACTTGAAATCAAGAAAACTACTATACTTGATATGAGATAAAGTTATGTTTGTATTTTATTTTATTTACATATGAATTACTTGATTCAATAATTAAGTGTTATTCTCAAAATAAAGTTGTTTGTTTTATTTATTTGAAGTTTTAACGTTTTAAGTGACTTAACAAAATTACTGCAAATATTTGAAATTTGTTACTGTATTAGAAAGGTATTTTAAGCTAATATAAATCAAATCTTCTACAATTCCTATCAATGAAGTCATATGTATGCACTCTGATACCAAACATCAACAATTCCACAGACATAGCTCTATTCAATAATTATCTAAAAAAAATAATCTAGCTAAATTTACTAACCTGGTTTAATGAAAACACTCTATAAATATCTAAGTTTACTTTTGAAACTGTGGGAACTCGAAAATTCAACCACAATAGATGAAATCTGACCTATTTCTGCATTTTTAGGATTGCTTCTTCAGAGTAGTTACTTTCACACAATATTGATTAAACCTAAAAATATATATAAAAAAAATATTTAAAATATTATTTAATAATTTTGAATAATGCATCGCATTAAGAAAAAATAAAACTGAAGCATAAATACATTAGTATTTCAGTATTCTTGCTATATTATATTCCTTTCTAGAGTAGTTAGTACTCTACCCACCTTATTTAATACTACTCATCCAATAGTTTTTAATTATTTATATAAAGAGAAAAATACAAAATGTAAGTTATTCATCAGCGGCGCACCAGATATACAGGGTGTTTCAGTTCGAGTGAATCAAATTTTAACCACAGATAGAACTCGATAAGTAATTAAGAATTGCCTTATAAACCAAGGTTCTATGTCTAACCGTTTTCGCTCTACAGGGCCGTATTGGTCGGTTTTTTACATCATATTATATATGATATCTCTGGTATGGTTGTAACAATTTGATTCAAATCTGGTATGATGTTAATACTTACGAATGTCTATAATTTACTGCAAAATTTACAAATTTTTTGTAGGTCAGTGGCGTAGAAACGGGTAGGGTAGCGGGATTTTTTTGCCCCAACTTCTACGTCAATGACCTAATACTTATTTGGGGTAAATTTTTAGATTCCTTGGACAATTTGGCATAATACTTGTTTGAAATCGGTAAAGTGTCTCGTTCTGCCGAAAATCTCTATAATGTGGGAGGCCGTTCTTCTGATAAAGCATTTAGTTTCTTAATGATAGCAAATACATTTCAAAGTAATATTACTTTAATATTATGTATTAAATTAAAATGGAATAAAAAAATTTACGCCAAATAAGTATTAGATCATTGGCGTAGATGTTGGGGCAAAAAAATCCCGCTACTCTACCCGTTTATACGTCACTGACCTACAAAAAATTTGTAAATTTTGCAGTAAATTATAGACATTCGTAAGTATTAACATCATACCAGATTTGAATCAAATTGTTACAACCATACCAGAGATATCATATATAATATGATGTAAAAAACCGACCAATACGGCCCTGTAGAGCGAAAACGGTTAGACATAGAACCTTGGTTTATATGGCAATTCTTAATTACTTATCGAGTTCTATCTGTGGTTAAAATTTGATTCACTCGAACTGAAACACCCTGTATACCGCTTTTGAGCCTGTTAGCCCTCCTCCTCATTATGCCATTGGAGGCGAGGCAACCGAAGGCTTGTCCCACAGAAGGGAACCTGAATAGACGTTATGCAACATGTAACTACATCTTGCGGCCACATGCTGAACCTGGCAGTCGATTTATTTTAGCTTATTCTAAAAAAAAATCCAAAAATCCACCAAAATTAATAATAACAAAGATATGGGTGTCAAAAATGACGAAATAAATCACATTTTCTTTCTTATCTTTCGATCGCTTGAAGCAAATTTCACGAAATTTCGCTTATTTTGATCACAGTATTATGCTGTTACAGTATGACCCATTACTTACGCAACAATTTGACTGTACTTTTAGATAAATTGCATGCATCATGAGATTTAGATGCGTTTTTCTCAGAAACCATTGCTTCTACATCAACGCGGTGTACCTTTTTTTACTACAAAAGATAGGGAAGAAATTTTTTCCAGTCCAAAATGAGATTTAGTGTAGCACAAAAAAGTCGTAGCGATTTAAATGGGTTCAAACCATCGTTGGTGGCGCCCTCTAGCAGATACACTAAAATTGTCAACATATTCGAATTTCTAGTACCAAGAAACCCTCCTATACCAAATTTCATAAAATACAGTCGATGCGATCGAAAAATAATAAAGAAAATGATTTATTTTTTCAACTTTGACACCCTGTAGATCGAAAAGGAGCAACATTCGGATAAGGCATATTTAGCTTAATCGCTCTATTTTGAGGTCAGCAACATGCCCTTAAGGTTTCATATTTTAAATTTAATTATTATACTTAAATACAGATTAAATTTTTTCCTTGTTTGTATGTTATAATCTATCTTTTCCCTTATTATTACGGCATTTATATTTCAGACTGTTTTTGGGTATCCTATCTGTATCCCAAATAAATGAATGAGTATACTCTGGCATATTCTTTTCGGTATATCCAAGATATATAAAACATATTTGCTTCCATACTTTTATTTTACATTTTATCATAAATCAAATAATTATATATAAGCAACATTTTGTATTTTAACTGCAAGCATTTTAAAAATCACTTCGACGATAAAAAAACATTTTGAAAATAAATGAATATGCTAGTCCTTTATGAAATTCAGATTTTTGTTATTATGAGCACTTCACAGATACAAAACATGCATTTGTATCTTTTACGCATCCCCTCTACGAAAATATGAAACATGAGAAATAAGTGTCCCATGTGTTTCGGCACAGCATCCTCTTTTTAGAGAGCATTTAATCTAAGCGCAAAGAGAAAGTCAGTCGCTCACGGGAAAAACATGGGATTTAAGCCATCTGAGCCTGCTCCTTCATTAATATTTCATCCAGTTTCAGTATATTCTTGCTGATAAAACTTCGTCGGAAATCGGAGCATCCAAATAATGTATATTTACGTATTTTATAACTTCGAAATTGACTGATTACTCTCTGGGTATTTTAGTAGATAGCAGATGTTCAGTAAGTACTAAATACATAAGAGTAACTAAAAGAAAAGAGGATATTTAAATATATACTACGTGACAAGGAAAGGTAAACACTCATTAAATATAATTTTATTTTGATATTTTTTTGCATGTCTACTTCTCTCGGTGAAAGTAAAAAATGAATGAAATTTTCAGGCTTCTCTGTTAAGTTTTTTGGAAATTTGCATAGGACGTTATTTAGTTACGTAGCATTCTGTTTTAAAAATTTCTGCTCACGTTTGTGTTGCAATTGTTGTGAAGCTTGTTACAAACGATATTTTTTACAGCTGGTTATGCTTAGAATACGTAGATATAGGAGAATTTCTCAGCTTAGTGGCTTTAAGAAGGAAGAGGGGAATTGTTGGGTTGCGCGAAGTAGGTTTGTCGGTGAGAGAGAAATTTCTAGAAGGACTAACAATATTCTTACGTACCATAGTACGATGTTACCAGGCGTGGACCAGGAAGGCCGTGGACACAGAACGAGAGGCACCGGCTGTCGTAGAGGAACAATATAGCGTGAATATGTTGTTTGGGAAAAACAAATGATAAATACATATTTTGTTTAAATGTTGGATGTTATTATGGAATTTTAAATTATTATTTCCCAACAAGAACCATGAAGTAGCTCCTCGTGATCTTTGCCGCGTTTTCTGCCAGGATGGTGGGATTAGGATTGGGTAGGATAAGGGTACATAACAGAGAGAAACAAATAACTAGTAAGTTAAAATATACCGATTTAAAACAAAATCATAATAAAAAAATAATAATAAAAGAAAACAATTATAAAAAAATTTGTTTTGTATGAATTTATATCCTGACGATATACAGGGTGAGTCATTAATAATAGTATATAGCTTAAGGACAGTTTGTTAACCTCAAAATATAGCGATTGAATGCCTTATTCACTTGTTGTTTCATTGTATTCTACAGGGTCTTAAAGCTGAAAAAATCTTTTTGATTTTTTGCGATATTTTAAGAATTTATGGACCGATTGTTTTGAAAATTTGTAGTCTTATGTTTTTTGAGGTAGCAATTACTAATATGTAAACAGTGTTTCGGTCACGAGTAAGGGGCGTTGGTTATACTTACTGCCGATGTAAAAATATGTCTAACTTTTTGTATTTTACACTTTTGAATTTTTTAATAAGAAATAATTGAACTACCTTCAGTTCTAAATAGAAGAGATATACCTGTTACAAATCGATAAACTCAACCGTTTTCGAGAAACAGAGTCTTAAGATATCAAAACTGAATTAACAGTAAGACGAACACTACAACAGATGAAAATTTTATTATACATGTCTTAACAAATTATTAATCATAAAAGATTCACCAAGTGACCACCAGCGACTTCAATGCATTTTTTAGCCTTGTATTTAAATTTTGTTTGACGTTGAATAAAGTTCTATGTTGCTTGATATATTAACCGATTCTTGAATATTTTCCAGAAAAGCAAAAAAATCGTAAACATTTTTTGAACTAGGCCTGCCTGAATAAGGCATGTTGGGCTCAATCGCTTTATTTTGACGTTAACAATCTGCCTTTATGCTATGTACCATTATTAATGACTCACCCTGTGTAGGTACAACATACATATGTATAACAAAAATTATATATTTCATAAACTACATAACGACACCATAAAAAACAGCAAAAAAAATCTGTAAATAATATTTCACCAGCAGCATATTACTAACATTCATCAGTCCTAATGTTGGCAGAATATTCATTCCGTATCTTATTAAATATGCAGTATCTAATACCACAATAATTTTAGGACGAAAAAACAAATAGATATATAACTAAATACACTAAAAATGCACTAAATACTAGATTATTAAAACAAACACTCATTAATATATTACTCACAATACTGTTTAAACAATTATATTTTATAGAGACAAGGACCTATTTCCGTGCAGTATAGAAAGTGGTTACATCGCTTTAAGAGATTGTTTTGATTGTGGCAAAATAGTACTGGTTTGACGACAAAATATAAAATATTTCCTTAATAACCACGCCGCTTTGAATAATATCAAGTTGGATGACTGAAATAGACATCATCTATAGAATTATGATAATGTATTATGCGTATATCCACATATTCTAATGATTTATATGTCACTTTCTTTAATTTATTCGCTTGTATCGATGAGATGTACTGTGTACTTTATATTTTTTAAGTTTAACAATAGTTTGACGAATATAAAAAAAATAATTGATGAAAGAAGGGTTAACTGCTTCATACGAATATACGATTATGGGGACGCTAAAACAAAGTTAAAAGAGTAATTTACATGACAATGGCGGGCATGCATCACCTACATAAATCAACCCCCCAGGAGAAATATACCAACCGCAGCGCCCGATGGGTATTTGTATGTCTTGCAGCAGCTCCCCGTCCTGCTAAAGGTCGTTTCAGTCTCAAAGGAGTCATTTCATGGAGTAACTCGTAGACTGGCGTAGTTCGTCAAGTCAGAAGGCGCTCTTTCTTTTAGTAATACTTACTCCACTCACTGAGTCGGTAATTAATTAAGAAACGCTTCAGAAATCTCTGTGCAGTTGGCCATGGCTTAAAGTTAGTTTCAGACAAATGGAACTACTTACTAGATCTACGTTTCAAGCGTTAAACAATGAGTTTGCATAAGCAGTGTGGATGATACGCGGGAATCTGGAATTAATTGATGTCTTGAACTGCCTTGCACAAATAAATGTGTATTTATCAAGGGTTTAGAGCGGAGATTATTTAAACTTAATGTAAAGTACGTCACTAACTTATGAAAGTTATGTTTCTGGAAGTTGGTTATATTTCATTATTTACGAAAGTCAAGTGATCGTCTCTCACATAATTGAACTTGCATATTGTAAAAGTATCATTATTTTGAATAAATTTAAAGAGATTTTTTTCACGTCTTAACTTTTTGCTAAAATGTACGCTTGAGAAAATGTGTGTACTTAAATAATATCTACTTTAAAATATATTTTAAAAATCATGTAGCATAGTAAAAAATCAAACCGCCACTGATATACAGGGTGATTTTGAGGGGGGTAGTAATTTTGGTATGTCTACTTATTCGAAGAACAAGTAATATATAAAAATAAATAATAATGATATTAATGTAAAAATAATTCACCTATTTTCGCTTCTTTAACTTTAAGCAGCATGTTACGGTGTTGGTGATGTAAACAGGCGTTTGTTTCTTGTATGCTTGCGTTTTTGTGGGTCATAGCTACATAGTGTAAATACTGTGTAGGTAATGTCATAATTATTAGTGGTGATGTGGTGAACTCACGGTATTGTTAAACGTAGTTTATTCCTTTGTTTATAATAAACATCTGCTCGTGATAATTACGGTGACAATGCTGTTGGGTAAGGACCAGATAATGCATTCTTTCGTCTGTACATATCTGAAAAAATCATGCAATTTCCCCATTCGTACTTATGTGCATATTTTCGTAATTCGTTATTGAAATTAGAAGAATACAATAAGAATACATTTTTGTAGTACAATAATAGCTTAAAAATTTATTAGTTTTAATATTAGTTAGTAATGTAGCATAATTTTTAAAAAGAAGATTCACCATACCGATAACATTTGAATAAAAAAAATAAAATAAAAACTTTGGTTTGACGAGAAGAATCTTTAGTGAAACTTTTTACACCTACTTTTGACCCACATGTTTTTTTTGTAAATGTGCTTGTTATACAAGATGTATTTGTAATTTGAATTACTTGAGAATCGCATGCAAACAATATTAAATTGTGTAATAAATAATATTTCTATAAGTAATATTCAGCGTTTACTAATGTGACTTTCAAGCCTAAATTCTGTAATTTTGCTCGATGTTGCTGCATATATGAATGCTGAAAATACCTCTGATCTAGAAAAATACAATATTTTCAAATATGCTTTCGTCCTCGGCGAAAACTTTCTGTTTCCCTATTCTGTTCATAAAAAATCCTTGCTCTTCTACATATATATAGTTAGACATTTCAATTATTGATATGCAAGTAAAAAAAATAGAAAAATTAATTTAATTTCCATTATCTTTTATTTTTATAATACTGCTGCAATGCATAAATTTTTAATTTATATTTTATTATTGATATTGGATGTTAACTTCTTTTATTTAACAAAAGTCTTTATTTATGTTTAGTTCTGTAGTCTGTTGATGTTATAAGTCTTTACAACTTTACCCCCTCCAAGATAAAATCATAGATACGCCCATGCCTTTAAGTGTGTATTGGAATCAAGTTCTTAAGGACTATTTTAAAACCAATTCAAATTAAACACTCCAATATTTGCATGGATACAGTTGTATTAAAATGACACTCTCATGAAGGATTCCAACCTACCCTTGTACTATCAAAATTTTTTCATACTTAAAAATTTTGAAGAAAAATATTTTTTAAATCACCCTATTCTAAAGAAAACTTTTTTGTCTCTACACAAATTACGAAATATCTTATAGTTTTCGTACAAATAAAAGTAAAATAAAAATAAATGTCAGCATCTCAATGCTATAATTCTCCAAACAATACTTTCTGTAGTATTTCTGTTTATCATTCTGATACGTTTAGCTAATAGTTTGGAAACTTAATTGCAGCACTTACTTTTAAAGGGTTATAACTTATTAAGAGGTGCTAAAATTATTTTTTTACAATTCACTATTTCATTTTTCTCAACTGTTTTCTAAACATCCTGTATATATTATTTAAAAACCAAATAGAATTCGTTCATGGTTCTTTTATTAATTTTATATCAGAGCAGCTGACTGTATTTCTCAGAACACGAGAATATTTCATTAATCGCATATGAAAGAGATAATAATAGACCAATTTCTTTGAAGCGCAGCAACATAAACGAGAATTACTACAACGTATTACTCCAGAAAGGAAAGAATAAGTTGCACGCCAGGCTGTAATATTAGCAGTCTCCTTCGCTTTGATGTAAGTTATTAAATAAAAGGGCTTGCTACTTGCTATATTTTTTCGCGGGATCCTTAATGGAATCAATATAAAAATGATCCATCGACCATGAGCATTACAAGATATTGCGCATGATAAGCAAAATATATTACTTCGCTTCTCCGGTAATGGCACCGAAAGGCGAAACAAGGAGGCCACCCTTGGGAATGAATTGCTGGGGCATCATGATCCCTTTTCCTCTTTTCGGGAGATCGCAGGGCTATCGCAGTAAATGATTTCCTTCCTGATGCTTCATAAACAACTATCTACGACAATGCCTTTTTACTTTTGTGTCAAGTAAACTACTTCTGCGAGACAAATCGCATCGCATTTTCTAAAGCAGGCAAATGGATGGAGATTTATTTGGGGGACAGTCGGAGAATATCGATAACCTAAGAACTATGTGGGAGTTGTGCATGTATTTATCATCAGCAGTCTGCAAACATCATAAGCGATTTTAAAAACAATTTCGTACACGTAAAATATGTAAATTAAGCAGTGTATACAGGGTTAACTATGACTAAGTACAGAAACCGTAACAATGTGTTCGGGGAGGCCTAAATGACAATAAAAAAAAATCAGAATTAATCATATCTTTACCCCTCACTCTAATCACGAGGATTAACCAAGTCTAAGACTTGTGCGGAAGAGGGGACGGCATATTACTATTAAGCAGGCCGCATTTGCGCCCAGGAACGACTTACGTTGTCAGGCCCTAACCACCAAGTTATGTAATTAGGTATTAAGCTAATTTATCTTAAATATGGTGAGTATAATTCAATGCTGGCAGTGACTTTAGTCAGCAGAGTAGTTAGATTTGCACAATATTAATAACCAATACATATATGAATAAAAACCTATGTAATTAAAGGTACCTATTTATTTTCTATTCTAAAAATTAACTGACAGACAAATTCGCGTTGTAACTGTAAAACTTATATATTTTTGTTAACAGAAAAATATTTTATGTTAAGTAAAAACTTTACAGACTATTATTATTATATATATTTATATTGCCAGTTAACTTCTCCACTAGGAGAGATAAAATATCCTTTAAATTAATTGCGCAAGTTTAGCTTCGCTAGAATAATTGTGTTGCACACCTCGCTGAATGACTCATTGACAATAGCATACGTATCTTCATCTTCCGTATCAAAAGAACCTGCTGGAGTCTTTTCGTTTCATTAAAAAATTATGCAATGCACATATAGCCAGTACAATTTTCTTTACTTTTTCCGCTTCCAGCAATATTGGCTTTCCTAATATTCTAAATATACTAGCAATTACTCCAAACGCATTTTTCACTATTCTTCGTGCTTTGGAGCGATAATTAAAAACGCGATTTGGACCAGGTTGATCCTTGTAAGGAAATGGTTTCATTAAATATGATTTCATTGGAAATGCATCATCTGCGACATCTACATACGGCATTGGTTTGCCTCTCCCTGGCAGTGGAGTAGGTTGTGGTAAATTCAACTCGTTGTTCATTAAAGCTGAACTGAGTGTACAATTATTAAAGACGCTACCATCTGAAATTCGTTCGTTATAACCAACGTCCACATAGGTAAATGTATAACTGGCGTCAACTAAAGCCAATAATACAATACTGTGTGTATTTTTTATAATTATAATAGTAACTGCCACTATTCTTTGGCGCCTGCATAACTATATGTTCTCCATCCAGGGCGCCAATACAATGAGGGAAGTTCCATCTATGCAAATATTTTTTTTAGTGTCCAAGCCATTCTTCCTTTGTTAAGGGAATCTGAAATAAAATAAATATGGTTTTGTTTTAACTTAGCTGACAGTTTTAAAAAATAAAATAAATGTATTTTTCCCTATAGCACTCCTCCACTCAAAGTGAAGAGAATGATTCTGAAATATCTGCAGGACCAATGTCCCCGCCACAAAAGAAACGTTCTCTCAAAAGTAGTAAGTGCAACAAAGGTGCAACATAATTTCAGAGAAAATACAACAGAAAGCTCTACATTTGCTAAACCAACTCATTGATGATGAGCAAATTTATGGAGATTACGTAGCATCTGAAATTCGACAAATAAAGAATCCAGCAAACAAACGAAAGCTTAAGCGTTTAAATAATAAAGAGTTAGCTTTTCTTTCCTCTTCTGACTATTCAAGTAACGCATCAACTTTCACATCTCTTGAATCTCCTGTTGTGTTCAAATTTAATGTTTCAAGATTTATAAGTTGCAGAAGAATATTTATTTTTCATTAAAATATTTTTTGTTTATGAAACTGTATGTAGTTATTTTATATGTGCCTTAAATAAAGCATACCTTTAAGTAAGTATCCTTCAGTTCTTGGTACATTGCTGAGCAGACTTGTGGAATAAAGCCACATTGTGCACGCTGGAATTCTGAAGAGGTACATTAATGACTGGTAGGAGGCGCCTATATATAATAATTCTTTTTAGTAATAATAACGTTCTAGTAAATTCAAATAAAATACTTACCAGTAACAAGAAAGCGTAATATCACCATAAGACGCTCACTAGGAGAAATCGAAGCACTTAAATGAGTATCTTCCTTTTGAATTATTCTACACACTTTTGATAAAAGTTCCTCAAAGTCGACATGCGAATAAAATTTTTAAACTGTTGTGCATCTTCAATTTTCAGCTCACGAATGAGCTTGTTGTGGGCTCCATATTTATCTCTACGTAATATCCAATCTCGTACCCAAAACCTTCGCCTCTTTTTATTTTTTTTATTGTAACTACTATTACATAATAATAATACCGCTGCAGTATGAACAGATCTTACTGGTGCCATGTTATGGTTTCAACTAAAAACTAATATAGTGTCAGCACTGTCAGCCGCAAATACATTATGCAAGTCTAAATTTGCTGACAGTGTAAATAGCATGGTGAGAACTCGATTAAGCTGTACTTGCTCAACTTCCCCGGCAGTAAAATCACAATTATTATTGCTCAAGTGATGCAGAAGTCGGTCGCTTGAGTTTTGTCGCAAGTATCTCGCCAGTGTATCTCCGCCTTTACAAATTACTATAAAACGTTTAGGTAAATCTAAAAACTGGTAATTTAAACTGAACCATAGCTTAGAATTTGACATTATTAGTTGCATACTCTCCAAACATTAAAGAATACTGGTTATGGCTTAGAATATTATATTCTGTAAAAGATAGTGTAAAAGAAGACAGAACACTGTAAACATCTCGGAATGTTATATTTTAAAATAGTACTAATTATTTTATGCAAACATCGTGAATTATTGTTAATACTGTTGCTATTATTAGTATTAATAGAATTAAATTTAAAAATGTATCGGCTTGAAGTACATCTTGCACTAGTGGCCTACAGATCACAGCTACATCACAAAAAACACATGAATTATATTTTGAAGCTTCCACTTGATTGGACTGTTACTATTTCGATTGTACTAGTTATGATCATAATCTAGTTTCTATAGTTTATATTTTATTTTAATATATTTTTTATATTTTTAGTTTAGAAGTAGTTTATATTGGATTTATATTGGATCATCATCATTTTGTTTTTTAATTTATTAGGATTTTTTAGCGGCCAATAGTATATAGGGTGTTAAAATCATTATTGCCAAAATAAACCCTAATTATATGACTTATAGAATTATCCCCTGCATTTTTTGCTCATCATTTTCGGACACCTTGTATAATGCAAAGTTTATATTTTTGGTTTCGATTCAACAACAGTATAGAATTTTTTTCGTATAATGTGATGACCAAAATTTCATAAAAAATAACGCTTGTTATAAATATATATTCTTATAATTGCTTCTTAATAATATTACTATCCTGAAAAATAACGTAAAATAATTAATTAATTAAAAATAACAAACAAAAAATCTACTGTTTGTTACAGCATGGACACTTAAATAAAATAACTTTGAAGTCAATTTGTCTGTAAGTATGTTAATGTCGACGTCAAAGGAAAATATTAACTTTGTGGTTCAAATTTACTTCAAATGAAGATATCTTAACGGTAATTTATTACCAACTAAATTATTACTAGGTACCTATACATAAAATTATACTCTTGGATTTATTTGTGATTGAAAATTCAAATTGATGCCAGTAATATATGTGTGTACGTATAATGCAATCAAATAAACAAAAACAAAACAAATGTTTCGAAACAGAACTCAGTCCAAATTTCAAATTCATGCTACTGAATTCATCCGAGTCGATAGTAGTGTTACCATAAGGAATACTTATATGTTTGTGGATATATATTATCACTACCTTGATTTACATAATCTTCATTGTTGGCTTCAAATTTGATAGGCGAAGTATGAACACAATAATTATTTATTAATTCGTTTTATACCATTCTGTAATACTGTTCAACATCTTCAACTTCAACATCTTAATGCATGAAGATCTGTCTAAATCATAGACCTTATAAATCATCGACGCGGCCAAAACCGTTTTCTGCCTATACAAATCGTTGATGCTCAGATGTGTGCTACTATGTGTTTCTGTATTGTCATGTCCAATTAAGATAAAATTTTAAATTAAATTTAATAAAGTTTGTAGAATTTTGTCCTTTCAATATACTAATAAGCTTCTTTAGATATGTTTATATTATATAATTCTAACAACAACAATTTCTCTATATTCGACATCTATAATAATACAATTTCAATAATAGTTCTTTATATATGTTGTTTAAAATGAATTTAATAACATTTAATTTTTATGTAATTTCTATTTTATCACAATATATTCCTTAGAAGCTATCAATCAAGTTGAAAATAGGTTTATATTTTAATAAAAATTGAACTTAGTAAATTGGAGAATTTAATTGGACAAAATAAATAGTAAATATCTACTTAATGTAATAATTTTAAAAAGCTCTGGATATTGAAGACAGAGTTCAAGGCTAAATTAAGCAAATTATAAATTCGTCTTACGCGTTGTTGGAAAGTTAGCATTTCAAAACGCAGAAGCGGCAAATAATAATTGACATATATTTTATTCTACTTGGAAGTCATTATATTATTCATGGATAACAAATTGTTTTCTAAAATTTTAGTGTTATAAGATTTTGCAGAACTCTATTTTTATGGCAGAAAGTAGTAAATATCGATCAATTTAGATCTATTTTTCTTGTGTAGTAATCTATTATGCGTAAATGTTTGTTGGGAATGGAAAAATACGGATCAGTAAAACTACATTCCAGAATTTCAAACATCCTGTACATATTATAAACCAATAAAGTTATTTAAGATTAGTTACTGTTTTATCTGTATCCTGAAAACAACAAAAATGGACCTCACTGTGTATAAAGACTGTAACTGTAACTCAAAATAAAATTCTGCTTTTATCAAAAAATTGGGAATCTAGCAGTAGATTCCCACTAGAGTTAAGCTTAAACATAAGCTTACACGAGGTAAATACTAACACGCCTTCACAGATCTAAGAGTTAAACAGCTAAGCTCTTGTGTGGCAACCGAAAAGCCTATTACTTCCAATAAATGAACGTAACTGCAACCGGGGACAGCCTTTATCTCTCTTTGTAAAGAATTTATGGAGGCAGTTGTTCCATTTTACTGTTTTTGAAGTATAAAGTTTGTAAAATAGCAGTATGTTTTACCATTATATCTTATTGTATTTGTTACAGGATCCCTTAGATCTTTATCATCTTGTAAGTTTAAGTAAGTTTGATATTCTTTGTAGTTTCTGGAAGTCTTGGTAAATATATCATTATGCACCAGTCAATTTCCTCTAAACATTTCGATTTGTATAGCTTATTATTTAAAAATTAAGTTGTTCTATTATCCTTTATATCAGACATACCTTTTTATTTAGAGATATAAACAGCATTTCAACTAAAATATTCGGTATATTCCAACACATGTCAGAATTGATTGTGTAATAAAGTTTTACAGAAATTTAATTTATATTAGAAACTATCTAAAAAATCTATAATTTTTTAATTATAATACAACCACAAAAAAAGTTCAAAATCAAATCTCTCAGCTCGACGACAAAACCATATTTCGTACTACGCTCTACAAAGTATTTGATTTTGTTCTGAATGTGGTAAAAAATTATTTGTTGCTAAAGGTCCATAGAAGTATTGTAAACCTGTTGTTTCAATTCACCAAACATTTAAATATGGTTATACAGTATGCGCCAAAAGTGTGGAATAAATTCAATAAAAACGAAACAATTATTTTTTGGGAAAAATCCTCGAACAGGTCGATTTTTAATTTAAAAAATACATATTTTAGCGCAAAATGCGATTTTCAAATGTCATTTGTTTTCGAGTAATGACGTCATCGATTTTTTTTTAAATGGCAACACCATATTTTTTTCCTTGATTCTGAAAGATCGTTTAATTCTCTATCAGACAGTACTAAAATTTTGCCCTCTTTCATAGGAAAGTTTTCGAGTAAATGGCGATTGAATGTTAGAAAACGTAAATCAATTAAAATAAAGCAAAAACGTTATCAAGTTTAGTTTTTCGAATTCCATAGTTTTATGGATCACGTAGGTGAAAATCTTTGCAAAGTGTCATTGTCACACCGACTTTCTAATAAGTACTGTAAGCGACATAGAAATTATTATTCAATTTAAAGTATTATGGCACATTTAACTGTTACTCAAAGAATTGAAATTTTAATTCTTATCGGATGCGGGAATATGACTAGAACTCAGTAGGAAGTTTGCGATTTATTTAATGAAAATTATCCAGATCACCCTATCAGCCAATCAACAGTCAGTAAGGTAGAGTCTAAATTTAGAGAAACTGGTAATGCTGTAAATATTCCAAAATCTGGACGTCCAAGCATTAATAAAAATCAGAAACAGAACATTTTGATAAGTATGGTGGATAATCCTCATAATTCTTCACGATTGGTTGCATTAAACAATGACACTAGTCAGAGCACAGTGCTACGTATCTTGAGGAAGGAAAAATATCATCCCTACAAAATTCAACTTGTGCAGGAACTCAATGAAGATGATCCCGATCGCCGCTTACACTTTTGCGAAATTCTAATGGATTTATGTCAAGGAAATAGAAATTTACACCGGCAAATATTTTTCTCAGATGAGGCCACATTTTGTCTGAATGATACAGTAAACCCTCAAACTTGCCGATATTGTAGTCGGGAAAATCCTCATTGGATGGCAGAGGCACATACCCAACACCCTCAGAAATTAAATGTGTGGGCTGGAATAGTTGACGACACAATAGTAGGGCCTTTCTTTTTTGAAGGAACCCATACAGAACAAAGATATTTAGAGTTTCTAGAGTTCTAGAGTTCTAGAGTTTCCAGCCCTTGCAGTAATTTTTCCTAACGATAATGACCCTGACATTCCTGACGATACCATATGGTTTCAGCAAGACGGTACACCTCCGCACTATGCACGCCCTGTATGAGATTTTTTGGACAACTGTTTTCCTGGGAGGTGGATCGGCAGACGCGGACCGATAGAATGGCCTGCAAGATCGCCAGATCTTACAACTCTTGACTATTTTTTATGGGGATACTTGAAGTAAAAAGTGTACATTAATAAATCACGTAATTTAGAAGAACTTCAAAATCGCATTCGGGACGAAATACGCAGAGTTACCCCAGAAATCATTCATAATGTGCAAGAAGAATTTCTTCACAGACTAGCGCATTGTCAAGAAGTTGGTGGATGGCAATTCGAACATTTAATTTAACTATAAAATTTAATCAATTGTATTTGATTTTACATACCTCAGAATTGTTACTATTTTATGGATAAAATTTACGTTTTCTAACATTCAATCATCATTTACTCGAAAACTTTCCTATGTAAGAGGGCAACATTACGCTCTATGCCGGAAGTCACTGGTCACCGAACTACTTGGAATGTTATAATTTTGTAACTTTAACAATATTATTTATATAAATAAAATATGATAAAATAATTTTGAATAAACCTGGGTCGATGCTTTCGACTATATTTTCTAAACTCATTCAAATATATTTCTACTCAAATTTCCATTCTTGACAATATGCTAAATAATGGTCTCAAATAATTATTCAGCAATACATAAATGTAAATAAATTTGAAATGTTGGCATTCTGCATGTTTTCAACTATCAGTATTTGGACTAATATATGTTTGGCTCAATCGATATGTATTGTTTGGTACCTATCTGTAGTTTTGACATTTTCCAACCTTACAAATGTGTTTCAGTTTTATTAACAGTAGTATTCTAAAGTCATAAGAACTACTTGGATGAATACATTCAATAGTTACTGTTTTCCAGAATAGAATAGAATTTTATATAGTTATTTAATAACCATATTAGATACTAGTTATTACTGAACATGTCCATCAGTAAAATCTAATTGCTGGCAACTGTTTCTCAATGGAGGCAGCTAGCCTAGGGTCAAATATAGTTCCAAATTTTAAATATTTTTAAAATTTAACATGGTAATTGTAATTTATGTGGTTCGGTTTTTATTAATTATTATTAAAGTTACATTAACATACCAACTTCATAGTTACAACCGGTTAATATCTTTTGTATGATCCCATGATCATAAATTATTGTTTGGCATGGAAGGATTCAAATATATCAAAATCTGGTCCACTCGTTCACTCTTCGATCGGTTTTTAACTTGAATCGAATCAATATTTAAACGACAAGGGTACTGATCCCTATAGCCAGATTAATATGATACAATTTCTAAAACATATGATTTATAGAAATTGAAATTCAAAAAGCGGTAGTACAAAACACAAAGATATACATTTCAAAGACTCTTTTTACTGGGGAGATATATTGGTCTCTAATTAAAATTTCAATTTGTGAAACGGAATCCAGATTCCAACAACTAAAAATTCGCATGGAAACATATTCATTATTCATCAAATGTGCACACAAGCAAGTTCCTTTTGATGTACAGATTATAAACCATTAACAAAGTACGAACATGTGTGCAATAAAAAATGTAAGCTTATGGTTTGATTCTATGTGGCATGTTTGCATAATTGGCAGAAACCTTCTTTTTTATAGAATAGAGCAAAATTTGATCAATACAGAAGCAGTTATATTTTTAGTTTACTATGAACATATATACATTTCTTGACTGTCATGTTACTATTACTGATTTAAGTCTGTGTTTTATATTGAACACTTTTTAACTCAATAAATTCTTCAGTAAATCAAACTCAAAGTTACCGCATTATACTTCTCACATACTAAGTTTATTTTTAAATTATGCAATGCATATGAAATTAAGTATCAAAATTCTATAATGTAAATACACCTAATATTTAAGCTTAGAAATTTATAACAGTTTTAATTAAAACATCTTAGTTTCCAATTCTTAAGTTTACGTTAGTTACTAATGTTTTTACATTATTTCGTTCGTGTTTAATAAATCAGGAAATGTATGTTGTTCAAAAATAGAAATTTTTCTCCAAATATGATCATAGTCAAGTACCTAATTTTCCCAATTACAGAAGATAGTCTTGCCTTTCCTAATGAGAGCTATTTAGAAATGTTTGCCTCTTGAACACAAGTCACTAAATTCAAGATTCAAGAATTGTCTAATAAGTTGCTGTGTTACATTTGGAGAATAATTCCAAAATTTAAACAATTTAAATAATGTATGATATCCATAAAATAAGTTGATTTAAGATCAATTTACATCGATCCTGCCAGTATATGACCAAACTTTGCTTTTTTGTTTTTTTTGACAAAGTTTTTAAAAAACAACTTTGATAAATTAGCTGAATTCATAATGCATGATTCTTTTTAACTACAGCTAAAACTGAGAATATCGATGAAGGTAGTCAGATTGATGAGATTTACAGATTTCTCATGAAATATAACATTGTTTCTGGGTCTTCCAAATTCTCAACAATACAGAGTGTTAAAAAAAGAATGTAAAATATTTAAAGAGGTAATAGTATGAACCAAAATAAGCAGAAAAGTCTCAATAAACATGGGTACGCAAAGTAACGGTTGCGGAGATATGGAATGTTTTATGTTTTCTAGCCCCTATTTTTATATTGCAAAAACGTTGTGTATTTTCTTATAATAGTTGGTTGATGTTTGTTTTACCAATCCGATTAACAGGCGCTGCTTACCTCAACTTTCAGCAGAATACACTGTATGAGTTTTTGGAAGACATTCCTTTGAATCAGAGGCAACAAATATGGTTCCAGCATGATGCTGCTCCAGCTTATTTTTCTATGGCCGTTAGAGAGCATTTACACCAAACTTTTCCACATAGATGGGTAGGAAGGGCCGGACCTGTTTTATGGCCTCCAAGATCGCCTGATCTGAACAATCTAGATTTCTTTGTTTGGAGATATTTGAAGACATTAGTGTATGGTAAATAGCCTGGAAGAGCTGCAGCTACGGATTAATCAAAAGTGTCAACAAATCCAAACCAAAAGGGTGTTTTCGAAAGAGTTCGAATATCGTTGAGACGAAGATATCGCGCCTGCTTGGAAATGGACGAAGGGCACTTTGAACATCTGCTGTAACTTTGTTTTTTGTTTGTTAAAAGTTTTCTTTGTCGGTTTATTCCGAATAAAATAAAATGTTTGAAAAACGAATAGTGGTCCATATCTCCGCAACCGTTACTTTGCGGATCCATGTTTATTAAAACTTTTCTGCTTATTTTGGTTCATACTATTACCTCTTGAAATATTTTACACTCTTTTTTTAACACCCTGTATATTGGACATTGATTTTGTAGATCATCTGCATCGTTACTCGTGGCAGAAAGCTATGTAGAAGATTCCAAACAAAATAAGAAAAAAGTGCCTCTATTATGGGTAACGTTTCAGGCATTGATGGTCCTTCAACAAGATCAAGCACTCAGGACATAAACTTTCTTTCTAAAAATATAGCCCACTTATCATCTGCTGGAATTAATTTGACAAATTATTCAGAAGTTGCAATTAATGTTTACAATAAATAAATGTTGTTAAATTTTTATAGTTAATAATAACAAGTAAAAGTGGTGACTAACTTCGTTTTTGTTTATTTTTTACTTTAAAATTTTCGTGTTATTATGAATTCATAATACTAAGTAAGTGTTATTATATAATTGCATCCCAATATGGATGCTAAATGTGTCATAATGACACCGTCGTAAATTAATAGTTACAATAAGTATAAGTGTCTTAAGCAATTTATCCACGCAAGAATGTTTAAATGTGAGAACGTAGTTCGATCGTTAATATTCTTAAGTGGATAAAAGGCAGTTAAACACGAATGCAATACAACGTTTTATCTATAATCACATCACAATCATATCTGTGGAGTCAGAGTTATTGAAATTTAATTAAAAAAAAAATATACGACTTGATATTTCTTAACTTAATAAAACGTGGTAGGTGATGTTATACCTACTGGTTGATATGGTACGTTGTTTATTCTATTCTTGCATTCTATCTGAATGCAAGAACATCATTGTGTTCCTGTGGCTTTTTTAGAAGAAGTTCCAGAAGCAATTTTCTATTTATTGCCAATTTATTGCCAACGAAATCCAGGGAATATTATGAAATAGCGTTCGCCGAATTTAACGAATGAAGGAAAAAGCAGAGAGTAATGACAATAAATGAAAAAATCATTTTGTCGTATTTCTTAAATTTGCAATTTCATCTAGTGGTCGCAGTATTCGATGTTAAAGATTACTAATCTGGCGGCAAGAATTCAGACATCTTACGTCACGGCTGATTTTATTCAATTCTTTTTATTGTCAACATTATTTTTGATATTTGGTCGCGTTAAAAACAATAATTTTTTACAATTTGCAGATGCAGTTTCTTAAATATTTTGATGAAAATATAATGAATTATTCATTTGTTCGTATGACGTAAGTCGTCTGAATTCGTGCCGCGACTATATAAAGGTCTACAAAAATATAGATATTGGAAATTTTACAATTATAGAAGAAGGATATTGCCTGAATGCTATTGAAATATACTGAAAATATATTTCTCTGCACCCAATAATTCTCTTAACACAAGACAGATTATTTTTAAGATACACCAGTCAAAAATGTACTTCTCATTCTGTTGGAATCAACACATTGGCGAAATACTAGTGAAATAAAATTACTTTATTGCACTAGTAAGTGGATAAAGTATCACTTTATACGGTTTATATGTGTGGATAAAAGTTCGACTATAAGGTGATTGTGGATAAACACTGCTTTCCAAAATCCACTTTACTCCAATTCATGTTTCTTCAGAATTCAAATTGAAAAGTTGAATAATAAATATGTGATTGTTAATTCACTGGCAAATTAATTTAATTTCATTAAAAATATATTAGAATTACAACGATTATTTTATCACCTTCCCAGAATAATTTCAAATTTAACAGAAAATAGATAGTAGAAAATAGATAGAAGTAATTATTATTAATATACGATTTCCTAGCTTTAGAGGAAGGGAAATAAAGGATTCAGAGAAAGCCCTCGCTTCTGCAATTTCGGTTTCGTAACGAACCAACAAGCCGAGGAAAAAGCCGAAGACGCCCGGCTCTGCATATTAGAGTGAATAAATTAATTTCAATTTTACTTATATTCGGCTCATGCACTGCTTGTCAAACTAAATAGAATTTACTTTCAGAGACAAAATGAAACTTTGGAAAATTTAATAATATCTCTTACACACTTCATGACGTTTATGAGGCTGGAACAGAAGTAATATTATAGCTCAAATTATATCAATTTCGTATTATCTTCTCGCAAACAATATTCTTGCAAAGTGTAATTGTAACTTAAATGCGGATAGTGTATTTTCAAACAATTGAAATGTGAAACCAAACTTTCGTAGTTTCCCAGTAACAGTTTAAATAGAATAATAAATTTAAGATGAGTGTTAGCTTCTTGAAAATGGCAATAGGTTTGTTCCTGCAGCAGTTGGAAACGGTTTGAAACTGTCATAAATATTCGACCAGTTTGATTGAAAACGAGTTACCAATTAATTTAATGCAAGAAGCAGTTGGACGGACATTTCTGATAGTTTCAAACCATTTCCAACTGCTGCAGGAAAAAACCTAATATAATTAATAGCAGCTATTAATAAAATTATACGTAACTGTGATTTTCATTGTTACAATATGCGTTCGGCTATGGATATTTATAGAAACAATTTAAATTTAGCTTTGTCCGAAAAAAGTGTTCATAACTTCTCTAGTAGGGTATTTAATAGTTTGCCTAAAGACATTAAAGACATTTGAAGAAATTACTTCATCTATTTCACTCTACAAACGGTTTTTGTAGGGTAAAAAAAGTATTTTGATTTTGTAAAATAATATATATTTTTTTAAAATTTAGTTATATTTGTTAGTTAGATTTATTATATGACATTCACAACCTGTGTGTGGCTTATGGTAATAAATAAAGAAAAAACACACAAAGAAACAAAGAAACAAAGAAACAAAGAAACAAAGAAACAAAGAAACAAAGAAACAAAGAAACAAAGAAACAAAGAAACAAAGAAACAAAGAAACAAAGAAACAAAGAAACAAAGAAACAAAGAAACAAAGAAACAAAGAAACAAAGAAACAAAGAAACAAAGAAACAAAGAAACAAAGAAACAAAGAAACAAAGAAACAAAGAAACAAAGAAACAAAGAAACAAAGAAACAAAGAAACAAAGAAACAAAGAAACAAAGAAACAAAGAAACAAAGAAACAAAGAAACAAAGAAACAAAGAAACAAAGAAACAAAGAAACAAAAAAACAAAGAAACAAAGAAACAAAGAAACAAAGAAACAAAGAAACAAAGAAACAAAGAAACAAAGAAACAAAGAAACAACAAAACATCGAAATAACGAAACAAAGGCACAAAGGAACAACGGAACAAAGGAGCAAAAGTACAAACAAATAAAGGAAACAAGGAACAACGGAACAAAGGAACAATAGAACATAGCAACAACGGAACAAAGAAACAAAGGAACAGAGGAACAAAGGAACAAAGCAACAAAGCAACAAAGCAACAAGGGAATAACGGAACAAGGGAACAAAGAAACAAAGAAACAAGGATATAAGGAACCAAGGAAACAATTAAACAAGTTTCAGTATTTCCAATTTAACTGAACTTACTTCTATGTTTGTTTAAATTTTGATAAAATATAACTATATTGGTGGGCATACACGACGCGGTTTACCTGAAGGCATGTCTTCCACTTAGCAAACCAGTCGGCAAACCGTAACGTTTGTAGTTGTTTTGACTGGAAGGCCCAGGCCGAACTGTTGACCTCCCAATCTGCCCAAGTTTAAAATATTGCCTGCCGATTTGCCTTTCCATATGCAAGTCGAAACATATGTGGATATCCAGTAAATAAAATTATCTTAGAATCAAACTGAATCTATACTCAATAAGAGTATAACTGAATCTATACTCAATAAGAGTATAGATTCAGTTATATCTAAAACTAGCCGTTTATATACTTTATAACGTTTACCACTCAAAAATCATGCAGAGTCTTGCAAAATTGCGAGACCCTCACAAGACAATATACAAGACATCATCTTGCATGACCGAGTACAAACAAGATTTCTCTTGTTCTGTTTTGCAAGACAAGACTTTATCTTTTGGATTTTTTTTTGTCTTAGCCAGCACTATCTGAGATATCCTGCAATTACAACGAAATTGGAACATCATGTACACCGAATGTTGAGATAAATTTAGCAGAAAATTTTCAAATATCATTTTTTAAATAAGCAGAAAAATATTTTACACCAATTGTGGAGTAAGCTTTAATCGCTTTGAAATTATTATTACCTTTACTCTTTGAAAATATTATATTTACTCTGGTGGAAAGCGGTGAAATGTTTACAACCAGTTCTCTCTCATAATAAATAATAATGTAACACGCGTTTGAAATTTTCACAGCGATGTTACATTATATACATATTTCTTCCCCTACGGCAGCGCGTAATAAAATCTGCAGTGTTCACATTTCTCTGCAAGAATGAGTAATATCATACAAGTCAAGTGTGGATTTGTAGAATGCCAAACCTTTAAATCATCCCTTGAATGGCTGTGACACAAAGTCGTTACATCAACTTATAAATAGAGGGTGATATTTTAGTGGAGCTCCTGATTTTCACAATAAAGCTTGTCTGTCTATTGATAGCCTTAGCGGAAGTTAAGAATCGGAGCATTTGCTCTATTGATATTCGGATTTTGATACCACAAAGAATTTAAGTAATCTTTTGTAGAAAATTTCACGTGTCATTCGTTTAGTTTTTTGCCGGCCTACTCAAGAAAACTCGATAAATTGTGCATATAATCTAGAAAATTTTCCTTACGCTGCTTTAAACAAACCAATTTATGACTGATATGTTCAGTCAATGAAATTATGAAACAAAAAATAAATGTTTTTCGATAAATATTTTTTATTGCTAAGAGAAGTAACCAGTTTTCTTTTATAGTTTATTTATTTATCTTTAATAAAAAGAGGATTCTATCACATTGCCCAAAAATTATTAATTAATGTCCACATTTGCAGGGTAATTCAATCATAATGTCCATTAGAGGAAAAATGAATGTGTGTGTGTGTTAAAAGTGCATTTTTAAGGCACGCATGTAAAAGTTTGCAGAATGATCGCCGCGAATTCTGCAATTTGCATCAGTATAGTAACCATAGTGGCAACCATTGCTTTGGATTTGTCACTTTTAAACGTTGTGTCTTTTTGCCCTTAAAAAGTATAAAGAAAATATGGAAAAGAACAATCTATTTAATCGATGAAGAGGCCAACCGATCTACTTTGTATTTATTACCAAGAAAATCCCGGATTCAATATGAAATTGCATACAATAAATTTGTGAAGTGATGTGAAGAAAAAGGCGTTCCTGGAAATATACTGAAAATGTATTCTTGGCCTATTTTGAGGAGAAATCGAAGGTTTGAAAATCTTCATCTCTATGGTCTAATTATTCTATGATTAAAGCTATGTTACGAATAAATAGCGACGTAGATATTGGCAAGCATTTTAAACTCATTGCATTTCTGAAGGGCCAAGGAGAAGGTTATCAACCCAAAAGAACAAAGATCTTGCCCAGATGACAAATTGATCAGTTTTTGAAGTGCGTACAAGATGACGAGTATCTTATGATGAAAGTAGCTACTATTTTGGGAATATGTGCTTCCTGCCGTAGAGAGGAGCTTTGCCAGTTAACTCTCGACAACTTGAAAATTGTGGGCACTTCCAGTTCAATATTGGTTAAAATATCAGATACCAAAAACCAAGGTTTCACGAAATTTCACTATCGTTGAAGAATTTTATTTGGATTTTTACCGGAGATACATGGCTCTTCGTCCAGTAAATGTAGGACATCGGAGGCTTTTCCTAAAGTATGTGAAAGGCAAGTGTACGGAAAACTCTATGGGAATAAATACGTTTGGAAAGTTTCCTGCTGCTATTGCTAAATTTCTATTGCTAAACTTCCAAATTCTATACTGGACATTGTTTTCGGCGTTTGTCGGCAAGCTTACTAGCGGATAGTGGAGCAAATTTGACGACCATTAAGCGGCATGGGGGATGAAAATCTGCAACAGTCACCGAGGGATACATCGAAGATTCGTTGGAAAGTAAATCTTCGATTGCCCGAAAACTGCTTTCAGTGTCATCAATATCAGCAGATACTGCTCAAACGCCAACTAGGCATACGGTCGTTTCATTGATAGTGATAGAATTGTGGAAGGATTAAATTTTTCAAATTGTGTGAATGTATTGCAAATTTACTGTCACAATTTGACATTTACTTTAAGGCACTAGTGCTTTAAAGTGATCATTTTAAAGTACTGGTGCGTTAAAGCAATATTTTTATTGCTACAAGGGAGTGTCGAAAATTGAATTTTTAACATGTTTGTAGAAAAAAAAATTAAATGCATATTTAAGCTGAAAATAAATATTTTCAAATAATTATTTAAACTCCCTTTTCAGACTGTTACTAACTCAGCTACTTATTGTAATGTTAAAATATGTAATGATTGCTATAAATTATTTTTTAAAAGTATGTAATTAACATATTAAGTTTCAGTTTAAAAAACGTTTAATACTGAAATTAGGAAAGTCCCATTGAAAAAAATAATAAATAAGATAAAAACAATACTCACTAGGTAAATTAATAAGAGAGGCAGAAAAGTATTTCGTATCTAAATACTGATAGTAATACAAAAAACCCTCGTGTTGTCAACAAAAAACAGTTAGTTAGAGACATATTCAGTGATTAACAATCCGGCAATCCGAATCTTAACCTGATGTATTCAGGTCAATAACCTTGTACCAGTTACAGCAATATTAACATTTTTCCGAATGATAGTAGAAGCTTACTAATTTGTTTAATTTGCTTTTTTAAATTTATCAAATGAACGACAAATATTAAACTTGAAAGTAACTTTCATTCCCGTGAATTATATGCTTGTTGAATAATATACTATTATGATTTTTTTGCAGTAGATAATTGAAAATCTGATTCTGTAAAGTTACATTATTTGAATAAAAATTTTGCTTAAAAATAATAAATAATAATGTTCCACTGGGATTTATAACTGGACGAGAACTTATTATTTGTGTAATACTAATAATAATCAATAATACATTGTTTAAATGGAATGGTAGGTACAGTATTATTTCTGTAAAGTTGATCTACTTCTATTATTATTTTGTTGATATTATAATATAATATGCCGTATCATGCTATAATCAAATAATACAATAATAATACTTATGAAAAAATGAATAAATAGAATTCTAACTTTGGAATAAGATATAGAAAACTGAGAAAGCAAATAACACGACCCTGAAATTTGCATCCTTCTCTCAAACAAAGCAGCTTTTCTACATAGAAGTTGATAACTTTGAAATTATAGCATAAATTTAATTCCTTAAAAAAAGATTTTGAAAATGTGGCCAATAGACTATTATCTAACATATTTATAGTCCCACTAGCAATACAAGAGAAAAAAAAATATTCTCTGAACTAGCAACACGAGGGCAGAAGCTATAGTTTTACTGAATTTTTGTTATTATATTTTTTTGCAGATATGTCTAATTAAGTTTAGAAACGATATAACTTCATTATTATAAAATATTGCCTACATAACCTTCAACCCTTGATTTGTCTTAATAAATGATGAACAGCTCATGTCTAACTTAGAAGTTGGTTCACCTTGGTAAATCTGACCACTCGATCATAACAGTCCACATTCAACTCACTCTAGAACTATCTCGTGCAAGAAGTACCTTTTACACCCATAAATTCACAGGCTTTGCCACAGTCAATCAAGCACTTTCCTATTTGGATTGCAACTTGTTATTTAGTGAATCACCGGATGTTGCAGCAAACATGGAAAAAAATTATCAATTACTGGCACCTGCATCTTCTGAGAATACACAATGAAAACTGTATACAAGAACTATTTAAAACCTTGGATTAATTGGAAATCCTCACGTATGGTTAGACACGAAGGAAACCTCTAAAGGAAATACAAACGTTCCAAAGATATACAAGACTTTTTAGCTCGTCGTCGACTTTCTAATACTCACCAGAAATATTTAATTATTGCAAGAAAAGCTTATGAGAACTCCATTGTTAATAGTGGCAATTACAAAAAGTTAATTAAATTTGTTCATTCGTCACTGACTTTTAAAGTTTCCATACCCCTGCTCAATAATAAAAACGGAACTTTATGCGGAACTAACAAAGAAACTTCAGAGGCTCTGTCTATCATATTTTCGAAAGTTTTTACTGAACCTGTCAATGATGTTCTTCCTGTTATTTTGTGCCCTCGTGTGATGTCCACTTTAGACAAAATAGAATTTACTCCACAGTTAATTAGAAAACATTTATTAAAACTTCGGAAGCTACAAAAAAAGAGATAAGCTAGATGCCAATAATTATCGTTCCATAAGTTTACTTCCCATTGATTGCAAAGTTATGGAATCCGTAATTGCTAAATCTATAACGGAGTTCCTTTTACGAGAGTATATCGTACCAAACCAGCAGCATGGTTTTGGTCCGGGCAGATCAACTAACTAACTTGCTACACTATGACTTCACTATCTTTAGATATGAACAATCCAGTCGATATCATTTATTTCGACTTCCTCGAAAGCATTTGACAGGGTACTGATAAGTAGACTCTTAAACAAACTTGAACACCTAGGAATTCGAGGAGACTTAAACCGATGGATTGGAAACTTCTTATCTGGCAGAGTTTTCAAGGTTAGAGTAGGCGATGTATATTCTGAAAAAAGACCGGTTACGAGCGGTGTCCCACAAGGTTCTGGACTAGGTCCGTTGCTTTTCCTCATTACTCCACCGACATCCCACATCTCATCAGCAACCAAACATCTTTTTATGCGGATGACATCAAGATATGCGCTCACCCCGTCATTCATCATTAGTCTCTTCAAAATGATTTAACTTCTATCAATAACTGGTGCCGTGATTGGCTTCTTCCATTAAATATCTCTAAATGTATAGTGCCCAATTTTGGCAAGAACAACTCTCTCCTAACATATCACTTAAATAATCAACTGCTCAGCACAGTATCAACATGTAACAATTTAGGTGTTATATGTAGTATCAACTCAGTGTGTAAGAGACGTTTTCCCATATATCTTTTGAAACCTCTTGTAAATTATAAACTAGTTATGTGCGACCAATTCTTGAATACACCGGTCCGGTGTAGTGCTCCGATGTTATCAGTAATAAAAAAATATTAGAGAAATGTTCAATGTGCAGCAATGCATTTGGACGGTTGAGTCCCTCATATACTGAACGTTTGTCAACGGACATCAAGGTTACCGATTTTTAACAGCGTCGTCTTCGTAATGATTTAATTCTTTTAAGATTTTAAGATACAATTTTGGAAATTTGTCTCTGTTGTATACACTCAACACAGACTGCCGATTACGAGGTTATGAATTGAAATTGAAAAATAAAATTTCAAATCCAGGACAAGACAGTTTTTCCTGACAAACAGAATTTTCACCGTCTGGAACAATTTACCAGTACCGATCGTTACTGCACCATCTGTGAACATTTTTAAGAACCGAATGCTGTACGTCATTGTATAATTCGATATGTATTAGAATCTCTTTTCTGGGCATAATAGGTATTTTCGTTTTAAAATCTTTCCCCTTTTCCAAATTGTAATAATAATAATAACTAATTAGAAAAGTTACTCTCATTCTTGGCACTGCAGGATCAGTTGCTTCGAATAAAAGAAATGAAACAAATTAAATGGAAAAAGTTCGTTTGATGAATAAAACAGCAACTTTGGCACTTTGTTCGCGGCCCACAAATAGAATCTAAATAAACAAATGCACCGTTAAACTGACCCTTTGTCAACAGAAAATGTATTCACCAGCGAGCACCCTTTTATAAACAATTGATTGATTTCCTAACACACAGAAAATAAACTTGAAATTAAATCGTAGTTCCTATCTCGAACCGGCTCATTCGGCATCATCCCGCTGGGCATAAATAAAACATCCAGTGAAACATTTCAATTTAAAAGTAGCCGTTTTCGTGAAGGGTTGTTTACCCCCGTGTAAAGGACGTCATCTTGTCGGATGAGAACATTGACTTTATGGGATGACACGACTAACAAAGTAAAGGTTAACTTCGGTTTTATATGGTGCGTCTACGCGCACAAAGGAGGCATATAAAATAAAGGAACTTGATGAGTTTTGGGAAATTTTGCATGTAATTTAGAAAGGTAACTTTCATCTCTTTGAAAGTACACCGTAATATACGTTATGTCTCTGTGTGTACGCGTTTCGTCAAACCACCTTAAACACCACTTTTTAGATAGGTATTTCGTTTTCATTATAGCAGCACTATGAATAAATAAGAACATTATTTTGGTCGCTAGTCAACTCAAACAGAGAGATAATAATAATAATTATAATTATAATTACAAAATAACAGAGTAAAGTCATACGCCTATGAACTCTATACAAAAAATATACTATACAAACTAAAACCAGTAAATGATAAGGAAGTATAAATACAGTAAGATACCGTAAATTAAAATTAAGACACCTATTAACAACCATAAAGAGGTAAATAGCAAATACAATAATAATTACTATAAAATAAGCACTACCAGGTATAAATTAAAAAGAACTGCACCAATTTTATATTTAAAAGCATTTAGAGAAGGGACATTAAGGCACGGTTTTAAATTAGTTATTTTTTTGTGTTTTTAATGACTATGTGAAAATCATTCGAAAGCGTCATAACACAATGATTTCACTGTTTTTGTTTCCATTTTTTAGGATTCGTGTTTTTCTTTATTGCCGTATAGCGATTAAAATAGTCGTCTATTGACAGTTGGACAAAAAAATATTCTTCACAAGTACCTAGTAACTAACCTTGGATGATGCAATGTTACGTGCTCATGTTATTTAATGGAACATTGCACACTAGACCTACACCAGCACTTACCTTCACCTGCAACGACCATCAATGCAGCTCGTCTCGATGACCTTCAATTTTCATGCCTGGTCGCGCTATTCCTACGTAAGGTCTGCTCCCATAAACGTCAGGGATTGGTTTGAAACTGTTAGAAATATTGGACCAGTTAAGTTGTGAATGTGTCGCTGAACTGTCGGGACCCTCGTATATCAGCAACTTATATTTACTTACCTTAAACAAACTACAGATGACGCTGCTCTGCGAAATCTCGTTTTGGTGTTGCAGGCAAGGACGATCGAAGAACTAGAAAATAATTTTTCTGTAACATGAAAAAAATTCATTGACTTCTCTCCAGTTTAGGAAATAAATGATGAATTTCACTATAAAGCTTTCTACTTTTATGGATAGCGGATACTTTCTCATTTTCCTGGCTTCCTCCTCTCCCTTTCATACAACCCCAATAAAATAAAAAAATTTTCATCCGAGATACACTCATATAAAACTTAAACACCTCAAAACGCCTGCCACACGCAAAACCTGCACAAAAAGTTAGATACCAAATTCATGTCACATGGTAAATTTTCCAATCATAAACTATTATATTTAGAAGTTCCAAAGGGCAGTATGTTGAAGCCACTCTTGTTCAATATTTATATATCTAATTTTAATAGTTTCTATGCACATAACTATGCTGATGACATCCTTGTCCTTTGACTCCAATTAACTACACCCTGTTGCTATAGATCATCTTAATTCGGATTTAAAAATAATGCGTATGTTTTGAAAACTAATAAGTTAGATTTTTTCATCGGTGTTAAATGAAATCAAATCTAACATGTTGGTATTTGGTGCTGGTAAATACTTCTTAGTTAACAATTTCTGTTTAATACTACCATAAAAAATAAAATAATATTGCCAGAACATACATACAAAAATATGGGAATTCTCTTTAACTTCATCAACTTTATCAACTTCATCAACTTTAGTGGCTTTAATTAAAATGAAAGATAAGATTCTTACCATATTTACGCTGTTACTACACTGCTGGTTGCATTTCATAAATCCTACTTATTTCAGATATTGACTAGAGATTATTACATTCATTGCCGTAATACCAGACGCAGGTGGCTGTTCTCTGTGTCTTTTTAATAAACATCAAGACCTCACCCAATATTTCCTTGTTCCGTAAATATGTAAAAAGACATTTATCGCTTGAAAGACTGTAGTATTTATTTTAGTTTTATTATAATTTTTAGTTTCTAACATCTACTGAATGGTAGCGTTCTTTCCCTACAATTATATACGGCTGCATGGTAGAGCGAGCTTATTTTAATTACAAAATATGTACTTGAATAATTATTAATGACGATGATTATTTATTTAAGTAGTGCTAAAGTTTTTACGTAAATAGAAGTTTGCATTTAGAAAGTACAAATATTTCAAATCTACCGGGAACAATTTATGGAAAGCTGTGTAAGATAACATCAAGTCACTTCGTATTAGCCATCACACTGAGGTTCCGAAACCTATTTTTATAAACCTCTCTTTTATAGGGTAACTCTGTGCTCGTTCAATTTAGTATTTATTAGGCAATGTATAGGACACCAAACTGCAAAACCATACTCAATAATTATTCAACATTCGTTACTTTGCTGAATCTGCTACTTCTATTTTTGACCAGAATAAGTAGCCACATTATGGCAATCCCTAAAGTGCAACCGTAGGAACAACGATGCTATTAAGTAAATAAATTAGTAATAATAAACAATAATGGGCCTAGGACGGAACTGTGAAGAACACCACAGATGTTGTAATCTAAGATAGTAGAGTAAGAGTAACCTATACTAATACTAAACTTCCTTCTAGATAAAATCTGTTATTCAATAAGCAGTTTTCTACGAACGCTACAATAATCCAACTTAGCAAGCAATCTCCTAGTAGAGCAAAAGTCTTGGCTTAAATCCAGATATAAGACCAACAATAAATTTGTATTGAGAAAAATATATTTAGAACCTTATAAATTGGGGGACCCGGCCTCTTTCTCCCATCCAAGTATTCAGCGTACACCTATGATCGTAAAGTTAATACATTTGATAGCAACTTTGATTTGAAACTTCTGTATCTCTAGACATTTTTTGATTTAAAATTTAATTTATTAGATATTTTACATTTTTCTAGTCAAAGTCAATAACTTTTACAGTAAATAAGCGTTCAAAATCAACACAACAAAGCACTTATTAGGGAAATAATACAGGTATTGACAATGAAAATAAAAAATATCTAAAATAACTGAGCTTCAAATCAAAAAATACCAAGAGACATAAAGGTTTGAAAATCAAATTTGCTATAAAATGAAAGTAGTTTGAAAAATAAATGAAAAAAAAAATTGTGTCAATTTTTTATCTTTACAACTTTGGTCATCAATTAAAAAAAAACACATTTATTGATTTTGATACGCTGTGTCTCGAAAACTAAGCATTTCCCTATGTGCTAGAGGACTAAAATAACCGTGACTGTAGCTTATCACTGTGTTCCATACACCATGAAGAATACTTAATAATTTACATAAATGCAAATGATATTAGTTTTTAAAAGCATTATGGGGGATGTGATAATGTCGTATACAATTTTTTCAATGTGCAGGTGTAAAATTCACGAGATTTTGCGATAAAACGGTGACAATTACCTATGGTTTTTTCATATTCTAAATGACTTGTCACTCCGGAATCTCTTATACAACTTTGAGAAAACTTGTATAATGGGCACAATAAAAAGATATTTTTTCGAACTTACTAAGATTTCTTTTATACTTTCAACAAACAGCTATAAAATTTTTTGAAAATTTGGATATAAAAAAGGCGCCGGTAGCACATATTTGCAAAATCATGCAAGTCTGTCGACTAGTCTGCAACTAGTCTTAACGTGAAAAGGACCTACATATTGTCAATAAAATGTTATAGAAAAAATAAGTCTAACAGTGATAAACCGATCAAATTAAACAATTTAGAACAGTCAACTCCACCATCTAGTAATTTGTTAAGATATATAACACATAATAATATTTACCATGTAATTATAATTGAAATAAACCAAACCTTGACAATAACACATCATTAGCAATCTCAAATGCTGAATAAAGTTAAGCTAAAACCTAGATATTTGTTAAATTATTAACATGTTTTTTCTTTATAATTTTTAAGAAACAAAAACACTACAAAATGATATTTATTACTTTACTAGATATATTATTAGATAACACATTATTTACTTGATGGCAAAACTTTATGTAACCTTCAAGAGATAATTGAATATATTAAAAATTGAATATTACACTCGGTGCTTTATTTTTTTATTCTTAAAAGAAAAGATGCATAATTCCTTAAACCAAGAAAAAGCATAGAGCCGCTCTAATTTTGGTTCAACGTAATCATTAGTTTACTTTCTTGCGCAAGGTGCTAATAAAAATTGCAGAAAAAAACAACTTGCCGACGTTATTAAAATACTCATAGATTTTATTTAGACTCTCATCGAACACCCAAAATCTCAAATAATACCCCACTAAAAAATGGTTAAATAAATTATTACCCAAATTGCTGCCTTTATCTCACCTTCACTCAGTTTATGTGTATAAGTACATATGCAGAATAGCCAGTTCAATAGTCGGTCGTCTCATCTATATCATACTGATGAGGGCTAACAAACCCGAAATCTCTTTATGTCTGGTGGAGTGGCCGACAAGGGTTCTAAGCTGTTCACACAGATACTGCAAGTCTAATTTAATACCGGTCGTATAGAATCCAAATTGTTGACCTAATTCTGTTAATTTACTACTAAATATATCACTAAAACTGTTTTTTTATTAATAAATATTTTATATTGTTAATATCAAGAATGTTGAACAGTGATAATATTTTTATTTACAACCATATATGTAATGTTGATAATTCAATATTACAGTAAGTTTGAAAGAAACATATTTCTGACACATATCCAAATGGAAAGTGACATTTATAAGGGTGGAAAGTGATTACTTGCCACCCCGATAAATGTCAACATTCATTGATTAACCAAAATGTTTGAGTAAAAAAATACGTACTCTAGCGTTACTGTGGAAGCTTTAGAAACACTACAATTATTTGAGAAATTGATTTATCAAATTGTAGCCAAATGGCTGGCGACAAATGTTAATTGTAAAATGATGTTCTCATTTAAAACGTCTAAATGAAGTGCAACGTATGTTTAAATTAACGTTACTCATTCCTCATTACTGCCTGTTAAGTTTTTGATGAAATTTATTTTCCACGATATTAACAATTTAATTTTATATATGTAGTTCGTCACTTCGACATGCACCTGACACACCAATTATGAGTGCAACCTTTATAGATAGTATATCATCAGGCGCATTCTTGAAAAACTCCGCAATGTTCTCACTGGAGAACAGATATTTTGTTGTTTCAAAAATGCCAATAACTTCGAAAATTTCTTTAATATTTAAAGTAGTACCCTATATTAAATAAAAGACCAAAGGGTTGACGACTTTTTAATTTTGTCAATTTCGTTAAAATATCCCAGAATAACAATTTCAGAAACAGTTTTCTGAATATCTTTTTGCGAGCACCAACTCTTGAAAACATCATAAACTTTATCGTACCTTGCACGACTCTTGTTATGTAACAAATCTTCCAAACTTTCAGCGGCTTCTCTCAGTTGAGGAGGAATACAAATAATTTCTTCTGAATCGCTCATTGTCTTCGAAAATACATTTTTAATGACAAATTGTCAAAAATGCAACTAATGATTGTTAATAAAGTAGTATACACACCTCGGTGAAAAGATTCATTCTTGTCTCGAAAAATGGTTCACTATCCATCCTTTTCTCCGGACAAGAATGAAACACTTTCCATCTCGGTATGTAATATACCATTTTTTTAAATAAATGTTTCGTAAAATAAATATTATATCAGATTCTCCAAAATTGTATTAATACCAGAATCCCACTTGTAATAATCACATCTGACACGTTTCTAACTTTTATTAATTATTCCATTAATCTTTCTCATGCTTAACCTATACTTCATTATCAATGTCTTATTTTATATTATATCTTATTATTTTCTGTAGTCGTAAAAATGTTCCATAATACGAACCTAATTTGATTATATCTAGGTCGAATAATATATTGGTCCCGAGAATAAATCAGCAAAGTTTTGTGTGCAGTAAAGAAATTAATCTAATGCCTATTAACAGCGAAAAAAAAAATAAAGTTGTTTACGCTACTATATCTATTTATATTTTCCTAGTCTTTTATGGCCCTTCCAAAACTGCTGCTCCCTAACAGCTAGTTTTGCCGAGAATATATATGACGTTTATCTGGCATCTAAATGTATATCGAGAAATAACCTCAAATGACGCGGAGGATGGTAAATGAAGTAAATAGTGGGGACCTCGAAAACAATACTTCTGAACAATGAACGAAACTTAGCAAGTACATCAGACAATAGGAAATGAGGCAGACAGAATTAAACAGATCCCAGAAAGACCCGTCATCTTTAGTCGCGTCACACAAAGGAGTAAAAACGTAAGTAATAGACTTACATGAAATAGGTGGAGTAATTATTTGACTATAACTATTTAAGAGAAGCGACACTAGATATTGCGATTGTCTGCATTTCAAAACGTACCATACCATTGTACCAACTTATTGAATGGATTAAATCATCTTAATCGCTTTAGGCACAGGGTTCAACTTTGAATGAGAAGATCAGATTTATATAGAATGTGGCGTGTATAGTATAGTGGCGTATTGCACTATTACGTAATCTTATTTTTCTACACCCGTATTATAACAATGCACTTATATGCCCATAATCCGTTTCATAATGATACCCATTACGATACAGATTTTTCATTACGATACAGATTTTTAATCAATAGAAACCCATAATTTTTCAATAAAGCATGCTGTGCATTTGACGTTTATCCTAGGTTCCTATGTAATTATTTTACATGTCAAAATCAGTACGTATTAAATTTTCGTAAATACCTAGCTAAACTTCGATAATTTATCAAAATGTCTGATATCAGCGATATAGAAGAATTACCATCGACTCCTCCACACATATCGGAGAAAGCAGAAAATGCAGTTCATACGAATAATTACTGTTACCTATATAAAATTTATGGTTTTTGATTATTTATCGGGTGTAGAAAAAATAGCGTATGCAACTCTCATGTAATGGTTATTAATACACGAGCATTAACCGGGATACGAAACGAGCCGAAGGCGAGTTTCGTATGGTTTATGCGAGTGCATTACATGATCGTTGCATAATATACTATTATGTCAGTCAGTTAAAAGAAGCGTGTAAATATCTTGTGATTTGGCTTTTTATCGTTAACCTAAATCAGTATTCACAAAAGCATCAAAGGGTTAACATTGCCCTAATAAACTATAAAATGCCTAAGATTTTTTTGGTGTAGTGCATCAGTGCATTTAAAGTAAAAATTACTTTTAAAAATATGTTTTTTCTTGTTTACTTAACAATGTGTACAAAGTATTTCAATGAACGGAGGAAACAATAATACATTTACTATTATTGAACTTGTAGATATAGTTTTAATGTATGGTATAGTTGGAGATGTGCTCGTGTCAAGAAGGTTGTACATAGAACCACAGCCAAATCGTCGCATTCCAAGTGCACATAAATCCTACGGTTGTGTGGCTTCGAGAAACGGGAACAGTTGTTCCACTAGGAGAAGAACGTGGCAGAAAAGTTAACTCTAATGTGAAATGTGCTGTGATCAAAACTCTTGAAGAAGATCCCACAAATAACACTAGTCGAATATCACAGCAAGTAGGAACCCGCATCGTACATCGCGTATTATGACGACAGCTATTACATCCCTATCATTTACATCCTGTTTAGCAGATTCTACCAATGGATTGTGAACAACGTATATTTGTAGGTAGTTTTTGCAACAATGTGAAAATGAAGTAAATTTTGCTGCTTATGTTTGCTCAACAGATGAAGGTGACATTTACATTTAAGAAAGATCCAAATTTGCATAACATACACATATGGGCCGATGAAAATCCACATGCGGCTAGGGAAAATTATTTTCAACATCGGTCCTCGATAAATGTTTGAGCTGGTATCATCGGTTATGTCCTTCATGGTCCCTACTTCTTCCAAGGACGATTAAATGGGTCAGGGTATGTTGATTTTTTGGGGGACAGAGTGCTGACGATGTGGTATTAAAATTACATTTGCGTATGTAGTTTCTTCAAGATGAGACTCCTCCACACAATAATGGAGCAGTAAGGACGCCTTTGAATGAAATATTTCCACAGCGCTTGATTGCGCGCTTTGGTGGTGTGTCTTGACTGCCACGATCTCCCGATTTGAACCCAATGGACTTTTATTTTTGGGGTCACGTTAAATCTCTGGTTTACAGTGCGCCCGTTACCGCAGTGAACGAATTACAACACCGTATATTACTGGCACAATTCCTAAAATCTGGGAAAATGTACGCTAGAATTGGATGCATCGGTACCGTACTCATGTAGGTTAATTTCAACATTTTCTGTAAGAATTGTAAGTTTTGATTTCAGTTTATGCATCGCCATTTTAGTCGTTATGGATGTTATGCTGTGCTCCAGTTACTATTATTTTGTGTCTACTGTCTATAAATAATCTACTTTATAGTTTAAGAAAATTCAATACCGAGGTAAATAAATAAAAATTACACTTTTGTTTAAATCATTATTTTAGTTAATATGTGTTTTTTTTTCTTGAAAAATCATCAAAAAAACAAAAAGAACAAGAACTTATTAAGTACAGTGGTTGACTGCTTACAGGACCGCACTCGGAATAATTTTTCGTTGCAAAAATTAAAATTTAATTTGCATGAAAATACGTAAAGTCTGAAATTTGTATACAGGGTGTCCCGAAACAAATGCACCATAGAGCAAGAGTAGATTCCTGAGTGTTGTCAGTTGAAGGTTACAAGAATACAGGATGCCAAAGTTAAAATTTTATTTTCGATATTAGTAAATAACTTTTTCAAAAACCAAATATTTTCATATTTTCTCGAGATTGGGGGTTTTAGGGGCGAGAAATTCAAATTTGTTTTTAATTTTGCCGTCACTAGATGCTGGCAACTTTTACGGGGATCACTGACGAAACGTTTGACAGCATCGCAATATCTTTATCTGAGGAAAGGTTGTGCAGCCTTAGAACCAATAAAGAAAAGAACTCACTAAGCGGTCGCTGTCTAGGTACATCGCAAACCGTTCTGTGCCTAGCAGATCATGGTATTTTATAAAATTAGTTGCATATGTCGTTCTCTATGTTCTATTTTACCGATTTAGGTGTCAAAATATCTTGCGTGGAAGATGTATTTTTATCAGCTCTTTTATTTGACGCGACTGGCCGAAATTCTCCAAAAGGATTTCGGCGCCACCGCGATGCAAGCGAGTCCATTCCTCAACCTTTTAGTTCAAACGTGTACGTTAAAATCATTAAAAATTTATCACTAAATGAGACATCATGGTCAGCGATGCGCTTAGACCGCGACCACATACTGCGATTCTTCGTTAATAGGAACCGAAATCAATATACAGGGTGTTAAAAAAAAGTGTAAAATATTTCAGGAGGTAATAGTATGAACCAAAATAAGCAGAAAAGTCTTAATCAACATGGGTCCGCAAAGTAACGGTTGGGGATATGGACCACTATTCGTTTTTCAAACATTTTATTTTATTGGGAATAAACCGACAAAGGAAGCTTTGTAGCACTGTAGCACTAATATTAACATTCATCTAATATTAACATTCATCTCCTTTTATCTTTTTGTATTTTTAATTGAAATCACTTGTCATTGTAGACCAATACAATGACAGGGTACACGGCTCAGGTACACAAGGATATAATAACAGTAGATATATTTGTTCAGTGAAACTATTGACGTACGTGCTATATGTATTACTAGTGAATTGACTATTCAAATACAATCAGATAAGTATGCATGTAGTCAATACCGTAATGTCACCTAAAACAAGTTTTAAAATAAAACCATTGTTGCACATTGATACCATTATACATAGTCAATAATATAAAGAGAATATCTTCCATGAATTAATTATTATCCAATATGTTCAAAATGCACATCTAGCTTTGCAGACACTTGTTAACATTTTATATTTCAATGGGTAATCTCAGTAATGTGTAAGTCTCTGTTTCAATGTAAATTTCTTGAATGAATTACTTCAACAATTTTAATGTACATTAGTGACAGAAGAAGAATTTAAATAAATTATTATTAAATACTTTATAAAATCGCGCAAGAAAATATATGAAACATTTAAATTTTATTCAGAAATTAAGCTGGATATAATGATGCCCATAGTCAAGAACTATTCAGAAGTATAAAGTTAGTAAATTAGACAAAAGGCAATGCTCCAATTTTATCGAGAGAATCAGAACATTCATGTTAATCACACGATCTCTTGAAATAGGAACAGAAATGCTTAAACGTCTAAAGAGAATATTAAAAATAGAAAAAGAGGAAACCTAAAATGAAAAATATTAAATCATCAATACTAAAGATCAAGAACATATTTGTCGGTTGTTAACCACAATACACAATACCCAAAAATATTTCTTATCAATCAGACGTTTTCTTGAAGCATCGTCTGCTAAATCTAGTCTGTTCCATTGCCCATTTGCTGTTACTCGCCACGCGTTGCAGCACTTTGCAGTACATATACAGAGTGACCAGATGAAAATGAAACAGAGCCATTTTCAGGAACTTCGTCAAGATTGTAGAAAAACGCTCAGGCCCGTCGATTTTAGATTGAATGGGACATTATTTGCTAGTATTTTTGACTCCGCCACGTTCACCCCCCAAGCAAGGATAAGCATCACCCCGAAATATTTAAATGGCATTGGGGGTTGCGTAATATTTATTTTGAAAGCTCTTACAATTCTCTTTACAAAAGACTTTAAATGGTATAAATTTAGTATTTCTTGCGTTACATTGGCTTTTGGCGACTTGTTATCACTTTCGTAAAAAAACGCAATTGTAAAACAACAGAAATGAATACTAAACACGATACTACTATACAGACGTTGGTTGGTAGTTCATTTAATTGTGTTTTTGAAAATTAAACACTATGGTTTATTCCATGGCGGAAAAGATAGATATCATTTCGCTTTACTTTATGAACAATAAATGTGCGAATAGAACAGCTCAGCTATTTAATGAACAACATCAAGATCGATATGCCAGGAGGAAGTATGTTCTAGAGTTAGTAAAAGCAAAGTTCATATATACCTAGTTATCTACTCTCGTACATTATTTTACCGTCCTCTGAAAGGACGACAAAATCGATGTGTGTAAAAGCACGTTGGACGAGAAACTGCTATAGTAAGATAGAGTAGAGGGAGTAGAAAGTACGGCTTTAAGAGTGAGAGAGTGAGATTGAAGGCGGAGCGTGTTCTGGTCTGGAAATTCACGTGCCGAATTATGCGTTTTTCTAGATACAGCCACATAGTGCGACTTAAATAAGAGTTGAGAATTGATAAAACGCAGTATAAATAGTATAATACGTAGGTATACGCATTTTATTTAAGAATGAGTTAACCAGGGAATAAATACGATTTTTTAAAACACAATACTTAAAACATGTCAGACATTTGCAGGCATTAAATATTATTACAGATTTCCACATGACCACAAATTACCATGTGAATGAATTGCTCGGTACTAAATTAAGCTTACAATAGGTACATGGTTTGTCAAAAAATATAATTCTAATATTCTTTTAAATATTAATCAATTTAGGGTCCGCATCCAATTTGAATTGATACCTAATATTTTTTATTCCAGCTGTGAGGTTTTCAAGTGCTTCGATTAGCTTCCCTCTTCTCGTGAGTTTTTTTTGGTGTTTTATTTATTTTTCGTATTATCAAATAGTTTGAATGATATGATTATAATATGTTGAGACCTTGTTAATAATTTTCGATTTAATGTCTCGTGCATAACTACAGTGTGTTCTGAAACTACTGCTCAAAGAAGAAAAAAAATTATTCACTTATTACTTTTATTATTATTAATTACTTATTTTCAAAAACTAAAAACTGTATTCCCATCTGTACAATATTGTTTGAAAATGAATTCTTAATATAAATTCCGTTATGGTGCAAAAATTCTTCTTTTTTCATTATGATGTTAGATCTTTCCATTTAATTCCTTTTTTTCATAAATGACAATAAATAGTTAGGAAGATATGGTTAGTTAATAACATTTTTTATCGAGAAAATAATTAAACATAGGTACATTTTTTGTAAAGCACAATACTTACCTGAGATATTTTGTATACTATTTTATGTACATGCTTTTGCAATAATAATGACAAACCCTCAAAACAGTTTTTGAACTGCTGAAAGTTTTCAATAGATATTTCATTAAATCTCTATTGGTGAGTGAAACAACTAAGAACTTATGTTAAAAGTTGAGAGTAGATTTTATTACTCATACGTTAGCAGTTTAAAAGAAATCGTAAAATTCTTTTAAAGAGTGTCATTATTATTGCAAACAATTGTACATAGTTAACATGTTGCATTAGCTACCTCCCTAATGTAAATTCAAATTAAGTTCTTCAAATTGTATGTATGCGAAAATTTATCTCAATACTAACCCTCTCTCCCTTAAGTGACTAAAAAATATGTAATCTGAGGGTACAATACAATATTTAAATTTTTCTTGTTTTTTTTAGTGTCCTTAATAGTACCTTTAATATTTGAATTTTTGCAGTTTACGCAAATCCATATTCTCAAATTATGTTAAAGCTTTAAAAACACTGAATTATTTCTGTCAGTTAAATAATTATAATTAAATCATAAGTTCTCTTCTTCCAGAGTTTTCGGTGACTGGAATAGTAACGGAGATGAAAACAACATCAGTTTCTCAAAAATACCACATATTTGATCATTTTACGGCGAAAAATCCGGTTATATTCTTGTTCCTCTGACAAATAAATTTCTTGAAACATATCCCCAAAAGATATGTAAAAGTGTAATTTAGGATTTTATTTTACAGAACTTCTGAGATTTTATTTCCATATTAGAAAATGTAAGGGTCTAATAAATTCTGACTCTTGTAAATAAGAATACAGATTATTTATATGGGAAATTAAGGCATGTGTGGGTTCAAACCTTTTTATCTGAAATTTTTATATACTGTATCATAGCGCATGGTAAACCCAAAAATTATTTAAATTACATTTTCTAAAGATATTGTACATATATTTTGAAAGATTTTTTGGAGTCATTGTCAAAGTGTCAAATGACTCAGTGCTTTAGATCGTTTACAGTAAGTATTCTAAAAATGTGTCGTATGACTATTTTGAGAAATATTTATGCAGAAGTATCTACTCAATATACTATCCGGTACTATTTCCTTCATCTTTTAGTAAATTTTGGTAATCAGTTTGTTACAATTATTGATGTAATATTATATTATTTTTATCATTAACAAATTTAATTATTTTACCATTCTGGAGTTATGGCAAATAAAATATCAAACATTATAATTCTTGACATTACCTTTACAACCAACAGTACAGGGAAATCCATGTGAAACCATTGTCACTATTCGATAAAATACTTAATTAAGTTTATGTTAAACTTATCGGGTACACCCTATAACACTTAAACTGGGCACCGTGTATCAAACTGTCAATTTGATTAGAAGAGGGGTGGCGCGGAGTGGGGAGTGAATCACTCCATTCATACTGTACACATTCTGTTTATGAATGACTGAAATCAAGAGAATTCATTCGCCTGCCATCTAAAATATATGCAGCGGCTTAAACTTTAGCTTATTCTACACAGATGGCGGGCCTGCGCTGGGTTGTAGATTTATACATTGGAAGTAGATAACTAGGTATATATGAACTTTGGTAAAAGAAATTCAAGAGACAGGGAATGTAGCCAATAAAAAACGAGAAATTGAAAAACCTATAGTTAATGAAACTAGTGAAGTTGCAGTTTTGGGACAAGTTCACCTTGATCCTACATTAAACACGAGGCAGCTGGCATCTATGTCTGGGATCAATCGAACTAGCATGCAAACCATTTTGAAGAATAATAAATTCCATCCATACAAAATACATTTAGTTCAAGAAATTCATGAGGATAATTATGACCGCCGTTTGCAATTTTGCGAAATAATGATTGAGCGAGCAGGGAACGATCCTTTTTAACATATGTCTTTCTGATGAATGCAGTTTTTTCTTGAACGGGAAGGTAAATCGTCACAATTGCCGCTATTGATCAGATTCAAACCTAATAGTTTTTCACGAGGTGCATACACTGCAACTGGAAAATTAAATATATGGGCTGGAATTTTCGGAGATCGGCTGGTGGGTCCTTTTTTTCTACCTGGTAATACAACTAAACATATTTAATAATAATGTAAATTTTATTCAAAGTATTGGGCGGAATTATGAAATTTAAAGTCTGCTGTAAACAAAATTGTAAGAGCTTTCAAAATAAATATTACTCAACCCCCAATGTCATTTAAATATTTTGGGGTGATGCTTACCCTTGCTTGGGAGTGAAAGTGGCGGAGTTAAAAATACCAGCAACGAATGTCCCTTTTAATCTAAAATCGATGAGTCTAAGCATTTTTCTACAATCTTGACGCAGTTCCTGAAAATGGCTGTTTCGTTTTCATTTGGCCGCCCTATAATATCATAGTTATCAAATGTTTGTATCAGTAATTTGACGTTTCTTAAACATTATGACAAATTTTAAATATGTTGAGTGTACATTTTTGTTAACGCTTTATTTTTAAATTCAAAATTTATACAACTTAAAATAATGAAGTACCTATGTGTTTTTCATGCTGAAAGTGAAGTAGCAGTTCATTATTGTGTATGTATTTTATTAACAATATTTGGACAGAAGCACGTTGTGTGGAGTAGAGGAATGGTATTAATGTCGTATATTTTGAAGTTTTAAAATAGTATATACAAAATACATATATTTTAAATAAACCAAATTAGATAAGTAGATGCTATTAAAAGGTAAGCTATTACAATGTCAATATCAAATATCAAATTCTAATATTTACGGCCTGATATGTCTGCTTCCAAAACCTAAAATTGGGGTCGCCACAGTACAGCACAACACAAAATTCTACAGGTTTAACTATGATTAAGTACAAAAATTTTAACCACGTGCTCAGGGAGCCTTAAAAGGCAATAAAAAAATATTCCAGAATTTTAGCTCCATATTTAAAAAAAAAATTTGGCAAAACCCTTTTTTCCTATGGAAAGTCGGCGCCTACGATAAGCATCGACAGAGATGGCTTAGATCCATAGAAAAAGCTTACATCTGTCAACAATGTCAATTACCATACGGTCGTCTTTTTGCACCGTTTCTAAATGCAGAAACGACGAAAATTAACATTATTATTAGTAATAATACCTGATAGATAGGTAAGTTAGCTCCACTATTTTACATTCGTTTTTCATTATTTCGTTACAAACTGGTAATACCACAGGGTAATACTACATTTTCACTCGTTAGGTACAACCACTCACTATCGATAAAACACATTTCCCGTATGTACAGTTAAATAAAATGCCTATTTATTATAAGAATCGAAAGGAATGGGTGGTACTAATTAATAGGTAGGTAAGAAAACTTTTAATGCACTCGCGGCAGTCTTGTTCCATAACCCAGAAAAACAAACCGCCAAACTATATTGTAGGAAAATATCTGTACCCGACAAATATTCCTTTATTTAATAACTATAAAACGTTTAAAATTAAAATACGCACTGAAAATTGAAGAACACAAAACTGCAACGTAAACACAGAAATTGAATTATGACATAACTGCGACACCGACCGTTGCATGACCATTGCTTACTGGTTCAAAATGCACATCTAGCTTTGCACTTGTTAACTTTTATCTATTTCAATGGGTAATCTCAGTAATGTATAAGTCTCTGTTTCAATGTAAATTTCTTGAACGAATGACTTCAACAATTTTAATGTAAATTAGTGACAGAAGAAGAATTTAAATAAATTATTATTAAATATTTTATAAAATCGCGCAAGAAAATATATGAAAGATTTAAATTTTATTCAGAAATTAAGCAAGATATAATGATGCCAATAGTCAAGAACTATAAGAATCGGTCGAAAGGAATGGGTGATACTAATTAATAGGTAGGTAATAAAAAACTTTTAATGCACTCGCGGCAGTCTTGTTCCATAACCTAGAAAAACAAACCGCCAAACTATATTGCATCGATCGTTGCATGACCGTTGCTTGCTGGTTAACTAAGGATTTAATATAATATCAAAAACAATTTTTTTTCGGTTTATAAATAAGTTTGGAATTTTTTTAAAAGGAGATTCCGTTAAATCTTAATTTTTTTTATCCCCTCTTAAATGATTTGTACTTAGTCATAGTTAACCCTGTATACTGAAATTCAGGTGATTAGACAGACAAGTATTACAAAGGCGATGCGATTTAGCAGACGATCCTTGAAGTAACGAAGATAATAAAATGGAAAAGCAAAACGCTTACACGTTTTAATAGAATATGTATCGGTTATTAACCACAATTCACAATATTCAAGAAATACTAGGGCTATATCTGGAGATGTTAAAAGCAGCACAATCGAATATAAATGTAACCTATTGAATTCAGTACGGATCTACTCACATAGCAATCACAGAGTCAATAGAATTCAATACATTTAATTTAGAGTTATATTTTACTGTTTTATTTGGTACCGCAACTGGTATTTTGGATATTCCACTTAATCTGAAGAAATTTGATTCCACAAAAAAATTAAGCAGTAAACAAGAAATTTGTTATAGAAATTAATATACAGCGTCTTCCATTCTGTATTATGTAACACAATGGGTATACATATAAATAAGTCGTCTTGTTTTTTAATAGCAAAAGAAATATTTTAATATAGTTTTGAGCTAACAAGTAAAATTATACTAGAATGATTACTTCGTCAACCATAAAACTGATGGTGAAAAAAGTTCATTATTTTACATGCAACTTCTAACAACCTATTTCCAAATTTTGTTCTAGTTATTAAAGGAATTTGTTCTTCATATAATACAGTTGCTAGAGTTACTATTTCAAGAATAATCATAACTTTATACAAGCATATTGCATTGACTGACATTATCAAAAATATTGATAATACCAAAAGTGAAGAAGCATTTACGAAATCTTAAATAATAGTTATTTATGCAACAAGTACAAAAAGTAAGCGTTTATTGCACGCGACGTGAAATTGTCCAACTAGGCCGTTAGGTCGAGTAGGACAACACGTTGAGTGCAATAATCACTTTTTGTACCTGTTACACACAATATTTTTTCTACGTTCACGCAAAAACCAAAAACAAAGTTTTATTTAGATGACAAACCAGCTAGGAGAATATGACGTCGATTTGAACGTTTATGTTTGTCATGATGACAAAACACTGTAGTAGAATGACAGATAAATGCAATAAACATTTTATTGCACTAGTGCAATAAGGAACCACTTATTCCACTAAAAATGGTTCAATAAAGGTTTGTTTTTTGCATGAACGTAGAAAATAGTTATGTATGCAACAAGTACAAAAAGTAAGTGTTTATTGCACGCGACGTGAAATTGTCGTCGAGTGCAATAAACACTTTTTGTACGAGTTGCATACAATATTTTTTCTACGTTTGCAAAAACCAAAAAATGTGCACTAGTGCAATAAAGAACCACTTTTTCCACTAAATATAGTTCAATAAAGTTATGTTTTTTGCATGAGCGTAGAAAAATAGAATTATTTATTTAACATTTCCTAAAAGTTTCTTCATTTTTGATATTGTTAACACTTTGATAATGCAAGTCAATGCAACATTCATTAATAAATGTTAATTAAACGCAATTCCTTTTTTCTTTTACTTTTTATACAATTTTCTGAGAATTTTGGTACTTCTAAGTTTATTGCAGGTTAAGTTTCAAGGTCACTAACTTTTTTTTAACTAAGTTCGACAATTTTGAATAAAATACACTTTTAAACAGAGACGAGTGAATTGAGTTCATTAGTATCTAATGCAACTTTCTCAAACACTTTGAAAGTCTATTTGAGTTTTTTAATTTTTTTAGGTCCATCGTTATGTTAGAAAACATAAAGATTGTACACTGAGGGGAACTTTAAGTCTGACCTTACGAACAGTTTTATGATGATCGAAAGGTCTTTGGCACCCTGCATGTACCATTTATGCAGTTTATTTAGCATATAACAATTCCGGGCAAATATGTAGGTATGAAAAGCACATGTGACACTTTTAAAAGCGTTTTTGGAAACTTTATAAAGGCTCAGGTATCAGGTCTAGGTATCAAATTTTTTTAATTAGGATGGCTAAATTTTGTTTCTATATACTTTTTATTACATGATATAACTTTAAATTTAAAAAATCAAATCTGTCGATATCAGTTCATTATAACTTTTTTTTAATACCAAAAATAAAATTGCTGTTGTTTTGTTTATCTACCTTAATCATTTAAGTTCTCCTTAAATAAAATAACTACTTACAAACAAAATAATGTAAGTTTATGTTACAACAATATTTACATCTACAATCAAATTTTAAAAAATACGTATTTTCAAAGATTTTTATACCTAAAAAATTGTTGGTTAGACCGCTTTCTGTCGTTATATATTCGTTTTACTTCGGTACCTTTGAATATTCGCAGATAGCAAGAGATAACATTCCTGTTATTTGCTGACCTCAATATTAATCAGTTCTTAAATGTCTAAAATTATTTATATTTGTAGAAAATAATATTTCAAGAATACGGCGCCCTTAACACATTGTTTTGTGGATTCTGCACTATTTGAAATGAGAAATTCCTAATTTATAATACATAATATAGTGCAGTTTGTAAATTACATGGTGTTTCGTTACACAGAACGGTGGAATTTGTGATGTAGAATAAATCTGAATCTAAATTTTGCGTTTCCTTCGATTATCCAAATGTGGAAACCAGTTATTCCCATTATGAAAAATTCAGCTTAAAACTGGTAAACAAATTTGAAAATTTTCATGTAAGAAAGCAATATTTTACATTATTTTTTTTTGTCTCAACTTTAAATTTAATGATAATATGTTTATTGAAACTTTTCTGCTTATTTTGAACCAAACTACCTCCTTCAGTTTTGTGACATGAATTTTTTAACACCATGTATATTACTAATATGTTATCATAAGTAAGGCCATTTCTCTCTTTCCTCTGAATATCGCAATGTACATTACATATGTATCCACTTATTTAATGTCACGATATTTTTACATAAGTGAATATACTGCAGATATACATCTACCGCTGTATGTCCGCCACTGCAATATTTCTTGTATCAGTCGCACGGCGGGGTTTCGGTTATCGCTAGACCAGAGAATAATTGGCTAACATCTCTGGCTAACCTAAAACAATAAAACGCCATCTGATGGTTGAAATAGCAGTTTAGCTGTGATTAATCGAACCCGCTGACAAAGCGACACACTTTGGCGACAATGTAACAACTTAGATATTGCACACTTACAGAAATAAAACTTACATTGGTGTTTCGATGGCCCGCTAATGTTGATTTATTTGCCCTTCTTTGGTGGTAATAAATGTTTCAGAAACTTCTCAAAGTTTTTATAACCAATTTTCCAGAGGGTGCCTTACGGTCCGCCACTTAGTTCCATAGCTAACAAAGTATATAACTTGTCTTTTCTGCATTCATATTTATGAGAACCAAGTTACACTGAGAAAAATGTATTTTTAAACAAATTGTTAGTCTCTACTTTTTTATTTACATTTATATCATATAATTTCACTAATAATCATAAACTTAAACCTACAATCACAACTATATTCATATTTTTAACAAAATTGATATGCAGAAAATATATGCTAGGCACGGGGCGTTATTGTTCTTTACTACCTACGCAGATACTAGAGATATGGTTCATAATTTTTTATATATTTTTAAGTATTAATAATATTGTGTGAAACTAACTACTCAGTGGACAAAAGCCCCAACCTGCGTTGAATTACACCCACAATATCTACCCATATATTCCTTATTATTAGCTTTTGTAACATTTTTTTACTGTTTTAGAAAGGTATTTTAAGCTAATATAAATCAAATCTCCTACAATTCCTATCAATGAAGTCATATGTATGTTCTCTGATACCAAACATCTAGGTATGCTAATGAACAATTCCACAGACAAAGCTCTATTCAATAATTATCTAAAGAAAATAACCTAATTTACTAACCTGCTAATGAAGCACTCTATAAATATCTAACTTCACTTTTTGGCAGTGGGAACATGGCAAATTCAACCACAATAGATGAGATCTGACCTATTTCTGCATTTTTAGGATTGCTCCTTAAATATTTGACACTCTTTTTTTAACACCCTGTATACACAAATATATAGAAACACTGCCACATGTTTGCCGCCAAAACATTATTAAGGTTCACCTTTGTGGGTTTTGGTTCTTATGTTCTATAAATATCCCTTAGAATAGTCATTTGATCAGTTCTCTTTGATGTTTGGAGAGTATGCAACTATCAATGCAAAATGTGAGTTGTCATAATTGAAACCTGGATCAAAATTAATGATTAATTTTTAGTTTCAAACGTTTTATAGTAATTAAATAAAGGGTATTTTGCTAAAACATAGTTTTCCCTTTGATGTGTACTGTTTGTTTTTTTAGAGTCAAAGAAAATCGTACACGTTTTTAGATTTTACACAAGTACCGCCCTGTCGCGAGTGCATTCCGGTGCGGGGGAGTTTTCTATTAGTAAGTATTCCTTACAATAAATTTCAGTTTTCTTAGAATATCCTTCATTCTAATCACGAGGATTAGCCCAAAAGTCAGGAGACTTGTGCTAGAGTAGGTCACATTTGCATCCAGGAACGACTTACGTTTGTAATCTGTAACCACCATGCAAGAATAAGGCAAACCTTATTAATTACGGGGATGGTCAAACGCCAACCGGTGTCAATCTCTAAAATGAATCCAAGCCAACGTTATTCCACCCTACCATACCTGCAGAGAGGGTATCAATCCTCTCCATAAATATAACTGATCTATGGTATATCGGCGGTTGACAAATACGTTTCAATTATTGACGTCTTACAACTCTCGACCACTGACTGTTAAAACGAATCCACACCCGTTTGTTTTAAAATAATTTAAAATAGTAACGCAATGTATTATCTGTATTATCGATATGTTTCGTTTCTTTTTCACAAACCATTTCTCTGACCAAAGATGAGCTCATTTCTTTGTTAAAATGTAGCTATAATTAACCACATTCAACACCAAAATAATTTCACTTATAAATCGGTTTGAGGATGTCAGTGTTTCTTCGAAACGTTAAATCATAATTGCACAATTATAACTGGAAACCATGAAAACAAATATTCAAAATATGACATTTAAATTCATATTTGATTCATGGAGAAACTCAAAATTGTAGGCAGAGCCTGTCGGATTTTTAACGATTTATAATTACCACCAGTAACCAAAAAATGTATAGACGATTATTATCAAATTTGTCTAAATTTGGGAAAATAAAAGGTGTTTCTTACAAAATAAAAATGCATATATTAAAAAGAGATAAATATTATTACTACCCCCTCAGGTGTCGTGAATGCGAAATGGTAGATTTTTTGCAATCTTTTTCGACTGCGTTCTTGGAACTCCTCCAAGCCCTCTGTTTGGGAAACTTTCCGGAATATATTACCAAAGCTGGTCTAAATATCATTGTTTTAAAAGTTCGAATTCCCTATTAGTCTCGGAAAGTTTTAACTGATGTGGAACACCAAGATTATATTTCTTAATGTGATAATAATTTGTAAAAGAGGTTCTTGTGCTACCAGTTAAATGTTTTCTCATTCTCTCATATTAAATATTTTCCATCTTGGAATAATATTTTTAATAGCATAGGCAGAGGTACCTATTACTACTAGATATCTATGTGTTTGGCAGAAGATAAGTCTCAATGCGTCTCAGTGATATAGACTGCAGGAATATTTGTTAAATTGCAATGTTACAAATTTTAAACAACGTTAAACTTTAAATATTATTAATATATTATTGAAAAAATACATTTATCTTTTCAATTTATATGTTGCTATTTATATATCCAAAGGTATGTAGATTAAGTTATAATAAACATATTATATCTTATTCAAAAGTATGTGAAAGGTTGGGAAATCTCAAAGCTGGAGATACTAGTGACCAAAAAAAGTCGATTGAGCCAAATATGTCTCATCCGAATGTTGCTGGTTTCAAACATACAGGGCGTTCAATGCTAGAATTTTATTTTGAAATATTTCAATAACTTTGAAACCTGTCAGAGTATTAAAGAAAAAAATTGGCACAATTATGTTTTTTGGCACGGCAAATAAGAATTTTTAACTAATTTTGACGTCACTAGTAGAGGGCGCCACTTATGGCACATCACATTTCTTTTAATGGCAGAACTTTTTTGCAACTTAGTGTATCCATCTGACTATAGAGACAATTGATTCTCCTACCTGTTGTATCTGAAAAAGGTATACCCTGTTGTAGTCGTTAGGAGTAACAGTTTTCGAAATAATCCTATTTCTGAATATTCAATGCACCGATTGAAAACTGTTATCGTTTCAGGTAAAGTGCCTTTTCTACAGTAAATACAGCAAAATGTTACTTGAAAAAATTGTTCACAACCGTGGGGACGTGCAAAATTTCAAGAAGATCGGCAAGGTTTGATTTTGAAACCATTTTTCCACAAAAAAGCACAAAGATTTTTATCAAAGTAGGCCGATCTTTTTAAAATTTTGACGTCTACATAATTTACCGTTCTGAATAACTTTTTCAAGTAATATTTTGCTGTATTTTCTGTAAAAAAGGCACTTTACCTGAAGCGATAACAGTTTTCAATCGCTGCACTGAATATTTCAAATACGATTATTTAAAAAATGGTTACTCCTAATGACTTCAACAAGATATAGCTTTGTCAGATATAACAGGTAGGAGAATCGATTGTTTCAATAGACAGATGGATACAATAAACAGCAAAAAAAGTTCTGGCATTTAAAAAAAACATGCTTTGCCATAAATTGCGCCCTCTACTAGTCACGTCAAAATTAGATACAAATTTTGATTTGTCTTGCCAAAAAACATAATTATGCCAATTTTTTTTTAATACTCCGACAGGTTTCAAAGTTATTAAGATATTTCAAAATAAAATTCTAGCATTAAACGCCCTGTATTTTTGAAACCAGCAACATTCGGATAAGGCGTATTTGGCTCAATCAACTTTTTTTGGTCACCAGTGTCTCCAGCTCTGAGATTTCTCAACCTTTCACAGACACCCTGTATATTTAGCATTAAAAATGATAATATTGCTATGATGAATCCTGTACAGGGTGTTTCTTAAATAGAGGTCAAAAATTCAGGGGCGTATTCTGTGGCCGAAAATAAAGATGTTTTTGTCTTAAGACAGCCATTGTCAACTGATCAAGTACAAAATAATTAATTAACAATAGAATTACTGTACTATGATTTATTATTTCAAATGTTGGAAATGGCCACCTTCAGCCAAAATATATGATTCAGATCTTCTTGAAATGGCAGCTCAAATACGTGCAAAAATTCCAGGACTAGTTCTTATCACATCACAACCATCAGTTATAATTTGTTGACGTAAGTGCTCCTCAGATTCAATGAGAACTATTTGTAAACTAAGCTGTTTTTTGTGACGAACCATACTCATTGACTGTTTCAAAACGTATTCATTGGTAGCGACGTCACCAATGTATGGCACCAAGAAAATGTATAGTTTCAAAACGTAACGTCATCAAATATTTGTTTCTCTTTATCACCCTCGCACTTTTTGATTATTGTTTACAATATAGTCTACACTAGATTTGGATTTAAATAGAACGATTATTAGTGGTAGAAATTATTAACTATACGCATGTTTTTGTACATATATTTTGAAAATGTGTGAAATATGCAATAAAAACATAGAAATTGATTTTAGCATCTGCAAACTAAAAACAAATAGGTACCTAACATGTTTATATGAGTGACAGGTTTGTGAAATTTAGACAGAAAAGTAATTGGATTATGTTTTTGGATTATGTAATTCAGGATGTCTAAGAATGCGTTTAAATTTGCAGAGGTACATACAATAGTCCATAACCAACTACTTTTTAAATAAACAAGAATAAGAAGTATCAAAATAACAACCATTTTAAATATTAATCTAAAAATTTAAATCACACCGATTTTCAAATTTCTACTTTTTAGGCAACTGCTGCATAGACCAATAGCAAAGAGTTCAAACCGGACTCAGTGGATGTTTTAAACACGGTTTAAACTTTAAAATATATTGTTTTGAACCGGGTTGATGCCCAAACAAAATAATCAATTCGAGTTCATACCGAGTGATCTGCGTGGCCAAGGTTGACCTGGTTCTTCAGTGCTTCGTCCAATCACGTTATTACCGAATCTTTTATTTAAAAATTCACGAGCAGTCATACTAAAATATGGAGTAACCCCGTCTTGCATAAGTCATTTATTGTAATAAATCATAGTAAAGTAATGCCACTGTTAATTAATTATGTTGTTATTTATTTTAAGTAATGTAATAAGGATCGTAAAAATGCACTTGACCAAATAAATCAATTTTGTGGTTAATCGGAATAAAAAAAGTATAAAGGAACAAAAAGTGAAGATAATACAGTGGCGCATATGATGACCTATTTTATTTGTAATATTATATAGAATGTTCTATTTTTTCTGTGGCAAATAATGACCGATGATACCCACACCTCCGCCACTGGTAAGTTTCTAAAGCTGCAAATTTTTTGTATCAGAAATTACAAATTAAAAGCTATTTTTTTAATTTTTTATACGCTCTAGTTGGACAATAGCTGTCTTAAGACTCACATTTATACAGGGTGATTCAGGTTTAATCTTGATAACTTCAGGAATCGATAGAACAGGTTAAAATAATGTTCATTTGTGATATAAACTTATTTCCTAAAACGCATCGTTTCCGAGATAGAGGGCGTTAAAGTAGGAATTTTTTTCTCGTTTTTCTCTCATAATTTTCGAATCACTTATCCGATTTAATTGAAATTCGGAACACAAACACATAAGCTTCTTAAGTTTGAACTACCTACCCCTCTTAGAAGTGTATTTAGTATACTACTCCCCTCTTACTTTATTTCAAAACTACAAAAAAAATAATTAATTTCAATAAAACATCTACACACCACTTTGACCTGATTAATTTCGAAACCTTTTCGTCTCCTGTTTTTTTTTTCAACGTTTGGTCTTATTTCTGAGATATTCAAAGAAATTGGTGACAGTGTAGCGCACCAGCCGCGTAAATTTCATTTAACGTTATAGCAACCCGTGGCGCCGTGATAGCCGAGGTGGCTGGGAGACGATGTACATTTTACAAACAAAATTTTTATGTTAAAACACATTTAAGCCTCATTATGAAGGTATGATTAATGTGATCAAAGCAAGTATTTCTTGAATGCGCAAGCTTCGGATTTTAATTATCAAATAGCGTCAATTTTGCATTAAATACGTCATCGCAACTTTTTGGCTTTAAGTTCGAAAAGGACTCATTTCAGGGACCCAAATAAGTTTGTAAAATTACTATTTTTGAGTGTTTACAAAAAAATATGTTTCACAGCAGGTTGATTTTAAATGAGATATTTTTTTAGATACGTTGATTATAAAAAAATACCGGCGCCTCCGCCATTTGCTTCAGTTTAATTCAGAAAACTAATAAAATCTGAAACAATCAATCAACAAGAATACTTCATATTAATGTATACTCATTTTTATATTTAAAAGTATTGAGAAGTATCTGTCGTGTATTTGGTTCGTTATGGTTTTAGTAATGTTTTTGATTAATTCTACTGTGACAAATTTACTTTAGGTTAAGAAAATAGGTTGAAAATGTTTCGTTGTACGAATACAATGCAACAGATGTGTTATATCTCAAATATTTACGGCCGTATTGAAGATACTGTGACGTGATATTTGTTTAAAAACAGATTCTAGTGTTCTATGTAGATTGTGATGAGTATTAGCGTTTATTTCAGCATTTTTATGTGATTTTTGTCTCCTGTCCCTTAATTTGAAATGATCTAAGAGTATTCCTAAGTATTTTAAATATTGTTTAGTGCCCCAGTGCAAAGAGCAGAATAATGTATATGCTGCTCCGTCGCAGCAAAATTTTCTGTAGAAGTCAGCAATAATGTAAGCTTAAATTTGCCAGAACCTTATGACTCAAAAAAAATTAGTAGTTATGGGGCTTTTCTAAAAATTTAAATATTTTTTTTTCTCTAGATCTGCTCCAATACCCAAAGAGGAATTTGGTGGAGAAATACTCTAAAACAATTTTTGAACATTTTTGCAAAATAGAATTTGGAATTTTGTGTCTAGTTGTCAAACTGATTGAAAAGATATTTCATAGTTTAAATCATATGGGTTGGAACGGAGGGTAGTTCCGGTTTTTCGTTTTTAGCTTTGGGAAAGGATAGTACATGAAAAAAGAACAATTTAAAAAGTATATATATATATATATTATTTTGATTTTTATCTACTAAACAAATAAATATTTTTCTATTACTATTTACGCAAAAAAATGTTTTAAATTCAATTATTTGCATGTTTGCTTCAATTTTTAACACAACTAAAATTCTGGAAATTTTAACCTCAAAACCAAAGCTTTTCCCATGGACTTATCTGTAAAAAATCGCAAAAACGTAGTTAACATGCAAATGAATCTTTGATTTCGTTTCTAAATCAATATACAGAGGGTTTCTTAAGTAGAGGTCAAAAATCCAGGGGCGTATTTTGTGGTCAAAAATAAGGGCCATTTTGCTAAATAAATGTGGGGCTTAGGACAACTATTGTCCAGCCTCAGCGTATCAAAAATAAAACAAATCAGTTTTTCATTTTTAAACCGCTTGAGATAATTTAACCAAATTCAGAATGCATATTTAGTGTAACAGTAGGTATGAAACTAACTTATTAATTAACTTACCAGCGGCAGAGGTATGAGCATCATCGGCCACTGTGTATAATATTACAAATATAATAGGTCGTCATATGCGCCACTGCATTATCTTCACTTTTTGTTTCTTTGCACTTTTTGTATTCCAAACCGATTAACAACAAAATTGATGCATTTGATCAAGTGTACTTTAACGATACTCAGGAGTTTAAATTTTTCTAGAAATCTAGAAGGCGTAAGATCTGTAACTGTATTTTAGTTCTTAACCTGTAGATGGAGCGACCATAGTATTAAGAGTCCTTATCCACTCCTTTCTATATACAATGGTTGAACCATGCGTATCGGATAGTATGGTATTCTCAATGTTCAACGTTATTAAGAATTTTATGTTGGCAGCATGCACGATATGGTTATAAAAGTGGCAAGGCGATTAAAAATCACTCTGTTTCATTTTGAAATAAAACAATAAGTAAGCACGTAGTAGAACATGCTATAGTTTAATTAATTATGAAAGTTATTGCCAGAAAGTCTGGATTCGTTATAGTTTTTTCATTAGCAAAATCTTTTGCAACCAACCTGTGCTGGATTTAACACTACATTTAAAAGCCTTTTGCATAAAAAGATGAGTTGTATTTATAGTAAATTTGAAAGCCACGTACCCCATATTTGACCGAACATAACGTTCTTATAAATTATAGGATTTTATTGTGTATTGTTGCTACCATATATGAGGGCAAACATCGTGCACCTCGAGAGTCTGAGACACTGCCCCAGTCGTGAGGCTCAGCTGAATTCTTAGAACCCCATACCTACGTCGACCCTCAAGTATAACCACCATTTGGGTATCAGCACCACCCTCGGGCCGAGCCAAGCTGGAAGCTCTTTCGAAGAGACCCACACGCTGCCTCTCGGAAGACAACCTCTTATAGCATAGATAAGTGATTTGTCATTTAGTACGTAGTAGTAGAATAATAGCATAGTTAAGATTTTTGTTAATATAAATAACAGGACTCCACCATTAGTTGTCGCTAGCCGCAGGTGATCAAATTAGAGATCAGAAACCATTTTAACACTAGCTGTAAGTTGTAGAACAAGTTATTAACTGAACGTCTCTGCCTCTATCCTTAGGCAACCAACCCGTCACCTTCCGAAATAGACAGTGGCCCCCGTGGCAACTCATTACATTACTTTACTATGATTTATTATAACAAATAGGGTTCATGTCGGGTGATCTGGGTGGCCAAGGTTAACCTGCTTCTTGAGTACTTCGTCCAATCACGTTATTACCGTATATTTCATTTAAACATTCACGAGTAGTAAAGCTAAAATGTGAGGGAGCCCCGTCGTGCATTAACCACATTCTCTTTCTTAGTGCATAGGGAACGTCATCAAGTAGTTCAGGTAAAACGTTTTCAAGAAAATGTCTGTAGGAGGCACCGGTTAAAATTATGGTAAAAAGTAAGGCCCAATAAGAACATTTCCAACAATACCCACCCACACATTGAAAAAAATACTAATGTTGAAATTGAAATTCCATTATGGCATTTGGTTTTTCATTAGATCAAACGTGTTTATTGTGGAAGTTCATTATAGCATCTCTGGAAAAATTAGCTTCGTCGGTAAAGAATATGCCAGCGGTAAAGTCAATATTTTGTTCAATCCAGTGGCAAAATTGTAAGTGAGCAGGATAGTCTTGCGGCAGTAAGGCTTGAACTCTTTGTATGTGATGCAGGTTGAACCGTTGATGCTATAGAATGGACTAAGATTTGCAGCAATCTTCCTAGTATTAGTATTTGGGTTTTCTTCAATTTTGTGTAAAATTGCTTCTTCCAACGAACCTGATTCCAAAAGACGTTGAAAAACATTTCTGAACATTCTTGGATTTGGAGTTGGATGATTTGGTAAATCTTTGCATATAAATTCGCCTAGCCTCAGTACCATTTTCATCTGCAGGGCCATAAATGTAAACCATATTGACCATTTCACCATTTGAATATGCATAAGCATTAGGTATTAAAAATTATCTAATCGCTTTAATAAAATAAACTTAATTTAACAATACACAAAATTAAATATTATTATTGTATTGTACGCCCCCCTCCCCCTAAAATAAATGTTTAAGTAATTTAAGTAACTGTGTAAAAATATATGATCAAATAATTCAATTTGCTTGTTAGTCGGTTTGAAATACAAAAAAGTGTAAAGAAGCAAAAAGTGAAAATAATACAATGGCGCATGTCATGACCTATTTTATTTGTAATATTATACAGGGTGATGTATTTTGTTATGGCAAATAGTGATCAATGATATCCACACCTCAGCTATTGGTAAGTTTTTAAAGTTGGTTTTTCATACCTACTAACTGTCATCCTAAATATACACACCAAATTTGGTTAAATTATCTGAAGCAGTTTAGAAATTAAAAATTAAGAACAGATTTTTTTAAAATTTTTGACACCCTGTAGCTGGACAGTGGATGTCATAAGGTCACACAAAAAACCCTTACTTTTGATCACAGAATATGACCTTTACTGAAGAAACACCCAGTATGTTAAGTAAATTATGTTTCTTTTATACAGGGTATCCGGAATATGAGTGCCGTAATTTTAAGGGCTTATGTATCCGTCCGAAAGCAATAAAAAAACTATTATGACAAAATTTCTAAAACGAATAGTTTGTCTACCAAATACATCTCAAAAATAAAAATACAACTTCAATAATATGCAAAACTATGTTACCAAATTGCAAACTAAGGTACAATTAAGGTTAAGTAAAAGCGCCTGCAATGTAATTTATCCGCAGTTTCCAAACTCATTAAAACTGTACCGTACTGTAACGTTCGATAACATTACAGTGTCAGGCTGCTGGTGGTAACCTAAAAATAATATTAGTCATAATGGTGCGTACAGCTAGTGCGATTCATTTTTGTCTAGTTTTTCTTTGATGTTTGTGAGTGTACATAAATAAAAAAATGGAACAATTTATAGTAACCATAACCATCTGCATGACATGTTAATTTACGGCGAATCTAGGCTAAAATCTCTGGCTACGAAACGTTCGTATGATGGTAAACGTTTCTTGCAAGGAGCAGAACTCATTTCAAACACATGTAACTATTATTATGTATTGTGAAACGAGCTCAAAGAAAACCAGTCACAATAAGTACCTATGTTTAGGTGTACCCATTTAAATTATTATCTGTAAATACACAACAATCCTAACATAGTATATGAGCGTCGTTGTCACATATTTAAGACTGTTTGCTGTCAGAATTTCGTTACCGTTGGTCAGAGAAAAAAAATTGATAAGTCAAATATGTTTTGTTTAGTACAACTCGAGGGGCAAACCGCAGCCCGAAATGTTGTACACTAATTCCAACTATTTCCAAGTAATACCACTAATTACTCTACTAATTCCACTAATTCAGGGAATTCAGGAAATTAGTGGAATTAGTTTTGAAATATATTTTATCAGACTTATTAAGCACGTCAGGGTTAATATTTCACCAAAATTTCGTAATTTAATGTCGAACCGTTTTCATATTACGCATTAAAAACTGTTTCCGAGGTCACCCCTTTAAAAAAGCGTATCTCCCTTAGGAACTGCCTCCGCTAAAAATTGTACTAAAGTTTTAGTAATTTTTCGACTTGTTTTACAAGCTCACAAGTTTTGAATACTTACTACTGTTACACCTTGTATAGAGAAGAAAACCAAATATTTTTTTAATTATTTAAAATTTTGATCAACTTATTACTATCTATTAATTGGTTATAATAAATAATAATAAGAGTGACTCTTTGTTCAATCTTAACATTATTATTCTCATGAAATAAGACTTTTAAACGATTTAACAAAGAGAGACACTGTCATATAATTGCCACAAATACCTATCTGATCTCACAATCCTCCCGAACCTACTATCCAATGAAACGTATTTCAAATAGTATTATTTCCCTTATTATTCCCTAATATTCCGACTTACCTGCATAAATAAAAAAAAATTACAAGGCTCCCTCAATGCTGCAAGTAACAGGTGCACAATCACGAGACAACACAAGAATGCATACAGTCAAAATATTAGAAATATGCGCTATTGCCACTTGCACCGTATTGCGCACAATGTTTTTAGATTTTTGGATTAACATTGTTGTCAGTATGTGCACGAATTCCACTAATTCCAGGACTAATTCCAGACTAATTCCAGACTGATTCCAGACCAATTCCAGTAATTCCACGACTAATTCTTCTAATTCCACGACTGATTTCACTAATTCCAATACTAATTCTTCTAATTCCAGAGGTAATTCCACTAATTCCAAGTGAGTGTACACCAAAATTCCAGTGCGGTTTACCCCTCGGTACAACTTATTATATGGCAAAATTAAGGTACCCTTATACCGGACATCCTGTATACTTAACTTGTTTTAAACGCTAATATAATGATTTGCGCATCGCAAATTTGTGCTCCGCTAGTGTTTTCTGGAATCTATTCTTCGTAAACGGCAAAGTTTAAAGCTTGCTATAGACTATGCGTGAATTCGCGATTTGTTATGCGCTATTCGTGATATATGAGGAATTCGCGAATAATGTGTAGGGTCTTATTCGTTAAAAATCCATTCATAAAACGCCTACACACGATGCATGAATTTCTTACAAACCACGCATAACGAATCGCGACTTCACGCATAGTCTGTAGCGGGCCTTACTATATAACGCATAATCCAATATAACATCAAAATAATCTATCTATATTTTATTATTTAAAATTGAAGTAACAGTATTAGAGCTAATAATAATAAATCGTTTGAAGTTTTAATATTAAAATTAAAAATATGTATTGATATTTGCATATAAAATGATTTTCAGTGCTTTTTATATAGGTTAATATAATTAATAATAGTATTACACTAAAGTATTATATTTGAAACGGTGACTTTTCAGCTATTTAAATCATGATTCGTAAATCCATTAACATTCAGATATACATAGATATACCTCGCATCCCTGCAGCTCCTACTTCCGGTGTCATTGTTGCCTTATCTTTGACTCCTTCCTGCATTTTATAATGTCACGGAGTCTTGGGATCTACCAATAGTGGTTTATTTTTTACACCGAGGGAGTCAAAGCCAAGTTGGCCCTTTTAACCAAACAGCCCACAAGTTCTTGTCAACACTTGATCTAAATGGCTTAAGATGATTGATGTCCTGCTCCCAAGAACGACCCAGTGAGCTTGTTGTCCTCTTTCGATGCAAAAATTTCAGGCTTATTTTGAATAATGGATCGATGATGTGCGTTGCATTGTGGCCTTTATTAGAATTACAAATGCCGCACAAAAAAATATGGAGCTTATTTAAATGGGAGTTACCATGCAATATTTTTTTCAAGATATAAACATATGTACAGGGTGAGTCATTAATAATAGTACATACAATAAAGCGATTGAGTCCGACATGCCTTATTCAATTGGTACTCCTTTTCATTCTATAGGGTGTTAAAGTTGAAAAAATGTTTTTTAATTTTTGCTATTTAATTTAAAGAACGTACATACCGATTGTTTTGAATATTTGTAGTCTTATGTTTTTTGAGGTGGCAATTACAAATATGCAAACAGTGTTGAAGTTACGACTAGTGGTCGCTAGTTATACTGTACTGTCGATGTAAAAATATGTCTAACTTTTTGTATTTTACATTTTTGAATTTTTTAATAATAAACTATTGAACTACCTTCAATTTTAAATAGAAAAGGTATACCTGTTACAAATCGATAAACTCAACCGTTTTCGAGAAACCAACGATTTAAGTTTTTGAAATTCAGCGGGAATGAAAGTAGAAAATTATTTTTTCCAAAGTAGTAGGCGTGGAATCATTTTGTTGTTGGCGAAGAAATTGTGCAAACCGTAACCTAGCTAGAGAGTCTTGTGTAGTTAAATGTTGAACTAGAGTAAAATGATAAGGATACAATTTTTGTTTGTGGAGTATTCTGCTAACGGAAGTCTGACTGATGTCAGTAGCGGTCGAAAGACGTGTGTTTTCAGCAATTCGCACTAAAACATCATCTTCTTTTCGACAAACAGTTTTTAATGTGTGACACTAACACGGCTGGACATTGAGTCACGAAATTTTTATGAGATATTAACCTTGACGTGATTCATATGTTTCATAAAATACATTTCGAAATTTGTTACAGGAGATGATCCGATGTTTCTGTCCAATACCATTTTCAGCGATGAAGCTACCTTTACTAAAAACTGGGTATTTAATATGCGCAATGAAGAAAATCCTAATGCTCGTATTCCATCATCAGAATACATTTAAAATACATGTTTATGCTGCCACATTAGGAAATATTATATTTGGATATCGCATTGTGCCTGGAAAATTAACTGCAGCAATGTATCATCAATGTTTGTTCACTAGACTGTATGCATTTTTAGAGGATAATATCGACAGTAGTTAAACGAGCACTTCCCAAATCGCAAGGCACACAACTAATCTAATTTCCTACATACTGAATAATATTTGTTAAGTTTCAGATAATTTCCTTTTGAAGCATTAGCAACTGCTGCACCCCAAAATATAATTTCAGTGTTTGACATATCAGCTTTCCCAACTCCATCCATCATATACGTATATGAAATTTTTATTCTTTGTAAAATGTTTCCTTTAAAGCTGCCTCCTATTTTAAACACTTTTAAACAATCTATAAATATATTGAGATGCTAATTGTAATTCAAATTTATAATACAAATTCTTAATCAAAAATAAATATTTGTTTATCATTTTCTAAGAGAAAATATTAAGATATAACTTCGAATGAAGCCATTTTTCTTCCTCGAAATTTATTTACTTAGTTTAAGATAATAGCAAGCTCATCGACAAGGTGTAATTTTAAATTCGGGTCAGATTGTTACCTTTAGAAACAGATATCATAAATTTGTTTTCTCAATTTCCGTCGTAAAAACCTTGCAAATCTTGAAATTTCATACTCCGCTACTCGAAATCTTATGTCTCAGTTGGTTGACATTAATTAACCAAGCAGTGCATACATACTTGGGAGTATTGCTGTCAATTCTCATAATTTAAGAGAAATTTATAGCAAAAAAAAACAAATTTACACATCACTAAAGACTACATTATACAGGGTGTTTATTAATTGAATGCCGATACTTAATGGTGTAAATCCTTCGGTCATTTGAAGAAGAAAACTTAATATCAACATGTCCTAAATCTCTTAATTTTTGAGCTACAGGGTGTTACAATTTTAAGAAAAAATTAACTTTTTTATTATAATTTTCTTATCACTCCAGATATTTTTATGAAATTTTGTACACACCTATTAATCATTAAGGAGCGTTGTTTGATGCGAAAAAAATGTTTTAAAATATTTGCCAATGACGTCCGTACGAGGTTTGAATTAAACATTTTTGAAGAGAAAAATTTTCCGCCACTGCCTTTTCTAAAAACTAAAATTATTTTTAAAATCTCCATTTATTTTACAGCAAATTCGGTCCCTAGATTTACTCTCGTACGACGCACCATTTTCACGTAAAAAAATTAAAACCAAAAAAAGTTTTTCCCCCAAGTCATTGGCAAAGTTTTGAAACATTTTTTTACATCAAACAATACTCCTTAATGATTAATAGGTGTGTACAAAATTTCATAAAAATATTTGGAGTGATAAGAAAATTATAATAAAAAGTACATTTTTTCTTAAAACTGTAACACTCTGTAGCTCAAAAATTAGAGGTTTGGGACATATGTTGATATTAAGTTTTCTTGACTGACGAATTCACACCCTTAAGTATCGGCATTCAATTAATAAACACCCTGTATACAGATAAAAATTTGTGGTCAGCATAAATTTATGTAAAATTACAAAATAATTTTGTAAATGAATAAGTACACTGTAATATTACAGAAATAAACATATATAACAATTCCGTATTTTATTGTGTAATAAATTTACAACTATTATGCTAAATTGCATCGTAAATTTTCAACAGTATAACTTGTATTAACTTAAACATTGTAATCTTTAGGTTGCAGTTGTAAAATATATATAACTTTACTGAGCAATTTTAATTTCCTTATATTTTATGTAATACCCTTATAATTAGTTATTGAAAAAATTTTTCAATAACTAACATTATTTCACATGTATGACTGAATATCAGTATGTAAAAAGTATAAATAATGAACAGTATGCACATATGGAATCCAAAAATCAACCCCAAATGATTATTATGTCATTGGAGTAGAAGTTGGGGTAGAAAAATCCTGTATCTACCCATCCTTACGCCACTGACTTAGAAAAATGTGTATATTTGACCACATGTATAAATGCTAGTACCATACTAAATTTGAATCAATTTTATAAGCATACTAAAGAATTCATAAGTAAATATTTTACTAATACTGCCCTGTACCTACAGTAGAAACGATGATACTTAGACCTTTGCTATATAATTCTGAATTATTCTCCCGAACTGAAACACCCTATATGTGCTTCAACCGGCAAACCAGATACATTTTATCATTGATTTAAAATAATCTTTTTTCTCTCGTACTAAATCAGAACAAATTCACATACCTCCTGTATTAAATATATAGTAGAACATAAATACTCACATTTACTTAAGCTAATTGAAAATTACAATAAATTTAATGTGACCTTATTTGAGATAAAAAAAGGATGTATATTTTTAAGTGGCGTACCGCCAGGTGACATAGGCGACGCAGCGCTTTACCCAAAATTACCGGTTACATGTACAAGGTGCCTCAATCACTATAGTACAGGCCTACTGTGAGGATATAAAAAATTTAAATACAATTTGGGACACATGGTGTTAAATAGGAGAAGGCAAGGACCATATTCAATCAAAAGTATTGTCTTTGGGATTTGACAGAGATGACTAATAACGTCATCAATTATATTTTTGCCAGAAACATACCCAAATTTTGTTCCTGTTAAAAAGCTGCCTTTTTTCTAACTTTTATTAGATAAATTTTTCCACATAACTTCCTGTTTAAAAGTTATAAGCAATATCGTCTTAAAGAGTCAAATAAATACCACCTAAAAATCACACTAGCGGTGGAAGGATCAAGTAGTCGTTGGAAAATAACCGAATGTTCGTTACTTAAAGTGAATAAATGCCATTAAGAAAGAATAAAAGGATTAAACTCGATAATTCTTTAATACAGTTAAAACACAAGGTGATGATAACAATAACTACTACTAAAAAATGAGGCAAACGCCCTCATACCACATACATATTACAATCTATTCTCTATATATAACCACCTCTCGTTTAAAGACACACATATACTATCTTCACCTGACTTCATTGTGGACTGCGTTTATTAACATTTTGCCGTTTAACTCATTACTAGCGTTTGTATTGTTTTTTCAAATGATTAATATCTCGTGAAGGTGTTTTGTAAACCTAATTTTTTAAAACCCCAGATAAATAAATCGAGGGGTGTTAGATCTGGTGACTCTGTAAACCACTGAATAGGTTCATTAATACCAATCCATTTTTCTGGGAAAGTATTATCTAAATATTGCACAATCCTGACCTTGTGGGGTGGAACTCCGTCGTGCTGAAACCATAGGTTAGCTGCAAAAGCACATTCTTCAGAAGTGCAGGAAGTTCTTCTTGTAGGAAATTTAGGTGACTCATGCTGTTCAATGTATGTTCATAAAAATAAGGCCCAATTAAATGCCTACCGATGATGCCGCACTATACATTTAGCCTTGGTTTTAGATTGATTGTTTAGATACAATGTGAAGATTTTCAATGGACCGGTAGCGTTCGTTGCGCCTGTTTGTTAAACCATTACTGACAAACCGACTTTCGTCCATCCAAAGAACTATAACTTGATCTATACAATTTAGTCTGGTTTCTGTTACGTTAAGGCAAATACTCCAAATTGTGAATTTTGTAGGCATGATACCCATTGGTCTTTAAAATAGTTGAGCGGTTGATTTATCCAAATTCAATACCCGGCTAGCCTGCCGTATATAATTTTGTGGACTTTATTCGAAGTACTGTACGAGTCTAGCTACACTAACCTTGTTTCTTACTCTTCGGTCAATTATTTAATTCTCCCGAATAGAAAATGCATCTTCATTTCGTCGTAAGGTCGCCTCAAATTTTGAAAAGGTTCTATGATAAGAATAATGAGGCGCTCTGGATACCTTTCTCGATATAATAATAATAGTAATATCTCTACCCCTTATTCTAATCACAGGGATTAGTCCAGAAGTCGGAGACTTGTACGGGAGAGGGGGCGGCATATTATTATTAAGTAGACCGCATTTGCGCCTAGGAACGACTTACGTTGGTAGGCCCTAACCACTATACAGTGCAAGAATGAGGGAAACCTGGAAAACCTCATTAATTAGGGGAGTACTCAAATATCAATCGGTATCAATCTCTCACATTGATGCAAGCTAACATTCTTCCACCCTACCATACCCGCAGAGAGGGTGTCAATCCTCTCTACGAATATAACTTATATACGGTCTACCGGACACGGTACGCAAACCCACACCGATCTAGTCATCTCGATTCAAGTACTGACACCTTAAACCGCGCGACCACAGACCGCTTAACCCGATATAACTCTACAGCTTTTCTTGAATTTTTTTGTGACTTGTATCGAGTAATAACAAATATTTGGTGACATGTATCCACTTTAAACAACGAGCATTCAATTATTTTCTAACGTCTACTCCTTTCACCGCTAATGTGATTTTTAGGTGCTATTTCTTTTGAGACTCTTTAGGACGACATTGCTTATAACTTTTAAACAGGAAATAATACAGAAAAATGTGGGTATGTATGGAAAAAATATAACTTGTGACGTCAGTAGTCGTTTCTGTCAAATCCCAAAGATAATACTTTTGATTGAAAATGGAGCTTACCTTATCCCAATTAACAGCACGTGTGTTACTATGATAAGCGTATAGGTGACTCGAATTAGTTGCTATAGCAGAGGTCGAGAGCTGCTTCGCCTCTTTAATAGCATAAAAATTTGAAGCAACTCTCGACCTGTACTACACCCACTAATTCTGGTCACCTATAGAATATTGTCGCATTTACATTATACGACTGCTTGGATCTGAGTTGCGTACTTTGATAAAAACTCGGGAAAGAGAAGAGGAGAAGTTTCCCTACAAAATTTCAAAGTTTTACAAGAAAAACTGAAGGAATTATAGAGAAAAAAAACAATTTAAAGAGTTCAATTTTAACACCCTGTGTCTTTTAAAAAAGGTAATTTTGTATAAAATACACATACACCACTTAACACTTGACTAAAAGGTGCTAAAACCTTTCTGTGGAAAAAAAATCAAATGAGAAAGAACTATTAAATGAACTTATAAGTGCAGAATCATATACCACAACCTTTCAGATGTAATTCAATGCTGATAGGGGCATCCCCCGCAGAGGAAGTATTTCCTGGAATTCCGGTTTGCAAATATGGTTATCGCCAAATCGCGATAGACATCAGAGGCTTTCAATGGTGCCTGCAGTATACAGGACGCCTCACTGTTTTGTGGCCTATCAAGTCCAACCCGGAATAGCTAGAGGCCACTAGATGTAGCGTTGCTACATTTCGCCCGCATTTATCACATCATCGACAAGTTAGCAACTTTAAAAGATCGAAGAAAACCTACATCTTATGCTTCAAAAGTAGATAGGTTTGTTATACCTGTACTTACTTTTTTAATATAAAATAACCAGTTTGCTGCTGACTATTATTTATTCTTCTGCTTCACCTATTATTAAGTCCACGAGTCGCCACTGATATATTTCTGGAATGCAAATGAATCACAATACAGCATTTTCATTTGCACAGTTAAAATATACAAATATACCATTTATAACTAATCTGTAAATGCAGATTTATGGCTGCATTAGCAGTCCACTTTAACAATCGATCAAGAAAATACCGGTTAGCAGATAACATGATACGAATTTTAAACATTGTTAACATTCTTCTTTTCTTTTAATTACAGGCGTGCCGTTACTCAGGAGCCAGCGTAACAGGAATCGATTTATCTGAAAGGTAGGCTGCATTATTTTAACAGTATTTTCATAAGAAATTTCCGGAAAACATGCCATCGCGTTCTTTTACACTGCTGCGAAACTAATTCCGTTATTATCGAGGAGCCGAGCGATATTCGTCGAAGAAACATCTTAAAACATCGGTAATCGATTACATTGTAATCTAAGAAGGCTGTTTATTTTTATGAGTGCGAGATAACTTTGAAGTAGCACTTAAAACTAAGAAGTGACTAAATTTCAATCAGCAATCCATTTCTTATAACAGGCGATTATTTAAAGTCGCTGAATTGACACGTAACATAATGTTCAGACGTGGATGCTGTTCCGAACACATTAATAAACTTGGGACGTGGAATTAGTTGCAACAATAGCTAGCTAAAGTTATAAATGGAATTCCTGTTTAGGCTTAACTTATTCGCACTTCAGTTTGCCATTTAATTTTTGTTTCGTGTTCGCAGCATATTCTCGTGGTTGTATATTTCGTATCTACTATGACAAAATAATAAAGATACATAGTATTATTCCAAAAATGTATCTATTCGAATAATGGCAGATTTGAAGCTAATGTTTTTTCGGTCGGTGGAACCTATTTAAGTACGGAATCATATATTAGTCATGAGCATTTTACATTTATTTTAGTTAAATTATTAAATTTTTTAAATTTCGTAAAATTAGTTTTAAGTTTTAACCACGATACATGAAATTTTTTGAAAATCGGAAAAAATCGGAAAGAATCATAAAATAGTTATTTATGCAACAAGTACAAAAAGTAAGTGTACGTGTGTCCTACTCGGCCTACGGCCTCGTTGGACAATTTCACGTCGTGTGTAATAAGCACTTTTTGTACGAGTTGCATACAATATTTTTGCTACGTTCATGCAAAAACCAAAAAATGTTTTATTTAGATGACATTAAGTGTAGGAAAATATGACATCGATTTGAACCTTTATGTTTGTCATGATGACAAAACGCTGTAGAATGACAGTTGAATGCAATAAACATTTTATTGCACTAGTGCAATAAAGAACCACTTTTTCCACTAAATATAGTCCAATAAAGTTTTGTTTTTTGCATGAACGTAGAAAAAATAATAAACTTAACCAGTTGGAAGTTTACATTTGGGAGAAAAGAATTTAATTATGAACAAAGGTACATGATGCTCTATTTGGAATAAAACAGTTTTAAATAAGTTGATGGCGCATTTCTCTACACAAATTGAGGTTTCTGAAATATTCTAATGAGCTGTCATAGACAGGCTGATGTTTTGATGTTTTTATACGAGTATTTTCTTCTTTCAGTAGATCTAATTTCTCAATTATTATTATACTGGGAATATTATTTTAACTTTATACGTACATTATACTTTATTAAATGAACGTGTGAGAACTTGATACATTCATTCCTGTAACATGTCATTGTGTTTTGCAGTTAATGTTGTTATACAGTTTTTGCAAACAGGTTGCCTTCCTCTTTGTAATAGTATCTATCTTTGGTTAGTAAAGTCATATATACCCTGTATGTAACCTTGTTAAAACTACACTTTCAAGTTTTGTGAAATTATTTGATATTTTTCAATTATTTAGAAACTTCATTATTTTTTTCATTCACGTTAAATACTGTTTTAATGTTTCTATCGTAACATTTGATTGGGTTGGATTAAAATGTTATTGTGATCCTGCAGCAAGAAGTTAATTGCTCTGCCTGTTCATTTCCAACATGTCTTATATGTCCTGTGTATGAGGGGCAAACTATTATCTTCTCTATTTATTCTAAATGCAGGTCATTAATTAAATGTGCTAATATGATGATATGATGATGAAATAAACAAGTCAGAACATATGGCATAGATTTGCTCACTGGAAATTTCATAGTAATATAAAATTTGTCATATGACTTATGAAATTGAAACTGTTGGTTCAAAGGTCCAGAAATAGATTAGTCTGGCATCAGAAAACGCTGCTCAATCTTAACTTGTTTTTAATAACACTAAGCGTACCAGACAGATCGATTTATCTTTTATATTTCGGAAATCAGGTTACGCCTGGTCTATTTTTTAGATACGACACGTTTTTTCTGATATTGTGTTTACTAGTGAATTGTTCATTCTACAGGAGGAAAACATTGTCAGTATATTCAAGTATAGGCCCAAAAACTAATTGCATCAGGCTTTGCTATAATATTACTCAAAATAAATTAATGTTTTTAGAATCATAAATTTACAATTTATCTTCATATTTTGCAGCAAATTTTGACAGAACCGGTAGGGGGTGCTATTTTTTATACAATATTATTTCCGCTTTCGAAAAAGGTTCAAGAGTATTACAAATATTATTTCCAAATCTTTAAAACAAGATTATCTATGAGGTCAAATAACTTTTGTGAGTTGTAAGTTTTTGTTTTGTTGTTTTTTATTAAGTAATTCTTCTATGAAGATACTGTACTGCACCAATTTTTCATTATTTTTGAATAATTGATTTATGTTTCACGTTCAATAAATGGAGAATCCTAGAGAACTTAAGAATAGTTTCAGAAAAAAATATAATTTTTGTGAAAGATAAATGTTCTAACATTTATATAATTTTCTATTAATGTAAGAATTATTTAGAAAACAGAAAGAAATAGATCATCATCTGAAACCACATCCAACAACATTATACAGTTGCCTTTTATATTAATTCGATTAATGTAAATCACGTTCCAACTTGTTTTTCTAACCAGTTTAAAACTATATCTAAATGTGAAACATCTGTCTTAGAAAAATAAAGAGGTTAATCATATACATTTGTCAAGCGGAAGAAAAGTGGATGTCATCGATACAAATGATTTGTAAGATTGCTTCAATGATCTTACACAGTACATCGAATTACAAAATATGAATATTTTTAATGCAATAAATTAACTCCCATATAAAAATGTGTATACCCTGTATACCGGAGAGTAATGGGACCCAGCTTAAACACTTCCTGTGATTATATAAAACCGACTTAAATAAACTTAGCTTAGTCCAAAAGTTCTTCGTTTATGCTACAATTCTTCAAAGAAAAAAAATTGTTTTCTTGTTATGAACATAATTAAGAAACGAAACATCCAATCATGTTGAAATTTGGTACAGTTATGTTTTAGATAAATAGAAGCATCGCGAAGGAGTAAGTAGTGCCGTATTTCGTAGAGGGCGCTCTTGGCAGTTTTCTTGAAATTTATTTTTATCGTATCTTTTTTGTTGGTCCTATTCTGATACGCTTAATTGAAAATTAAATTAATTAGAAATTAATTTTGCGTAAAAAAGCTATACCTGTTCCATGTTGCATCGGTAATGTAGTGTAGTGTATAGTGTAGTTAATTTCAATGTATTCCCAACAAACAATTAAAGTTAAAATTGCGTTAACTTGACCTCTAAATTGGTCAAAAACTTTTCATGACCAATTCCGTATAAGGAAAGTTTACTTATATTCGTTGGCCTTTTTCCTTATGTGGGGAAAAAAACTAAAGTAATATGGAAGTTAATAATTGGTCGGCAAGAATTTTATTCCAATAAGATAATTGGACGGACCAATTTTATGTTAAGATTTCAAAATATAAAAGACATTATTACCAAAATATACCCTAATGATTTCCTTTATATGACATACTTTTGCTAGAGAGAAACAACATTATATGTTTGATTTTATACATTGTAATAGCGAACAGGGATAGGAAGAAAAAGAAAGACTAGTCAGGCTACTAAACTACAAGTACAGTAGGAGTTAATATATTTATAGATATTTAGATTTTAATATAATAAAGTATGTATTTTTAGTTTCCATTCATCAAATTGTACAACCCAGGAAATTTTTTCGTATAATGTCATGACCAAACTTTCATAAAAATAACGCGCCTTATAAATATACATTTTTACTATTGCTTTTTAATAATATTTCTATACTGAAAAATAACCTAAAATAAAAACTGAATGTATGTGTTTAATAATCTTTCGTCATAAATGTATTAACTAATATTATCTGTATTAACATAATTTTAATGAGTAATCAATTAGAAATAATCAGCAAAACATTTAGGGTTTATTACAACATGGCCGCTCAAATAAAATCAACTTTGAAGTCAATTTGTCTGTAAGTTTTAACCTATAGGGCAGATTGCCTATGCCAATGTTGACGTCACTGGAAAATATTAACTTTGTGGTTGAAATTTCCTCCAAATGAAGATATTTTATGGTAATTTATTACCAATTAAATTATTACTAGGTACCTACATATAAAATTCTGCTCTTGGATTTATTTGTGATTGAAAATTCAAATTAAAGCCAATAATATTATGTATGCGTAATAACAAAAACAAAATAAATATTTTCGAACGGAATTCAATTCACGTGCACTACTGAATTCATCTGACATGATAACAGTCATAAGAATATTTATATATGAAGTGTTTATCGATATATTATCATTAGATTGATTAACATAATATGCAGTGTTGGCTTAAATTCGTTTTTTACAACTCTATAATATTGTGTAGGGCTTGGTTTTCACTGCAAATCGCTAAAACACAAAACAATTTCTACGCGCTATTACATAAAGATCTGTCGGAATACATATAACAAGAAGCTTGTTTCCTAAAAAAAAACCTTTATAAGACATACTTACGTCGAAGTATTATTAACAAGTATATTTGTACCATAATATAGAACAATATTTATATTAGGTTAATTGAAATGGTTAAATATTCTTTAGAAATTATCAGCAAAGTTGAAAATAGGTTGATATTGTAATTAAAATAGAACTTAACCAATTGAAGGATTTAATAGGGCAAAATAACTAATTATTACCTTATTTTTAACTACTAGCTGAAGACAAAATAAGTTTTACAATTTCGTAATAAATATGTAAATATTTACCTATTGTAATAATTTAAAAAAGCCTTGCATATTGAAGACAGATTTCAAGGCGAAATTAAGTAAATTATAACTTCGTCTTACACGTTATTGGAATGTTGGCATTTGAAAACATAGAATAGGTAAACATTATGTAATTTCGAACTGTATAAATTGACATATATTTCATTTTACTTAGAAGTCATTATATTACTCTTAATTAACAAATTTTTGACTAAAATTTTGGTATTATAAGATTTTGTAGCATTGCAGACTATTTTTATGGAGGAAAGTAGTAAATCTTGATCAATTTAGGATTATTTTTCTTGTGTAGTAGTCTATTAGGCTTAAATGTTAGTTGGGTTATTATTATTTGTATTTTGTCAAATTTTTAAACTATGTCTCGACATAATCTGTTTTCTAACTCAGAAATGGCAGATATCTAAAACATATCTACCGAAATTCAATATGAATGGACGTTTCCTTTCATAATTATGCCCATAACAAGAAAACATTTTTTAAGCCCTGTAACTTCTAGACGAGGCACTTTTGTACTAAGCTAAGTTTGTCTAAATCGGTTCTATTTGATCACCGGAAGCTATGTTTAAGCTGGGTCCCATTACTTTCCGGAAACCCTGTATAATAGTAACGTTTTTGTCACTTTGACAGCGATAAAGAAGTATGTAGCGTTTTATCACTTATAATAATTGCACAAGATGTTTGTATTTTACCAGGTAAATTTGGGATGTTTAATGTTAAACTGTTACCTAGTAGTTGGACGAGAAAAACGGTCAACTATTAAAAAGTTGATAAGTTGACAGTTTGTCGAAACAGTTTAGAATTTAAACAAACCAAATTTTTCCGGTATCGATACATCGAGTGTAATTCGGCAGGACAATTTAATGAATAATAAATTTAAAAACATCAATGCAAACTTTATTTATGAAACATTCAAAATAAATACATTTTTATTTGAGCTTTCAATTAATAAACACGCAGTGATTGAAATTCATACGACAAATTCTACTAATTTCGCTACGAGTGCTACAGCTAATCGTTTCTGTAGTAGTTGTTGAAATTTGATCTTTTTTCAAACGAATCAATTAAATAATGCTCGAAGGATACTCTTTGTCAACTTGCATGTATGGTTTTATTGATGATGAATTGGTGTATCCTGTTATTTTTATTAGAGCTTGTTCTTCGATTCCGCTTTTACTTAATTCGTTAACCGCTGCTGCTAAATTTGAGTGATTTGTAATTTTGACACGTTTGACATCTATATTAATGCGTTATGCTGAGCATTTAGTCCATTTGGAAATTTCATAATTCCAATCGGCACATTTTTATACCAATCTTTAGAATTTCTGTTCTTCCAAAAGGGATTTGGTGTCAGAAATACTTTTTTTAATATTATAGAAAAAAGTATCTCGTTTTCCCACCAACTTTAATAAGCGTACTGGGCAAATATCTTCCTATATAATATTAAGAGTAATCCATTTGCTGTCACACCATTTATTGTCACCGCTTTGTTTTGTTTTCGAAAATAGAGGTTTATAATCGATACGTCCAGTTTATTTTTCATTATTTTCAATTTCAGATACGCAATAAGTGGTTTTGCGCGCCAAGCTAATCCAAACGCCAAAATATATAATTTCTTTTGAAGTCCTTCCGCTACATTTTCGTCATATAATCTGGCCATTGCAAATATTTCACATTTATTAAGAGCTGATGCATTGGATTTTCTCTTTTCGGGTTGTGCTTGTAAGATTGTAGCATTACGTGCAGCTCGTGATGAAAAAAACTGTACGTCGGTGAAAGGATTAAATACAATATTGAATTCTCTATAATATTCACTTTGTGGCATTTTAGCGGTGGTGTTTCAAATTGTTTTAGCTACCGTTTCTTTCTAGTCTTTTCCGTCACATTTTCGCATATTAAAAGCCCAATCTTGCAATATTAGATTAAAATTTTCAATGGAAGTATCTGGCTCAAATTTATATTTTTTCGCATCGCAAAAAGTACAAAATTGTCGCCAGATTGATGATTGAATCGCAACTATACTAGCAGGCACACTGGTAATAACAATTTGACTAATTTCGTTGTTCGTAGACTCACCGAATCGACTCATTCTTATACAGGTTTCGATTGACTGCTTTAGAGCACTCTGAGAGTAGTTCTGTCCTTTTTTATTATTTACAATGGAAAAGGATATTTGTACTCTGAGAGAATGCCAGAGCAGTCATTCGAAACCAGCATTAGTGTTACTAATTCAATAAGTTGATAAGTTTATTTTGGTAACGGACACAGCGATAATTGATTAAAAAATGAATAAGTGAAAAAACCACTAGTGCATTTGTCGTTGCAAAAGTTGTAGGTAACTTTTATCGCTGTCAAAGTGGAATTTTTTATATATAAATTAAATTACTGTGACCAATAGAAACCCCTATTCCTCTAAACTATACTAAGCAGTAATAGTATAGGATCCCACTATAAAACGATCTTCACCGAGCTGGTTAATGGATGAAAAGTATTTTGTATCCAATTAAATATGTCAATAAATACATTGCAAATGGGTTGTCTAAAAAATTTCATTACAGAATGTGATTAATTAACAATTAAAAATTATTTTTTCTTTAAACATTTCACTGGTTTGGTTAATAGACAAATTCCATACCAATCGAAAGTATGAAGCCCATAGAATATGCAAATGTTAGGTTGACTATTTTTTTACCGTCGCAACTCTTAGGTAGGCAGGTATAAACAGGTAAATCGATACTAGTTACTTGCACTGGTGTGGTTAATAAATTAAAGTTAAATTAAAATAAAGATTATTTCATTACCAACACGGTGGTATAGGGTTGTCTGCGAAAAATCAGTCCTGAATTCCGGTTGTCGAGTTTTAAAAAGTGAAATATTCCCCAGCAAACCATTCCATGCGATAGAAAAGTACACAGCATTTCAACTGTGTGTAGTTCGTCCAGACCGAAAACGAAGACGATTCGTTTATCCGTTTCTACAAAAAATCGAATAAAGTTCGGGGGCGGCGGTAAATATTATTATTAATCTGCCCCTAGGAACCCCTAACGCCTTTGAATGACAATAAAACAACATTTTCGACCCTACTAATGATATGTCGAGATCGAAAACCCGTAAAAAATAAAATTTTCTAATAATCCATTTGCCGCCTCGAACTACGTTTAATTTTTTTTTAATGAAACGATACATATAATCATAAAATTTTATTAGACTTTTCGTTAGGTAAGGTGGAGAATAAGCCACAAAACAATTTCAATGATTTTAGACAAATTTCGTGTTTTCAAGGGCCGCAGGAACGTCATAATATCATTTCAAGTCACTACCAGGAAATAATAGTCTATACCGAAAATGAAGACAATCCGTTTATCCGTTTCTCCAAAAAATCTAATAAAGTCCGGGGGCGGTGGTATTTTGCCGCCCAACCCGTAAACCGTTGTTTGTACAAAAAATTCTATAGAAGCATTTTTTCATATTTTAATAAAAAGCATTCGAATATGTATTCGAAATGAAACAGAAAAGGTCGATTTCTCGAACTCGTGACTTCGAAATTCCACCCCTCAATTATGAATTCGGGAAACTTCCGATCCCGTCCCACAGCCGCCGTTTACCTAGCCTCATGTTCGTCGTTAGGAGTAAAAAAAAAATCCGCACGACCACAAATCGAATTCAATCGACCTCAAATTTGATGTACGTATACCTCGCGATAAGGCGGGGGCGCATCCGGTAATGTACCGAAAAAAATTGAAAAAACGGGATACCGCCCCCGGAGCCGCCCCCTAACAGATCGAATAGAAATTTTAAAGACACGTACTCTTTGAGAAGCGAAAAAATTAGTCCGTCTTCGCGTTAGGGGTTCCTAGGTGCAGATTAATAATAATACCGCCGCCCCCTGACTTTATTCGATTTTTTGGAGAAACGGATAAACGGATCGTCTTCATTTTCGGTATGGACAAGCTGCACACAGCTGCAATGCTGTGTACTCTTCTATCGCATGGAATGGTTCGCTGGGGAATATTTCACTTTTTAAAACTCGACAACCGGAATTCAGGACTGATTTTTCGCAGACAACCCTATACCACCGTGTTGGAAATGAAATAATCTTTATTTTAATTTAACTTTAATTTATTATACCTGCCTACCCAAGAGTTGTGACGGGTAAAAAATAGTCAACCTAACTTTTGCATATTCTATGGGCTTTATACTTTCGATTGGTATGGAAATTGTCTATTAACCAAACCAGTGAAATGTTTAAAAAAATAATAATTTTTAATTGTTAATTAATCATATTATGGACTGATTTTTTTTAGACAACCCATTTGCAATATATTTATTGACATATTTAATTATATATAAAATACTTTTGCTTCTTCAGGTGTCCTCCTTTAAGTTGAGTCAAATATATCTAACTATAAAAATTATTATACTAATAAATTAAAATTATTTGAAATTAAATATCGACAATGTCAAAAGTGATTAACCTGTAAAAAATGTTACAAAAGCTAATAATAAAGAACATATGGGTAGATATTGTGGGTGTAATTCAACGCTGGTTGGGACTTTAGTCCACAGAGTAGTTAGTTTCACACAATATTGTTAATACCTAAAAATATGTTTTTACCTCAAAATTTTGGCAATCAGTAATTTTACCCGAAAAACTGACATTTGACAACATTATTCATGTCAGTTTTACTCGTAAAATTACTGATTGGCTAAATTATTTTGTTACAAAGACAAATTTATTCGGATAAATAGAGAAGATCTTGTGATTTTATTGTTGATAGACAATCGAAAATTATGTCGACAATATAAACAATTGCGTAACGTAATTCGTCTGAATTTTTGCCGCAAATATAGATATACTGTTAGGCAAAGCAGGAAATAACATTTATTATTGGAACACCAAGGCGGAGGAAGTCATTAAATTTGCAGGCCTATAATTTAAGGAAATTTTACCTCACTAATACAAAATTAATAATAATTTAACACGTGTTGATTGCGATTTGTAGAACAACATTTAATTATGCGAACATTCACCCGATGCCAGACAAGAGATTCGATTGCAAATAAGTATATTTAATTACAAATTTACTTCATCGCTGTAATACTCCACTCAGATATCTACGTTTCTAAATTTGAATGGAAGAAAATGTAACCTATTTCATAAAATGAATACAAAATTTACATTTTAATTATAAATAACTTAACAAATGAGAAGAAATATATGCACATGTTAATAGAATATTCTGCTTCTGAATTGTTGTCTTATGCTAACTAAAGTTGTTATGAGCACAATTCGTTATTCCTATTTATTTTTATTTCGAAGTGTTAATCCAATTCATATTGAAAAAAAATGTATACCAAACTTTAATCACAAACCCTCTTTGATAACATTCTTTAATAAATTAAGTTTTATTATGTTCGTTATATAACAAAATATTCGATAATTCCTAATGGATGAAAATGTCGCTACATTTATTATTTATATCTTACCATTCTTGACAACAAGAAGGCAACCTTCATCATTGTAGATACATTCCAGGCTTTCACAATAAACAATATTGAGAGTTAGCTGAACACGGAAAAAATTATTTTACGAGGTGATTCTAAAAATAGTAGCATAAATTTAGCTTCATTTTCCCAAAATATGATGAAAATTCTATACGGGGTGATTCAGAACTTATCTAAAAAAATTGTTTGAATGCACAGGGGACTCTTACAAACACAATTTTGTAAAAATAAAACCATAAAGGACAGTTGAAAAATGATTTAAAAATACACTTTCGCACGGCACTGGAAAGTGGTCCACTGTAAAACCTGATAAATTACATTTTACAACACCTATTTTTTATATCAAATTCAACTGCTTTTGCCGCTATTATTATTGACTAATAGAAATAATTTGTGGTTTTAATTAGTAAATCAGTTTGACTTACATAATGTTACAACAACATTTTGGGCCCCTCTCACTCAGTTTCTACAATTCTTTTTAAATATCCCCACAAACAAGTCAAAATGATTTAGTCAGGAGATAGTGACCAGTACCGACCGGTACATGGTACTGGTCCTCCTCGTACAATCCCTTGGTATTAATGCTTGGTCACCCTGTACATAGTATGAATATAATTTAGCCTCGTGTATGATACGCCATACTGCTGCAATACGCTGTGAACGCTTTGGACCTCCATCTCTTCCATGATTCGGTTGCAAACTTCCTGTGACACGCCTGCGTTTTCACTGCACTTGCACTCACTGCACACCGTTGTAAAAGTAGCTGTATTTGGCACATGTTTACCAGGAAAACGATACATATCAACTACTATACACGTACGCAATTTTTGATATTTGAAAAACTAATGTAAATACGTGCATCACAAAAAAGTTATTTTTTTCTCTGAACTATATGAGCACAATATGTCTAGGAGTGTGTAAAAGGGTGATAGTACTTCAAAATTGCTCAAACTTTTTTGTGAATTTTTTTGCAGCAAAAATGAAAACTTTAGATTTTTAAATAAAAAAGATGACACTCACCAGTTTAAAACATATCGAAACATTTGAAAAATGATTCATTATTCGCAAAAAACTGCCTATCGTTTTAAGGGCGCCGTTGCCTTGAAGTAGGAAAGTAGTCTACAATACAGTAAGATTTTAAACCCTTGACATATGCTGTTATCTAGCTAAACTATTTATGGCTCAAAAAATATCGATAACTGTATATTACGTGATCTCGCTATCTTTAAATTTGGCTATAATCAAAACAACGTGCAAATAGATATAGATAATTTGTTTACCTTTCTCTTCTACAAAACAGTTAACAGTTAACATTTTCTTTGACTCCAGCAAAATACATATAAAAGACGAACTTATAAAAGGATTGTGTTCATTTTTCTATTTTTTGCTTTGAGAACAATTTTAATTGTTGAAGATTATGTAAAAATTTCATAAAAAGAGACTCTTTCAATAAATATTTTAAGTATAAAATCACTACATTTTGGCAATATAAATACTAACACTACCAAAGTTGAACTTTCTAGTATCCAATAATGTATAATTCTTTTTAACAACTAGGTATAATAGTTTCAAATCTCTAACTAGTTTGGGCCACAATTTTTTTGGTAGCAACGATCTAGATATTAATAAATGCTTTTCTTTCATTTAAAAGGCAACTATGTTTCAAGTGCGATAGACTTGATATGCGCCATATTTTTCCAATACTGTACTGAAGTTCGGATATTTTTGAACCCGCTTTATTTTGATATGATCTTCTCAAATATTTTCATGAAATAATGTTACGGGTATTAGTGATATCGGTCAATATTTAGCTGCATTGCCCATTTTACGATGTGATTTGAACATTTAAAGTATGTTTTCTAGAAAAGCGTTAGTACCTACGCTGAATTTTTAAAAGAATTTCAAAACAGAAATTTGTTATTTTGTACTTAGTTACAATTTGGGTGATAACTAAAATGTGAATTGAAAGTTCTTTTACTTCTTAAACATTTTACTAAAGAAAATGCAAAGCTATTTCGTACAAAGTAAATAAATAATTTTTCGAAAATGTGCGTTTAATTTTAATATAAAAGGCTGTGAAGCAGTATTTAAGAAAGTATTATAGCAAAAGTTCTTAGAGAAAAATAACAATCCAAGTTTTATTTGTGATATTGCGTTCGTGCTAGGAAATGATTAGAGCCACGAATCAATTTGTTGTAGGAAACTAATACTGAAAAATCCACGTAATGAAATTTCTTTTCGCAGTACGCTATTCCAACGCCCATAAATTATTACCTTAACGTCGAGTTATTGAGGTTTATTTGCCAGTTGGGGAATTTACTCGCCATGTAGGGGTAGCATCATTTATTTGCGATATGTTGAAACATTTTCTGAGGAAAATTTTCTATTAAAAACAACCATAAAATAAAATACTAATATAAAATGGATACACTTTGATATTATAAGTAAAATATTACTTACTGAAAAGTAAGTATAACAGATATCTACGTACATAATAAATAAATAGGAAAAACAAATAACATCCTGCTAATTTTTCAATTAGAGCTATAGATCTGGACAACGTAGGTTTATATGCACTGCTGTTTATTTTCATTGGCCTCCTCAAAGTTACTAATCCAGAGCAGTTACCATATCTCCGATATATTAAATTAGTTTGTGTGTTGTTAAAAATTTTCGAATTGAAATAAATTAATTAAATTATATGAAACCAACGGTACATTATATTCTTAGATTGTTCTAATGCTTTTGATAGAAATATTCATTACGAACTGATACTGGTATTGATACCTTTTTATAAAATATTCTCGTGCTCCGTATAACTTTAATCAACTGTGTAGTACCACAGGAATCCATTCTTGGGCCATTGCAATTTATTTTATATACATCTGAATTTTCACATTTATATAGATGATACGCAACTATACTACTGATTTGATGAAAATAATTAGCAAATTGCAATTTTGCACAATTTTGTCTAAATGCGGTTAAATCTAATGTAATGCTATTTGGTAGAAAAGTTACTTGTAGAAGACACCATAAAGATATAGCTATTAACGGAAACGTGAAAATGGAATTAACAAATGCCAAAAATGTATGGTTCATTTATGTAAACACAGTTGGATGAGTTTTTGGTTCTGTCTCACCTACATTATGTAGGGACACGTGTGATTTTTACGAGGGAACATCATCAATTGTAGCTAGTTCCGTATGAATGGTAATTTATGGCTTAAAACAGTATTTCCGGTCATATTAACTTAGAGTTGGGTGAATATAGCGCGGGTTTGTTTGGCACTTTATTGCATATTCCACCTTTTAATAATTAACTTCATGCAACAAGTCAAACTACATAGAAATTAAGATTTACAACTACCTCAGGATAAAATAATTCTTTTTTCAAATTCCTTTACATATAAAAGATTGCGCACATTATGCCTACATGGACCTGCACGACTTTGCACACTTGTCCAGCACGGATCAGCACCTTTTTGTGCAGGCTATGTATGTGTGTAAAGTTTTGATATTTTTGAATAGTAGTTGAGTGTAGTTTGGAAGAACAAATGTTTGTTTTAACGATGTTGTATGAAGAGGAGAAGAACGAAGAAAATGAAAAAGTTTTTGGTTCACTCTATCAATACAAAGAGTACTGTATGGTGGATTGTATCGTTTATTTTCCGAAGTGGAGAGAGATCAACAAAATTTTTTTAGTATTTTCAAAAATCCAGAAAAAAAAAATGTTTGGGGTGCTTGGATTGTCCTAACCTACAACACAAAAACTCAAGATTTTGCAGAGTAGTGTCATCTGACGAAAGACTTGTAGCGCAGTTTGTTTAAGGTAAGTAAAAAGTAAAGTAAAACAGGGTGCTCGACAGTTCAGCTGCACATTATCCACTTAACTAGTCGAATATTTCTAACAGTTTGAAACCATTTTCTGATTTTTGTTTGAACAGAACTTACGTTGGACTAGTGCGGCCAATCATAGAAATTGCAGACCACCGACACGGCAGTGACGGTCCATGTAGGTGCTGGTTCATTAAATAGTATGAGAACCTTCATGATCCGGTATTACAGGTCCATACTGATCAGGTCCGTGCTGGCTTAATGTGCGTAATCTTAAATTTAGTTCGACTGCAAAACATTATGTATACCTATGTTACTTCCGAATGATTTGTTATAGTACTATGTTAATTATAAGTATTAAATGAGTAGCAGGATTCTACTCATAACATATTACTACTTCGCCTTTTGTAGCACAAATATTGTGCTATTATTATCATTGTCTCTGAAGTCTAATAATCTCATTTTTTTTGGTGACTTGAAACTACCCTCTAATATAAAACAAAAAATTAAAAAATTGAATTAAATTCTTAATGCTGCACTTTGGTACGTTGTGAAAATTTTGAGGATCTTGATGCGATCTATGATCTTCCACTGGTCAATAAAGCTTTAAGTTTTATGATTGGAAATTGAATTTAACAATGTAGTGTGGCCCTACATTGCTCTTTTACTATTAGGTTCATATTGACCATCTTCAATGTCATGTCTAATGGCCTGATCTAGGTTAGTTCTTCAAGTTTAGCAACGTAGATCAGATGTTATCTACAAAGATTAATAGATATGGTATTATGAATGTATACCTGCACCAAACGTGTCGATATACGATATTGATTGCTACAGATGATGAAATTAAACGGTTTCAAAAAACGTACACAAAATTTGTAGAACATCGATTTATATGGTAAGTACTTTATTTCTATTATTTAGTTATTATCAATCCCAGCGATGTTTTGGCATTTTTTTATTCACAAAATTGTTTGTTTAAAGGTAAATATTTTAATTGTTAATATAGTTGCGACCTTTACGCCTTTATGCTTCATAAAAATTATTTATTCTTATATTCTCAATAACTCTCTCCATTATTCTTTAATAAAATTATATCCAAATTTGATTTTTTAAAAATATCTTACACGCCCTGTACCTCAGAGGCTCCAGGACATACGTTTTTTAAGCAAACCACACTTAGTTTTCAATGCGCTATGAGTCCTAATGATATTGTCATGTAATTTTTAAACACCCTGTATAATATTCACGTTTAAACACGTGTTCTGTTGGGCAATAAATGCATTATTATAAAATTTTAAAATGTTGTTCATTACTAAACATGCTTTACCTACATTTCAGTATCAATTAATGAAATAAATATAATACAGTGTGCCTAAATAGCACGAACAGAGACAATATATGATACATAATGAATAATGTTTCTTCAGATTTTTCCTGTTAAGTGAGTAAAGTAAATTTTAAGTGTATATACGTATGTATGTACCTGCTATGAATCACAAAGAGCTGACTCCTTTATATGTGTTCTTGATATGTTATAAAAAATATACTCGAATGGTTTCTTTTCAAAGGAAACAGGGCATGTAGCTGTAGGCGTACTAAGACATGTTTACTTATCCTTGAGAAACTTCCCCCACCTCTTCCCTTGTTTCTTCCAATTTCACCACAAAATCATATTTCAAAAAACTGAATTACTATTCACAAAATTATATAAAACATTATTTTCGTCTAACTTTCTTAAGAAGCATTCTATTCATAAGAACTTTTTTTGTTTTGACCTTCTTATTTCAGTGCTATGAATATCATTCTGTCTGATACAGAGGTGAAAATCAAGTAGCAATTTTTTACGAAGCTCGGCATTCGCCAAAGAATTTGTAATCAATTACTTTCCTATCCGATGTGTAACATAACTCAGGGGAATAATTAATTTTTACGTTATATTAATCCCTCGAAATAGGAAGAAATAATGATTTCATTTCCTGGTCAGCGAGGTTATGAATTATTTCTTTGACCATCCGTTTTCATATATTCGCTCTGCTGTTTCTTTCTCTTATATTTTTACGATAGCCTTCCTCATGATTGATTGCCACTTCACGTTCAAATCATTGCTTCATATAAATTACAATTTTCTTATGAATAAGGTCGAATCATCACAAAAATGCGGGAAAATTTATAAATAAATCTCTCATAGCTTGCGCCATATATGTGATGGATACGGAAAGATGGAATAAATCGATTCAATATGTTTTTTATTGCAAAAATTTGTCACGTTTATGGTAAGCCGTTATGCAAAATCCGTCCAACTTGCAAATCTGTTTTATGCACTTTCTCGAAATATCCGAGGCAATGAAAGTATTTATTACTCACATTCAATATGCACAAATATCTACCTTAAATTTATAAAGGAAACATCTTGCGGAATAAGAATGACTAATAGTTATTTTTGTATCTAGTGCGCGAAATGCTACTTCGGTGATCGAGAATTGAATTTTTTAACGATGCGCAGCCGATTTATAAAATTAGTCGAGATCATCAAAGTAGTTTGCGCACGTGTTGCAAACATAATTTTTTCTACAAACATCAAAATATGTACCTATATCCCTTAAAATTACTCTAAAATAAGTTTAGTAATGTTTAGTTTAACACAAAAAGAAATATTGTGGAACTGGCTTAAAATGTTTTTCAAAATCAAGTAATCACTGTAACTATGGAAATAAAATGGCAATTGTTGACAACAATAATTGTTTGAAACTGACATTGTGCTAGTGTCAGTTTTCCAGTACAAGATATTTTTAACTGAAAAATAATGGAAATTTCGAGCGACAAAGGAATAAGCAGTACTCCATCTAATTTGATAGATGCAGCCAATTCAGTAATGTCAAATCTTTTACCGGGGAAATCGGGGCGGCAGTATGAAAATGCATATCAGCAACTTTAAGAATGTTGTGAAGCAAATAAAGCAAGAAAAATATCCGAAAATGTGCTGTTGGTATATTTTGCAGAAAAGTCTAAGAAGGTGAAGTATTCCACGTTATGGGCAGTATATTTATTCTATGTTGAAATCAACACTTAATGGTAAAGAAAACGCGATTTTATGACATTTACCAAGTTGGTTCCATATTTGAAAAAATTGTCAGTTGGAAATTATCCTAAAAAATGTAAGGTATTAACTCGAGAGGAAGTTAATCAATTCATAAGAGAGGCACTTGATGAAATCTATTTGATGGTTAAGGTACATTTGTAATGATTGTTTGTTTGTATGTTTTATGACGAACTTACAAGATAAGATTCCATTTTGATTGTTAACCCGATACAAAAAAGAATATACAACTAAGTTTTACAGTTTCAAATTTAGATTATATTGACATTTACCAAAAAATATGCTGCCCTTCGTCCAAGTTATGCTACCAGTCGTCGATTGATTCTTAAGTAAAAAATTAAAGATGTTTTAACCAAGTTGTCGAAATAAATTATATTGAAAAGATGCCTAGCTTAATAGAAAAATACTTAAAATTACCAAATTTTGATGCCTATACTGGTCATTGTTTTCGGAGAAACTCAGCTACACTTCTTGCTAATGCGGGGAGCGATATATGTAGTTTGAAATGACGCGGAGGATGGAAATCTTCGACCGTGGTCGAAGGATACATCGAAGATTCTATCAGTAATAAAATTCAAATATTAAATAAAATTTTGGATTGTGAAATTTTAAAATCAAGTGCTACCACCTCTACAGCAATTGCGTACACATCTAAAACGGATAGTCTTCCAACCCCCAAAACTGCAGTATCACCAGCTGTATGTGACTTAAATATTGGGTCGTGTACTGGCTGTACCATTAACGTTAACATTTTAAATCATAAATAAAATAAGATAGTGTAAAATTTTGTCATACTTTGAAAAAAGTGATATTATTATTGTTAAACATTTAGAAATAAATGATTTCTTGGATTTTTGCTTGACTGAGGATCACAAAGGCTAAAATACTAAAATCTAATATGGTTTACGTGTAGTCCGCGAAATATGTATTTCGCACACGGTGTCATGGTAACGTAAGGAAATAAAAAAAAAATGTCAATTTGCATATTATTATAAATGCGCGAACCTCTTCATTTTTTTGACATTTGTAGAAAAATTTATATTTTTATATTTGTACAGTGTGTTTACTGATTACTGCACTGTCACAAAACACATCGTTATTTCCAGTTATAATATCGCTAACGCTGAATTTATTTCTGTTTATTAATTTAAGCGACTTTTAGACTTGATAATTGAAAATAATTAAATTTTCCGCCGATCGACATTATAACCGCAGTTTTGGTGAGTGCTAGTGAGTGGTGAGTAAGGAACTAAAGTGTCACATTTACATAGGTATTAGAATCACTTGTACTGCCGCTAAATTAAAAGTTAGAATTTGTTCTTTAACGAACGTAACTTTATTTATTGTAAACATTTATAGGTAAATTAGAACAGCTTCGAATCCCTTGTCTTGTTTATTTTGAAACACTTACTTCGTCTGTGTAAGTTGAAGTGTTTTCACTAGTAGATGGTTTATGAACTATTCATCCTCCAAAGTGGTTAAATTATTTAAAAAATCGCTTACAGCACTTGATGTTCCTGCAGTAAGGAATTTTCTTTGCCAGAAACTGATTTACGAGTTATAGACTCCTCAATGTAACATTCAGCTACCGTTGAAGATTTGCCTCCACCATGCATTTTTAAAGTTGTGATATCAGCTCCTTAATTTATTAATAGTGTAGCTGAAGTTCTACGGAAATATTGTCTGGTATACTCGTGAACATCCTTCAACTTGATAAACACAGCCACTTATTTTGGCATTTGCCTCAATAAATGAATTCTTATTAATTGGTTATATACTTTACCATTTCTGTTAATATCTATTTGTGTACGTCTTGCGGTACTATATTTCTGATTTGTCTAATATTCGCTTATAATAAATAACCTTTTTTCTCTGTTTTTGTAGTTGGCAGAGTGATCAGCAATCTATTTCCCATATTTAATGGAAATGGCGTTTGTCCTAGACAACTTCATGGAAAATAAGCCTAAAAACGGTATTTAAAAATTTAGTCTGACCACTCCATTCTCACGTGCTTATCTAAATACAGCAGTGTGCGTTAGTTCATATCTGTGTATGATTTCCATTCTTTCAGACAACGCTGTACATACGTTTAGAAGAGTTAATTTGTTATTTGTGATATTATTAAGTATTAAATAGACATTGGTATTGAATAAAGCTGCAATATATTATTTACTCAAGCTGTGCTTGTGCTGATATAACCCGACAAAAATTGCATCCGAAACTATAAGTTGTGCTAGATAGTTAACTAGACATTAAGTCTACCCTTAACAGCGTTAAATGGATTTTTAAAGATTCCTGTGCACATAAAATTTTGTTGTCACCGTGTACCCCGTCACTGGGAGATTACACTTTCTGGCCACCTAACACCCTTACGGTAAGTCATTTAATCGAACAACCTAGTCCTAATCTTCTATTAGTAAATTTATTTTAGGCCAACAAACAACAACTACATTATGACCGAACACTTCTACATATATTTAGCTTAAAGGTTCTTCTTTACATCCTAACTTCAACTGCAAACAGTCCCCATATAGCCTCGCTAGTATTGCAGCAAGCCACTGGTTTTTAGATTGGTACCGTCGGTGTACCCAAGAACTCGCTGAAGTTGATTCCTGGATTCCGCCTCGCGTACCCACAACACACACCGGGTTCAGAACTCATTTATACCTGATCGAATCTACCACCCAATTGTATCGACATCTACCTTTCCAGGGGAAGAACATCGGGTGATATTACAGATGCTCCTCAGAGCAGCGAGCAACGACAGGCAACATATAACTATTTTCTGCTTGCATTATAAAATATTCTTTCTTATAGACTGAATACCTAGTCTATGGCTGCTACTTTGCATGGTTTGATTTCTTGTCAACACCACTCTAAAATATTTAATTTTATATTAGTTACTTTATCTTATACATCCAATTCTGCATAGTCTAATCATTTCTTAAGCTTAAACTTCTTTACATATACACAGTAGTTTGTTTACCTTATTTAGACATACCATTACCAATCAAAATAATTATTGTTAATTAGAGGTGCTTCTCGCCTGCAATAAAAATTAGCATTTTGTATAATATCTTATATTTAAGGTTTAAATTAATGATATATTTACTTAACTCTCTTTGAGAGCTTCTCTGTAAACCGAGGTATACATGAGGGAACCGCTAGATTTATAATATATATCCATTGCATTTTGCAATAACAATTTATAAATATTAATTTCGTCTCTGAATCAGAGGTACAACATAACTCTAATTTATAGGCAACTCTTTGTGAACCAACTGAATTCAGATATACACTCAGCGTCTCAACCGAACAATTCAAATTAGTTGAATACAAGTTTATACTATCCTAATTCTTTTATTTAACTCTTTGTCACTCACTCTCATCATTATATAGAATTGAAAACCCTGAGTGTAAAGGTGACAGTTTTTGTTGAGTTAATAATAACTCTATTTTTAAAACACCACGTATAAATTGATCCATAGGCTACGGTATTCAGAATGCATTTGCGATACTGGTCCTGTCAAAGGAGACAAAATCGGTTTGTCAACATTTGGCTGACATAAACATTTTTCAAAAGAAAAAATCTTCACGGATGAGCGATGTACCAATTTTGCAATTCAAAATCGTAGATATTGAAGTACGGACAATCCAAATTCTCGTATACATACTAGAAAGCAATGGAAAAAAATGAATATCTGGTGTGTGTAGATTCATACAAAAGTGGTATAATTGATTCCTATATTCTTTAAACGAAAATTAATTCAAAATACTTACTTGAAAATGTTGAAAAACTATTATCTGCATTATTAACGAAAATTCGATTATCTGAAAGTGTATAGATTTACTGATGGTTGCTCTTTCCATGAATTCTTATTGTTCCAAATCGTACTTTTTGGGATAAATAGATAGGATTGAAACTTTTATATGTGGGACATATGAAACAAAATGTTTATAAAAGAACTGATATTGGAAATAAAGCTGGTTTATTGTAGACAAAATTATAGTCTTGCAAATATTTTTTTGTCAAATTTTTTGCTAATAATTATATGCATTTATTATTCTTCAGTAAATAAATGGTAGTAAAATGGAATCGAAGCTGAATATGCCTTATTTGCCTTAAAATCAATCACAAGAGAAACTAGACATGTATGTCGTATGTGTAGTCGGTCAGTGGTCGCGCGGTTTAAGGCGTCAGTACTTGAATCGAGGTGACTAGATCGGTGTTGGTTCGAGCCCAGCTACCGGTAGACCGTATATAAGCTATATTCGTGGAGAGGTTTGGCGCTTTCTCTGTGGGTATGGTAGGGTGGAAGAATGTTGGCTTGGGTCAATGTGAGAGATTGATGCCGGTTGATATTTGACTACCTCCCTAATTAATGAGGTTTTCCAGGTTTCCCTCATTCCTGCACTGAATAGTGGTTAGGGCCTACCAACGTAAGTCGTTCCTGGGCGCAAATGCGGCCTGCTTAAGAATAATATGCCGCCCCCTCTCCCGCACAAGTCTCCGACTTCTGGATACTAATCCCTGTGATTAGAATGAGGGGTAGAGATATTATTATTATTATTATTATTATTATTATTATTATTATTATTATTATTATTATTATTATTATTATTATTATTATTATTATTATTATTATTATTATTATTATTATTATTATTATTATTATTATTATTATTATTATTATTATTATTATTATTATTATTATTATTATTATTATTATTATTATTATTATTATTATTATTATTATTATTATTATTATTATTATTATTATTATTATTATTATTATTATTATTATTATTATTATTATTATTATTATTATTATTATTATTATTATTATTATTATTATTATTATTATTATTATTATTATTATTATTATTATTATTATTATTATTATTATTATTATTATTATTATTATTATTATTATTATTATTATTATTATTATTATTATTATTATTATTATTATTATTATTATTATTATTATTATTATTATTATTATTATTATTATTATTATTATTATTATTATTATTATTATTATTATTATTATTATTATTATTATTATTATTATTATTATTATTATTATTATTATTATTATTATTATTATTATTATTATTATTATTATTATTATTATTATTATTATTATTATTATTATTATTATTATTATTATTATTATTATTATTATTATTATTATTATTATTATTATTATTATTATTATTATTATTATTATTATTATTATTATTATTATTATTATTATTATTATTATTATTATTATTATTATTATTATTATTATTATTATTATTATTATTATTATTATTATTATTATTATTATTATTATTATTATTATTATTATTATTATTATTATTATTATTATTATTATTATTATTATTATTATTATTATTATTATTATTATTATTATTATTATTATTATTATTATTATTATTATTATTATTATTATTATTATTATTATTATTATTATTATTATTATTATTATTATTATTATTATTATTATTATTATTATTATTATTATTATTATTATTATTATTATTATTATTATTATTATTATTATTATTATTATTATTATTATTATTATTATTATTATTATTATTATTATTATTATTATTATTATTATTATTATTATTATTATTATTATTATTATTATTATTATTATTATTATTATTATTATTATTATTATTATTATTATTATTATTATTATTATTATTATTATTATTATTATTATTATTATTATTATTATTATTATTATTATTATTATTATTATTATTATTATTATTATTATTATTATTATTATTATTATTATTATTATTATTATTATTATTATTATTATTATTATTATTATTATTATTATTATTATTATTATTATTATTATTATTATTATTATTATTATTATTATTATTATTATTATTATTATTATTATTATTATTATTATTATTATTATTATTATTATTATTATTATTATTATTATTATTATTATTATTATTATTATTATTATTATTATTATTATTATTATTATTATTATTATTATTATTATTATTATTAGATGTAAAAATCCCGCGAAATCGGGTATTAAATGTATAAAATGTGGGAAATTGTCACATAAGAGTTGTCTCAAGATGCTAAAAGATGTCAAGTTTCTTGGAGATGGTACTATGGTCTGTTGCGCTGACACCGATGATGAGCCTATATTGGTGCAGAGTAAGTCAAATTCTAATGATGTAAGTGGCAACGTTGCAGGGAGCGATGACAAGCTTAGGATCTCGTACTTGGAGGAAATCATACGTCAAAAGGATCTTGTGATCTCTAATCAATCTATTGCAATCAAGTCGCTTACTGAACAGATAGATCTACTCAAGCAGCTGAAGGACATGCATAATTGTAATGCCCAACCCCCAACTAAGGGGCTGTCTCTCTCAAGCAAGCAAGTGAAACAGAGCAAACATAATGGGTCAGAGCCGCCCAATAAACCCTCAATAAAAGCTGGGACATCTAAGCCTGTGATAAATGAGAAAATGCTATCAAATGCTATACATAATGCGCAGGCTCAGAATATTTGTAATAATGTTGTGAATTTGGTAAATGATAGAAATCAGCAACCATCTCACCCGAAACCTAAATCTAAATCCAGAAATTTACTGATTGGTTGTCAGGAAAATCCGGGCCAGTGTCCCTTTAAGGCTGCTCCAGCGGTACCAGTAGTCCGTTCATTTGAATACCATGTCACGAATCTTGATCCCAACACGGATATGGAGGAACTGCGTGGTTATTTGAGAAGTATTGCTTCAGATGTCGATGTGATTAAGCTGAACAGCAAAAATCCCACCAGGTATTCTTCTTTTAAAATAACGGTTCCTGAAAATCAGTCTCCCCTTGTTTTGGATGTTAATATATGGCCCACTGGTGTTATATTGAATCGGTTTTTTCGCGCCAGAGTCCTCCATACGTGAGACGTTAGCCTTGGAACGGATGGGTGATCTACCTCGAAGGTCCAGGGGGTGTTCAGGTTTTTTCCTACCAGAAGACAAGATCTTTCAAACTCGCAGTGTTAATTTGGAGAAACAGCTGACTTCTTCTACAAATTGTGTGCAAAATTTCACTCTTAGCGTGCTTGGAATTAATGTTCAAAGCCTAGTCACTAAAGTGGATGTTGATGTTCTATGTATTTCTGAACACTGGCTGGTTGGCGTAGATCTATTACAAGTTAATATATGCAACTATAATCTGATATCTAGCTTTTGTCGCAAGCTATCAAACAGTCATGGTGGCGTTGCCATCTACTCGCATTCAAATGTAAAACTGTCGGGAGTCAATGTTGACAATTTTTGCATACCATATCATGCTGAATTCTGCGCTGCTGAAATTGTTGGTAAGAATACAGTACTAATTTGTGTTTATAGATCATCTTCTGCTAGTGACATTATTATTTTTAAAGACCAATTTGAACAATTAGTTGATTACCTTGTTAGACATTTTAGATATTTAATTATTGCTGGTGATGTAAATATTAACCTTGATGCTGAGACACTTCATGCAAAAGATATTCGTAACTTTTTATCCTCATTCGCCATTACTCATTTAATTCATGAACCAACAAGATTCACTGCTACCACCAGATCAAATTTAGATAACATTATGACTAACATTGACTCCGGTAAGTTGCAGGCCGGCACAATTGACATGCATTTGGCCGATCATCTTGCAGTATTTTTGTATGTAAATATTGGGTCCAGGACAGATAACTCAGTTTGTTCACGCACTAGAATAGTCTCTGATAAAAATGTTCATAGTTTTATTAAAATGTTGGCTGAACTTCAGTGGAGTTATGACACTATCTGTAATTTACGTAGCAATGACTTTGCTGCATCTATTTTACATACATTATCAGCAATAGCTGAAAACTGTTTTCCTTTAAGATCTGTTTCGCGCAGTAATCGTGGCGTCAAGTGGTTCAATGACAGACTTAGAACAATGCGTTCAGAATTACGAATTAGTAAATCTGTCTTTGATCATGACATGTCTCAGGATAACTGGTCCACTTATCATTCACATCATGTAAAATATAGACAAGCCTTAAGGTCTGAAAAACGAAATGCGTACACTAATGAAATTAATTCATCGACCAATAAAGGTAAAACTATTTGGGGTATTGTTAATAGAGAAAGGAAGTCTAATCATGATCTGAATGTTGACAATTTCTTTACTCCTGATGAATTTAATTCACATTTTTCATCCATTAGTGGTACTATTTTAAATTTGATAGCTGATTCCAATATTAGTCCTTTTCATTTTCTTAATAGAGCACCTCGCCCCTCTTTCTCTTTCTTTATGGAGTCTATAGTTCAACAAGATGTTATTACAGCTATTGGTTTGTTAAATAATACTAAAACACTTGACTATTATTGTCTCAATAGTCGTGTTATTAAAGCTTGTTCTGAGTTAGTCGTTGAACCACTGACATTATTATATAATAAGTGTATACATGAGGGTTGCTGGCCTGACTCCCTGAAAATTAGTAAAATTCTACCTCTGTATAAGAAAGGTAATTATAATAATTTGGATAACTATAGACCTATTGCTACAATACCTATAATTAGCAAAATATTGGAAATTATACTTAAGGATAGGTTAGTTAAGTATTTTGAGAGTAAGCATGTTTTTTCTGATGCTCAGTTCGGGTTTAGAAAAGGTAAATCTACAGTTCAAGCTGTACTGACGCTGATTGAAAATATTGTAGAAGGCTTTGATGCGGGCATTAGTCATTTTGTTACAGCTTTTGACCTTGCAAAGGCTTTTGATTGCGTTAACACTACTATTTTGTTACAAAAATTGGAGTATTACGGCATCAGAGGGAAAATGCTTGATCTCTTACATTCTTATTTTAAAAATAGGCAGCAATTTGTGAGTATTGGTGGAGTGGATTCTGCTCTTTCATCTGTAGTAAATGGCGTTCCACAAGGTTCTGTCCTGGGACCAATACTGTTTCTTGTGTATATCAATGACCTTCCCTTTTCAGTAGAGGGTCATTCTTGTATTTTATTTGCTGACGATACTACGTTGTTTAGTAACAGTGACGCTTCACATGACAACAGACTGAAATCGGTTAAAAATTGGTTCTCATCGAATAAGTTAACGTTAAACGAATCAAAAACTCAGCACTTACATTTCACCTCTGATAAGCGGGTTCCAAAATTATCATTAAAAATGCTGGGTGTTGTTTTAGACACGAGCCTAAATTGGAAACCACATATTGATCATATTTGTTCAACGATATCTTCACAGATTTTTGCCCTGCGTTATTTAAAGAATTCGCTCTCTTGTGAGCTGTTGCGGACAGTATATTTTGCTATTATACATAGTCATTTGTCGTATGGAGTGTTACTGTGGGGTAACTCTGTCAACGCTGACAGGGTTTTTGTACTGCAAAAATCAGCTTTGCGTGTGATGGAGGGCTCCCAGCGTGATGCGCATTGCAAACCATTGTTTCAAAAGTACAATATATTGCCATTGCCCTGCATGTTTATTTTTGAAACGTTACTTCTAATTCATAAGCAACGTGCTAATCTTATTTCTCACTCAGATGTGCATTCCTATGATACACGGGGTGCTGGCAATATTGTGCAGCAGTTTTCGAGGGTTGGTATAACACGGAATAATAAATTAGATGTATCACTGTACAATGGCCTTGTGAACTATTTCAAGGATAAATATTTGGCAACTTTAAGCCTTAACTCCTTTTACAAGTTTGTTAAAACTTTTCTTTTAAAACATTGTTTTTACTCGGTAGACGAATATAAATTATTATTATTATTATTATTATTATTATTATTATTATTATTATATGTATACGATTTTTTCCTGTTTAACTAAAAATGTATGGACGAGTATTTCATCATGATGATTCTAACACTGCCATTCGAATCTGTTTAAAAATTGAAATTAACCTTTCGTTCTGAATTTAAATTATAGCTCTCAGCTAAATGTTTTCCACCGATTTAGCTTGCATGTTTAATATGCAAATACGTTATTCTATAATTAATATTAAACATTATGTTTGATATATTACAATGGGAAATATTACGAACAATTATATTTATTTTAATAAATATGCAAATAATTAATTCACGATTGTTTTGATGTGATGTAAATATATTTCCATTTCAAAAATTTGTTTTCTTGCAGAGGAAAACATCAACAAATTATATAGTAGTATAGAAGAGTTATCTCTTAAATTCAGTCATTAAATAAATTTCGAATTGAACCGCTCAGGGTGATTCACAACTTATCCAAAAAAATTGAGAATAGATGTATCATGAAAAATGAAGTCAATATTATATAAAAAAAATTATAAAATCTTTATAAAAAATTTTTCAACTTTTTCACCTCTGGACTACTGTAGCTCCGCATTGTGCATAGCGTGTTCTTTCTCCACCTAGCCCAAGCGATTCCGAATACCGAAATTCTGTTTTAGTATTAACGGTTTTGCGATAGTGTTTACTTTAGTTTTTCAATTATTGTGAAAAATAGCTTACGTGTATAGCAGCTCGGAGTTGATGGATATGTTTTAATTTATGGTAAAGTAAGACAAATGGTTTTAGCAGTTTCTCGTTTGTACACAAAACAATTTCCCGGCAGACAAGTGCCACATGTAGCTAGTTTCACCGCCGTAGCGCAGCGACCAATAACTTACAAACTCAAAACGGACAATAACCAGAAACATATGTGTTAATTCATAGAAATTGGGTAAGATGGGCTAAAATGTGTTTATATGTCGATGAACATTTTGAACAGTTGTTGTATCATCAGGTATGTCAACTTATTTTATTAATTAAAACCACAAAGGTTACCATCTGTTCTTACTTCGGAAGGACAGTCCTTACTGCAGCTTGTGTCCCTTTGCCCTATTTTCGAAACTCCCTATATGTCATTTTTAAATGACTGTAAATTTTGGAAAGCCACCCAGTAAAAAGCGATGACGACGCCAGTAGCCGCAAACCATTGCGATAAAAATTTGCGAAATTATCTGGATATTTATTTATAATTTACATTGCGAACTGCCCTACGAAGTATATATTATTCATTTCGCCGGTAGCAATGGAAACAACCAAAACAAATTACCAACCACATTCTGTTTATAATTGCAACATGTTTTTCTACTGTAATAAAACATCTGTAAATTAATAAAAGCGGCGTGCATGTCGCAAATTAACAGCAGCAAAAAATGCGCTTCGAAGGAAACTTTTCAGTTAAACAGAACATGGACATATGCATAGAAAAGAATACTAGGGAATTGGAAATACTTGATAATCAGTTTCATATAAAGCAATGCGATGCAGGAAGCATGTATGTATTGGGTTATCTTGGTGGATGCTTAATTGTATCAGTTCTCCAATGGAAATTCGTATTACATTGAATATATAGGGGTTTTATAATCTGAAACCCATTTCAGAGAGGTATAATGAAATAATTTGGAATTCATATTAAATTACTGCACTGCTATGAAGCCTTAATGTTCTACAAAGTAATGAGAATAGTAAGACCATTAGTCTTTTATGTGAACAGTTTCAGTTCGTCTTGATTTCAAATGATTTTAGCATGCATTTTGCTAAGTAAAGTGTAATCTTACTACAACGGCTGGAATTGCTTTATGTTGTTTTTTAATTTGCTATATTATATGTATATACAGTGCTTTCGAAAAGTAACGAATAAATTCATTATTTTTGAAATTGAGAAGTGTTCGAAAAAATCCTTTGGCGCGTCGATTTTGTTTTAAAAAAAGCACTTTTTGACATACAACCCACATTTGTGACGTCATCGACAATATTTTTAAATAGCAACCCCTAATTTTAACCATGCCATTTGAAAGAGCGTGCCAGGGTATTTTTTCCAAAAACTTCTCAATTTAAAAAATAATGAATTTATTCCTTTTTTTTCGAAAGCACTGTATTATCTCTTAGTATCTACATAACACTATCACAGTACTAATATGTCAAAATATGTACAACAAATAATGGAATATATTAGTATTTGGTTTGAGTCTTACTGCTTGTTACTTTGTTTCTATAGTCAAAAAATTCCATATTACATATATACAAATTTCTTCAAGCTCCATTCATAACTTCAGAAGATTGCTACTCGATATATTTTATTCACTTTTAATGAATAAAACAGTAAGTACAAAACAACTGAATTTAGAGACACAATGAATTACAATGCATAATGTTAAAACATGAGTCGGTAACTTTTTGTTATAAGAGGGCCAAATATTTTACGTAAGTATTAGTGCGGACCACATTTTGGTCATGCCACCTCAGCATACCCATAACATTTGTGTAGGTACAAATATTTGTTTTAAAAATAAAACGATAAAACGATTATTTATTTGTATGATATTTATTTTAGTTAATAAAATCAATGAGATTTTTGTGACTGCATTTGATCTGCGAGTTTTTTTATATTGGCTTGAAGTAGAAACGCGTAGTATTGCGTATAAATGTGAATCTGATAACCGACAACAGTGTTTGTTTTTTCGGTAATTCAAAATTGAAAAAAGTTTGCTCACAAATATATGTACTACCAAACATAGGAATTATTTGCTGAGTAAACCTTTTTAACTCTGTAATTTTCAGAAAGAAAATTCTCATAGAAATCTACCAAGTTAGCTTTTTTCTTTAAAAGCCATTTTAAGTGTGGTATCACTTTGCAAATCTATCACGTTGATTTGCAATTCGCTTGGTACATTATCGATATCCACTGCAAAGGGGTTTTTGAAAATCTCCATTTTACGAGAGATTTTTTTGAAATCAGCAAACTTGTTTTCAAACTCTCCTTTCCCCACAACATTCTCACTCCGTTGCGTACGATGCCGCCCGCCATGTGCGTGCGGTCCACACCAAGACGTTTAACAGGCCGCTGGTTACCGACCGCTGTGTTAAAACATAGTAGTTATTTATATACAGGGGGTTTGTATTGAATGCGCCATAGCCTTAAGTCATTACTCAAGAACCAGATAATGACAGATTCTAGACATTAAATTATATTGGTTTAGTCCAAATGTCAATATTAAAAATGATACAAGGTGTAGAAGCGAAAATATTTAAATTGATTGAATGAAACAAAAACGATAATACTTTAACATTTTTTTACAAGTTTATTTTATGAAAAAAGGTTCAGCAATTCAGCAAGCTATCAAATTCCATGACATATTTTTTGCGCATCAAATTTGGAGTAGTTTTAAAAAAAATACATATTTTTCTTTCTTCATAAAACTCTCATAACTCTATATCTTTATCTCTATATCTTTTTGAGACATAACTTTCTAGGAAATTTGAGATTACATTATTGCTTGACTTCTACAGAAAGTAAATCCGTCAGGGGGCAGCACACACATTTTTTAAATAAGTATCAAAAATGAGGCCACATATTCCTTAGGTGAAAATAAATCGATTTAACCTAACATACCTATATCTCAAGTCGCATAATAAAAAAGCTACAGGGTGTCAAAGTTAAAATCTTATTTTCGATATTTCTAAATAACTTCTTAAAAAATCTAAATATTTACATAAATTTAGTAAATCTCGGGATTTTGCGGGCGAGAAATTCAAATTACTTTCTAATTTTGACGTCACTAGTAGAGGGCGCCACTTGTGGCACACCATGTTTCTTTTATATGACTGAACTTTTTTGCTACTTAATGTATCCATCTTACTATTGAAGCCATCGATTCACCTACCTGTTACATCTGAAAAAGGTATACCTTGTTGAAGTCATCTATCTTAATATATCTATCTAACTATTGAAACAATCGATTCTCCTAACTGTATTATTTGAAAAAAGTAGGAGTAACTATTTTTGAAATAATCCTATTTGAAATGCTCAGTGCACCGAGTAAAAACTGTTTTGGTTTCAGGTAAAGTGCCTTTTTCTGCTGAAAATACAGCAAAATGTTATTTGAAAAAGTTGTTCGGTAAATTATGGAGACGTGCAAAATTTCAAGAAGATCGGCGAGGTTTGATGAAACCATTTTTTAACAAAGCACAAAGATTTTATCAAAGCAGGCCGATTTTTTAAAATTTTGCACGTCTCATAATTTACCTTTCTGAATAACTTTTTCAAGTAACATTTTGCTGTATTTTTAGTAGAAAAGGCACTTTACCTGAAGCGATAACAGTTTTCAATCGATGCACTGAATATTTCAAATAGGATTATTTCAAAAATTGTTACTCCTAATGACTTCAACAAGGTATACCTTTTTCAGATGTAACAGGTAGGAGAATCGATGGCTTCAATAGTAAGATGGATACATTAAGTAGCAAAAAAGTTCTGCCATTTAAAAGAAACATGATGTGCCATAAGTGGCGCCCTCTACTTGTGACATCAAAATTAGAAACAAATTTAACTTTCTCGCCCGCAAAACTCCCGATTTACAAATTTTATATTAAGATTTGGATTTATTAAGAAGTTATCTACAAATATCGAAAATAAAATTTTAACTTTGACACCTTGTAACTTTTTTATTATACAGCTTCAGGTATGTTAGGTTAAATCGATTTATTATCACCTAAAGAATCTTAGGTCTTATTTTTGCTACTTCATTTAAAACACTCTGTATACTTATCCTGCTAAGACCTTTGAAGTAATAAATTCACCGCGTCTAGTAAATAATTGTCTGTCTTGCATTAGGATTTTGATATAACGTAGGTTTAGTTTTGTTTATTGTTCAATGAAAATTCAATAAGACAATTTTCCCTAAATCAATATTAGGTACTATTGTCTATTTCTTTAATTCTAGTTTTAAGTTTTTTTGAAGCTTGATAAATATGCTAGGGCCGACCCTGCTGTGTACCTAGTTGAAATACTTCTTTTAAGGTCGCCGCATTTCTTGCCGTAAAATGACCAAATTTATGATGTTGTTTAGGTACTGAAATCTCGAAAATAAAACACGTAGAGCAAAAGTAATATCAAAAATAAAATTATTGATGTTTCGTTTATACACTTTTACTATTTAAACTCTCCCAAATAATATAATCTTGTAAAATACATTTATATGACACACATTATTTCGCTATTCTAATCCCACATTTTAATAATTATTTTCGCATACTTATAAACAAAAGTAACCAATCTTATATGCAGAACTATGTAAGTTTATGTAATAACAATGTTTACATCTATAGTTGAATTTAAAAAAACCCGTATTCTGAAAGATTTCAGTACCTAAAAGTTTCTTGGATAGATCGCTTTCTGATGTTTTATATTGATTTTACTTCGGTACCTTTGAATATTCGCAGGTGGCATGAGATAACATTCTTATTATTTACTAAACTTCAAGAATACGGCGCCCTTAAGCGATGGCAATAATTTTCATCTTACAGAAATAGTTTCGCAACAACTAGTTCCACCTTCCAATGTTGCAGTACGGTAAAATTAGCTTTTAAAGGGACAATCCAAGTACAGCAATAGTACGCAGTAATACATTTTAAGTAATTGGAAATTCTTGTAAGACGATGCTAGGCCAAAGTCTTAAATAATGAAAGCAGGGCAGGCTAGTCTAAATGAATGCACTCGTGACCTCCGTAATATTAGAAATTCCTGAAAGGCGACTTTCTCGAAATGCACACAGAATTAATCCTATAGCAGTTCTCGAGTTACAAGTTGAGAACTTTTCAAACCGAATTTAATTACGTTTTAGCTGATATTTCTTTTCATACGCTAATCGTTTAATTAAAATTAGTGTATAAATTAATCTATTTGTCTCCACGGAAGCATAAAATTAATTAAGCAAACGGTATTAAATGACGCCCGTTACGTATTCGTCGATAAGGTGGTATCAAGGAGCTACATTTGGGTGAGGGATGGCGATGCACCCACCTTTGCATTAGTTTTCCTCGTTTCGGGTGAAATTGGATTGGACCTAAATCAAGTGAGTTGAAAGCTGTTGATAATGCCGATATATTCCAAAGATTATATATGCTTGATCGACCACTCAGTTCAGAATAAGTAGTAGCAATAGTGCCTTTACACAAATGCAATTATAAACAAACTTATAACAAAAATAAATAAGAAAATTTAAATGCAAAAATCGATTCACCATCTAAACCAGTTGGTTTGTTTATGAATAACCAAATAACAGTAGTTTCTATACAACTTATAAAACATTGCACTGAGAAAATTGCGTAAAAATATAATATATTAGAAGTACAGTGGTGTACAGAAGATGAGGGGCACAAGAAGCGATAATATATTTTTTAATGGAACCCCATGCGATTGTTTTATATTTGACTTATTCTTTCTTTTTCTGATTTAAAAAATATGACAGATAAAATTCCTATCTATAACCACGTGGCCGAAAACGCTATGTCATTGATATAACGTTACACGCAGTTCAGCGCGTTTTGTTTCCGTGGATACAGGTGCCGCTTACGGTGTTGGTTATATAAACAGGCGTATTTTTGCGTTTTTTTGGCATAAATACATAGTGTAAATGCTGTGTAGGTATACAGGGTGTTACAGAATGATGTTAAGAAAATCTAAAGGCAGATTCTATGTTTCAAAATAAGAAAAAAAAAGTTTATAGGAACATGGGTCCGAAAATTTCTCATTTTTGAAATACAGGTTGTTTTAGATTTTCTGTATTAAATACTATAGTATTCTCGAAAGCCGATCGAGATATTGAGATGAGATTTGGTACACAACAGTGTATAGTGAAGGGCTACTTTTGTGTGTATAAATTGCTCCGATACTAGCATCAGAGACGTTCGTTACTATGGGGTTTGGCTGTCAATACGAATAGGATATTTATAGCACAAAAACGAATCATACGACTGCTGTTTAGTATTAAGCCAAGAGAATCATGTAAACTTTTTTTTTATAAAATATGAATTATTAACAGTGCCCTGTGTATTTTGAAATGTTTACTTTATGTTAAAAATAATTTGAATACATTTTACACTGGTAGTTCTATACATATATATTCTACACGAACTAACAAGTTAATAGTACAAGCTCATAAAGCGTCTCTCTTTGAAAAGTCACCTGATTATATTGGAGTAAAATTGTTTAATAAATTGCCAAACGATCTTTGGCAAATGAACCGAAAAATGTTTAAAAATAAAATGAAAAATGTCTTGCTAAAAAAGTGCTACTACAGTGTAAATGAATTTTTAAATGTATTGTCATATGATGTCATTGATGTTGTTAATACCGTTACTTTATTGATTTAGCTTAACTGTTGTGTTGTTTTATATATGACTTGTTCTATCCATGATGTCATGACCTAAGGAATTAATAAATTATTATTATTATTACAATACAGAAATGATCTTGAGAAACTTACATAAAGATTAGTTGGCGTCTGTAAATATTAGTATTGAATTTCTTGTCAAAATTCAGCAAGAGAAAAATCAGCCAGAAAGAAAATGCTGTAACAGAAAATGTTGAAATTGTATTCACGTTCGTAGTCTATGAAAATGAGAAAAATATTCAGTTATTAATGACATTTCTTTAAACAAATCAATTTGTGTTTTACAGTTTTCTTAAAAATTTATTAGTTTTCAGTGTTCAACGACTTGAAAACGGTTAATGATAGGAATTTCATATGTCGTATTTTTAAAATCAGAAAAAGAAAGAATAATTCAAAAATTCAACAATACAGAGGGCGTTCCATTAAAAAATATATTATCACTTCTTCTGCCCTTCAACTTTTATTGGAAACTTTAATTTGTATCTCTAATAATAACGATAATAAAGGGTGGCCTGAATATGCTGAATAACCCTATATAATGGGATTTGTCCAAATCTTGATCATAATTTGACAAATGTAAAACAGTCCAAGTGTTTTGTAGGTACCTTTATGCACAAAAAAAAAACAAAGTTGATCAACTATTTGTAATTTAGTTTTATTTCACGGACTAATTTAAGTCCGGGAAATAACTCATTCCAGTACTGAGTCCGGAAAATGTTTACTTCCCGGACTGCTTTAAAAAAACAATATTCACATTTTTAAAATATTTTATCTTTAAAACTACAATTCGTCTTAGTTTGGTGCCACAATCTTCAATGTCTTTTAGGGTCATATGGTATAATTTCTCGCCGACAACCACCAGCAATGCCTATCATTGCGATCACCTGTAGCAATAGAGAAAATGGTTTAAATTGAAAAGATTGTCAAATTGATGAAATTACGACTACCGAAACCAAGAAATGTATTTTGTGTAATTAATTGACACTGAGTACTTATATCATTCAAGATGCACATAGTTCAAAACTAATGAAAAGGTTAAACTTGTTTACCTTCATCAAAAGATACTCCTCTGATGGGGCTTCCTTCATGAATCTATTAACTTCTCTTGTTAGAACTTTTGATTTGTTTGCTTGATGACCAACTGCTTGCCTTTTTAAGATAGCCACCAGTTTTGGATATTTTGAAATATCACCTCCTTCTTTTACCATCAGCATAGACTTGAGCATCGAATATTTTGCCCACATTGTCGTCATCTTTTTGTAGATATCCAAGAAGTACGCCAATAGGATATTCTCATTCAGGCCGTTTTCCACCTTATAGATTCTTCTCCACACGTTGAAGAGCTGGTATTCCTTCTCATAACGAGCACAAGACTTCGTAGGCAACAATTTACTGGTTACTTCAGCACATTTTAGCTCGATTTCTTCAATTTTTTTACGAAAATTGTCACAAAATACGCACGGGATGACAAATTGTCAAATTTGTTATTTTTGTTTTTACATGACTAAGCTAAATCAAAAGTTATGCGATAAAACAAGAATCGAAACCACGCTAACACCTACATTATACGATATACGGCCGTGAAATGTCATTAAAGTACTCGTCTAGAAATTCCTGATTCGGCTCCTTCGTCGCCTCGTCCGTAAACATCTAGACTTATATTTTGACATTAGCCATTTACATTTTGATGACACAATTTGTCAGTTATATAAAATTAAGTAAATGAGGAAAACAATTTCGATGTAACAAATTTGGTTCTCGAACTTCTGTGTCAGACGTATTTTCTATAAATTTTATAGAATTCAACGAGTCATCACTGTCACAAACATTTTTTTTGACAAAGTCACATTAATATATTTTTGACTTATTATAATAAAAATGTGTTATCATAAAATAATTATAAATACAAGGAAATAATTCTAAACGAACAAAAGATCAATTATTTTTAATTCACCATAATTTTATGAATCATTTTACAATCTAAAGAATACCGATTAGTGCCAGGCAATTGTACTGCAAATATTTCTTATTCAGTCGACCGAATTACATTTAGCTTGAAAGGTTAATTCAGTTTCCAATAAATATTAATAATAAATGATAACCTGCAACATAATTAGGTTTCGTCATCGTCTATGTGCTGACTGTATATATTGTATTTAAATATAAAACCATTATAAGCGAGAATCGTAATTTCTTACCTCCTTAAAATTGATCTTGAACCTCTGGTGAAATGTAGGCACTAAATTGTTGTATATGCTCTATAAACTAAGATATTTTACTCAATAAATTCTCCCTTAAGAAAGAATTACGGAAATATTAACGTGGAAAATACTACCTTTATCATAAACAGTCAATTACAGGGAGAAAAATGTTTGGGAAGAATGTTTAAAGGGCTCTTCCGCCTTTAGGAGATATTTTATGGTATCGTTTATCTCTTTCGATTATATTATCTCAGATCGAGGTCTGTTTTGCTCAGCAAGGTTGTAAACTAGATACCAACTTTATACATTTTGTTGATCTTTTGCATATTTCAATTATTCAAGGATTAATTAATAAAATTTGTTACATGAAATATTGTTACATAGATTCTTGATTGTTCATAAATTTATTATATTTACATTACCATTACTGTGCATTCTTGATGATTGGAAAGTTCAGGAACTTGAAAAGGAATACAGTATGGAATAAATTCAATAAAAACGAAACAATTATTTTTTGGTAAAAATCCTCGAACAGGTCGATTTTTAATTTAAAAAATACATATTTTAGCGTAAAATGCGATTTTCAAATGTCATTTGTTTTCGAGTAATGACGTCATTGAGTTCTTTTTAAATGGCAACACCATATTTTTTTCCTTGATTCTGAAAGATCGTTTAATTCTCTATCAGACAGTACTAAAATTTTGCCTTCTAACGTAAATTTTATCCATAAAAAAGTAACAATTCTGAGGTATGTAAAATAAAATACAATTGATTAAATTTTATACTTAAATTAAATGTTCGAATTGCCATCCACCAACTTCTTGACAATGCGCAAGTCTGTGAAGAAATTCTTCTTGCACATTATGAATGATTTCTGGGGTAACTCTGCGTATTTCGTCTCGAATGCGATTTTGAGGTTCTTCTAAATTACGTGGTTTATTAATGTACACTTTTGACTTCAAGTATCCCCATAAAAAATAGTCTAGAGGTGTAAGATCTGGCGATCTTGCAGGCCATTCTATCGGTCCGCGTCTGCCGATCCACCTCCCAGGAAAACAGTTGTCCAAAAAATTTCGTACAGGGCGCTCATAGTGCGGAGGTGCACCGTCTTGCTGAAACTATATGGTATCGTCAGGAATGTCAGGGTCATTATCGTTAGGAAAAATTACTGCAAGGGCTGGAACAAGGTCATTTTCTAGAAACTCTAAATATCTTTGTCCTGTAAGGGTTCCTTCAAAGAAGAAAGGCCCTACTATTTTGTCGTCAACTATTCCAGCTCACACATTTAATTTCTGAGGGTGTTGGGTATGTGCCTCTGCCATTCAATGAGGATTTTCCCGACTCCAATATCTGCAAACTGACGGTTTACTGTACCATTCAGACAAAATGTGGCCTCATCTGAAAAAAGTATTTGCCGGTGTAAATTTCTATTGCCTTGACATAAATCCATTAGAATTTCGCAAAAGTGTAAGCGGCGATCGGGATCATCTTCACTGAGTTCCTGCACAAGTTGATTTTTGTAGGGATGATATTTTTCCTTCCTCAAGATACGTAGCACTGTGCTCTGACTAGTGTCATTGTTTAGTGCAACCAATCGTGAAGAATTATGAGGATTATCCACCATACTTATCAAAATGTTCTATTTCTGATTTTCATTAATGCTTGGACGTCCAGGTTTTGGAATATTTACAACATTGCCAGTTTCTCTAAATTTAGACTCTGTTAGACTGACTGTTGATTGGCTGGTAGGGCGATCTGGATATTTTTCATTAAATAAATCGCAAACTTCCTGCTGAGTTCTAGTCATATTCCCGCATCCGATAAGAATTAAAATTTCAATTCTTTGAGTAACAGTTAAATGTGCCATAATACTTTAAATTGAATAATAATTTCTATGTCGCTTACAATACTTATTAGAAAGTCGGTGTGACAATGACACTTTGCAAAGATTTTCACATACGTGATCTATAAAAGAACTATGGAATTCGAAAAACTAAACTTGATAACGTTTTTGCTTTATTTTAATTGATTTACGTTTTCTAACATTCAATCGTCATTTACTCGAAAACTTTCTTATGTAAGAGGGCAAAATTTTAGTACTGTCTGATAGAGAATTAAACGATCTTTCAGAATCAAGGAAAAAAATATGGTGTTGCCATTTAAAAAAAATAGATGACGTCATTACTCGAAAACAAATGACATTTGAAAATCGCATTTTACGCTAAAATATGCATTTTTTAAATTAAAAATCGACCTGTTCGAGGATTTTTCCCAAAAAATAATTGTTTCGTTTTTATTGAATTTATTCCATACTTTTGGCGCATACTGTATAATAAACTGCAGCGTTGTTGACACCTATAGTTGAAGTTAATAGAATTATGCGCATTGGTGAAAAATCTGTTTGCTCTAAGTGAATGCTAATTTCTGAAAAGGATACTTTGGGTAAGTAGTGAAACCTTCCACTAAGTGTTACATTTACAGTGTAAAGAAACTGTAAAATACTTTATTATTAAAAAGAGCCGAGTGTAAATGAATGAAGATTTGGGAATAAAGAACAATCAAGAAGAATTGAAGCAAAAGGAAGAGCAATGAAGATGAAATAAAAAAGTCTACAGGAAGTGAAGAATGATCTGAAATAATTAAGAGATATGATGAAGACCAGTTTTGAAGAAAATAAAAAGAATTTTTAAGAAGATATTAGGGTTTAAATCACTGGGTTTGAGAAAACTGTTGAAAATAAAATAGTTGATTCAGCAGTGAGCACGACTTGTAGAAGGTGTAACTAAATTAGGAATTAGGAGGAGGAGTTATCCGCAAACGAATCTGTTGAGGCTTATAATAGTTATCTTTCAATCTTAAGGATTAAGCCGCCAATGCTAGATAGAAAGATATAGCCGTATATATTTAAACAGCTTGAAGTAGCTGCCATCGTAAATACCTTCCTTAAAGATAACTTACTGATGTCACTGCGAGTGAAGAACCATAAACAGTAGCAGAAGATATATTAAATTATTATCCAACACTGAAGGCACTTTTTAGAATCATCGGCTAGAAGACGCTTCGAAGAAAATCTACAACTACTTAGGATAGATATAGCATCAGCAGCAGTTCAAGGCCAGTTAGAAGTGACAGAAGAGACCCTGAAATCAGTCAAATATTTAATTTTTCTGGGGTTTTGTCCTAAATAATTGTGCCTGGAAGCTGCTCGACAAACATTAAAATGCGATCAGTGTGGACCAAAGCAACTTATGCCACGTACAGGTGAGCAAAGACGAACTGAGGAGGTTGATGAAGGATTATTGAAAACGTACAGGAAGGACATGACCATACGGATTCTACTATATTCGGTACCTAGATAAAAGTTATCCTCTCTATTAATGTCATAATCTCATTCAGTTAGAACCAGCCACAACAGAGATATATTCGTAGTTCAGTTCCATCAGTATTAATGTACTCAGGAGTTTAAGGAAAAACTAGAAATTGAGAAAAGAGCAAAATAACTAGCTTTCAGAATCCGAAGAAATGGGACAATAAATACAAAGTGAGGATCTAAATTTTGGTCCGATTTTTTGAACACTTATTAGGTACAAACAGGACTTCTTAAACGTGTGGTCGACAAAACTGACTTTTTGATTTTCATGAAAAATTGATATTATTGAAATTATCGATAATATATGAATATTACCGATAACCGATATTATTAAAATAATCGATATTATCAATAGCAGAATTGTGATCGTTCCTGGACAGTTTTGGGCATGGTTTGAACAAATCTAATAGATAAATACAAGCATATAAGAAGTGGCTAATTGATTTTTAGAATGCTTCACACTACAGTTGAATGTCAAAACATTTTATCGATACTATCGGTATTATCGAAACTATCGCTACCTATTGATATTATCGATACCTTTATAATACAAAATGGAAGAAACTTGCGATATATCAAATATCCCAATGAGTTAAGTTCTTCTTATTTAATCTTATTATAGCATATTCAATAAAAAACATGCTATTTAAAAACAAATAACTGCCTACCCTACTAATCTTCTTTATCTAGTATTAGAAGGATTTGCTCAAGTTTTCATTCTGCGTTTAAAGGCATAATATATCACGTAAAAGAGGTCCCTTAAATTCTTCAAGTATAATTTCTTGCAAATACAATTAAGCAAATATATTCTTGTTTCCAACATTTGTGAAATAACTAAAAGTGTTCAGTAGGTACAGTAGGTAATTCATTATAGTTAGTGCATATCACATTAACTTTAATTGAGTTACTACATCATAATGTTAATCCTGATGTAAAATTTATGTCTACAACTCTAGTACTACAACGAAACATTAATTAAATCAAAGCAGACTTAAAATATACATTTTGATACATGTACTCAGTGTAATTTTACCTCATGAATACAGAGCGAGGCGATGTGCACATGGTATAAAATCAATTAGCTAATGTAAAGTGTTATACAGAAGTGTTGGTGATACTTACGTGTTACATATAATAACAGCAAAGTTTGACAATTTATTAACAACTTCATACCATACATAGGTATGAAATAACAATGTAGAAACTCGGGGAATTCTCAAGATATTCACTTTATAGCCGCTGTGGAACTACTCTCCGTAGTTGCAAAGGATAACAAACCAGTTTGGCTAACTTTTTTATTTAGTAGTTGATACAAGCAAGAGTATACAGGGTGCCTCAAAATAGAACCATACCATTAACCACATATTCCTTGGACAAAAATAATGCGACTTTTCTTATGCCATTTTTTATTTAGACGTCTCTGTTTCAATATATAAAGTGTTAAAGTTACATTTTAAAATACTATTTTTGTTAATAATTCTATTGTTTTCTAAGATACACACATGAAATTTTGCACGTACTTTTATCTTATTGTGGAATACTTATCATGTAATTTTGCTGAAAAAAATTGAAGGGCGAATGAAGGTAACTGACGGATGCAGTACCCTTTTCCCCGCAAATTATTTATAAGTACGCCTATGCAGCTTTTTCTTGAAATATCAAACGTAGAATTTTCTTCTGATCATTTTACCTTTTTCGTAATTTTTTGTTTAAATGCTTCGTTTTGGATAAAAACGGCAATTTGTAGTGCCCATAAATCTATCATTCACTGCCATTTCAAGTCAAACTGAAATTTTGTGGATATACCTATTGTTACAATATCTTGGCAACTTAGCAACTAACACAAATGTTTCTGTTTCTTGTCCCTTTTGAGCTCATAAATTATTGGCAGCAGCTATGATACATTTGCGTAAATTATCACTAGTGTTCACATCGGTGTGAAACACTTTACTTTTTAAATATCCTCACAAAACGAAGTCCAAAGAAGTCACAGATCGTGGCGGTCATGATACCGATTCTCCTCCTCTAATCCATTTAAGGAGAAGCGTTGTTGGAAATGATCATACTGAATAGCGTGTGGATTTTCAAAATCCTAAACATAAGTATTAGCACAGAATATATAGCTACGCAGCTATGCATTCGTGGTATTAGGAATGTTAGACATTGCATGTAAAAATAGCTTCATCTGTAACTAACACGCAGAAATGTAAAGTTTGAAAATACTACAATTTCATTATCTTTTTTTTCGGAAACTATAAGGATTTTTTTACTCTATTTTTTTTTTCAGGACGCATAAATTCCCAATTTTGTTTAGAAAAGTTGTGAATTGCCTGTATATGTGATAACACAAAAATCTTACAGTGATGATGTGCTTATATTATATATATATTCCTGCTAAAAACTGAAACAATAGTTAGTATTTCACTTCTAAAGAGCTTTTGTGACTCTTTCATTAACTAGTAATTCACTGGTATTTTAAAAACCTAGAAAATATTAACATATCAATGACTCAAGATTATTGAGGTGTACATTATAAGAACCTATAAAGGTTTGCCTCTGGATTTTGCACAAAGCAAAACTCAAATTTTTGAGCATATACGAGCACTCAGCACAGACACACTAGCTAAGATCTGAGCTATCTCTGCATTTCTAAAATATTTTAAATTGAATCAAAAATTATAAAAGATTAAGGTTTTAATTAAAATTATTTGAATAATTCAAATTTCAAACGACAATAACGAAGGTGTTGATAATCGGTCTACAGTAATATAATTTAAAAGTATTCACCCACATCTGCCCTTTATGTAACTGTATTATTGACTATTTTAATTCTATATGACGCGATCATAATGAATCAAATAAACTTATTTTAGTGACGCAACCAAATACAGGGTGATTTATTAATAATGGGACAGAGCTTAAGGGCATGTTGCTGACCTCAAAATAGAGCGATTAAGCTAAATATGCCTTATCCGAATGTTGCTCCTTTTCGATCTACAGGGTGTTAAAGTTGAAAAAATATTTTCGATTTTTTTTTAAATATCTTGAGCTATGTTTTCTGAGGCGGTAATTACGAAAATTATAACTATTTTGCAATCACATCTAGGATGCCCTAGTTGCAGTGTTCCGTCGGAGTAAACATATGTCAAACTTTTTTATTTTTCAAAAATCTGAATTTCCAATAAGAAATTAACTACGTTCAATCTAAATATAATTGTTAAAAATCGATAAACTTAACCGTTTTAGAATTAAGAACAATTTACTATTTCTTTACAAAATAATTTGTTTGAACGTACGCCTTTAAATAAGAAGATTTAATTACGAATTAAGACAAACACAGTAACAACTGAAAATTTTATTATGTTTAAGTCTAATTACAAAAGATTCTCAAAGTGGCGACCATTGTTTTCAATACAGTTTTTTATTCTCTCGTATTTTTGTATTCTTGTATTTTTGTCCACAGCTCTTCTCGAGTATATATAACATCTTTATAAACTAAAGATTTAACGTTACCTCAGAAATAAAAATCAAGGGCTACGTGCAGGCCAAGGCAATTCGCTGTCGCGACCAATCCAACGGTTTCGAAAACTTATAGATATATACTTATAGATATCAAGATATTGTCACGTAATGAGTGTGACTATATAGTAAGGAAGTCTGGTGCTTCCCCCAAATGTCACTAAACAGTCCTCTACCAACCTTTAAACATATAAAAATAATACCTCTTTTATATTCTTGGGGTAATCGCTTGGCTCCTGCGAGAGGTAAAGAAACTCAACCTTTTAATAAAAATACAGATTTATTCAAACAAACATAACAGCCATACTTACAATAAGACCTTTGCGCAAGGGAGAATCTCTTCTAAAGATCAGAGCCAACGGCTGATCGCCGACCTTTGGCCATGGACTGGCTGACATTAGCCCAGTTTCAATAGTATTTATACACATTCTGAAAATGCTGAGTACATCAGAATTATACTACCTATTGAAACAATGGGAACATCCAGTAAGTCTATCGCTTGGTTCTTAGAGAGAGCAAGAAGGATAGACATAGTTTGGATTGATAGTAACCTTTGCAACTGGACACTTTTAATTGTTTTGAATTTCACTTGTGTAACATTAACACACTATCGATTGTAAATATGTTTATAAATTTGGATCAATAAAATAATTTAATATTCGTATGTGCGCCAAAATGTTGTTCTTCTTTGTTGACAATATTCTCTTATTGATCGGGAGCAATGTGCGGGAGCACCATCATGCATAAACCAAAAGGTTTGCCGTAAATTTAAGGATATATTTTCAAGAACGAGTCGTAAGTCATTTGTTAAAAAATTTAAATAATTTTCCCCATTAAGTTGACGGGGTAACATAAATGGTCCCAAAATGTTATCGGAAAGTATTCCACACCAAATATTTATTGAGAATTCACGCTGAAAATGTTGTTCTCGTGGCAAGTGAGAATTTTCCAGTTCCCAGGAATGGCTATTTCTCCAATCAAATACACCGCGCCGCGTAAATATAGCTTCGTCCGTAAGCAATATTTTGTTATAAAATGTAGAACCAGTATTTTATTGACAACGAAGAAACTGTGCGAACCGAAATCTACCAGGAGGGTCTTGTGGCATCAACTGTTAAACCGGACAAAAATGGTAACGATACAACTTTTCTTTGTGGAGTATTCTGAAAACGGAAGACGGCTTGTTTGGGTGTTTTTGTCAATTCGCATTAAAACATCTTGCTCCGCCGCTAATACTTTAGGCCTTCCAACGTCTCGTTTAGAGCGAAATGATCCCGTTTCTCCTAATCTGTAATACAACATCTTGAAAAGCTTGTGGTTAGGTTGTCTGTTATTTGGATATAACTCCAAATGCCTGTATAAACACAGAATCCATAAATAAGTAAAAAAAACTCGGAAAACTGGTTGCAAATAAACTGAAAAGTTAAATAATAAAAAATAAAACAATAGAGCCCATACCCACACACGGAATAACAAACTCACACACTCAACGGTGACGGTCATAACCGTTCTTGAATGAATTACTGGATGGTGTAGCAACAATAATCAGGTAGATGGTTTAATTGTCGAATTATACTGAATTAATTATTGGCTATCGAATAAAATCATCGTATTTAAAATACCTACAAATAAGTGCTTAGGGTTGAATCCCGCCGATGCAATAATAATATTTGGTATTTGATAGTTATTAAAATTACACAAAATACATAAACTATACCACCTCGAAGTACACACCATAACCATACTGATGTACGATGTCCTTTGGCATAATTTGCCTTTGTTCGTAATGTATTCGGCGGCAAGAAGTGAACAAATTCACTTATTGCAGCAACATAATTATGGTACCCATCTGTATCGCTATGACAATAATGAGTTTAGTTATGACAATAATTTAAATTTCAGTAATCATATTTACCAACTACAGTTAACTGTAAAATAATTACAAGTGTACAAATGACTTACCGAAACTGAATTTTAAAATTCAATAAAATTCTTTACTGGCTACAAGTGATATATATATATATATATATATTTACGGTGATTTTTTTTTGTAGCGACATAGTTTACTTAAACGGGTTTTTTCAGTGTACATAATGATAAGGTACAATTTGTGGTTTTTCATGTTCTCTATCACATTTTTGCTTCAAAAATTAGAGAAAGTGATTCAATTTCAGCATTAATGTTTAGCATTACGTTAATAAGAACTTCAACCTACTGGGTGAATGCATTTTTCGATGCGATTCTTTGTTCTTGAAATGCATTATGGTTATTTTCGATATGTTTACAAACCATTTCCATTTTACTATACAAGGTGATTAGGGGAAACCCCTAATATTCGAAAGGGATATTCAGGGGACAAAAGTGAACAAAAAGCCTAATAAACAAATGGTCGGTTATCAATAGTAACTGAGATAGCAATGAAAATATTTTTGTTAATTTTTGTAATGCAAGAGTTTTGTAGAGGAAAGTGTTTATTCTGTAGGTATTATAAATTATTGACTAAAAATCTAATAAACCGAAATTAATAAATTAAATTTTTGAATATACCACCAACAGCTCATTTGTGGATTGCACGCGTAGCTCGTTGAAGTTCACGGTGGTTTTCTTATGAGTGATGTACAATTGACAATACGATCGAATAGCGCCTCTCTTGTGATCACTTTTGTTGCATATACTAATGATTTAAACCATACCCAAAGCCAGTAATCAAGGGGATTCAAATCTGGTGACCTTGGTGGCCAATTTTGGAAGCCACCTTGGTTAATACAACGTTATGGAAAGCGATTGTTAAAGTATATGTTTTGCTTAATATCTAATGGAACATCGTCCAGTAAATCTGCCAAATTATTTTCTAAAAATTCTACATATCTAGCTCCAGTAAGACGACCATTTAGCACAAATGGGCCAAGTAATTGATTATTAGTCATACTACATGTTATTGCTGAACCGATGCTGAAAGTTACTTTCTACCGTGGCGTGCGGGTTTCATCTGACCAACGAATATGATACATATTTACTCCATCACAAATTAATTGAGCCTCATCAGTGAACAGAATGTATTTGTAAAGTGTATGGTTTGCGTTTATCCTCTTTAAAAATGCAACCACAAATCTTTATCACCGTCCTGAAGATTCTGGACGCGCTGAATATGGAAAGATTTTAAACTATTTTTGTGAATGACTTCCCATGCCGAAGTTTAATGAATTTGGAGACGGGTTGAAATACGCTTTATACCGGGGCTACGTTCTACCATCTTTAGAATTTCTTCTTCCACTGCTAGACCAGGACCAGTTTGTCTCTCAGATGTAATTCTTATACTGGGAAACATTACAGTTTCACGTGCACTCTTCTGCTGTTACTGTTGCAATACCCATAAATAAAAATAATATCAGCATATTCTCGATGACTAAATGTGGCAGGCATTGCAAAATTATGTGTGTACAATATTGATTAAACAAACGCACATTTAAAAATAAATGGGACAATTATAAAATAAGCATTTTTCTATAAACATGTTAAAAATGCAATTTTTAACACTCCCTTGTACATTCAAAATATTGCTTTAAGGCACCAGTGCCTTAAAATGATCACTTTAAAGCACTAGTGCCTTAAAGTAATTGTCAAATTGTGACAGTTAATTTTCAATACATTTAATTCATATTTTCTTTATTAACATGAATACTTATATTACAATTCACACAACTTAAAAAATTAAATCTTTCCACAATTCTACCATTATCAACTGAAACGAACGTATTCCTAATTGACGTTTGAGCAGAATTCGCTGATATTGATGACATTAAAAGCAGTTTTCGGGCAATCAAATTCAACTTTCCAACGAATCTTCTATGTATCCCTCGATGACTGTTGAAGATTTCCATCCCCCACGCCACTTAATTGTCGTTAAATTTGCTCCACTATTCGCTAGTAAGCTTGGCGACGAACGCCGAAAACAATGTCCAGTATAGAGGTTAGCATTTAGTAATTGCAAAAATTTGGCAATAGCAGCAGGAAATTTTCCAAAATTATTTATTCTCACAGAGTTTTTCGTATATTTGCCTTTCACATACTTTAGGAAAAGCCTCCGATGTCCCACATTTGCTGGACGATCTTCAACGATAGTGGTAGTGGTATCTTATATCTTAACCAATATTGAACTGGAAGTGCCCACAATTTCCAAGTTGTCGAGAGTTAACTAGCAAAGCTGCTACGGCAGGCACCAAATATTCCCAAAATAGTAGCTACTTTCATCATAAGATACTCGTCATCAAGAGCGCACTTCAAAAACTGTTCAATTTGGGCTCTGGTCAAGATCTTTATTTTTTTGGGTTGATAACTTTCTCCTTGACGCTTCAGAAATGCAATTTGCTTAAAATTCTTGCGGATATCTACGTCGCTATTTATTCGTAACATAGCTTTAACATAGAATAATTAAACGATAAAGATGAAGATTTCCAAACCTTCAATTTTTTCTCAAAATAGTCCAATACATTTTCAATATATTTTCCAGGAACGCATTTTTCTTCACACCACTTCACAAACTTATTTATGTAATTTCAAATTGAATCCGGGATTTTCTTGATAATAAATCCAAAGTAGCACGGTTGGCCGTTTCTTCGATTTCTTTAAATGGATTATTCTTTTACATATTTTGTAATACTTTTTAAGGGCAAAACGACACAACGTTTAAAAGTGACATATCCAAAGCTTTCGTAAATGATGAATACAACAATGGTTCCACCATGATTACTATATATCATTGGTAAGTGCCCACTTCGAAAATTTGATATAGTGCCTACGATGCTATTTAAAACTTAACTTATTTCTACCCGGATTAATTCTTTTTAATACTGTTTGTAGAAAAAATGTTGTGTTTGTGTTAAAAGCGTTTTTAAGGCACTGCACTCGCTGCACTCATTCTGCCAACTTTTACATGCGTGTCTTAAAAATGCACTTTTAACACTCACATCATAAACTACTATTAAATCACAAACGTCAAAATAATTGTGACAATTACTCAAAATAAAATATCAAATAACAACACCTTTGGCAAAAATAGCAATAAAATTATTTTCATTGCTATCTCAGTTACCGTTGATATTCGATCATATGTTTATTAGGCTTTTTTGTTCACTTTTACCCACTAAACATCCCTTTCGGATATTATGAGTTCTCCCCCAGTCACCCTGTATATTTACCTGCATATATATCACTACATGTAAGTACATGGAACATAGCATAGCACTTTCCACAGTATTCGCTCCGTAATCGTAATCTCGTAATTTGCAGGTGTGTGTCTAACTGTCCCAGATTTCAGGCTATAACCGTATTTCCAATTCAAAGTTGGTACTCTCAAGGCAGCAACCGGAACACACCGTTTGCACCAATCTTTTCCTTCTATCTACTCAACCCGATTTGTCTCCCTGTTTTCCGACCACACGAAATTTCAAACTGCTAAGCGGTAATTATTCTGATCAAGTTAACAAATGCATTGCTCGCCAGCATACACATTGAATTGAGAGTGGGTTTTCAACTAAACTAGATCTAGTGGACCAAGTTCTATTACAATTTAGTCACATTATTTTATTATATCTGATTTCAATCGATCTACTTTCCTGTTATAATTAATTTTATTTTATTATGTGCATGTTCTATTGAGAGGGTTAAAGTTAATAATAATTTTATTGAAAATTGTGCACCTGCATGGATTTAATACGATACCTATTGTCAGTTATTACATATTTTTGGTATAAAATTGGGGATAATTAAAATAAACTCATTTTGTATTCAGTAACTGCATTCTACAAAATTGATAATTATAGTTTTAATAAATTTTACATGCATAAATACTAGCAACTTGTAAATACGTTTAATGTAGTTAATACTGTATTGATAACTATAAAAATGAAGGTTCGATGATTATATTATTATTATTATTATTTTATTATTGTATTCATTTAAGATCCAGGAGGCTGACAGCCCATTTACAGGAGTATTACAGTCATGAGTGAAAAAGGCAGTACAATCAGTGAAAAAAAATATTCTTCGCATATTAACAACATAATATACATAGACATACTTATCTAAATTGCATGCAATATAAATATAGAAAAAACAAAATAATAATAATAATAATAAATTGTAACTCTAATTACACCGGTCTACAACATTTTTGCGCACGGGTTATACATACCTAATTTTTATTCCTTTTATACATAGAAATAAGAAAAATAACAAAAAATAGTTCTAAATTTGTTTTTATGTGTGAAAAACGGAAAATTCAAATAAATGAAAATACATAAAAAATCGACATAGAGATGATTTATTAAAAGATACCAAACATCCATTTATGATTCATTCTTACAATAGAAGTTTCAAAATAAAGTCCAAACGTTTAAAAATGAACAGTTTTACTTTTCCTTTCATGTTCAGTAGAAGTTTCTCTTATTAACCCCAAAATATAGTCCCCCATCATGCTTTCGGTATACTGGCCTTGGTAACGTCTCTCAAATTCCATTATATCTTGATGAAATCATTTCCCTTGCTCTTCCGAATAAACTCCCACATTATTTTTAAATTTATCCAAATGAGAATGTAACATGTGCATCTTTAGAGACATTCTACATCCGATGATGGAAAAATTTGTAATCATGTCAGTGATCATCTCGTCATAATTTTCAGCTCTATGGTTTCCAAGATAACCATGAACTACTGCCTTAAAACTGTTCCAGGCTTTTTTCTCCTCATTGCTAAGTAAGTCCGGGAAAATATCACAATCCATGATTTTTTTATTTGAGGGCCCACAACAGACAGACTCGTATGAGCGGGAACGTTTCGCGCAGATCTTCTCGCATGCCGCCATTTGGGGATAGGTAGCGCCAGGGACGTGTGGTTGTAAAATAAATATGCCCTTATAGCCATACCGTTCGACGACTGCGTTATTGGTGCACGAATGCTGTATTCTGTGGTTTGTTGAATTTCTTGTATTTTATACTGTTATGTTATTTTATTTTTAAACAGTTTCAAGTAAAACAAGTATGACACTTTCTAAATTGAGACAACAAGCTTTAATGACAAATTTTCAGGTTTTAATACTTCAAAGGTGCCGCCGTAGAGTCTGTGAGCTGATTGTTATTTAAGCTGCAACAATAGCACGCAAAGACCGACATTAATCAGGCGTGAAAATCAAAAATGCTATAACTTCTTAAAAAGCAAATATTTTCGTTCTGTAATCGCAATTTTTTATATAGATTTGCTTATATAATCAAAATATATTAGGTAAAACCCATGCGCAAAAAATTTTATTTTTTTTTGTTGACCAGTGTTATATAGCACAGAAAGTAAATGTTGTTTAAATTGTCGCAAAGTGACGGAGAATATATCAGCAGTTACAAAGGTCTCAAAAATTCTACATGTTAGATATATAGGACTACTAAAGCAATGAAAGGAATTAGGAACAGGAAGATAAAACGTTCTACAACTTATTGAAGCAGGTCTAGGTGTGTCAAATAAAATGCGGGCAAGTAATTCCGGTGAATCAACAAGATTATGTATGATCTTATATAAGAACACTACACATCTAATGTCACGGCGTCTATACAAAGAGATAAATTTAAAATCACTTAAAAGCAGATTGTATTCAAAATTTCTTATGGGATAAATATGATATTTTATCAAATAACTGTATTTCAGAAACCTTATCTGTACAGACTCCAACATGTCAACTTATGTGGATGTATGAGTGTTTCAAACAAAGGAGCAGTATTCTAACTTATTTCTGACAAGCGTGAAATAAAGCGAAGAAATCGTATCCAAAGAATTAAAATCTCTGCTGTTTCGAATAACAAATCCCAGTAAGTTGAAGGCCTCCTTAGTGATATTTGCAATGTGACTTCAAACACGGTCCAGCACAGCATTATCGATAGTATAATCAAAATTCACTATTAAAAATCCTATGAAATGTCATGACCTTGCATTTAGCAATATTCAGACTTAACTTATTGACACTACAGCACTCGCTCATGGAAACCAAATCCCGCTGCAATAACAAACAATCCTGGAGAGTGCTTATCTCTCTAAACAACTTTATATCATCAGCAAAAAGCAGCTTCCTAGAAGAGAGAGCACAACAGATATCCGATATGAATAATAAGAATAAGAGCGGCCCCAAGTTAGCCCTGGGGTACCCCTGACGTTGCAAAAAAAGTGGAAGATTTAACACCGATTTCAACATACGACATTTTATCACTTAAGTAGGATTGTAACAAGTTAATTATTTGAGATGAAATTCCAAATGAAGGTAATTTTGCCAACAATACACTGTGTGATACCGTGTCAAAGGCCTTTCTAAAATCAGTGTAAATGACATCAACCTGTTTCTTCTAGTCAAGTGCATGGGATACAAATTCGGTAAAACAGCAGAGATTGCTCTCAGTCCTACGAGATTTCACAAAACGGTGTTGTTCAGTAGGCAACATATTTTTAATGTGCTTAAACAAAAAATCGTTTAATATAATTTCCAATAATTTTGAGAATACAGAGGTTAGAGAAATTGGACGGTAGTTTTTAACATCATTAATATCTCTAGATTTATACACAGGAGTAATTCTAGAACACTTCCATATAGTGGGAAAAGTACCCGTTTTCATAATGTTATTAAAAATATGAAACAAAGGTATTAGCAGAGAATGAATACAATCTTTTACAACTAAGGAAGGAATATTGTCAGGCCCAGACGAGAGTTTATTTTTTAATTTTTTACTAGATGCAATTATATCGTTAAGGGAAATATGCTTAATACTGAGATAACTACTATTATTATTACATTCAAATGCATAATTGTAATTAACCGCAGCACAATCCTGCAAGTAGACACATTTTAATATGCTTAGCAAAGCTCTCTGCAATTGTGTTTAGTGACGATAATCGTTGATTGTCATACGACATTACACCAGGTAAGCGAGTATTCCTTTTCGAATTGACAAATGGCCAGAATAGAGTAGGATTAGTATTTAACTCCGTTTCAGCCCTTGCCATATATGTTTTATAGGCAACCCGTATTTTAGCTTTTATTTCACGCCTGAGATTGTTAGCACACCGTAAAAAATAATTAAGTGTGCTTCTTTTATACAAATTCAAATTGCAATTCTTTAATTTAATTTTACTTATAATTATACTGTCAAACCACACAAGGTATTTAAACGATATACTTTCCTGCAGTGGGACACGTTCAGAGATTTTTATATAATATAATACATTGCATCACATCATCAAAGCATTCGCTAGCCAGATTAACATCATCACACAGCAATACCTGTGACCAATCCGCGTTATTAAATATATCATACATTCTGACAAAGTTAGCTTTCCTAAAATTAAACCTCGCTAGCGCATGGCGATATTTTGCAATTTATACTGGAAGAACAGACAGCCAAATCCAATAAGCGTTCTCTAGCATTAACTACGTCATTGACTTGCATGAGGTCGCCATATTCCAAAAAGTTATTGAATCTAATTGACATGATAGTAACCATATCATTATTGCAAATCTCAGGAATGTTAAAATCACCGACAATAATTACTCGTTCCAAGTTATAATAATATACAGATTGCACATTATTGAGGGTTATTTTCGCACCCACTAAGTCAATTTCTTCCACTGGAGAAGCTAAGTAAACTGGCTCAGACACATATTTAAGATGTACTGCCAACAATACACCACCACCCCGTACACTATAACTACGATCCTTTCTGTACATAGCGTAATAGTCAGGGAATAGTTCAGAGCTGGAAACATCTCTAAGCTAAGTTTCCCAGACTGCTACAATGTCGTATCCGTAGGCAAGAATATTCTGGTAAAATATATGAGTTTTGGTATTTAAGCCTCTACAGTTTTGATAAAAGATGCTGATAGAATTGCAATGCAGATATCTGCTGGATGCGGCTACAAGTTTTTTTTAGAAATTTGAGGAATACCATTAACGTATTTAATGTATAAGTCAACCTCTCCACTACAATTCCTGGTTTGAATTTCCTACCGCAGCTTACGAAGATTTTCACGTTGTTTCAGGGTACAATCAGGTCTAACGTAAATATCATTAAAAGCAGCTTTAATTAACTTGTTTGATTTAATTAATTTCAAGACTTCATTTCTGTTCGACATAATCACTTTCACAGGACGGGAGGCACTATCACGAGAAATAACCTTGCCAATTCTAAATAATTGGAGTTCAGACTCATTCACATCAGGAACAACGGATTTTATAACATTGATAGCAAAAGTCTTGAAGCAAGGAGTTGACTCAGGTATACCGAAGAAAATACAATTTGTTTCACGATTTCTAATTTCATTAACTTCTGCCATGATTGATTATAGATGGGAATTGTAGGAGATTTGATATATATTATCTTAAAATACCTTTCCAATAGAGTAAAAAATATATATTAGTAATTACAAAGCGTATGAACACAATAGGTTATAAATTTGTGGATATATTCTTCTGTTATTTATTTATTTATTTAATTTAAATACGTATCCAACAGGCCAGTGTCCAGTTACAGGATACAAGCACAAAATATCAATATGCCTTACATTAAAACACCATCATCTATTTTATTTAATGTCTTTTGAAGAATTGCATAGTTCAACACACACTTTATTTCCGTACACAGTTTTAAGTCATCAGCATATAGCAAACAGTGCACACCACTAAAATTTGATGTTATATCATTAATACACATAATAAATACAAGAGGGTCCAAAACAAACTACTGAGGCACATCTAATCCCTACAAGAATCTTTCAGACTTGAAGCCATGGAATTGATAAACTGGTATTGATCCGATAAATATGACATTAACATATTTATGATAGAGGTGGACAATTCAAACGTTTCTAATTTCTTCAATAAAATTCCATGGTCAAGTCGTCAGTGCCATAGAGAAATCGGTGTACACCACATCGACTTGACTTGGCCAATCAAGGTTTTCTGCTATGCTTATACTGACACTTACAAGGGAGGTTAGTAATGGTTGATTTATTCTTCATAAAACCGTGTTGCTCTATAGAAATTCTAGTGGAAACCTGACAGTAAATGATATGTAGAGAAGTATTTTGAAAATTTTTGGTGAAATTACAAATAGTTGTGATCTATAGTTAGTTCATCCATATCATTCTTTTTGTGAATAGGCCATATACTTGATGAAAGATGAATAAATTTCTGCAAATTTTAATTATGATTATGACATTCAATATTTGTTATAAATTTTGGAGTAAGAAAAATAAATTTAAGTTTAGCATTTTCTGCTATACAAAATAGGATTTTATCTGTTTGTATTTATTTCATAACAATTTTTATTAAATTTGTTGGTTATTGTCGATTGTATATTTATTCTTATTTTTACCATGGTACCGGGTAAAAGTGAAATTGAGAAAGTAACTTTATGGTATCAATTGCTACTAAATGAATAAAAACAGAAGTTAGAATGTCATCGACAATAACTTTCCCATAATAATAATTATTAAAAAGAGCAAAAGGAGTAGTAAATGTAAATCGAAACAATGCAATGATGTTGGTACATAAATAATACACAATATTAAATATTATTTAAACTAGACATATATAATACAAACGATTAATACTAGCAATGGCAACACCTTAAAACAAATGAAATTTACAACTTCTTAGAGTACTTACTTACAATACCTGCCCTTTTCCTTTAAATGAATGAAGATATTTTATTAACAAATGCAATATTTCATATTTTATTCTTTTGCCATGGTATTACTAATTAAGAGAAAACCATATAACTCGTATACAGATTACTTTTTGAAAGTCAAGAACAGACCTCTTGGTTTTGCTTTAGCTTAGCTATCAAATAAACATTTGCATCAACTGTTTCAACTCAATACAATAGTAAATTATTTAGAAGTGCAAAATTTGAAGAAGATCGGCGAGGTTATATGAAACCAATTTTCAACAAAGCACAAAGATTTTATCAAAGCAGGCCGACCTTTTTGAAATTTTGCACGTCTCCATAATTTATCGTTCTGAACAACTTTTTCAAGTCACAATTTGCTGTATTTTTAGTAGAAAAGGCACTTTACCTGAAGCGATAACAGTTTTCAATCGATGCACTGAATATTTCAAATAGGATTATTTCAAAAATTGTTACTCCTAATGACTTCAACAAGGTATACCTTTTTCAAATAAAATAGGTAGGAGAATCGATTGTTTCGATAGTCAGATGGATACATTAAGCAGCAAAAAAGTTCTGCGATTTAAAAGGAACATGATGTGCCATAAGCGGCGCCTTCTACTAGTGATGTCAAAATTAGAAACAAATTTATCTACAAATATCGAAAATAAAATTTTAACTTTGACACTCTGTATCTTTTCTATTATGCGACTTGGGATATAGTTATGTTAGGTTAAATCGATTTATTTTCATTTTAAAAGTGAGATCATGTTTGCTACTTCATTTACAAACACTCTGTATATGTTAGACGCACTGAATCTGAATATGAAGTCCGTTTAGCTAAAACACCCTAAAAATTTTGAGTAAATAGCAAAAAATAACTAAAAATCGCAAAAATAACAACGAGTGCAAAAATATCCGAAAATTTTTTTCTGACCTTAATCAAATGTGTTTCTTATGTATTTCTATGCACTGATTTCGAATCTGGAGTTCATTGAGTTGCATATCCCACATATTTTGCAAAAATCACGAAACATGTTTAAACATTAACAAAAACTAAAATGATTTTTACGATTTACTTAAAATTTTGAAGATATTTGAGCTAAACGAACTTCAGACTCGAATTCAATGCGTCAAAATAGGGTAACGGCGGGAGAGATGCCACAAGGGATGTAATTTCGAAGTTGACCAACGGATGGCGCTACTGCGGTAATCTAATATGCATATGCGTAATTTGGTTAGAAGTAATGTGTGCGTAGTGCGATATATGACATTGTTTAGGTAATAACTGTTATTTAATAGTAAATAAAGTACGAAAATTCCATATAATTTTATTTACATTATGTATATATTTGTATAATGAAAAATACTATTATTTTTGTACTTTATATAGTTCAGGCGGTAATTAAGCAGCTTTCGAGATACAGTTTGTAAAAAAACTAGGTTATATTTACACCACCTTTAAGAGTACTAGGATGCAGTATCTCTTCCACCAAAAAGGAAAGATGCCGCATACCACTTACTTTTCTATATGCAGTTCCTGATCACTTCTACTCAATGCAAGATATATCGCCTGTTAAAAATAATTATAGTGTCCCTAAAACTGTTGATGGACCACCGGAAGTGTCCGATATCAATATTCAAAATGACGATACTGCTGTTTTGGCTGTTGCAACAGAAGATTCTGTAGAACATCATCTGGATCAGCAACCCGGCACACATTTTGCAGCAATAAAAGAATTTACCCCTACGAAACTACTGCATGATATCTCCTATACCAAAGCTTCTATCATTCAGTAAAAGGATAAAACAAGGTGCCACCGTGTTAACTTCGACTGAGAAAGCGTGAAGTAGCAAATAAGTAAACAAAAGCGACCGCATTAAAATCAAAATTAAATAATAATCACAACAAAGAAAAAAACGAAGTCAAAATGTGAAACTAAAGCAACGAGTAGCACAGAAACCTGGTATGAAAGTGATGATGACCATTGATAAAAATGTCAAAAAGCGACAATTAATGCTTTTGCGTGGAATGTTTTGAAAAATATAAAAATACTAAAAAGAGAAGACTGGATTCAGAGAAGAACTACGTAAAAAAATATGGCAGTTTAACTATGTACGGCGGCGTCTCTTTATTGGTATTGCGGCATCTCATCACACTAAGAGGGGGAGATGCCGCATTTTGTTTAGAAAAAAAATATTTTTTTTATTTTGTTATGGTTATAGCCACATGTTTATTTATGACGTTTTAATAATAAACAGTGCTTTCGAAAAATAGCTAATAAATTCATTATTTTTGAAATTGAGAAGTTATCGAAAAAAACCCCTGGCACGTCGATTTTGTTTTTAAAAAAGGCACTTTTTGACATACGACTCATATTTGTGACGTCATCGTTGTTCGAGATATGACGTTATCGACAATTTTTTAAAATAGCAATCCTCAATTTTGATCATGTCATTTGAAAGAGCGTGTCATTCTACATACATACATCAGGAAAAATTATGGTCTTACATAGCAAAAATTTCAAGAAAATAATGTTTGAAGATTTTAAAATTTAATTTTCACAATACTGTGCACCTCCCCATTATGCAATACCTGTCCGTGCTTATTTAGATCAGCTGTTCCCGAATCGATGAATAGGGAGAAGGGGGCCGATTGAGTGGCCAGCCAGATCGCCTGATTTGACACCCTTAGATTATTTCTTGTGGGGATACCTAAAAAGCAAAATATACGTTGCTAGACCGGTTAATTTAGAAGATTCAAAAGTAAGAATTCGTCACGAGATACATCGTATACCTCCTGAAGTTATTAATGTCCAAAAAGAATTTATTAATCGTCTTGGCTAATGTCAGGCAGCCAACGGTGCACAATTTGAACATTTAATTTAGTCGATTTTTTACATAATCATTATCATTTTCAGTATTGTGAAAATTAAATTTTAAAATCTTCAAACATTATTTTCTTGAAATTTTTGTTATGTAACACCATAATTTTTCATTATGTGTGTATGTAGAATGATCCGTTATTTCAAATGGCATGGTCAAAATTGGGGGTTGCTGTTTAAAAAAAAATTGTCGATGACGTAACATCTCGAACAACCATGACGTCACAAATGTGGGTCGTATGTCAAAAAGTGCCTATTTTTAAAAAAAAATCGACGTGCTAGAGGATTTTTTCGAAAACTTCTCAATTTCAAAAATAATGAATTTATTCGTTACTTTTCGAAAGCATTATATATTGCATCAGCTATTATTAAAAAAAAAATTAAAATAAAAATTTAAAATAAGGAATTTACACATTTTTAAAGAAAACCGCGGCATCTGTCCCACCTTTACCTTACGCAAAGAAGGTCGTTCTGGTAAAAAGTACAGATCACTTTTGACGACTTTTTGAAATTTGAATTCAGTGCATCGAAATATATAAGAAACACACTTGATCAAGGTTAGAAAAAAAATTTTCGAATTTTTTGATCCTACGTGATATTTTGCGAGTTTTCGCAATTTTTTGCCATTTACTCAATATTTTCAGGATATTTGAACTAAATGAACTTTAGATTCGAATTCAGTGCGTCAAAATACTCGTACATGAAGATCGTAAGGCTGGTCAAAAGTACAGACTACTTTTTATAGAAAATGTATCTGAAATTATACTGTTGCAATTTAGAGTTTTTTAAAATGCGAAAGTAAATACTAATAAAAAGTGGGTACCGATATGCAAGTATAAAATGCAGTAATTATTCAATGTTCTCATTCAGCTGTTGTAAAATATTAATTCCAGTTTTAATTAAAACTCTAGGTAACTATCCGCTTTACTTAGCTAAAGTGAGTAGATAGCAATCGATTAATGTTTTTTTCTAATCTGTTCAATAAAAGTAATGATCTTCTTTGAAACTAAGGAACTTTTTAATTAAACGTTTCTTAATTACAGTCAGATATAACAGTTTAATTCACTAATGAACTAGTTAAACCTTATACATACTACCTCCAGTATTTAATTTTGAATTCCAAGTATCCAATATTATTGAATCTACACTATTAAAATGGCAGATATTACATTTAGGTTATTTTTATGTGTAACATCTTTTATATTATATTTAAAAGACATGAATCTGAACGTTATTCTGAAATATTTTGTTTTTGTTTTTCTTTTGTGTTGAAATATGTGAAACCATGCTGTTAGCTTTCAGCTGCTCAGTCTGGTGTTTCCAGGGCAAACTTTTTGTACTTTTTATTTAATTATTTTATATCTTATTTTGATAAAACATTTAAAGAGATTTGCCCGGTTTGATTAATGGAGCACCAAATATTTAATTCCTCTCAGAAATTAGGAATGAATGTCATATTCCTTTTTTTAAAAAAAATTATTAATTTTAATATAAAATGTTTGTCTTTTTCTTTTTAATTATAATTTTTTATATTGAATGATTTGTAAAATTAATCTGACATATTTTATTATATGAAATAGATATTTTACTATATTTTCCATTATTGATTCAAATTTACTTTCTTTTAATTAATTTATTTAGCTTATTGCTCAAGATAAAGATTTATTTTCCTCATCTCATGTACAGGCAAATTTTGTTTTTATTTTGATATATTTTTGTTAAATCTATTTTTTTTTCGGGATCACAAAGGACAAATTTGTCGGATTAATTTAATGCCTTATATTCAGTAACATTTCAGTTATTGTGAGTCAATTGTAAAAATTATGAGAAAAGTGTAGTTAAAGTAATGTAAAGCTCAACAATGACATAAGTAATGTTTTACAAAAAATAAAAACACAAATAACATACAATCCGCTAGCTTATTTATTTAAAAAATATCATGTACGCAACATTAAGAAATTGCAAATTGTAACGCATTTATTGATATCATTTATGTAAATAAGAAATAATAAAGGTTCAAAGTGTGATCCTTGAGGTACACTAGATGTAGCTGTAAAAGGAAGTAAGTGGTAACCATTGATTGCTGCCATCTACTATCTATTGAAAATATACGATGCAAGCCATTCATGTACACTCATTTCAGCCAGTTTGTCAATTAGTATGTTATGGTGACCTGAATCTGACAATCCATGTGGTTATTAATGTAATTAGTATATTGTACTAGATTTGACTCAATTGATTTTTTAGTGTAAACAGTGTTACTACGTAATTATTGAAGATTTATCAGCGTCGAATAAATGTTCATAATACACCTTTTCCAGTACCTTACTAAAAATATTTAATTTACTGATAGGACGATAGTTTTTTTACCAAATTTTTTTCTCCAAATTTAAAAAAGAGGAATCGTAAATGCCGCCTTCCACAATTGTGGAAATTCATTTCTGCAAACGATTTGTTAAATAAATGGGGTAGTAGTGAATTTGCACATATTTTTAAAAACAATGAAAGAATTCCATCAGGACCGGAGCCTTTATTTTCATTTAAGTTAATCAGAAAAATCAGAACTTTTTGGGGGTCATCTCTAATACTACTTATATTTTTACTATTATTTCCTAAATTCATTGTAAAGCAGTTCGAAATTGACCACAAATAGCGCCTATAAATAATTATTTAACAGTATTTTATGGCTCAATCAACACATATCTAGAAATGGCAGACGATGAAAGTGTACTCGTATGGGGTTATAAACGATCTCATCATTTAAGGCTTTGATGTCTCCTTTCTTATATAAAAATAATAAATGTCACTGATTTGCACCAGTCATGGAAACGCTCACATTGCAGCAAATGTGCTAAAGAGTCTATTGGATTTCAATTGAATAGATAATGTCGTTTTAGATACCAACAAGTTAAATTAAAAAGGTTCTTTAGTTCAGCAAGTCTGCGGGATGCGTCTAGAGCTTATCTGATTCACAAATAAGCGCTACAGTAAATCCTGGACCATTTTGTGTCTTGTATAATAGGTGCAATCTGCTCTAATCCCGGATAATCTAAGTTGCACATCCTTACAGAAACATCATTAAAATCGATTAGAATTAGGCGATGGCATAAAAAGCTTATTCCGCATATTTTACGGGACGTGCATTGCTAGCGCGCCCGCTTTCAACCAACAGACTTATCTTCGTGATTGAGCTTCTTCGAGCAATTTAAATCGGCGTATTAAAATGCTTTTTACGAGTCCGCAAACTGACAGTATTAAGTAGTTGGAAATATCTGTGCTATCACAAATGCATTCCTACGCGTTTTATTACCAATTCCAACCCTCATTTACTAACATAAATTTTGTTTCGCCCCGAATTGGCAATAAAAACTTTATCCGAAATTTCGTTATTAAAAATACCGCAGAAGTCGTAAAACTTGGCGGTTAAAAAATACAAGTAAACTTAATAATAAAAGTAAGTTAATAAATCAAAAGAAAACTTACCAAATTTTGTGTTAAGATTTTCTGTGAAAAAATGCGGCACAGTTCCTTTCCCTTGTCATTATCGTCCCCTTCCCTATTTGAAATGTCATTGCATCACATTTTGTTTATACCTTTTATTGTCATGTTTTATTTAGTTTTAAGATGAAACAGTGCTCATTCAAATCTACTACAACAATAAAAACTGAAGATAATATAATGCTGAAACATTATATCGTTATCTACTAAATTTATATTAAATAATAAATATAATAAAAATATTGTTTAGTAATAGCTTTACTAGAGAAAAATGGACTGTAACGGGAGCGCCTTATTAAAAAGTATTGACCGAAAAAAGTATAATTTGAAATTAAGTACCAATGAGAAAATATGATATGCGACTCACCGTGATCCTCCTGGTTCCCTATTTAGAGAGGCGCCTCTCGAAGTATGAAGAGATGAAATGGAGACGGGTTTCTTGCACTAAATTTGCACTAAAGTCTAAAATTAATTATTTAAAAGTTCATTCAGATATTATTTTCACTTTGGAAATTTGCGAGTATATTTTATATATGTATCAATATATGCGGCGAACCATTCACACTCAAATTGTGCGAATCGGGTCTGTTGGTCTTGGATTAGTAGGTCGCAAAAAACAATCTCATTGGCTACAAAAAATAGGAAAACAAAAAACACGCGGATTTCAGCATTTTTAATAAGGCGAAAATTGTAGTTCAAGAAAAAATATTAAATAATAGAATTAGGAAAATGACAAATACTTATTAACTACATGAAAACAGAACATTTCGGCCCACCAAAATGCTTATGCATTTTCTGAAGGCGAAACAGGTAAAGGACATAACTTACTGAGTGGTCTTTTAATCATGCCATTAGCCAATCGTACGTCAGCCACCCTCGCAACTCCATCACTCCCTGTATATAAACGAGAAATGCGGCCAAGACGCCATTGCAACGGAGGAATGTTATCGTCTTTGATAAGCACAATCAATCCAATTTTGGGTTTATTAGTCGAAGTTAACCATTTGGTTTTCTGCTGCAATGTATTCAAATACTCTTTTTGCCAGCGACTCCAGAGATCTTGGTGGATTCTTTGGAGCAGCTGCCAGCGAGTTAGGCGATTTAAATTTTCATCGCGTAAATCTAAATCTGGAATAGCGGTAAGTGGTTGTAAAGTGAGAAAATGGCCAGGCGTTAATGCAGAAAAATCATTTGGATCAGAACTAGTTTGTGTTAATGGACGCGAATTAAGAATTGATTCCACTTGACATAAGATAGTGTACAATTCTTCGTAAGTTAATATTTGTTGACCAATTACACGCATTAAATGACTTTTCATACTTTTCACACCAGCTTCCCACAGACCTCCAAAATTTGGAGCGGACGGTGGAATAAAATGCCAAGAAATAGCTTCACTTGACGCTGCGGAGCGAGCTAAATTTATAAGTTCTTTATTCGCTTTAACAAAACAAGTGCCGTTATCGCTATATAAGTGACAAACACGGCCACGACGAGCAATGAATCTGCGCAAAGCGGCTAAAAAACAATCTGCGGTTAAATCCGACACCAATTCAATGTGAATCGCTTTGGTAGACATACAAATAAACAAACAAATGTAGGCCTTGTGAGCTTTTGAACCACGAGACTTACTTAAAGTTATAAAAAAAGGACCTGCATAGTCCACGCCTGAGTGGAGAAATGCTTTACTACATGAAACACGAGCGGCGGGTAAGTTACCCATGACTGGTTGATAAGTTTTAGGATTAACTCTAAAACACCTTGTGCATCGCGATAATACATGACGTATAGCACGCTTAGGAGAAAAAAGCCAAAAGTTTTGAAAAAGTAAAAAATGAACGGTTTGAAGTCCGGCGTGAAAGTATTTTTTATGTATTTGTTCAATAAGTAGTGTAGTTAAGCGGCTTTGTTTAGGTAATAAAGCAGGAAACTTATTTTCGTAGCTAAGAGAAGAATGTTGCAATCGACCCCCAACTCTAAGAATCTTTTGTTCGTCCATGAAAACACTTAATTTCTGAAAATGTTTAGGTAGCTTTAGATTATTATTGATTTTAATAATTTCATCCGGAAAGAAAATTAATTGTTCTTGTTTAACTAAAACAAGTAGCGAAGTGTGAAGTTCTTGAAAAGAAAGATGGCCAATTATTTTATTTCTCGGAAAGCGACAGTTATTGATAAAACGTAAAATGTAAGTGATAATGCGTTGTATAGAATTTAATGACGAATTATTATTTAATAAAGTATTTAAAAAATTAGTTTCAATTGGTTTTGCAGCGGTTAAAACAATTTTCTTCTTTTCTTCAGAAAATACTACGTGATCACTTAGAACATTAAATTTTGACGGAGGCCATTGCTCATTAAATTTCATAAGAAAATCGGGAGCGGCCCACCATAAAGAATTGTTTAATAGTTCCGAAGGAAAACTTCCTCGAGATGCTATATCTGCGGGATTCTGAGAAGATATAACGTGGTGCCAATTTTCGGGATGAATTTTTTCTTGAACATAACTCACCCGGTTACTAATAAACGGTTTCCACCTGTGAGGATGCGATTTTATCCAGGCAAGCGCAACAGAAGAGTCAGTCCAGGCGTATATTTTTTCAAAAGAAATAGTTGCATAACTTTTGACAACAAAATCCACCAAGTCCGATAGCAAAACAGCAGCGCACAATTCCAATCTTGGTATGGACATAGTTCTCAAAGGAGCTACACGTGATTTTGCACAAATAAAATTAGTAGAATAATTGTTTAAGTGAAAAATTCGAAAATATGTTACAGCAGCGTAACCGCGTTCACTAGCGTCACAAAATCCATGAAGTTCAATACGTGGATTTTTAGAATATTTGAGATCGATGTGGCGAGGTAAATTAAAATTTGAAATAAGCTCTAATTCTTGTTTATATCTAGTCCATGCGCGAATAATATTTTCAGGAGGAGTATCGTCCCAAGAGAGACCGAGTATCCATAACTGCTGAATTAAATATTTTATTGAAAAAGTTACCGGAGCTAAAAAACCTAACGGATCAAAAATTCTTGCCAGTTCAGAGAGGATATTACGTTTAGTGCAAGATTTTTCTAGAGGTTTTACATTGTAAGTAAAATTGTCGGACGTTGGTTGCCAGCATAAACCTAAAACTTTGGTAACCTCATCGCGGTCAAGCGAAAGCGCAGCAGGATTTATTAATGATGAAGGCAAATGAGATAAAATTTCAGATTTATTCGAAGCCCACTTATGCAGTTCAAAGCCAGCCGATTTTAGTAAAGCGGTAAGTTCTCGTTGCAACGTTTTGGCATCTTCAATAGAAGAACAACCAGTAACAATATCATCCACGTAAGTATCGTTTTTTAAAACATTTGCTGCTCTAGGAAATTTTAATTTTTCATCATCGGCTAATTGTAATAAAACGCGCAAGGCTAAATAAGGAGCGGATGATATCCCATAAGTAACGGTTCGCAAGCGATAGTCTTGGACAGAGTGTTTTTCATCAAATCGCCATAAAATACGCTGATAGTCTTGATGACCAGGTGCGATTAGTATTTGACGATACATTTTTGTTATATCAGCTGTAAGAACTACGGCAGGTAATCTAAAATTTAATAAAATTTGCACGATATCCTTTTGCAATTTTGGACCTGTTAGAAGCGTGTCATTGAGCGATATATTATTTATTTTATTAGAAGCGTTAAAAACTATACGAACAGGAGTAGAAACGCTGTCCGGTTTTATTACGCAATGATGCGGTATATAATAAGATTTGTTAGTATCCATTGGCGTCGATAATAATTCCATGTGATTAAGATTTAAATATTCTTGTATAATTTTAGAATATTCAGCGTATAAAGTAGGATTTTTTATTAAGCGTTTTTCTAGCGAGAAAAATTGATTTAAGGCTATTTCTCTACTACCCGGAAAAGTCGGTTCTTGGACATCACGAAACGGTAATGCAACTGTATATCTTCCTTCAGAATTTCTATAAACCGATTGTATAAATTTTGTTTCACAGAGAACGTCTTCTGGGGAATTTATATTTTTATGCGGAACATTTTCTATTTCCCAAAATTTGCGTAAAATATTATTTAAAGGTTGAGTTGAGGAATATGATAAGAACGATTTAATATTTGACTGTGAAATATTATTTTTGTATGGTCCCATTAAAATGTAACCAAATATTGTGTTAATAGCTGCAGGTTCATGTTGGTCACCGACAATTTTACCACTCTGTATAATTAAAGGAAATACGTCAGCTCCTAATAATAAGTCAATTGATCCTGGTTTGTAAAAATAGGGATCGGCGAGATTTAAATTTTTAATATAAGCCCATCTTTGTATAGGCAATTGTGTAGTAGGCATGTGTCTGAGCAGATTCGGGGTAAAATTATTGTATGTACCTGTATAGATTTGTTATTTGTATTAATGGGTCGAACAGTAAGAGAGATTGAACCAAGGTTAGAATTTATTTGAGATTCTCCAATCCCTTGAATTTCAGAGAAATATTTTTCTTTAGGCAATCCTAAACGATTCGCACATTTTTGCGATATAAAGCTAGTTTGGGAACCGGTATCAATTAATGCCCTAAATTTTTGATAATGTCCACGGACATCAAGAATTTCAATAAGGGAAGTTGAAAGTAAAACTGAAGTTGAGGCTTGCGACAAACCAGCTAGCGTTTGAGCTTGAGGCTCTGGTTGAGAAGAATTCTCATTTACGTTCGATGAAGAAGTACTTGGTGAATTGATATCAAAAACAAAAGATTCTTCACGGCGTTCCATGTGTAGAAGAGTGTGGTGTCTTTTTTTGCAAATGCGGCAGGATTTAGTAGATTTGCAATTTAAGGTTTTATGTACGTTACTTAAACAATTAACGCATAAATTTTTATCTTTAGCAAAGTGAAAGCGTTCCTGAGTAGTCTTATTAAGAAAATCGGGACATTTATACAAGGCGTGATTATGTGAGCACAATATACAGTGATACACCGGCGAGGAATTACTATTATTAGTTCCTAAAAACGATGTGGAAGTGTGTGCGCGGGAAGTAACATTGGAAAATTTGGTAAAATCATTTTTCTTAAATTTAGATTTAGTACTGGGAGAATTTAAGTTAAAAAGGGCGTTGCAATTATTTTCCAAAAAATTAAAAAGATTTTTGTACTTGGGTATATCACTCGAATGACTATGATGTAATTCAAATCTTGTCGCGGTAGCGTGGTCAATTTTTTTCAAGAGCATATTAGTTAGTATGAAATCCCATTCATCTACAGGATGATTTAAAATTCTTAGAGCTTCTAGATTTTCTGAAAATATATCTAATAAGTTGCGTAAAGCATGAGGGTCTTCTGAATTTAATTTAGTAGCGTTTTCTATGGCCGACCAATGTACTTGTGAAAGCAATCTTTTATTTTTATAACGTTTGACCAGACTATTATATGCAATTTCATAATTAGCACTAGACATAGGCAGACATTTTACTACACCAAGTGCAGGACCTTCAAGCGATGAAATTAAATAGTTAAATTTTTGAATAGTGGATAAAGATGAATTATTATGTACTAACGAATCATACATGTCTAAAAATGTGGGAAAAGACTGAATATCTCCCTTAAATTTTATTAGTTCTATTTTTGGCAACTTAATGTGAGTAGGAGTAACTGTGGGTTCATCATTAGTATTTGGATTATTAAACAAAGTTTCATAAGTGAATTTTATTTTATGTAATATTTTATCAAAGCGAGTCATAACTGCAAGTGCAGATTCAAATTCTTCCTCATCGTTGAAAACGATATTGATTAGTGCGTCGTGTTGAGCTCTAAATGAACGTTTAATATCTCTAACATCATCCCACATAGACTTAAAAATCATTTTTTCATTGGGATCTAGGCTAGCTCGTTCAGCAGCGAGTGATATTTCATCAATTTTTCTAATTTCAACTTGCCGTAAAGCTTTTATTTTCTTGATTTTATCAGCCATGACAGTATGTAAAACGATAGAAAAGTACGACTGCGAAATATATGTTTAAGCTAAGTAAATGCTGGATCTGTTTTGAAAAGTATGAAAAGTACGGTTACAATAGTGCGATCAATTCTTCACTCAGTCACAGTAAGCCAACAACTAAAATTGTCAAAATTATGATAAAGCGTCGACTCCGAAATTTAATTAACGTCTGCGCGTATCAATACCACACCTCCCCGGTCGGAACACTAAAGGAAGTCACGAAGAATAGCTGACCCAGCGACTAGATAAGGCAATATGGCGAGATTGATAATTTAATTGAAATTATGTTACTATTAAATGATTAATACTTATGCAAAGAATAAATGATATTATGTAAAAAATCCGTGCTCGAAGCACCAAAATGTTTAGTAATAGCTTTACTAGAGAAAAATGGACTGTAACGGGAGCGCCTTATTAAAAAGTATTGACCGAAAAAAGTATAATTTGAAATTAAGTACCAATGAGAAAATATGATATGCGACTCACCGTGATCCTCCTGGTTCCCTATTTAGAGAGGCGCCTCTCGAAGTATGAAGAGATGAAATGGAGACGGGTTTCTTGCACTAAATTTGCACTAAAGTCTAAAATTAATTATTTAAAAGTTCATTCAGATATTATTTTCACTTTGGAAATTTGCGAGTATATTTTATATATGTATCAATATATGCGGCGAACCATTCACACTCAAATTGTGCGAATCGGGTCTGTTGGTCTTGGATTAGTAGGTCGCAAAAAACAATCTCATTGGCTACAAAAAATAGGAAAACAAAAAACACGCGGATTTCAGCATTTTTAATAAGGCGAAAATTGTAGTTCAAGAAAAAATATTAAATAATAGAATTAGGAAAATGACAAATACTTATTAACTACATGAAAACAGAACAAATATAATCAAACAACGAAAATGATATTAAGTTCTCCTGCAGCAAATACGCATGTGCCAGATAAGAATGGTCAATTTCTATTGGTAGAGACGCCTTGATGGATCCAGCTGTTCTTAAGAATGGATAATAATTGAAGCTCTACAGCGTGCTCTCAAAGTCGTACACGCCCTAATCTAATAAATCAGAAATATCGGTTGATAAAAAAGTGTATGAAGGAATTAGGGCTGGAGACCGAAATATGTGTGTACACTGAAAAAAGGCCAGTAATTTTACAAATATGCTTTGTAGGAATATCGTTATAATTGTTTTAAAATCTATCTAAAAATGATGGTGTTATTACACTGTTACTTATAATTTTACAAGAAAAATGTCAATATACAATAATACCGTAAACTTCCTATGTAATTATAATATAATGTGTACATTTATAGAATATATTATAATACATTTACAATTAATAATGTGAATACCATTTTTCCATTGTAAAATTATTGAACATACCAAATTTACTATATAATTGACTGTTAAAATATGCTTAATGTGTGTGTGAATATATTGCTAATTTTAAAACGCACTACCACTAACCGTTGAAAGCGCTGGGTGGTGTCACCTTCATTATTCTTGCTTCATTTGGACGAATGCAGCGTGTACCTAGGACCTAGGTTCTTACATAATTAATTTAGTGAGTAGTGACTAGCAAAATAATCGTATCTAGAGTGATTAGTTAGTGACTATTACTATAAGTAGTTTTGTCTTGTGTTGTTTATAACATAACCTATATGAGATAAAGTAATAGGTATGTATTTTATACGGAATTGTTGAAGCAAAAGAATATTGATATTCTTGCATCTACAAACATCAGGTACCCACTGTAGGTTGAACTCTGTTCATCTTACATAATATATATATTGCAGGGTTTGTTTCATCTACAGGATGTTATTGCTTTAGTTGTCACGTTAGTCAGGTGAAACAACCCCTCACTACTCGGCAGCTGTTCATCGGCGAGCAGTCGTGGATAAGGGAGTATTGAAGAAAGTAAAATATGTTATTTAATGGGCGCCACGTAACTTAGATAATAACAAAACAAAATATCGGTTTTGAGAAGTCACGAAAATCAAAACCGTTGTTTATACAAAAAAATTATAAATGCAAATATAATTAATTCTAATGTTTCTATGTTACTGAAATTATTTCTTAGAAAGGATTTTGTTATAGGATGAGTAATTAAAACTAGGGCGAGTAAATAGTATAACAAAAAAAAATTATATTACGTACTTATTCTAGGGGAACAATTTGTGTATGATTTTTTCTTACATCACCAATCAAGTATATAGACAGGAAAATATTGTTAGATATAAATAATATACTTATTGTTATAATATTAAATTCATTGGTTATAGGATACGTAGATAATGATAATGATAAAAAAATTTAATAGACTAAGATTAATTGTGGTAGTTGAATTAATGAATTGAGCTTAAATTGTATAATTTGTATGAAATGATTTTGGAGTAATTCCAATTTATTTAAATTTGTCGCATAAACATACTACTACTACTCGGCGTTACGAGAAGACATTTAAACTGATTTTCGGTTATGTAACCATTAGGTAATGCGCAAAGAATAAAAACTTTTATCTATCATTATTATTAAAAAAATGTATAACGGAATTGTGTTATCTGGTTTGATCACGTGGTGGCCCGAAGAGAAAAACGGGGTAAGGGGAAGATCAGTGGAGTACGTCCCTCCATGTGAATGTGGATACACAAATTGCTGACGGTTGGTTACTCGTTACGTAACCTCTATGACGTTATCAGCGTCAACCTCGGCGTGGACAGAAACATGGCGATAAGCATGGTCGTGGACGTGAAAGTGAACGTGACCATGAATTTGAACTGGTGCTTGAACTTGAACTTGAACTTGAACTTGAACTTGAACTTGAACTTGAACCTTTCGGTTGAAGGGGATTCGGCACCTAACTTTTTATCCTCTATAACATAACGAAATGGTCTGAGTCCGACACGTGGCTGTATCGCACCAGGACATGTAGTCTACTCCTAATTGAGACCTAAATGGTGACTTCGAGTGTCGATGAGACCTCAAACAAATCTGTAGACTGTGAGTGAGTGTCGGTGTAGATTCGAGAGGTATTTTTCAAAACATCACTAAACGTGATAACTACATGAGACGAAAATCTCGCCCTCTTTACTTTATCACCTCCAAAACCACACTCCCTCGTCTTCCTGCTTGTTTTCCTCGAGAAATTTCCATTCGACCTGATCAGCTGGAAGTGGGAGAAACAATGTGCGCCCTACGTATCGGCAACCCAGAAAACATGACAGAATATAATAATTTTGAAAAAAGGAGAATTTTAACAAGATCATTTGTATTATTAATTGAAAGAAAGCAGTCAAAATCATTGAATGGTAAGTATGTAGTTTTAGACCATCATATTACTCTTGTGCGTGCATGCTGCGTATAAGAAGTAACGATTTGGACAGTCGACTTACTTATTATAAAATATATCTTGTGAATAAAATTGATTTATTTTGTCAATAAAATCATGCAAATAACTTAAGGATGAAGTTCAATTGTATTTTAAATTTTCCATTTTCAGCAATTCTCTCAATTAAAAGATAATTTATTAAATAAAAAAAATTACAACAAAAAAAGTATAGTAGCATTTGAAAACGCTGCAATATAAAACATATTTTTATTCCACGTTACAATTATATTTTAATCATATTTGAAAAACAGTAGCTTCTAGAGGATCAACATGATTTAAGTTGTAGGTACCTATATTACACACTTATATATAAAAAAAATTAATATTACTTTGTAATAGTATAAGACCATCGTAGATCTCGTTTGAATATTATAAAATTATTTTTTTATGTTTACATATACAAGAAACTTTATTGTGTATGTTGTTTGTATAAGTGTTCTGTTTTTTTTTGTAAAAATAGCCAAACGTACAGGTACCAAATTTAAATAAAAAAATATTGTACTGTATTTATTCACATTATAAAGTCAGACAAGCAAATTGTTTTTGTAAAATTATTTTCTATTGCAGTTACGCTCTCTATCACTTCTGATAGTTTGATATTATATTTAAAAAGGTACCTATAATCGAATAGGTATTGCCCAGTGACGGCGTAGAAAACTGTTTGTTTGTTTAAAAAATAATAATTTCGTATTAGTATTCTGGGAAACATATTGTATGCAATGTAGCCAAACTTACCTCTTTTTTGTGGCTTTTGTATTCATCTGCCTATTGAACAAAGTACCGTGCCATTTTCACTGAAAACACAATAAAATATTATTTGAAAAAGTCATGTAGAATACTAAATAATGACGACGTGCAAAATTTTAAGGGGTTCGGCCTTATTAGATGAAACCATCAAAGTAGCTAATCTTCTTGAAATTTTGCACATCGTCATAATTTACCATTCTGAATAACTTTTTCAAGTAATATGTCTATTTATTTTCAGCGCAAGTAGCACTTTATCTAAAACCAAAACAGTTTTTACTATTTTTACTTCAAATAGAGTTATGTCGAAAACGGTAACCCCTAACGACTTTAACAAGGTGTACCTATCTCAAACAAAAAAGGTAGGAAAATCGTTACAACAGTTAGATGAATACACTAAGCCACAAATAGTTATGCCATTTAATAGAAGCATGATGAACCATAAGTGGCGTGTATAAATTATAAAAAAAATTAAATATATCATCCCCAAAAAAAATCCGGATCTCTAACATGTATGCAAATATTTGAATATTTTAAAAAGTTATTTACGAATATCGAAAATAAAATTTTAACTTTGATACCTGTATCTTTTTAACCAGCAATTTTTTACTAAGGTAAATTAAGTTGTATCACATTATTTTGTCATCAAGCATCTACTCTTGCTCTGTGCTGTATTAATTTCTAACTACATGCATTACTCATTTTGTTACCCATTTACACATACGTTTTACTAAAAACAAACAACAAAAATTAGTTTATTTTAATGAAGTGATTTATATTTACGAAATTTATATCAAATATTTTCACTGTGAAAGCACCTATAAAGAAAATAAAGCTATCTATTTTATACAAATATATTTCGTAATGTATCGTACCATAGACGATAGCTGGACATGAGACATGAAGCATTTTGATCATCACAGCAGCAGCGGTTGGCATTAACACAATGATATTTGTCGTCAACACTGAGGACATTAGCAACGCGGTACAGACGTGTTAGATAAAGCACCTACACTATTCTCATTTATAATCGACGTTCTAGATATTTGGATTTATCACGAAGTGCATGCATTTGCTCTTGAATTATCTAAAATGCACAAACCTATTTGTCGGCAGACTTAAGGGTTTGCTCGAAAAGGAAAAAGGAATATGTTAAAAATGTACAAGGTGTTAGGAATATAAGTGCCGATACTAAAAGAGCTTACATATCTGACCAAAACCAACAAAAAAAAACTCGTAGGAGAAAATATCTAAAACGCATAGTTTTTCAAAAATAACAAATACATTTCAAAAATAAAAGTAGGTATTGTGTAAAGATAACATCAACCGTTGTGGATTACACGTTTTTAAGTAAGTGAAAGAGGGAAAACAAAGTTGGGTTCGAACAGGTACCGATGCGTAGTTATATTTTTGCAGTTTGTATGTATGATACAAGTCACTGCTGTCTGTGTATGAATCATAAGCGTATTGTTCTAATGGGATCATGGACCATGGACCGCAACTGTAAATACATTTTTAAAGTACAATCTGAATAAAAAGTATGGTGCAAACTGGAATGTGAAAATTTGTGTCATGAAGATGTGGTAGAAATAGGTAAGTAACAATGGCCGTCTTCATCCGATACAAAAAATTATTGATTTGCTTCTTATTTCAGAAAACCTATCTTGTGTCTGTGTCATCCCATGATTACCATTCGATTTGATCCTCAACTAATTAGCTATACAATTTTGAAAAATAAATCAAACCTGGAAATTATTTATTTAAACAGTTTATTCAATAAAGAGCCGTTTGAACTTCATCAGTCATACAATACCACTGAGTATTTTGTGTCACCAAAGTACATATTTTGTAAAATTTAATAACAATGTATTGTTTAATAATATAATAAATAAAGTAAAACATCTTTACATACTGCGTCATGTTATTATCTACAAATATAATCTCAGTCTTTATAGCAAGCTTTTCTTTGATCTTGGGACCTGGACTATAATGTCCCATGTATTTTGACACAATGAATCCGATAAAAAAATTATAGTTCTGACGCAACAGTTCTGCTCTACAGTCCCCAAAGCCAACTGTGAGATGCCAGAAGATAAATTTTCCAAAACAAAAATCCACAATATCGGATAACAGTTTTTGAGATTGCTGAACACGAATCAGCTCGAAACCGACATATGTCTGATAGCACTGCTGAGAACTAACTGTGGCTATTTGCTGTAGGTGCAATTCAGTGGTGAAACGTTATTTTAGACACCCAGTACTTAAACAGTACTGTTTATGACAAATCCAGTAGTACAATCAAATTTAATCAGGAGATTGCTATTAGCACGTTCAAGGAAATCTAGAAGCAGTAATAAAAATAGGTCCAAAGAAATCAAGTGGGCTAAATCATTTCCCAAACTTCGTCTCTAGAATAAAAAACAGTAAAGTTATACAGAGAGAAATGTTCTATATCTAGAATATGCTAAGTATTATGACTTGTCTAATAAATTCGTTAGCAGTGTAAGTTTGTTACGGTTTCATTTCATATTTATTCGTGACTATTTTTAGGTCACCCTGGTAAGAATAATAAAAAGGATATGCAATGTTTTTTTTAATCATTTATTCATGAATATTTCACTCATAAATATATTAGGACGTTTCAACTCATGTCGTTATACTACTCTACGGAATCAGCTTCAAAGTAACCTGAAAAATAAAATAGCTGTAGCAGAATTTCAGTAGGTTATTGTCATATATTATGTACATGCACATCTCCACATTGCAAAAGGTCTTAACCCCTTCTATAAATTATGGCCCACATTTTGAAATATTTTTGTAAATATAGTCCTATTATTGCTCTATTAGTCTATGGCCATAAAGCAAACAAAAGTAGTAGTAATTATTTAGCACTGTATATATCTCTCTCATGAATAGGCAAATTGAAAAAAGAGATAAGGCCACACTTGAGGTATTTAGGAATTTTAGAGTGTTTCCCTTATCAAATTTAAATATTCACCCGCTCTATGGGATTAAGGAATTTTGTCAATCCTTGTTTTTATGGAACTTTTTTTTTTCTGATAAGAGGCACCATATTGAATTTAGAAAGAAATTGAAGTCTTTAGGAAGTATTTGCTGATATAATCCCGACAAAAAGTTGCATCTGGAGTAAATTCATTTAAGAAAGAGCTTGTACATCTTCGCTTCAACTACAGTCCTCATAGCATTGCAGCTAGCCACTGGTTTCAATACTGGTACTGTCTAAAATCGGTGTACTTGCTGGAAGTTGATATACTCCTGGATTCCGCCTCACGTACCTACACACCGGGTTCAGAACTCATTTATACCTGATTGAATCCACCACTCATTAGTATCGACACCTACCTTTCCGAGGGTCAGACATCGGGCACATTATAGTTGCTCCTCAGAGCAGCGAGCAACAACAGGCAACATAATATAACTATTTTCTGGTCGCATTAGAAAATATTCTTTTTTATATTAGTATACTTAATACCTAATATGTGGCTGCTACTTTGCATGGCTTGATTTCTTGTCAACATCACTCTACATATTTAATTTTCTAGTAGTTTAGTTTGCTTTATCTTATATAACCAATTCTCCATAGTCTAATCATTTCTTAAGCTTGAACTTCTTTACATATACACAGTAGTTTGCTTTATTTAGACATACCATTTGCAATTAAATAATTATTGTTAATTTAAGGTGTTCCTCCCACTGCAATAAAAATTAGCATTTTTAGTTTAAGGTTTAAATTAATTATATATGCTTACCTCACTATGAGAGCTTTGTAAACCGAGGTATACCTGGGGCAATGGCTATATTTATATTTAAAATATAATAACCTCTGCATTTTCAAACAAATAATATTCTATTTAGTTCAGGGCACAACATAAACCTAATTTTGAGGCAACTATTTGCGAACCATCTGAACGCAGATATGCACTCAGTGTGCGTTCACTATGAAATAAATTAGATTGCCTTATACGCACGTTCGAAATATGTTAATGTGCCACTCTGTTTAAAAAAGAGTCTTAGCGGGACACTTGAGCAAAATTAAAATTAGTTAAATAAAAGTTTAAACAATTTTCTAACTCTTTTGTTTAGCTGTTTGTCACCCACATTCGAACTCATCATCAGTTAAAATTAAAAACTCTGAGAACGAAGGTGACAAGTTCAAAGATTAAAGTCAGAATTCAGAGTTTAAAGTATGAATTCAGAGATTAAAGCTTGAATTAAAAAAATGTAGTCATGGTCTTTCTAAGGCTTCGTAAGTCAGAAAGTAGTTGTTTCCTTCAGAATTCTACTGCTCTGGTGGAATAAAAATGTAACTAAAATATCCAATTAAATAAAAAAGTTATCAAAGTCGCTACCTTCTAGCGGGAAAAATGAAAGGTGACATTTATTGTGTACCACTCAGTACATACGACGTAAAATGTAACAGATGTCAATACTATATATTACCTACTTTCACTCTGGAAGGTTTTACAAAATATTTTTATTGTTTGCGACACATTTTTATGAGATGTAATTGCAAGTATTGTGGAACAAATTATAGCACTTATCTGTAATGAGCAGTTAGAAGTAATGCTGCTTGGTTTTCATAATTTCTGTAGTTAACGTAACACAATTACGTTATGTGCATTGTAGAACCTGCGGGCGAACACTGGTTTAATATATATAATTGTGTTTTCTTTTAGTCTCCATGTCTAGGTGTTGAATTAAATTTTCACACAAAATAAATGTTATGTGTGGGATATCCATTTTGTGTTTCTCTATTTTTTCGCTAATTTAAGTAAATAAAGCAAATTTAATATTTGCTCTCTAAAGAAAGTCAACTAGAGTTCCGGGTGACATCAAATATAATCACCAAGTTTATACGCAACCTGAGGATATATTAAATGCGTTTACATACATTTTTAATGATGTTTATTTACCACATGGTCATAACTTTGATAACTTGAAACTGGGTTTTAACAATAACGGAACCCTTTCTTTACTATCTTTTGAAATTCATGAAATTGAAACGGCTATCATGAAACTTAAATTAGGGACGGTGTTTATGTTTTTCGTTGCCTCTGCAAATGATTTTTAATTTAGCCATTAAAACTTGTGTATTTCCTGTTTTTTGTAAAATTGTTAGTCAGTCCTGTACTTAAAAATGGTAATATATCACTTGTTAATAATTATCGTTGTTGTCAAATTTTGCTAAGTGTATTTATATAATCGCATTTTTTCTTCTATTAAACATCTGCTTTCATCTACCCAGCATAGATTTTTAACTGGTAAATCAGTAACTTACTAGTTTTGACTCAATATTTGTCAGATATTATGGACTCTGACATATGTTACACATATGTGTGTTCCCTCTAAGACTTTCAGTGCGAATATCTCAGAAACCAGCATAGCCAGTGCGACGAAATTTGTTATACAGATACTAGATGGCACGTAGAATTTGATAATAACATCAATTCTTATACAGGGTGTTCCATTTTTCAGGAAATCGATTTCATTTTGATTTTTTGGTTGTCGGCCCTGCTAAAACTTAGTTTAAATTGAAATATACTTAATTATGAACACATTCTGATAAATAAACATTCAAAAATTTTAAAATTTAACATAAAAAACGCCTCCAAAAAGTACCCAAATTTCATTGTTTTGTCATGTAAAATGTGTATAGCCTTGAGCCAGACTTACACAGAAGAAACTAACATCGGTGAACGTCAAAACTATGAATTGTCACTGAATTGTCAAATATTAACGGCATAAAGTATTTCATTGGACATAAATAACGCTAAATAATGTATGTTGTTACGGTACTAAAAGAACATACTAAATTTTAAATCTTTGTGGTGTAATCGGGAAATCTTTGTTGGTTGATTTTCCCAAAGTGAACCGAACAAATATAGTATTTTAAGTGCCGTTACTCGCGAAATAAAAATACAATAGAAACGAGAACGACACTGCTAGCTTAGTGGGCGGAGGGGTGGATAAAATGGTGTGTTGTGAAATAAATAGTTAGTAGCATATATATTTTTACTTTGCATCAATACTGTGACAAATATTTATCATAGAAAGCTCCATCTGGCTTGATATATCAAAAAAAAAATATACAAAACCTTAAATCACTTATACTATACGTAATATTAAGCCAAAAGGTAAAACAAAGGTTCTATTAAATTGTGACGTAATGCAGTACTAATTCAAATTTTAGCAGTTAAGACAAAATGTCTATAAAAAAATCAATAAACTTCAATATATATAGATCTGTAAATATTTTCTAATTTTTAGTTTTGAATGAATAAAACAAATATACCGTTTATTTCTTTGTGAAATTTATGGAAGCCCAATTACGGAATCAGATGGTTCCAAGTGACAATGCCTGATTCCAAGGAGCTGTCTTGTTGACTGCCTTGCCTAGCCGAACAATGGAGTCCTAGAGTTGAATGGAAATCCTGGCAACTTCTGGGAGAGCCCCGATATAGGTTACCATCAGAGAGGACAACCCTTGTGGAAACAATTTGAAGATCAAGTCGCCCAGATTGTAGCAATGGACTCGATATTTGATTCCAAAAAAAACCCTAAGGGAATACTCAAATTAACCCCTTGGACAACATGAAAAACCACTTGAAAATTTAAACAGTTATGCACCCAAAAGGAAAAACAGGTTAAGATAATAACAAAAGAATAAAATTCAGTAACATACCTTCGATGAAGGGTTCTTTTTATTTGATTAATGTCGGAAATTGCTTGGTATTTAGTGTACTGGAGAATCGCTCAGAATCCTAATAAGCAGCAACTTTCTTCACTCAATAATTACCTGCCAAGAACAAACAGCAAATTCTAGCTCGAAAATCGCTATGCACCTTTTCTTTAAATTAATTCCCAATAGGATGACACAAGATCAGTTTTATTTTCAAAGAAGAGGTTCGATTCACCATCATACACACAACTCTTAACATAGGAAGGAAGTGAAAAATCCCCACCAAAGCCAATTTCCGAATCAAACCACAAGAGCACCTACTTAAAAGAAACTGCGAATAGCTAGATTCGAACAAAATTCTAAACCACTACTGACCAATAGAGGGCGACAGTATTGATAAATTTTATTTTATTTTGAAGATTTAAATTTACGAAAATGTCTATATTTAATGGTTAAGTTTACATTTTAATATAATAAATTAATTTTTGGCAAATCGTAGTAATTTAAATATAATTTGATTAGAATTAAAATTATACTGTAACAATGTAATGCAATTTACGTATGCACAATGGTGTTATTGAGATTTGTCGATAAAAATTTAGACTTGAGTTGAGACTTTTGGAGCATTGGGGTCGCTGCGCCGTTACAGCTATGGTTACAGCCATTCAGAGTGAATATTGTGTAAAATATGAGTGGATATTTTTAAATTGTTCCATTATAATGTAATATAACTTCAGTAAATTGTATTTTTTTATGTTACTGCAGTGTACATAATAGTTAGGTACCCGTATTTTTTTATCACGAAATAATTTACCAAATTGTGTAAGTACCTAAAGAATATCCCTCTTTTTCAACTGCTGTAATTATTGATTACTTATTTAGCAACAAATAAATTCGAACAAAACGATTCCTAAAACTTTTTTATTATAATGTGAACGTGTTTGTCGTTGAAAGTGAGAACTGAACCTACCCCAGCCCCACAAAAGAAATATTGCTAAAGCACAACCTAAAAATAGAAATGATTGGTTGTTGTGTGCAGTGTGCACATATTTTAGCACTTTATTTATGTTTCTGATGGATAAAATATGTTTAAGAAGAACTCTACATCTGTAAAATAGTAAACAATAAATTACAATTTCTGTATTTCATATGATACAGAACTAAAAGAAAGCAACTGGTTTTTGCTAGGACGAATCACCTGTAAACTTACTTTACGCAGAAGGCACCTATCACAGTTATTTAAAGCTAGATAATAATTTGTAATTATTGTTTTTATCTTTCAGTTAGGTATGCGTGTGTAGTACCACAAATTACATAAACATCCGACACCAGAAGGAATAAGCGAAAAATATTACACAGACATTTTCTTGGAATTAATTGTAAACATGGAATGTTGGATAATATTATAAAGAAGTATCTAACTCAATTTGAAGAGTATTCTAGAAGACTTTAAATTCAGTTGTCTGTCGTGGGTTTTAAAATTTCGAAACGAATAAAATTAAGAAAAATAAACTAATTTCATAATTCTACGTACAGTATGAAAACATCTCATTAGAATATCTTAAAAATGATTAAAGCTAACTATTGTTATACACAACGTAACATAATAAGGTATCGAACAATGAAATGGCAAGATTCGTTTCTAATCGTACATGCATGACCATCCCTTAGATTGAACGGTGCTCTGTAAGACATTAGAATACAGAACAACTGTATAACATAAAATCAATTGAATGTATGTAAGTACTTAGATACTTTTAATTTATTGTAATTTTATTTTATTGTTAATAAATTAAAATTTGTATTTGTCTTTTTTTATTCTACCCAAATTATTAAGCAGAAATGCTTAAGAAATAATGAATACTTAAAGATGAAGGGTTAATCAATTTAGTCACTAATAAAAAGAATAAACCACTATCTAGGTACGTATTACTTTTTAACACATTCCACGAACTTAAATAATTAAACCAAGTACAGAAAGTAAAACGTAAGGTGTAATGTGTTCTAGCAAAATTTTCCTCGTCTCTCATCTATCTGTCGCTCAAATATAAACTAATCTTGGCATCTGGCTTCTTTAGTATCTTATCGAATTTTTTAATCAATGATTAACGTAATTGTGTATGTCAACCTGCTTCCATAACAGCACTTTGTTTTCTAGGTTTCTACCTAGAGGTGAGACGAAACATTTTCGTAGACATTTTTAATTTCTGCGCACCACAAGGTGAAATGAATATGTATATTCATTCTGTTCTCCTACAAATATTGAAATATGTCTCCTCATCTCGGTTCTTAAAAATAAGCCCCCAATAGCTTCTCCATCTGAAACTAATTAGGTAAAGATAATCGTAGTCTTTGCGTAACTGGACTATTTCTTATAAATTTAACCCCGTACTTTTTTGAAATGAAGTAGCTAATATAAAACATAAGTTCAAGAAACTGCAACTCGTATATTCAATGTAAAAAGGCGAAAAATAATATGCAAGTTGGAATTACCTACTAAGTACACTGACATTTTTCCTTTGTCTTTCCTCTCAGTTCCCATTAATCGTTATACTTAGTACTTACACATCTCGTACTGTCAAACTTTTTACTGTATAAATGTAATTTGTAGCCTAGGTATATGGCTTGAAATTTCTCACTCATATTTGATAGATGTGGAGTGGTTTTTATAACAGATATATTTTTATAATACTGGAACTGAAGCTTTCACTCAAGGAATCCACTAGATTTTTATTTATGATTGTTTCTGGGCCTTAAAACATTTTTACCACTTGTTGAAGAGGCTTTATTAATTATTTTCATTATTTGGAACTCTAGGTTAAGTTTACATATCGTTCGGGTCTCGAGACTCTCGGGCTCTGCGGTCTGGAGCAATATTCACACTATTCACAGTAAAGCAGCGAGTCAAGGGCGTGGACATGTTCATAAATTTAGTTTTCTGCTCGTAGGGATTGTCCTTTATCGCTTTAATTATTTCCGAGAATAGTCGTATTATACAATTAAAGAAACAATGTTTCACATATTTTCAGAATATTTATGCCGGATAAAGCTCAGCGTACGCGAGCAGCTAATAACTTCTAAATTCCAATTTTTTAAACAAAACTAGCATTATTGCAAATACGTACGCAGATTTAATGTACCTCATGGTGTTACGTATTTATAATAAAATTCCTACAAAAATAGTCATACTTGCTTTGACAGTTTCTGTCACTTTACGTTTTGACCTCTATCCATGCGGTTGTTGCGTGTGTTTAAATTGGACTCAAGGTTTACACATTTTGCATGACAAAACAATGAAATTTGAGGACTTTTCATAGTCGTTTTTTTATGACAAAATTCAATTTTTTCGGTTTTTTTATCAGAATGTGTTCATAATTAAGAATATTTCAATTTAAATACAAATTTTAAAAAATTACTTTAATTATTAATTCGTATGAATAAATGCTGCCATAATATTTATTTATTTATTTATTTTTCAATTTAGTTAAATTAATTGGTTTGCATAAATCCATCATAGTAAAAAGTAATTGTGGATTAGAAGAAAAGTATTAGAGACAAATACTTTAACTTTATATCGGGTGAAAGGTAATAAAATGTGTTATCTGGTGACGTGAAAAAAATATGTGGGTCCCATTTAAAAAAATCAATTTATCCATGATTGAAGTTTTCAAAATTAGAGCGGCGATATCAGCCATAACAAACAGAGTTCATAATTGACTTTCTAGCTCTTGGTAGTATGGAGGGTCGTCAATAATTTCCACCAATCACAGCCTCCTATGTTGCCGCCCACCTCTGATATTCGACTGTTTCTAGACATCAACTTTTTGACAAAATATCAAATAACGTCCAAACGGTACGTTTTAGGCACTAAATATGGTACATAAAGTCACACTAGAATTAACCGAGGAATCCAAATATGCAATAATATACAGGGGGATCCATTTGTTACTTTAATATGAATCACCCTGTACATATCTAGGAATTCCAGTGAAAACATTTTTAGTTTGTAGCTCTTACTATCCCCCACCCCCCAGCAACAGCAGATTTTAAAAATATACATATATTAGTATAACCACAATCGCCGTTAAGGTTTTATTAAGAAACAATTTAATAATAATTTTCACAAATCGTGTTCGAATGTTTCAAATAAAATGTAAATTGTATTTACAAACTGAAAGGATAATTATAATTTTTGTCTGTCTATTCTATGGCGTATAAAGTAACAGGTGACCAGTTTACGGTTAAGTGGTTGAAGTAATTGTATCCTCAATAAATTATTTAGGTCAATACAAGTTTAGATTGCATATAAGGTGTGTGCCATTTCAACTCAAATAGTAACTTCTTTAACAAACTTAAAAACGACCTCATTTCCTATTAACTGTTATTTTAATTGGCTATGTTTTATCAGAGAAGTTTTTGAAGATGCTCATACATAGGTATATCAGAAATTATTATGATTATTAGTGACTACCTGATAATTATGTAAAGATGTTTGTACGGATTTTCTTTTTTACGTATATGTATGTCTCCCAGCAACAAAGATCTCACTGTGTCAAAAGTTCGGAAAACAAACAAATCCGGTTTAGACCTTTGAAACATATCTTTCCCACTGTTTTACAGAGGTAAAGAGTTTAGTTTAGATCTTACATGCCCATGTGCATTTGAGCAAATCGGAATTAAATTTTGTATGAACCATTGTCGTGTTGACTAAAACTCAAAGTTTTATTATTTTCAGGTTACACGGCAATTATGTTTTATTGCTGTATTATTATTGCTTTCGAAATACAAATTTGTTTTATTATAGCAACAGGTACCATTATTTTGTTGGCATCAACTGAAATATTTTTTGAATTTATTACAAGTTTTTGCAACTAAAATAAAAGAGCTTATGCGGTAAATATATAACTGTTTCATGAATATTTCTGTGACAAGCTTGTACACCATTTTAGCTAATAAAACTAAAGTATAGTATAATATTTTTTTAGTAATGTTCTATAGTATTGGGGTGACAACCCCTGGACGTGGGTTGTCAATCGATAAAACTAAACAATACTTGGAGACAATTTGACTTCTAAGAGTAAATGGCTGTATTAGACACCATAATATAGTTAATATATAATGATATTAGTTGAAAAAACATAAATAGTAATATAACAATTACAACAGAACATTGACAAACCATTCAATAAAACGGTAGAAGTCTAGTTTTAACTAGTTCTTGCTTTAACCTCCATAGTCATTGTAAGAATAAAGGTATGTCAGGTTTAAGCAGTGGAAAAAATTCAAAGGAAGTGACGCATTTTGAAGAGTAAGGAAATGTTATCATAACGAAATGACTATATGACTAAATGACTATATGACTTTTATCTCGAAATTAAAAGAATTCCTAGTTTTATCTCACCTGTTTCATTAAAATGTTTTGGAAGCATAAAAAAACCATGATTTTAAATGCCTTCGTATGGTATTATTTACCTTTACAATACCGACCGATTTGTTCAAAAACGCTGTTACAAAATGCTATCAATAAGAAAAGTGTTACATTAATGTTGCTTTTAATTACTTCAAAAATGATATAAATATTTATTGCACGCGATTTTGATAAAGTAGCGTATAAATCTTTTAATTATCTTAAATTAAAGAATATTTAGCTGACACCAATTCATTTCTGTATAATCACAGTCGTTTCAAAAATGCTGCCGTAAATTATGATGCCTCTATTAAAAACTTTACAGATTAACAATTATGTTTTGAAAAAAATTGAAGTACGTAATTAAAATTCATGTTACAACTTTAATCAGGAAGAATATTTTACCATAAACAATCATTATATAAAATTAATTTTCATACACGTGACGTTAAATTATACAAATATTTCAAATGTTTTAACATTATACATTTAATCATAATTAGTAAAATGATGTACAGACGCATATAAATTATTTTAACTAGATTTATGCGAACGCCGGATTGTTTTAAATTGTTAATTTTGAAATTTAATTAAACATTTCAAATAAATAATATTTTATGAACGAGTTACATTAAAACAGTTTCATAAATAAATATTTTAGACAAGCCATAAGTACAAATCCTTTTATGATCAACAGAATAATATAATATTTAGAGAATAGCTATTTATATTTCATACAAGATTAATTCAAGAGCAATTAAATAGTAAATTAATTTCAGGAGACAATAATGGAATTTTATCGGGCGTATGTAAAACAATATTTTTTTTTATACCCCAAATATGGACGCATTTAGTATAAAGAAAAAAATATATAAATTATTTGAAGTGATTTTAAGTTAGGGAAATTTTCCCTTTGGTTTCTATGCAATTTAATTTTTCTTCTTTTGTCTGGTTGTTGGTGGCAGAAATGTCTGAAAACGAGACAAAAGAGGAATTATTACCATCTGATATTCGGGTTCAGTCATCAGAGGCCATATCTATGTTATTACCATCAAAATCTCGATTGACTTATAAAAAGGAATATAAGAAATATTAAGAATGGACGAACGCAAAGAAAGTAAAGGATCTAAGTGAAATTGTATTTGTAATGTTTTTGGGTTCGGTTATTAAAAGATTATTTATTTTAGTTAACACTTTATTACCACCACCATATATTTAACGCACCAAATTATCTTCATACATCTGTACATGAACTGAACTATTCTAATATAACAAAATGAGTATTTATAAGAAACAATATATACAAAAAACTATTTCCTTTTTTGGCTAGGCGCCACATTTAAAATATTTACATTATTTACAAATATACTACATATTTCTCCTCCTCATTTTGAAAATAATTTAATAATGAAATCTATTAGGATTTTTCCTTATACGTGTACCTCTACGTATTTCTACAGAATTATTTTCAAAATTCGGCTGAGGTATCTCAGGTTCACTACAAATTTCTTCACTTATATTACTAATGTTCTCCGCACTTATTTCACCTATCACCTTTTCACTAATATCACTTACTGGTATTTCGTTAACCCCATCATTTCTTATACTACCATATTCTAAAATTTGATTTAGATGCCTGTGCCATGTTTTACTTATGTCAGGTATATATATTAAATATGTTCTTGGTCCAATTTTCTTTTTAATGTTACCTTTTATCCACTTTACTTTCTCTCTACTAATCTTTTACTAAAACTACTACTTCGCCTTTATAAAAAAATTTCTTTCTTTTCCCATGGTAATATTTTTTTTGTTGGTTTAATTGTTTTTTTACTTTTTCCGGTATTTTATTTTTATTATTATTTTCGGGAGGCAAAAGTAATGATAATTTAGTTCTTAATTTACGGTTTAACATAATTTCAGCTGGAGATACACCTGTGGTACAATGCGGAGTGCTTCGATAATCAAAAAGAAATCTATTTAACATCAAATCTAAATCAAAATTTCCAGATTCTACAGATTTTAATAAACTATTTTTTATAGCTTTTACAGAATTTTCTGCTTGTCCATTGGTTGCAGGATGAAAAGGTGGGCTATGTATTAAATTTATGTTATTTAACTTTAAAAAATTAGTAAACTCGCTAGAAGTGAAGGATTTAGCATTATCAGAAATTATCTTATTAGGTAATCCATATCTTGCAAAAAGGCTTCTTAATATTTTAATAGAGGTATTCGAATTAGTACTATTTACAATAAATGCTTCTAACCATTTTGAATAAGCATCAATAATAACAAAAATATATTTTCCAAATATAGGGCCTAAATGATCAATATGTATTCTTTCCCAGCATGAATTTGGATAATCCCAGCTGATCAGTTCAGCTTTTTCAGGATTATTTCTATTTTTTATACATGCATTACAAGCTTTAATCATTTTTTCTATGTCGGAATTTATACCTGGCCACCACACATAAGAACGTGCCAAATTTTTCATTTTGACTATTCCCATGTGCGACCGATGAATTTCCCTTAATATTTCTGATTGCAATTTACTAGGTACTACTACTCTATACCCGAACATTAAACAATTATCTACAATAGATAAACAATTTCTATTAATAAAATAAGGTTTTAATTCAACTTCTACTTTTTTCGGCCACCCTATATTAATATATTTATAAACTTTTTTAAAAGTTTCATCTGCTAAACTGCAATCTCTTATATTCTGCCAATTTATAGGTACTTTTTCATTTTCAGATATATATTTAACTATATAATTTAAATTTTCTTCTTCCAGATTACTCTCTAACAATGGTAATCGTGAAAGACAATCAGCATAATTATTTCCTGATTTTACATATTTTATATCAAATTGAAAATTAGCTAAAATTAGTGCCCATCTCTGTAACCTATTTGCTGCAAATATTGGAATACCTTTTTTAGGTCCAAAAATGGTTACTAACGGTTTATGATCTGTTAAAAGTGTAAATTTTTTTGCAAACAAATACTGATAAAATTTAGAAACACCAAAAATTATAGCAAGGGCCTCTTTCTCTAATTGACTATATTTCTCTTCACATTTTGATAACGTTCGACTAGCATAGGCAATTGGCCTATCTACTCCATTTATTTGATGTGTAATTACTGCACCAATTCCATAAAATGATGCATCAACGGCTAACTGAATTGGTAAATTTGGATTAAAATGAACTAGAACGTCACTAGAACCTAAAATTTCTTTTATTTTTTTAAAAGCTTTTAAACAGTTATCATCAAAATTAAATGAATTATTTTTTTGTAGCAAATTATATAAAGGTTTAAGAATGGTAGAACTATTTGGAATGAATTTATGATAATAGTTGACCATACCTAAAAATGATTTTAACTGCGTAACAGTCTTTGGCAGTGGGGCATCTATTATGGCTTCTACTTTTTTTTTACAAGTATGGAGACCTTCTTTATCTATTGTAAACCCTAAATATGTAACACTTTCTTTAAAAAATTCACATTTATGTTGTTGTAATACAAATCCTACTTCAGCCAATTTGCTTAATACGGATTTAACTCGTTCCAAATGTTCTTGTTGGTTTTTACCTGTTATTAATACATCGTCTAGAAATGAAGTTACTCCTTCCATTCCATCTAATACTTTTGACATAATTTTTTTAAATTTTGCTGGACCTGAATTTATCCCAAATGGTAATCTATTGTAGCAAAATAAACCTTTGGAAGTAGTAATGGTGGTTAATTTCCTTGATTCTGGATCTAACTGCACCTGTTGATAAGCATTCGATAAATCTAATTTAGTGAAATATTGACCACCCTGTAATTTAAAAAACAGTTCTTCCATCCGTGGAAGTGTAAATTTGTCTACTTCTAAATCTGGATTTAATGTTATTTTATAGTCTCCGCACAACCTAATTGTACCATTAGGTTTCAAAATTGGAACTACAGGTGTACCATAATCACTATATTCTACAGGTGATAAAATATCTAACTTAATTAACCTATCAATTTCAAATTCAACTTTTTCTTTCAAAGCGAAAGGTACTATTCTAGCCTTAAAGAATTTTGGTTGTGCATTTTTCTTTAACTGCAGTTTTATGTAACCTTTGTTAAAACAACCAAGTTTATCATTAAAAACTTGTGGAAAACTTTCAAACAAATACTTTCTAATATCTTTATTAGAATTCAAGGTATTTAAGCTCATATTAAATTTACAAAAAAAATCACGCCCCAACAATGGTGGTCCACCGTTATCAACAATGTATAAAAATAAATTTTGACTCTGATTTTTATATGTAATTGTAACTAAAATTTTTCCAAGAGGACAAATAATATTGCCATCATAAGTTGTAAGTGTTTTATCAGTTTGCATTAACGGCTCATTAAAAAAATATTTTTCTCGAAATTCTTTAGATATTACTGAAACACTGGCACCGGTATCTAACTCAAATTCAAAATGCATGTCATTTATAATAATATCTACATTAATAGGATTACAATTTTGTTCATTATCTAATTTATACAATTCATAAACTTCCTCTGCTGATTCTAAAAAATTATTTCTACTTTGCTTACAATTTGGTTTTTCTTTTGACAATTTTTTACATTTACTTGCGAGATGTCCTCGCATTCCACAAATATGACATTTACAATTTCGATACCTACATGGTAGGGGGTGTACCTTCCCACACACTCTGCATGATGGCGCTGTTCGCTGCTCTGTTCCGGAAGTAGTAGAAGAAGACGAAGGAGTCGCAATATGGACGCTGGCTCGATTTCCTGTGCGGGTCGCTGTCGCTGCTCGATCACGGCGTGGCGGCTGGTCCTGGTCCTGGTAGCTTCCTCCTGCTCTGCTTGGCCTCGCTCTGCTGCCGACTTCTTGATATTTGCTGTTCCCTTTTCGCAAATAATACGCCTCCTGCTCCGTTTTAACAGTAACTTCTTTCTGTCGGTAACTAGCTTCCTTATTACTTGCTACTTCTATGGCTCTCTCAAACGTCAACGCTTCTGGAATTTCTTCGAATAACCTGTCTTTTATAGGGCCTTTTGGAAATCCACACACGAAACGGTCTCTTAATGCAGTCTCAAGTTCCTCATTCTTAAAATCACACTTGCCTGCTAACTGACGTATACGAGCTGCCCATTCATGTACAGTTTCATCTTTATTTTTCTGACTTTCATAGTATTTTTCTCTTTCGGGGAAAGTTAATCTTGGCGGAGTGAAATGTTTATCAAATAAGCTTACCAAAAAATTGTAACTTTTGGTTTCAGGCTTATCTGGTAAGCACAAACTGTGTATCAGTTGATATGCCGTTTCATTGCACATGTTTAACAATATTCCCCGTTTTACTGCTTCTTCATTTATTTTGTTAATTACAAAATATTGCGTTAATTGTTCTTTGTATATGGTCCAATCACATTCACTAGGACTAAAAACTCTTAAACAGCCCACGTTCGACATTTTTACACACACGTGTTCAAGTCTTATCGTAACTTTTTGCTTATAGTCTATAGTCCAGTTTTATAAAATGCTACGTTTTTGTCTTTAAATCCTCGTCGCCACTTGTAATGTTTTTGGGTTCGGTTATTAAAAGATTATTTATTTTAGTTAACACTTTATTACCACCACCATATATTTAACGCACCAAATTATCTTCATACATCTGTACATGAACTGAACTATTCTAATATAACAAAATGAGTATTTATAAGAAACAATATATACAAAAAACTATTTCCTTTTTTGGCTAGGCGCCACATTTAAAATATTTACATTATTTACAAATATACTACAGTATTGCTAACATATTTTTTGGAAAAATCGAAGAAAATGCAGCCTTTAAGTTTATGATCCTATTATTCAATGCTTAGAAGTACCATACTGGTTAATGAAATATCGATAGGTAAGGATGAACTAAGGAGCCGTTTAAAATCACGTAGTATCAATTGAACTTTTATTTGTAGATATAGTAAGCTCACAGATTTCCTGAAACAAACAACTAGCAGTTACAAACCAAAAAAGGCCAAAGTTTTTAATCCGAAAGATGTGATATTTACTCATTTGACTTACAGATTGCAGCTAAAATGGGTTTACATGGAACGTACAGTTCCGATGAGTTGAACAGATTAAACGTTGGAAACATTGACCATGGGCATCTGTAATGCTTATTGTTCTTCTCCACACTAAAATAAAGAAGGTCGTTATCTATTAGAATAAAAAATCTAGAGACAGCATCTTGAAAATACATCGCTTTACGCCCTCAGAATATACCTCATAACAAATTTGTCAACTATCAACAGAAGAAATGCACTATTTAACCTATGGGAATAAACACCATTTATAAAATTCTACAGAAGATAGCTTTTAAACCTGCCAAACCCAGAAATGTATATCTGTTGCAATTTCTGGCGACTTGGCAGTCATCTTCCTTAGCAGGGACATACACTGAGCAATCAGGGGTCAACAAGGTTGCTGCATCATAATGAGATTGCTGCATCATAATGAGATTGCTGCATCATAATGCATACTTTCCACAGTGTGGAAAATGAGACCATTTGCGCCAATACAGCTGAATTCTGGTCGAAGTAAAAAATTATTCTTTCCTTCCCATGCGTATTTCTGGGAATATTAATTGCAAATTGCAGGTAATCATTTAAATTAGTGGTTATAAGTACTTATTTACAAAATTAAGATCTTTATCTATCTTTATTAACGTTATCTATAGAAAAAAAATGTATAAAATTATAATATTAATAAATATATCATCCACGAAAGTGCGATAAATTTAAAAACATAGATGTTTCAAGTAGTATTTAACATAAACCAATTATGAATTTTTTTTAAATTAGTTTAACTCAGATTGTTTTATGATTATGAGGGAGGGTCAAATATATACCAAAATTTCTTATTACTAAATTTATTATCACAGTAAAATATATTTTTAATTAGTATATCTCATTTTTCTATATAATTTTCATCGAATCAAAAGTTTTATAATTCCGTAATCGAAAAATTAAGTTAATTGAGTCGGTAAAAGGGTGTCCTCCCATTTTTCCTTGAGTGATTCAAGCATGTGGTAGTCACGTGGTGACAAATTTGAACTGTAGAGCGGACTAAGGCTAACGAATTTTTTCCAGTTTCCTTTTTTAGGTAAAAATAGTTGTGTACGGCATTGTCCTGAAGTACAATCTCACTTCGGACAAGCATATGTCTTCTTTTTTGTCGAAAGGAAAATTTTGCCTGATCAAGGAGGTAGCAGTAGTACCCAAAGTTTGTTGTGCGGTATTCATTAAACAAATCAGTAAGAAGTACGCCTTAGGAATGCCAATAAACAGTGGCAAGAACTTTTCCTGTAGAAAGACCAGTTTTGGCTTTTCTGGGTGATGCCTGTCTAGGTTGTAGCCACTCCAGGCTTGTTTGTTTTGTTTCCTTAAACATTTAAATGTGAATTATGTAGGTAGGCTTATATAATATGTAAATTTACTAATTCCCTGTAAAATTATAATGCATTTATTCATTTAAAGCATATACAAATTATATATTTTACATACATAGGTAGTACCTACCTAAATAAATAATTAACTAAAGTAACTAATTCTCTGTAAAACTCCAATGTAATTAAGAAACGGCATTCTGTTAAGATGAGAAATTTATGTAAACAAAAACGTAGAAGAATATATATTTTTTAATTTGTTGAAGTATTGACAGTATGTAAGTCTTATGTATGGTTGATGTAAGAGAAGACGAACTTGGTAATAAATATCAATTCATTATGCTTGCTACTCGCTATCGCGAATTCAGGCATAGCCTTAGACGCATATACGAATTAGTTATGAGCGGGAAACAAGAAGAAAAATAATTTCATTCGTTCGGTTTCTCGCATACCACTATAAGTTCATATTATTGCACTATTAATATAGAAATGATTATAGCATGCAACATATGAAATTAGTTAACGAAAGACAAAAACGAATATATAAACAATATTTTCAATTAGGTAGTAACATTTATTGAACATAATAAATTTGTATTTAACTTGTAGAAGTGAGTGCAGTGACATTGTGCATTTGAACATGTTGTATGCAATTCTAACTACGTTTTTCGATGTTAGGTGAAGGACCCCAACATTGCTGGCATTTTGTATCCTAACATTCAGTTAACAGTTCAACATTCAGTTAATCGTTAATTAAGAACTTCAAAAATGGATGAAAATGCATGTAAAAAATTATTAGAAATGGTAAAACATTTTTTGACAAATTAATTAAAGATGTATAAACCCTTTTTTAAATCTATTGGCATATTCTGGGAACCCAATTTTCCCCAAGCAAACGGTGACTTATGACATATTGGTTGATTTTTTAAAGATTCTTAACAATTTCATAGCCATCCTGGCAAGAAATTGAAGCATTTTAATTACTTTGTATGACTGTGGCACCAGATGATCATTGCTGCCACTACGTTACTGAGTATGAATTGTCCTGGGCCGCGTCGATAGATTCTCCTCTTCTCACATTCCCACAATATATCAAGGTATAAAACCATTTACTTTTACCTAGCGACCTTTAAAATCAAATTCGGATTTATATTAACTCCTGACTATAAAAAATCAGATTTCAATTAAAATTCATTTGCTTATTCCCATTTGGTAAATATGTGTTCGAACCAATACAAGCAGCTCTTTAATGTTTCAATTTATATTGTGCGATTGAATTCGATATAGTTAAATGCATCAGTTATATGACGATGTAATTACATTTCTAATAATGTTGTACTATTTACAAACATTTATTTGTGAAATGCGAATTAGTTGCAAGCATAAACTAGGGTAATATGGTCCCTTATTTGTTCATCAATTATAATGGATAATTTATTCTAGGATCTTACCCTGTGAAGGCGATGCGACGTACAAGAGGGACAGATTTGACTGTTCTAGTATAGCAATAACGATAATACGAGGCATAACAAAATAAATTTAATTTCCATAAAGAATCCATATCAATAAGCGAATTAGGGCAATTGATTACGGTGTTAGTTGGTGCACTAAAAGACTGACTAAATATTTGAGAAAAATTATCCGCCATTTCCTGAAACGTATTATGTGTTACACCATTATTATCGGCGAGTGGTTGCGCGGTTTAAGTCGTCAATACTCCAATCGAGGTGACTAGATCGCTGTTCATCCCCCGCAGCCGGTAGACCGTATATAAGTTATTTCGTGGAGAGTATTAGCACCCTGTCTGCGGGTATGGTAGGATGAAAGAATGTTGGCTTGGGTCAATGTGAGAGATTGATACCAGTTGACGTTTGACTACCCCCCTAATTAATGACGTTTTTCAGGTTTCCGTCATTCCTGCACTGAATGGTGGTTAGAGCCTACCAACGTTAGTCGTTCCTGGGCGCAAATGCGGCCTGCTTAATATGCCGCCCCCTCTCCCGCACAAGTCTACTTCTGAATGAGGGGTAGAGATCTCTTAACACTGAGGGTAGATTGCTGCTTTGATGAGAACTTGCATAGTTCCAAAATGTTTTGACAACAGATTTAAAGTTATTTTCAACTACTTTATACTTTAATATAAGCAGCATGATTATTTTTTAACAGTTTACGAATTTCAGAAAATTTAATATATTACTTTGCGTCATCATTTCTTTTATACAACCTCCAGGCATTATACTTTTTCTTTAAGTCAAAGATAATAGTACTATTGAACCAACCAACTTATTAATGACTATACAAGTAGGTAGTAAGTTAAGTCCTTGATTTCTTTATTCTAGTCATTATTCCTTAATCCAGATTATACAAGGTGGCGCAAAAGTTGTTACCCGATGTTCTTTGGCTATATTTTTTTATGAATGAAAAACTTTGATTCTGCTTTTGGATTATGTTTATTTGGTGTCTTACATTTTTTTTCATTAAGTCGAGAAAATGATATCGCCAAGTGACTAACGCCAGAAGTGATGACCATACGGGCCGGATATATGGCATTTTTCATTACTCTTGCCAGAACTTTCGGCGATAGGTTCTCGCATTGTTGACGGATATTCTCTTTGAGGGCTTCAAGAGACTGCGGCTTGTTCACATAGACTCGTGACTTCAGAAAATCCCACAAAAAGAAGTTTGGAATGGATCTTATCGGCCAGTGCAAATCGCCAAAACGAGAGATTAGTCCACCCGGAACTGCAACCCTCAGAATTTCAGTTGTAAGTTGCGCAGTATGCGCCGTTGCTCCATCCTGTTGGAACCACATATTCTCCAGTCCCAATTAATCTAATTGAAGAAGGAGAAAGTCATTGAGCAGAGCTCTGTAGCGCTCGCCATCCACAGTAGTCGTTTAACCCGCAGCTTCTTTGCGAAGTAAGGCCCGATTTACTACCGTAAACAACACACCACGCAGTAACTTTGAGCGGATGTAATGGTTCTTCGTGGGTTATACGCGGATTTTCGATGCCCCAAAAGCGATAATTTTGCTTATTAACATATCCACAGAGATGGAAATGAGCCTCGTCGCTCAGAAAGATGTTCGATTAAAAGTTATTTTCCTCGTGGTGGAGATTCAGGATGGCTTGAGCGTAGGTTACACGCATTTGGCGGTCAACAGCTAATAGCTGATGCACAGTCTGCACTTTATAACGGAACATCTTCAAGTCGTTAACCAAAATTCTCTGTAAAGACCACCGATTGATGCCCAATTGCATGTCACGTCATCTGGTCGATATTTCGGGGTCTTCTGCGACATCTTCAGCCACAGCCGCGATATTCTCAGTAGAACGGCTGCTCCGGAATCGGCCAGACCTGGCTGGCTGTTGTCCCATACTCTTCAAGGCGAGTGGCTAAACGCCGTAGTGTTTGTCCAGTTGGTGTCGGACGACCGGGAAATCTGCTCCGAAATTCGCGCTGCGCCAACACCGACGAATTATTCCGCAAAAAAATCAAAACAGTTATTCCGCGTTCTTGAGGAGTATAGCGATTCATGTTTTGTTGACGTGTATTTTATATCTGTTTACTTCACAAATGTCAAAGCAGAATTATAACTAAAAACTGTTATAAAAATTATAGCAGCTTCCGGCAATGTGACATTCTACGATTAGGTCTACCGGACCGTCAGAAGTCATAACTGAAAAAAACATAAAACTTGTTAGAGAAGCTACAATAAAAGTCAGGGGAATCGTGTATAAACAATTAGCAGAAATCCTAAACATTTCTGAACGAGGCATTGGAAGAATTATATCAAACCATTTGAATATTAGAGAACTTTGTACACATTGGACACCCGACGACTAACGTACAGCGGAAGAGAAGTGTAACCTATTGCCAAAAAATGCTACAAGCCTGACAACCACAATGCTGTTAATTCATTTGTTACAGATGACAAAATCTGGTTATATTTTTTCGATGTATCAACAAATGCACATATAAAAATATGAGTATTTGAAGACGAGGAACAGCCGATTCAAATGAAATGATAACAGTCAGCCGGAAGAAAAATGATTGTGGTTTTTCTCGGAAAAACATGTTTAGTGGCAAATGTGGCACTGGGTAATTAAAAAACAGGTACAGCTTGATAGTACACAAAAAAATTGTTTACCTCCAGTTGTTTTCAGCGTTAAAAAATAAGAGACCAACGTTGCCGGTGCTCAACTCAGTTGACTTTTTTCTTGAATCTAGATTTCGAATATTGGATCGTGCAGTTTACAATCCTGACTTAGCACCATGCGAATTTGGTTTCTTTTCGTTTGTTACGTCGCAGCTAAAAAGACGAAAGATTACGTTTGGAGTTCATGGTAGATTCAGTCCGTTATATCTGCTGACTATTTCGTTCTTGTAAAATTCAACATCATAGCTTCTTTTATATTCACCCAGTTAAATATGCAACACGTTGTCCCGAAATTTTATTAAACATCCATTTTTTTTAGTAATCTGTTAAAGGAAATTCAACTTGAGACCTGAAATTAAAATATGTAATCCCAATTCTTTCGGAAGACAGGTGATTTATAATTTTGTAAAGTACTTAATTCTTGTTCCTGCAAAATTTTGATCGAGTTTAATAAGATTTATCTAAAAAGTCTATTTTAAGTTTAAAGAGGTTTCAATATTACAAGAGTTGATTGATGACTCCTTTTATAATTTATCATCCTTATATCTGCACGAAACTTTAATTTTATAGCTAGGTGAACATTTTGCCGAACGATTTATATATGTATCAGCAAATAACAATGCTTATCCAATTTCCTACTGGACGTGTTTTGTTACAGGTTTAAATTAAACTACTTCAAATTATATTCTTGCAACTTACGTTAAGGTTTTGCAAATTGATTCTCAACTAGAAAATATGAAAAAATTAGATTATTTGCGATCCTAACTATAGTATAAATAATTTACTATTTCAACAAATGTGTCAAATGTATAATGTACAAGGTGTTCGTTCTAATGTTCCAGGTTGGGGCTTTTGTCCACTGAGTAGTTAGTTTCACACAATATTATTAATACCTAAAAATATATAAAAACTTTTACATAAAAGGTGAACATTTTTCAAGTAGGTATTGTCATATTTAATTCATTGACAGGATGTCACTTTTTTGTCATTGTCGATATTTAACTTCAAATAATTTTGATTTTTATAATAATTTTTATAGTTAGATATTTGATTCAACTTAAAGGAGACCACCTGAAGAAGCAATCCTAAAAATGCAGAAATAGGTCAGATCTCATCTATTGTGGTTGAATTTGTCGTGTTCCCACTGCCAAAAAAGTGAAGTTAGATTTTTATAGAGTGAGTGAATTAGATTATTTTCTTTAGATAATTATTGAATAGAGCTTTGTCTGTGGAATTGTTCATTAGCATACCTAGATGTTTGGTATCAGAGAACATACATATGACTTCATTGATAGGAATTGTAGATTTGATTTATATTAGCTTAAAATACCTTTCTAAAACAGTAAAAAAATGTTACAAAAGCTAATAATAAGGAATATATGGGTAGATATTGTGGGTGTAATTCAACGCAGGTTGGGGCTTTTGTCCACTGAGTAGTTAGTTTCACACAATATTATTAATACCTAAAAATATATAAAAACTAATTTTCCAGGTCAAAGAGGAAAGAAAACCATCACTATAATCCTGATAAAGTGTTACCTAAGAAAACTAAAGGTTTAATAATACAACGCAAAGAGAAATACAACATTTAAGTGTTTGTATTATACCATGTTGAAATTACAACAAAATTTGTTAGAAATTTGGTCCATACCATATGCATGTGTAATTTTCCCTAAGAGAGTTACACTGATCTTAATTTGGTTAATATTTTATTACAGACAGGTTAGATATGATATTGACATATTGCAATGTTCTACAGTTATTCTACAGTGCACGAACATCATAATGTACAATACTTATTAGCCTGAAAGCTACGTTGCAACACTATTTGCTCAACAATATGACGAAATTGATCCATGGTCTAGGTTTTCAACAATTATTTGAGTAGCCACTGGTTAAATAAGTAATACAGTTAGTAAACGATATGATCCAAACATTGCTCGACAAAAATTCATATTTTATAATGGCATCTACACACCAGAACCAGAATAGATAGTCATGTAGTATTAGCAAATTATTGCAAGACGTTAAAAATATTTCTCTGGATGCAATATACAGGTAGGAGAATCGATTGTTTCAATAACCAGATAGGATACACTAATTAGAATTTCTCAAAAATCCCCGATCTCTAAAATGTAAAGAAATATATAGATTTTTAAAAAAGTTATTTATAAATATTGAAAATAAAATTCTAATTTTAACACCCTGTAAATCGAAAAGAAGCAATATTTTCATAAGGCATAAGGCTAAATCGCTTTATTTTGAACTCAGCAACTTTTCATTAAGCTCTGTCCAATTATTAATGAATCACCCTATATACAGGGTGATTGGGAAACCCCCAATATTCGAAAGAGGTGTTCAGGGGGGAAAAGTAATAAACATATGGTCGAGTATCAACGGTTACTGAAATAGCAATGAAAATATTTTTACAAGAGTTAATTATTGTAATGCATCAGTAGAAAAAAGTGTTTATTCTGTAGTTATTATAAATTATAACTTGTATATTTAATAAGGTGTATGTATATAATTTAATGCGCCGCTAGTTAAGCATTATATATGTGAAACTTATTTTCTATGTGCAGCTTGTTAGTGTAGAGAATTCATTTTACTTTTTTGTATTTCTTTTTGTGTATTTGTGTTTGTAGATATATACCAATATTTTTATAGAATAAAACACTTTTTATACAGGGTTAACTATGACTTAGTACAAATATTTTAACAGGGGTTATGGAAAAATAAGAATTAACGGAATCGGGCTTTAAAAAATTTCCAAACTTATTTATAAAGCGAGAAAAAATTATTTTCAAAACTATATTAAATCCTTATTTATCGCCGTCACTGACTTTCTGTCAGCCGCGAGGTTAAGTATATTCCGCCAAAGTCAAAGCTGTCAAACGTAGTAGCAGGTCACCGCATTGACACGTTTAAGCCGCTTTAAAAGAAAAAAAATCTTTACAAAATGTAGATTATAATTATTTAATGATTTAGTGAGAAATACGGTATGGTAGCACAGGGAGGCAGCACCTACCTTATAGTCGCGGTAAGAATTCAGACGACACAGCTAACGTTTCGCAATTGTTTTTATTGTCAACATAATTTTTGATATTTGCCCGCATTAAAAACAATAATAATTGTTTGCAATTTGGTGCCATATATAACGCAATCATTTTGTGTAGTATATAGTTTTATTTCTCCCAGTTGTAGTTTCTTAAATATTTTGATGAAAATATAATTAATTTTTCATTTGTTCGTATGTCGTAAGTCGTTTGAATTCTTGTCGCGAGTATACTAATATTTATTTATTATTTTAAGAATGTTGTATAATTTTGTGTTTTCTTACTTATTTAAATTAAAACCTGGATTTTTGTACTTGCTGTGGACCTCTCCTTCCCTCAACGGTACTTTTTGTGTAAAGCGAGGTACCTACTTGGTTTGGCGGTCATGACCAGGTCGATTAATTACATCGGGAAAAAACACAAAGGATAAAAATACACGCAAATATACATAAAAACAATGCGTCACGTTTACCGCCAAGGCATTATAACAGTTGTTCAATATGGCTCAAAAGTATTCAGCATAATATTTTGTGTACTCGGAAAACGTCTTTGGTACTACGCTGCCACACGATAATATATTATTTAACACCTGCAGACGACGTCTAATGACATCTGTAGGTCACTAATGTAAGGTGCACTTCACGGCGATAAATTTTTAAACTTCTTATGTTGTTGTGGAATTAAATTCTGTTAATACTAATAATGACCCTTAGACCCTTAGAAATAGCTAACTTCGCATGTTTTTTGAGCTTTGGAAAGTAGCATTGCAGTATTCTAGGTTACATTAGTTCTGATGTGAATAATCGTCTAATCTGTGTTTTAAACGATTCATAGTAATTAAATAAAGTGTTTTATGTCGGATATGTTAGTGGATAATTATCACTAATTCTCAAGGAGTGGAAATGTAATTTTGGCAATGCGCAACGAAAGAACGAAGAACGAATACAAAATACTGGAGCTAACTGGATTAACTGTTATCTATCAGGTACTTAGATATTATTATTATTAATAAAAATTTTAAATTTCGTCGTTTTTATACACGACTGCTGCAAAAAACGACCGCATGGTAGTTGACATATCTAGCCATCTCGAACGATGATTGATTGTCATAGGCGCTGACTTTCCGCAGGAAAAGAGAGTTTTGCCCCATTTTTAAACGTCGAGTTAGAATTCCGAATTACATTTTTTATTGTCTTTTATACCTCCCTGAGCCCGTGGTTAAAATTTTTGCACTTAGTCATAGTTAACCCTGTATATAAAATACCAGCTTTAAGATTCATTACAAATTATTACATTTTTGACCAAGTTATTACAATAACATTGATTAAAGATCTAATAAATCGAAATTAAATCTTCAAATATACCACCTCCCACCTCAATACTTACATCAGTTCATTTATGGATTGCATGGGTAGCTAGTGATTTGATATTCCGATCGAATAGCACCTCTATTTTGTTCACTTTTGTTGCATATACTAATGATTTAAATCATCCCCAAAGGCAGTAACCAAGGAGATTCAAATCTGGTGACCTTGGGGGCTAATTTTGGAAACCACCTCGGCCAATCTAGCGTTGTAGAAAGCGATTGTTAAGATGATTGACCAAACACGACTAAAATGGGCAAGGGCACCATCATGCTGAAAGTACATGTTTTGTTTAATATCCAATGGAACATCGTCCAGTAGAACTGTCAAATTATTTTCTAAAAATTATACATATCTAGCTCCAGTAAGACGACTATCTAGCACAACTGGGCCAAGTAACTGATTATTAATCATGAACCGATACTGAAAGTTACTTTCCATTGTGGCGTGCGGATTTTCATCTGACCAACAATGTTCATTGTGGCAGTTATTTACTCCATCGTGAGTGAATTGAGCGTTATCAGTGGAAAAAAATATTTGTAAAGTGTATGGTTTGCATGTATCCAGTTGCAAAAAATGCAACCGCAAATCATTATCACCGTCCTGAAGATTCTGGACGCGCTGAATATGACAAGGTTTTAAACCATTTAAGACAAATATCCCTACTCTGTACTTTTGCCAAGATGCTTGAAATTATTTTATATAATAGAATATACGATAGCGTAAAATTACTCTTATTACCAACTCAACACGGGTTTATACCTAATAGGTTTACTGTAACCAACCTGACTGTTTTTACATAAGATGTGTCTCATACATTGAATACAAGTTGATGCTTTATATACGGATTTCACCAAAGCCTTTGACCTCATAGATCATAACTTATTGATAATGAAATTATCTAATTTTGGTTTTGGTGAAAGCCTGTTGAAATTCTTCAAGTCCTATTTAACAAACAGGCATCAATTTGTCTTTTATAATGGTTATAGTTCGGTAGCATATATGCCGACGACGGTAGTTCCGCAAGGATCCAATCTTGGTCCTCTTTTATTTCTCTTATTTATTAATGATCTGTGTGTTGAGCTGCAATGTAAATCTCTAGTTTTTGCCTTAAAATTTTTTAAATCAATAACTTCCATATACGATTGTCGACAGCTACAAATTGAACTTGGTCAGATTGTAGGTTGGTGTGGACTAAACAAAGTTAACATTAACATTGATAAATGCAAAATAATATCATTTACAAAAAAAAAGGACAATACATCGACTACAACTACAATATTGACGGTGTTGCATTGGAAAGAAAATTTTTGATAAGAGATTTGGGTGTACTTTTTGATTCGGAATTAAGTTTTGTAGAACATATTCAGATGAAATCGAAAGAAGCAATTACAATGCTGGGATTTACTATAAGAAACTGCAAAACTTTTTCCAATGATAAATGTCTGAAATCTATATTTTACTTATGTTCGATCTAAGGTCGAATATGCATCGGTGGTTTGGTCCCCATTATATGCCGTTCATAAGCAGGCGATTGAACAGGTTCAAAGAAAATTTTTAAAATTCCTATCATTTAGAATGACTGGTACATATACGGAGAGGGGGATTGAGAATAGTCTTCTTTTGGAAAGGCATAAAATGGACAGTTTAGAATTTAGAAGAATATGTGCATGTCTTATTTTTTTATGTAAATTATTGAAAAATAAAGTTGACTGTCCAGAATTACTTGCTCAAATAAATCTGCACGTCCCCAGAATGAATTCAAGACAAAATATAACGTTTCAGTCAAAACATCATAAGACTAATATGTTGTTGAAGTCACCAGTGTATTGTATGTGTACCTACTTCAACGAGCTGAGTCCATATTTTGATGTATACTTTTCATAATGTGAGTTTGCGTTAGAATGCATGACTTACTCAATAAAATATCAAATAATAACAGCTTTCGCAAAAATAGCAATCAAAATATTTTCATTACTATCTCAGTAACCGTTGATATTCGACCATAATATGCTTTTGCTCTTAAACATTCCTTTCGAATATTGGGGGGTCCTCCCCAATCACCCTGTATATTATACCTCTTATATTTATAGCGATATTAGTAGAAATGACAGTTGTTCCACTTCTAATGTCAAAAACCAAAAATTCACACGAAATGCAAGCAAACTCCAATATATAATTAATACAAAATATTTTAACGTCACAGAAAATATTTAAATTGCTTGTTTACTTTTTACTTCTACTTATACAACTTAGATAGCGCCCCGTGGGGGATTTACTGGGGTATTAGCAATGTATGAATACGTTCCGTAAAAGAGTGTAAAACAAGTTTTAATGTGGGTGTGCATTAAAGGAAGTACGCCGCTAATGTATTCGACCCATAAATAACAGCCAGACGTCGGAGTGCAAAACCAAATTGATGCATTAACTAAAGTATATTTTTTATGAAAATTTATAATCTTCGAATAAATTGAGGCATTGTGAGTTAGCGTAAGGTGCTGAAAAGGCTTCTAAGACAAATTAAATACGTTTTAGGGTAATTTAAATTTCATGCTTTCGCAGTATTCTACCATACCTATACATTAAGGTATTCCTACGTCAGAAATCTATTACTGTCGAGTTAAATTAGCATTAATAGCATTATTTATATTTATTTTAAACACGACTCAAAGAATCTGTGGAACAAAAATAGAAAAATGGAAATGCTTTCGTTAATACATAAAAGTAAAATATAACTTTTCAAATTTGGATTTAATACAGGGTGTTAAAAAATTCGTGTCACAAAACTGAAGCCAAGCTGCCTCCGCTTCACTCAAAATAAGCAGAAAACTCTTAATAAACATATGTCCTAAACTCAACGGTTACCGAGACACAGGATGTTTTAATTTTTTCACTTATAAATCGATTATCTCCGAATTATCCGAAGGCAAGTTGATCAAAAATTTAGAGTTTATATTACTCAAAAGTAAGCTTGATGAGTATTGTTTGCATGACCTCCCTAAGATATGTTTAAGTAATTTAAGAACTGTGTAAAAATGCAATTGATGAAATAAAGCAATTTTGTTGTTAATCGGTTTGGAATACAAAAAAGAAATAAAAAATGAAGATAATAAAATGACGAATATGATGACCTATTTTATTTGTAATATTATGCGGGGTGATATATTTTCTTGACAAATAATGATCGATGATATCCACACCTCCGCCACTGGTGAGTTTCTAAAGCTGGTAATTTTTTGTTTGACGCCTACTGGCATACTAAATATACACATCGAATTTGGTTAATTTATTTCAAGTGGTTTAGAAATTAAAAATTGATTTTTTAAAGTTTTGGCACGTTGTAGCTGGACAATGGCTGTCCTAAGGCCCTACATTTATATAAAAAAACCTTATTTTTGGTCACAGAATATACACCAGGATTTTTTGCCTCTACTTAAGAAACACCCTGTATATAATTTTATCAAAAATTTCCTCATTTTTTAATACCTATAGGTAATCGCACTCAACTAGCAAAATGGAACTTTAAAAGAAGCGAATTATTTTATAACTATTGAATAGCGTTGTTTAATGAACAATTTGATTTTATAGAGCAAATAATTGTGATAACTTTGTTCCGGAAGAAAATAATTATGTATAATTGTTTTATAATAGTTTGTACAAAGTGTTTTATAAAACAAATAAGTTTCAGTTCTTTAAATTTTTTATAAAAGTATTATAATGCGTTATACAACATTTAAAAAATATTAATATACAAAGGATTGTAAACGTATTGTGTAAGAGTCGTATACTTTGGCAAATGACTTTTAATTATAAACCTTATAACATAGTTATATTAATGTGTTTTATTAAGGTTATATAAGGAAATTAATAAAATTATTTTTAGCCGAAATGGGCTTATTTATAAAAAAGTTTTATAGTTGTGTTTGAGAAAACAAAATTATTGTATATTCCACGTGGCCATGTTTAAATGAATATTTGTTGGATCAGCGACTGTCGCCATTAACTATGTGAAATTAGTTGAAAGTTAAAATTATATCTAAAACATGACTATTATGAGATTATTGTATAACAATATCATTAAATATAATTATACAATGATATAAATTAAAGAAAGGATAATTTTATTATTTTTAAAATTTATTTTTTATAATTTTAAAGGAAATGTGGTCTAAACTAAAGCCCATCATTTTTTTATCACAAACATATATATAGTTTATCAATAAAATTTGCGACGCAATAAAATTGAAACACGAGATTGGTGAAATGTTAATATTGGAAGTATTATATCTATCTATCATTGATAGCCATTTAGTTTAGGGTACTCCATTTTCAAATATAAACGTAAATAGTTATAAATCTGCAATATACACCAATCTTAAAATGATTTGTTTTTATGTTATATTCTTCACTAAAAAATATAATGTTTCTTTAAATAATACCAAAATACAGACTACAAAACGTTTTTATAGTTGCTGTATAAAATTGTTTTAAAAGTATTGTATACATTTTTTTGTAGAACTGTTACATTACCAAAGTGTTTTATAAAAGTGGGCCCTTTTCGATTCTATAAGTATCGTATAAAGGCATTTAACCACGTTATATGAATTTGAAGCTCCTATAAAATTCATTTTATAGCAATTTATACAACCTTTATAAAATTTATTTTGCTAGTTGGGCAGTAAGGATATTAGCACCTGATTTAAAAAGCATACTGTACATATAGTCACGGTTTCTTTTAATTTAATTTTTATTCAAAATAAAAGTACGGATACTTTTTGTTTTCTTAAATAGGTTTTTAATAATCAAAGAAAATTGCAATATTGATGTTTCCACAAAGCTAAAACCCACGCGGTACGAAGCTTTAATCATAATAGCGCATAAATCATGGTCTTGATTTTCTCTTTGATATTCAGTAAAATCAAAAATACGATTCATCCGGTCCACCTTCACATTAATCAATATTAAGGGAGTGTACAATACAAAGAAAAGAAAAAATGTAGAAATGTTTATGATTTCTGTACAAAAAATTTACTGTCTCAACAAGAATATATGTACATGATATTATCAACAAAAAGGATCTTAGGGAGATGGTTACACATATTTTAATAAATTAGTTTAAATTAAAAACCTTTTGTCTGAAGCTATTTATTTGTGACATAATTTTAGTTTTTCTTTAGTTTTATAGGGTTTTTACCACACTTCTGAAAAATAAAGGTTAATTAAATAAGTCCTTGAGCCAAACGGGTCAGTTAAGTGTTATTTTTGATGCCTAATCAAAAAATCTCACATTAAAAAAAGCAGATAAGTAAAAAATAATAAAAATCACATCACTATCGCGCACTTCCGTATTATTGACGTTTCGAAAAACTCTCTGTTTTCGTTTCCAAAATAGTAGTAAAAGTATTAAATGTATGTGTGTAAGTTTGACAGTTTATAATTTGTTTATCTGCTTCCATAGAGATGTTAAATGATTTTTATTTTATTGTTACTTACTTCTTCCTGATACAACTGTAGCCAACAATGATCAATGTTTACTGAATAGTTTGACACACTTTTATATCCGTTCAACACAAATAAAGTTAAAAGAGACCGCGATTATTTTGTTGAACGGAGATACGTGTGTGTCAAACTGTTCAGTAAACATTGATCATTGTTGGCTACAGGTGTATTAAGAAGAAGTAAGTAACAATACTCATCAAACAAATAAATCGGGAATTCAATAAAGATATAAACATCAACCCAATGTTTACAACAACAATTGAATTCATGTTTTTCCTTCGAGTCTCACACAATTCGTAGGTATTCTAATGTTTTAATTGAAATCAAACAAATGCATGTAGGTTATCTTCTAAGTAATCCATATCGGACGACAGTAAACACCGTCGGAATGAAGTTTAAGTGGAAAGATGGGTTGAGAAATGCCTTGTTGGGGAGTGTTGTATATCGATTTTCAAGCTGTAGTTGTCGCCAGTGACACTAACCAATTTAATAATCCAGCAAAAAGTAAATTTAAAGCATCTCCCTTATCAAGTTGCTGTCAGAGATAATGCCACGTAATAACATTTCAATCTGTTATTAAATCACGTTCCACAGGTGCCGCCCTTAAATTTGCGCACTTTAGCACGGCAAGAAAATTATCTGAGGCACTTTCTGCGTTGCTATAGGGCAAAGGTAAATTGTCGCGCTGATCTCAAACTGATATGACATGTGTTAGAACTCACCTGTTTTATTTATATCTAGCGTTGCTACAATTCCATGTAACACAGTAGACTTATCATTCATAATTATAAGACCAGAAATGTATATAAAATATATCTAGCGGTTACATGACAGCAATTTCATCGTATTATTGTTCCATTTGAGACTTTTTTGTTAACAACCGCTATTTTGCTGCTTAAAGTACCTGTGAGAATAATTTAATCCCAACATGAAAAGCGTTTTATAGAAATTAATTAAATTATTTTCAGAACGATCTTGTGTCTGCACTTATACAGTATTTTTGCTTCAAGAGGTCATTTTACTGTATAATGTCTGTAGTAGCAATCTACACGGCTGACTATAAAGTGTCATAAATCAATTTTACAGTGGTCGCAAGTGAAATATTTGAGAAGATTCTTACAGTAAAAATAGAAGTATTTTATAGAAGTTATATGCTGTTCTAAAATAGTTTTGCGCGAAAGGTAGTTAACACGAGCAAACGATTTTCTATAAAACATAATGCTCTTATGTTTCGCTTTCATATAACATTAATAGTTATTTATGCAACAAGTACAAAAAGTAAGTGTTTATTGCACGTGACGTGAAATTGTCCAACGAGGCCGTCAGGCCGAGTAGGACAATACATTGAGTGTAATAAGCACTTTTTATACGAGTTGCTTACAATATTTTTTCTACGTTCATGCTAAAACCAAAAAATGTTTTATTTATATGACACTAAGTGTAGGAAAATATGACGTCGATTTGAACGTTTATGTTTGTCATGATGACAAAACGCTGTAGTAGAATGACAGATGAATCCAATAAACATGTTAATGCACTAGTGCAAAAGAACTACTTTTTCCACTAAATATAGTTCAATAAAGTTTTGTGTTTTGCATGAACGTAAAAATAGTATTTTAAATGCTTGTGAAGTGACTAAATTGATTTATTCTTTTAGGACCTTGTTTATTTACTTAATTCCAATTGCTTTTCAGCGTCCATCTTGAAAAACATTCAAACAACAGATTTTACGTAAATATTTCATGAAAATAACGTCCGTTGCTCATTAAAAATAAGAGTTTTTATTATATGGAATTTAGAATTCGAACTGGGGATATCTATTTATTTACCAGCAAACGTGCATGTATTGAAATATTCAGTTTTTTTTGTGAATGAAAATAGTATCTTTATTTTACAGTACTATGCAAGCGCGTTATGACTTTTCGGCCTACTTTATTCGTTTGTCACAGTAAAATTTTATTCGTACCTGAAATTCAACTTTGAATTAGATATTTTTGAATTTATAAGTATAACATTGTATACCTAATATAATGATACTTATAATAGATATATGTCGTAAAATTTAAAGAAAGTATAATTGTAAATAAGTAATTGTATAACGTTTTTATAAGACATTATCATGACATACTTTATTGAAATCGTATAGTTCGTTGTATCAATGCAGTAAGCTCATTGCTAAAACATAACTTGTTTTTATATAGAACTCTTAAAACACAATTATATAATTTCTATATATCAACTATGTTTTATAAAAATGTGCCTATTTCACGCTATTACCTGCTGTACTGATGCCAATAAGATGTTTATGCGACTAAACCTTGCAACTTTAACTCTCTAAAAATTAGTTACAGGAACATTGTTAACCACTGCTATAAAATATCTTGTGTTACATGGGATTATCAAGTCAGTCTATCAGTCACAATTTTGCTTTGAAAAGTTATACATTTAGTAACTAATTTGAGTTAGGAAAAGTTCGATTTTTCCCAACTAGTGCGGAAAAAATATTCCCGCACGCAGAAAATACATCATAATTCTTAAACTAATTATACATTTATTATCAACTTAAATCATTTCTTACCATTATTATAAATTTGAACTGTAGCTTTTTACAATTGGTTATAGAAAGCTCTGCACATATATTTAATGAAGGAGAGGAGGATTTTGTATTTATACTGATCTCTCTTTGTTCCAATATTTTTAAGGCTACGCTAAGTTTTTGTTGAATGGAATCCTCTATATATCCTTCTGCCACGTTATTAAAAAATTATTTAAAACAATCATGTATGCAATTCGTAGGAAAAGTGCCTTTTCTATCTCTATCAAAAAAGCTACGCTGAAAAAGTCACTTTTCCTAACTTATTGCACAAATTTCTTCCCTTCAGAGCCTTATCTATATGTCAAGGCAATTGTTTCAGTTCCATAAACAAAAATTGTGTAGATTTCATTATTATTTTTTAAATAAACATAAAATATCACTTATTTCAATTACAAATGTAAGGCGAAGAGGTATGTCTGACTCCAATATTTCTTAAAATTAACTAGGTACTGATACCTACCTTTTTTACAATAAAGAAATGCAAAGAAAATACTTTGTACCTAGTAGTTATAATGTTGGTTAAACTTAGAAAAGACATATTCTTGCAGCAACAGTTTTTTTGATGTCAACTTTTTTATTGTTGCCGCAAGAGCATTTCTCTTGAAATAAAACAAAGATGATTAAAATAAAATTACGCTATTTAAACTAACAAAAAAAAATTGTTGACGACTCACTGCTTAATTCAACAATTTCTCATGTTTGATGTTAAATTGCGACTTGCGAGAACTATGGCGAACAACGGACGTGTATATGAGGTCCCTATCAGTAATAGTGAAATGTAGTGTAAATGATACAAAAGTAAAGTGATTTCTTACGTGAAGTGTGTAGTTTGTGACAGCTGCTACCATATTAGCTGTGCAAAACAGATTAAATCTGAATTTTTGGGCAAATCATTTATAAAATGTTGTGACACCTTATTTGAAAAGGGTGGTGTTACTGATTGACAAATTTTTTGATGCCATGGACAGTTTGACTTCTGTTTCGGACGGTAAAATTGACATCAATAGTTTTAAATATCTACTGAAGCAGAAAGACTTAATTATTTCCGAGCTGCGGGAAGGAATACAACTTCTAAACGAGAAATCGACATAACATTGGTAAATAGTCCAGCATAGCCTGATCCTCGATCCTCGTCACATTTACCTGATGCGACACCAGTAGCGCCGGGTTTAAGGGATTATAAGGTCAAAAAGAAAAACATTAAGAAAATCCAATTCATCAACTACGGAAAATGGATCGCTTGAAAGAACTGAGGATTATGTAGCTACCAAGTTTGATTCGGCATCATCTGAAGATCGGTGTAGTGCTAGGCTCGGATTGGTTCGGAAAAACATGACAAGGAGTGGACTCGCATAAATCAAGTAGAAGTAAGCGCCGGCAAACTCTAGTTATTGGAGAATTCTCTCTCCTTTCACGGATATAATTTAAAACCTGAAACTTCCACCGAACAATTGACATCCTTTTTGGTCGGTAATTTTCCGGAGGTAAAATGTGAAGCACTTCAGGCGAAGCACCTTGAGAATTATTCATCATTCAAGGTTACAATATCACAGGACAATCATAACAATGCAATGGTGCCCTCTAACTGGCCTAAATTGGCACATGTAAGATATTTTTTCCAGTGCAGAATTGCAACCCAAGTAACTTAATATGTGAATCGGAGCTTCATAATTTGTTCCATTTACGTGTTATTGTTTTATATTAAATATTTTTTTATTTGAACACAATTTATGATAATTGAATTCAATGATTTTTCTTTACTGTTTTTATTTTCACTATTGTTTGACGGTGTCTAATTATGAAGTTAAACATATCTAATTAATTTTCTCCAACCAAAAAAACTCTAATTTCAAAGTGTAAACTATTTTAGTTAAACACAATGAAATGTTGATTAAATATCTAGCACCTGTACAAGGTGAATGCGTGAAGGCGCACGGGGAAGGCTGACGTCATTTATCCTGCTAATAATATTGGCGCGCTATAACATTTAAAAACTGTTACAATACAAAATTTAACTTTTCGAACGTTAGATTAATGATATTATTAGGTGCCTCTAATATTGAATTAACAGATATTTGTTGACATTTTTAAAAGGTTAAGAGTCTTTAGGTTAGCCAAATATAACCGTGAAAAATATAACAGTCTTCGAGTCAATTTAAGAGTTTTTTCTTCAGTGTATAATTGACAGTAATTCAAATTAAAATAAGAAGAAAGTGATTTTAGTGTAACATAATACTGAAATAGGTATTTAAGTAACTATGCATTTTATAAATAAGAATGTAAATTTATTTAAGGAATTTTTAACTTTTAGTTCTATTTATCCTTACTTAACTAAGTACTCTATTTCAAGTGAACTGTTTTGTTTCGTTTAAATACAATTAAAAATAATAGAAAAATTTACAACAGATTTTGGAAAATTTCACCATAAAGTGTACACATCCTATTTTAGTTTGCCATTAAATGTTTTCCTTCAAGGCCTGTCAATAAATATCAAGTAAATTGTTCTTGGTTAATGAATACAAATTTTATATACGTGCCCTGTGTCGGTTCTTATGCGAGATACCCTGTATATGAACCTATTTAATATTAGAGATAATTAATTTTTATATTTAAACAGTGGATTCAAATCTGAGAAATATTTTTGTTATCTAAAAATCAAAAAATCTTTAAGATGTTTTGGAAAATATATCTTTTTCTATGAACTTTATAATACGTTTTTGAGAATGAAGACATCTGCAATGATTTTTTAATATAAATTTTACTTATATCTTTTTCAATAAAAAAAGGCATTTCTAAATATGTCGCCATAAATTAGAGAGCCTCAATTCCAAATTATACCCAGGTATAGCTTAAAAAAATGTAGTAAACTGAAATTTGGTACAATTATGATTTTAAAGACGCTGTTAGTAATGCTATCAGTAACTTTCAACCTACCTCATTGACAATTTAGGACATAACACATTTCATTTTACATAAAAGGAGTAGGTACTTCGAGGGCTTTATTTTGTCCCAGTAAGATAAATCCGTCATAATTTAAGCTACTTATATTGATTCAATTTAATAGAGAAGGGTTTATAGGATAGCCTAAAACTAAAATTTGCATATACAGGGTGTACGAAAATGATACGTCAACATTACAGGGGGAAGATTTTTTCGAAAACTCAAAATTATAGAGGTAAGGATCGTCAATTCTTTTTGTATGAATTTCTTGTAATAACTATTTTGTGAGACGATTTTTTCTAATTTTGTGCATGTACTCCTTCAACTTTTTTTTACCATTTTTATAAATTTGGATAAAACGTTATTAAAGATCATCAAAAAATCTTTAAAATAGAAGCTCTTGTTAAAATAAATGGTTTCGAGGAAAAAACATTTTAAATTCACAGAAATGAATTTAACACCTACTTAAGTTAGCCACATTATTTCTGTTATTGTAATAATTTAAATTCAGATAATGACTTCACAAAAAATGATCGAAATGCTGTCCTGCTATTTCAATAGGCCAAAGACAGTTTTGGTCCTTTGGCGTTGTAGGATATACATCAAATTAAGAATGTTAATACCAAAGAGTACTAATCATACGTGTACAAAATTAGAAAAGAATTGGTACATTTACAAGAAAGTTATGAGATAAAATTCATAACAAAGCAACAATTTTTTGTCGCCCTGTAACTTCGTTAATATTGAGTTTTCGAGAAAATGTTATAGGACTTTGTAGGAATCATTTTTCACCCCCGGAATATTAACGCAACATTTCTGGATACCCTGTATATATTTACATAAAAAATGTGTCGAATTTTATAAGTGTGCCACAAAAAAATACTGAGAGTTAGGGTTGCATTTGTCAAGTTATTAATGGCGGCAATATTGGAAGTCCATGTCCAGATAAAAGATAGCATACGATTTCTCATACCTAAAACATATTTTATCCCTCCTTCCCTATATCTTTACTAGATACAATATATTTTTTTAGTAGTGGTCATATTGTCTCTACAGTCAATAATTTCTTGTTAAAGTTGTAGTTTCTCCTAATGGATATTGTATTATTGCTTTTCACAAATTTGACACTTTTAAATTTTTTAGGAAATTGGTAGAATCATTTTTCGGTTATCACATCACATGCACATGCACGTTGTGCCTTAATTTGGACACACTACAAGTAAGTATATTCTAAACTTAAATTGAAGTACAGTGGCTTCAAAATATCCACCGCTTTTGGTGCATTATCTCAACCATAACGAATATTGTCTTTTTCTCTTCGTTAATAACGAAGTTCTGCTGTTGAACACAGGCTACCGTACTTAATATTCATTGAAATTAATATCTCCGGCCAGTTACGAAGTTAAATTAAAGTTAGGCGACGAAATTTTCCGTTCCGTTAATATCCATGAAAAAAATAATATCAAGTCAGTACGTTTACTTTTGTCTAATGGCGCCATTTCGCCACTGTAATTTAATTCCACTGCAAAATGAACCTTAAGGCTTACGGCGCTCTATCAAACGATATATAGTTTTCGCTCAGTAACTGCTCAACGGATAATGATAAAAATATGCGGTTTTTTAAAACAGATTACAAATATTATTTTACGTCGACGCTGTTTTTTGAAATTTTGAAAAAGTGTAAATTAAATGTTTTTAAATGAATCTTGCACTTTTTCAAAATTTTAAAAAACAACGTCGATGTAAAATAAAATTTGTAATATACTTAATAAGAAAAACGCAGATACTAAGCGAAAACTGAAAAAATATTTCGTAGCAATAAAATGCTGCCATCATGTGTGGCTTTCAAAAAGAGGCGATCACATTAGATGTGAGAGTTAACTAGAGCAATCAGCAAGCATTTGAGTTGAATAAGTTTTCGGGTTATGTGATTATTTTCAACCAACAATATATTTTATTTAAATTATATAAACAAAAAATATACCGTGGAATTTGCAAGAGACATTTTACAAGATTTAACTGACAGTAAAAACTAGTGGAGACAGAAATATTTCCCCGAAAATCTAGAGGTTTTCGACGAGAAACAAATCGTTTTGAAAAGTGGGATAATAAAAATTACAAGAAAGATTTCAATTATCAAAAGACACGATGCATTTGTCATTTTATGTGGCGATAATTTCCTTGAAACTTATTTATTGGAGTATATTTTATTTCTTTTAAGAGTCCGCTACCTGTTTCATAAGGATTTATCTTTTGTTCTTTTCTTCAAGTTGGCGTATTTCATTTCTAAGGTAGTTTATTTACACATGCATCATTTGTAATTTTGTTGGAACCGTCGTATCCGTTTTTTATTTTCAATTACGCCTGCGTCTAATTAAATTCACGAGAAGAAGTAAAGTTGGAAATAAAATTTATTACATGTTTTATTATAAGATATATATATATATATATATATATATATATATATATATATATATATATATATATATATATATATATATATATATATATATATATATATATATAATCTTATTTTTAGGAAGTGGAAGTTAAATATAGCCAATACTACAGTTACTAGACAAATGCTCGGATCAGTTGAACTCTTCTTGATGAAAGTCCATACAACAGAATATCATCTAATCTAAGTTCAAACCTTGACCTCTGATCCGCTAGTTAACTATTTACGATACAGTCTACCCTCAATATCAAATCAAATTCCTTCACTTACTTTTCCTTACCTCTGTAATATGCGAGTGTGACAGGCGATCTGGTTTCACTATCACTCAACAACACCTAATTTGAAGAGAAAACGAAAACACAATAGTTTTAAAGGGGGTTCTAATAACCATAGATATGGTGAATATGATTTTTGAAACCCACTAATAAATCTGAAACAAATATTTTGTATATAGTGTATTCGCGGATAGAGTTTACAAGATGGTAAATGTATGTTTTGGTTATTTAGAAAACATAAACCACGATGACGAACTTCAATTTTGTTGTACAGGGTGATTTAAAAACACAAAAATGTTATTTTGCGTAAGAAAAAACATACCTTATTTTGCAAGATGCGAAAGAAAAGCATTCTTGATAAAAGTTTTTGCCATAACGAACTTCAATTTTGTTGTATGGGGTGGATACCTAATTCCTAAAATAATAATAACACTTACGGATATACTTGTCATTGATTTTATTTAAAGAAATAATTAGTTAATGTCAAATAGTTATCATCAAAATGCTATCTATTGAACAAAAATTTTTTTTAATAAAATGCTATGAGGAAGGTCATGTATCATATCGCTACGTCATACAATTTGAAGAAATTCCAATAAGTCGGATGACAATCTGCAGTATAATGAAAAAGTTTCAAAGAACTAGTTCGGTTTCAAAAAGAAAAAGAAGAAATATGACCATAACGATGCTGCTACAGTTTTAGTTCTACACTCTGTTAGAGAAACTCCTGTGACGTCCGTTAGAAATCGTGCTAAACAGAAGTTGTGAAAGAAGGTCATATTCAGAAGATTTTAAAAGAAAATAAAATAATTATATCCGTTCAAACCACACTTTAACTTTGGAAGAAGGAGATGAAGCGAAAAGATTAGATTTTTGTTTGTGGATAGGAGACAAAATCTTAAATGGAAATATTGATTTTTATATATTTATTGTTTTCTGATGACTGTACATTTTCTACTAATGGAACCACGTCAGGTACTGGTCTAAAGAAAACCCTGAGTTTAGAATAATGACACGAAGACAGTATTTTATAAAAGTGGACGTGTACTGCGCGATATCTGTCCATGGTATAGGTCCATATTTTTACAATAACACCTACAATAGAATATCATACTTAGAAATGCTTGACACATGTTTTAGCGAAGAACTCGAAAATTTACCATTAAATTTTCGGCAAAAATGTATTTTCAACAGGATGGTTGCCCAGCACATTGTGAGGTAACAGTATGGCTTAACCACAAATTTGAACTAAAATGGATTGGTAGAAATAATCCAATTTTGTGGCCCCCAAGGAGCGCTGACTTAACCATGGCCGACATGTTTCTATGTAGCCGTTTAAAACAAATTGTTTATGCTATTCTATTGCCAAATAACATTGAAATGCTAAAATACAGAATTACCCAGGGTCTGTTCAATATCCTAGAGAGAAATCAGAGATTCGATCGGATATCTAAGGAAGCAATTACAAAAATGTGTTCAATATGGGGGTGGTATTTTTGAAACAATATCTTCATCATATTGCTTTGTTCACTTATTTTAGTTCAATTGTTGTTGTAATTGTTCGTATTATTTAAAATTTACAATTGAATAAGCCGTATTTCAGTTTTACACATTATTCGCTGTATAAAAAATTAAATATTTCATATTCATATATTTCAATTATTCACTTTTCAAATAAAAACTTTGATCAAGAATGCCTTTATTTCGTATCTTGAAAAATAAGGTATGGTTACTCTTACCCAAAATAACACATTTGTGTTTTTGATCCACCCTGTGCAACATAATTGAAGGTGATGATGATGTGGTGATCATGGTGATTCGTCTATTCTAAACAAGCAGAAACTTTATTAAAAATGCCTTTTTTATATCTCGCAAAATAGGGTACGTTTACCCTTACGCAAAATAACATTTTTGTGTTTTTGATCCACCCTGTACAACAGAATTAAAATTCGTCATGGTCATAGCGTCTTTTCTAAACAAGCAAAAACTTTTCATCAACAATGCTTTTATTCATATCTTTCACTTTTTGGTTCATTTGCCCTCTTATAAATTCAGTCCGCGGATATACATATGTACACGACAAAGTTAACACCAAGATTCAAATCACTATATTTTCAACCAGTTAGAGTTTCCTAGATTCCAAAGCTAAACTACACCATCTAGGAACCCAAATCATAATTAACCTCTTGAGGTACTTACATCACCACAGAATTTTTACAACTAGATAAATTAATACCAGATGCTGACATGCCCAACGATTTGCTTGAATAGGTAAAAATATTTTGACTGAGATCATATTTTTTAGATGTTAACAAAGTAACTTTGGAAGTTGAGGCCTAGGATTTTCATAGCTGTTCGTTTATTGTCATCAGCAAAAGTTTCGATGTACTTCAACAGCGACAGACTTTCACCATGTCATTTTATACTCAAAGATCTGTTGCACAATCAGCTATTGACGTATTTTCTTATCAGTTTTACTAAATTCAAGCCATTAATATTTCCAGATGTTACAAAAAAACTCTCTTCTGTTTTGGTATTGGGTGTCATGACTTGGAAGCATAATCCTTCATCATTCACATGTTGTGCAAGCAGAATTGTGAGGTCTAAGTAACCTAAAATAAACATTGGTTATAACACTTTTTTTACTAAAAAACATAATTGTAATATAACTACCTTCATGAGCAGAAATTCATCATCGCCCGTGTTCATAAAAAATATAGGTATTTCCTTCTTTGTTTAAACGTTATATTTATTTCTACTCTACTCTTCTGATTTTCGCTTCAGCAATGCAATCTAATTTAAGTATTTTTTGTTATCGATATTCTTCTTGACTGAAATTTCTGTTCTTGTTATTGGAAAATAGCGCGAAAGAGATGAAGGCTTCTGGGTTTTGCTTAGTTCGTTAAAATATACCTACTAATAATCCTTTGTTGTTAACTATAATAAATATCTCTTTCTTTCTCTATAGATATCATTTTTCATAACGACCAAATGTTTCGTATTTCTTCCGTAATTTCTCTGGCATGATTGGACTGCACTGGAAGTTTCATTCTCAATATCAGATGGCAAATCATCGCTTAAACTCGTAATAATTAAGACAGTTGTAGATAAAACGTTGTACGCAATACGTAATACATTATTACCGCACTTATGTGATTATACTACAAACTTCACATGCGCATAGTAATAATGTATATCCCACTTATTACGTAAATTACTATTATTTGTATATATCAACTGTCACTTACACAATTTTCTTCTGTGTAATGTATAGGTATTAGCGAATTGAATCTTTAATTATTGGTTCTAAACGAATATATTTAATTTTGGAAAATGCCTTTCTATTGCTTTTAGTGAAAATACATAAATCTTAATACTGAGAAAGCTCCTTAAGGCGTCCTTATTCCGATACATTTTATTTTAAAACTGTTCTTAAAGAGACTATTATTTATTTTACATGGTATGTCTGAAGCCTTCTGAATGCAGTCACTCAAATTGATCTTGAGACTAACACGTTTTAGCTTATGTTACAAAGCGCTGAAATAAGGAAATATTTGGAAATATCGTGTATATATTTGGCAGAGTGCTTCTATACATGAAAATATGAAGAAATATTTACATCAATGTTCTTCCTAAAATATTTCCTACTACAGTCCTTGCAAAAGCATATTGTATTAGGGAATGAAAAACTCATTTTAAAGTTAGGCTAAATATACTGTTTTGTGGCACCACATCAGAATAGGTAGTTAAATTGGTTTAAGTGACTCAATTTAGTAACAGGATTACACAGAAAAAAATACAAATTTATGGTAAGTACTTATACATTAATCCTAAAAAACAGTGTCTACAAGTAGGGTATTTTCACCGGTTCTGAGTCTCCCCCCACCACTTTCCTCTTTGAAATGACCTTTGCGGTAACGTATTTGATGACCTTCAATGACATTGAAGGTCACATCAGTTGGTAAATTTTATTTGACCTCTACCGATTGGAGGTCATATCAGTACTAAGTGATGTGACATTTATTTAACCTCTACCGATTGGATGTTATATGCACATTCATTGACCTCTATAATTTTTATAGTTAGTGGAGTATACAAAAGGCAGTGTGACGTACGAAGTATAATGGAAGGGATTTACTATATAAGAGAGGAGAGCAAAATAGAGAATCATATTTCGTTTGGTATCAACCTAACAGTTAGTGTCTACAGTAGTGTAAATTTTTGTGTTGTTTTGTGGCAAAATCTTTTAAAGTGAGAACAATTACTGTGTTTATTGCTAACTAGATATTATTTAGAATTTAAAAAAATTTTAAACAAAAAAAAAAATGGCATTATCAATTGATGATTTAAATAAAATTAATAGCAATATTAATGGTGATTTTAATGATATTGCTCGGAGATCAATTGCCTCATTGGATATTAATACACCTTATTTGATTAAAAAACTGTCTTTCGTCAATTCACGTTATGGAAAGTGCATTTTAGCTGTACTTTTTGATCAAAAGGATAATTCAGATTTCAAGTGTTTCTTACCAAAGATAGTTACAGAACATATATCACAAGACAGTTTGGAGAAAATGAATTCTTCTTGGGAAAAGTATACGATAACTTATATAGGTCAAAGTGAACCTACCATTAAAGATGCTAAATGTAAAGCATTGATAAAATTTGGAATTATAAATTAAATTTATTTGTAATTTTGTTAATTTATAAATATCTAGTAGTAATAAATATGTTGTATAGAGTAGTATAATTTAGTTTCATAATTATATAAATATTTACACTATCTAGTCATTATCATATAAGGTTGTTCTTCATTTTATCCTATAAGTAAAATAGGTAATGGTATGGATATATATATTTCAGTGTAATATCCTTTCTGACTTCAATTTCTTTTTTATTTTTATAGAAACTATTAGCAAATATGTGGATGCAATATGCTAGCCAAAATTGGACCGAAGCTGTCGACATTCAGTCAGCAGTCAAAAGAATGAGCAATGAGTTAGACTGTATAGCAATGGATCGTATGAATGCTTGTAATTATGATATGGACTACTACTTTTCCGTTGAAAAGACAAAAATGTTGGAAGAAAATTATAAAATGTATCGTCGTGGTGCTTCAATATGTGATGATTATTTAAGTGGAACTTTAAATTTGGACGAATTTTGTGAGAAAATGGTGGAAATAGGATTAAAAAGTTTTCTTTGTTCTGATTTGCTCGATTTTCTGCCATATGCAGTTGTTGTAAAATACAAGCTAGCACCTCAAAAAAATGGTGATGACGACCAAGATAACGATGACGATGACGTTTGTCAAACATAATATTAAATTTGTATGTAATTTATATATTATTTTATGATTATTATATAAATAGTGTATTATATTAATAAATTGTATCATAATAATTATTTTTGTCTTTCTGTTGTGATATAAATAAAATAAAATTATGATTTTATACTTTTATTGTAAACTTATTTCTTATATAAATACAGAAAAAAGAACATATATAAAAATACATCATATTAAATACAGTTATATATAATAAAAAATACAAAAACTAAAAAAAATATATTGGGAATTTCTAAGATATTCATTAGATTACTTAAATCCGGTATGTACAGAGCCATCCAAAGCATTGTAAGACATATAAGCATCGTGAATTATCAATGCATACACTCGTGTATTTTCAGGAAAGTTTTTCTTTCGGGTTTCAAATTCTAGCTTTATATCTACAGTGGATGTCTTCATGGCGTCTTGTTGATGTGAACAGTCGATAACAAATAGCGGGTTTTTTCGGAATTCTCCAATATCCATCATCGGTTCATGATTGTCTTTATCATAGAAACAGCGTTGAAAATTTTCGTACGCATAGTAAGCTGCAGAATCTAATTTCTTCCCAAAGTCTAAATTCCAACGTTCATAAGGATATACTTCTGAATTTAAATATAGACGAATATTACTTATGTCTGCATGACTGAATCGAGTAACATTTTTGCTTCTGTTATCAGAGCTATCAGTACTTTGGAAACCGATAATGATATATCGAGGTCTTTCTAAACTGTTAGTTGTTTTTATAGCCCAAATATCAGAGGCAGTTTTTCGTAATGTAGGGAGTTCATATAGATCCCACATACGATACGCCATCTTAACTGTAGCATGAGCACCACCTTTATTAATGCGATTTAACAATTTCAGTTTCTGTCTATCTTCAGGGATGATGTGTCTTATTTTCCATTCGATTTTATTTATCTCAATATCGGCGTCAACTTCTCCAATGTAACAATTCTTAAAAGATCGGGCAATTATCAATATAAGTTCTTGTTTGGCATTGAGGATGCCCCTGGTATAATCTTCAGCAAAGCCCATAAGATATTTTAGAGGTAATTTTCCACTAAATATATGACTGTTGTTATCCAAAATATCCTGGTTTTCTTCTGTTAAACCCCATCCATACGATAAAAGTGGTTTTAATTGTGTTTGGCCCCATGAAACCATAGTTTTCATTGTAGTAGTTACACCTGGTTTTCGAATAACAGTCACTTGTTCTCCACCCATTTCATAACGAATCTCATCGAAGAGGAATGCTAATGCATTGTTGGATAAGTAACATACTTTAGTGAGATCGCTAGGGGTAAATTTACCTTCTATATATATGTAACTTTCTGCAATATCAAGAATAAGATCTTGGAAATGAATAGGAATTCGTATTTCATCCGAATTTCTATAGTATGGTGATCCATATGGTTTGTAGGTGTGTTCATGTAGACTAACTAATGAATTATCAAACAAGGGTTCATCGAACACATCCAACTTTGCACTGGTTGATGCCATAATTATAAATATTAAGGTTTTACTTTCAATCCAATTGACTGAAGGAAAATACGATCTCTAGCTGACAGCTTAGATGTTGATTGTTTAACGTTCTTTCGTAGAATAGATTTGTTTTGGTGTGTGTCCGAAATTTTATCACTTTTTGTAGATGGTAGAGATGATGACTGTTTTCTATGATTAAAACAGAAACCCATTATATATTGTTGTTTTAGTATAATTTCTTTAGTTCCAGTTTCACAATAATTTTTTCACCTCGAAAATCTACCAGACTACCATTATCATCCAATATTCGCAATGTAATGTTATGGATAAACTGACGCCCTTCCGGTGTTACAGGCATATAAATAATATTCTGTGGTTCCTTGGAAAGTTTGAAACCAGGTTCAACATCTATATCAAATTCATATAGTGTGTGTGCTTCTTCCCCATTCACATAGGCTCCGGAAGTGATATTGCAATCAACACGAATTATTCTAACTTTCATGATGTCCACTGGTAGAGTAGATTCGTGTAAAATATTTGCAGGATATATTTTTCTTTCGAATCCTACTATGCTTGCTAATGAATATTCATTAGAAAAGTCGATGTCATATTTGGATAAAATTTCACATTTTAGAGTGTTATTGTTAGCTCTTAATGTAAAGTATTTATCAATAACAAAACTGTTGTCCTTACTATTATGTTTTATAATAGATTCCAAAATATTTTGAATTGTTCTGTTCATTTCATCTACTTCATATGCACCTGGTGGTAATTGGATAAAAGTTGAAGGTGATTTGTTCTTAATTTTGAAACCAATAATATTATTTTTCTCATCAACATTTAATATGGAATTGTAGGAATAGAATCCATGTAATCCTAACCCATATCGACTATTTGTATCTAAATCAAGTGGAGGGTAATAGTCGCTGCTTAGTACGCTAGATTGCCCTGACAATGTGAATGTACGAGACATGACTGACGTATATAAGTTGTTAGCACAATATTTTATTGTTGTTTACAGCAGCAATTTAGACGTATCTCCTGCCTTGAAATTGATGGTACTATATTAGCTCTTCCACTAAGCCTATTTTCAGATGCCACTGTAATATCACGTACATTGCAATAACAACATAGAAATTTTCGTGGAACAGGCCCATCATTCACATCAGTAGATTGCGATGTATTGTCGTCACTGTAATGTTCCAAACAGTATTGATATTTCAATATATCAATGTCGCTTTTTAGATGTTCAGGTAATTTATCCCATACCCATGCGATTTCATGTGGAGCACAGGTGATCATTACCTCTTTAGGAAAATCTGCTAATTGTTCCTTTGTCAATTTTGTAAGCGTTCTATATTTGGAAAAAACTCGTAATGAATTAGCCATCCTTTTAATTTTGTCACGCTCTTCTTTTGGACACGTTGGAAATTCCATTGTTAGTAAGAAATGATAAACACAAATGCCCACACCAGACTGTATTGAACTTCTGTTCACGATCGTAATTATAGTAAATTTTGAGCAGTGGGTTTGGTTTTATATGTAAATATTTTATAAGTTCCTTAGGTGGCGGAAGGTCTCCAAAGCTATCGTAGTAATTAACAATATTACCAATTTTCTTGTATGCCACCCAATGGGTTCCCAGACCATTTAAGCTGTCTAAGTTCAAAACAGCTGATTCATTATGTCGGGCGCCACTTTCAGGAAGTTCATCTCGCATGAATACACCTCGAAAATATGGGATTTTTAAAATACTAGCATAATATCTAATATCGTTATCGCTGAGAGGTCTTCGAGGTAGGGAGTTTAGAAGTTTTTTGAATTATTTGATTTCAGATAAAGTCCTAATCCAGTTCGATATGGTTTTAAATACAAACCTTCACCTTTTTTCCCAAGGGCTACAGATTCCATTTTTTTATTGTGACGTACTTCTTCAGATAATCGTTGATTAGCATTTTTCACATCACTAATAGTCTTATATAGACCTGCAGCTCCACCAGCTAAACTTCCTAATGCCGATAGTCCTGCAAAAATAGGAATTAGGGGTAATATTCCACCAATCTTCGGAATAGGTATAATTCGGGGAGTGCGAATATTTCTTTTACCCCCTGATGTTCTCACAAATCTTCGTGCTGCCTGTAAAGCGAATTGGGTTGCTTTTCGTGCATTACCAGAAACAAATCGTTTACCACCAGCTTTACGTATTTCATCTCGTACTTTATGAACAATACCACCACCAAAGCTAACTATATTTTTCTTAATATTCTTCTTTTTGTTTATTTTCTTTCTCGGAATGGATTTAGATTTACAACCCATACCTAGACGTCGCTTTGCTTTCATGATGTTTGTAACTAACCAAGCAGCTGCCTTTTCTTTAAAATTAGCGTCTTTGGATTTGACTCTTTGCCAGGCGCGTTGCTCTAATTCGTAGTCTGCTTTATGACGTGTTGGTAAATCTTTATAATCTTCATAAGCACCGTCATGTGCCTTACAAGCCTGATCGAGAGGATTAATACCCGGATCACCTCTTGATATCCTTTTTTGATATTTTGTGCCAGGACCACAGTACTGATATCCTCCAGGCAAATGTAATTCAAACGGTAGTTTATTTATTAAAGAATTTATAAATCCCCTTCCTTTTCGTGAATTTAACACTTTACGTCTAGATTCGCTGACGAACGGCATTAAAATGAGCAAAAAGGTAATAAACAAATGTAATTATATTTGTTTGATATTCTATTAGATTATAGAATCGCAATACCAACAAAGCTAACTGCCAATTAAATATTATGTATACAGTTCATTTCTATTTATATAGTATCCGACACTCAAACAATGCGGATTGTAAAACAAAAGGCGACGTTTGTAGTGGATAATTTCGATGAACGTGTAGGAAGTGGTGTAAATATTAACAACAGACGCCATGGACCGCTACTACCTTCAACAATTCGAGGTCTGGTGATTGGCCCTTCGAACTGTGGGAAAACCAATGTTATGATATCACTTATTACACATCCGCATGGTTTACGTTTTGCTAACATTTATTTATACTCCAAATCATTGTATCAACCAAAATATGAATATCTTCGAAAGATTTTAAATCCCATTGATGGATTAGGATTTTATACATTTAACAATAATGTTGAAATTGTTGAACCCTCTGACGCCAAGTCGAACTCGGTTTTTATATTTGATGATGTTATATGTGAGAAACAAGATATTATTAGATCATATTTTAGTATGGGTCGACATAAATCTATAGATAGTTTTTATTTGGCTCAAACATATTCTAGAGTGCCAAAACAACTAATTAGAGACAATTCGAATTTTATAGTTATGTTCAAGCAAGACGAAATGAATTTACATCATATATTTCAAGATCATGTGTCGCCGGATGTTACTTTCAAACAGTTTCTGGATATGTGTGCAAAATGCTGGTTAGATAAATATGGATTTCTGGTTATTGATAAAGATAGTGAAATACATGAAGGTAGATATAGGAAAGGTTTAGATAGTTACATATATCCATAATGCATACGATTTTTTACATTAATTGTGAAGGAAGTGGCGATGGGTACACATCAAAAAATGAAGAAGGTCGAAGTTGATAAGGACGCAAATAATATTAGTGAAATAGATTTAAAAAGGAAATTAATAGAAGCAACTGATTCTGTTCGAAAGAAATTCAATTATATAAAAAATAGACATGTTGAAAATCAAGCTGCATTGGAAAAAATATATGAACCACTGACGAAGCCATTAAAAACTATTTCTGAAACAACTAAGGATACAAATCGTAAATTTCATGCCTCACAGCAGTATTTAGCAACACCCCCTAAAAAAGTTACCACCTGCAGTGCTAGTACGGTTGAAACACCCAAATTTGAGGAAGACCAAACAATAATGAAAAACCCTTCTTTTATAGAAACACCACCATCATCAATAACAACAGCTTCAAGTCCTGCTATGTATAGTGGTGATGCTGAAAAATTACCAAATATTGTTTCAAATTATATTGAAGGAGTGAGAATCGGCGATCCTGCATACGATACCAAGTACGGGGTTCGTGTTGATACCGATAGTGGAAAACTATCCATGGGTAATGCCGAAGTTCGATTTCATGGGAAAAATATTTCCTTTTCAAGAAATAATAAAATACTTCGAACGTATAAAGGAAATCCGCAGTTATACGATTTGCTATTTTTAAAACTTCCCCCGGCTCTTAATAGTGATGGAAATGGGGTTAGCGATGAAAATAAAAATATATTTGCTGAAATATTAAATATAACTAATGCAGCATACAAAAACTATGATGTAACATCTGGTTATAACTATAGCAAAACGAAAAAGTATATAGAAGTCATAAAACCGCTGTTGCATCGCAGAATGAGAACTCGATCCATGAAAGGTTCGGGTATAATACCTACGAGAAAAATCTATACTGGTAAAAAGGTGGACTACATATATTGGAATAAACCCAAAGAATTAATTGATCGCTTAAGATTATTATGGAGTTCTAAAATGGCTGGTCATTCAGGTCACGAAAATGAAATATTGTCCATAATAGACGAACTAAGGGAGGAAGATATTGTGTATTAGAGAAATATTGATTACATTTATTTCATGAATGATAAATATATAAAGCAGGTACTAGTTTCTTTCTTATCAATTGTAATTTGAACACAAAGGAATAATGGGCTCCATTGACAAATTTGGACGTCGAAAAAAGAGTGGTTGTGTAGGTCATCGTGGTCCGCAAGGCGTCGGTTTCAAACTTACCAATGACAAACATTATGATATTCAAGGCAAACAATTAAAAAATATTGGTGATCCAACAGATGAAAAGGATGGAACAACATTAAACTATGTTAATTTACTTATGGATACCTGTAAAAATGATATCCTTTCCGCTGTACAACAATCAGCCAATCTCATAACCGATAACTTGGTAGCTTACATAAAAAGGGAGAGAAATGAAATTGTGGATGAGGTAACAAAAATATTTCAAAATATTAAAATTAAGATGGATGAAACGATAAGTGATATGAAAATTGATTTGGATAAATTAAAAAGTGACAAAGACAAATATTGGGAATCTCATAATAAGTTACTACAAGATTTGTCAGATTTTGCACTAGATATAGAAAAAGTTGAGCAACTTATTGCGAAACATTATCCCCCGGAAGATACAGGTAGATTAGTATTTCCATCTATATGGTCAAAACCAGTTGAATCATAAGAGGGTGCCATTTGTCAGGAACGATCATTGTAAAAGAGAATATTGCAACACATGCATGTGCATGTATCATCGTATTACAAAGTTTGAATACAAGGGAGGAATACAATATGTTCATTAGTGATACAAAACGACAAATTATCAATGAATTACATAAACCGGTCCGAAAAAATTTTAGAAGGAGAAGAACCATAATAAAAAATTTTGCAGATTTGTGGCAAATTGATTTGGCTGAAATGCAAGATTTTGCAACCAAAAATAAAGGTTATCGATATATACTCATAGTAATTGATTGTTATTCTAAATATGTTTGGGCCAAACCGTTAAAGAAAAAAAACGCTGTCGAAGTTTCTGTTGCAATGAAAAATGTTCTTCGTGAAGCTGGTTATTCCCCAAAAAATTTACAGAGCGATCAAGGGCTCGAGTTTTACAATCAAGAGTTCTCAAAACTAATGCGTCAGTACAACATAAATCATTATTCCACATTTAGTACAAAAAAAGCAGCAATTGTAGAACGTGTAATTAGAACTTTGAAAAATTGGATATATAAAGAGTTTTCTGCTAGAGGTAATTATAAGTGGATTGATATATTACCTAAGATTATAAATTCATATAACAACAGAGTTCATCGTACTACAAGAATGAAACCTATCGATGTAAAACGAACAACTGTATTAAATGTTTATAATTATCCAAAAGTTGCTTTGAAGCAAAAATTCAATATAGGGGATATAGTACGTATAAGCAAATACAAAAACGTGTTCGAGAAGGGATATACAGCAAATTATTCTACTGAACTGTTTAAAGTTGTAAAAATAAACGTAACAAATCCGACAACATACATGATAGAAGATATGTATGGCCAGCCAATCAAAGGATGTTTTTATGAGTGGGAATTACAGAAAACAAAGTTTCCGGAAGTATATTTGGTGGAGAAAATTTTGAAGAGGAAGGGTGATAGATTATTTTGTAAGTGGCTTGGTCTTCCCGCATCCCAAAATTCGTGGATCAATAAAACAGACTTGGTCTAAAAGTGAATAATAATGGTATATCATTTACAATGACAACTGGACAATGTTTTAATCATTTCAACAAACCAATGGAGATATTTAATGTTGATAAAATGTAACTATATATGTATATTGTATAAAATGATTGTAATAAAATGTTTATCATATGATAATAATAAACGTATGAGTATATTTGATGTGTTTTATTTTTTTTTGTACTTATATAAAATAGGAATTTGAGGATAGTAGTAAATGATAAAAGAAACAAAATGCTTGTCATTTATATTTTTATAAAATTAATTTGAGAGGACAATAGTAAAAAAAGAGACTAGCTTAAACAAAATATTTTTATTATATACAATTATAGTGTTTTATCTGTCAAACAATTCATTTCGCAATATTTGTTGATGATTTGTTAAGCAAAAGCAACGTTTGAAATGTTTATTTTTATTAGCGAATAAATGTCCTGTTTGTTCGCATAAAAATGTATCCTCTCTGTCAGCAGCGCAGACTCTGTTCCAACAATCTTCTTTATATACCATACATATACCACACCGTTCCTTCAGGGGATGATCTTCAATGCTGCAGCTTTCACAACGGTTCCTAACAATTCCAAAGTTGGTGTATTTCAATTTCTGACATTTATTGCATTTATCCATTTCCACTGTTTTTACGGTTACTCGATTTTCTTTTGAACATTCATTACAAAGTCCTGTACAATCATTAATAAGTTTTTTGTGTACCATACAATAACAATTGTGGCATGTATACAAATTCATCACTTTAAAAGGAATCACTTGCACTTTCACCTTTGAATCCCATTCTTTTGGAAATGGCATTTTTTTTAAATACTTGTTCACTATTTGAGATGTCTAAAAAAGAATGAACTCCTCCTAAATCCACAAACCCTTATAGTTATATATGCATAACCTTCATGTGACTTCTAAACATTCCATACGATTGAGAAATATTCTAGATGACCTTGACATCATGATGTGATCTGTGACGTCACATCTGAAACGCTATATAACCCGAGAGGAGGTAGGATAGAGATTAGTTGTTATCTACAGCTTTTTACTAAAACTTGCGTACTTGTAAAAATCAGTTATAATGGCTCGTTTAGGGTTTGTTAATTGGGATCTCTTAGAGGAGCTAGCTGCTATGGAGCAGGAGGTAAATATTATTAAATGTCTTTTTTATTGATAAACTAATTTTGTGAAATTTTGTGAAACAGGAAGCCTGGGGTATACCACTTATCGAAGAAGATAATGTGGATAATGTGGACCAAGTAAATGATGATGAAGGTCAGGTGGTTGAAGATGCAGATGGCGAACTTCTTCAAGATAATGTGGATGAAGTAAATGAACACGAGCAGAACGATGAAGGTGAGGTGGATGAGGGTGATGCGGGCAATGAAGAGGTCGTTGAAGCTGCAGATGACGAAGAAGAGGTAAATATATATTTTTTAAAATATAACAACAATATATGAAATATTTTTATGTAGGTAGCTGAATATGTGGACGAGGGCATCGTCGAAGATTGCTCCGATGAGCCCGATCAAATATTGATGAGGTCCCACGAAGTTCGGAACGGCGACGTTGTTAATAAAAACCAGCAGTACTGCTACACATATTGTATGGTACTCGTTAGCACAGACCCGGAGACGGATTACAAATTTTGCCACAGGTGCTATATGGAGTTGGTGCGGCTTTCGGGTGTGGAAGAATATGAACATACGCATTATGATTGCCACACAACGTCGAAATATGAAGAATGTTCGCTTTACTGTTCATCATGTCGGCTACCTCTAGAACAAGTGCGGTTAACAAGGACTTGTGTCATCTGCAATTATGTGAAAAGTGAAAAAGACAAAAACTGAATAATTTTAGCGATTAGTTGTAAGTTATAGTTTTTAGATAATGTAAGTATTTACTTATAGTAATATATATAGTTTAACATTGTAAATATTAAATAAATAGATGAATTGAAACTATAATTTTTCTTTCAATATATATATATATATATATATATATATATATATATATATATATATATATATATATATAGCGTCCCGTAATACTTTTTTTTATAAATATAAGGAAACACAAGTGTTACATTACTTTCAATTGTATCTAAACCATCAAAGTGGAAAGTACAGTGTCGTAGGATTTAAAATGAAGTTTATTGTGGTTGACTTACAAGGTTATAATATACCCGAATTTTCTCCAAAGGAGATTACATTTATTAGTGACAAATGCGTTGGTCATTATCTGTTAAAACCAGAAGTTCCATACAGTTCATTAGATATCAAATTAAAAAGACAAGCCACATATTTAAAATGGTTTCATCATGGATTAAAATATGATGATGGCTATGTAAATTATGAAATGTTGAATGATATATTATATAAACATATAGTGGATTGTAACATAAGAATAGTATATGTAAAAGGACATCAGAAAGAAACATTTCTCCGACAGAAATTAAATGACATACAACCTATATCTCATCAGGATATAATAAACGTTGAGAACTTAAATTGCGATGAAGTGGTTGAATCACCTCCAATATTTAATAAAACTATTCCATATTGTTTATATCATTGCATTAATAAATGTGTGTGTAGTTTGCAAAACTGTGTTGATCTTGATAATTGGATACAATCTAGTCTACTTAAACAAAAGTAAATATATGTATAATCATTAAATAACGTACATATTTACCCTCTCCACTTGACTAGAACATATAAATAAGAATCTCAAATATTCAAGTCAGTATCTCGCAACAAAACAAAGAAGAAACATGGAGAGTAGAACAGCACCAGAGGTAGAAATTGCTGAGGCTGACTCCACCACATTCCCGTTTCACTCACCCGTTAGGCCATCTTCTCCGTCGTGGAGTGACAGCACCATCAGTATATATGGTGATGAAAATGAGGAGGAGAACCCGCTGCCTGATTCTACCACATCGTCCGGAGATTCAACACCGGACAATTTAAGTATGGATCTGCTAGATGGTAAGAAAGTTGCAACAATTGGATGTAGTTCTTAAAATAATTTTTTATTCGATTAGGTCACTTAGAAGAGTGGTTGAATAATCTAGCTCAGGTGTTTGGAGATGTAGAGCGGGATATCGGCAACGATCCTGAAGTGCGGAGTGATGATGAGATGGAGGACGAAATGCATTAAAATATTTTATAAGTAATTATTTATGCGTATTATATAGTATATTTAAATATAAATTAAAAAATTAATATCTGTACCACTAGTTATTAAATGCTGAGAAATATTTCACAAATGTTTAATTTTTATGTACTAACACAAAAGAAATAAAACAAAATGTTGTACACTTTTTTCTCTGATTTTGAACACTGCTTAGAATATTTTTAATTTTGAAGATGGTTTAATTTATTGTAAATAAAAAATGTGATATGTGTATTTATTTAATTATTACTCTGTTGTAATAAATTTGAAATTAAACTTATTGCAACTAATATTAGATTTTGTTTGATATTGATATGTATCCAAACCATAAAGTTCTAACAAACTACTGATGCGTAGGTAATTTTCACAAAACTTTTTATTTATCCAGTGGTTCTGCCGTCCGATCATTTTATGGTATCGGTCAACGTAGGGGTGACCTTTAGTTGTCACTTCGATTATTCCAACGTGCCGGCCTTCGACCGGCTGCATTTCGTCTCACCATTCCGAACGCGCCGGCCTTCGGCCGGCGGCTTTTGCGGAAGATTTGCTAGGGGACGGCGCCTGCGGCGCCGCCGCTGCCTCTTTAATTATCACTCCGATAATTTCAAAATGCCGGCCTGCGGCCGGCGGTGCCTGCAAGGAGTTGACTCGCCGCAGGCGCCGCCCCCAATATGAGTGCGTGGGTGCGGCGATGGGGGCGGGGGGGATGGGGGCGGCGGCTGGTGGGCGGGCTCACTCGCTCGCTTCGCTCGCTCGTTCGCGGGTCGGCCTTCGGCCTCCCGCCCCCCAGCCGCCGCCCCCATCCCCCCCGCCCCCATCGCCGCCCCCACGCGAGAACTGGCCGCTATTGGCGGCCAGCTCTCCTTTTTTTTTCTTCTCTTTCCCCCCTTTTTCCCCCCCTTTTCTCCCCTCCCTTTCCCCCTTTTTTCCTTCTCTTCCTTTCCCTTCTTTTCTTTTTCTCCCGCCCCCTTAATGAAAGTACAATCTGGAGATGTTTTATTATTGGTAAAGTCAAAAGTGACGTGATTGTGAAAAGTAACCGAACTGAGAACAAAAACGTTAAGTTTCATATAATATTTCTTAAATCTTTAGTTTTATTAGATATTTTTTTAAAGATTGAAATATACTATTATTTTTTCTCAGTAATTGAATTAAAATGTAAACACCTATTTTTTATAAAACTTATGTATTTTAAAAGTTTATATTACCCACATTTTCACACCAATATTTTTTTTAATTTAAAATTTATGTTATCTACAATATATTTAAACAACATATAAATGATTATAAAAATTTATTTCAAATATAGGATGTATATTTACATGGGATTATATCCCAAACTGTGAACAAAAACGCTAAGTTTCATATAATATTTCATAAGTTTTTAGTTTTATATTAGATAGTTTTTAAAGATTTAAATATGCTATTATTTTTCTCATTAAATAAATTTAAATGTAAACACTTAATTTTTTAAAATTTGTTTATGAAACTTATGTATTTTAAAGGTTTATGTACCCACATTTTCATACCAGTATTTTTTTTTAATTTTTATTATCTACAATATATTTAAACAACATATATATGATTAGAAAAATTTATTATTTACACGGGATTATATATATATTTACAATATCTAAATATTACATATATTTATATCTAAATCTACTATTCATTCAATCTTCTAACACCCATCCTCTCACTCAATTGTCTTAACGTTCTCTCACTTTCACTTTTCTTGCGTTTCTTTTCATCAATGTCCCGCCGCAAATTCTGTATTTCTTCTTGTAACACCCGCAACTGCCCCTCTTTTTCGATGAGTTTGTTCTCCAGCTCCCGAACTTCTCGATCACTTTCTGCCTCTCTTCTATTCAGTTTTGCCCAGAATTTTAGAAAGGCAGAAATGGCATCTGTTTCACCAACCTGTGAGCACTGGATATCGTCCTCGTCAGATGCTGTGGTCGTTGACGGTGCCACCATTTCCATCCTCTGAGGTTCCGGTGCTGGTTGCAGTTCCATGGGCACAAATGGTGGAATCTGTTCCTGAGGAGCTTCCTGTGATACCCGAGGAACTTCTTCAACTGGAGCTCGCGATATAGTGTGTGGTGCCGTTATTTCTTGCGGTACCACTACCGTTCGGGTTTCAATTATCATTTGTGGGGCTTCCTTTTTGGCGGTGCTTGTAGATGTTTTTGATGGTACTGGTTGTTGCAACATATGCCACAATTCAGAAGACTTCCCTTTCCCAGAGGATTTTCTAGAAGTTTCAACCCTTTGATGTTTATTTATTTTTTTTACCTTCGGCAGCGGGGACTTTGGTCGAAACACATCATCTTCATTGTCACTTATTGGCGACAACACAATATTTGGGAGATCCCCGCGAATTTCTGATAACGCCCTAGCCAAAATATCGTCTGCGGGGATCACTGGCAGGTCATCTAGAACGTTCGGCGTAGTATAATAGCCTGGGTTGGACCTTGGGTTGGCACTGTGGCGTTGAAAATGACGACGCTCTTCAGGTGTCATCTGAGGCATTGGTTTGCCTACACTAACCACCTTCTTCTTAGAACTCGTCGGAGTTTTCCTTGGTACCGTACTTGTTCTGCCCATTTTTTTCACTTTTCACTTTACTTTTTCACCGATGTCTTCACTTCGAACTACACAGAAAGACTGGTTGACCCCTCGTGAGGACGGCTCCATTTTATACTCTGTGAACCCTCCCACCACCTCCTACCACCGCCTATTCTGTAATACTGTAGAATATACCAGAACTTGTGCCTGTTATCGAATTTTCGAGAGAGAAAGCAGGCAAGAATAAATGATTATCTACCGCTACCTATTACACTGCTCATGCTTAACTGAGTCGATGATGTTCTAGAATGTTGGTGAATACCTTCTCAGCAGATTTTTCGAGAACAAATAAAATAAATGACTCATCACTCCAGTGTTCATATTTCACTGGATGGGCGGATTGAATATTCGAGAATTTTTCGGAACAATCAAGAATAAAACATAAATTCTGTGGCGTAGTGTTGAAAAGTATATTAAATCTGATATGTTGCTATATATTAAAAATTCTCAAATAATTATGTTAAGATTCTTAATGTTGATTTTCATGTAATTTCTCTTTAATTTTTGACATGCTTTATTTTAGGAAGAATGGTTGAGAGTTTTTATTCTAAAAGTAAATTCAATAGACAGTATTATATGAAAATTAAATAAATAATACCAACACATTTTATAAATATAAATTGTATATGCGGAAGAAATGAGGTTTTGTGATACTATTAACTCCTAAATAAAATTGTGGGTAAATAAAATAGAAATAAATATACAACAATTCATAATGGACGAATATTATTCTTTATTTTTTTTTTTCAGGTTAACAAATATACAAACAAGTTTACAATAAGTACAATACTTTGTATACTTATACTATTGTTTAGATATAAAATTTCCAGTTATTCAATTATTTCTTCTAGAGCCTGAATTAATAATTTTAAATTATTGTCTCCATCTATTCCAATCGTTTGACTTATGACGTTTACGAACCAATCGAAATTTTTATCGTGTTCGGTTTGGTAGTACCTAATATCATCGTGACCCCAGGGTAATGTTAATACAGTGTTGGGAATAATGAAACGCTTATCATCATAATGAGAAAGAGCTACTTTGTTTTTTAATTCTGTATAAATGTCATGTAACTCGCTTCGGAAAGAGTTCATTTTTCTAAAAATTAAACCACCTTGATCTACGATTTTCTTATAATCATTAATGGTCAACTGATTCTTTATAACAGATTTCTTTACCCCTTTAGCTTTTTTTAATTCATTACTCACGGATTTCACATAATAAGCTTTAGCACCGGTACCATAAAATTCCATTATAGGATCTGAAGGAAATTCATCCTTGAAATTACCCAATATTGAATCAGATACGGGAATACCAAACTTATTATCTTGTTTATAATTAGATGTATCGAAACAATCAATATTTGATTTCATAAAATTATAAAAATCATCAGTGTAAATTTTAATAATTAAGGAGTCTGTATCCGTATACAATAGTGAAGCTTTATCACCAAAATTACTTTTTATGGTGTTATAGAAAAAAGAATATAACACGGTTTTAGATAGTTCCAAAATAGAAAAGCCTAGGTAGAGAGGTTTGTTATAATGAACTTTTAATTTACCCATATGTATGGCCACGAAGTCTTCTGAAAATATAGTACACGATTTAAAATTTGGTCGAGCGATTAATGTGTTTGCGCCAAACGACTTTTGAACTTTTTCCCAATGAGTTATCAATTTGATATCTTTTCTATTGTCAATATTTTCCATTGTTTTCCCATAAACGGCATTGTTCATGAGTTTATAAAAGTCTTTTTCGAATTTATTTGAAGCAGCATTTCTCATTTTAGTGTTAAGATCGATGTAAACTTTCAGCCAAGGAGTTTGATTAAATTTAATTATGCGATGTATTTTTGTTACCTTCAAACCATTTATCACTGCTTGTTTTAAATTTCTAAAGTGTATGATATAATTATATTTATTATTTAAATTTGGAATCAATTTTGGAACTTTTGATTTAGCTCCGGGTGGTATTATATTCTCCGCTAAAAAGGGTAAATCCGAGTGTATGTCATGTAAAAATTTAGAATATTCTATATCCACTTCCAACGCATAACCGTAAACTCCTTCATCGGGAATGTCCATAACGTTAAAATTTGAAATTTCATCTTCTGTTAGCCACGAAAATCCACCCGTTGGTAAATATTGCGACATGCTGTGTCCGTAGAGATTCGTGGCATCCAAATATGTAATAAACGATGAAGGTTCACTTGGATTATAATTTGGAAGGTATATATTATTAGCAACATGTTTCCTTCCAGAACATTGACTTATTCCACCGCGTATACCCTTCTTGAAGAACTGTATCATTGTAGCGTCCGTCAAAAGTTCCAATTCTATTTTTGTTAATCTCAACATGGCATCCCATGCAAGTCCGGGAGCCGTATAATATTGTGCAGGATCTAACTTATATGTATTCAGGGAGATTTTTCGAAAGTTTTCAAATACATCGCATAATATGAACACGTCTGATTTTAAATAAATGTCGGAATATTTACCCAAATTTCTACAATTAAACGTTTCCCATGTTTTTTGTGCCCTTGCATATTCCTTATCTGATATATGTTCTTCATTTAATTTATCGTAAAATTCTTCTTTGCACGGTAAATATGGGGTATTCAGTTTGTCTAAGCTCGTCAAATAACTATATGGAAAAACACCTTTTTGCCTTATTAGGTTGAAATGTTCCTTATCTGGAAAGTATTTAAGGGTTTCATCGAATTGAGTTTCATTCAAAGTTGCAGATAAATTTTCTAAAGATGTGAATAAAAACTGTCGATAAATCTCATCTTTAGAAAACTTTTCTTTACTTTACCATCACTTCCAACATAATCATGCATATAAAGGTGTTTTGTAAATGAAATGTATTTTTCTTTACTTTGGGCTATCACGTCAATTTTATCCTTATTTGAGCACAATTCACGCACGAACAAATGAGCATCGTACCCCGACATGTTATGTAATATAATTGGAATAAAGTTCGATATTTTATAATTTAGATTGCAACCCATGTGAGCGGCTCCTTGTCTCTTTTTCCCGGTTAGATGACAGTGATCCCTAACTTTAACATGAAACCTTTCAAACGGTTTTTCACATATACTGCAAACAACAGCATTTTCAAAGTCACGCTCCTCATCCTCAGATAAGTGGGTCATTGGAACTATGTTCTTCAAATAATTATTATAAATTTCCCTTAAATCTCCCTCTAAACGCTGTACAAATTCCTTTGCGACATTATCCCCCCTGTAAAAAACTAATTTTGAGAGAGAGTCATCGAAAGAACACTTTATCAAATACGCAAATGAATATGGCTCATGGCTGAAAGTCTTACATGTATATGATTTTTCGGGGTTGGGTTCACATGTATCCATAGGTTTCAATATAGATTCAAAGTCGGCATATACTACAAATGGCACCTTCAACTGTTTTTCAATATTTTCAAATTTTAATATGTTTTCAGGAACACTTTTTCCAAACTTATCGACACGCAATTCTAAACTAGGTACAGTGGTATAAATATGATTGCAGTCTCGCTTTTGATGTTGTAAAAGCAAAGTTTCAGAACCAAAGTAAGACATACAACCATCACAAAAAAACTTCTTATGTTCATTATTAGAAATCTGATTAGAAACCAACCTCGACAAATCCTTAATCCAGCAATAATGGGTTATTGCACATTCCTTAACACAATGATGATTTTGGCTACACTCCTTAGTAATAAATAACAGATTCACATGATACCTCAATTTTTTTGATGCATAACGCAAAGGTCCAACGATTTCGTATTTTAACTTATTCTTTTCAAATGCACTTTCCAAACCGTATACGTTAACAGATATATCGTTCATTGATTCGAATTTTGAAATATCCTTTAATTTAACTGGAAATTCCATACCTACCAAATTTAAAACGGAAGAAAAATGTGGATATGATGACATCTCATGCACTGGACCTCTCGGTGGATATAAGGCTGCAGTTATTGCCCATGCAAAGCAACACTCATCCTGATTCTTTATATTTACTACCGCTTTCTTATTTTCCACAAACTTCGGCAATTTTATATAAGAGGAGCCGCACAGAGGACTATTTTTATTCACATTTACCTCCATATACAATATTTCCTCGATGGCCCAACCTGTAACAATATTTTTTATATGAATAAAGAAAATTAATTTCTCCTCTAATAAGATTTACTTACCAGAATCTTTCTCCTCAAATTCAGATGTTTGAGATTTCATCGTATCTACAAATTCCTGGTAAACATCATCCAAGTCCACAGACTCGTCGAGAGTTCTATTGCAACTATTAAATGCTTTCACATCTGAGGTCTCGCGAGTTTGCAATATAAAATTGGCAAAAGTTTCCATGTTCACTTTTATGGATTTATGGACCCTTATGACATCCTCCAGCAAACTTATTATTTTAGCTTTCACTCGATTGAAAAATTCATCAAAGTCTGTAAGTTTCTCTTCACTATGAACTCTGTAGCTTATTATTCTACACTTAAATGCTGTATTAATAATTTGTACACCATCAGATTTAGGAGTACATGACATTGTTCTATGTTCCAATGTCCTACGATGTGCATGTATTTGAGTGCGGGGTATATCCTTATTACAACATTTAACTGTTACAATTTCGGGCGATTGACCATCATGATCTAATTTAACCCGTTTTGACTCAGGTTCATCTACACTTATGGGCGTACAAGACTGCCTTTCATGACGACGCAAATTATCACTGCGTGTAAAACTTTTACCACAGACACTGCATAAATACATCTTTTTTTTTATTTTATGTTACTCTCGGTCAACACGTTATTCACAAATGAGTTTTCTATCTACCTACTCATTCCTTTATATTCATGATGAGATAGGAGTTGAGCATGCGCTGTAGACTCTAGTATTACAACATCGAGCAAGGTTTTTTCAAGTTCAAATAAAACTTACCAACTGATGTAACCTTCAATTGATGGAGGGTCAAAATAAAAGTTACCAACTGATATGACCTCCAATCGGTAGAGGTCAAATAAAATTTACCAACTGATGTGACCTTCAATGTCATTGAAGGTCATCAAATACGTTACCGCCAAGGTCATTTCAAAGAGGAAAGTGGTGGGGGGAGACTCAGAACCGGTGAAAATACCCTACTTCTACAGAAATTTAATACTAATGTAGTAAAAAATTAACATATATTTTTAAACTATGTAATGAATTAAAAAGATTTAGATGAGTAAAGTAATCGATATAATTGTTCTGTAGCATACATATTGGAGAATTACTTGCATAATTAGTTTGACACGATGAAATATAAAGAAAGATTAACAGTTCTAGAAAAATGTGAATAAGAATTAAAAGAAATTGGACTGAGAATATAAGAAGAATCAACAATATTTGTAATTAATTTGTACAAAAATGATTCTTCTAGAGACTGTTTTTTTTTACACGGTAGTGCAACAGTATTATACGGTTCATAATATAAATTTCTATGAAATCTATAATTCAGAACATCAACAAATATTTTCTGAACATTTTCAAATCTATCTATGTATTTGTAATATAAAGAGATCTATAAGAGACCATATTCCATATACTTCTAACTAATGCATTATACAAAATAATAAACAAAGAAAGGTTAGTGAAATGCTTTATATTCCGTAATATAAAACCTACAGTTTTCATAGCTTTTTGTGCTATTGAGTTAACATGTGTCCCTAAAGACAATTGATTATCTAAAATTATACCTAGGTCCTTAACTTCACGAAAAACTCTCAAAGTATGGCCACCAATAGTGTAATTTAATCATTTAATCTGGAAAGATCTTCCACGAGTTTAACGCAGTCATTCAGAGATTGAACACTCTGATAATTGAAGGTCATCGGCAAATAAATTATAATTTGAATATTTGAAGCAGGAGCCAATATCGTTTATAAAGAGACAAAAAGGAAGAGGTCCCAGATGAGAGCTTTGTGGTATTACAGAGGCTATAATATGATACTCAGAATAGTAATTGATTAATCTAACATATTGGCTTCTATTAGTGAAATATGAGAAGCAGTTTACCTTGAATACCGAAATTCTCAAGCTTAATTACTAGTGCCGGATGATGTACTTTGTCAAGCATTTGAAAAGTCGGTATACCACCTGCATTTTACTATCTATAGCTTCAAAAGTTGTACAAAAAGCATTAAATTAATAATGACAGATCTGCTCCGAAAAAATCTGTGCTGATTGTCACTTATTAAATGTTTAATTTAAAAAAAAATTCTTAGTAATTATTGATTCAACAATTATACCAAATATACAGAATAAAGATATGGGATATGGGTTGCTGACTTCATCCTTAGCACCAATTTTAAAAATTGTAACTATACTGTTTTTTTCCAAAAGCTAGGAAAACAACAAAATGCTAAGGATTTGTCGAATGTATTGAAAAACGGTAAAATTAGAGACTGCTTACAAATACCTATAGGAGATATGTCATCCGGAACAGCACTTCTATTAATGTCAAGTTGGTCAAATTACTGCTTGATTTCTGTTTGCACTAAAATATTGACTGCCAGATAAGGTAGATATATCATTTACGTTAGAAGAGGTATCATTTGGCTCAAATATTAACAATAGGCTTGACAGACATCCTGACCATTAGGCAATTCCTGACCGTCATAACTGATAACACTTGGAAAACGCTTATAACTTGATTTATTTGAAATGAATGACCAAAAATATTTCATATTATTCTTAATAGTTTACCGATATTGACGTTAGTTAAATACAGTTTTTAAACGCAAAAATAATTGGAATGATGTCACCAATAGCTAAAAAGACTCTTTACTCTACACCATCAACGTTTCAGTTAATACATAGTTTAATTGAACATATTCCACTAACAAATGATTCTAGGGAGACAATGCAATCCATTCATTTAAAAATTAAAATATAAACAAGTTTCTCCATGAATTTCAGAAATACACTATATAAGATGGTCACTAATAGATATGCAGAGATTGATATAAAAGAGGAACAAAATTGAACCCAAAACCGTTCCTTTCGTGCCTTGGGCACCAAAAGTTACTGGGCTCACTTAAACATTAATTTTCGCTCTTTGCGTTCTATGTGACAAATAATCTCGCAAAATATAAAATGCTCGTCCTCAAACATCACAATTATACAACTTATCTAACAAAATATCATGGGATATCGTACCTTGATTAAATCAAGAATAATTAATGAAAAATTTTTCTGACTTATCCAAGGCATCAACAGTCTCCCTAATAAAATCCAGTACGCCCTTTTCTGTATTAGAATTGTTTATAAAGTTTATAATTACTGCTTTGTAATTATATTGTACGCATTAAAAATGAAACCAACTTTTTTTTATTATATGTTCAAAAATTTTAACAAAATTGTATACTACAGAAATTGGACGATATTACAGTAAAAAATAACAGTGAGTAAATTCAAACACATTTATGAGTGAATTAATTTGGTGTTGAATTTTGAGTAATTTTAACATTTTAACAAAGAAATGAGCTTATCTACCCAATATTTGGTTAGAGACACCAAAATATGTGTGAGTGAAAACATATTATGTAAAAATAACACCAACTGTTGTAAAAATTATACATTGTCGTTGAGTGAATAATCACTCAACGACATTGTTTAGTAAGTGGAAGAGGGAAAACAAAGCCGAGTGCGAGCAGGTACCGACGCGCAGATGTAGTTTTGTTGTGTATGATACAAGTACACAGATCACTGGACGATTGGACGAGTACAAGTAATTGCTGTTTGTGGGCGATAATCTTAAGTGTATTGTTCTAACCCGATCATGGACCATAGACCGCAGTTGTAAATACGCTTTTAAATTACAATTTGCATAAAAATTATGGTGTGTATTAGAAAGTGAGAATGTGTGTCATGAATGTTGTGGTAGAAATAGGTAATTAACAATGGTCAATGGTCTTCATCCGATACAAAAAAAATGTGGATTTGCTTCTTATTTCACCTACCTATTTTGTGTGTGTGTGTGTGTGTGTCATTACATGATTACTATTTCATTTGATCCTGAACTGCTTAGTTATACAATTTTGGAAAATAGATGAAACCTGGAAATTATTGATTTTAACAGTTTATTCAATAAAGAGTCGTTTGAAGTTCATCAACCATACAACACCAAAGTACATATTTTATTAAATTTAGATAGAATGTATTGTTTAATAATATAACAAAATAAAATATCTTTACGTACTGCGTCATGTTATTATCTACAAATATAGTCTCAACCTTTACATTATTCAGCTTGCAAACTTTTGTTTCAAATAGTGTGTAGTTAGTGGTACTAATAATATCAGTAATTATTATTTTTATTGTTATTGTTGTTATGGCTGCTCAGCACAATTCTATTAAACCCATATTCTGTACCAACTGAACAGGCTTTTTTTCTAGACTATAATCTTTATGACAATTATTTATAATAATTTTATTATTATCTTTATTTTATTAATTTAAATATAATTATTTGTAATAGTAATTTTCATAAAACTGTGTAAGAACCAACACAGTGTAATGAAAAATCATTACCATTTTGAGTTTATTACAACACTAAAATTATATAAAGTAAGTCATTATTTATTTAACTTGTATAGATATTGTGAAAAAATAACGAAATCGATTGATAATATAACTCAGTTTTGTGTGAATAACACATCGTTTAGAAAGCTAACTTAAAAATTGTTCAGTGTTACTCTTAAAGGATTTATTTAGCATACACACATATAACTGAGAGAACATTACTGAATGAATTGTTTTATTATTTCAACACACCCGGCTGTGGACTCGTTTTGACAACCATTTGTGTTGATTTTTAGTGAAATTTTACTCAATGGTTTTTTACGGTGATAGTTTTCAGCTGATCCTGAATATCTGATTTAAATAATGACGTAACATTGGACGGTTTCCATTGCATAGGTAAATTACGATTTGTATGTATAGCCCAGTAAACGAAAAGGTATAGAGGGAAATGCTTGGAACACAATTTTTGACTTCGTAACTTTGTTTGAACTAGTTAGGAGGTGAACATATCTAAAGTCCTCGCCCATGACCCTTCAGCGATGCACCGAAAACTAAATGCTGACCTTAGGGTTGTAGAGCATTAAATTCCTTTCAATAACATATATTACTTTACTATTTTATCTATTTTCCTTCAAATGTTAAAGCAGTTTCACTGTTGAGCGCGAAAACTGAAGTTTTACAACTGTCGACTAATGAATCTATCAATTTGCATAAACATGGTTATAACAAATTATTTTCCCATTAAAATGTTATAGATCTTCTTTAATTAAGTGTGAGGAACCTGACCAGTAAGCCTACAAGTATATATTCTAAAATGAGTATCTGTGCTATTTAGACGTCCAGTACTGAAAATGTGTGCATAATGGTGCATATTTCGGCCAATACGTTGACCGGGAATGGTGAGAAATTGATAGATTCATTAGCCGACAGTTATACCAAAACTGCAGATTTCACGCTCAACAGTGAAACGGCTTTAATGCTCTACAACCCTATGGCCAGCATTTAGTTTTTATGTGCATCGTTGAAGAGTTATCCGGTCAAAAAAAGCAAAAATATGAAGAAAAAATCTGTTTTCCAAAATTACAGACTTTCAAGAGCGGATATCTCGAAAACTATACAAGATATCGGAAAACTTAATTGAGTAAGACTTGTACCAAATTTAATCAGCTTTCATTTGTATAGAATGGCGATGTCGGTAGGACGCATAATACCGAAATATGAGACTCTCAAACACCCCCCTCCCCTCCGGTTCAAGGGCTATGGGTGGGAACTTTTGATATGTTCACCTCCTAACTAGTCCAAACAAAGTTACGAAGTCAAAAATTGTGTTCCAAGGAGTTTTCTTTCGATTATTTAAATATTCTTTATTACCTTAAGTTATAGCACAGGATCCCACTATAAAACGACCTTCACCGAGCTGGTTAATGGATGAAAAGTATTTTATATCCAATTAAATATGTCAATAAATACATTGCAAATGGGTTGTCTAAAAAATTTCAGTCCAGAATATGATTAATTAACAATTAAAAATTATTTTTTCTTTAAACATTTCACTTGTTTGGTTAATTACCAACACGCTGGTATAGGGTTGCCTGCGAAAAATCAGTCCTGAACTCCGGTTGTCGAGTTTTAAAAAGTGAAATATTCCCCAGCGAACCATTCCATGGGATAGAAGAGTACACAGCATTTCAGCTGTGTGTAGTTCGTCCATACCGAAAACGAAGACGATTCGTTTATTCGTTCCTCCAAAAAATTGAATAAAGTCCGGGGGCGGCGGTACCTGTTATTATTAATCTGTCCCTAGGAACCCCTAACGCCCTTCAATGACAATAAAACAACATTTTCGACCCAACTAATGATATGTCGAGATCGAAAACCCATAAAAAATAAAATTTTTTAATAATCCATTTGCCGCCCCAAATTACGTTTAATTTTTTTTAAGGGAACGATACATATAATCATAAAATTTTATTAGACTTTTCGATAGGTAAGGTGGAGAAGAAGCCAGAAAACAATTTCAATGATTTTAGACAAATTTCGTGTTTTCAAGGGCCGCCCGCGGAGGGGCGGCAGGAACGTCATAATATCATTAAAATGAAGACAATCCGTTTATCCGTTTCTCCAAAAAATCTAATAAAGTCCGGGGGCGGTGGTATTTTGCCGCTCGTAAACTCGTAAACTGTTGCTTGTACAAAAAATTCTATAAAAGCATTTTTTCATATTTTCATAAAAAACATTCGAATATGTATTCGAAATGAAACAGAAAAGGTCGATTTCTCGAACTCGTGACTTCTAGACTCCACCCCTCAGTTATGAATTTGGGAAACCTCCGATCCCGTCCCACAGCCGCCGTTTACCTATGTTCGTCGTTAGGAGTAAAAAACAATTTCCGCACATCTCACGGCCACAAATCGAATCCGATCGACCTCAAATTTTATGTAGGTACGTATACTTCGCGATAAGGCGGGGGCGCATCCGGTAATGTACCGAAAAAATTTTAAAAAACGGGATACCGCTCTCGGAGCCGCCCCCTAACCGATCGAATAGAAATTTTAAAGACACGTACTCTTTGAGACGCGTAATCGAAAAAATTAGTCCGTCTTCGCGTTAGGGGTTCCTAGGGGCAGATTAGTAATAGTACCGCCGCCCCTTGACTTTATTCGATTTATTGGAGAAACGGATAAATGGATGGTCTTCATTTTCGGTATAGACGAACTACACACAGCTGCAATGCTGTGTACTCTTCTATCGCATGGAATGGTTCGCTGGGGAATATTTCACTTTTTAAAACTCGACAACCGGAATTCAGGACTGATTTTTTGCAGGCAACCCTATACCACCGTGTTGGTAATGAAATAATCTTTATCTTAATTTAACTTTAATTTATTAACCACACCGGTGCATGTTACTAGTATCGATTTACCTATTTATACCTGCCTACCCAAGAGTTGTGACAGGAAAAAAATAGTCAACTTAACGTTTGTAGATTCTATGGGCTTCTTACTTTCGATTGGTATGGAATTTGTCTATTAACCAAACCAGTGAAATGTTTAATAGAAAATAATTTTTAATTGTTAAATAATCACATTCTGGACTGAATTTTTTAGACAACCCATTTGCAATATATTTATTGACATATTTAATTGGCTATAAAATACTTTTCATCCATTAACCAGCTCGGAGAAGGTCGTTTTATAGTGGGATCTTAGACTATTAATTAGTAGCTGTATATGTTTCTTGCAGAATTATTAAAGCTTAGATGCTAGAATATTACACATTGTAATTCATGCAATGTGTGTCATAAATCCGTGTCTTTAACTGGCATATATTAACCAAACAATACTAGTATACTACAAATAGGGGTTGTATTTGTCTAGTGGCGATGTACTAGACAACGGTCAATAAATCACACATTTTCTTGTTTGTTAATTTATTCATGTAGCAGCACCGCATTTGAACAGTAAACAATTCAGGGATATTTATTTACGGGAAAGTGTCTATGACGAGGGTACACCCCACATTTTCGCGTTCAATTGGAACCAGACACACCTGAAACTTGTTTTCAGTAATTATATTTGCTCCATTTAATTGATTAGAATTAGAATTAATTTGGTTTTTGGTTGACGGAAAAATAATTTAAAAGACTACACGTACATGATGCTTGGGAATTGTAAAACATAAGAGGTGTTTCTACCTTTGATATGATCGAACTGGCAGATAATGATCTGCTATTGATGCTGCAGGTACTATAAAATTACTGTGTCATATTAAATGAAACAAAGTTTAAAATAATTACTAATGATATAGCTTATGTCATATTTGGAAAATTGAATATTTCCTTTGAACATATATTCTTGTAACAAGTAGCAATATTTTAAAGAAAGATATACAGGGTGTAACTTTGAAGGGGAGTCCGGTTTGGAGGGGGGGTAGTCTGTGTTCCCTAGATTGCTAATCTGAAATTAGTTTTTTTTTTAATCAAATAAATAGCCGAGTTATAATCAGTGGCGGCTTGTTAGAGGACGCAAGGGAGGCTAAGCCTCGTCTGCGGTAGCATTGCCAAAAACTATCTACCTAAATCATATTTTTATATTATTATTAATTGGGATCTCAAGTGAGCAAATAAATACGTGATTTTTGAATGCGCTTGAAATTTTGCGCTCTCCTAATACGTAGCCCATGCCAATGGAGCTGGTGGCAGCTAAGCGCGGTAAGCCTCCAGCGTATTCATATAGTGTATCTAACAATGCGCGACCTTGAACGATAGGGATAGCGTCATTACACCCGAAAGTAAATCTCAGCACAGGCAACTAGTTTTCTTAAGAATTTGTGTTTGACAAGCAATATTTTACAATTTACTGGTACGTATTTAAAACATTATTTAAAAAATGAGGCTCAAAATTACAATAACGTCAACAGTTTCTCCAGTTGCATGGACATTGTAGATTATTTGTTATTAAAAGGATTTCATGCTCTCAGTTACGATGAAAAGCTGGTAAATAAACAAAAATCTAGACCAATACCTTCTTTAGTTGTAATAGATGAGAAACAAAATAGGGGATTTAATAATAATTATTATAAAAAACGACTGGTTAACCGCATCAACTATTAGAAATAAATTATACTGCTGGTAATGTTTGTTATTTACTAATGATAATTTATCAGTTTCGTTTAGGGTGGGTTTTAATAATTTGTAAAATATAACGCGAAGTCTCGAAAGACATGAAAAATCTCAGAAACATATTTCATCACGTATTAAATTTGAAATGCTGGTTAAACGTAACATTGTAGCTATATGCTTTAGATACTGCTCACAAAATAGAAATACTTTCAAAATTATAATGAGAATGTCCGTGAAAATAGAGATATTTTACCTAGATTAATCGATGTAATAAATATTTTTATCGTCTTAAGAAATTTCTTTTCGCGGTCATGATGAAAAAGCGGTCTACGGCTACCTAGGGCTACCTAGGGCTAATAGGGCTACCGGCGAACAACCCACTTATAAAAATTTAACGCGTCCATGGCACTGCCTTAAGGGTGGTGAGGAAATGAGCCAGTGTGATTATAAAACGATAGTTTTAGGTTTTTCAATTCAAGCCTCCTTTATTGAAAACATCACGAGCCGCCACTGGTTATAATTAATTTTTTAAACTGCACCCAAATTGCTATACAAGCCGCCCATGTACAGCGTCCGAGTTTCACTGCAGAACTAGGAGATGGGTAGTTCGCGAACGAACTAGTACAAACGAACTATTCACTTCACTGAATGAAATGAATCATTCCTTCTTGTCGGACTGAATCATTCTCTGTGAACTAAAAGCAACGTTGATTCTAAAAAATTTAACAATGTAATTCAGGCGAGTCAAATTCAGTCCTTCTATATTTATTCAGTAGTTCACTGAATTAAATGAAAAATTGCAGCTGACGATTAGACGTAGACGGTATCAGAGATGTGACTCAATGACCGGTTTCAGTCGGATCACCTATATAGAATGGCTAGTTCGGTGTCTTGCGACAGAATATTTTCTAAAGCAGAGTAACAGAAAAACGAGCTCCGAATTTTTTAATGTTTAGAATTTATGAAATTAGTTTTTTTTTATTTTAAATATTACTTCTTTTGTTAATTTAATACAATATTTTCACACCTAAAATTATATTTTATTACCTATATTTAAATGCTTACCTATAAATGTATTAATCTAAAATCTAGATTTGTCTGTAATCTCGAAAGCATTGTATGTTATACCTATGTCTCTAAATTACGATACCACGCGAGTCATGAAACAGTGCCGTTGTAAGCAAACTCCGATATTGAACGTCGAGACTGAACGATCGGTGGTCGAATTACAAAAATACAATTCCCGACCGTACTGAATCAAATGAATTACTCAAGTGAATGATTTTCTTAGGTCAATGAGACTGATAGAATGAATTCACCAAAATGAACTAAAAGTCCCATCTCTATGCAGAACCATGTCTACGGTGTTGCCAGTTAGTTGTTACCAGTCTAGACGTCGGAACTTGTCCCGTCATTTCAGGGTCGTATTGCAAGCAGCGCGGCGCGGCCGAAGCTGATATTTTATAATGAATTCAGTACATACGTAGCTTTAACGGTGTGCAGTACGTGTTGTTTATTTACATTACGTTTACGAGTACAAGTTAACGGATACCGTGCAGAAAAATGGATTTACAATTTGCCAGTTAGTATTTAATGGTACATTGTACTCTATGTAATATTTTACTTGACTGCAAACGAAAATCAACCGTAAAAGCCAGTATTCGCCAATATTTATGGTTAAGTGTTGACAAAACAACTACTGCTTGTGGATGGAAAATAACACGTTATAACAGGTGCATTGGTAGAAAATTTTGCCACAAGATCTCATCTGATCGCATCAAAAGTATTAGAACACGCAAATGCAGAAGCTGTAACAAAAATAGTGACATAGTTTGACATAATTGTGAGGCCGTGAAATGTAAGTGAGGATTTTTTTAGTGAGGTAATGTGAATGCGGAAGACAATAGTCTGGATATGCAAAACTACAGCTTCCAATTTATTGTGATGAGATTTTGGAATGCGAGTCACTGGAAATAACACCAATTCAATGTAAATACCTATGTTTAACATATTTTTGCATGTATACACCTCAGTCTGACGTTAAGTAACGGAGATACAAAAAACAAAAAAGAAAAAACTGCATGAATAATCCTTTAAATATGCTTTTTTATAACATTGCGTCTCATCAGTCATACTTTTCTGTCAATTCTGATGAAGTATAGATCCTAAAACCATTTTCGAGTGTTATAAAAAAGTACGTAATGTAAAAGTACGTAAAAAATACAATTTTTTTACTGATCTATTAACTAATTATTATTATTATTAAATAATAGTATTGGTAGGTGAATTTTAATACGTTACCTACTAATTATTGCCAGTAAAACTTAATGTTTAAAATAATTGTTACTGTTTTATAAAATGTACGTAATTAAAAATTAGCAAATTATTAGTCTGATAGCTTTAAAATTTTTTAAAAAACAGTTTCAGTCCAAAAGATTTGATACTATTTTTAAGAGAGGCGTTCAAAGTGTTGGAGAGTGTAGACCTAATTTCAAGCATAATTTTCGTCGTTCGTATAATGTTTACAGTCATAAAACTGACTTGTGCTATTAGATAAAAGATCAGAATAGGTAATGAAGAAATTTCAAATCAATCAATCAATCTATTCGATAAACATTGCCAGATTTGTTGTCACAGATCGCGATGAAAAGTTCTAATTACCTAAGTTACGGGACAAGAAACAAGTTCTGAAAATGTTGTTGCTTCAAATCAAGCCATATGTGTAAAAATTAAGCCCAAAATTTTTATTTGACAATTATATCAACATGTCTGCCGATTTCGAATATTTCTAGCGATGTTTATTACCAAATCGTTCTGAAGTTTGGCATGTACGTCAAAGATGGCGCCTCCGCTGCTTAATGTACTCTTTAAAAGTTTTAGTTACAGATAACTGTAAAATGATAAATGCTATTTTATACACTAAACCCTCATGCGATCGTTTGTGTCGAGAGATCTTGGCACGGCGGTCTTAAGGGTTTCATCAATGTTCCTTCAATAACCGTGACGTTGACCTAGTTTATAAAATAAAAATATCGTATAAATATTGCACACAATACATGAAACCAAACTATTATAGGTCATTTTATATAAAAAAATATGCAGATATGAGAGAGAGAAAGTAAGTTATCTGCGTGTTTTTTTACTGAAATCGAATTAGAATTTGTTTAATGCAGGGTTGTAGTGTATTTTGCCAAGTTTAATTTTGTAATAATTTAAAGTGGTATATTTTGTGGAATGTGTTATTCTGTGCAAGTCTATAATAACCTTATAAAGGTCAGTTTCATTAACAAGTGTGTGTGGTATTATGAAAATAATATGTATACAAATTAAGAAAGAACTAATACGAGAGCTAATATGTCTAAAGCTTCGTTTTTTTATAAAAATTACACAGCGGCTGCAAGAAAACGATATCAGATGGATTACCGCGATAGACACGTACCGCATAAGAAAATGTCTGTAAGATTAGTTCAACATTTAAGAGATTATGGGAGTTATGAACGTCAATACTCTAATGTTGAGCAAAAGCAAGAAGACTCTAAGTAAGTAAAAAGTATTAAGTATTATTTATTATTGAGTTTTCTGTTAGTTGACTTGTTTCTGTTTTATGGTGTGTTATCCGTAAAACAATACATTTTATTTTTTGTTTATATGGAATAATAAAGTGAACGCCCACTACAAACAAATGTATGTGTCAAAAAGCAGTGCCTCACGAGTGGCGTGGGCCTTTTGCTTTCTAATAGAACTTTTTTTCCCATCTTCCACTTCAATAATTAAATATGGCAACAATGCTGGTGACGCTATGCTCAGCGCTTGTCTGCCCAGTGGCGTACTATGAAAATTGCGAAAAAAGGCAGCAAAAGAAAAATCAGTTTTTGTGACAGAATTTAAGAAAACAAACTTATGATATGTGTTTGTAAGGGTCACGGGTACCTCCCCTCCAAACCGGGCTCGCCTTCAAAGTTACACCCTGTATAAACAATTAATTATTTGCCAGTACATAAAGTTACTAAAGAGTACTGAGTGTATCCTACACCGATAAAAATAGATGGAAATTTTCATGTTTTGTTATACTCTTTTTGCATAATATTTGCTGGTAATTTTTAATTTACATTATATACTAAGTAAAAATAAATATATGTATTTTTACGTAATGAGATTAGCAAATTACAGGAACAATGTGATAATGTAATGTACGAGAGAATGTGCTACTTTCGATGTAATTACTTTTGTTCAATTTATTTTGAATTTTTACAGAAATTATCAGTCTAACCTCTAACCTAATGTGTTTTAGTTGTGTTGTGTTGTGTGGTACACAAACATGTACGGTTTATTCATCTTTTTGAGATTTTCGAAAAAGAGTATGTACCTCTATAAGATAATATTTTGTGACGTACACCATAGACGCTGAAACGGTACGTTGTCTGGATACTTGCATCAAAACTACGTCATTACCTGTTTCTCTAAACCATTCATTCATTCAACCAAGATATTTATCGACGTGACAGCAAAATTAGTAATAGTTTACAACAGATATTAATATTAGTTGTAGTTACATGAATTGTAAATTTACTGTAACAAAATTTATTTTGACACATATATATGTATATCTACAAATATTTACAAAAACCAAGAAATATATACTAATGTTTCAAGATGTCACTTTCAGTGAAAACATTTCAATAATATTCTAATGCTAATAAAATGCCTACATTGCAATACATTTATAGATGATGGATGAACAATACACTTTTAGAGGAAGAAATGTATAATACACATTTAAAGGATTAATTAATATAAATGTCACAAAAACAATCTTTCTACACAGATGTAAATTCTGTTCCTGACAAGGCCTTCTTAACTATTTAGAAATAAAAATGTAGCTATTTATGTATTTCTTAACTGGCATAGTGTATTATTATTATATTGTAATAAAATCCACTGTGTCTCTAATATTTTGTTAGTACGAGACACACTGCATTTGTTGATCCACTGAAAACTGTATTTTTGTTCATTATAACACGATTGGTACAAATTTTTATTAACCCGAGCAGCTTCTTTTCCAACAATAATATTAATACATTTTTAAATTTATTTCTGTTACATTATTCAGGTTAGGTTAGGTTAGTTTAGGTTAGGTTCTTTCAAAAGTTGTTATGGAAAGAACGAAATAAAATAAAATCGAAATCATCAACGTTTAAATGATAAAATGTTTTATGCTTTACAGATTCCATAAAATATCTATTAAAAATTATTCGTTTCGATAAAATATATTTAAATCTGACGTTCTTTTATTCCCTCTTCAATATTGATTAATCTAAATACAAGGTAAATACAGATCTGCCAATTACTGTTATTTAAAAAATGCAAACAAGCATTGAAAACAAATAACGTATAGGTATTTAAAAATTAAATTTTAGTTAAAACGTATATACATACTGGTATTTGTGTCGAATAACATGTATTGAAAAGCAGAATCAAATAATTTATTCTGTTGCCTAGCTGTTTTCAACTCTCCGTTGTTGCATCATTGAGTGACTTCCTCTAAAACTTCCTTCATAAATTATACGCCTAGAAAAGAAAACTTTCATAAAAGTCTAAGCAAATACACAAATTGCGTCGAAAATATTATATTATATTATTATATATATGTGGAAGTATTACTTACGTTTCCTCCTCGTTTATTTCGTACTTAAAATATTTATTTGTGATATCTATTATACAGATTTATTTTAAACCGATTTTGACTGAAACGTTGCCGTGAAGCATAAATAATTATTTTGGTAATGCGAATAAATTTTACATATTGTTCGAGTGTATGAAATATATTTCATATCATAAGATAAATATATAATTTACTTTAGAAATAAAAAAAACATCACAACATCAACAACAATAATAAAAATATGGCACACCACTGTAATTTCCTGATGAAATTAATAAAATCGGTGATTATTTTATTCTCAATTGTAACTCTGACAAACGTCAAATGTCACGTCTGTCACTGTTGTGATAGACTTACAAAAGTCTCACGTACAGTGCGGCATTTGGGAGATATGAGAAATGGTGTCATGAAAATAAAATTAAGGACATAACTGGTGAAAAAGTTTACTGATAAAAATTAATGTAAATTTACACGTTGTACTGTACTGCAAGAATCCGTGTGAATATCGTACATTTACATATTTCATGTAAAATTATGTTTTATTTTTTCTAAAAAATACATAACGTAAAATTATATTTCATATGTACAAAAACACGGTTTTAATATGACAAAAAATTCATGAGCAGTAATTTTCGGTTACAGTAATATTACATTTTGTTGTAACATACACTGGTGTGTCTGGTGTTACATTCTGGTGTAAAACACTATTCCACACTGCTGAGCTAGGCAACAAATAACCAACAATCCACCGTGTAAAATCACTAATAATTTTTATCAGTGTATTAGCAGTAATAAAAAACGTAGACATAAAATTATGCAACTTTATTTGCCATGTTTAAGAGAATGTCAGAGGGTTATAAGCCGAAAAAATATAAAATTTTAACCAAGAAACATATAACAATATTTCTACAAATAACCGGCAATGAAATATGATTGGATTTTCAATATTCTTTTTAATTTTTCAACAAAATATATGTTTCTTAATGTATTACGATCTTACTGATTTTTGGAATGGCGGGTGCTTGTAGAAAAGCGGAATCGACGAATACGTTAAAAGAAGATGTTAGAAGATGTTGCTTCAAAGTCCAAGTTAGGGATACAAAAATAAAAATAGATAGAAATTTGTTTGTAATGGATACTATCAAAAAATATGCTGAAATGAGACATCCAAACTGTACAGTGTTAATACACCGATTGGTATAAATACAATTGGGAGAGTACCCTATAAAAATTTCCAATTTTTTAAAACTATCCAACCCTAGATAATATATTGGACACTGTTACCGACGTTCTTCAACGTCAATATTAACAAATGCTGGAGCCGATCTTTTAACTATAAAAAGGCATGGCGGATGGAAGAGTAATGAAGTTGCGGAGAGGTACATTGAAACTTCTGAAGATAATAAAAAGAAAACTGCAATTAAAATATAAGGCGAGAGTACTTCATCAGGATCACAAAACAAATTAGATGTTTGTACCACCGTTAATACAAAGGCGACTTCTTCCCAAACTGGATATAACCTCATAAACTGTCAAAATTGTCTGGTTAATATTGATAATAAGTATTGTTGATTATTTAGTAGACATTAATTATTTAGTACTTATAGATGTGTGCTAAAAATAAATAATGTTAATTAATGGGTATTTTATCTGTATATAAAATAATAGGTAATTATATTTTAAACAAATAATTAATAATATGCAAATAAATATAAAAAGGAATCTATATGAGCAAACTGAAAAATACAAAAATAAACACAAAAGGTAGGCTGATGAGATAACAGAAAAAAATCGAGGGAGTAACCACTAGTGGAAATCTTGTCACAAATCTTTCAAAATTCTTGCGATATCCTGAAAAATCATGCGAAATTCCGAAAAATCATGTAAAATCACAAGAAATCGCGCTAAATCACGCGAAATTCCTCGTCATCTGAAAATTTACTCGTAAAGACTGATGATAATGTCCCCCTTGCGTCTCCAGTTCACGAATAGCACAGGTTCCAGCTCACATTACATATTTATTGACTTTTCGCTTAGAAGCTAATTTTTTAATTAATGCCCCTATCCCCACTAGTTTCTTTAAAAGTTTGTAAACATTAAAACCGGAGATCCTGTACCTGAGAGGCGGGTCAAGTTGAGAGTTAACTCAAGAGTTAACTTCGGCGCTTCGTTGTGAAACAATTTAACTATTACAAAAAAATCGTTATTTTAAAGAAACTGTTAATTTCACATTTTTAGTCAATTTGAGAGTTTCAGCCATCTTTCACATCTTCGCCACTGGCATCGAATAATTCTTTTACGGTTTTTTCTTGTTGCGCAAGGTAACTACAATCAAAATCAAGAACGTCACATGTTAATATATAACTATCTCGCATATACAGGGTGTCTGTAAGGTTGGGAAAACATACTACCACATACTCCAAGGGTCAAGATGTGTTGAGCTAAATTAAGCAACTTTAGTCTAAAATTTCATAGTTTCTGAGGTGTTGAAAATACAATTTTATTTTAGTTTTTCCTAAATAACTTCATATAAATTGTAGTAAATACATCAAACTTGGTACAGACACCTACAGTACTTCACATGCATTTCAATCATCATAACTTTTGGCGTACAGACTGTCTCTAAAAGATCTGGACAAAATGCTACCTCATGTTTCTAGAGCCAAGATATGATGATCTAACCCAATTTACTTGAATCCAAAATTTGATAGTACTTAATTGAATAAAGTATGAAAGAAGACAATATTTATCAAATAAAACTTTACAATCCAATACAAAAAACGGTTGTACTAGACGTTTATTTAAGAAAAAAAAATGTCAAAGAATAAGAATTATTAATTAAACAATCAATACACCAGTGCACACAAAATTTATAACGATTTAAATGCAAGTTAAGTGCTGTAGGCGGCGCCCTCTACGATTAACAGCAAACTCAAGGCCATATTTCTATTTCTTGTGTCAGAAAACTCACCATTACTAAGCTTTATGTATTTACTACAATTTATAATAAAGCTATTGAGAAAAAACTAACATAGTTCAACACCCTGTAATTACAAAATTTTGTACAAAGGTAATTTGATTTTGGTCATCATATTTTGATCCCTGAAATATGTTTTTTTTCAAACATGTACAGACATCCTATACGCCGTAAAATTTCCAAAATGGTAGGTCCACATCCGAATGTGCTGAAATAATAACGCAATTCATTGATTAATATTCACTCAGTTATTTGTTAGCTAAATAAATCTTTTAAGGGTAACACTGAACAATTTTTGAGTTTGCTTTCTAAACTATATGTTATTCCAAACACAAAATTGATTTATATTATCAATCTATTTCGTTATATTTTTACAATATGTATACAATTTAAATCAGTAAAGAGTTACTTTATATATTTTTAGTTAACAAACTCCAAATACCTAATGATGATTTTTCATTATACTGTGTTGGTCCTTACACTGTTTTTATGAAAATTAGACCTATTGTGTGTCTATGAAACATTTTTTACGGATTGTAAATTATTATTTTATTACTATTAATACCATTATGACTAAATATTACAAATACTTACAATTAAATCAAAAATAATAATACAAATTATTATAAATAATTATGTCATAAAAATAAGAGCCTGTAAAAAGATAATTAATGGAATTGTGGAAGCAACCATAACAACAATGAAAATAATAATTATTGTTATTATTGTATTATAATATTTATTACTACTACTATCAACACACTATTTCAAACAAAGTTTTGCTATTACAATTTGAATAAAATAAAGGTTGAGATTATATTTGCAGATAATAACATGATGCAGTTCCTAAACATGTTTTATTTTATTATATTATTAGTAAATAATAAAATCTTTCTAAGTTTAACAAAATATGTACTTTGTTGTCACAAAATACTCAGTGGTGTTGTATGACTGATGAAGTTCAAACGGCTCTTTATTGAGTAAACTATTTAAATCAATAATTTCCAGATTTGATCTATTTTTAAAAATTTTATAGTTAAGTAGTTGAGGAAAAAATGGAATGGTAATTATGTAATAACACACCCAAGATAGGTTTTCTGAAATATGAAGCAAATCAACAATTTTTTTGTATCGGATGAAGACGACCATTGTTACTTACCTATTTTTACCACATCTTCATGACACAAATTCTCGCTTTTTAGTTTACATCATACTTTTTATGCAAATTTTAATTTGAAAATGTATTTGCGGTCCATGGTCTGCGATCGGGTTAGAACAATACACTTGATTATCGTCCACTGAGAGCAGTGACTTGTATCATACATAGCAAAACTACTACTGCGCATCGGTGCCTGCTAGTACCCAGCTTTGTTTTTCCCTTCCACTTACTAAACAATGTGTAATATCTACAACGGTTGGTGTTAATTTTACACAATATGTTCTCATTATTGTTTGGAAATGAAAGAGAGTAATAAAACCCCGAGATAAGAACCGGCCATAGGCGTGGTAATATTTCGTTTCAGGTAATTATCGAGTAACACTAATGCTAACAGGTAATGGGTGTACATTAGTATATTTTACTGGATACATCATAGGGCAGGAGCCAGTGTACTGTGACAGATCAATCCCGTCTTAGAGCTGAATATACGAAGACGTGCTAGTGCAGTAGAGTAAAATTCGACTTGTGTTTAGTGACTATTGTGCCAGTGGATATAATATTGTTTGGGTAAAATGTCGAGCTTATCAGATTACATACCTGCTAAACGCGTGAAAAGATGTGCGCTGTCTCAGAATGAGAAGATTATTATATTAAATGTATTTAATGCATTGAAACACCAAAATCCTACCAACAGTGTTGACGACATCGTGGAAAAGGTGTCCAAAATGACAGGGATTGAAAAATCGACTATCTACAGACTTTTAAAGGAAACAAAAAATGAACAAGATATTGTAAATTCCCAAAAGCATCTACAGGGAGGTCAATAGTCGTTATAGATGATTTATTCAAAAATGTCATTCGCAGAAAAGTACACTCATTTTATTTTAAAAAAGAAATACCAACGCTAAATAAAATTTTAAGTGAACTTTGAGAGGACAACAATTTGCCAAATATCAGTAGAAGCAAATTATGGGCCGTCTTACGAGAGTTACATTTTTGCTGGGAAAAGCAGAACAGGAAGTCAGCTCTTATCGATAAAGATTAAATTATTTGTTGGCGAAGATCCTACTTAAGATCGATTAGAAAATTCCGTGACGACGGGAGGAATATTTATTATCTAGACGAAACTTGGGTCAACGAGGGATATACTGCAACAAAAGTATGGCAAGATAAAAAGGTAAAAAGTTTTCGACAAGCATTTTTAGGTGGACTTTCAACAGGGTTCAAGGCACCTTCAGGTAAAGGGCGAAGATTAATAATGACATATAGGTAGTTTCAATGGTTTTGTAGATGGCGGTTTACTTTTATTTGAATCTAAAAAGGTGACTATCACGAAGACATGAACGCAGATGTTTTCGAAGAGTATTTTACACAGATGTTGGATCTTATTCCTCCGGGGTCTGTAATTATCATGGATAATGCCAGTTACCATTTACGGCAGACCGAGCGGACGCCTACGACTTCTTGGAGGAAAGCCGATATAATTCAATGGTTATCCGGAAAAAACATTTCTTTTGAAACAAATATGGTGAAAAAGGAACTTTTGACACTTGTCAATCTTAATTTATTATCTTTATAAAGATCAGAAAAAATATGTTATCGATGAAATGGCAACAAATCGCCAAATAACGGTACTACGGTTACCACCTTATCACTGTGAACTTAACTCAATCGTCTGGGTGCAGGTAAAAGAAGATGTAGCGCGAAATAATACGACGTTTAAATTAAGTGACGTGAAAATTTTGTTAAAACATTCCTTGGAACGAGTAACTGCAGATAACTGGCAAAGATGTATACATCATGTACAAAAAGAAGAGGAGAAAATGTGGGAACTCGAATTTAATTGACGTTACTGTGGAACCTATCGTTATCAATCTAGGAGACGAAGATAATTCATCAGAATATTCAGAGGATGAATTTTAATATACCTACTTTTTTATTTTCTTTATTGTACATTTATACAACACTATATTTACTCACCATAATTTCAGTTTTCAAAATACATATATTTTTGTGTGGAATAAAAGTCTATTCATTAAATTTAAATAAATATTTTGATAATAATATTGAATAATTGTATTTGAATTATTAAAAACCCTCTTAACTCGGTTATGATGTTTAAAGCATCCTCTAGTTTTGAAATGCTGATTTTATATTGTTTACTTATAAGAGAAATGGACCCAGAAATTGAAGCGGCATAGACAAGGACGGATTGTCGGAGATTAAATTTTAGCTACCTGCTACGAACCTGAATTTAGTACGGTTCGATCACACAAAGTTTTTTAAAAGTACGCCTCATCTATACCGATAATACATAATATAAAAATATTGAATATAAGCACAAGTACTACATTTATTTACGATTTGCATACATAATAAGCTTTTATTACTCTCTTTCATTTCTAAACAGACTATATACGTGTAACTAATTAGTTTTCTTTGTAGATATGTTTTCAATATGGTCAATTTTTCTAACAAGTGGTAAGTCATATATTATCTCCCAATCCAATTTCAGCTAGATGACGGTTTAAAGTTTTAAATGTCGCGTCGGTTTTATAGACCCTCTCGGGCATTATGTGGTTATTCGGTGAAATATATATGCGACATACGTAATTTACGACAAACCGCTGGCATGGCCGAAAAAATGGGACAGAGTAAAATGGTGCGCTCAAGTTTTTAAAGCCAATTCTTTGTCCGAACGCATTAGGCTTGCAGTGAGAGTGGTTTGAAATTGTTGTGGAAATAATTTAACGCTTTTGTGGTGTGACCTGCCATTTTCTGAATATTGTAGGATTTAACGCAATGGAAATTTGGCGTGCGTTTATAAATTACGAAATTATACGGCGAGAAATAGAATAAAGGGAAGAGAAGGATTGGTTTGTATTTAAGATAAACTCAGCTGTGTTATTTCGTTTTACTGGGATAATTGTTAGCTTAATTAAATCTAGTTAACATTTGAAGAAAGTCTCGAAATTGGCCTAATTTAGTTAGAGAATGGAACACAAATTTGCAGCATCCTGCTTGTATATTTTTAATAGCACAAAGGGGAAAGCTCGGGTTTAAAAAATATTAAATAATTCCGTTCGGTTTTGCAATGCAAATATTTTACTGAAAGGGAATATAATACAATCTCCCAATTACATTTATCCAAATTTCAAGTAGAATTTGCAAATACTTTTAATTTTCTCAACCATTAATGTCGCAAAGTAATTAGAAATAAATTTATAATCTATAAAAAAACTTATACAGAAAGAATAATACGGCGAGGATATATTTGAATGCTTCAACTTGTCTGAATTATACTCAGAGGAATCCCGTAGGTAGTTGATATTCACACAACGTTGTGCAATGAAGTTTATAACATTATTTTAAACAAAAAACTTGCAGAGTTCTGTACAAATTACTTTTAGAGTATGATAGTACAATTTGTACAGGGTGTCGCAATTTCGTTGTAAATATTTAATATTCTTAAATTGATAAATTGGATAAAAACACAAATGCAATACAATGTTTCATCCATAATCACATCACAATCATATTTGCGGAGTAGAACTCAATGAAACATAAACTTGATATTGCAAGAAAAATCTGAAAAAACATAGCTGTTCCTTACAAGAAGAGACATCCATCCAGCTTGTGCAAATTCTTCACAAACTTCGGCAGATGTAGCAACAAGGCTACAGAGGTTGTTATCAACAGAGAGGAAGTTAAATGTAATAAAACAAAAAACGAAATGTCTATTACTATAATTTAAAAAAATGCAATTGAATGGCATAACAATATACAGGGTGGTCCATTTAAAAAAACGTATGGTCGTGTTATAATTTAAGAGAGACACCCTGTAGAGAAATTACAAATACTCCACTGAACTCTAACGTGAAAAAACTGCATCAGAAGCATAATTTTAACTATTTGGAAATATCAGCTATTCTCCGAAATACAAGAAATTAGAAAATGTTAGAAAACTACGTTATCCTTTATTTTTTTTATTTATAATACTAATACTACCGATTACCGATACTTTTAAAGACAAGAGGTGGAATACTCGAAATAATATAATAACAACTATAGTACAGTAGTAGTAGTACAGTAATATTGATGTCGAATAGTATTTTCTTTTGTGATATTTAAAACATAATTCTTGCTTTTATTTTTTTTAAATTCTGTCAACGATCAAAACATTAATAGTATATTATTTAATAAGCATATAAGGCAAGTGTCGTAAATCATCCGAGTGAATCACAACCATTATATGCAATTAGAATACTATACTTTCTCCACGACTATCAACAATATTTTGATAAACTTTTTACTGAAAAAATTATACAATATTTTAATATTTATAACATGACCTTACTTTCAGGTTTGACATTTATCGTTTACTTGGTAAATTTAAAAAAGCAAATAAAATTTTAATTAGTAAACTTCTATCACTTCTACTTGTAGTGTTTTAGGTACAGAAATCTGGAAAAATAAAACACGTTTTGTTTATCCACTTTTACTATTTAAATTCTCCTCAAATAAATCAATAAATTTTAAAATGCTAAAAAGTGGACAATCCTATATGCAGAACTGTATAAGTTTATGTTATAACAATATTTACATTTATAGTTAAATTTAAAAAAATACGTATTTGGAAAGATTTCTTTACCTAAAGATTTGTTGGTTAGACCGCTTTGTGTCGTTACATATTAATTTCACGGCGATACCTTTGAATATTCACAGGTGGCATGAGATAACATTCTCTTCTTCTTACGTGCTAAGCTCTATATTATTCAGTTCTTAAATGTTTAAAATTATTTGTATTTGTAGAATACGACGCCCCTAATTGGCATCCTGGGTAGCGTTGGCTTTCATACAGGAGGTTCAGGTTCAATTGCTGACACCAAAAATTTTTTATTTTATTGATTTATTCCTGATTCTTTGAAACAAGTCAATAATGATTACGGTATTTATTAGAGGAAATAAATATTATTAATATTGAGGAAACACATGAATGGAAATGAACATGAATATAGGATAATCGTTTACAAACATATTTATAAAACAATTTGCTACTGCCTTCGATAATTGCAGAATAATTTACTTATGTCTATTTTGCAGTATTTCAAAGTAATTCAAATCGCACTTAAGAGTGTCTCAATTTCTATCCACACTGTATCGAGTTAAACATTCACTTCATTGTGTGTAAGTGCAATTCTATGGGTGTACTTTTCTTATGACAGAAGTTACGAAAGTTTTTCAAATTTGGGTTTTTGCTTTACTGTCAGTGAGTGATATTTTACTTTCCTGAATAAATTAGTTACAATTAATGGTTTATAGTGTTGAGTAACTTTGGATCAGATTTGATTATAGTGAAATTATTTAAATACTGCCAGATTCATTTGCTGCTTGATATTAAGCCAAAATTTAATTAATATCTAATTAATAAGTGAACTCACTCATTGTCTTTACTACGTTTACCCATCGTAGTTACAATGTAAAAATGAAATTCTTAGAGTGTTTTTGAAAGAAATTTTTATTTCAATAGATTACACGTCAGCTCATTGTATAATTTGCTCTCTAATGCAAATTTCAGAGGTGGAATGTTACTCTAAAATTATAATGGAATTTAGGCATTCATTTTACAAATACAGCATATCAAAGGGAAGGAATAAACGAAAATTCCCTTTGCAAATTCATTACCGCGAGAGCTGTTCTAATTTCGAAAGCTATTTAAAACTTAGCGGTAGGTAAGCTTTGTAAGCAAAAGTAGCTATCCTATACCGCAGAAAAAACAGGGGCATATTGTTTGCCTAGACAACAATACTGAAGGCAGCAGCGACTGAGAGTAAATACTTCGACGCACACCCGCTGACGAAGCTGCGGCAGCACAGTCCTGGACCGATCAATATCGTACACTCCCCAAAATCAGCTGGAACAATACGGAATGCCGTAGTCCGTCCGTACTGCACTAAATGGTCCATTTATTGTCGCACATCTCTGTGCCGCCGTACCAGAAAATTCTAAAACTTATACCACCCCCATTATTTATGCGGAAAAGTTTCCTCTGCAAGCTGAGCCTTTCAATTTTACACTTGTTTCACAACTTTCATATCCAAAACCATTTCCCTTTCCTTTCTTCCATGGAACGCGATTGTCCCTCCGAAATATTACTGGCTTAGCAATTTTCTTATAAATATTTATGGCTGACAACTTTTATACTTTTCACGAAATCAGTTACTGTTAGAGTTCCTGGGGTTTTATTTATATTGGCTATAATAACTGTTGCAAGCCCTTGTTTCAGAATGTAATTAATTTTGAAACATTCTCTTTTTAGTTTTTGTCCGAACTTCAGTCCTTAATTAAATCTAACAAGCATGAGTATCGAAAAAATGAATTACAACAGAAAAACTTCAATCTGTTTGGGGAGCAGCAGCATTTGTTTTAAATTAATAAACCGGAAAAAATAATTTTTTTACTTTGTCTCAAAGGGCCTATTTAGAAGTGACGTCACATACACCAAATAATAGGCAACCCCAGGGTGTTCGTTGTAATAGAGCATCTGCGGCACGTGATCAAAGTAGGCGTGGCTACTGGCTTGGAGGATAAACAAACAGCGATCATAACCTCAAATGTATTTATTACTATTTATTTATTATATGTTTTCACGTTATCTTAAGTGGTTGTGTTCTGGTTATAGTTTATTGTTGTTATTATTTTTCGTTTTTTTGTGGCTACAATGTTCCTTCATTTATATAATCATGTATAGTGAATATTATTATACACTGAAAGTCATGGATGCTGAAAGTGCTGATAGATATAGACATAAAATAAGTGAAATTATGATAATGAAGAAGATTTTCCTAAAACTTTATATCCAAATACTGTAAATTATTTGTTATATAATAAAACATACATACATCAAATTTGTGGTTTTTTAGGTACTGAAATCTCGAAAAATAAAACAAGTAGAGCAAAAGTAATATCAAAAATAGAATTACTGATGTTTTGTTTATCCACTTTTACTGTTTAAACTCTCCTCAAATAATATAATAACTTTTAAAAAGCATTTATATGATACACATTATTTCGCTATTCTAACCCCACATTTTAACAATTATTTTCAGATACTTATCAACAAACGTGAACAATCTTATATGCAGAACTATATAAGTTTATGTTATAACAATACTTACATCTATTTAAAAAAATACGTATTTTGAAAGATTTCAGTAGGTACCTAAAAATTTGCTGGATAGATCGTTTTCTGACGTTATGTATTGATTTTACTTCGGTACATTTAAATATTCGCAGGTGGCATGAGATAACATTCTTGTTATTTGCTAAATTCTATATTATTCAGTTCTTAAATTACTTGTATTTGTACAAAACACTATTTCAAGAATACGGCGCCCTTAACGCATATTAAAGGCTTAGAAAGTAATTTTTCTCACCGAAAATGTACGCATATTATGTATATAGGTATGCATACACAACCTGCTAAAACAGTTTCATTTCATATAATTTAAATTACCTACAAAAGAAATATTTATTTATAACTAAAAAATGGTACTCCGATATGGTATTTTATATAAAATATTAACTTTTCACAAAAAAAATATTACTGAAAACTTTTGAATTCGTAAATAGCAGAAATATGTGCCAGTTTTAAACAAAGTTTTCCAAAAGTACGTATCCACGAATAAGAATAAATAAAAATTTAGTCCTGAAATAGGTTGCTACTAAATACAATTAATACATATGCTGCTGTGGCGTTTGCAAAGCCACGGAAAATTGATATGATTTATGTTTTCAAACCTCTTTTTCTCCATTTAATAATTTTCGCCTCATATCTATCTTTTCTTGATTCTTTTGATGAAGTACCAGATGTATAACTCATATTCACAGTGGAGATCCAATCCGGATTATTTTGCTCGTGCAAATTTGCAGGTTTCTCTATAGTATAATAAATGTATAGTTTTTGCTCTATTATGTTTTGAACATATTCTGTCAAATTTAATTTTGGACTCTGTAAGGTCAGCTCTTTTTAAACTGTTAATCCAAGCCTTTCGCCTCTCAGATGCTAACTGGTTAAATTGTTTATGTCTGTCGAATTCAGAACGAATTCTGAAGAAACTAACATTTTCCCTTGCAGAATTACTGCCACAGTTTACTACCATACAATAATTAGGCATTTTATAATACAAATAACACTAAAATATTTAATAATAAATTGGAATAAATATAAGGTTATACTTTTGTTTATCCTCCAAATAACGACCTTGAAAATCGTGACGTCACGTGCAGATGCCCTATTGCGGGTATATCGGAAAATACAAGAAATAGAAAGAAGCGGTTTTCGCACTGGACTACTTCTTTGAGAAATTTAAGATGCCTTAATCAAATCTTTCATAGACCTCTTCGTAACTTCGTTTTTAATGTGCAGTTCAATGACATACTTATAATTCCTCTACAGGGTGTCTCTTATAAAGTATAACCCTTACATTTACACTTACACCCTTACACTTTCTTTAATGGAACATCCTGCATATTTTTATGCCATTCAATTGCATTATTTGTTTCTTTCATAATTATACAGTATGCGCCAAAAGTATGGAATAAATTCAATAAAAACGAAACAATTATTTTTTGGGAAAAATCCTCGAACAGGTCGATTTTTAATTTAAAAAATACATATTTTAGCGTAAAATGCGATTTTCAAATGTCATTTGTTTTCGAGTAATGACGTCATCGATTTTTTTTTAAATGGCAACACCATATTTTTTTCCTTGATTCTGAAAATCGTTTAATTCTCTATCAATCAATTTTGCCCTCTTACATAGGAAAGTTTTCGAGTAAATGACGATTGAATGTTAGAAAACGTAAATTTTATCCATAAAAAGTAACAATTCTGAGGTATGTAAAATAAAATACAATTGATTAAATTTTATACTTAAATTAAATGTTCGAATTGCCATCTACCAACTTTTTGACAATGCGCAAGTCTGTGAAGAAATTCTTCTTGCACATTATGAATGATTTCTGGGGTAACTCTGCGTATTTCGTCTCGAATGCGATTTTGAAGTTCTTCTAAATTACATGGTTTATTAATGTACACCTTTGACTTCAAGTATCCCCATAAAAAATAGTCAAGAGGTGTAAGATCTGGCGATCTTGCAGGCCATTCCATTTGTCCGCGTCGGCCGATCCACCACCCAGGAAAACAGTTGTCCAAAAAATCTTGTACAGGGCGCGCATAGTGCGGAGGTGCACCGTCTTGCTGAAACCATATGGTATCGCCAGGAATGTCAGGGTCATTATCGTTAGGAAAAATTACTGCAAGGGCTGGAACAAGGTCATTTTCTAGAAACTCTAAATATCTTTGTCCTGTAAGGGTTCCTTCAAAGAAGAAAGGCCCTACTATTCTGTCGTCAACTATTCAAGCCCACACATTTAATATCTGAGGGTGTTGGGTATGTGCCTCTGCCATCCCATGAGGATTTTCCCGACATTCAGACAAAATGTGGCCTCATCTGAAAAAAGTATTTGCCGGTGTAAATTTCTATTTCCTTGACATAAATCCATTAGAATTTTGCAAAAGTGTAAGCGGCGATCGGGATCATCTTCATTGAGTTCCTGCACAATTTGAATTTTGTAGGGATGATATTTTTCCTTCCTCAAGATACGTAGCACTGTGCTCTGACTAATGTCATTGTTTAATGCAACCAATCGTGAAGAATTATGAGGATTATCCACCATACTTATAAAAATGTTCCGTTTCTGATTTTCATTAATGCTCGGATGCCCAGGTTTTGGAATATTTACAACATTGCTAGTTTCTCTAAATTTAGACTCTACCTTACTGACTGTTGATTGACTGATAGGGCGATCTGGATATTTTTCATTAAATATATCGCAAACTTCCTGCTGAGTTCTAGTCATATTCCCGCATCCGATAAGAATTAAAATTTCAATTCTTTGAGTAACAGTTAAATGTGCCATAATACTTTAAATTGAATAATAATTTCTATGTCGCTTACAATACTTATTAGAAAGTCGGTGTGACAATGGCACTTTGCAAAGATTTTCACCTACGTGATCCATAAAAGAACTATGGAATTCGAAAAACGAAACTTGATAACGTTTTTGCTTTATTTTAATTGATTTACGTTTTCTAACATTCAATCGTCATTTACTCGAAAACTTTCCTATGTAAGAGGGCAAAATTTTAGTACTGTCTGATAGAGAATTAAACGATCTTTCAGAATCAAGGAAAAAAATATGGTGATGCCATTAAAAAAATCTATGACGTCATTACTCGAAAATAAATGACATTTGAAAATCGCATTTTACGCTAAAATATGTATTTTTTAAATTAAAAATCGACCTGTTCGAGGATTTTTCCCAAAAAATAATTGTTTCGTTTTTATTGAATTTATTCCATACTTTTGGCACATACTGTATATAATAGTTGCTAATTTTTATTTTGGAAATAATCGAAAACTTTGAATTGATGAAACTGATGTTGCCGATCCATAGTGGACCATGCATTTTTATATAATAGGTTTGTTCTTATACAGCATCAAACTAGCGGCAAACTGGCAGGAGTTTGCGCAGTACGAATTTAACCGTTCCAACACAATCAATCCGGGAACTAGTTGTAAGATTTTTTTGTTCCAACACAAAAGTGGATGGTTTGGAAACTGTTTGCTGACAGTCAAATCGGTTTGAGGATTATTAGGAAACCACTAGTCAGACGCATGCGCAGATAGAATCTAATCACTAACAGAAGTCAAATTTTGGTAGGCTAGGTAATGAACGTAGCTAAAGTTTTATGTAATAATGCTATTTGAAAAAGTTATTATAGTTGCACAAGTAATTTGCAGATTTTTAAGTACGCAATTCTGTAGTTTTTCAAAATGAGTGACTCTAGTGAGGAGGAGCAAGTTAGCAATTACAGCAAATTCTAGTGATGATGAGATTTATCACTTCCTTATACATGAGTGACCGAAAAATGAAAATTACTTCAAATAAACTATACCCCTAACGGTTACTGCTTGAACTAAACGTGTTGTTCCAACAAACAAATTAGAAACTGATTTCAAACTAGTACATGAATTGCACTTGCGCATTAAAACAGTCCTGTAAACTATCAGTCATTGCTATGTAGGAACAAACCTAATATACACAAATCCATGGTTATACAAAATTGGTTTATGAACTCTACCTTAGTTACTTTAAAATAAGTTAAAAATGTATGCAAAATAAACAGTTTAAGCAATTAAATTATATAATAAATAATAGTTTAACACGACAATTACTAATACGTACTATATAGGGTTAACTATGACTAAGTACAAATATTTTAAAAGGGGATAGAAAAAATTAAGAACTACCGGAATCACTAAAAAAAATCCGAACTTATTTCTAAAGCAAATTTTTTTTTTTTTTTTGAAATTATATTAAACCCTTATTTAACACCGACTACGCTGCCTGTCCGCCTCACGTTTGACGTTTACAGAGTAGACAACAAGCAACACAACGGTAAAATGCGCTCTCATGTCATAATTTAATTCTTGTGTTTACGTTGTAGTTTTGTATTCTTCAGTTTTTAGTGCCTTTTTAATTTTAAACGTGTTATAGTATATTAAATAAAGGAATTGTGTCGGGTACATATATTTTCCCGCAATATAGTTCGCCAGTTTGTTTTTCTAGGTTATGGGAAAAGACTGCCGCAGATGCATTAAAAGTTTTCTATTATCTATTAGTACGTATTCCTTTCGTTCGATTTTCTTATAATAAATAGGCATTTTATCTAACTGTACCTACGGGAAATGTATTTTATCGGTAGTGAGTGGTAATGAATTAAAATATAGTTTTGCCAGTGTGTAACGAAATAATGAAAAACGAAAGCAAAATGCTGCAGCTAACTGGATTAACTGTTACCTATCTATCCGGTATTATTACTAATACCTTTCTAATTCCTAAAAATTTTAATTTTTGTCGTTTCTGCATTTGGAAACCCTGCAAAAATGACCGCATTTTAGTTGACAGCTTTATCTATAGAGCTAAGCTATCTTAGGCGGTGGTTTTGCCTCATCTTCTTAATATCGACCTAAAATTCTGGAATCATTATTTTATTGTCTTATAGGCCCCTCTGAACACGTAATTAAAATTTTTGTACTTTGTCATAGTTAACCTGTATAATTCAATGTGTGTTAAGAATAATATTCATTAATATTTAAAAAAAAAAAAAATGTAAACCAGAATATATACCTACTTATTCCTATTTTATAATTTGCTGTCATGATTATTTAAAATATTTAGTAGAGGAAAAATTTAAAGTTTTAATTATTTTCTTAATATTAAATAATTTTCAGCAGTTCTTTAATTGACATTAACGATTAATTTTCTTCTTATTAATTATATTTTTATGTTTGTTTTTATTTATTTTCATATGTTGTGCAGTTAAATATATTTATAAATTCCTTAATTGGGTCTTGTCAAAATTATTTTTTGAGTTATTAAAGAAAAAAATTGTTTTATAATTATTAAAGTGAATTAATTATAATTAATTAAAGTAAGAACTATTTTTATATAATTACTAGGTGACCCAGCAAACGATGTTTTGCTATATGAATTATTTCTAGTGAATATTTTAGCAGTTAAATAAAAAATAACTAACTTATTGTAAGTGTGTGGAGATGTGGTATATGACTAAAAGGGGAATGGAGCACTGTGAACGATGACGGCCTATAAGAATAACAAAACACGAAACATTCATTTTTTGAATTATTTCGCGTGCCTGCAATTGTACTTGTTTGACGGCCCAAATTAGCCCCTTTACGTCTTATTGGCATTGTTCACTATACAAAACACAAAACAATAGCCATATAATAAAATGATAACCGTTATTGGCGGGAGCTCGTGACACGTGTTGCGTACTTTTGAGGTTATGTAGATCACTTAATTAACTAATAATGAGAACTACACTTAAAATTAATAATTTTATTAATTATTGATAAAATAGGAAATAAATAATTATGGCCCAGCAAATTAATAATAAATTTATCTGAGAATTACACTTAGAAGGTAAAATAATAATTGTAAACGTCACTACTACGCTCCAGTTATACACTGTGAGGGAGTGACCGGCCTCGTTCTCAACCCTACTCCGTACTGTTTACTGAGTGAGAAGTGACACCGGCAGATGCCTGGCGGGGATAACTGTTCTAGTGATAATCGATCAGTTATCGACCAGGGTTAAAAATGATTGAATTACTAAAATGGTTATTAAAAAATAGGGGTTTGTGATAGAAGGATGAAAATTGAGGGTTGTATGTATTTTTTAATGCCACATCATAAAAAAAATAAAAATAAAAAATTTTGTCCATAAAATAAAAAAAATTGTTTGGGGTGGACCACCCTTATCACTTAGGGGTATGAAAAATAGATTACGACCGATTCTCAGACCTACCGAATGTACATATAAAATTTCATAAAAATCGGTCAAGCCGTTTCCGAGGAGTATGGCGTCTAAAGCTTCATTCACATAAGATTAGTGCTGTTGCATTGGTACTGCAGCAAAGTTATTAAAAAGGGCGCCGTATTTTTGAAATAGTGTTTTCTACAAAATACAAATAATTTTAGACATTTAATAACTGAATAATCTAGGGTTTAGCAAATAATAGGATGTTAACTCATCCCACCTGCAAATATTCAAAGATACTGAAGTAAAACGGCGAGAAATACGGGTGACTTTTGTAACGTTCAGATAAACTTAACAGTAACGCCTTTGTACTGCAGTAGTATGGCAGAAGCTAAAAGCATTTTAGCTTTTACCAATCCTTTTCCAACAATCATACAAGGACCAATCATAAAACTACTTTTTTGACAGTAAACAGAAGTTTCACATTTTTGCAGGTTAAGTTTTTAAATTAGATTCTAATTTAGATATTTAGTTTAGAATTGATTTGTTTCTAAAAAAATGAATGAAGAGGACTGTTTGGTTTAGAAACAGTTACTGTTGCTGCTCTTATTCGCAGCGGCGTCAATATGTATAAAAACTATACATGCAAAAAAAAATGAAAAGATCTCGGAGATGCGACCTATTAACCGCAGATAGCACATCCAAGGTGATTTCTATAATTTAGGTATAAAAAGAAATGTGAAATGAGAATGCCGATTATTTTTTCATTTCACCCGAATGACAGTGGCAGTGTTTGATGACTTGCTAAAATTAGTGGGGCCTCATTTAATCCACAGTATACTAGTATACTGTGATTTAACCAAACATTGAAATAGACCATCTATTCCTGCAGATTGTAGGCTTATATTTTGTCTAGGGTAGGCTTTTAATTACTATTCGGCAAATGATAAAAACCAACAATTTCCGTAGATAGGGACGTAGTTGACAAAACATAAACATAACCTCTCTGAAGGTCAAGAATCTTGAGTTTTTGCATGTCGCCAACTTACAGAGGAAAAATTCCCCAACTTCTTAAGTCTACAGTAATTTTATGTAAACAGAGTAAATAATATTTAACAACATACAATTACAATACAACAGTACAACTGCAGTGCCATTGCACTAACGTTTATCTGAACGTTACTTAACACTGTGACACGAGAATTTTATATATTAGATATAAAAATGCGCAGCCAACTGTGGACGTAATACTAATTTTATCAATTTAACGTTTTTTGACAATTTCCAAAATATAAAGTAGCAGCAATTACATATTATCATGAAGGAAAAAAATAATGCAATTGAATGACATAAAAATTTACAGGGTGTTCCATTTAAAAAAAATATATATGTTGGAGTCATATTTTAAAAGATACTATCTGTAGAGAAATTGTGCCACTGAACTCTGCGTACAAAATCCTAAATCAACTTTGTTGTTATTCAATTTGAAATACAAAAAGTATAAAGAAATAAAAAGTGAAGATAATACAATGGCGCATATGACCTATAGAGAAATACCCAGGACTTCAAAATAGCTATATTTGTTCCAACTGAAAGACACAATAATATCATAAATATGCACACTAATATAATTACAATCAAATATGCTCAACACACACACACATTACATACAATTTCAAGAATTGCAGAGAAAATAACAATACATTAAACTAACATAGTAACGAGATTCCACCTACCTGGCACAGGTTAGACAAATATCACCAAGATATAATATCATCGGCCAAAGTGACACAGTTAGCCACAAATATATTATTAATAAATAAATACTTCAACCACACCAATACCGCAGGTACCAACGATAACTCTCCCTACCTTATCTGTATAAAACGCGCTTTTTCGCCGACAACAAAAACTCTCGCGAAATAAATATCAGTACAACACAAACCATACAGGATGTTATTTACTTAATGTATGTATTTTTGCAAATAATGAATAATGATGCCGACACCTACGTAAGTTTCTAAAGGTGTATGGGCGAAGTTAGAAAATATTCATAAAAATCACACAGACACAGAACCGAAACCGAAAAAATATATTGTCACAGTCCACCCGGGGCTTTAGCCTCCCCAGATTTGATGACCGATGACCTAACTTCGCAAATGTAAAACTGGTAATTTTTTGTTCCATACCTATTGTGATACTAACTGTACACACCGAATTATCTTGGTTAAATTATGTCAACCGGTTTAGAAATTAAAAACTGTTTTTTTTTTAATTTTTGGCAAGTTGTCGCTAGACAATGGCTGTCCTAAAACCCCACATTTATATAACAAAAAAACCCTTATTTTTGGCCACAGAATATGCCCCTGGATGTTTGGCCTCTACTCAAGAAATGCCCGAGGGGCATTTGGGTATTTTGTGTATTTTTGGGTACTATCAAGGTAATAATGGGTATTTAGTGGGTATTACGAAGGTATTTATTGGGTATTTTTGGAGAAAATTAGTATTTTCCCGCCAATTCTTAAACACAATGGCGATGGCGCATGCGTTTTGATGATGGTGTTAGCCCGTGGATACATAGTTTTAGGCCAGTCTATCTTAGGCTAGCATAGCATAAGTCAGTGTAAAGAGTAAACTCGTGAAATACGTGTTTGTCAGCTGTTGAATGACGAATCAATGTGCATTTTTCTCCTTTATTTTCCGACAGAATAATTTCAGTTTTTAACTGTAGTTCTATTTAACAATTATCTATTACTTCCTCGCGTTAGAATTTTGATAATAAATTCAGAAATACAGCAAAAAAATAATTTTCGATTTTTGTTTCCCTTATAAGCGGAAATTCGGCCACGAGTAAGTTATAGATATATATTTTTAATGATTTTTCACGTTTGTCCCATTCCAATATATACAAAAATGACTGAGAAAAATGGGTCCAAATTTTCCAATAATTTTTTAAATTTACTGACATTTTAAGTTGGTACGTGAGACGTTTGGGTGGAACTTGCAATAAAGCTCCGCCTTTAACACGTCACAATTCATTCATAAAATTCGAAGATGTTACTCCTATAACTTAACAGAGTGATAGACAGGGTGTTAATATAAAAATTGATAAGGAGAAAATAAAATTTCCAATTTCGAGGAAATTTTATTTTTGAAGATTTAACTTCGGAATGGTTATTAAACGTGCGAAAGACCGTTCTGTATACAAAGTGTTAAAAAATTTATTACCGTTAAAAAAACTTAATAAACTTAAAAAAATTAAGAGAGCTAAAAACTTGTTTTTGAAAAAAAAACGTCTAACAAGGGTCTTTAGAATAATAATTACCCAAAAAAATGCAGGGTGTTTAAAAGACTGGGGTCTTTCCAATTTCTAAAAAAACCCTAAAAATGAATGGAATAAAAAATTATTAGAACATTAATTAATGAAAAAATACAGGGTGTTTAAAAAAACTAAACAATCTTTAAAAACTGAAAATGAATGAATTTTAAAAAAATTGTAGATGAAACTTTTAAGAAAGGTCTACTACATCATTAATTAACGAAAAAATATAGGGTAAGTAAAAAAACGGAACCAATCTCTTAAAACCCTCAAAATAATAAAATTTGAAATAAAATTTTGATTAAACTTTTAACAAGGATCTATTACAACACTAATTAATGAAAAAAATACAGGGTGTTTAAAAAACTAAACAATATCTAAAACCTCTAAACTTTAATGGATTTAAACAAAGATTTAGATTAAACTTTTAACAAGAGTCTATTAGATCACTAATTGACGAGAAAATACAGGGTATTTAAAAAAAACTGAACCAATCTCCTAAAACCCTCAAAATAATAAAATTTCAAATGAAGTTTTGATTAAACTTTTAAAAAGGTTAGGTTTTAAAAAGGATATTGCTGATGTTGAAAGAAAATATATATTTTATGGCCCGCTTGATCTAATTGGCACTGGCGTATATAATTTGATGATAAGATATGACATAAATAAAATAAAAAATAATATAAATGCTTCAAAAACTCCTTAAAAAGTAAATAAAAATTGTGTCCAATATGTATCTTATTATATATAACTATATACTTACATTTCCAAAGAACCAACATTATTTAGTTATTTTGTATATTAAATATTAGAATGTATTTATTGATTTATTTGAGTAAGGATTAGACTTTAGTTTATATAACAATTTTTTTATGTTTAATACGTATATAAATGTGATGTCAGTCAATAAACCCTTCCTCATAAAAAAATTACTTATTGTTAATGAAATTACGGATAGTTCTATATTATTTACGTATATTGAATAATTTCTAAGAAAATATTATGAGATTATATTGAAAAATTCAAGGTATAGTAAGCAAAATCGTGGGTGTAATTTATTTTTTGTTTATTAGATATCTGGGTATTTAAGGGTATTTTTGGGTACTTAACGATATTTTTAGGTCTTGAGGATATTATTGGGTCTTTGAGCATTTGTGGTTTTTGGGTATTTTTTAGGTATTTACTTATTTGCTGAGGTATTTTTTTGGGTATTTATAGGCAATATTTTTAAAAATGGGTATTTCGTTGTACAAATTTCAAGCAGTGGTTTACCCCTCGGAAATACCTTGTCTTTACGTAGTAGAATACAGCGATATATTTTACTTTAATTTTAATTATGCCTTTTATGCTTCTAATAATCATAATTAAAGTAATAAACTAAAAACAAATCCACAAACTTCTTACTCGTAAACGCTTGCATATAAGGAATTTGCATTTGTAAATTCTACTTTGAGATTTCCAGTAATATTTGTGCTATGCTTTCCGCTATATCCGGATAACGCCTTTTATGACTCAAAACAATAACAGCTTCTCAGTTTCACATCCCAGTAATACATAAAACATGTAATGTCTAAAGTTTGGTTGCCTCCTTCAGCACAACGCGTAGGTATAATTTATATTGGTTTTAATACTGGACGTTTGCTCTTGGAATAATTAGGTATCCCCTTCATTAGTTTTTACAACTTTGGAAATTACATTTGATACGTAAGGAAATTAATTAAAACAAGATGCGAAATGCTGTAGTAATATGTGAAAGGTTCAAACGGTAAATATGAATTATCAATTTATGTAAAAAGATATGTTTTTATAGGTTACGCATGCGTCAGATCGAAATGCTCAATTTCTATTGGTTATAACGAATAGACAAATTAACTTGTTCCATTTGAAGCACTGTCATAAGCGTGCGCGTAGAAAAATTTCGGATATATCTTTCCGCTAATTTAACTGTGATTGTAATTAATTTATTAGTGATTTTGTGTGTGTATTCTTAAGAGTAATTAGAGCTCTATAGCGTATTCTCTAAATCATAAACACCCTAATCTAACAAATGAGGAATATCATACGATAAAAAACCTGTACGAAGGAAGCTCGAGATCTAAATATGAAGGTATGTGATGCGATTGAAATATGTAGTTTATTAATAAGAATATCTGTGAGTAGTGTCTATGGTGCAATAAAGAATGACAAAGAATAATATACAACTGCGAAACGGAAAATGGTAGAAAATCGCGGAAGGAAGGAGATAGAGGTTGATGATACAAAATGCGCTGTTAATATAGTTGCGGTATGCCAACATAATTTTTGATAGTTTGTCGTGTTGAAAACAATAGTTTTTTGTAATTTAATAAAATACAGGGTGGCCCACTTTTTTGTAGTAGGACTAACAGGCGATAGATAATCGTATTTTAAGAAAAAAAGTTTATATCAATATAAGTCCGCAAAAGCTTTGATACGGTCCTACAGGGTGTTCAAAAGTGAAGACTGTATTTTTTTCTAGCGCCTTCAGTTTTTGAGATATTTTGATCAAATTTTGGGGTTTATTTTGATAGGTATGTCAACTCATTGTGAAAGTCTACCGCGTGATCATTTTTTCAAGGTCGCGACCCCTTTTCCACCCCCAATTTTATTTGTGGTGCGCCATTGACCATGCCCGTTAAGGAAGGAAGTAAGGAAATCGTTTCCCAGTTCTCTTTAGAAACTTTTTTATCCTTCGTATTTTTTCGTATCTGCACCCATTGTTAAAGAAAAAATTGAAAAACTAATATCTGTAATAGGTCAATTTAATGCGAGGGCTAAACCACTGACTCAAATTTTGTACACCATACTTCCCCTTTCGTTAAATAATTCCTTATACTTCCTTTTAAGTCGTTATACTTCCTCATATATCCCTATACTTCCCCGTATTTCCCTCTACTTCCACGTACTTCCCCATACTTCCTTGTACTTCCCCATACTTCCTCGTACTTCCCCCACACTTCCTCAAACTTCCCCATACTACTCATTTATTTTCTCAATATTATACACACATATACATTCTTTTGTGGAAACGGTTGTTTTCACAAAACACTTGCAATCTCGAAAAAAAGAAACAATAATTATTGTAAACAAAGAAAAACAAAAATATATTTGTCATTATTTAAAACATAAAAATAATATATTTATATCAATATTCTCTAACACTTGTAACGAACACTTTTTTAGAAACGTAACACGTTTATATATCACTAATCTTTTTTATTTTGTTTATATTTGTTTTTTTTTTATTTTTAAGCAGTCATTCCTACTCATTTGAAAAAGATTATTTCCAATCAACTTTATGGGGCCGTAAAATATATATTTTTTAATAACTACTGCAATGTTTGTTGTTTTTGTCAATTAAAATTCATCTAAATTTTGATGCAAAAATTGAAATTTAGGGCTCTCTATCTACTTTGACGAACAAACAACCTACAAACAAACTTCCCTGTACAATATGTTTCGTCGTAGAAAACTACATAGTACTTGTCATCATAATAATAAATTTTAGAAAGAAAAACTATTTAATTAGAATAACGAATAGGATTGTATATTGGTAATAATTATTATTAATTATTAACAGTCTCGATATTTGTGTAAATTCATTTGTAAGAAAAAATTTTTACCAGAATTATCAGTGATTTAATAATAATAAGTACTAAGTATAGTCGCTTCGAGACTATAGGCGTATTAGACAATGTTTGGGAGTTAAAAGTACATTATTAACCATATCGGACGTTTAGTCTGTTGTCACCTGTCACAAAGATTACACATGTGTTTTGGTACGATCGGCGACTTAAAAAAACAGAAAATTTGCATTCAATTTGACAATAAGAATGAAATAAAGTGTTATAACAGGTTATGCACCGCTAAAACACGTTTCAGTAGTTCTGTATCGTTTTTGATTTCATTAGCGACTCCATTCGCCGTTGTTTGCGTTTCAAATTCAATTTTTGTCAGTTGTTGATGTGCTGGGGCGCCAGGGCGCTTGTCATCTTTAATGTTTTCACAGCTTTTTGGAAATGCTTGTATCACTCGTAAACTCTTGTTTTGCTTATAGGAGACTCATCAAAAGTAATATTTAACATTTCTAAAATATTATTGGACTTTATTCCGTTCTTATAGCAAAATGCAAATTCACGGTTCGTTCTTTAAAAAAATACCAAAACACATGTAACCTTTATGACAAGTGACAACAGACTAAACATCCGATATGGCTAATAATACAGAGATACTTTTTAGAAATGTTTACCAACTCAACAATGAAAATATCGAGCGAATCAGACTAATACAGCCCGAGATATTACAATATTCCTGTTACATCTGTTGACTCATCAACTGGAATAATTTTATTTCTTTCCTCGCCTGAAGAGATACTACTATCTAAACCATGCTTTCCTCATGTAAATTACAGCGAGTTGTAGATTGTACCTATTGTAGATTACAATAGGTACCACATAGATAAATACATATAAAGGCTCGATTACATCGAGCTAATTTCATAGCTACTACCCGGCAATTTCAAAAGCTGCTAGTAAACTAGCACAGTGTGATTACACTGTTCACTAGCTAACTAGCAAATTGCAGATAATCTGCGAGAAAAGTTGAAAGCCGGGCTACTTTACTCGCTGGCGTGTAGGGCTTGTTAGCTAGTAAACTAACGTATGTCATCATAGTTGCTAGTGAACTCCCGGCGGTTCCTGGTTTCAAAAATGTCGACAGAACTATTTCTAGCGGGAGTCTTTATTTTAGCTCATGGTATTATAAACGAATTAAGAAGAAAAGCCGATATTGGGGCAAACAAAAGTGTGGGTGAAACCATGGATAGAAAGACATGATAACGGGTAGTGCTGGTAGACGTTAAGAAATTCCAAATATTATTTGCATTTTACTTCATTCCTCAACACTGAAAACCCAAAAAACTGTAAATGAAAAAAAAAACAAACAACAACGTATTGACAGTAGTAGGTTTATTTGCTAGTCAGTTTGCTACTCAGCGAGTGGAAAGTTTTGTGTGTCATTACTATCGCACTAGCTGCCTCGGCCGCTTCTAAACTCGTTGGCTAGTAATCTAGTAAACTCGCCTAATGCAATTGAGCCTTAAGACAATAATATACTACCTTTCTTTAATGCTAAGCGTGCAGCACACACACTCACCACAAAGTAATATTTTTTTATTCAATTATTCGTTCTATAATAATTTTTATTCACCGTAGGAAACCAGTATAAAAAAAATATGTACAAATGGCTATAAGTTTATGTATAAGCAACTGCATTATTAGTGACATCACCGTGCAAAATCACATTTATTCGTTACTTCCTCATATTTCATTCTGACTTCCTCATACTTCCCCTTGTACTTCCCCATACTTCTCCCGTACTTCCCCGTACTTCCTCATACTTCCTCTGTACTTCCTTTACTTCCCCCGTACTTCCTTTACTTCCCCGTACTTCCTTGATACTTCCCTCGTTGTGTACACCTACTTCCCCAGTGGTTTACCCCTCGATTTAATGAGACTATTCTAAAATGCTACAGTAGGCTGTGTCTGTAACTTAGAAACTCACTTTGTTTACAGTTCCTTTTGATAGATCATCTTTCAAATTGCAATTGCTCTAAGAAATAAAATTAGGTGGGCACTGAAAACGAGGTGTTAAACTGGTGATAATAGCGTTCGTTATGCTTGATATTAAAATGCCTTTTCAATTCACAAATCAAGAACAAGCAGACATCTATTTCTGCTACGGATTTTCAGACGGAAACTCGGCAGAAGCAGTTAGAGAGTACAGGAGAAGATTTCCGCATAGACGTCAACCGCATTATTCAGTTTTTAATAATATTCATCGACAATTTAGCACTCACGGTTTTAGAACTACAGGACCCGACGAAAGGCAAAATAGAATTAATATACGGCAAGAAAGAATCAACAACCAAATTCTTCGGGAGTTCAATAGAGATCCAACCACAAATAGTAGAAGAGTTTCTCGCGTCCTTCGCAAATTAATGAACAAAGTTCTTCGAGTTCTAAAAAACGATCACAGACGTCCTTATCATTTGCAACCTGTGCAAAGTTTGCATAAGGGCGACGAACAAAAAAGATTGGTGTTTTGCAGGTGGGTTTTGAATTCCATTGAACAGAATGAACATTTATTAAGTCACATATTGTGGACCGACGAATTGTGTTTTACTCGCCAGGGTGTCTTCAATTTCCACAACCAGCATGTGTGGGCACACGAAAATCCGCACGCAATTCGTCCCAGAAACTTTCAAGTAGAATTAAGTGTTAATATTTGGATAGGAAGTTCCATTGAATTTGAGATTAAATGCTTGGTTTCAACTTGACGGTTGTCCCGCCCAGTTTCATCGAAATGTAAGGGGGTGGTTGGATTATTTCCCACAAAGGTGCATGGCAGATTTCTTGGCCTCCACGTTCCCCCGATCTAATCCCATTGGATTTTTTAGTTTGGGGTTATGTAAAAGATAAAGTTTATATGGTTCCTGTGCATACAAGAGAAGAGCTCTTCTTTTTCAGAATTCTTAAATTATCCATTTTTAGTTATTACCTCCCTTTATGAATGAACTCAGCATTAGTCATACTTAGTTTATTAGCTAAAATTACGTGTTGATGTATTTAACGCTTTTAGTCTGTAACATTTTAGAATAGCCTCATTAAATTGACCTATTACAGATATTAGTTTCAAGTTTTTCTTTAACAATGGGTGCAGATACTAAAAATACAAGGGATAAAAACGTTTCTAAACAGAACTGGGAAACAATTTTCTTTAACGGACAGTGGCGCACCGCAAATAAAATTGGGGATAGAAAAGGGGCCCCGACCTTGAAAAAATTATCACGCGGTAGACTTTCACAAAGATTTGGCATACCTATCCAAGTAAATCCCAATAAATAACTAAACCCCAAAATTTGAACAAAATATCTCAAAAACTCTAGCCGCTCTAGCCACTTTTGAACACCCTGTAGGTCCGCATCGAAGTTTTTGTATATGTAGCTCATTTTTTCGTGTGTATGTGTGAAAAGTTTTACTTATATTAAGTTATTAACTCGTCTTGCCAACGAAGCTGGAACTTAATAACAACCGCAACTACATCTTGTTTTATGTCATCACTTGATGAGAGGGACTTCCAGAGTGAGTATTACCTATAATAATTTTTATAAGACTTCTAAGAAGTTAGAACATCAAAGTTTTATGTAGCATTCTCCTCCTTATTTTCCTTTGTCCCATCCCTACTATTATCTCTCTTTCGATCTCTTATTAAGTTTTAGGTATTACTGCAATCTTTGTAAACTATCTCTTTTATTAAATTAAAATCATCAAAGATGGAGGAGAGCAGACCCAAATGTTATGGAAGAAACGCACTATACGGTCTAGATTTAGGCGCATCGCGGACTATGCGGGTCTTGTTCAGTAAAGAATTTTATAATGATTTTAAACGTACACGTTTGCACTAGTAGGTCGAGAGATGTATTCGCTCATATCGCGGTCTCTCCAAAAACTTTTTGGAGAATTTAGGCCAGTCTCGTCAAATATAAGAGCTAATAAAGGTGCATCTTAATAGTAATAACAATAATAATAATAATAATAATAATAATAATAATAATAATAATAATAATAATAATAATAATAAAAAAGTCACTAGTGAGGCGGTCGAGAAGGTTGGAGCAAAATAATTTGTTCCGTGTAAGGCCTTCTCGACTTTTTGAACAGCCTCAGCGTGTTGCGGACAATCCGCCGACTGTAGATCGGGTAGAAGCCTTCTGGAGAGATCTTTATGGCCGCAGGATTCCACTTGATAGAGACACTCCAGCCCTGGCACACTTCGAGGCCTTTTGTCAAAGGATTCGAGAGCCACAAGAGGTGTGCCCACCGATAACCCCGGATGAAGTTCGGAGATCATTTATTAGATCGAAGAACTTCGCTGCTCCTGGTCCCGATGGGATCAGCAACTTCTGGTGGAAAAAATTCACCAGTGTCCACCGTCATTTGGCCAGAATATTCACGTCCTGGCTAAATGGAGAGCAGCAAATTCCGGCGTGGTTTGTCGAGGGGAGAACCGTGCTTATCCCTAAGAGCGGAGATTTGTCCCAGCCAAAGAACTACCGCCCAATAACCTGCCTGAATGCGTGTTACAAGGTGTTTACTCGCATCTTGTACGCGCGTGTGCTCCACGCAGTGAACCCGGTTTATCAACGGATGTACGAGCAGCGAGGGTCCAAGAGGGGTGTAGCTGGCTGTAAGGAGAACCTGCTCATCGACAGATGTATTACGCAGGACTCCGTGCAGTACAAGCGAAATCTCTCAATGGCCTGGATAGATTACCGCAAGGCATTTGATATGACATCGCATGAGCTAATAATCCACTTGCTCCAATGCCTTGCGGTGGCCGACCCCATAGTGAGATGTATTGAACAACTCATGCCGCTCTGGAGGACCCGCTTTACCATAACATCGGCTAATGCTAGGGTCCAGACAGAGCCGGTTTTGTTCAGGAGGGGAGTGTTCCAGGGAGATTCCCTGAGTCCCCTCTTGTTTTGCATCTCACTGCTGCCATTATCCGTTGCACTTCGTCGTACCCGGGGTTATAACTGCGGTACCCCAGGAGACCGGAGGCATAAGGTCACCCATTTGTTCTACATGGATGACCTTAAACTCTATGCCTCCGGTGAGAGGGATTTAAATCAGTCCCTCAGAGTGGTACAGGAGTACACGCAGGCAGTTGGGATGGAGTTCGGGCTGGACAAATGTGCACTGGTTCATCTCAAGAGAGGACGATGCGGTGCATACGGAGAGGACGCCCAGCTAATAGACGGAAGCATCTTCCACCACCTAGATGCCGGAGAGTCGTACACCTATTTGGGTGTCCCACAGCGGGGCACTCATGAGGTGGCAATGGTGAAAAACGCTCTCCGCGGCAGGTATCGGCACCGCCTCCGACAAATCTGGTCTTCGGAGCTGTCGGGTAAAAACAAGGTGAGTGCCACTAATATGCTTGCCGTTCCGATCCTTCTCTACTCCTTTGGAGTAGTGAAATGGACACAAGAAGAGCTGAGGCAACTCGATGTAGGGACCCGCAAAATGATGCATCTCCATCAGAGTTTGCATCCAAGATCGTCCGTTTCGCGGTTATACTTCCCAAGAAATCGGGGAGGCCGTGGACTCTTGAGTTTGGAGTGTCTCCAGGGCAGAGTGGTTTTGGAGGAAGCCTGTAAAATCATCAGGAGCTCGGATCCCCTTCTCTGCATGGTCCAAGACCATGAAGCAGCAGGGATAGGAGCATTTGTATATAAGGCAGCGAGAAGAGCAGCCAATGAACTTGGTCTCGTGTTCGATACTGAGCGGGAAAATCCAGACTCTGTCACCGAGTGGGACCCTGCTCAGTTAAAAGCCCAAATTAAAGCTGCAGAGACGCGTCATCTTCTGCAGCTACATAAGGATAAGCCAATGCATGGTCTCTTCTACCGTCATCTAGAGGGGCTTGGCTTATCTGAAAAGCTGACCTTCGCTTTTTTGAGGTCAGCGGGGCTGAACTCTGAGACCGAGGGGTTCATAATGGCTTGCCAAGATGGTGTAATTAATACTCTCGTCTATCGTAGTCGTGTCTTGGGTATCGAGGTTCCTGATACCAGATGCAGGGCCTGCCGCCAGGCGCCAGAGACGCTTATGCATCTCCTGTCGGCCTGTCCGGTATATGCGGCCACAGCGTATATCCAAAGACACGATTCAGCCTTACGGGTGTTGTATTATCATTTACGACACTCGTATGAGATAGACGAGACGCCAGTGCTGCCTTATGCTCCGGGGGATATAGAATCCGTTGTGGGGAATGAGAAGTGCCGAATTTATTGGAACTATTCATTCCCCACCCTCAGGCAAATTCAAGCCAATAAGCCTGATGTAGTCCTCCTCGACCACCAACTTAGGACGATGTTTGTGATTGAGTTCTCGGCTCCCGCAGAGAACAACATCGTCCTAAAAGAGGAGGAAAAACGGAGGAAGTATCGAGATCTTCTCTCCGAGCTCCGCAGGCTGTATCCAGACCACTCTGTTAAGATTGTGGTGCTCATTATAGGCGTCCTGGGTGGAATGAGACATACGTTGCTTTCTGAGTTAAAGATCATACCGGCTTGCCGAAATTCGGCAGAGATCTTAGCCGGCAGAATGCAGAAGGCAATCGTCCTTGGTTCGCTACGTCTACTCAGAACGCACGATTTACGGGCGCAATGATTACTGACTCCACGGAGTGGAGAGTGGTCATTGCTTGACTCTTCAGAACATCTCCGAATGTGTCGGAGCTTCGAAAGGTGTTACGGGAAAAAAAAAAAAAAAAAAAAAAAAAAAATAATAATAATAATAATAATAGTCAATGTAGGAATGAGATAAACCTCATTAATTAGGGTGATGGTCAAACGTCGATCGGTATCAATCTCTCACATGGGCTCAAGCCAACGTTCTTCCACACTACAATACTCGGTGAGGGGAGCTGATCTACGGTCGACAGGTCGCGGGATTCTAACCCGGGCACAATTCCAGTATTGACCGTTCGGCGACCGACCGACATTAGAACATTATTTTGACACATAAATAGTACAGTAGAACAAGTCGGGAGTGCATAAAGAGTGACATATACGACTGATTGTATAAAAGATCATCATCAGGTCGGCATAGAACGGTCCGCGATGCGCCTAAACCGCGACCGCATAGTGCGGTTTCACCTTTACGGGGCTCTGTATAGACAAATTTGCCATTTTCCTCAAATTTAATAGCTATTGTCTATCGCTGACGATAGGCAATATAAAACGAGGTCTTTCTATAGTCCCATCCATGAACCAATTTTGTATAATTATATAAAAATGCATGGCCAACTATGCACCACGCATCATTAATTTTATCAATTTCAAAATTTCTTCACAGTTTCCAGAATATAAAGAAGAAACTATTATATATCACTGTGAAGTAAAAAAAATAATGCAATTGAATGGCATATAAATATATAGTGTCCCATTTAGAAAAATGTATTCTTGGGCCATATTTTAAAAGAAACACTCAAGAGAAACTACACTACAAGTGTGAACTCTACCTCTACCTAAAAAACTGTATCAGAAGGAATTAACACACTAAAGTAGTTTTTTTTTAGATTTCGCCATGTATCTCAAAAACGAATAGATCTATGAAAGTAGTCCAAAAGTAGTCAAGTGTTGCAAAAACAGCATCCTTCTATTGGGACACACTGTATGTACTGTATGTATCTACTTCATTGTATTTGAAATTTTTAACAGACCATACTGAACTCTCGTTCGAAACGTACAAACTGGTAGTATTTTTGGTAAATTCTTATTCCTTATGTAGAATGGGCGTATTATCATCAATATCAATATTTAATACCCGTTCAGTACGACTCGAAAAGCAAACTAAAAGATTCTAATTAAAAATAAATGAACCTCCTCAAATATTTATTAATTTGAGACGTATATTTTCTATTTAATTTCCATTTATATCTCCAATTAATTTTTAATTTGTTAAAGAATAAATAAAAGAATTCCTTTTGAGCTAATATTTTACTGGGGGAAGAAACTGTTTGATAAATAATAAAAAACAGGGAGCAGAAAATGTCCTTGGGTTGTGAAAGGAATTGGTACGTACATTCTCCTTCAGCCACCATTAAGCTTTTAAAAAGAAAAGATTTAAATAGAACGCCCAGGACATTTAATATTTTAAAGCAATTTTACCCCTTAAATATAGTACGAGTATTTTGTATAGAAGAAAGTTAAAATATGAATGCTATGGTTTTTATATAGGACAGGTAAAATTTATGAATGCAAAGAGAATGTTTAAAAATAAGAAATAAAATTTAAAGGTATATATAACCTAGCTCTGCGAACCGAGATGGTCCATGACTTAGTTCTACATTTTATTCGATTTATTGCTTTCTCCATCTGTCAATTTGTAATTACTGTAGGTCTTTCTCAACCTCTGTTTTTCATCTTGACTTCGGTCGCCCTCTCCTCTTCTTACCCCAATTGTTCGTGTCATTACCATTTCCAAATAATTTTTTTTCATTCACAAATTTTTCTCAATATTTATCTCTCCCACACTTACCAGTCTTGTTTGTTCTGCTTTATTCAAAGTCCACGTTTCATTGGCACACGTCAGTACTGGTCGCCCTCTCCTCTTCTTACCCCCAATTGTTCGTGTCATTACCATTTGCAAATAATTTTTTTTCATTCACAAATTTTCCTCAATATTTATCTCTTCCACACTTACCAGTCCTGTTTGTTCTGCTTTATTCAAAGTCCACGTTTCACTGGCACACGTCAGTACTGATCCTACCAGTGTCTTGTATAGTCTCAGCTTTGTTTGTCTAGAAATATTTTGGTTTCTGTGTATTCTCTGCAGCCCTCCTACACATTTATTTCCTGGCATTATTCTTTGTTCAATTTCTTCTCCTATTTTATGTTGTCTGGCAAAGATAATCCCTAAATATGTGAACTGTTCTACTTCGAACCTGTATATTTTCCCTCCATTTCTGTCTATTGCCTTATTAATATTATTCTTTTGTTCATTTTCCATATACTTAGTTTTGTGCTTGTCAATATAGAAAGCCCTTTTAACTGTCTGTTCATCTATTTTCTTTATTTTTCTTCTAGTCCTATTCTGCTTCTTGGTCATCATCTGCTAATGGCAGATAAAGATGCCTTTTATAATATATAATACTTAATATATTGACTCCTGCATCTTTTATGACTTTTTCTAGTACTAAATGATACTGATGATAATGGATCTCCTTGCCTTATCCCCTTTTTACTTCAAACTCCAAACTATTTAGGTACTTCATTGGTTCTTGGCCTAGCCATGCTATTTTATATTTTTTCCTATTATGGTTGCTAATTTCTGGCAACTCTTGTTCCAGTTTTGCTCCTACCATAAAGTGGTCCGAATCTACATCTAAACCTCTGTAAGTCCTTACTTTTTAATGCATTTTACCACCGGCATTTCTGTTGCAGTAAACGATTTGGTTTATTGTTTTCCCATCTGGCGATCGCCAAGCTCCTTTGTATGTTTCTTTCCTTTGGAAATACGTACTTTTGATAATCACAGTATTTTTCTTTGCGAATTATATCATTATCTACCCTTAAAAACACATACAATATAAACAAACAAAAAATTACGCAAATTATAAAATGCAAAGAAAACACATACTGCAATGAAATAACAAACAAAAACATGTACTAATTTACACATATAATTTATTTTGGTACTCAAGTGAACGATCTACGTTTCAAATTTAATTTGAAGATCTTGAAGCTAATCAAGAAAATGCACTAAACTAGCCAAAATATTTATTTTACAAAGTGGGGATATGGATAAGTTCATTTCATCTAATATTATAAATGAACACATTTAACTTAAATACATTTTTTATAATTAATTTTTAGTGTGTCAAAAATAAGTAAAATGCCTTTTTTATTTTGCCGCTCGGATGCTATACACCCAATTTTTGGAATTGGTCAGAATCTCCCTCACTAATGCCTCTCCTCGCACTCGGATCGCCTCAGGGAGCGTGTACTTCCGGCATTTGGAAATGATGCATACGTATAAAGGATCCAATATTTCTGAGGAAGAAAGCGATATTTCTCTCGAAACGTCACCCGCAGTTTGAAAATGATGCATACATATAAATAAAGGTACGATAAGCCAATTACTTCAAACCATGCTCCAGAACACTATGAACTAGTGCATATGTCAAGAATAAATTTTGACCAAGGGACTTCTTTTCAAGTTTCAATGTCAGTTCTGAAGAAGAAAGCGATATGTGTCTCAAAACATCAACGTGGACACAAGTTGGAAATTGTTCAACCGTTTTTGATAATTACAAAAATCACAAAAATAATTGCATTACGTAACATCCATTATTTTTAGAGTAGAAACAGTGATATAACAGTTTTTACCAATTTGGAGGCGTTAGATAATAAAAATAATAAGAATATTTCAAAATTTAAAGTTTTTATCTTGTATTATCAATTACCCAAGGTCGAAAATAATAGAGTGACTAATTCACAACACAGAGATGAGTACGGAAGATACGGGTGGTTTGACTACCTAAGCGTGCCACATGAGAAGAGTTAAAGAACATAAAAATAAGTTGACGTCGGCTGAACCTAGCACATTAACAATTTTCTTTAAATGTGCCACCTGTATCATCCTCTCTACAAATTAGAATGCCGTCCTTTTGAACAGCGATTGCCCACCACCATCCACTGACACCTACCTCATGCGCACTCCACGGATATCACACTTAAGCCTTGTCCTCATGGACGCGAAATTCACGGATTTATGCAACTTCTGTTATAATTATTTCTGGCGGGAAAATCTCAACTTTTGACAAAAGTTGCGAAACTGTCAAACACTACAAATATTATTGCCCCTTTCAGTATTATGTGGTGTTAATAAATTTGTTTTGAGCTTCTAATGATCTACCATGGCAGTTTCATGATGAAAATGATAGTAATTGTTATAGGTAGTTGACAAAATTTGTTACAAATAGAGATTTTTCCACCATTAAATAAATCGCGCAAATATTTGCGAATTCCGCATTCAACAGGACAAAAGGCTTCAGAATACATACACACTATTTACTATTGGTTACTGGCACTGTCACTATACCGGTCACATATTAACACTTATTATATCATATCGTACCGCTTTCCATATGACCTTCATACGTCCATGTTTCATCAAAATTGAATATATTTTTCGATCCAGATTCTTATTTTTTAATAGTCATTTTAAATAGTTTCTTCGCCATATCACTATTTCGTTCTTTCTGTCAGTATACTCTTTTCGATTTTATTTATACGGACTAAGTTTCATCTTGTAAGATATAGCAATAGAATTTTTTTTTTATTGGAAAACTTATTTTAAAAATACAATCATCCTTCCGCGAGATTCCATCACTTTCCGTTTCACAATTGTACTTCTTTACCACTTTTTCATTTGCACACATAGGTATGCTATTTATGTACAATTTTGTTAATGAAATACGTGTCATCATCCGATATTCTTCACTTCGATCAAATCACTAATAAAATTAATTACATTCATAATTAAATTAGCGAAAAGATATACCCGAAATGTTGCCCGCCCGAACGATATACCCGCTCATGATAGCCTTGGAAATGGAACAGTTGGATCCGACAATTCGTCGCAGCCAATGAAAAGCAGCAACGGATGTGTACTAACTGCAGCGCATGTGTAGCAGAAGCTGTGTAATCGGGCATGCTCTCAGAGAAATGCGGCACACGATTTTGTAGGAAAAATATACGGGCTGCATCTATTTCTTTCTGTTTGTCTCTGTGACTGATATAAATTTAGAGCAAGTTAGTCACTCTACAATTTCGGCCGCTGACTATAAACTCAGATTTTTTAAAGTAAGCAATAGCGATTATTAATTATTTATTTAGCATGCTTAAATAAATAATTTTCATTTGATGAAAATATATAGTGAATATATAAATGTTTTAATAAAATGAAAGAAAAATCTGTTTTTTAATATCTTACGGGTTTATTTTAACTACGCAATCCCTTTTAAGACAATTATCAATAATGACAAGAAAATATCTCATATTTTTAAATATGGAGCGTCATCGTCAAATTTTAATTTGATTTAATTCTTGTCTCCCTGGGGGAAGATTATAACATTTAAATTCGCTAATCGAATTCGTACAAGTAAAAGGGGAAAAGTGATTATAAGAAAATATTTACACAACCATCCGGGAATGTCATAAATCAAAATTTATGCGGAACTTTCCATTTATAAAAATACGATTTTGTATTCCCTTCGAAAGTTTCTTTCACTTGAACTTGCGAAAGCTTTTACTCAACCGAATTTAATGTTTAACAGATGCAAAGAACTGCCGATTTCAATACAATCCTATTATGGAACTTGAATTATCGCTTCATAACAGGGTTCTGTTTGCAGCTGTAGGAACATTTGGACCAAATTTTCTATTTATAGATTAACACTATAAGTGATGTTATAGGTTAAAATTGTAACCATTTCAATAATTAGCTTCAAGAACAGATTTTGTTTTCAGTTACTGGTTTTCTCTTTAATATAACCAGCCACAAATTTAAATATATAATTATTCAGATCGGTTTAGTCTGTGGTCCAGCGGTTTAAGGCGTCAGTACTTGAATCGATGTAGCCACTCCGAGTTCGAATCCTGCGGTTGGTAGACCGCAGATCAACAATACTTGTGAATAGAATTGACACCTCTCTGCGGGTATGGTAGGGTGGAAGAACGTTGGCTTGGATCAATGTGAGGAATTGATACCGGTCGGAGTTTGAGCATCCCCCTAATTAATGAGGTTTTCCTCATTCTTGCACTGAATGAAGGTTACGACCTACCAACGTAAAACGTTCCTGGGCGCAGATGCGGCCTGCTTAATAATAATATTCCGCAGTGTCCGACTTCTGGGCTAATCTTAACAAATTATTTAAAGCAACAAAACATATATGAACTAATCATGGATACATTGCTTCGAGAATATGGTAATTTGGTCAAACCTACACTATTTGCCTAATTTTAATGAAACATCAATGATATATTTAATTATGATGATGGTCTATTTTAATAAAAATCACCAATTTGTAAATACTTGAATAAGTCGCGAAAAAATGTAACGCTATGTTCTAAATAATGTACATACGTACTTAAGTAACTAAAAATATGTCATTACTATTAAATAGTTGGTTTTGGTTTCTAAAAAAAAAGAGTTTTGTGTAGGTAGGTAGGTACTTGCAACATAACATTTGTTTTTGTATAGACCCATTAGTCAGAAATTTTAAATTTAGTTGTTTTAATCCTTGTTTACTAATTATACAGGGTGTGTAAACAAACCTTCAATTTTATTATTTCCGATTTTAAATATTTAAAATTTTATATGAGAATATATGTCTAAAAAATTATTCTATTTAAGATATTCATGAAAAAGCTGCAGTGCTTATGTTCAAAATAAAAGAAAAATCTGCAAGTTCAAAATTCAATTTCACACAATAACTAAAAAAAAAAATAATGAAGTAGACTGATGTTTAGTTTATAAATTTTATTATTCAAATTTAAGTTACACAAATATCAGTTGCTTTATCAAAATTTAATAGTATGATTTCTTTTATTGGACCTAGTAAACCAAAAATTAAGGAATCTATAAACTCGATATTAAAATTACTAATGAGGTACTTATTTGATAGGAATGTTGTTTAGTTTTAAAGGTACCTACGTAGACTTAAGGATTTAAATTTTAAATAATAATAATATAATTCTCATTCTAATCACGAGGATTAGCCAAAAGTCAGACTTGTGCGGGAGAGGAGGCGAAATATCATCATTATGCAGGCCGCATTTGCATCCAGGAACGACTTACGTTGGTAGGCCCTAACCAGGTGCAGGAATGAGGGAAACCTTGAAAATCTCATTAATGAAGGGGCTGGTCAAATGTCGACTGGTATCAATCTCTCACATTGACCCAAACCAACATTCTTCGACTCTAACATACCTACAGAGAAGGTGCCAATCCATTCCGCAAATATAGCTGGTATATGGTATACCTGTCGCAGGATTCGAACTTGCCAGTAAAATGGCCACCATTCAAATACTGAAGCCTTAAATCGCTCGGCCACTGACCGACTAAAATATACTAAAGTATATTAGTAGTATAAATTGTATAAATTATTATTACAGTAGTTAAGTACATATAAATTATACAACACACATTTATTTGCTTTGGATTTAAGAAATATATTGCGCTTCATTAATTTTTGTCATAAGTTTCGTGTATTGAAATGTAACTAATAAATAATTTTTCTGTACATTTTATCGTTGTACTGAGAGAAATATTTGCAATACGCAATATCTAAATTTTTATTGTTTTCGTTTAGTGTCTCTAATAACACTTTCAATATTTAATTTTTTCATAATTGAAATAAAAACCTCAATCCTAACGACATCGACGACCACCCTACGCTTCGTATTCTAAGCAAGTAAACGATAGCGAACGCAACCCGATTTGCTATAGGAAGCAGTGACGTCACACGTTTACGCATATTCATGTTCCCAAATTAGTTTAAAGGCTTTCGTGGCGAGAAAATTATATATTTTTTCCAGTTCGCACTAAAATTACAAAACCATTCAGAAATGTAAAAAATATATATAGAATCATTTTGTTTCAATCGTCATGTGCATGCGCATTCCAACCAAAACAGAGTATTATCAACTTTATGCGGGCAGTATAGGTTCTATAGGTTTTCCAGGTGTAATTCAATACTGGTCGGGGCATTAGCTCCTGGAATTCCATGTTTGTAAAGTATCGTTTCTCGTCGAACGCAGTAAAGGTCGACAGTTTTCAATTGTGTCTGCTGCATGTCGAACGCTTCGTGTGAGTGGCATCAGTCCGGCATGAAGTAGCGAATGGCCGATAGATGTAGCTTGTTCTACCCTAAATACTTATGGTCCCTTCTGTTGGGTTTACGAATACTAAAACAGCTAATATTATTCGTCAGATACCTCACCTATGGCATACTGATGAGAGCTAATAAGCTCGAAACCGGTATATGTCTGTTGAGCTACTGACGAGTGACTCTAGCTGTTTGCTATAGGTTTTTCAGGTGTAATTTAATGCTGGTCGGGGCATTAGCCTGCAGAGTAGTTGTTTCCTGGAATTAGATGATTGCTTCAGATTAGTTAATTTTGTATCAAATTTATTTCCTGTAAATAAAATATTCTGTTTACATTTTTTTGCTTTGATTTTTTAGATTATTCAGAAACACGAAAAAATCTTAAAAATTCACACACATTTTGGTGCATATATTATGTGCTGTCTGTCTTAATATTTGCTAATACTGTTTGGAAATGTATAAATCATAATAGAAATGTGACATTTTCATTTTTTTTAAGTAACAACCTGCTGAGTAAAGTTTGCTAAAATTGTATGAATGTTCATTAAAGCCGCTTTACAGTCCTCAATTGCATTTGCAGTGGCTTACAGCAAACGGTTTCACTTGCCGCACCTTTCCCAAAAGTCTGACTTGCAGTTTGTTTTGCATTGGTCAATTTGCAATTGCAATAGAACCAACACTTTAATCCGAATGTACACTAAAAACTAAACTGTTTATCCAACACGTAACAATGAAACAACATAACATGTACAATAAATGTTTCCATTAATATATTTTGCAAGCTCAACAATCAAACAATAATAAAATAAAAGTGGAGAAGGCAGTTTGAAATCGACAGTTCAGCCTAGGAATATTTGCGTATGGTGGTAACCATACAAATCAGTAAATTATTCCCAAGAATTGCAGAAATGCTGCAGTAAAAATCGAGTAAGATTTATATTTTGAAAGTACAAGTTTTTCAGATATGACGACTTTTACAATACGCTACTGTTTAGTGCGCATGTCCCACAAAGGGACCCCGTGCATGCCCGGGTAATTCTAATGCCAGAATCGAGTTCGGCAGCCCCGAAAACCTCCTAGTAACGATTTCCGAGCGATTTTTCCGAGTTTCCAGTCGTTCCTATAATGCAAGTAATGATGCAATTGGAAAATTAATTTTCCGGCCCAGAAGGCATTTTTCAAAAAATGGCTAAACCAGACGACATAGACTTTTTTCCTGGGACCTTCCTGAACACAATGCAGAAAATCGCATCTCGATATCTGCTGTGCCTAAAAATTTCCGCTATTTTTCCTAACTTCCCTGGACTATATTTATTTTATGCCAAGTAAAATTCTGAAATTTAAATTGACTTTAAATGATTTATTTGCACGAAGCCGAATTTGCATTTACGTAGGTATCAAATATATCAATCTGTATTTGTACATCTGATCTACGGATCATGTGGAAAAAGTGATAATTAAATAATACATTGAATAGAAAAAAACGAGGGGCGTTTCGCTGTCCAGATTTTGTACACCAAAATTCCTTCCTCGCGGAAAATGCCTCCGAAATGCCACAAATTACCTCAATATGCTAAAAAATGTTCGAAATGCCCCCGAAATGCCCTAAATGCCACCGAAATGTTACCGGAATACCAGAAATACCACAAAATGCCTCTAAATGTCAGGAAATACCTCGAAAAGCCTTATGTTTTTTGTTACCATTTTCTGTCCTAATTGTATTACTTATCATTTTTATACATTGTATTCGTTAAAAAATACGCCAAACCTTACCATTACATTCTACGATGAAAATTAATTGGGAAAAATCATACAATGTTGCTCATTAAGCTTAGTTTTCCAGATACAGGGTGTTGAAGTTGAAAAATAAAAACGATTTTTAGGCATACCTATCTCGGAGATGCATGAAGGTATTTTTGTCTAATTGGGTATAAGGAGTTCTAATGGCAACTTCTTTCATTTGCTGCGACATCACGTCAATACGAAACAAACAGTGACGTGCAAACTATATTTTCGAGATTATTTTCTAAAAAATAAATGCGCCACTGCATAAAGCGGAAATAAATAATGTTTTTAAAATTTTCAATGATTTTTCAACAAAAAAGATATATTTGTTGAATATAGCTGAGAGGCACCGTTTTTGAAAAAATAAACTGCGTTTAAAGTAGGCAAGGATGCGCAGTTCGTGGATTACGTAACACCATTAACTTGCAACTTGTATTATAGAAACATAATTTTTTGATAATTAAATTGCATTAACAAACATTATACTGTTTACATAATATATTTCAAGTATTATAGTTGTAAAATATGTTTTTCATAGCATTTGCAGCTGAAACTATTCTTTGTCATAGTTCATTTCTATTGTTGATAGAGGCAGCACTATAAACTGTGGCCTTAATATAACCCCAGAAAAAAAAATCAATCGGATTTAGATCCGAACAACGTGGCGGCCATGGATGTTCATTTTCTTTTTCTATCCATCGATGACGAAATATGTTATCTCAATGCTTTTTTACTATTATAAGATAATTCGCAGGGGCACCATCATGTAAATACCACATGAGCACTAATGTTCAAAGGAATTTCTTCTAGTAGTTCAATTAAATTAGAGTGTAAAAAGTGCAGATAATGTTGGTCGTTTAAAGATAGATGCCCGAAGTTCATGTTGCCCAAGAACCTGATCGTCAAATATTCCGAACCTGATGTTGAACTTAAACTCATGCTGAAAGTGTCGTACAATGCTTTCATTTGATTTTTTTCAGCTCATATATGAAAACAATCCCTTAACATATCTCCGGGATATGTCTGATAATCGTTTTTATTTTTTCAACTTCAACATCTCGAAAACTAAGCGTTTATGAACAACATTGGAGGTATATGACTTTTGCCCATTAATTTTTGTCGTAGAGTCTAGTGGATTTGGCCCATTCTTTAACGGACACCCTGTATAGTAAATAGTGAAAACGATTAAATAAAAACAAACTGAAGATGGTTTATATTACCGAAAAGGTATCTATCAAGATAAAATAATGAAATTTTGAACGCTGGAAATTTAAGCATTTGATTCAAATATGTGTTAAACAGGGCCGACTTAAGATATTTATAGTTTAACTTTTTAGTTAGAAATTATTTTTACCCTAGCTTGGACCAAAGAAATGTAATGCATTTTAAATTATAAAGGTACTCTTTTTCGACTTCGATAAAATGCACCGTTTCAGAGTAAAATACTACTTGAAAATTGCTACGTAACGTAAAACTGTTTTTAGATATTTACCTTATAAATTTAATTGTGTATTTAAGAAAATACAAGCTTTATATTACATAGTAATTTGTTTTAACTCGGAAATCGTGCAATTTATTGAAGTATAAGTCGCACTAGAATATCATATTAACGTAAAATGTATTACATTTAAAACTTCTTTAGTCTAACTGTAAAAATAATTACACCCATATAATATGCATATGCATGTATGCACCTAGATATTTTGAAAAATCTTCTGGTTTGCAATAAATCTCCTTTGTCAAGTTATCGACTGGAAAAGCATACACTGGACCCCCTTCGCCTATTTACATCCGTTTTTAACTCTTATACAATGTGTATAACTATAGAAGTCGTGAGTCGAAGTGAATCAATCAAAGCCGGTTGAAAACGAAGTTTACAAAAAACAAAAATAGTTACCTATTATAAGTAAATAAGTGGTCACTTACTTACATGCTTTTTATTTTGAACCAAAGAAATGACACTAAGATACAATTTTCAACATCCATGAGCCTAGTTGATCAGCCTGACGCCTTAATATCGAATTATACAATTCATCTCAACGACCACCTCGTGGACAAACTATTACGCGTACACATACAATACAAAAATTCTTTCAAAAATACTCTTAAATGCCTCTAAAACACCTCAAAATGCCTCGAAATTCCAGAAAATACCTCGAAATGCACTTAAATGCCCCTAAATACCAGAAAATGCCTCAAAATGCCCTAAAATACCTCGGGATTCAAGAAAATGTCTCAAAATACCTGCAATGTGTACACCAAAATGCCTCTGCGAAACACCCCTCGGAAAAAAATAATCAATCATACACTTTTCTAATGGAAGTTTATATGTAATTCATGGAACATATGACATAGGACGAACGAGTTCCATGTGGTTAAATTTTGTTACTCCCTTTTCTCGGGGAGATAGGAATTCATACGGACGTGATGTTATATAGATTCCACTGGGGTGACTAAGTGAAATGTATTTAAATATTTCATGAATGCTCTTATAGATCCATTTTCTTCTTGTTCTTTCAGAAATTTAATTCATAACGTTTTTTATTCAACGTAGCAAATAACAGTGATATTAGAAGCTGGCGTGTAACTTTATTTGAAGAATTAAATATCAGGTTTCATTGTTGTCAAATGTAACTATAATAAATACAAGAAAGTAGTATATAATAACTTATATAAATAGTCCTTAATTACATTTTGATAATTAACTTCAACAAAGTTGAAAATGACGCATTTGTCGAAATTAAATAAATGTTATTTTTTTTCACTTTTTGGGATAATGTATAATGTGTACTGTCGACACCAAACTGGGTGAATTTTTTATTAATCTAAAAAAAAAACTATTTCAAAAGAAGTGACGAATTTTTTTTTTACTTCAATCTGAGTATTAAGTTATGAATAAGTATTTGAGCACTTATGAGCAATTATTACGCATCCACTGTGCGTTTAATGTATTTTTAATTATTTCGGGCAAAAAAAAAATAAAAAAATAAATATTAATAAAAGAAAGAAAAAATAGGCATATAAATAAAACATTCATAAAAAAACATATATGTATACATCAACAACAATATATCTGCGAACAAGAGACAACAGAAAAAAAACATACATTTATATAATAAGATTAGATTTGAAACTATTATTAAGCAATACAACAAATTAACAAATCTTTGTAAATTCTGAGCAATACAGAAAAAAAATATGCATCCAGATATTATGTTTAGTATACAGTCTGCGCCAAAAGAATGGAATAAATTCAATAAAAACGAAACAATTATTTTTTCGGAAAAATCCTCGAACAGGTCGATTTTTAATTTAAAAAATACATATTTTAGCGTAAAATGCGATTTTCAAATGTCATTTGTTTTCGAGTAATGACGTCATCGATTTTTTTTTAAATGGCAACACCATATTTTTTTCCTTGATTCTGAAAGATCGTTTAATTCTCTATCAGACAGTACTAAAATTTTGCCCTCTTACATAGGAAAGTTTTCGAGTAAATGACGATTGAATGTTAGAAAACGTAAATTTTATCCATAAAAAAGTAACAATTCTGAGGTATGTAAAATAAAATACAATTGATTAAATTTTATACTTAAATTAAATGTGCGAATTGCCATCCACAAACTTCTTGACAATGCGCAAGTCTGTGAACTGTGAAATTGTTCTTGCACATTATGAATGATTTCTGCGTATTTCGTTCCGAATGCGATTTTGAAGTTCTTCTAAATTACGTGGTTTATTAATGTACACTTTTGACTTCAAGTATCCCCATAAAAAATAGTCAAGAGGTGTAAGATCTGGCGATCTTGCAGGCCATTCTATCGGTCCGCGTCTGCCAATCCACCTCCTAGGAAAACAGTTGTCCAAAAAATCTGGTACAGGGCGCGCATAGTGCGGAGGTGCACCGTCTTGCTGAAACCATATGGTATCGTCAGGAATGTCAGGGTCATTATCGTTAGGAAAAATTACTGCAAGGGCTGGAACAAGGTCATTTTCTAGAAACTCTAAATATCTTTGTTCTGTAAGGGTTCCTTCAAAGAAGAAAGGCCCTACTATTCTGTCGTCAACTATTCCAGCCCACACATTTAATTTCTGAGGGTGTTGGGTATGTGCCTCTGCCATTCAATGAGGATTTTCCCGACTCCAATATCTGCAAGTTTGACGGTTTACTGTATCATTCAGACAAAATGTGGCCTCATCTGAAAAAATTATTTGCCGGTGTAGAATTTCGCAAAAGTGTAAGCGGCAATCGGGATCATCTTCATTGAGTTCCTGCACAAGTTGAATTTTGTAGGGATGATATTTCTCCTTCCTCAAGATACGTAGCACTGTGCTCTGACTAGTGTCAATGTTTAATGCAACCAATCGTGAAGAATTATGAGGATTATCCACCATACTTATCAAAATGTTCTGTTTCTGATTTTCATGCTTGGACGTCCAGGTTTTGGAATATTTACAACATTGCCAGTTTCTCTAAATTTAGACTCTACCTTACTGACTGTTGATTGGCTGATAGGGCGATCTGGATATTTTTCATTAAATAAATCGCAAACTTCCTGCTGAGTTCTAGTCATATTCCCGCATCCGATAAGAATTAAAATTTTAATTCTTTGAGTAACAGTTAAATATAATAATATCTCTACCCCTCATTCTAATCACGAGGATTAGCCGAGAAGTCGAAAACTTGTGCGGGAGAGGGGGCGGCATATTATTATTAAGCAGGCCGCATTTGCGCCCAGGAACGACTTACGTTGGTAAGCCCTAACCACCATTCAGTGCAGGAATGAGGCAAACCTGGAAAACCTCATTAATTAGGGGGGTAGTCAAATGTCAACCGGTATCAATCTCTCACATTGACCCAAGCCAACATTCTTCCACCCTACCATACCCGCAGAGAGGGTGCCAATCTCTCCACGAATATAGTTTATATACGGTCTACCGGCTGCGGGGTCACACCACACAGCGATCTAGTCACCTCGATTCAAGTACTGACGCCTTAAACCGCGCGACCACTGACCGATCCACAAAATGTGCCATAATACTTTAAATTGAATAATAATTTCTATGTCGCTTACAATACTTATTAGAAAGTCGGTGTGACAATGACACTTTGCAAAGATTTTCACCTACGTGATCCATAAAAGAACTATGGAATTCGAAAAACTAAACTTGATAACGTTTTTGGTTTATTTTAATTGATTTACGTTTTCTAACATTCAATCGTCATTTACTCGAAAACTTTCCTATGTAAGAGGGCAAAATTTTAGTACTGTCTAATAGAGAATTAAACGATCTTTCAGAATCAAGGAAAAAATATGGTGTTGCCATTTAAAAAAAAATCGATGCCGTCATTACTCGAAAACAAATGACATTTGAAAATCGCATTTTACGCTAAAATATGTATTTTTTAAATTAAAAGTCGACCTGTTCGAGGATTTTTCCCATAAAATAATTGTTTCGTTTTTATTGAATTTATTCCATACTTTTGGCGCATGCTGTAGAAATTCTAATATAGAGTTGTTCTAGCAATTTCTATCTTCATTGAGTAAACAATTATTAATAAATACTTAGCTCTGGCTAATTGGTACGACCAAAGCCATTACTCAAATACACACACACACACACACAATTATTTTGGACTCTAGTTTTATTTAAACTTAATTTGTTGTCACTTGTTTTAACCAGTGATTATTGTCCTGTGACTTATATTGTAATGAAATAATTAAAGTTGAATTTTACACATGTTAAAACTATTTTGTTATTATTCAGTAAATCTCAATAATCAGTTCACTATGAGATCCAGTAACAAAAAGTAAACTCAGACTCAAAATAGTCAAATTAGTGCATTCAGTCTAATACATAACAATTGCAAATGTTTTAACTGTTACAATAGAGAAACTGGTCACCATAAAAGATGTGAATATATTGTACAGGGTCTCTCAAACTCGATACTATGGACCCACGGTGAGAATATATTTTTTTTTAATTAAATTTGGGATACGTGGTGTTAAACGGGATGAGGTAAGCGTTCCAATAGAAAGTATTATCTTTGGGATTTGACAACTAATGGCGTCATTAATTATATTTTTTCCAGAAACATACGCAATTTCCTGTTAAAAAGCTCCCTTTTTTCTAATAAACTTTTATAGAGATTTTTTTCTGTGTTACTTCTCGTTTAAAAGTTATAAGCAATATTGTCCGAAAGAGTTTCAAAAGAAATACCACCTAACAATAATATTATCAGTGGAAGGATCAAGTACTCGTTGGAAAATAATTAAATGTTCATTGTTTAAAGTGCATAAATGTCATTAATACTACATACATATTACAATCTATTCTCTATATCAGCTCTTCGCCTGACTTTATGGGCTGCGTTTATTAACATTTTGCCGTTTAACTCATTACAAGCGTTTGTAATTTTTCTTTCAATTGATTAATATATGGCGAAGGTGTTTTGTAAACCTTATTTTTAACCCCCCTCCCAAAAAAATCGAGGAGTGTTAGATCCGGTGACTCCCCAGGCCACTGAATAAGTCGATTAATCCCAATCCATTTTTCTGGGAATTAAATGCCCACCGATGATACCACACCATACATTTACTCCAAAATGGCTTTGGTTTTGGACTAGATTTACAATATGGAGATCGAGCGACCGACTTTTGTCCGTCTAAAGAACGTGCCGAAAAGGTTTCTGATCAACAGTTTCTATATTTAATAGAATTAGAACTATAAAATTGAGTTTCCAATGTGATGCTTAGGTAAATCAGGTTGAGTAATGACAAGTATTTTGTGACATTTATGTGCTTTAAATAACGAACATTCAATAATTTTCCACCGACTGCTTGATCCCTCTACAGCTAATGTGATTTTTAGATGGTATTTCTTTTGAGACTCCTTATAGAGTGCTTTCGAAAAATAACGAATAAATTCATTATATTTGAAATTGAGAAGTTTTCGAAAAAATTCCCTGGCACGTCGATTTTGTTTTTTAAAAAGGCACTTTTTGACATACGACCCATATTTGTGACGTCATCGTTGTTCGAGATATGACGTCATCGACAATTTTTTTAAAAAGCATCCCCTTATTTTGACCATGCCATGTAAAGAGCGTGTCATTCTACATGCATCACAAAAAATTATGGTGATACATAACAAAAATTTCAAGATAATAATGTTTGAAGATTTTAAAATTTAATTTTCACAATATTGTGCACCTTCCCATTATGCAACACCTGTCGGTGCTTATTTAGATGAGCTGTTCCGAATCGTTGGAGAGGGAAAAGGGGGCCGATTTAGTTGCCAGATCGCCTGATTTGACACCCCTAGATTATTTCTTGTGGGGATACTTAAAAAGCAAAGTGTACGTTACTAGACCGGTTAATTTAGAAGATTTAAAGAATTCGTCATGACATACATCGTATACCTCCTGAAGTTATTGATAATGTCCAAAAGGAATTTATTAATCGTCTTGGCTACTGTCAGGCAGCCAACGGTGCACAATTTGAACATTTAATTTAGTCGATTTTTTACATGATCATTATCATTTTCAGTATTATGAAAATTAAATTTTAAAATATTCACAACATTATTTTCTTGAAATTTTTGTTATGTAACATCATAATTTTTCATGATGTATGTATGTAGAATGACGCTCTTTCAAATGGCATGGTCAAAATTGGGAGTTGCTATTTAAAAAAATTGTCGATGACGTCATATCTCGAACAACGATGACGTCACAAATAATAATAATAATAATAATAATAATAATAATCTTTATTTTGCAGTCAGACATTACACATTGAATGTATTGCAATAGTCAGAATAAACTTAAAAACTAAAGAAACTGTAAAAAAAACTACACATAAAAAACATACAAAAAAATAGTCATTTAGTACAACAAAGAAAGTGAGTGAGAAAGAGAGTGTATAATAATAATAACAATAATAATTTTATTTTCCCATAGATAAAAAAAAAACATTTATATAGGAACAATCACAGTTGACAACTACAAACTAACACGTAATACGGTAATATTCCTCTAAAGAATAAAAGCTGTTACCTAACAAAAAACTTTGGAGCTTAAGCTTGAATGCATTTAAATGAATAGCATCTTTTATTTCATTCGGCAGCAAATTGAATATATGCAATCCTAAATAAGAGGGAGAATTTGATGTCACATTATACTTACAAAATGGGACATAAAAGTTATTTTTATGTCTAGTATTTATGTTATGTATATTCTTATGTAGAGGAAAATCTGGGTCGTATGTCAAAAAGTGCCTTTTTTAAAAACAAAATCGACGTGCCAAGGGATTTTTTCGAAAATAATGAATTTATTCGCTACTTTTGAGAGCACTATATTGCTCTTCTCTTTAAATTGCTTATAACTTTATTTATTACAAAAAAAGAAAGCTCAACGGTAAAAAAATGTCGGTATGTTTCTGGAAACAATATAATTGATGACGTCATTAGTCGTTTCTGTCAAATCCCAAAGGTAATACTTTCGATTAAAAATGGAGCTTACCTCATCCTATTTCACACCATGCGTCTTAAATTTTATTTATTTTTTTTTTGTATCCTCACAGCAGGCCCATACTATCGAATTTGAGACACCCTGTACATCACTTACTGAACTGAAAATTTAGTCAATCATTAGGCACTAACAGCAATCAAGGCCTACTTTCAAACTGTCAGAAATGTTCGTGCTTCTTGCGTTACGATCACTGAAATACATTCACAACTTGACTGGTCGAATATTTCTAACCAATCCCTCACTCGTGTTGGACCAGACCTATTTAGTTAACTAAATCAAAATTGGGATAGAAAATACTGGTCCGTAATTATTACATATTATTATTTATCAGTACCAGTTTTCTCTTTATGTATTTTTATTTTTAACATTTCAAAACAAATCAAGTGTTCCACAGGAGCTTCTCAAAAACTTCTGACCTACTTTTTGCGAAGTTTTTACCCACAGCATCCTTGCAGCATTTAGGACACTTTTTCTTACCAATCAATAAAATAAAATACTGAGCTCCAAGGAAACATCTGGTTTTATAAGCTACTATAATGGTATCATGTTAGTCGTTCCAATAAATTAATACCCTAATAATATAATATACTGCAACCAATATCCGCATGTAAAATAATATTGCTATTTATTCTATAAGCGACCATAAATGGTATAATATATCTAGTATCTGACCATATATTATAATAATTCAAATATGTTATTTACTGGGAGTATTGATCAAATTGTAGAACAAATAACGTCGAATTTTACGTACGTTTCGGTTTCTCTATTTACCCATCATCAGAAAAAAAAATATTTTTAACTACAAACAAGTTGTATAAATATCAATATCAAATAACACAAATTGTACGTAAAATAATTTTTCACAACAATAAAATTTTTGTTTTAAACCAGATTTTCGTGGTATATAGGGTGTTTTTAAATGAAGCAGCAAAACCTAACATACCTATGTCCCAAGTCGCATAATAAAAATGATACAGGGTGTCAAGTTAAATTTTAGTATCGATATTTGTAAATAACTTCTTAAGAAATCCAAATATTTACATAAAATTTGTAAATCGGGGGTTTTTGCGGGCGAGAAATTCAAATTTATTTCTAATTTTGACGTCACTAGTAAAAGGCGTCACTTGTGGCACACCATGTTTCTTTTAAATGGCAGAACTTTTTTGCAGCTTAGTGTATCCATTTGACTATCGAAACAATCGATTCTTCTACCTGTTTTATTTGAAAAAGGTGTACCGTGCTGAAGTCGGTAGGGGTAACCATTTTTTAAATAATCCTCTGACTCAGTGCACTGAATTAAAACTGTTTTAGTTTCAGGTAAAGTGCCTGCTGAAAATACAGCAAAATGTTACTTGAAAAAGTTGTTCAGAATGGCAAATTATGGAAAATTTCAAGAAGATCGGCGAGGTTTGATGAAACCATCTTCAACAAAGCACAGAGATTTTATCAAAGCAGGTCGATCTGTTTGAAATTTTGCACGTTTATATAATTTCTGAACAACTTTTTCAAGTAACATTTTGCTGTATTTTTAGTAGAAAAGACACTTTACCTGAAACGATAACGGTTTTCAATCTGTGCTCTGAATATTTCAAATAAGATTATTTCGAAAACTGTTACTCCTAACGACTTCAACAAGGTATACCTTTTTCAAATATAACAGGTAGGAGAATCGATTGTTTCAATAGTCAGATGGATACACTAAGCAGTAAAAAAGTTCTACCATTTGAAAAAAACATGATGTGTCATAAGTGGCGCCCTCTGCTAGTGACGTCAAAAGTTACTCCTAACGACCTCAAGAAGGTATAACTTTTTCAGATATAACAGGTAGGAGAATCGATTGTTTCAATAGTCAGATGGATACACTAAGCAGTAAAAAAGTTCTGCCATTTGAAAAAAAACATGATGTGCCATAAGTGGCGCCCTCTTCTAGTGACGTCAAAATTAGAAACAAATTTGAATTTCTCGCCCGCAAAAATTTCCGATTTACAAATTGTATGTAAATATTCGGATATTTTAAGAAGTTGTCTACAAATATCGCATACTGAGGAGCGTTCTATGTCTGGTGTGCCGCTTATGAATGACTGACATTTTGCTATAAGTCTTTCTTTCTTTATATTCATAATTAAATACTAATGAGTGAGTAGTATATTTATTTCCGTGTACTTCCACTTGCTTATTTCTGACAATAATTTCAAATACAAATGTCAATAACTACATAGAATCTTAGAACTGATTTACTGAAGTAATTCAAAATATCATTATTATTTTGTGAATGTTAGTCCAACATGGGATGATAAAGGAGAGGCAGTCCGAAATGCAATATTTAACAGTTAAAAGGGGCGGATGTAATTTGAGCATCACGCTACCTGAAATTATAAACCCACAAGTAATTTCAGCACCGTTGGCGAAAATGTATTTTAATCCTAGAAGTAATCTGGCCGCCAATAACGCAATTCTGTTAAGATAAGAAACTGTGTGGGTGGTGATATTATATCTACGGAGGTATGTTTGCTTCTATATGTTTACAACATGGAACTTGTAATACCCTCTCCCAAACTTTAAAAGTTTTATTAATTGCTTTTACTTTGTCTAACTTTAATTGAATTTTGGATAAAGAAAATTTCTCTGACGTACATATATCCCCTGAAATACTAGTTTTTTTTTTATGTATAAAGATATTAGTCTAGACATATTGCCTGGTTTTATAAAATTCACGAATACAATTTAATGGAATTTGAGAATTAAATTAAATTCCTTAAATCAAGATGGATTACTCAGAGCAACATATTTTTATTCAGTTATACTTAATTGTTCTTTAAAATTCTTTATTGAGTTAAAATGTTTTGCTAAATATCTGAGATCAATAATTAAAGTTTCTTCAGAAGAAAACTTTGGCAAAGTACAAATAAAATATATGATATGAATAGAGCATGCTCTAAAACAAACTCTCATCATTAGAATTTTGAAAATGAATTTCAGATAATAGAATATATATATTTTATGTTTTATTTAAAGCTAATGTTTAATTAAGAAATAGTAGGAGTCAACTACCTGCTTACTATAAATCGATATAAAGTAATTCATAAAAATTACTCGAAATTTTATAATTTGGTTGTTCCGCCACTTGCTGCAAAATCCAATGATATTTGCTGTCAGGATCTACACACGTTTCTTATGATAAGGTGTAGTAACTTCTCCCCCCATACAATGTACTGTTTAGCGTAGCGTAGTATATTTGAAATACGTACAGTTGTGGGTACAGCTCCGGTTCGAATTTAACCTGGGTAACCTTATAAATATATTCTGTTCTGTTTAAAACACGTCTGTACCGCAGTCTTTGAACAGTGTTCTGCACTGTTCTGGAATTGGGACGTTGCTTTTGGCAATAACAGTTCACATACAAACTACAAAGACAATTTGCAAAAGTGGAATTTCGGGAAACAACTACTCTATGGCTAATATCCCGACCCGTAATGAATGACACCTTAAAATTTATAGTAAATAGCTACTGTTAGACGTTAGTGGTGCCAATAGACATATGCCGGTTTCGATCTATTTAGCTCTCATCAGTATGACACAGATGAGACCAACAACGAGCAATCCTTGCTGTTCATCCTCTGTCATAGCCAAATGAAAATGTATGCAGTAAATAGCGACAAATCGTTTGACTGACAACAGGCCTTCTTCTTTTTCCTTTTCGGTGGGTCTGTCTGGTTGAGGTTTTGTATGCTTTGCCTTCCGAAATGTAAGAAATTTCCCAAAAATTCATGCTGATTGTGGTTAAAGCAATTTGGAGAACCTTCGTCGCAGTAGCAGCTTTGCGCTTTGCGAGTCCTACGCGGACAGGTAACCTTAAATTCTAAAGACATTATTTTGTGATGTAGTTTTTTTCCTTATACCTGTGACGCGTTTTTTTTCTCGTATCCTGAATCCCGATTGCGATTGACTATTTAAATTTTCGTAGCTCCGGTTATGACGTCACTGGAGTCCAGTTCGGGCGCCAGATTTGTGACGCACCTTCTAACTTATTTTTGTGCAGCAGTGAGTGACGTCACTGAGACGCAATTCAAGACATTTTTTCGGTTAGTCTCGGGCGCCAGCTTCTCTATATTTAACGTGGGAGAAAACGTAAACTCATCCTCGGTTAGAGTAAGTATTCCAGGGGTTTATTATATTTCTCTTATTCCAGAGAATAACAAAACTAGTTTTATTGGTGTAGTGATAGTTCACTTTTTCAATAAACAGAATTGTCAGTGTAGAACGGTAAAAACCTTTCAAGTCCTTTTTTACTAGATTTTATCAAACTTACTGATATGAATGAATACAACATAGTCTTTCTATAACAAATTTATTTGGTAAATGAAAATAATTAATAATCAGTCAAACAGTATTATATAATCTATATAAATTTGTCTTTATAAAGAATGTACAATTTACAATTAAAATAAACGATACTAAAAATCAAAATGCTAGATAAATATATTTCCTTACAACTTTTAAACAGAATACAAAACGGTCTGCTTCGATGCTGAAAGAAAATATAAATTGTCTACGAAAAATCCTTAAAGTAAAGGAGATACGGCATGAAATACTTTTATTAGCAGAAATTTTTTACAAACACGGATTAACCTTAAACTTATACCTACAGGACGGTTCCAGCGAAGTTCTGAGAATAACAACAAAATTTATGGATTTAGAAAAATCTACTTTAAATTTATTTCGGCCCCATAAATGCGAATAGAAAGCATTAATTAAAAGCTGTTCTTAATAACTTCAGCCAAGGAGAAAGCGCAAGCAGTGCAAAGTAACAATATACAGCAATTGTTATTACTAAAACAAGTAAGCGACAAATAGAACGGTTTTTGGTCTAATAGAAATGTAGTTTTCGGATGTTTATCCTGGAGGATAGGAATTCGAACGAGTTCACCAGGTCGATGAGTGCACACGGTGTATCCCCTTTGATAACGGTGTTATGCACAGCCAATCCATCTCGGTGAGAACAACCCTATACCAGTTAGCCACCAAAGACTCCTTAGTACGGTGGTATTTACAGCCAAACACCTTGATGTACGTTCAGTGTACCAATAGGGCGTACCTATATTAGTCGCCGGCGGTGTTTTTCAGAGCCAAACCGGCAACGAGAAACGTCGTTGGGCTCGCTAGCGTTTATCACTCGCTAGAGGTGTTATTCACAGGCAAACCGGATGAGGACAACGTCGTGAAACGACAAGCAGTCGACGGCTCAGTCGGGTAGCGGTGATATGCACAGCCAAACTACCTTGTCCGTCAAAAGTACAAGCCAGCCCATATGAATTTAAAACACCCAAAAGACGTGACAAGGATAGGATTGAGAGGAAGGTAGATTGCTTATACTTAATTCTTGAGCACTGCTAGTTCTGCGGCTTCACCTGGGCTCGGTTGGTACTTTTCTAGGGCTGGTTTTGAAGAACTTCTTCGCTCGGTTGGTGGTTCTTCTGCAGCTGGTCTATGAACAACTCTTTTCTAGCCTGTCGGTTCTGGACTTGCGCGAAATAGCAGAGGTCCTTCTTATTTCATTCGAGGTATTTGACAACTGGGTCTTGTGATATAGCATCGGGAGTAGTGAGGTGTCACCTAATTGCATCCAGGAATCTTAGCACCTGCTAGAGTGATCGGATAAGTCCTACCTTCGTAAGATCATAATTACAAGATTTGTTCTTGCCATTTTATGCGTTATTGGAATATATTTTTTTGTCAGCTTGTTGGTGATTATAATATTGCTTTTTAACTGGCCATTTATAACACCATACGGTGGTTCTTTTTGTTATATGTATACAGATATAATTTTTGATTTATAATGTCTATCTCCGAATAAGAAAAGTAATGCAATACGTACACATTTATTTGTTTATTAATTCATTCCAAATACATGAGCCACTGTTACTATATTATGTTAAGTAACAATAGAGATGAGACTTGATGCTATACTTGATTTATGACAGCAAATTGTGTTTTTCTGTTTGCTTTAAAAGTATCGTTTGATAGGAACTTCTGCTGCATCACAACGGTAGTAGGAGAAGCAATTGGTAACAAAGAAAAGTTTGCTGAGTGGTGACCTTATGTATTTATTTTAATCTATGCCTTTCTCCCTTTAAGCTAGCTTGGGACAGAGCTACCTCTTGCATTTCGTCAAAGAAACCATCAAGAAATATATATTTTTATCACAACATATTTTTTCCACATAATATTACTGAAAAAGTAAATATGATTATCACAAATTATAGAAGAGCAGAGGACTACTGTCCTATTGTGCTCAATAAGGAAGAAACAGGTGAAGTAAGGCATATTATCCTAATATAAAGTAGAAAAGGAAAAAAATAGCATCTATCTATCAACTATCAATTCTATTCTTGAACAAGTAAACTGTTGGCCAATCTACTATGCCCTTAGGTAATGAGTTCCAGGTGTCGAAGACTCTGTTGCACAGAAAATGTTGTGTGGTACGCGTTTTGAAGTTCTCGTTCTTAAGTTTTAAAGAATATCCAAGAAGGCGAGTGTCTGTGTTGAGTGGAAAAGCTGTGCTTAGGTTGTCAAAATTGAAATTTAAAATATGGTAAGTTAATATTAAATCACCACGAAGACGTCGTTGATGAAATATCGTAAGATAAGAGGGGTCGGTCAGTAGTCACGCGGTTTAAGGCGTCAGTACTTGAATCGAGGTGACTAGATCGGAGTTGGTTCGAGCCCAACTGCCGGTAGACCGTATATAAGCTATATTCGTGGAGAGGATTGGCACCCTCTCTGCGGGTATGGTAGGGTGGAATAATGTTAGCTTGGGTCAATGTGAGAGATTGATACCGGTTGATATTTGACTACCACCCTAATTAATGAGGTTTTCCAGGTTTCCCTCATTCCTGCACTGAATAGTGGTTAGGACCTACCAACGTAAGTCGTTCCTGGGCGCAAATGCGGTCTGCTTAATAATAATATGCCGCCCCCTCTCCCGCACAAGTCTCCGACTTCTGGGCTAATCCCTGTGATTAGAATGAGGGGTAGAGATATTATTATCTGCAGATACCAATCTATCGTGATAGGACAGCTGAACAGAACCAAAGGATAATCTAGTAGCTTGACGTTGAATTTTTTCCAACATATTATCTTGGTCCCTGATGAGATCAGGACGCCACACTGGTCCCGCGTATTCAAGTATGGGACGCACATAGCTTTTGTAGAGCCTGCAACACGTATCGAAAGATAAATTTGAAAAAGCTTTAAAAAATACAGGGCACCGTGGTCGTTATGTGATGACACATCTTTCAGTAGCCGTTCATTAATAAAGTACGCGAAATTTGGATTGTTTCTACTAATATGCAGTACAACGCACTTATCTACGTTTAAAATAATAAGCCAGTCAGTAGGTACACCAAATTTGCAACGTAGCGATCTCATTTTGAAGGTTTTGGTAATCGGTCGTGGGATTAACATATATTTTGGTGTCATCTTGTAGAAACATATTGGATGTCACTTGCATATATAACAAATAATAGCGGGCCAAGAACCGAGCCTTGTAGGACTCCACTTGTAACTGGTCTTACCTCAGAATAAACCTTAAAAAATCTGTCGTCAAGGAAGTCAGTTATCTATCTACTCAGATTACCACAAATACCTAGATGATTTAACTCGTAGAGGAGTCTACATTTGGGAACTTTGTGAAGAGCTCTAGAGAAATCCTTATCCAAATAAATAATGTCCGTAGGGGCTCTGTTATCTAGAGCTCTTGACCAGTCATTTACACAATGTAATAAGTTCGTTATAGTGGAACGGCTCTTTACAAAAAATGTTTATCCGGAACAATGTTCAAATGCCACAAAAAACCAGATATATGTTCTTTAATAATAGACTTAATTATTTTACATACAATAATTGGCAGCAGACTGATTAGGTGGTAGTTATTAGCATCGAGTTTATTGCCTTTTTTGAAAATATGCTTATGTTATAAATACTTTTTATTATTGTTCATAATATTGACACGCATATATAAAACTAGGGCAGAGACTGCCACACATGTGATTTATTAATGCTAGAGCAGAATCACAGAGCAGGACATGCTTCAAAATTGACGTGTACGGAAGTACCACCGGCTGACCAACTCATTTGCTCTTCGAGGGTCGACCAATTTAAAAAGTATCTTTCACCCAATTTAATCCCAATTGCATTAAATTGGCCGATGGAACTTAATAGGGTTGAAATTCCGTAACATGCGCCACTACAATCAAATTTGTTTTACGGCTAGTTCGTCCGTTCCGTTGTAATAAACTCGCTAGGTAGCGCCGAAACCGACACAGAAAAGTGTAGAGAAAAAAACGGCGTGCAAGTTTATGATTCAGGCTTAACGCTTCCAGTTTTATTGTCATTAAATTAGCCTCTGGCGAAAGCTGTAAATTCAGTGAATATCAATTGGAGCCATTTTGTTTTATGGTGGCGACCATACCTTTCTATGGTAAATACAGCCATAAAAAGATACTGATATCCTTAAAACATATTTTCAAATTTTCACCTACTTCATTAAATAAGGTATTGTGCAATTAATATCCTTTGAAGATATAAATAAAATAATACTTTGAATTTGGAGAAGGTAACTGGTATTTAAGTTCTTATGACATGGCACTTCTTATGTCACCAGTTAATCAAATTTTATAAATTGACACAACTTCTCAATAAACTACCCCTAACGTGCGATTACCGAAATTCTTTCTAATTCTAATTTTTGAGTAAACCTTATCCGGCAACCAAACTGTTGGAAAATGTTAGTTTATTGGTTCCTTTAATAATAGTATTTTCAATATACATATCTAAAAATAGAAATAAATCAATACATCGGCATACAAAAAAATGTGGTCTTTACTTTCGACCAGACCCAGCTATCGTTAAAGCCCCCTGCCTCTTGCATGCAGGCATGCACTCTGGACAGTAGCGTATTGCAAAAGCCGTCATATCTGAAAGACTCTTGCACTTCCAAAATATAGGTCTTGCTCGATTCTTGTTGCAGTTTTTCTGCAATTCTGGGGAATAATTTAGTGATTTGTATGGTTAGCATCATACGCAAAGATTCCTAGGCTGAACTGTCAATTTCAAAGTGTCTTCTTTTGCTTCTATTTGATTGTTTTTGTTGACCTTGCAAAATATATTAACTGAAACCTTTATTATATATGTTATATGAACAATTCCACAGACAAAGCTCTATTCAACTTCACTTTTGACAGTGGGAATTCGAAAATTCAACCACAATAGATGACATCTGACCTATTTCTGCATTTTTAGGATTGCTTTTTCGGGTGACCTCCTTTAAGTTGAGTCAAATATATGGAAATATATATAAAAAAAGATTACATAAAGGGTAAACATTATTTAACTAAGTATTTGTCATATTTAATTTAAAATTCATTGACATTGTCGATATTTAATTTCAAATAATTTTAATTTATGTAATAATTTTTATAGTTAGAATACCTTTCTAATACAGTAAAAAATTGTTTTTGTTACTTGTCAAATTTGAATAAACAATTTCGAGTTGGCCAATGTAAAACGAACTGCAAGTCAGACTTTTGGAAAAGGTATTGCAGGTGCAAGGTTTTGATGTAATCTATTGCAAACAGAATTGCGGACTGTAAAGTGGTTTGTATGTATATTGACGCACTAAATCCGAATATGGAGTCCATTTAATTCAAATACTTTCAAAATTTTGAGTAAACAGCAAGAATACCAAAAAATTTTTCAAAAAAATCCTTTCAAAAATCAAGTAAGTGGGTGCAAAAAAAGTTCAGGAAAAAAAATCTGACTTGAATCAAGTGTTTCTTATGTATTTCGATGGGCTGAATTCGAATGATGATATCTGTGGAAGTGCAGATGTTGCAAAAATCACTATAAATAGGTAGAAAAAGCATAAAATCGTTAAAAATTGCCAAAAAAAGTAGTCTGTACTTTTAACCAGACCCACATATTTGTATGTATTTTGACGTATTGAATCTGAATCTGAAGTCCGTTTAGCTTAAACACCCCCAAAATTTTAAAAAATCACAAAAGTAGCGAAAAATTGCAAAAAATCACGTTAGTGAGAGCAAAAAAATTTGTTTTAGTTTTGATCAAGTGTGATTCATATTTGTTTCGATGCACTGAATTTGAATCTTTTGAGAGTATTTTAGCTAAAAGGACGTCAGATTTGTCAGTGAATTAAAATATATAAAAAAAAGTCCTACCACTCACAACCCTTTATTCATTAGTGACAACAGGTTTCGAGGTCAAATTTTGCACATCATCATTGACCTCGACACCGGCTGCCACTAATGAATAAAGAATTGTGAGTGATAAGTCTTTTCTTCTTCCCTTTGAATATTTCAATGGACTCACCTGTATCAATTTTGAATATGAAATGTAATTATTTCCATTATAATTTATATCATACATACCTAACGCATTGTTACAACAAAGAATTTTAGTGATTATAAAAAGTGGACAAAACATTTTTTATATATGAAATATACTGTACTGCATTCTGATAGATGTATTTCATTCCACAATTTGAAGAATTAAATCTTTCTTTAAATTATGCTGTTCTGTGTGTATACAGGGTGATTCAGATCTTTTCTAAACAAATGTCTGGAAAAATGCGTCACGAGTTAATTTTTTTTTGTAAAATCCGTATAGTGAGTAAAAAAAATGTTAAAGTTGTAGTATTTTCAACCTTTACATCGCTGGGCTACTGTTACCTGGCGATTCCAAATATCGAAATCCGAATATTTTTTGTAGGTATCAAGTTTTTATGATTTGAGTCTTTACATTAGTTTTTCAAGTGTCAAAAATGGATCACAACTCGGATGTAATGGGTATCGTTTTAATTTATGGCGATGTGCAAATGCTTTAACAGAATGATTTCCCGGTAAACGTGTGCCAAATGCAGTTACTTTTACCGCGGTGTGTAGTGAGTGCAAGTGTAGTGCAACGCGAGAGAAATCTGAAACCAAGAGATGGAGGTCTAGGACGTCCACGGCTTATTGCAGCAGTGTGGCGTATCATACAAGGTACATGGTACGGATATAATTGAGCGTCCAAGCATTAATACCAAGGAATTGGATTAGGAGGACCGGTACTTACCATAGCTGCTACGACCTCCTGACTAAATCATTTGGACTTCTTTTTGTGGGGATATTTAAAAAATGCATGAAAAATTAAGTGCATCGCATCGCAACCTATACCTACTATTGATAATTTACGCAAACGTATCATAATTGCTGTCAATAACTTACGAGTTCAAAACGGACAAGAAACAGAAACATTTATGTTAGTTTGTAGAAACTGGGTAAAACGAGCCCAAAATTTGGTTGTAACATCAGGTACCTATGTCAAAATATTTTATTAATTAAAACTATATATTAATTCTATTAATAAAATAATAACAATAGTGGCAAAAACAGTTGAATTTGCTGTATAAAATATTTGTTATAAAATATCTTTCCTTGGGAACTTCTTTCCAAATTTTATTCGGTCGCCGATTGCATACTTTGTCTCCTTATCAGGTTTTACAGTGGACCAGTTTCCAATGACGTGCAGAACTGCCCCTTTTAATTTTTTTTACAAAATTGTATTTGTAACATTCAAATTTTTTTTAGATAAGTTGAATCATCTTGTATACTTTGTATTTGCTATTTTATTTCATTGTTTATGTTAAAGGTACCAAATATAATGAATTACTTTTTTAATCCTAACGGAGGAGTGTACATTTTTCCTCTTATTTTTCTATCGATTTTATTCGACGAGCAACAAAAAAATAAATAATTTACAAGTCGTATAACCCGATAAAAAATTTTAAATCTTAAAATGTAAAATTTATCAAAACGCTCTTGCTAAGAAGTTACTAGCCAAAGTTTATAATTTATAGACAACTAAAAGCAAGAATTAAATGTCTGAAACTTTGGCCATTATTTCCCATCCCTTATTTATTCCTCAGTGTAAACTTCTCTCTGTCTCTGAAGTTTCTTTCGATAATACTTCTCTAATTATTTCTTTCATAACCCATATACCTTATCTTCATTGTAGCTTTTAGTAATGGTATTTGAAAAGGGAAAGTTTTTGAAAGGAAACCAGCGGCGTTTAACTCAGCTCGATTTCTGTTAATCACCGCTGTATTCATTGGAAATAAATTTCCCTTAAGATGGTTTCTTAACAGATTAGTCATTAGGCGAGGTATAATTAAAATGCTCGTCCAAATGTTACTGACGTATTCAAAGCTATACAGGGTGTTTTTAAATGAAGTAGCAAAAATGAGACCACAGATTCCTTATAAATCGATTTAACCTAACATATCTATATACCATGTCGCATAATAAAAAAGACACAGGGTGTCAAAGTTTTCGATATTTGTAGATAACTTCTTAAAAATCCAAACATTTACATAAAATTTGTAAATCAGGAGTTTTGTGGGCGAGAAATACAAATTTTTTTTCTAATTTTAACGTCACTAGTAGAGGGTGCCACTTATGGCACATCATGTTTCGTTAAAACGGCAGAACTTTTTTGATGCTTAGTGTATCCATCTGACTATTAAAACAATCGATTTTCCTACCTATTATATCTAAAAGAGATATATCTTGTTGAAGTCGTTAGGAGTAACAGTTTTCGAAATAATCCTGTTTCAAATATTCAGTGCACCGATTGAAAACTGTTATCGTTTCAGGTAAAGTGCCTGAAACGATAACATTATTTAACATACAGCAAAATGTTACTTGAAAAAGTTATTCAGAACTATAAATTATGGAGGCGTGCAAAATTTCAAATAGATCAGCCTGCTTTGATAAAATCTTTGTGCTTTCATCATCATCAAACCTCGCTGATGTTCTTGAAATTTTGCACGTCCCCATAATTTACCATTCTGAACAACTTTTTCAAGTAAAATTTGTTTGTCTTTTCAGCAGAAAAAGCTTCTAATTAAAATTTCTAACACTAAAACTAATAAGAACAGAACTTTCACCGTCAAGGGGGATGAATATTTAAATAAATATAGAAAGTACGTTTATTTGCGTCTTCACGATTTTAAGGAATGACGTTTCTAGTTTTTTATATTATTATTATTATTATTATTATTTTTATTTATTTTTTTTTTTTTGAAAAAATGTATCCATAAAGTATGTAGTGTAGAAAAGAATGTGGCATTGTGTTTGAAGCTTCCAATTTGGGAATATTATATTATTATCTGAGAAAAACTTCAGCAACAATACTTCTCAATAGCGGGGTGGACATTACTACGCTAAAAATGCATGAGGGTTAGAAATCGGATACGGTTGCTGAACAATATGTCGAAAATTCTGAAGAAAGTAAGACTAAACTTATTAAGAGAATTTTTCAACCGAGCTCTGCGGAGAACGGGAGAACGTCGATAAATTTTTATTTAATGGGCTCACTGCAAGCAATGAGTCTTTAAAAATTGTTGAATATTGTCATGAGTACTGATATCGCAAGAAGTTGAGGATTCTTAACTATAAATATTAATAACAAATATAGGAAAATAAAAACTATTATTGAAATTGAATTCATAGTACTATAATGTGTTTATACGCTTAGAAGTACTTACTTAGAAAGTATATTATATTTCTAGTCCGCCATTAAATAATTCGCGCAAATTTGAATTTCGGATTCATGAAGACAAGGTTTTAGGAAGTATAGTTTAACAGTAATTAAACAAGGTAATTCTAAAAGTAGTACAATAAATTTAACTGTGTTTTCTTAACCCCAAAATAACGTAACGTATGTACATATAAACATGTATTGTAAGATGCTTCAATTTAGACACACAGGGTGTAAAAGTTTAGTTCTTGATGACGGTTTTTAATTAGTATTTCCCAAACGCGTAGCGATAAATTAATGAAATTTGGTACAATTCTATAACTTCGTATTCTCTTTTCGAAAATTTGAAATGAAATTAACAGAGTTTGTCCAGAGGAGACGGGTAAAACGAGAGGCTTCCCAAACATTTTAGTGTGCATCTTTTTGATAATTTCATTGCAAAAAATGAAAAGTCTAAAGTTGTGAACATAAAAAAGGTACTATTCTTGTTGAAATCCAATGTCGGCAACACTTTTCAAGAAAACTGGATTTTAATATCAAGTTAAAATTTATCCGGAACCTAGTTGGCTTTTAATTGAAAGACAAGAAACAATTTTTACATTTCCATTTTGAAGCACTGAACCCTTCTTTTACCTGCCTCTGGCTCATCCGCTTTTAAGTTTTAAAATTTATTAGATGATATAATTAAGTCAGGTATCCAATCCAGTCTTGTGTATGAAATTGTTCGTTAGCGTAAAATGACAATTGATTTCTATTAGCTGAAACAATACAGTAAAAGATCATCTAATCTGGTCAACAATTAATCAAATTTCATTGTCCTATATCTTTCCTCATTAACAGTTACAGCTTTTTCACAACACACTTTAATAATTTGTACGCGTTGTGGCCATCTATGATAATTTGGTGCAACTAACTGCAAATACTGCCAAATATGATATCAATGTCACTCCAAATGTGGTCCCTAGGCGCCGTCGAAAATAGAACAGCCTTATTTGAATACCCTGCGCTTAATTGAAATTGAGCCATGTTTTTCTTGGTTTATATAATGCGTTCTTATAATAAGATTTAATTTCAAAAGTTTTAAAATATAACAAATCTAAATCCATTCCCAAAATTACGACCCTCTGTACAAAATCATCTGTTAGACACAACGTTTTTATCATACCACATTACAGTTTAGAATCCAGAAATGTCATTCAACAATTTTTTTGCATATTTATATATACAAATCACAAGATAAAAATACATATTTTCAACAATGACATAATAAGTACATAACGGTTTATTTTACAATAAAAATATACAAACATGTAGAATGAACTGTGGATTGTGTGAAATTACGATTAATGTTATGCCGTTAAATCATTTTTTATTATTATTATTAACATACAATAAGGACAGGGACAAAGTTATTACTTGTGTCTAATAGATAAATATAAATATTGCTTAATTGCTAATGTGAAAACGAGACAGACAAATAAAATCAAGCACAAAAGTATATACCTAGTTGTATACATCGACGCATACAAGGCAAAACGACGTAAGCGACATTTTAGTTAAAATTGAGTTTTTGGTGTCAATAGAAAGATATAACCACCAGCAATCAACTGATAAACGCCCCAAACGCCAAAAAATAATATTAATGGAGATATTTGAATTTGAAATTGCGCAAGCGCCATCTTCCTGTGGCCATATCTATTCAGTGTTGTCAGTTTATGACCTAAGCGCCAGTATAACATTGTGCGTCATAGGAAGGAGTGCTAAATTTTACCAACTGTTTTTATATGTAATTGAAGCTCCATATACTCAAGTAAATACATAAATACATTCATAAATATAACACTACGTTAAAATTAAATTAAATTAATTAAAATGCAGTATTTTCTGCTTAAAGGGCTTCACTATAATTATCATTATTAACTATAATTTGCCTTTATTTTATCTTTAATTATTATTTGTAGCAATGCAATATTGGAATATTACATAAACCAAACTCTATCCGCGTCGTTAGTTCAATTTTACTTTAAAATATTAAAATTTAAGCGACAATGGGACGAATAAACTAAAAAGTGATACTAGCGATAGTTTTTAAAGCATGCCGACATTTAAGTTTGTCACAAATGACAGTCATAATCACCGTATACCAAAACTAAAAGACATAACCGACAAAATTTGACTTTTTAACGATTTATTGATTTAAGTTGGATCTCAAATTCACGAAGTCGTTACTTAAACGTTTTGTCATCATGTATGACAAGGTTATAGAAAAAAATGTGCATAAGAACGCATATTTCCGACAATTTCAGTTTTTTTCCTTCTCATCAAAATTTAATCCAGTGGCGCTTACGTCGTTTTGCCTTGTATACGTCGAAATATAGAGCAAATCCATAAATAATTCAATGTTTGAAAATTCACTGAACAGTTAAATACAAAATAAATCCAAACAGACCATACATGGAGACGGTCATAAATATTCTTGAATGAATTGATGGATTGCAGCAACAACTGAGTGAGGAATTAGCTAACGAATAAGCAAACTCAATTTATTCTGTACTTTAATCATTCAATATAAAATTATATTATTTTAAAAAGGTTCTGGTACTATTATACAGAAAAAATGATATTTAAAAAACACGCAAATTTTCACACTCCTACTATGCAAGCAATTTATTATTCACACCTACAGCAGTTGTGAAATTTATGTTTCAGTAAGCATACTTATCAACTACAGTTAACTACAAAATAATTACAAATTAATTAATGACTTACCGGAAGCAAATTTTAAAATTCAATAAAATACTTTACTGTCACAAGTAATACAATCGCTTATCAGTAATATACATATGTAGAAATGTTATTTTACTTCGGGTAATATTTAAAACACTTATACGTGTTAAAGAATATTTACGGTAATTATTTTTTTAGCAACACAGTTTACTTGGAGTATTTTTCTCAGTGTACAGTTTTATTTGCAAAAGTAAAAGTTTTGATTTCCGTATGGCATTTTGATTTCTGTATTTTAATAATGACTAGTTGCAATAATATTATTAGTCAACTTCTTTACTACGAATATATTTGTAAAATGTAAAGTGTGCTGCAGTTTATAAGTATCAGTAATAAAATAGTGAATTAAATTTAATGGGAACTCATATTTATTCCATTTTTAGCATATAAATTCCTGGAACCAGTTTCAATCAGATAATTTTTACTAAGCCACAAAATCATTTTCAATCTATTAAATTACCTCCATTATCATTTGGCGGATTTGTTACCAACAAAAATAGTCACGACAATCCGTGAAAGCACGAAAGTCCAGTTGAACGTCGCACTCGCCATTCGGCATGGAATATTACACTTTAGATGGTCACGCTCAACGAAGCGGCAAAATTTTCGCGTGTTCAACGCATTAAAAACTTCACAATTAACAAAATGATTAATTTAATCGGTCTATGATTTATGAATTGCTCAGCACATGTGTGGCAATTTATGTCTTCCATAAACTTGCATCGATTTCAATTTAACGCCTGCTCGGACATCACTACGTAATGGATTTTCGTGAAGTTTTATTTATTTCTGTTCTATGTCGCATAACATCTGTTAGAGTCGTCTGAATTGTTCTATCGCGATTAATATGTAATCTGGATCAAAAAGAAATGTTGCTATAAACCATGCACAAAACACTTCTAAGCTATACCTTTAGTCTAGAATCACGGCGAGATGAATTTTTGAATTTCAGTCTTTAGTTATTATTAGTTACTTCAAACTAAAATTCATGTAGAAAAGTGGGTAATTGGACGAATTCATTAATTGTATTTTTGTTTATGAGCGTAAAATTACCATATATTTTTGTAAACCAAGAATAACTGTTTATGGGCAAAATATTGGAGTTTGCCAAAACATTACATGTAGAGTTATATATTTAATATTTCGAGTTAAAAATCTAGTTGACGTAGCTATGCTTTTTACTTACCTGTGCGACCTGATCTCAGTATTTTTTATATATTTTTAGGTATTAATAATATAGTGTGAAACTAACTACTCAGTGGAAAAAAGCCCCAACCTGCGTTGAATTACACCCACAATATCTACCCATATATTCCTTATTATTAGCTTATGTAACATTTGTTACTGTATCAGAAAGGTATTTTAAGCTAATATAAATCAAATATCCTACAATTCCTATCAATGAAGTCATATGTATGTTCTTTGATACCAAACATCCAGGTATGCTAATGAACAATTCCACAGACAAAGCTCTATTCAATAATATTAGATAATTATTGAATAGAGCTTTGTTTGTGGAATTGTTCATTAGCATACCGTTGATAGGAATTGTAGGATATTTGATTTATATTAGCTTAAAATACCTTTCTAATACAGTAAAAAACTGATCTCAGTATGTTATGTTGATAAAAAATGTGTATCACTTCGAAATCTAGTAATATTCTCAAACAAGAGGTTATCTTACATGTTCCATTTTATGCAGTGCTTTCGAAAAGTAACGAATAAATATTAAAATCTTCAAACATTATTTTCTTGAAATTTTTGTTATGTAACACATTAATTTTTCATGATGTATGTATGTAGAATGACACGCTTTTTCAAATGGCATGGTCAATATTGGGGATTGCTATTTAAAAAAATTGTCGATGACGTCATATCTCGAACAACGATGACGTCTCAAATATGGGTTCTATGTCAAAAAGTGCTTTTATACAATTTATTATTAAAATTGATATTTTTAAATTCACTTACTGGAACTTAGTTCATTTCAATTTCTCCTCCCTGCACCCACAATTGAACTAGAGGGGAAGTCTAATTTTTCATAGCTGATTTGGGTTATTTAATTAGGTCAATACCTAATTATAGGTTACAGGGAATAAAATAATACACCAGTTGTACGTTTATTATCAGAATCTTTATATTCTTAAAAATTTTGAAGACAAATAGATTTCTTTGAATAATCCTATTCAAACAAAACCTTTTTTATCTCTGCCCAAATTACTAAATATCTTTTAGTTTTCGTACTAAAAATAAATAAATAAATAAAATAAAAATAAGTCAGGCATCTCTTGCGACAAGAATGATTTATGATTCTTCGAATTATACTTTCTGTAGTAGTAGCTTCTTGTCATTTTTGCTGTCAGCCGTTATTACCAGTTTATTTAATTGCTTTTTATTGTTCTTATAATAAGTTTAGTTGGTGTTTTACTATTTAAACATACATGGAACCTTGATGTCAGCACTTACTTTTAAGGTGCTGTAGCTTCTTAAGAGATGCTGAAATATCTACTTATTAAATTATCTAAAAAAATGTTTGATTGTACGAGAGACTTACAAATGCAATTTTGTAAAAAAAGGGCAGTTCGAAAATTATTTTAAAATACACTTCTGCACGGCACTGGAAACTCATCCACTGTAAAATCTGATAAGGCGGTAAAACATGCAATCTACGACGACAAAAAATGGAAAGAAATTCTCAAGGAAAGAATTAAAAAAACATTTTATAACGCCGATTTTATACAATAAATTTAACAGATTTACCGCTATTGTTATTAATTATTAATATAATTAATTTGTGGTTTTAATTAATAAAATAGTTAGATATATCTGATTACAACATTTTGGGCTCGTCGTAACCAGTTTCTACAAACTAACACACATGTTTCAGCTTTTTGCCCGGTTTAAACTCGTAAGTTATTGGCAGCAAATATAATACGTTTGCGTAAATCATCAATAGTATGTATCCACTGCGGTGCGATACACACTTTTGCATATACATGTCCACAAAAAGAAGTCCAAATGATTTAAAGTCGTGGCGACCATGCTACTGGTCCTCCTCATCCAATCCCTTGTTATTAATGCTTGGGAGCCTCGTGTATGATACGCCACACTGTTGCAATACGCCGTGGACCTCCTGTATCTCCATCTCTTCCCTGATTCAGTTTAAATTTCCCTCGCGTTGCACTACACTTGTACTCATTGCACACCGTGGTAAAAGTGGCTGCATTTGGCACATGTTTACCGGGAACTCGTTCTGCTAAAGTATGTTCACATCGTCATAAACTAAAACGATATCCATCAAATCCGAATTGCTATACACATACGCCATTTTCGACACTTGAAAAACTAATGTAAAGTCTCCTATCACAAAAACGTATAATACATACAAAAAATAATCGAATTTCAATATTCGGAATCGCCTGGTTAGAGACTACAGTAACCCTGTGATGTAAAGGTTGAAAATAATATCGTAAAAAATTTACGATATTGACTATATTTAAGTTAAAAATTGCTAGAAGCTTTTGATTGCCTTTATAGTGGAAATACTATGCACTATCAATTTGTTATCTTATCCAGCTTATATTATTATTAAGCAAATTTTCCTTGCCTGGTAAAGCTGATTAAACCTCTTATTTTATATTTTCCGGACATTTAACGAAAGCACTATAACTTGCTACATTAATGAAATAATAAATTAAATCACACACGGTACATTTCATAAATTTCAGCCGTTTGCCATTGGGTTCATAAAACTTAATGTGGCAGTTTACCCAACTATACGTGTTAAATCATAATTTATGATGCCTGGTTATCTTAATTACTGCAGGATTACACGTTGTGAACAGGGTAAACGTGACTCCAAGGTACTAACATTTTTACGTTATCCCATTACTTTACCGTACACCTAAAGATATTTGATTTTAGAGGAAATAGTTTCTTTTGAAATGATTTGACTCATACTGTACCTTAAGCTTACATTTCTTGAAATTAACAAATACCGAAGCCAGTTTAAGTTGATATTGTATTTACTCAGTAATAACACAGCATAGATAGACCAGCAGTTTCACTCCATTGTCGGCACTTTGAACTGCTTTCAGTTTCTACGGTGACGTCGAAATGTGAGTGCGATAGCACATCCGATAGAATTGACAGAATCGGTGATCAGGACCGGAATAAGAAATTTTTATTTGTGCGTGAAAGCGTAGTTATTCCACATGAAAGTTTACGTTATATGTATCCACATTAAGTAATAATTCATTATACAGTTATAAATGGGTAATTCAACATATACTATACATCATTTACTGCTACTAACATACAGTGTGAAAATTTGATTTACTTATTTGGACTCCTTAAAAAAAAGAGTTTAAAACATATATTATTGCACTACAAAACATTTTTATTTATTTACTTACTTTTTTTGTTATTAGTGATAATTAAATTTTTTTGGGATTTTTTTAAATTTAAAATTTGACGTTTGAAGTATAGTGGACAAATAATTTATTACGATTTTTTTTCGTCTTAAATGATCTACGTAAACCAGAAAACAAGTATTTTTCAGAACAGAGAAATTATGTTTACTTAACTTTGAAAATTGTTAAATTGGAGATAAAAATGCAGTAAAATGTAAATTTGGAAAAAATAATGTTTTTTATTATTTTGTTTTGAGACTTACTCTCATTATAGTGACTACAAGAAATATGATCATCTACATAATTTGAAGATGAGCCGTCTTGTGCAAGAAACGTTGGAACGGCCTCTTTGCGTAATCTATTGCGCGAATCGTTAGAAAACATATTATTTTAAAAATGTATTTGACATAGTTTGTATGAACTATTACTCATCCTGAGCAGCTTTTCTAATAAATCTTCTCTATTAGAAGCCTCTGCACAGAACTTTGCTCTAAAATAAAAATTTGTATTTGTGAATAATATAAATATGTATATTTTAAACTTCACTTTCATGAGAAGTATTTATATTCCAATGTTATACTTAAGAAATAAGTTAATAGGTAAGGCAATAGCAGTAAAATATCATTTATGGTTTGTACAGTATATTATAGATTACTTATTACTTATTTATGTCTTTAGCAAATTTAAAAAAACTTAAATTATTATTTATAGATGATATATTTAAACATCTAACTGCTGCGCAGCGACTCGTTCCTCGATCAGACTCAAAATATTGCTTTAATACGGCTCTGTATAACCGATGTTCGTGCTCCCAGAGTTGGATGTAAACTGAGGTCTCTGCAGCTTGAAATGTATGCGCGAGCTGCTATGCGCGACTTATTATTTCAGCCCGAGTGATTTTACTGGTCTCCCTATACTGTGGTAATAATATAAATACATTTTTTGATCATATGGAACTACTTCAAAATAATTTTTTTAATTGTATGGCTGTGGGTAATAAAAAGCTTCTACAGCTGTGGACAATAAAAGTTACAAGGACAAACTCAACAAAGGTAGAGTATAAAAATATAAATAAAACTTGCAATAATGTTGATGTAGGTACCTACTTTAAAATCAAATTTTGTCATTGTACTGCCGTGGATGATAAAAAGTTCTAGTGTTTTTTTAGGCCTTCACGATCGGTACTGTTATTTGATATATAATGATTTTCCGGATTGTTACGCCGTGACCACGGTAACTGATTGCTGCCAGTAAAAGAATTAATGTGCATATGCCTAGCCTGAACTGAGATTCATTGACCTGCCTTTGTTGTTCTCAGGCTAGGCTCTGTGAAGGTAGATCCGCCATCGGTATCTTCTAGACCCGCCCATTATCGTAACCGTTCCGATAATGATAGTCTTCCAAGACGTCCCATAACTGGTGGCATCTTATGCTTCCAAATGTTTTACCGCTATTCACTGACGGCATCTTCAACAGTTCGTTCGTTAATAGTTTTCCTTAAAACAAGATTTTGTTAAATTTCTTTTTGCTCAGATTTATAAAAAAAATGGGGGAAACATATTTCTAGGTCATATTGAGATTACAATCTCAATTGCAAGGTCACTTAAATTATTCCTTTAAGAAGAAAATCGCTTATACAAAAGTAGACGGAAATTTTCTATATTATTTAATCACATTTAAAAAAGACTGTTGAAAATCGCTGTTAATATGTATGATCCAAAATTACACTCCTTTTAATAGAGCATCTGCTTTTCAATTTTTTAAATCTGCTATTTGTTCTGATTCCAGGGATGTGGGTATACTACCTATCTGTTATATATTTGCTCGAATCACGCGAAAAATGCAGTAAATTGCTATGGAATTATTTCAAAAATGTCCTTAATATTTTTAGAAAATTATTATGTTTAAGTACATTTAAAATTTAGTTCTTTAGTTTGAATACATTCCCCCAGAAGTCGACATCTGCACTACTGCTTGTATAAGTTTCCATCATTATTATGCAGTAGCGAGCAACAAACAGAGCAGAATACAATTTAATGGGATTACAATATTCACTAACAGAACAAAATAAGAAGAGTTGGAGGTTTGACAAACACACTTGATAAACAAATAGTATTACAGATATCACCTGGTTGACTTTACCACAGTTTTTTGCAAATAAAATTTTACATATCACAAAAATGGCAAAACCCAACTTAGAATCAGGTAGAGAAAAAAAATGTTAGCGATAACGTTACTTTGCACTCTCTACTTTGTACAAAAGAATTAATAACACCAACGTGTTGGGCACCAGCACAAATTTAATTGTGGCAAATTTTAATGTGCTTTTAAAAATTATATCCAAAATTATCTTACACGCACTGTATCTCACAAAATAAGGGACTATGACGTTTATTAAACAAACCCCATATAGGTATTTTTCAATGTTCTACCAACCTAGCAATATTGCCGTGTCTTTTTGAAACACGCTGTACATTTATTTAAACATAATTCTTCAACATCGTGCTAAGCATTTTAATAAAAATGTGTATAATATAAAAATGAAAATATACCGTGTATTGTCCGATTTTTGTCTGAAGTATAATTTCTCTAGGTACTCTAAAAAAATTAGCGAAAGTCGAAGTAGTTCAGTGGTGAAATTAACTCAAAGCTAAGTTTGCAGAAAATTGAAGGTTCGAAGGACTGATTATTTAAAATTTAATATCCTTTTTCCCCTTAATCTGAGAAAATCTACAAGCTGTACTCGACATCTCGCAGCATATTTTTTAACTTAAAAACTCCACCCGGAATTTAAACAACTTTAGTCCTTTATTTTATCGTGGCATTAATACACGGAAACCACAGTTTGGACTTTTTGCTGTGCAAAAAGCGGAAATCCCGTAGGAAACTTAGGGAATTTTATTCATGTCTTCCAACATTTTCATGAGCGTCTAGCAACTTCTTTTTACCGCACGTCTGCAGAGCGGCGTATAATTTTGTATTACTGATTATTAAATGTATACAGTTAAATCTAAATGGAGTAAATTCATCTTTAATAACAATATTTTATAAAAAGCAAAGTGTAAATCAATAAGTAGAGAGTCAATAATGTTGGTAAATTTATATATGTATATAAAATTCTCGTGTCACAGTATTAGACGCCATACTCCTCGGAAACTGCTTGACCGATTTTTATGAAATTTTATATGTATATTCGGTTGGACAGAGAATCGGTCGTAATCTAGTTTTCACACCCCTAAGTGATAAGGGTGGTTTACCCCAAACATTTTTCAAAATTTTTTGGACAAAATGTTTTGTTTTTATTTTTTATGATGTGGCATTAAAAAATACATACAACCCTTAATTTTCACCCTTCTATCACAAACCCCTATTTTTTAATAGCCATTTTAGTTATTTAATCATTTTTAACCCTGGTCGATAACTGATCTATTATCACTAGATCAGTTATCCCTGCCAGACGTAAGTAAACAGCACGGAGTAGAGATCAGAACGAAGCCGACTACCAAAATGTTCACTAGAAATAATTCATAATAATATGGCAAAACAACGTTTGCCGGATCACCTAGTTAATTTATAAATTCATTAAAAATGTAAAGCATAATGTATTGTTCAAACCTTCATATAGAAAAAAATTGATGCTAAGCTTACACGGGCGAAATAAATGATCATGTAGCATGGTAAAGTTAAGTGGCATATTCTTGCATCGTGTAAACAGTTACCATTAGGTCAAGTATGGACTTGCATCAGATTTTGCGCAGTGGACAAGTAGCTAGACTTGAATACTACCCACCATAAATTTTATCACTTGATCGCTTACTTGATCGTTTATTTTTTCTATAGTTGAGTAAAAATAAAACACGCTTAAGCAAAATGTATACGAGTTACGTAAATGATCATGTATTGAGGTAAAAGTAAATAGAATACACTTCTTGCATCGCATAAACTGTTCTGGTCAAGTCAATCGGTGCATCATATAGTGCATCATATAATGAAGTAAATCAAGTGGCTCTGCCCTGGATAAGTAGCATAACTTCTTTTTCTAACTGCTATTCGCACGACCAATTTTATCATATGGTTGATCACCTGACCGTTTATTTTCCTAAGCTGTAGTTAAGTAGAACAAAACCACAGCATAGGTAGACCAGCAGTTTCACTCTGTTGTCGGCACTTTGAACTGCTTTCAATTTTCTGCGGTGACCTCGAAATGTGAGTGCGATAGCGCATCCGACAGAATTTACAGAATCTGTGATCAGGACCGGAATAAGAATTTTTTATTTGCGCGTTAAAGCGTAGTTATTCCACATGCAAGTTTACGTTATATCTATCCACATTATGTAATAATTCATTATACAGTTATAAATGGGTAATTCAACATGTATTATATACTATCATTTACTGCTACTAACATACAGTGTGAAAATTCGATTTACTTCTTTGGAAACTTTAAAAAAAAAAGAGTTTAAAATATATATATATAGTATTGCACTATAAAACATTTTTATTTATTTACTTACTTTTTTTGTTATTAGCGATAATTACATTTTTTTAGAATTTTTTAAAATTTAAAATTTGACGTTTGAAGTTTAGTGGACATTTATTATGATTTTTTGTTGTCTTAAATGATCTACGTAAACCAGAAGACAAGTATTTTTCAGAACAGAAAAATTATGTTTATTTAACTTTGAAAATTGTTAAATTGGAGATAAAAGTGCAGTAAAATGTAAATTTAGAAAAAAAAATATTTTTTATTATTTTGTTTTGAGACTTACTCTCATTATAGCGACTACAAGAATATGATCATCTACATAATTTGAAGATGAGCCGTCTTGTGCAGGAAACTTTGGAACGGCCTCTTTGCGTAATCTATTGCGCGAATCGTTAGAAAACATATTATTTTAAAAATGTATTTGACATAGTTTGTATGAACTATTACTAATCCTGAGCAGCTTTTCTAATAAATCTTCTCTATTAGAAGCCCCTGCACAGAACTTTGCTCTAAAATAAAAATTTGTGAAAATTATAAATATGTATATTTTAAACTTCACTTTCATGAGACGTATTTATATTCCAATGTTATACTTAAGAAATAAGTTAATAAGTAAGGCAATAGCAGTAAAATATCATATATGGTTTGTATAGTATATTATATATTACTTATTACTTATTTATGCCTTTAGGAAAATTAAAGAAACTTTACTATTATAGATGATATATTTAAGCATCTAACTGCTGCGCAGCGACTCGTTTCTCGATCAGACTCAAAATATTGCTTCAATACGGCTCTGTATAACCGATGTTCGCACTCCCAAAGTTAGATGTAAACTGAGGTCTCTGCTGCTTGAAATGGATGCGCGAGCTGCTATGCGCGACTTATTATTTCGGCCCGAGTGTTTCTACTGGTCTCCCTATACTGTGACAAAACCACGCAAGTGCGGAGGTATTTGATCCGTGTAAACCTCGCTTTATGTTTAAACACATACATTATTTGTAAATGTTATCTGGACATTGAATTCAAAATAATCAAAGCAGCAAAATATAGTACTTTAAGCAAATGGTGCTATTGGCGATTCTTTATTTAGAATAGAACCTTAAAATAATAAAAAAGTAATGATATTTATGTATGTATGTAGTATGAAGGATAAGATGAATATTTCCATCAATACTCAAGTCTGCACTCAAATGTGTAAAAGTATTTTACAGAATTAAAAGACTAAATTTTCACTAGAAATTTACCCAAACAGATAAACACATTGTATATATTTTGTAAATATATACAGTATCCTATAAGTTTAAGTAATATGGGTTTTACTGCTAAAATTTTATATTTTTCTGTTCTATATCAATATAGATGTACGATGAAGTAATACATTCTGAGTTTAAACACATTGAGTAAATTAATGCATTATAATAGCAGTTGTAGAAGAGGGATTCTAATCCACTTTAGTAATCTATCCAACCGAAGTTAGCACTAGGTACTCGAACGGCAGCCATGGCAACGCTGCTTTTCAAATTCATGCCCGAAAATGTTCTTGGATGTCATCCTCGTCGCCAATGATCTCCAATGATGGTGAAGAGTGTAATAGGGTTCATCGTTAATGACCAGAATATTGTTATCGAAGAAGATATGGTGGTGCCATCAAAAAGGGTGGGGTTTTCGAAGAATACACTGAGGTCCATCATCAATGTCATAAAGATAGTCGTGATCATCGCCAAAAAAAGAATTTTGGTGTGAGAGGGGCTTTGTCTGTGATCTCTCCTACGACGCCATCACCATCACCCTCCAAGCAAGCAGCTATCTTTTTCTCACTCAGATACTCCCTTCAACGTTAAATCTTTTTAGGCGATGACGACGACAATCTTCTGATCATTGAACCCCACCTCACTCTTCACCACCTTCTGATTACTGGCAACGGCGATGACCTGCAAGAACTTCATCGAACATATATCACAGGTGTGATATATGGGTAGACCAGCAGTTTCACTCCGTTGTCGGTACTTTGAACTGCTTTCAATTTTCTGCGGTGACCTCGAAATGTGAGTGCGATAGCGCATCCGATAGAATTTACAGAATCGGTGATCAGGACCGGAATAAGAATTTTTTATTTGCCCGTGAAAGCGTAGGTATTCCACATGCAAGTTTACGTTATATCTATCCACATTATGTAATAATTCATTATACAGTTATAAATGGGTAATTCAACATGTATTATATACTATCATTTACTGTTACTAACATACAGTGTGAAAATTCGATTTACTTCTTTGGACACTTTAAAAAAAAGAGTTTAAAATATATATTATTTCACTACAAAACATTTTTATTTATTTACTTACTTTTTTTTGTTATTAGCGATAATTACATTTTTTTGTAATTTTTTTAAATTTAAAATTGACGTTTGAAGTTTAGTGGACAAATAATTTATTATGATTTTTTTTTATCTTAAATGATCTACTTAAACCAGAAGACAAGTATTTTTCAGAACAGAAAAATTATGTTTACTTAACTTTGAAAATTGTTAAATTGGAGATAAAAGTGCAGTAAAATGTATATCTGGAAAAAAATTATATTTTATCATTTTGTTTTGACACTTACTCTCATTATAGCGACTACAAGAAATATGATCATCTACATAATTTGAAGATGAGCCGTCTTGTGCAGGAAACGTTGGAATGGCCTCTTTGTGTAATCTATTGCGCGAATCGTTAGAAAACATATTATTTTAAAAATGTATTTGACTTAGTTTGTATGAACTATTACTAATCCTGAGCAGCTTTTCTAATAAATCTTCTCTATTAGAAGCCTCTGCACAGAACTTTGCGCTAAAATAAAAATTTGTATTTGTGAAAAATATAAATATGTATATTTTAAACTTCACTTTCATGAGAAGTATTTATATTCCAATGTTATACTTAAGAAACAAGTTAATAGGTAAGGCAATAGCAGTAAAATATCATTTATGGTTTGTACAGTATATTATAGATTACTTATTACTTATTTATGCCTTTAGGAAATTTAAAGAAACTTTGCTATTATAGATGATATATTTAAACATATAACTGCTACGCAGCGACTCGTTCCTCGATCAGACTCAAAATATTGCTTTAATACGGCTCTGTCTAACCGATGTTCGCACTCCCAGAGTTGGATGTAAACTGAGGTCTCTGCAGCTTGAAGTGGATGCGCGAGCTGCTATGCGCGACTTATTATATCGGCCCGAGTGTTTCTACTGGTCTCCCTATACTGTGCATATATTTCAAGAAAATTTACCTTACTATTTTACAAACATCTAAAAATTACATTGTATTGTATAATAAAGTAAAATTACAATAACAAAATGTACAATTATACTTCAAGTTACAAATACCTAAGAGGAAACATTAAAGTTTATTTGCATTTACAGTAAAAATTACAAGGAAATATAAATATAAATTCTTTAAGCATATATTATATGCCGAATCTCTAATTTATGTCTCGACATAGTTGAGGTTTCTTGCCAGTCTGTCTATATTATGTGGGGGTATTGTTGTTCTTTTGAAGATTATATTGTATAAGGTTTCCTATATTACAGAAAGAGTTTGTCCTTTCAGTGTGTAAGCTCAGAATTGGTATCGTTATGATTAGAAGGGATCCGATGGATTTCTACTGTAAAAAAAGTTATTTGATGTTCGTTACAACGAACGTCTTATGTTACATATTTCTTGTTCTTTACAATGTTTATGAGAAAAAAATCGTAACATATGACAATTTCAGGCCCTTATCGGCAATGGTTAATAAATAGAAGTAAATCATTTTGCTCGAGCTTTTCATGAAATAGAAAATGTTGAAGGAATGATAGCAACTGTTCTTTTATCTCTTTCTCGTGCAAGTGCAAATTTGCCTAAAACGTTGAAGTTGAACTGATTTTCATTTGTTCCATTACTAGAAATGGACATTGTCGAGATTATTTGCCCTAAATGATATAATCTATAAATAGACATAGCTTAGAAGTTGTATTTTGAAACATTGTAGGTACATAAATTTGTGAAAGATATATAAGTCCATATTTTGAACCGGATAATGCATTTTGAGAGTATCGAAGCTGTTATTATTATAAATTTTATGTTTATTGTTATAAATTTTATGTAATTTACCTTATATTACTATTAATTACTGTCTTTCTCTTTACAGGTGAGCAGAATATTTCTTGGCCAGAAACAGGTACTTAGATATTTTTCTACAGTTAGCATGACATAATTTCTTCAGATACTTTATTCAGATCATACTTAAAATTTGTTAAATTAACAAATAAACGATAACATTTAACTAAAAATATCCAAAATGAATGAATTAAACGTATCTCAAAATATTAACACTTTGATAAGAAAATGCTTTGTTATTAATACAGCAGTTGTTATGACTGACACTCAATATATTTCACATGCACACAACCTCGAGTTCAGTCAACATACATATTTGGTAAAAGAAACATTCTAGAATTTTTCCTGTTGTGGAATAGCATAAACAGGGTCCAAAAATATATCAAATATTCCTATCAAGTGAAAAATAAATTTTGATTAGTGTTGGCTAGACAAGAAATCTTTACTAATTTGGAAAAGTCTTGCCTTGTCTTGCAAATTAAAATAAATTTCTTTAATGTCTTGTTCTTGATCGATCTTGCAAGGTCATGTCTTGTCTTGCCAGTCAACTTTGCAAAACTCTTGCATGATTCTTGTGAGACTCTTGCATACGAATGGGAAGTATGGAACTTTATTAGGAATTTTGTAACAGTGGTGGTTACTGTTATCGATATGATCGACTGTCGACAGTGGTCAATTGGTAGACGTGATAAAGTATAGTATAGTATAGGCGATAGACTTAATAAACTTTTTTATATGCTGAATGGCATTTAAATGAAATATATACCTGCAATAGAAATGCAATTTTTATTTTTTCAGCTAATGTTTACTTAAATATTGCCCATCCTTATATTTGCAGCTAGTTTTTTAATCTTGCTGTGACTTGCAATTCGAGCTGTCAAGTCTTGTCTTGGTTTTGTCTTGTCTTGTTTTGGGAGACCAACACAATACCAAGAAAAAGCAAGAGAAGATTACCAACAGTAATTTTGATATATCCAACTAGTAGATGAAACTACATTCAGATAATACTACACTACATTCTACTAGCTTCAGACTATTCTGTCATTAATTTAGTGATCTTCGCGGATCTACTGCAGCTTTTTTAATTTGCCAGATATTTTCAAATAAACAAATATTAATTACAGTTTAATGAATCTACTGTTTATCGTTGTTAGGACTTTTTGATATTTGCAAAGATATTAAGTATAAGATCGGTTGTCGGTTACTGATATTTTTTTTGGTATGTATGAGATACTGTCAATATGGTTCTCTTAGAAAAGAGAAAGTTGTTGATGATTTACGTTTAAGTGGACCTAATAATTATGTTTGTTTTTAATTTCTACCAAACCTAAAGATCCGGAGATAGCATGAGGTTGATAATTATTACTTAATTTAAATATATTGTCATAGTTTCCGAGGTCGTAATGATAGTATTAAGTAAAAATGTTATGTAGCACATAGTGAAAATGCATATAGCATATAGCAATATCCTACGTGACAAAGAAAAGTAAACACTATAATATGTTTATTAGATTTTAATAATTTTTGGTAAGTACACAGGATTAGGGGGAATGATTACATTTTCAACAAGATCAGGAAACTTATTGCAAACATTGGTTCTATAGTATGTTGAGAATCCACGATTCCTAATACACTCGTTGATACGCCTGGGCTTGGATCTAATAAGATTATCAATGAGTTCTTGAGGTATCGCTTTCCAAGCTATCTGAACTTCATTCGTAAGAGCTGATAAAGTATGTGGGGAGTGTTGTAAATTCAGCAATCTGCGGCCAGTCATGTCCCAGACATGTTCTATAGGTGACAGATCCGGCGATCTTGGTGGCCAGAGTAATCGGTTAATCGGTAATTACGCGAAAGCTATTGATTATCTGGCAATGTAAAGTCTACCATTGTCTTGCTGGAATATGGCGTTTTGGATGGTGTGGATATGGAATGACATATGGCTATTGCAAAACTAGTGACGTGCTACCATACGCAATAACGTACCATACCATAACGCCTACTATGTGATGGACATGATGCTCTTTGTGATGTTGTAGATTGCGTTCCCAACAGAAACAAAATTTGTCACTAAAAATCACTTGATTCCATTCTTGCTCCCACTGAATCCTCTCCCTACACCATTGTAAGAAGTTAGCTCGATGATGATGAATGAGAGGCAGCACGCAATGTAAAGAAAAAAACAAATCGCTAGATTTCTTTTCAAACATTCTTCTACTTTGGTTCGATCAAAGATAATATTTCATGTCACTTTGCCTCTGACCTTGTTGTCAATAACTGGTCTGATTTTAAACAAAAATGTAAACATTATATATATATATATATATATATATTTCTGCAAGTCAAGTCATTATGTATTTTAAAACTAATTGGACAATTTTGTAAGTTCGTTCTTTTAATATTTCTAACATTTATTAATTTGTAAAAATTATTTTTAGATAGAAACAAATATAAAAATTTTAACATAAAAATTTCTTTTATCTGAAGATGGACGCTATCCCGAAACGATCGTAATAATAAATAAAAAATAAAATATTATAAGATTTCATTGCTTGCTGAAGAGGAAATTATTAAGAATCTAGGGAAGTAAGTGCTTTATAATTATACCGTAATTTAATTCTTATAGTTAATCATCAATTATTTTAATTGAATAAAATCTTAATTTAATAACTGGAGTGCCATAAATTGAAGTTTATGTGACTTTTATAGAGATTGATTGCTATATAACTGTCTTTATTTTTGTGGAACAGGAACTACTTAATACTTAGAACATCGTCGACAAAATATGAAATTTTATAGGAAGGAAGGAAGGAATGAGGTATGAATTGATAGTTTCCTTTCATATGTATACTTGGAGCTATTGGTTGTGTGGATGCAGGTATTCATAATGTAATATCGAAATTTTCAATAAAGCAAAACTTTCTTTGTGCAGGTTATTGCAATTTTAAAATGATGTAGGCAGATGTAATAGACCAATGCGTAGTTGAAATTACAATACCCAATTTTAAAAATGTAAGGAAATATACTTATTCCATGTTATACGTAAAAGGTATTCTGTGACCAAAAATAAGTGTTTTTTGTTGTATAAATGTGGAGTCTTAATTTTTTATTTATAGACCACCTAAGATAATGTAACTAAATTTGGTGTGCTATAGGTTTTCCAGGTGCAATTCAATGCTGGTCGGGGCATTAGCTCGCACAGTAGTTGTTTCCTGGAATTCCGTATTTGCATCATATTATTATCGCCGAATCCTGATAGAGTTCGCTAGCTTTAAATGGCTTTTTAGATTACAGTATAGTATTTGTACAGTTACAGAAATTACAATTAAAATACGTAGTTTCATGGCCAATCTCATTAGTAGCTGAAGTAATAATTATTTCTGTGAAAACTGTACCGGGGCGGGGAGAAACGTTATCCGTCCGCGATGCTCTTCTTGTCTTGTAACGAGTCTTCTATAAAACTCTCCACTACTAAACTTCCATCCCATATGTCTGTTAATTGTAGTACCCAAGCAGCACAGACTGGTCGGGTTGACGTCGAGCCGACGTCGGCAGTCTAACCTGAAGTCGGTAGCCGACGTCCGCGCCACGGCGTTCCGACCAATTTTTATACGAAAACTCCGGTCGACCCGACGTCACCCAGTCGACTAATAAAGTCGCTCTTATATTTAAATTATTATAATAACCATTTCGATCAAATTTTAGGTTAGGCTAATGTTACCCAAAGTGACCTTTAGTATATGGTAATTAAAGTAAGTAGCATTAGGTGTAAATGTTTGTACCTACTTCCACGTCACATTAGATACGACAAATATTACCTAACATAACATTTTCTATAATTTCCGTACAATTTTTTCTATATAAATCAGACAAGTACTATATTTTTGTTCCGTTTATTCTAATTTTGTGGCTAATACTGCAGCTCATTTTAATAGACGGTATATCTGCTCGTATGCGATTCAGTATATTAATGAAATATAATTTTATTGATTACATTGGACAAAATAGACCATTAAAATTAAAGCACCATTAAATGAACACTATTTTTATCAATATATATTTTTATTTTGTATTTTTTAGAAAAATTTTTTTTTTTGGTAATGTCAAGAATAAGAATATCAAGTTTAAGAACTAACCTCTCATACAATATATAATCTTAAAATCGCAAAATCACTTCAAATATTAAAAATGAAAAATTATTGTGTATTGATCCAAAATGGCATCCTATTATTTTTTTAAAAAGATGTCGTCGTCGGCATTACCGATTTGTTATATACCTATGATTTAAAGTTATTATTGGTGTAAACGAATATAATTACTCCAGTCACCGGGTCATATTGTTTATTTATTTACCTTAATTATATACCAGTCCTCACAATTGGTATAATAAACTCCCATTTCTATATACTAACTGAAGAAGTCAAAATTGCTTCTCCAAATTGTACTAATTGTGTACTTTAAAAAACAGGATAAAATAATGGTAAACAAAAGTACACTTCCAACATACTTACTGTACAGTAGGTATAAATGTACGTATCTAATTCAACTTAGTCGTATTAGAAAAGTTCATTTACACTTGTTGTAACATTATTAGCTGTTTTTTTCCCACCCACTAATTAGTACTGACTGGCAGATGGTGTACTCTAAAAAATAAATAGTTTCGTAATTATTGACAATAAAATGACTGATGTATTTAAAATATTTGATATATAGTGATTCTCCGGTAACTGTGATTTCGGTAACTGGTCGCTGCCAGAAACAGAATTAAAGTGCTCATCCCTAGCATTAGCCGGGAATCTTTAACCTGCCCTGATTATTCTCAGGTTAGGCTCTGTGGGGACAGACTCGTTATCGTTATCTCTGGGCCTGCCTTGATTTCGGCTCCTATTAATATTACCACTGCTACGGTCAAAACTATCCTCGGTTAATGGTCTCGACTTACTTAAATTATTCATTATCAGATTTCTTAATACTTGACAGTTTTCATTACTTCAGTAACAATATAGGTGACATCATGTCAAGCGTCAAAATGTTTCAAATACGTGTGGTTGGTGTATAGGTCAAAATATGGTATAAACACCGACGTCGGCTGTACCTACCTCATCCGACATTACAATTAGTATTAAATAATTTGGAGTAGCGACGTCGGTGTGGATGACAACTAACGTATATCTTTGGTTAGAGAAAGTTAAAAACACCGACGTCGGCCTTTTTGGCCTGTTTTATTATTAATTTATTGTTATTTAAAGCATGCAACAGGTCGAAATACCGACGTCGACATTGCCGACGTCGATATCACGTCGGTAATAGTAACGTAAGTGGTTCCTACCAAAATTACTTAAAATTCGACCATAAACGTAATGCTATACCAATTTTGTAGTTATAATTGGTATGATTTTAGTATAAAACTAGTCTTTAGTTAAATTTGGTGTGGTTTGTGCTGCTTGGGAAAGATTAGGACCAGAGTCGGTCAAGGAACTAGCAGAAAACAATCGGAAACGATACCCAGTATAAACGCGAGAAGCACGCAAATTAAAAAATTGAGCAATATTGTGTTGATTCGAACTGGAGTCACAACACATTTGTTCTTAATATATTTTATGAAAATTCTTGAACGATTAGTGTTCGCTGGATGTAGGGATACGTAATTTTTACAATAGTTAATATGTAATGTTTCAATAATAAGTCCGTCGGGTATTGGTTTTGTGTCGATATTATTGAATGTTGCAAGTTGCACAGTTCTTCGAGATTACAGGCTGCAAATATATCGAAAACGACGGCAACCTTCTGCATGAGACAGGTTTCCACCTGCGCTTTCGCTAGAAATTTGTCGATTTCTTTTCGGTCAATATTTTTCGCCCTTTCGCTTCAAAAAGCAGGCTTATAATATTTACTTATGTCCTAATTCTTTACGTTCATCATCGCTTCCAACATAGAGTAATTTGACCAATCCGCTGACGATTTCTATATTTTGGACTTTTCTTTAAAGCATGTGAAAGCGATTTTTCACTGGCCATTGACATTTCTCATATCACATCATCACAAGAAGCGAGCGTACTGCTGCCTTGGCTTACTAGGCAATAACTCGAAAATAAGCTATATAAGCGGTTTCTTCGATTTCCACAGCGATAAATTAATTTTCTTTATCATTTTCCATATTACGAGATTTGAAGTTACTTGTCAACAGGCGATCGATTTTTACTTACCTTAGCAACAATAAGCGTCATGGATTATTGGATTTCAAAACGATATTTTAAAAATTTAATAACGCAAAAATGCGCGTTTATTTATACTTTTAATGGTGTTTGTAGAAAAGAATAGTGTATGATATACTGGGCTAACTACAAATACTTTAAGAGGGGATAGGGAAAAATAAGAACTAACGGAATCGCCCATCAAAAAATTTCCAAACTTATTTATCAAGCGAAAACATTTTTTTTAACTATATTAAACCCTTATCTATCGCCGTCTCTAGCCATCTGTCAATTGCGGGGTTAGGTATAATTACACCAGGCCACCGCTTTTAAACGTGTATCAATTTACTGCCCTTTGAAAGAAAAAAAAATATTTACAAAATGTATTGATTATTATTTAATGAGACACAAGATATGGTAGCACGGGGGCAGCACCTACCTCACTGATATTTATTTACAGTATTGATATTTGGAGAGATTTTAAGAACGTTAAATCATTTTCTGTTTCCTTATTTAAATTAAAACTTGTCATTAGAAAGATTACCTCTGTTTGAAAAAAAAAAACACAAAGGATTAACAACAAAATACACGCAAATGTACACAAATACATAAAAGCACTGCCACACGTTTACTGCCAAGGCATTACAACAGTTGTCCAATATGGTTGAAAGAGGTTTCAGCAACATTTTGTCTACTTGGAAAACGTCTTTGGTATTACGCTGCCACACGATAACATGCACTTGTCACATTTCATCACCTTATCCGTCATCTAGGCATTTGAATACGGCATGTTTGTAAATACGCAAAAAATAAGCGAAACATTAATTTTGAGAAAAGCAAGTACTGAAAAATTATTTCAAATTAATCACCGTACCGTATGAGATATTTTTTGACAGCATCTCTGATGCAGTCGCCATCTGCAGGCCACGAGTGCAAACTTTACTTTACGCCGATAAATATATAAACTTCTTGTGTTGCTGAGAAATTAAATTCTGTTAATAGTAATAATAGCAACAATATTAACAATAATCGATAATGTTTGTATAAAATAATAAGTACTATTTAAAACTACAACATCCCAAGATGTTTACAGTGTATTGTAAACAATTTTCTTGAATGTTTAGAATATTATATTATGTTCTAAGCTTTGACCATATTTTTTTAATTTTAAATGTTTTAAAAAATAGTAACTAAATAAAGGCATTTATGTCGGGTATGTTAGTGGATATTTATGACGGATTTGCAATGAGTGAAAATGTAGTTTTGGCATTATGTAACGAAGAACGAATGCAAACACTACTGCTAACTGGATTAACTGTTATCTATCAGGTACGTCGTTTCTACATTTCACAACGCTGTAAAAAAACGACCCCATTCTAGTTGACATATCTAGCCATCTCGGACGATGATTGATTGTCATACCGGACGATTTTCCAAAGGACAAAAGGGTTGTGCATCGAGCTAGAATTCCGAAATAAATTTCTTATTATTGTTTAGGCCTTTCTGAGCACATGGTTATAGTAGGTATATTAAGTATCAAGAATAGTAAGGAGAGTTTACCGATCGACGACAATGTTTGCCTCTCCTCCAAATATTGGAGGAGATTGGTAAACTCTTTACTGTTTGAGATGCTTATACTATTTTTTGTACGACCATTATATGAATACGAAGGTGTTAACTAACAAAACATCCCTAAAATATTAAAATTGTTTTTGTTTTGTGTCTCGTCTATTCACCAAGCTAAGTAGATTTTGTCGTTACCATAGATACGCTTGTAAATTTATTTTTAAATGTCAATATATTTGTCAAACGAGTAAGTATGAGCAAGAGTGCATCAGAAAAATCTAAAGAACGTTACGAAAAGACGTAATGGTTTCAAAAGTGGTTTAAGGAAATTATGGAAAGGGCATAAATGAAAAATTCTTATTGGCATATTTTGTGCAAAGAAACCAAAAATTAATATCTTCTGGCAGTTTATAGGCTGTGTATTCTATGTTAAAAGCAACAATTTTTTTAAACGATTTTATTTATATTTCTAAATTTTCTATACTGATTGCATTTCTTAAGAGAAAAAATATTGGACATAGGCCAAAAAGAGCCAGTGTCTTTATCAAAGGAGAAATCATCAAATTTTTAATGGAAGCACCAGACGAAACATTTCTGATTCACAAGGTATGTTTATATTAATTTTTTGTAGTAAAAACTTAAATCCGATTTCTAAACATTTGTTGATCGCAATGATATTAGGCGTTTCAGGAGGTTATAGGAACGAAGAACTGTATAATATGCGCGTTCAAGATATTGAAAATCGTGATTCATATACAGGGTGTTCCAGAATGATGGTCAAATATTTTACCAGTGTACAAGCCATTTCAGGGGGGATCTTCATATGACATCTTTTAATTTGGGTCCTTCCCTTTGCGATATTCAAGTTTCAAAATGGCGGAAAAAATAGTTTTTTATTTTTCTTTAAAAACACTTACACTTAGAAATTTCTATTTTGGTACACACTAGCAGCTAGTCAAAAGCTATTTTGTGGTGGTACCTATTTCTTGGCTCATGTTTCTGGAGGGTGGGAATAAGCAACCACTAGATTTATTTCTTTCAGAACTTTTTCCTGCAATAGCCGATTTCAACAAAACTACAACTGACTCTTTCGTACAAATATTAGCGAATGAATTGACGGAATATGCATACGGAAGGATTGGCAACAGTTATACGAATATCTTTGTTTAGAAATATTTGCAAAAACTGTCAAGACTGATTTGTTTGACAAGGCAACAAAGAAACATCAACAGCAACAGTCTAAATTTTTTTTTATATATTTTTATATTATGTGAAACTAACTACTCTGCGAACTAAAGCTAAAAAACGATTACATAAAGGGTACAAATTTTTGTATTAATTAAGTAGGTCACTGTCTTGTTTAATTCATTGACAGGCTAAAGTCATTTTTGACATTGTCGATATTTAATTTCAAATAATTTTAATTTATTGATACAATAATTTTTATAGTTAGATTTGAGTTAACTTAAAGGAAGCCACCTGAAGGAGCAATCCCAAAAATGTAGAAATAGGTCAGATCTCATCTATTGTGGTTGAATATTCGAGTTCCCACAGTTTTAAAAGTGAACTTAGATATTTCTAGAATGTTTTTATTAAACTAGGTTAGTAAATTTAGCTAGACTAATTTTTTTAGATAATTATTGAATAGAGCTTTGTCTGTGGAATTATTCATTAGCATACCTAGATGTTTGGTATCAGAGAGCATACATATGAACTCATTGATAGGAATTGTAGGAGATTTGATTAGCTTAAAATAATTTTCTAATACCTAAAAAAAAATTCTTTATGCTAAAAGTTATTTCATTTTGATCGAAGTGTTGGGGGATGGGATAGGACCATATTTCTCTTCACACAAAATAAAATGTAACTTCAGCGCATAAGTAACTAACAATTTTACATGGCAATATGTACATTTAATTATAGAGTTATAAATTAAACGACAATTTATTCGAGAGTAATGAACGGGCATTAGGAGCTTAATTAAAATATAAAAAGACGATTGCGGTTAAAATATGCGGCCGGAATGGTGCCGTTCTCTAGCAGTCCCCGACAGTTGCATTTATGACTTATTTCCATGGTGCGGTTACCGGATTAAAATTAATAGAACGTGCGGGTAGCTAAACGACCTGAAAATGTGGTTTTATTCCACTTTATCAATTACACCAAGAACGGGTTACTTAGCCGAGGAGAACAAGGGACTTTTCGGTTTTAAGGGTCTACTCCTTTGGTTTATAGCAGCATTTGTTCGCTCGTTGGAGTACCACGCGAAGGGTGTGACATTTAACGGCATCGTTCTTTCCCTCTCTGAATATATGTATGAAATTATAAGTATTGCTTTTTCGCGTTGTTAGTGAATACATACAGAATCTTATGTCCTTTTCAAAACAAGATTTAATATAAATCTTAACAAATTATACAGTAATAATATGTTCCAATTAATAAGTATTAGTTGAGATTAACAGTTTTGGGGAACAACAGAGACTAAATCTCATAATCCTTTATTTTATATTAAATATGATAACTACAATAGAATAGTTTTCGGCGAAGTAAACAATAAAACGTTGGTGGTTAATTGTGGTGAATTTGTGATACAGTTTGAACGATATTTGAAAATCACTAATCCTGATTTTTGAATGAGCAAAGTAGGTGTGTTAAATGTTTTGGAGCTTTTACTATCATTGATTATGGGAAAATTTCCCATACGACCCTGGCAATTTAAATCTAGAGATAATTGCACTATGCACTACTCTAATCTTTCCACCGCACATGTATTCCTAAAGACGTCCTTCCTAGCATAATTTGGCCATTTGAGCTTGATAATGATTTGAAGTCAAATTTTGTTAAAAATATTATAATCTTTACGTCGACTTAGCCTTGGTATACGTTACGTAGAAAAACAAACTTTATTGTCACTACTTGATTACACAACAAATGTACTTCAACAAATTCACAATTGTAAAATATTTACTTTTACATTTCAGTCATTTGTGTTCTACGGCTCAATATAAAGTGAACTATGGCAGCAAAACCGATCCGCTTATATATCTTTTTAGGTTTCTTGAATTTTCTGTGGTCTCCAGAACATGTCGAGAAACAAATCGATTATAGCCTGGAATATTCTAGAAAACGTCAAAAGAAAGGTACTAAAAAAATTAGAAATTCTAACGCAAACAGGAACATAGTTAGTAAATTAAAAAGTAGGTGAGTTTCCGTAGCAATATATTATTTGATTTTCTAACATTATGCTACAAAGTAGTAGCATTGGGGTTAGGGCGACGTGAAAAATACTGAAATATTACTCATACTGTATCTACACTTGAGGCATAAGGCATAACTTTATTGTGAAAAAACATTTTTGTAAAATGCGGTTCATTAATCCACTATTCTTATGTGCTTCGCTTTGTGAGATTATGATTATGATTCAGGGCGCCATTTTTAATCGCAATATTCAACGAATTCATAGCTGTTTTTAGAAGCAGTTTAATAGTTATTTATAGTACAAGTGGGATATAGGCATTATTATACATGAGTGAGACATTCGCGTAATTTCACGAATGTAATAAATAATGCCGTTATCCCATGTGTACTACATAAAATTTGTTTCTACAACTTCCTTAAATTGAGAAAAATCCAAAATCAAATCCAGTTTGTAAGTTTTGACTCAAAATCAAGAGGCAAAGGCATTGTTATGGTAATCTGTCAAACTTGTTATAAACAAAATTGAGTTTTCGTTTTTATATTGTGAAAATAGTGGTGTTGATTGCAATAATGATGATTCAGAAACAGAAAACTTGCCTCTTGGAATTGAAAAAGCTGCTGCAACTGCGGTAGTTTCACTTTTACCAGATAAATCGAGAACCAAGTACGAATAATTTTATAAACGATTCACTGATTGGTGTGCTTCTAAGAATGTAAAATATGAAGCAAAAGAAAAGATATTATTAGAATTTTTTGAAAAATTATCCAAGAAGTACAAATTGTCTAGTCTTTGGGCGTTCTATTCTATGCTGCGGTCTCAATATGTATGCGGCAAAATGTTGACATCAGTAAATTGAACAATTTAATTGCTTTTCTGAAAAAGCAATCAGAGGGATACACACTAAAAGAGTCAGGAATATTAACGAAATAGGGTGTTTCAAAATTTTTGCAAGATGCCTATGACACAAAATTCTTGCTAACAAAGCTAAGAACGAGAAAATGTTTGCTATTCATAAATGCATAATTTAAGGTATCGGTAATTATCGGACTTGGAGGTGTTTGCAAAGTGGACGAGTTAACTAATTTAATGTTAGAAAACGTAAAAAATTAAGGAAATATTTTTCATTACTTCATACCGAGAGAGAGAATTCTTTAATACTACCTGGGGAATATGGTCCATATAATACGAAAATACCTCGCTCTGCGTCCTAGTCATGCCGATCATGGAAGATTTTTTGTTGGTTACAGAGGTGGTAAATGCATAAAACTTCCTGTTGGTATAAATATTTTTAGTGTAATGCCAGAGAAGCTTCAACAATATATAGAGCACTGTTTTCGACGATCATCTACTTCACTTCTAGCCAACACAGGAGCAGACTCTAACTATAAAACGGCATGGTGGTTGTCCAACATCGTGTGTGAAGGCTATATTGATGCATCTCTTGAAAATAAGAAAAAAATTGCCACAAAAGTTGTTGGAGGAGATATTGCCATCATTGAAGTTACTTCAAGTACTTACAAAGAAAATTTAAGCATTGCTAATACAAATGTCATACAAACAGCAAGTGAGAAAGTAATACCAAAAAAAGAGTTTGCAGGGAGGAAAAGATGGTGGGATGAGGAGTGTATAAGAGAGGCGGAGAAGAGAAATAAGCTAAGAATTAAAGCACTTCAGTCAGTACAGGAGGAAGATAAAGAAAAATACAGGGAACAAAGACGAAAAGAAAAGAAAGTGTTTAGACAAAAGAAGAGAGCAGAACAGGTTAAGAAAATAGATGAAATAGAGCAACATTATAAGAGGAAGGAAATACGTAACTTCTACAGAGAGATAAAAAAGGGAAAAAGATAAAGAAGGAAGTAATATATGTGAGGGATGAAAGAGGAAACAGAAGTGAGAGAAAGATGGAGGCAATACTTTGCAAATATGTTGAATAAAGAGAGTGTAACGGAAGGAGAGGAGCACGAGGAGGTGATACCGGGAAGGGAAGAGGAAGTGGATGAAGAAGAACCTACAAAAAAGGAAATAGATACAATTATAGAAGCTTTAAAGAATAACACAAGTTCAGGAAAAAACGGAATAACAGCAGAGAACATTAAGTATGCAGGAAAGGATTTAAGACAAAAAATATACGAAATGATACGAATGACCTGGAGAAGCGAATGTATGCCTGAAGATTGGAGAGATGCATATGATTCGATCAAAAGGAATAACATAAGTAAAATTTTGAAACAATTTGGGATACCAACCAAACTGATTAGGCCATTGAAAATGACCTTAGAAAATACTAAATCCAAAGTACGAATAAAAGGTGAATGTTCGGAAGGCTTTACTATTGATACAGGACTGAGACAAGGAGACCCACTCTCAACGCTTCTTTTTAATTTAGTACTACTGGAAAAGGTCATAAGAGATAGGCAGTTGAACAGACAAGGACACATATTGTTTAAAAGATATCAAATTGTAAGTTATGAAGATGACGTGGCATATTATTGCTAGAGAAAGTAGGGAATTAGAAGAAGTAACGAGAAAATTTGTGGAGGAAGCACGTAAAGTGGGATTGCAGATAAATCAAGAGAAAAGTAAGGTTTTGAGAATAGGAGAACAAAAAAGGATACCAATTTTAAATTGAGAACAGAGCATGGAGAGATGGAGTTTGAGGAAGTTCAAGAATATGTGTATTTGGGGGCGCTAATAACAGCTAACTGTGATGAGGAACAAGAAATAAATAGGAGAATAATAAAATCAAACAGAAGTTCGGCAGCAGTCAACCACTTATTGAAATCAAAAAATTTGTCCAGAGGAGTAAAATTTAGAATGTACAAAACAATTTTGAGACCGACAGACCCGTATGGTAGTGAAACCTGGGTTCTCAATAAGAAGTCATGAGAAAACCTTTTAAGGTGGGAAAGGAAGATCTTAAGGAGATTTCTAGGGAGTAAGAAGACGGAGGAAGACTATGTAAGGAGAAATAATGAGGAAATCTATGCACTGTACCAGGCACCAACAATAGACGAATATGTAAAAGCCAGAAGAGTGCAGTGTCTAGGGCATCTAGAACGTATGGAGGATGAAAGAGCAGTTAAGAAAATAGTAGGGAGTAAGCCTAACTACAAGAAAAAAAAAGAGATAGACCGAGGAAGCGATGGAGAGAGGCAGTGGCAATAGATCTAAGGGAGAAAAATGTAACGGATTGGAAAAGAAAGGCGAAAGACAGAATGGAATGGAGGAGAATAACACAGCTCTGGGCCTAAAAGGCCTGTAAACAGCTTTATATATAATACAAATAGAGACCAGATGCATTCATCTGGTATTCTTACGAATTGCCAATGTTGTGTTGTTAAAAGTGCTTCAATTTAATTTAAGTTAAATTATCGCTAGTCAAATTGATAAACCTGTTGGATCTCTTTTTTAATATTTCAGTAGTAAGGTAATATGTCACATTACTTCACTAGTGGTGTAATTATTCAACTGAACCAAATAAATGCTGTAATGAGGTTCTTATAAAGCAGTTGTAGATCAAACATAATTGTCGTATTACCTGAAAATTATAAAACTGATTTGCTGGTTGGGTAACTGGAGCTCCGTAAGGTTAAGGACCGCTGATCTAATAAATTCGTTACAATATCGGTGTAATTATTTAAATACGCTTACGTTACTGGTGATGAAACGCATGGCGAGGTTCAATCATTCAACTAGTTTTTGGATACATAAATCAACACTTAACCCTTCTGATCAGCAAAGTAATCTCAACACGATACAACCACATACTCGGATTAAAAGAGTAAAATTGTCGCGGAATAAACGTCAGCTTCATGGGGCTTAGAGATGACTAATGTGGGTCCCTTAAGCCGAATGATTTAGCTAGCAGCCACCAATGCCGCCTGTATAGCTTAGAACACAATGAGTGATCGAATTCACAAACTGCTTCTAAATCAAATTTCGCCCCGGATTAAGGAGTTACGGGTGAATATTTTCGGCATACACCTGCGACCGTGATCGCTTTTCCATTTACCTAATATATGTGTGATTGTGTCTTCATGAATAATACATATTTGCGAAGGCCCGGAATAATAAATTTCGCAGAGGCGAACTTCAAAGTAAACTCCTCGTCGATGAAAATGGCATAACATACGAATATAAAATATTAATAAGGCGACTGCCCTTCCAGAGTTAGTGTGCATCAGGCTTTTTATGTAAATGAATCTCTAGGGATGCAGTACATTTTACTTAATTACGTATTAATACTTAGAAATACTAATCACGGATTTAATTTTTTTTTTTTTTGACTAAGAATTTTGAAACAAGTAAGTAAGTAAATTTTTATAAATATTTGTTAACCAAATTGTAAATTTGCAAGTAATAATTAAACAATTACCATGAAAAAAAAATGAATACATCGAATAAGCGTTGAAAACTTATAAATTTTATAATTTTTCAAACAACTGCAATTAGGTATTAAAAAATTCGAGAGGAAGAAGAAAAGTCCTATCAACTCAAAATCTTTTATTCATTAGTGCCAGCTAATTTCGAGGTCAATTTGTGCACCTTATCTTCAGGCCAAAACAAGCGGATATAACAATAATTACTAGTATCAATGAATCCAATGCAATTTAACATCCATAATAAAATGCATTAGCTAATTAATTATCAGTCCAAAATCAGTCAACTAAATTTAGATTAACATAAAAATAAACTGCAGACCAAATACAACAACGTTACAAGTACATATTGTTAAATTTAAAATTTTTCAGAATCGTCATCTTATGATCGATTTACTCGATGCTAAAATCCACGTTATCCACAAAGAATGATACTGACTTAAGCAAGTTAAAAAAATTGACGATATTTTAAAAGAAGCAAAGAGTTGTATTTACTTAAGCCTAAAAGCAGGCAATAGCACACCACTTATATCTCACCTTCACTTGGTTTATATGTGAATATAGATATGAAGTAGCAGCCAGTTCAATTGTCGGTCACCTTACCTATGGCATACTGATGAGGGCTAACAAGCCCGAAACCGGTCTATGTCTGGTGGTGTGGCCGACAAGGTTTCTTGGCTGTTCACACAGATACTGCAGGTGTATTTCAATGCCGGTCGGGATATTAGTCCGCGGAGTAGTTGTTATCTGTAGTATCAAATATTGTACAATAGAAATGTAATATTTATTTTTTCAGTTAAGTTCACTTAAGTATTACCCCTTCTCACGACTTCTTGACGTAACAATATTTCTTGTCTACACTGTAAAAAATAATTACAGTAAAAATAGATGGCAATTTATTTACCATACATTATTGCTGTGATTTTCTTATAGATTGTCATTTTACAATTAAACTGTAAAATTTCATTGTAAATTTATTTTGCGATGTAATTTTCCGTTTAGTAACTGTAATATTACTTTGTAATTTTACAATACAAAAATTTTTACAATGGAACTTATATAATTACTTATAAAAGTACAAAGTAACTTTACAATCAATTGTATAATTACATTGTAATAAAACATTACAATATAACTACAATGTAATTTTTATTTATTGTACAGGATGGTCCAGTTTGGACACTTAGGTACCTATAGAAGGTTACTCCTATTTTTGGAAAAGACAGAAAAAAGTTAAGCAGCTGTTTCGGGCTCAATTTTCGAGAAAAGTTGAATTGAAGAATATTTCGATTTGTTTAAAAAATACCTACGTAATGTTTTTCAATTTTGGCCGTTCTCTATGATAACTGTGAAACTTTTCTACTTATAAACATATTTAGCGGCTTACGCTTTTTTTATCACTTCTAGTTTTCCGTTACTTTCATATTTTTTTAATGAAACATATGTGTTTTAATTTATTATTATTCAACTTGTAATTTATTTCATTTTACGTGAATATTTTCGCAATATTTATTTACAAAAAGAATTTGCTAGTATATAAAAATATTTTCATGCATACCTACGTATCAAGTACAAAACTTCATATCAAAAAATGTATAGGATGTTATTATTTTTTTTTTACAAGTTTGTGTCAGCCACTAGATTCTACACAAAAAGCTGAATATAGTAATCTCATTAGAGAGTACAAATATTTTCAGAAATAAAAAAATATAGAATACCATAGAAAAAGCCTAAAATTAACAAATGTATTGTATCAAAACGAATCAAGATATTGAATTGAAATATTCGTCATTCAACTTTTCTCAAAAACTTTTTCCGTGACACTTGGACTATTGTTTTCTCTATCTTTTCCGCAAATAAAAGAAACCTCCTAAAAGTACCGAAACCCCTACAGTCAATTTTAAGAAAGTTACTTTAATGGCATCTTGTGTATAACACACGAAATCTCTAACAGTGTTTTGACATAGATACCTAATAAATTTTCTGAATAGTAATTCCAGAATTAACAATTGTTACTTACCTTACGTAACAATCATGTCAGGCTTTTCTGTAAGTTTCTCAATAACATCACTGGATCAGGATGTTATTTTAAAAGAAAAATCTTCTAAACTAAATTTTCGTTCTATTAAACATTTTTGCACAAATTGTGTGAAAAACATACTATTACTAACCGATTATATAAGTTCAGCTCAGTTAGCTAATCCGTAGTTACAGCTACCTATTAGGTATATCTTCAATAATTTAACTACCTTATTTTGTTTAATTTTTTGAAGTGAGAAAAACATGTAGGTACACGTAAGTGGTACGCTACGAATATAACGAATATATTTTACTTTTTGATAGATTAGTAAAAACGTAGGTAATGGCTCATATTATTGTCGACTACAAAAATTGCTGCTGCTGCTGCTTTCACAGATCCAACATTAATTTTACTATTTTTTCTAGTATGTTATGCAATTTTGAATAAGAATTTATAATGTTAAATATAGTTAGATTATGAAAAATAAAATATTAAGGTCTTTCGATATTTTTTATTTAATTTGGTACCTGTACATTTAGGCCATTTTTACAAAACAGGACACTTAACGTTATACAAAACATATAAAACAAAGTAAATCTGTATATTGTATATATCAAATAATAAAGTTTCTTGTATATGTAAACATAAAAAAAATAAATATTTTATAATATTCAAACGAGATCTAATGTGTAATATAGGTACCTACAATTTAAATATAATTCTAACGTAGAAAATAATATATTGTTTATATGCATGATGAACAGATTTCAGTCTGCAGTTGGTATTTGATTTTTGTAGATGCAAAAATACCATTGTTCCTTTGCTTTAATAATTCTGTATAAAATACATACCTATTACGTTATCTCATATAGGTTATGTTATAAGCAACACAAGACAAAACTACTTATTGTAATAAAAGCACTCACTAGTCACTCTAGATTAGATTATTTTGCTAGTCACTACTCACTAAATTAATTATGTAAGTACTTAAGTCCTAGGTACACGCTGCATTTGTCGAAATAAAGCATGCTTTATTTAGGTTATGTTACAACCAGCACTAGACAAACCTATTTATAGTACTAAAAACACTCACTTGTCACTCTAGATATGATTATATTGTTAGTCACTACTCACTAAATTAATTATGTAAGTACCTAGGTCCTAGGTACACGCTGCATTCATCGAAATGAAGCAAGAAATAATGAAGGCGTCACCACCCAACGCTCTCAACGGTTAGTGGCAGTGCGTTTTAAAATTGGTAGTATCTTCACACACAAATTAAGCATATTTTTACAGTCAATTATATAGTAAATTTGGTATGTTCAGTAATTTTACAATGTAGAAGTGGATTTCACATTGCTAATTGTAAATGTATTACAATATATTCTATAAATGTACATATTACATTATAATTACATATGAAGTTTACGGTTTTGTTGTATATTGGCAGTTTTCTTGCAAAATTACAATCGTCAGTGTAATATCATCATTATTTTTAGAATTATTTTAAGACTATTATAAGGATATTTTTACAAAGTATATTTGTAAAGTTACTGGCCTTTTTTTCAGTGTAGTCTTACAAGACTTTTTTAAATCTTGTCTTGTCTTGCGAGAAGAGCAATAAAATACCAGACAAGATTGACAGCATTAGTTGCGTACATTTGTTATTTTCATGATGTAATGTCAATCTGTAATATAATTCTAAAAAAAGTTAATATATTTATAATTATTTGAATATTCCGGTAAAGAAAACTAAAATAACCATATTTATTTCCAATTTTTTTAGGAAAGGCAAGGTGAGGTTCCGTATCTTTTCCTCTGCTTTTAATTCCTATTGATCAAAACGTATTTTTTAGGTACTGAACTCAATGAAGAACAATATTGAACTCAAATTTCAAAATAATTTGAACCATCAAAATATATATTTTCTATACTGTTCACTGTTCATATTTCTTCAGTGTAAACTGTGCCATATCCACATATTCGATTTTGAACTTCAACTTGGCTCTTCAAGAACGGAGCTCTCAACTCCTTTACAAATGACTTCGAATAAAAGTGCCAGTATATACCAACTTACTTTTAGCAATCCTGAGAAAATAATTTTTCGCATATAGATTATCGAGTCCTACCCTAAATTTTATTTATAATCTTTTCGCAATTTTCTCTATAAGATATTATAAAATGCAATGTTTACTTTGCTACTTCTGTTATTCTCTATTATTTTCGAATTTTATTGATTAAGAAATAAATTATTATTATATTACTAAAAGTAAATAACAGAGGTAGTAAAATTCCATTTTATAATACTCAAGTCAAATATTACTGAAAAAATCCTAACTCAACTTTTGCACATCAAACCGGATAGTTTGATAATTTTTTTTCTCAAGAACGGTTGGATTTAATTAATATATATTGTAATCAGTTAAAATTATGCCAGTCAAACTTCTAATACAATGTATATTCATTCATAACTATTTTAGGTTTTTTATTGTTTTTTTATACAGGGTGTTCTATAATAATAAAGAAAAAAAATATTTGAATACCTAGATATCACACCTAATGTACACTCATGTTTGATACAACCATATTTGATCCTGGTGATGGTTGAAATAATATATTAAAAAATAATCAAGCACAAACCAATTGCTATAACTACGTATTTAACTCGTATATTATTTAAGAGTTTTCTAAAAACTGTGAAAAGACTTGAGAGAGCTGAACATCATTAGACAAACAAATATATTTTGTATACGTTGTAAAAAAATTACCGCTGAAACAAAGCAGAGCACAAAAATTGCAACAATTACACGTATACAAATGGTGTACATTAAAATTTGTAATAAACTTTGAAGTTATATGTTCAGGTTTATAATTTAATATCTTAAAAGTTAAACAAGATAACTGGATCTGAGGTTGACCAATCCGAATTTTTAAAATTAGAAAAAATGTGATTGAAAACTTGAGATTATAATTGAACTTAATACACGCATTATGAATTTTTTGGATACAATACCCGACCATGCAATATGCCAAGGAGGATAATATTCAATTTTAGTTCGAAGAAAGGATTTATGCATATAAAAACTTTCAGTTTGTCAAAAGATTTCTGAGTAAGATAGTTGACATGCTTAGCTAATCTGCCCATAAATCAAGATTTTTACAGTTATTCATTCATTGGAACAATAGAATGTCAATTCAGAATAATGGTAAAATCAGAGTAATCTACAATTACATTCTTTTTATTTCCAAAAATTAACAATTGAGTTTAGATCAATTTAAAATAAGATTATGAGCCAAAAATACCTCAGAGATAGGATTGAGATCTGCATTGATCCTGGACAGGAGAGATCTTACCGTACCTATCATCAGCATACTGATGAGACTGCCCTAGAACACTACCTTGGGGGGCTCCAGCAGAGATATTATTAAGTTTAGATATGTCAGAGCTCACAGTAACCCGCTGGCGTCTACCCATCTAATTTTTAAAGAATGTGACAGCAATGTCGGTAAATCCGATTATTTTAATTTGATACATAGTATTGCATGATCAGAAGAGTAAAATGCCTTACTAAAATCAAGAAGTGGGACAGGACATTTATTTTATGTCTCTTGTTATATCATCAGTAACTATTAGCAGAGCAGTACAAGTACTATATTGAGCTCGAAAGCCAGACTTAAGATCAGGCAGGATATTGTCTTTATTACAGTGTTGTTATTGTTGTCGTGTTATTTATTACAATAAGTAATGGGACACAGACTACCTGGTAAAAATTGAAAATATTAAGAATACATTTATTATATCTAGGGGCTAAATTAGCAGGGGTATAGGGTGTTGAAGTAAAATAGTTTTTTACAAAGACTTTAATAACTTTTGTACTTGTTGACGTATCATCTTGATATTTACTGTCGATGGCTTTTTGGGAATGCTAAATGCCAATTAATGTAACAATGAAAATTACTATAACTTTCTTTTATCTAACACGTAAAATCCAAGAATCCAATCCAATTCTATAAATAATATGGATTCTTTCAGGAAAAACTCTAAGCCTCCTTGTGGAGTAAGCTGTATCAAGAACAGTTTAGCTACAGATTTAGTTTTACCATATTTAAATTAATTTATAATATTTGTATCATTTTAAAATAGAAAATACAATAATCGAATTATCAACAATCAGTTAAGCATGGAATACACATGCCTGTTACCTGCATAATGGTTTTTAATGAACTTGCAGAAAACAGCACAATACATTGCCGTATTGAACCTACTAAATCAAAATATTTTTTAAAATTCTTCATCAGGCAAATGTTTTACTTAATTTTTCTATCCTTGTCTGTAAGAAACTGTTAAAATTCTCCATAACATGTAAAAAATAGCATCGCCGTTATTTCTTAAAAGTTACAAAATATTACAAAAATTTAAGGTTATGAGATATATTATTTAACGTTGAAATGACGTAAATGTTATTATAACCAAAATGTGATACATACTGGGTTGATTAATTGTGTCAGGTAGGTATGTTATAATAACAGAACTATATAAAATATTTTCTCAATGTTCTGTTGAAAACATAGGTCTGGCATTTCGGCATCTGCAGGCTTTTACTAACCCAGAGGTATATATTTGGATAATATTTTCTTTCGGTTGTGCCAAAATTCCCAATTAAATTAAGTGTCATTATGTTAAATTTAACAAACAACGGAGATTTTGACAACTGTGGGTTCAGTCTGAAGACCCATTTCAACGAAATGCCTGAAACTGTTCGCCAACTGTTGCAGACATATCGGCAGATAAAACCCACTTCCCGTCCTTTTATTTATTAGTCGATTTTATCCCTCTGAACTATCCTAAGCCAGGTCACTAGCTTTCTATATGTCGGTGTTCATTAAACCATCCATGTTTTGTTTGATTTAGGACTTCGAGATTAAATGAAAGTTTAAAAATGCCTTTACTATCGCTGCCGACAATATGTTTATTTATGATATAGAATTCAATATGTATATTAGCAGATAAAGTGACACCTTATTGCTTGAGAGGGAACAATTCTGCAGCCTTTTGCTGCAAATAAATTGCTTAATACTACTACTACTTCTTCAATGATTAGCTTTATTATAGCAAATAGAACAGAAGAGCAAGCAATTTACTTACAAGTACATTTAATTTGGAAACAAAGTGAAGTATTTGCAATCTTTAGCATTATGCTCGATCTGCAGACATATTAGAAATATATTATGATATAACAGTAAACTTTACATACACTGCTCAACAACTGAACTAGATATTTGCTAATGTCTCGAAATTTTAATTTAAAAATATTGTTAAATGTATCACTCATATTTTTTCTTTTTCTATGCTTTTGGGAAAAAAATTAGTATGTATAGTACAGTATAGTATAGTATAGTATGTAATTTCAAAAAGATAAACATTTTAGTTGTATGCACAGGGTGTCTCAAACTCGATATTATGAGCCTATTGTGGAAAAATTTAAAAACATTTGAGACACGTGGTGCTAAATGGGACGAGGTAACCTCATTAATCCCAATCCATTTTTCTAGGAAAGTGTTATCTAAATATTGCACCACAATCCTGTAGCGGGACTCCTGAAATGTCGATGTCATTGTATCGATATCGAGATAATTTCGAAGTCGATCTCGATCCATTCGTTTCGAAATATAAATTGGTACTCTTGAAACGTATCGAAATTGTCTTCGGATAGGTTTGGCAATTTCAGGGTATCAGATATACCACCACGGTTAAGCCAACTCAGCATATGTTTCATTTCTGTCTAACAGATGATTTTGATTACCTGTCTCGTTTTATCCAGCACTCTCGCTGTTTATTTGAATTTTAAAATGAATATTAAACAAATAAATAGAAAGTTATAAAAGTCATTTATATATGTAATGCAAACTTTAAACTTACGTCATTTTTTTACAAGTGCAAGAATTAGCCTAATTAGAGTAATGAGAAGCCTTTAGGAATGAAAATAACTGAAGAAGACAGTTAACTAAACTTTTTCTGACAAAAAATTTGTGAAACTTTTTAAATTGTGGTATAATGTAGAATTTGTTGTTGAAGTAATCACTATAGTTTGTGTAATTTTCCGTAGGTAATACAAATTGGAGGGAGAACTAACAGAAATATTAAATAATAATATTGTTACATTGATTTGATTAATAGATTTATTTTATTAAATATAATAGGTATAGACAGTAGGGCAATAAGTACTCTTAATTAATAAAAAATGTTTAGGTACTGTTATAAAAACACACACATTATTGTAAAATAAATAAAAAAATACATTAAAAGTCAATGACATTTATCTAAGTATTACTTTTTAAAATGGGAAGTCTTTAAAATCTAACACCTCATTGTTCATTCATAGTTTCTGCCCGAAATTCTTCCAACACTAAATCCCATGGGTCCCTTTGATAGTCAAAGCTTCAGAAGCCCGAAATTTTACACTTATTAAAAAAATAATGATAATAGTGAGTTGTTACTTCATTAAATGGTTATTTAAATAAATTAACAAAAATAAAAACTTAGATTTCGCTAAATCGTAGTTTCTCCTATAAATTATGCAAGTATAAAAGACATTCATGAAAAAAATCCATGCCTATAATCACCCACTTCAAGAAAAGATAAAATAAATATATACCTACTTGTAATAATTTTCTAGTCCTTATTTTTTATGTGCATGATATATAACATATTTATATTCCTATTCCAAAACCACTTTAAATATATAAACAAATATTTGACACCCTCATCTCAGTATTCTAAGTTAGATGCGGTATTTGGTTTGATGCAAAATAAATAAACAACACATTCATATTTGTAATATTAAAAAGAAATAACAGTATTCAGTACATGTGATAGAAAAAGACAGCAAGTCATTTCGGCCGACCAAGACCCGTCGATATCATTTCGATTCGAATGGACAGATTTTCGACTTTATTTCGATGGTAAAATTTTCAAGAGTACCAATATATCGATATTATTTCGATCTCGATCCCTAATCATCGAATCGAGATTTCGGGAGTCCCTCAACTGGCCTTGTGGGGTGGAACTCCGTCGTGCTGAAACCGTAGGTTTCTCCTTAACTGCAAAGGCACGTCCTTCAGAAGTACAGGAAGTTCTTCTTGTAGAAAATTTAGATAATTCATGCTGTTCAACGTCTGTTCATAAAAATAAGACCCAATTAAATGCCTACCGATAATGCCTTGGTCTCACCGAAATGTCCTTGGTATTGGAGTGGATTTACAATGTAGCGGTTTTCAATGGATTTCCAGTGTTCGTTGCGCCTGTTTGGTAATCCATTACTGACAAACCGACTTTCATCCGTCCAAAGACCGTGCCGAAGAAGGTTCTGATCAACAGTTTTTAAATTTACTACAATTTGGGCTATAAAATTAAGTTTGTTTCAGTGTGACATTCAGGAACATACTCCAAATTGTGAATTTTGTAGTCATAATACCCACTCTTCTTTAAAATTCGTTGAACGCTTGAATTATCCAAATTCAATTCCCGGCTCTCCTGCCATACAGAATTTCGTGGATTTTGTTCGAAATATTGTAACAGTCTAGCTGTATTAACATTGTTTCTTACCCTTCGGTCAATTATTTGATTCTTCCAAACAGAAAATGCATCTTCATTTCGGCGCATGGCTGCCTCTTGTAAAGGTTTTATGATCAGGAATGCGACGCTCTGGATACCTTTCTCGATATAACTCCACAGTTCTTCTTGAAATTTTTGGTGACTCGCTGTAAATTAGCAACATATCAACTTTTTTTTAATAAGAAAGCATTTTGTAAGCACAATATTTATACATTTGACGTTAGTATTGAGTAATGACAAGTATTTTGTCATATTTATGTATTATAAACGAAAATTCAATTATTTTCCAACGACTACTTGATCCTTCCACCGGTAATGTGATTTTTACGTGATTTTTCTTTTGGGACTCTTTAGGGCGATATTGCTAACAACTTTTAAACAGGAAGTAATACAGAACAATTTCACTAATAAGAGTTTATTACAAAAAGGTGAGTTTTTTTAACAGGAAACAAAATTGGGTATGTTTCTGGAAAAAATATAATTAATGACGTTATTAATCCTTTCGATTGAAAATGAAGTTTACCTTATTCCATTTAATACCACGTTTCCCAAATTTTACTTACATTTTTTTGTATCCTCAAAGTTGTCTCATACACCCTGTACATACGGGATTTTATTGCCCTTATTACTGCCGCTGTTACCTATAAATATGTTTATTCGCATTAACACTATGTCACTACGACGATTATAAACAATGCAACTTGAACAAAGCCTGGAATAAGTACGTAGTAACTGGGTCTTTAGCGTACATCCATATGGGAGGACGAGAACGAGTCACTGATGCTCAAGACCGTTTTATTGCCCTCACTGCAAGAAGAAACAAAACATTCACGGCTTCAAGAATTAATTGCGTCCTCAGACAAGCTAGTGAAAGGGTGGTTTCTAGCCAGGCTATCAGAAGAAGGTTGCATGTTTCTAACTTGTGGGCTGGAAGACGCGCTGGTACACATTCACAGTTAACGAAGGAGCAACGTGCGTGTAGATACCGATGGAAGAGGGAACACACTCTCTGAGGTTTTCAAAATTAAAGCTATTGTATTTTTATTTATCAGTCCAGATTTTGTTTGTATACGTCTGATGGTTGAACATTGGTTAGGAGGGAAAGAAGACAGCGATGCAATGAACATTTAATGGTCTCAACCACTCTTTTTGACGGATCAATTTGTGTAAGGGGAAGCATATGTTTTAATGCTCGCACTGTCATATTAATAATAACTAATGAAACTATGACAGCTGTGAAACATCTGCATAAAGCTATAGAGTGGATAATTGTGCTATTCTTTAGTGCAATAGGTGAAAGATTTGTTTTGATTGATAATAATATCCGCCCACACCGTGAGAGAATTGCAAATGATCAGATAGAATACCATAGGATAAAAAAAAATAGAATGGCCAACATGTTCGCCAGATATGGATTGTATTACTCTTATTTGAATAGAAATATCTAGGCAACTAAAATACCCCCACCTGTCCAACTGCTTCCCCAAAAGTTATAACAATTAGCAAATTTACTGGAGGCAGTTTGGATAGTCATACCTCAGGATTTTATTAATAACTTGATCAGCAGTCTTCCAAATGCAGTAACAACCCTGATGTGAGGGATGCGATAGTAGACTTCACAATAAAAGATCCATTTCCATATACAATTTTTCTGTAATTGTTAATTTGTCCATTCAAAGATGGTTTTTTTTGTTGTTTCTTTGTCTGTGTCAGATGATGAATCAATAAATATTTATTTGTTGTAAGCATTTTTTTATTATAAAAATTGACCCAAACATTTAAATATTCTTGTAATATCCAGTTCAATTGTTGAGGAGTGTAAATGATAGAGTGTCTATTTAAGATACTTCGCAATTTAACTTATAATTTAGCAATACTATGATTTCCTTAAACTTGATTAAAACATTTTTATATCTATAAATAATAGAGATCCTAAAGTAATGTATTTTCTGTACAATTTAGTTAATAAAATTTTCTTAGATAATATTTGCAACAGTCTATATTTGATCTTACCTTGTTGTTAGATTAGAAATCGTAACTACTAAAAGAGTTTATTTGCCCTCAATACATAAAATTCATTTTGACTAATATATCACAATTTCAGTAGTTAAAATATTCCATTATTTTACAGAATTTATATGTAGACTTTAAGTTTTTTAGTAGACTTTGTACAAACATTTGCATATTTTGACTTCTTAAATGCACATCCAATCCTGTTTTTAAAGCTGTCAACAGTTCGCAATCACGTAAGTCATTATACAGTATGCGCCAAATGTAAGGAATAAATTCAATAAAAACGAAACAATAATTTTTTGGGAAAAATCTTCGAACAGGTCGATTTTTAATTTAAAAAATACATATTTTAGCGTAAAATGTGATTTTCAAATGTCATTTGTTTTCAAGTAACACCATATTTTTTTCCTTGATTCTGAAAGATCGTTTAATTCTCAGACAGTACTAAAATTTTGCCCGCTTACATAGGAAAGTTTTCGAGTAAATGACGATTGAATGTTAGAAAACGTAAATTTTATCCATAAAAAAGTAACAATTCTGAGGTATGTAAAATAAAATACAATTGATTAAATTTTATACTTAAATTAAATGTTCGAATTGCCATCCACCAACTTCTTGACAATGCGCAAGTCTGTGAAGAAATTCTTCTTGCACATTATGAATGATTTCTGGGGTAACTCTGCGTATTTCGTCCCGAATGCGATTTTGAAATTCTTCTAAATTACGTGGTTTATTAATGTACACTTTTAACTTCAACTATCCCCATAAAAAATAGTCAAGAGGTGTAAGATCTGGCGATCTTGCAGGCCATTCTATCGGCCCGCGTCTGCCGATCCATCTCCCAGGAAAACAGTTGTCCAAAAAATTTCGTACAGGGCGCGCATAGTGCGGAGGTGCACCGTCTTGCTGAAATCATATGGTATCGTCAGGAATGTCAGGGTCATTATCGTTAGGAAAAATTACTGCAAGGGCTGGAACAAGGTAATTTTCTAGAAACTCTAAATATCTTTAGGGTTCCTTCAAAGAAGAAAGGCCCTATTATTCTGTCGTCAACTATTCCAGCCCACACATTTAATTTATGAGGGTGTTGGGTATGTGCTTCTGCCATCCAATGAGGATTTTCCCGACTCCAATATCTGCAAGTTTGACGGTTTACTGTACCATTCAGACAAAATGTGGCCTAATCTGAAAAAAGTATTTGCCGGTGTAAATTTCTATTTCCTTGACATAAATCCATTAGAATTTCGCAAAAGTGTAAGCGGCGATCGGGATCATCTTCATTGAGTTCCTGCACAAGTTGAATTTTGTAGGGATGATATTTTTCCTTCCTCAAGATACGTCACTGTGCTCTGACTAGTGTCATTGTTTAATGCAACCAATCGTGAAGAATTATGAGGATTATCCACCATACTTATCAAAATGTTCTGTTTCTGATTTTCATTAATGCTTGGACGTCCAGGTTTTGGAATATTTACAACATTGCCAGTTTCTCTAAATTTAGAGACTACCTTACTGACTGTTGATTGACTGATAGGGCGATCTGGATATTTTTCATTAAATAAATCCCAAACTTCCTGCTGAGTTTTAGTCATATTCCCGCATCCGATAAGAATTAAAATTTCAATTCTTTGAGTAACAGTTAAATGTGCCATAATACTTTAAATTGAATAATAATTTCTATGTAATTTTCACCTACGTGATCCATAAAAGAACTATGGAATTCGAAAAACTAAACTTGATAACGTTTTTGCTTTATTTTAATTGATTTACGTTTTCTAACATTCAATCGTCATTTACTCGAAAACTTTCCTATGTAAGAGGGCAAAATTTTAGTACTGTCTGATAGAGAATTAAACGATCTTTCAGAATCAAGGAAAAAAATTTGGTGTTGCCATTTAAAAAAAAATCTATGACGCATTACTCGAAAACAAATGACATTTGAAAATCGCATTTTACGCTAAAATATGAATTTTTTAAATTAAAAATCGACCTGGATTTTTCTCAAAAAATAATTGTTTCGTTTTTATTGAATTTATTTCATACTTTTGGCTCATACTGTATAAATAAGTAATGCACAATATCAGATGGAGGCATTAGATGCTGGCCTGAGGTTGCTACGTAACAATCCAGAGGATCATTTTTATCTGTGAAACGGTTTCGAATGTATTGCCTTAGAGCCAATAGTGAGAACTGAAATAAATATACGAACTGGTCCACAATAGCGTGCCTAACCTAGCATAACCCGAGGGTAACCAGAGCAGATCAAAGATTCCTCTAAAAGTGCATTCTAACAGTTGCTACTGACATCATTCAGTTGCCTAGAGCGCGGTATAACAAGCCGAGAAGCCATAGTAGTTCGAGAACAGAACGGGCCTTGAAAGAGTTAAAACTGCTATACAAATTAATGTACAAATATTGAATAAATTAATTCACCTTGACCTGTCTTGGCAACATTTCTAAAAATAACGCATATGTTAATTTTGTCTTTAACCACATATGAAACAATTAGTTCTTCTATAAATAGAATATATGTATAAATAAGTCTCAATACTAGTTTTCAATATGATTTAGAATATAATAAATATGGAAATTCGAATATCTATGACCAAAAGCAGTAACAATATCGTGACATTCGCACGTGATACGTCTATTAAATCAGTCAATTTATTATATTTGTTAATGACAACGTTCTCAATTATTTATATTTTCCATATAAACTAATGTACCTACTTTTAGCACAAATTTGTGAATGTGATAATCCTAATAATCAAATATAGCATTAAACACTAAAAGGTTTAGTCGTTTCATTAAAATTCAACGCCAAAAGATTGGACATAAAGTAGTATACTAAGTAGTTAATTTATATATTGTAGATAATATTCTATAGTAAGAGGTATTCTAATGGCGACACAAATATTTTTTATAAAAATACAGAATACACAAAATATTTTATTCCACTTCATTTTAGAACTCCATTTTATAAATACAAGGTGTCAAAATAAAAATTTTAAACGTGATTTTTATTGATAGTTCCGGTGATTTTAAATATATTTGTTTGAAATTTGACATATGCAAGGTTAACTATGACAGTGCCAAATTTTAGCTAGATGCTTAGGGAGGCCTAAAAGACGATACAAAAGTTATTCCACAAATTTAGTTCAATATTTAAAAAATTGGACAAAACCGTTCCTGCGGATAAGCATAAACTGAGATGACTACTAACATTCTTATTACTAATAGTACCTGATAGATAGGTGTTAGATAAGTTAATCCAGTTAGCTGAAGTATTTTGCATTCGTTTTTCATTATTTCATTACAAACGGCCAAAACTACAAACACATTTCCCGTGGGTATAGTTATAGATAAAATACCTATTTGTTATAAGGAAATCGAACGAAAGGAATAGGTACTAATAGATAATAGAAAACTTTGGATGCATCCGCAGCAGTTTTTTTCCATAGCTTAAAAAAAAACCGGCGAACTATATTGTGGGAAAATATCTGTACCCGACACAAATTTATTTAATAACTATAAAGGTCCATTTACACACATCAGTGACGTATCAGTTCAGTGTCAGTTCAGTATCAGTGTTATTTGTGGTCGATCACTGATGCCAGTTTACACATATCCGTCCGTAGTACGCAAAAGGAGTTAGTAGACGATCAAACAAAGTCATCTGAATATATTTATCATGTGGTTGATTAACATTTCGTACCAACTCGATAAGCTTTTCATCCATTCTAAACAATAAAAAATCTGGTCAGTTCGTCAGTAGAATTACAAAAATATCATCGCCGGCGTATTTAAAATCCACTGAACGGACACTGAAGCAGCACTTACAGCACTGATACGGCACTGTGACGGATGTGTATAAACACGCCAATTTAAAATCTAAGCAGCGATTTTTTACTTTTCAGTGATACTGATACAGAACTGATACAGCACTGATGTGTGTAAATGGACCTTAAAACATCTAAAATTAAGAAAAAGCACTGAAAACTGATTAAATTAAAGAAGAACATTGAACTACAACGTAAACACAGGAATTAAATTATGACATGACAGCGAATTTTACCGTTGTGTTGCTGGTTGTCTACTCTGACTCTTTTTGAGGGATGATTCCCTTAATACTTAATTTTCTCTATTCTCTCTTAAGAGATTTGTAATTAGTCATAGTCAAGTCATTAGTTTTTCACTCTTATAAGATTTTGATTTAAGGCGCAGTTTACAAGGTATTGTTTTTCGGATGTTCTAGGTTTGGCACAAATTAAATATTGCTAAGTATTGAATGGCCATTTTCATTTTATTCAATAAATTGAAATATGCAAAATGGCACATGTGCTTTCTTACATGCAAAAAAATACTCTTAAAAAATTAGGACTCAGTGTTCTCTAGTGACATCGATTTGATTTTAAATTTTATGACATTTTAACGTCTGACATATCGTTATCTTCCTCAGAAATAAATTTGAAACTTTACTTTAACCTTCATATGTCTCTGGCAACGTAAGGAAGCTAAACCGACGACGTGGCGACCAGTTCGGAAATTATTCTATCAAGGTTAGAATAAATTAGTTAAATGTGTATTTTCTCATAAAACGTTGCGTTTTTATATCTTGTGTAAACAAAGTATATAAGGTTTAAGATTATTGTCAAAGCAGTAAGCAAAATATACTTAATCTAAAAGAAATGAAGTTCATCAGTATGTCCAAAAAATTTAAATGTCGATTTTCACGCACACGGTAAATTTTTTTAAAAAAAGTTATAATTATTTCTTCATCCAGCTCGTGCCCTTCCTGCGCTTCAGGGCGCTGCAATTTTAGAAATATTTTACCTGAAACTGCGTCTCTATAAAGGTAACAAGTACCAAATTTGAAAAAAATCGTTCCAGCATTAAAAAAGTTATAGCCAAAAAGAAAATATAAAAAAATAACTTTGAGGTTACGTAGCTCCATGAATATAGACTTTTCGAGAAAATGTTTCTTCAACTTGACACATTATTTTTTCGAGTAGTATCACCTCCTAAATGTTCTGCGTGAAGTTTCCAGACACCCTGTATTCACATATGTATATCTATACATATTGAGTATTGGGTATCTACCCAATACTCAATACTTTAGTACTACCAGATCATTGACACCGATCAAATAAAAGAGTTTATTTCACGTTCTAACGATCACACTTAATATTTGATGTATCAGCTGTTGCTCGAAAGGTAAGTGGCAAAAATAAAATAAAGGTTACAATTGAAAACTAATGTACAACTAATAATTCCATTAGCAACTTTTGCAAAAAAAAAAATATATAAATAATAAATAAAAACACCTGACTGATAAATTATATGTATAGCACTATTAACTAGAATGGTTGAAACAGATAGCGATCACCACATCCGGTAAATAATAAAATAACAATAGTGTTCAATTATAGAATTAATTAGGTATTAATTTAGTATAATAAATCTTTTATTGAGACTTTACTTTCATTAAGCAAATTAAATTGTGCTCCTAACAATAGATTTATTTTTAATACGGACTTTGTGATCTGTTTTTTGATATTAAAAGTAATAAATAAATATGCTTTTACAGAAATCACGCACCTGTGAAATACAGATAGGTTTCATTCAGGAATCAAAATAATTTTTGAGTGGGTGAACACCAAGATCCCTAAAATGAAGAGATTGCTTACAAATTGTTGATTCTTTTCGCCCTACCCTCCCTTTATTTCACAAGTGACGTCATTGGTATTAAATCTAAAATGTCAGATATTGCTTGTTAATAAATTTCGACTTTGATTTCTTTTTATCTTTGTCCCTTGTTAGTATTTTTATATTAAAAAAAATATTTTTCGTGTTTTGGCGTAATATTTGTTGTTCTCGTATTTATCGTAGCCGTCTTAAATTATATTGCGCTATAATTCTGGGGAGAGAAGTTTATATTGTGGCTACTTATAAAATCAAAATGAAAAAAGAAAACTAGGAAATTTGTTAGTTTCCATGGATTCCCAAAAAATCCTAGTAGGCTAGTCAATGAATGGCCGAAAAGTGGGTGTAGCGTTGAGGGGGGGGGCAAATTTTTCGCTGCAGGAATCTGTTGGGAGTAGTTAGGACGTAAACATATCAAAAGTCCCCATCCCTAGCTTTCCGCTTCAGGAGGGGAGGGGGGTTCAAAAGTATTATTTTTTGGTTTTTCGCTTATTACTCGAAAATAGTGCGTTGTATCGAAAAAATCTTTACATAAAAGTGAGAGACTATAAAATTTTTTATAACATTAGTTGCATACATTTTTTTACTACGATGTACCGTTTCAGAGATATCGCCTCTCAAAAATAGATATTTCAACAAGAAAAATGTTTAACACACGTTTTGTTTTTTGTCCTAATTCTCCTAGTAACTACTCGACCGTTTGTTTTGCACATAAGAGAATATTGTAGGGCAATAGACATTATTTAACAATATGTATCAATATGCTAATTTGTCCCCGATGCGGCAGAAGTTACAGCGATTTGAATTTTTTGGTTAAAGGTATTGAGTTTTCAAGAGAACTCCCTAAAATTAAAAAAAAATCGTTATATTCGTTATTACAGAATCTATAAGCTAATTTATTATACATTCATACACAAATAGGCAAAAATTTACCAATTTTCTAGTTATTTGTGAAAAATTGAAAACCTAAGGAGAAAGCGTATGAAAAATTTTGACAAAACAAAAATAACTGGGCCTGTTTCTCTTGGGCCGGAAGGATCCTGCTTCTGGTTGCACCATCAATACCGATCGCAGTACAAATTGGCAATCACCATTGTCTTCGTCATCAACCTCTGCAGGAGATGTGAGAGTGGGCTCCTAAGTCTTCTTCGTCATATTCGCTTAAACGCTGTTTAAACAGTGATTCTGACAGTTTAGGCATAATCAAGAGTAACTCATCGTTGCTTTTTTGCAGCTGCATCTTCCACTGCTACAGTACATCTACAAAATATGAGGTCCAAAATTTCTATGGGTGTTGCTTCGTTTTTTGTCATCACAGGAGTTAAGATATTGTCTTTGCCTTGCCAATCTCACAGGTCTAAGGGTAGCTGGTTTTTCAGCCAAAGTTGCACCTGATGGAATGTACGTAATAAGTGCTCTTTCCCCCTGGCTGGTTGGAAGTGATGCAAGATTTTGTTTTATATTGGATGCCGATTTTAAAAATGAATCGTACCTGATCTCATGCATGCATCTGCATGAATATTCGCCCAGCTTCAATATCAGCATACACGGAAGATGAGTTGTGAAACACTTCTTTTATGTCATGATGTTTTTAGTAACATTTTTTACGAAATCAAGTTTACTTTTCCGGAATGTCGTGCTAGTAGAATCGTAGCCAGTGAATGCGAGTCCCAGCTGTTGCCTTTGATGGGTAGAGCAAACGTTGGTTTGTACTTTTCCTCTGTTAGGTTTTATGAACAGAATGTTATGGTCAGGTGGCGTTTTTTCTGTAAATAGCACAGTGAGGTCGAAGCCTTCCCCTGTAACAGCCACATTGGTTGTTTCACTTACAAACTGGTGCTTATAATCAACACGTCAGTATTATGTGATGCTTGATATGTTATGGTGTCAGTTTAGAGCTCAAAAGGTTAATCAGCCTATCTTTGTTCTGGTGGTGGGAGATAAATAACACAGCCCCACAAAAAAAAAGTTCATACACAAGAGAGTGACATATGTATTTCCATGTATTTTTCGACGCTGAATCCGATCCCGAGCTCAGAATTGGGCCTACACGTCTGGAATTGGTCCCAGGGGCCGAAAATGGCCTGAAATGCGGTTCCCGGGATAAGGCGAAGTCGACGCTGAATTTTGGAGCTAAAGCCGGATTTGTGCTCGAAAACTGAAACTGAAAACTGAACTGAAATTCCGGGTTTGGGTCCGGGAAAAAGACCCCTTGGGGCGGCAAAATCCTGTTTTGGACGTCCCAGTCGCGACTGTGGTATTTTCGTGTGTTTTTCAATTCTGGACCTGAGACTGGGTGTGAAAAGTTTTTGGTCAGCTGAAATTCCCAGTATGGGCGAGGGAAAATGGCCTATTGGGGCCGCAAAAGTGGGGTATTCATGTACCCGGGACGTCCAAAACAGGATTTTCCCGCCCCAAGGGGTCATTTTCCCGGACCCAAACCCGGAATTTCAGTTGGTCATAAACTTTTCGAGCACAAATCCGGCTTTAGCTCCAAAATTCAGCGTCGACTTCGCCTTATCTCGGGAACCGCATTTCAGGCCATTTTCGGCCCCTGGGGCTGATTCCAGACGTGTAGGCCCAATTCTGAGCTCGGCATCGGATTCAGCGTCGAAAAATACATGGGAATACATATGTCACTCTCTTGTGTATGAATTTTTTTTTGTGGGGGTGTGTAATTCTTCAGTCACTGAAATTCAGTTTCCAGATTGAAGTTGATGCCGATACACTTTTTCGTACAATAGGGCCTTTTCTGTTCTAGCGACATAATGCTGTTGGCAGAGCTGCTATATTCATAAAAACAGTGGTACATCTTCTGCCTTATGTTACTATATGTTATTTGTGGAAACTGAGGATCCTCTTTGCTAGATGAAATATGATTTAAACAGCTTGTAAAGTACGGATTTTTTTTGTTTTCCTCATACCACCCTCATTGAATAAGAAAAAGGCTAAGGGAAATTGAATCAATTCTGCAACTGCAAATAATCTTTCAAGTCGACGTTGCTTTTTTACTGATGCAAAAGTTGCAAATGTTGGAAAAGCAGGAGAGGATCTACTACAACGTTTTCATCGCGGAGCTTGATAGATGAACAGAGGAAATTAGGGAGTGCTCTTTCAGAAAAACGTTTGTTATTATTATTATTATTTTTTTAATTACCGAGATTTGAGAGCAGATATCTCGAAAACGGTGTATTGTAGCGAAAAAATGTATAGAACCATTCTAATTGAACAGTTTATTCATGTAAAACATTTTCCGCTGCAACGCGCCATTTTCGTGTTATAAGCGAAAAATCAAAATATGAGACATTTGTACCCCCCTCCTGCCCTGAAGCGGACGGGCTAGAGGCGGGACTTTTTAATATTTTTACGTCCTAATAACCTCAAACACATTCCCGAAGAGTAATATTTCCCTCCCTTCAGTGCACTACAACCCCTTCGATGCTTAGACTATAGTTAAGAAAGAGCGGAATGGAATGCGCTAAGGTGTATTGGAAAAGATAATTTAATGATTAAAAGCATATTTTCCTACGTTAGTTTTGTAGATAAATTAGTTCGTATTTGAACATTAAATAATCGTTAGTCTTGTGGTTTGCCTTTCGTAATTCCAAGTCATTGTTATGCAATGGATAAATATTTGTGGTATTTATCTTACATCATTTTTATATGAATTTATACTGTCAACCCCATTATTTTCGAAAATGTCATGATTATAAAGCAAAAGCACTATTTTGATTGCAAATGCTCTAATTAAAAAATTCTCAAACTGAAAAGTAGGCAAACAAGTTAGGAAGCTGAAGAAGGTCTTCTCTGATGTCTGAATAAAGCAATTACTAACGCATGCTTGTAATCTTTCTGAATATGTATTCACCTCATCCAGTAAATATATTGATTCCTTTAAGGGTTTTAAAGTTATGGCCATTATTTTTTATTGCAATTCAACACCTATTAACTTAGTACGTTTTTTTTTATAAAACGTAGTCATATTTTGACTGGATGTACATATATCCATTTTCTGCATTGATCCAATTATAAATATTTATCTGACGTGCAGATGGAGATTTACCTATTTTGCACTCTTGCATCTTGTGTCTGCTGAATGACATAGTAAACCACATCCACAACCAGATTTTATAATATGCAGCAGTTATTGGTCATACGTTATGATAAACAGCAGAGTGTGGAACCAGCATCAAAGCTGAACTGTAGTACTCAAAGGCTCACCTTAGTCAAAAATAAAATACCGCTTAAATTTCCCTACAACTTTGTAGGTACTTGGTTTAACTGATGAAGAATGGGTTTGTTCCTGCTACAGTTGGAAGCGGTTTGAAACTGTCAGAAATAGTTAGGCGGATGTTTCTGATAGTTTGAAACCGTTTCCAACCGCAGCAGAAATAAACTTAATAATGTTTAAAGGAAATGGTTGTGCGAAGAAATGATTCTCAAACAGCCAAATTCAGCTGGTATCGGCAGTTTCAGGGAGAAAAGTTCAGTCCTGTCTGTAACAGAGGTAAAGAATACTGCAGCAGATATTTCTATCTGCAGATGAGTTACATAACTACTGGATTTGAAAATCGTTCTAGTTGCAGTGATTCTCAGTGGAGCTTCTTTTAGATTAAAATTATGTCTTTGGAACTCGTCACACCATCTAAATATGGTTGCACGATGAAGACAATCAACTTTAAGCCCTTGATTCAATTTCGCTAAATATTGACATACACTTAAATAACTTGAAAATTTCTGTGACAAAATTGTCCGGTATTGATTTTTGACCAAAGGTAATAATTCCAATTTCTTTTACTACCGTAGGTAAGAAGTGACTAACACAGACATAAAATATCTTACCTCAACAATCTTCCTTTAGTTGTAATGTGCTACCATCGGTTATACTATATTGTAAAACTTTACTGGCACATCATGTGCGTACAGGAAGAAGGAAGATATTCAATTTTAAATATTTTATTACATTTAGAATCTTTTTCGAAAAATATTTAAACAGTTAATACCTGCCGCATTTTCTTCTGTTATAATAAATTCTAGGACAATTCTTGTTTTCGCGCATGCTATCACAATTTTTATATATAGGTCATTGTATGGAATATGATCCAACAATAGCTTAGTTAATTTTTCGCGACTATAGGCCCCTAGCAACCTTCATGTGTAAATATGTTTCATCATCTGCAGAAGATATACATCTTTGTAAAAAATTGTGTAAAAAGTGAAGAAATAGAACCTTTTATGTAGGTATCTATATCTATACATCTTATTGATTAACTGAGCCTTGTCTTCATTGACATTCAAAATGCAGGTTGTACTTAATTAAAAAGAGCTTTCAATTGTCGGAATTTAAATTATAAATCTTATTTTATTCCAGCATATTATAAATTAAGCAGCATAAATTCCCATTTTAAATCATTTTCTTTATAAAATGAAGAAAACGTTAATACTTCCTTGGTGCACATGCTGTAGAAAACTAGCTGAAGTAAAACTCCGCAAACAAATGATAGCACTGATGTTTGCAAAGTTAAATTTAAAAGGAGAATTAAATTAAAAGCCTGTAAGTGCGCACTTAATATGACCAGTAAAGTATTTTCTAAATGCAACTCATTTAATCTTAGCCTAGCGCTTGCTACAAAGAACTTGTCTGGTTAAATCTCGGTTACTTTATGTTGTGCAACTTGATGTAGTAAATCCTAGAATTAAAATGTACCTACTTTAATTTCATGTATAATTATTTTTAACGTTTATTGTCGCCGGAGGTGCTGGGAAGAAATAAATCTTTTACTTAATTGCTAAACTGCATAGTTTAATTTAGAAATTTTGGGTTGTCTGACTTCTAATATGAAGGGTGTCCGGAATATGAGTACCTTTCTTTTACTGTATGATAAATTGTGCCAAGCGAAACATAATTGACTTAACAATTTTTTTTTCTCTGCCGAACGATAATAGAATTACGATAGTAAAGAGGTCTTGAAAATTTTTGTGACAACGAGAGTCTTACCCAGATTTACAATACATAATTATGTAATGCAGCTGGTGATGCATACTATAAACTATTGTTTTATTTTTATCTGTGTACACTTACAAATATCAAGTAAGAATGCACAGAAAAACGAAACGCACTAGCCACAATACTACTGTGACTAATACCAAATACTTCTAGGTTAACAGCCGCAGACGACCTTACTTTACAGTTTAAGGATTTTGTGGGAAATTTTACTTGTTTATTTCATTAATACTGATACAAAAAAAAATAAAATACGTTACAAGAGTATTTACTTAACCTTACTTGTACCTTGTTTGTAATTACGTAACATAGTCCTGATAGATAAATGCTTAGATAACAGAGAAAACAAAATGTTTACATTTGTAATTTATAAAGATTTTTAGCGATATCTCTAAATTAAGATGTAATAAAAAGCCTTTCTGCAAAACTCAAGAAGTCTGCAATCATGTTAAATATTGGTTTCTGATAAAATACTATGAAGGATTTAGATTCAGTTAGTACTTCACTAGAAAAGGAGTTTAAGGTCGTCGTTCTCCCATTTAAATTTTTAAATTTGTGGCGTTTTTAGATCCAGAAATTTCGAGAAATAAAACACGTAGAACAAAAATAATTTCAAAAATAAAATTCTTGATGTTTTCTTTATCCAATTTTACTATTTAAATTCTCAAATAAAATAATGTTACGAAAGTTCACCTACCTTTTTAGTTTGTTAATTATGTTCCTGTTTGCGTGAGGATTTATAATTTGTGTGATGCCTTTATTTTGACGTTTTCTAGAACATTCCAGGCCATATTCTATTTGATTCTCGAGACAGCGGAAAATTATTGAACCCTTACCCTAAAAACCTATATAAGCGAATCGGTTTCGCCACCACATTTGAATTCTAAGTTCAGTTTATATTGACTATCCAAACAAGTGAAAGAAACGTTAAAGTAAAGTGTAACGAAGTGATTTTTCGTTTTTAATATTATGTAATAAAATATCACCTGACCGCCGATATTTGTTTAATTACCGTCCAAGACGAGTACTAGAATGAATACGCAGCCACTATCATTCTCGCAGGTACGAGACTCGCCGCAGCGTACCGTCGCTAATCGAATAATTTTGTGATGACTACTAGCAGGGTAAGATTTTTATAAGTCTAAAAGGGAGACCAGTGCGCCGCCGCCGATTTGTCAACAGTACCGAAGACATTCAAACACCAAGGAGGCAATTCAGTTCCTGGCCAGCAGTCGTCGAGAGCAGTCCTGCCTGTCCGCCACTCCAGTACAAGAGGAGCTGTTCGAGATTTTTCTAAGTTGCTGATGAACTAGAATAGTTTTGCCAGGACCACTAACCGTAGCTGTTAGTAAGATTTTTACTAGTCCAGCCCGAAGACCACTGCGCAGCCGCCAACCTGGTACCAACATTGAGGGCTTCCACTTGACCAGTAGACGATCCAGTTCCTGGCCAGACGTACACGAGAGGAGTCCTGTCTGTCCAGCACACCAGAGAAGCCGCCTTTGGTGACTGTCCTAAGTCGAGTTTGGACACCGACACCGAAAGTCTAACTCCTCCCTCACAACCCTCTGGACATGCCGTGTCTTCACTGTAGCCGCCCAAGTAATGGTGTTTCTGCATTGTAAACAGAAACTGGCGCCCGAGGTTACCGCCGCCACAGTTCAGGCGTCATAGTGGCACTGCATTCACGACATATGTACGTCACAAGAGGTTGACACTTGTGAATTTGAAGAATATTCGTTGTGTAATCGACAATAAAGTTTGTTTTTCTACGTGACGTAATTCAAACCTAAGTCAACGTAGAAGTTGCAATAATAACTTTTAAAAAACAATTTGTAAAACACACGTTATTCTACTATTATAACTATAGTTATAGTTAAATTTAGTAACCAAAAATTTTTAGGTTCAGAAATCTTTCACAATACGTATTTTTTTAAAATTGAACTATTGTTATAACATAAGCTTACAGATCTGCATATAATATTGTTCACTTTTGTTTATAAGTATGTGAAAATAATTGTTATAATGTGGGGATAGAAAAGAAAAATAATATGTGCCTTACAATCGCTTTTAAAAAGGTATTATAGTTTTATTTAAGGAGAATATAAATAGTAAAAGTGGATAAACAAAACATCAAGAATTTTATTTTTTATATTACTTTTGTTCTACGCGTTTTATTTTTCGAGATTTCTGTACCTAAAAACACCTCAAATTTAATCATTTTACGGCAACCTTAAACGCACAATGTTAAGATTTTATATTTGCTATTTTTTTCAACATATTAAAATTCTAATTTAGATATGCAGGTTCGGAAAGTTTATTTTCTATTGTTTTTGTTTGAGAGGAACAAATTTATTTAGTTGATAGACAATGATGGCTATATTGGCATGTCCTCAGAATCTAAAAAATACTGTCCATTTGAAGTAGAAGGACATCAACATTTTTCGTCCAAAAAAAAAACAAATCTTTCATACCCATTGCATGACACGTAATGAATGGAAATAGGAAAAAAAAGTCGCTAGAAAGAAAAGTTTAGGCGGAAATAGAGAGTGGACCTATTTTTTAGAATATTATTGAAATTACAGCTATACCTAGGTATCCTATTTTGTTTGATATCTGTTTATATCGGACATAAAGAGAACTAAATACCTAATTTGAAATAAACTTCCATCGGCAATGAGTAACGCGCAGTAGCAGAGCTACCAATAGCGCCCATTCGGACTAAAAAGGCACAGACAAGTAGCGTTCTAAATTGCCGTAGAAACAAGAGCTAATAAGCTCGAGACCGGTATGTGTCTTGGTGGTCGTCGAGAAATGACTTTAGCTGTTACTAGAGGCTTTTTAAGTGTAATTCAATGCTGGTTGGGGCATTAGTCCGCAAAGTGGTTGTTCCCTGGAATTCCGTGTTTGTTCAATCAGCAACGTTTATTTGTTTTTCTGTATGATTGTCTCAACACAATAGTTTATTTCTTTCTTTCCTATTGTTGACCAGAACCTGTAGGTAACATTGTAAATATTCAAATAATAATTACATTAAAATATCCTAAGTTTCCTTATAATGAGTCACATTTCTTACACCTCGCATGTATTTGCTTTCCTTTGGAGTGATATTCAATATTTAATTAAAAATATATAGGTTTATAGGTAGTTACCTACCATTCCAAGTCGTGGAAAAGTAACAAAATACACTGCAAACTGAAATTATTAGTCTACCGGACGTAGAATTTTTATTGTGTTTCTGTTCACTTCACAAGCTTCATTAAAAATTGTATCGCGTGTTTATCTTTCCAGATCCTTATCATTGCGCTGTTAACGATATAAAGCACAATGGACATACAATCGATATTTCTCAGCAAGTGCTTTATTATAAATAATTAAATTCACGTTCACGAAATGCATGATCTTATATCAATAAGCAAAGAGCCGAAGATTCTTCTGTTAGTGGAAATTCTATTCGGATATCATTGTCCATATAAAGTCGCTATACTTTTCTACATTTATAATAAACCTGCAGCATATCATTACATCTATTCATTTTGTTATAAATGAATCTAGGATGATGATAATAATTACAAATAAACCAATATGTGACAGATTACTATGCATAATTAGATGATTATTAGTATGCATAATAGTTGTTTTTCCAGCGCCTTCTGATGGCATTCCAATGCACAATAATTTAAAAAGTGAGCATCGCGAACTAAAGTCAAAGACTGAAAGTTTTATATTTTTTCTCAAAAATTCTTTATGCAAAGGCATACAGAAGAAAGAAATTAAAAAATTTATCAAAACGTTAAAAAAACTATACAACAATGCAACTTAAAAAAATTATCGATGACGTCACCACTCAACTGTAGTGTGACCAAAAAATTGTGCGTGAATAGGTATAAAGAAGGTAACATCGCATTTAAAAATATATATATGCCTTATTTTACAGGGTGTCTAAAAATGGGTAACTGAATCGAAACTTTTATAATCAAACAGGCTGTATAAAATAAGTGTAGAAATTGTAATAAAATAAAATAGGCATAATTTTGTATTTGAAAAGATAATTGAAATTAGTTAGTAATAGCATATGTTGGTAAAAGTCAATTTATAATGACATTCAGAGCAATGAGATGACAAATAGGAATAAAACTTTGAAATTCAAAATAAAATCGGAGAATTTTTATCATAGGAAATAAAATGGAGAATATGGTTTGAAAGATATATAGGGGCATTTAAAGAATTGAAATTATATTATATCAAATTGTAAAATTAATATCATTGGTGGAAATCAAAATTAGATTGAAAAAATTTGTAAAATTTAGATTTAAGAGTGCAGTGAAAGAAAGTATGGTGATCATGGAGATAAAAAAAGAAGGGGAAGGTTGTTGATTTTGAAATAAGAAAGAAGCAAGAGGCAAAAGATCAAATCAAGAAATGTATAAAGAAAATTAGAATTCATAAGAAATAAAATAATTAAACCTACAATATTTAGTAAAAGAATAGGACAGAAGAGACAAGTATAGCAGAATAGAATCTCATCAGGAACCTATAAAGGAAATCAAAAAGAGGAAACTGAAGTTAAGGATACTGACAAATTTACTTATACTCTTTACTATCGTAGTCCATGCAGGAGAAGCTAAACTCCAACATATCAAGCACATAGGTATCATTGATAGGTATTGCAAGTAATAATCTACAAGAACCAATCAGTAGGAAACAAGATCAAGAAGGATGGACATTGAGGAAAGACAGATATAAGAAAAAGGAGGCAGATAAACAGTGGAGAGCGCTATGGACAGAATAGGACAGATAATCGGAAACTGGAAACAACAGGACTTCCAAGAAAATGATAGACTTTTAAAAATTGTACCTAGGTAACATAAAAATTGTATCTAATTTTAAGAATTTATGTATAAATAATAAATTAGTGCAGAATAGATAGGTTTAGTTACAAAAATTTATCAACTTTTGATTTTATGATTTATTAAAAAAAAATACAGATTTAAAATTTATTGTCAACTCCAATATACTTCCTGTATGCACTGAAATTAAAAATTTCATGCTAACATTTCAAATCTAAGATTAGATTACAATTTTAATTAAAATTCCATACCTCCAGTTATATTAGTATAAAATTACTTTAAGAAATATAATTTTTGAGAAATCTTAATAAAGTTATATTTACTACATTTCACTAAATATAAAATTAATACATATTTATTCATAACAAAAAATATAATAATATATAAGCATAAGTATGTTATACAGAATATTTTAATATGTAGAAATTTTAGTCTAAAGGGAAGTGTTGAAACGAGAATAAAGAAAAGAAAATAAAAAAAATTAGAATCAAAATTAATTATGGTCAGTCCCCAAAAAATTAATCTAAATGAGGAATTTTTAATATAAAAGACATTTTGAAGAATCACAAATTTAGGGAACAACATAGTATAAGAAAATATTTTCCTATGGATAGTGGACCCTTTTATGTATTTTGTACAAATAAAGACATTTTTATGCAGGCTAACACATTTTCAAGGAAGTAAAATAGTATCAAGGAGTTAGTTGAGTTTGGCAGTAAATTGAGATTTTCTCGACATCTTTCATTAAAATAAAAATTTTTCAGTATAACATATAATGTACAATATAAAGTGAAATCTAAATCTAGTCTCAAACAAATTGTATCATAAAATATCTCTGGTCTTATCAAGATCTTATTTGTCTATTAGATCTGTAGCAGATGGTTATAAACTAACAAGACTGATTTGTTTCGCGTTCAAAATTTAGCGCCAGAAGGATGTTTTTTCGAATCACAATTTTAATTCAAAATACTACTCTTGTTTTTGGTTTACATTAAAATGGAATTATTTTTGAGCGATTATCGCAATGATACTGTTACACTCAATATTAAGGCATCTATTTTGTATGTAAATATTATTTATTATATTATAATATCACTATAATATAGGTAATATGTGGACATAGGCATTTGTAAAATTCCATTGTCAGTAAAGAGGTGGCAGGAGGCAGATCTGCCTTTGTCCCATTAGCTGTGTTAACTGGCAATGAACCATGACACGTAATGGCCCTTGACATGTTCTCTCCTGCACCACTACCGCACTGACGGTTGCAGGACCTGATCTCTGCGTATGATGTCTGGACAGAATCTAGCAGGACTCCTAATTATATTATTTCACTCCTATCAATGTCCACCGTAAATGTAATTAGACTGGTATCCTGTTTTGTAGTTTGTATCAGCATTTTTATACGCCATATTGTAGGTATAGTTTTTCATAGCAAATAATCAATTTAACACAAATACGAATTATTTTAACCCTATTTAAAAGAGGTTATGCCCCTATCCTACTGAGAAAAACAGTTTTGTTACTGGCGCAGCTAAGTGGAATATAAGTAAATTAATTTAGTACCGTTTGTAGACAAGCTTATATAGAGTAATTCTTAATACCAAAATGTACTGCATGGAGAGATCACTCTCGGATTGTAAAAGAAGAAGTTGTTCACCATCCTGCTTTATGCATGTTCCTTGTTGAGGCAAAGAATAATTCAATTAATTGTCCGGCTAATTTAAATATCAAATCTTATAATTTCAAAAAAGCAAATTATCTAGAGTTATATAATGCTCTACTTCATACTGACTGGAACTTTTTAGAACATTTTACATTAACGGTGCATGGCTTTAATAACAACGAATTAAATAAATAATCTACAAGACATTGTTGTAATTAATTTAGTAGCGTTTATTTTCCAGAGTCAGATATATTATTCTCAATTACCTATTCTGTTAGCAACTTACCATTCATTGGGATTAAAACACTAACTGAGCTTGATATTGCAAAAGCCATTAAAAAATTGAAAAACAAAATGACATCAGGCCATGATTTGGTTTCTAGTTTTTTATTGAAAGATTGTTACAATGTGTTGTTACTCCTTTATGTATTCTAGTTAATTTATCAATACGAACATCAACATTTCCTGGTTGCTGGATGTTGGCAAAAATATCCCCTATTCATAAGAGTGGGGATATCAATAATATTGTGAACTATAGACCTATTGTAGTATTGTCTAACTTTGTTAAAATTTTTGAAATGTCAGTATGTGCTATCTTTTATTATTCTATAAAAAATTGTATATCTAGTTATCAACATGGGTTTATGGAAAAACGATCCGCAATATCGAATTTAGTATGCGTTACCCAATTTATTTCAGAATTCATAGACATGAGAAAACAAATTGATGTGATATATACTTACTGATTTCTCAAAAGCCTTTGATCGTGTATCACTGTATATTGTACACTGTATATTGATAGAGAAGTTGAATTGTATTGGACTGAATGTTTCTTTACTAATTTTTTTATATCATACCTGCACAGGTATGTCACAGTATGTTCATTATAATGGTTTTAAATCACAAACTTATTTGGCAACATTAGGAGTGCCACAGGGTTCAAATCTGGGTCTTTTGCTATTTATCATATTTATCAATGACTTATGTGAAGTTATTGCCTTATTCGCAGACTTCAAAATATATTCTCAAATTAACAATTTAATAGATTGTATAATATCGCAGAGGCAAATTTGTAATATTGGAATGTGGTGTAAAGCTAACAAACTGGAGATGAATGGTGCCGAATGTAAAGTAATCACTTATTCTAGAATATCCTGGTCCGTACTTTTAACAGCTCTGAATTTCTGAGAGCTACTGAAACTAAGGATATAGGTGTTACTTTTGATAGTAGGCTTGATTTTGTAAAATATGTTAGTGTAACCATCAACGAAGTTCTTAAACTATAACAGCCGGATTTATGAAACAGGCGTAGCGTTAGTCGGACTAACCAGCATTGCGCCCGTGTAAAGCGCGTTAGTTGATCTAACCAGCCTTGCGCCCATTCACGAAATATGCGTTGCTAGGTAGGCTGTTTATTTACGTCCATATTTGCGCCAAAAGTTAGACCCAGTATTGTACCTGTCTAAAAATCGCGTAACTTCGGCCTCTAGTTCCTTGCGTTTCCCATTGTATATTTAGTATTTATATTGAAAAACAGTACTTTTCAGTGCTACGGATTAGTTAACATATCATAAAGTAAGTATTATACATAGCAGTGAATAGGAGTATGCCTTTTATTTAAATTGGTGCAACAGATGCGTAAATTTTTCGCGTAACCTCCGCTAGTCTGACTAACGTTACGCCTTGTTGATGAATCCGTATGTTAGACTTTATTATTGACCCCGTGTGCCAGTATCCATAAGGCCTTCATTTGAGAAATTATGCGCCATACTTTTATAATCGCGTGAAAATAACTTGAATAGGTCCACAACTGAAACAAAGTACTGCTACAAATACCAAATATACAGTGTATACAGACTTGAACCAGATCACCAGTGTAGAATTTTACAGCCCATTGGCTCACACACACGTATGGGACATATTGCTAAGGAGATAATGTTATCTCGTGACTTGCTTTAATTTTCTTAATAATGATTTTTTTGTGAAATCGCATTGGGTTTTTTTTTTAGAAATTTGAAAATTACATTATTCAACACTATTTAAAATCCAAATAATCAAAGATCATTGGTTGATGTCGTTGCATGTTTTTTTATAGAGCTTGAAAGTCCCAAAAAACTGAATATTCTTATTTTAGTTTGTAAATATAAGGGGTTTTTAGAAATGTGTAAAAATAGTAAAATACAATTTAGAAAAGCTGAAATATTATGTTAAGGAAAAAAAAACAATATGATTACTATTATATTCTAAAACTAGGTAATTTCTTTAAATACGTAATTTTTATAATTCGGAAAGAAATTTATTTTTTCTTGATTCATCAAGGTTGCTGTGAAAAGCAAATAATATTGTGAAATCATAACATCTATTAGGATACTATAATTACAGTCTTGTTTCGTGATAATAATTCGACTAACAGACAGAAATGATCGAAGTTACAGAGAAGTAGTTATAATTAGAACCGATGAATGTCAATTTCTACTGTATCTCGAATAAATCGTATGTTTGAGTGGTAAATGTAAGTTCTAATTTGTAGTTTGTTATTTTTTATATAAAGCTATTTACAGGCCTTTTAGGCCCAGAGGTGCGATATTCTCCTCCACTCCATTCTATTCTTCGCCTTTCTTTTCCAATCCATTACATTTTTCTCCCTTGGATCTATTGCCACTGCCTCTCTCCATCGCTTTTTCGGTCTCCTTCTTTTTTCTTGTAGTTAGGTTTACTCCTTACTATTTTCTTAACTTCTCTTTCATCTTCCATACGTTTTAGATGCCCTAGCCGCTGCACTCTTCTGGTTTTTACAAGTTCGTCTATTGTTGTCGCCTAGTACATTGCATATATTTCCTCATTATTTCTCTTTACATCTTCCTCCATCTTCTTACCCCTAGAATTCTTCTTAAGATCTTACTTTCCCACCTTAAAAGGTTTTCTCTTGACTTCTTATTAAGAACTCAGGTTTCACTACCATACAGCGCTGTCGATCTCAAAATTGTTTTAAACATTCTAAATTTTACTCCTCTGGACAAATTTTTTGACTTCATTAAGTGGTTGACTGTTGCCGAACTTCTGTTTGCTTTTATTATTCTCCTAATTAATTTGTTCCTCCTCATCACAGTTAGCTGTTATTAGCGCCCCTAAGTACACATATTTTTGAACTTCTTCGAACTCCATCGCTCCATGTTGTGTTCTCAATTTAAAATAGGTATCTTTTTTTGTTCTCCTATTCTCAGAAGCTTACTTTTCTCTTGATTTATCTGCAACTTACGTGCTTCCTCCACAAGTTTTCTCGTTACTTATTCTAATTCCCTACTCTCTCTAGCAATAATGGCCATGTCGTCTGCATAACTTACTATTTGGTGACTTTTAAACAATATGTGTTCTTCTCTATTCAACTGACTATCTCTTATGGCCTTTTCTAGTACTAAATTAAAAAGAAGCGTTGAGAGTTATTTTTTAACCAGTTTAAATTTTGTTTAGGTAATATTTTATCTACGGTAAAAAGAGATTCAAGATATCGGGCAAATGAAAGGGGGGACACTATAACTGAATATTTCAGAAATAATCCTACAAATAGTTTATCTGATGCAGTTCGAGATTTACCCAATGTCAGTAAGATGCAGTTTGGAATCATTGGAAGAAAATAAATATTAGGCCAATACCTGCACACGTTGGAAGCAGGTGATGCAGAGAGGAGTTGGAGTTCTGTCTCTGGACACAAGGAAACTATTTACTGGATCCAAATTTTTAAAGAAAACATCATTTACATGGACGAAGTCACATTTTCTACTAACAGGATAGTAAATTCACAAAATACTCGTTTTTCTTCGTCTGAAAACCTCCATTATGTAATTAACTACATGCGTCAGTACTCACAGAGGATTATTGTTTTTTTGTGGCATTTTTGGTCCACCTGGAACACCTGATTTTACACCAGCAGATTCTTTCTATCTTCAAGAACTGTGTGCTCGAATTACAGAAGCTTGTAATCATATTAAAGAAGAACGTATTAACGTATCTAGACAAAATAAAAAAGAATTGAAAAATGTATAGAACTACCAAGTGGTTTGGTGGTTGAAAAAGGAAATATTTGAATTTTTATAGCTTAACTATGAATTTGAATACTTATTTAAAATATTTTCGTAATCGTAGCAAGCCAGGAGAGAACAACATTTCCTTAGCAATATGTCCCATATGTGTGTCTATGGACTCCCTACTCTGAAAAAATTGACATTGACGTTACAAACGCCCCACCCTGTAAAATTGTATACTGGTATTCAGAAGTACAAAAATAAAACGAAAACCATTATTGTTTCGTTTGTCTTGGTAAAACAAATCACTCAAGTTAATTACGGCTACATAGTTAACAATATTTTAAATAATTACCTGTTGTTCAGTCATTCCGTTTCATAAAAACTGAATAAGACAAGTTTATCTTATCCTCTTCAATCTCAGTTCAGACGTGATGAATGGTAAATAAAACCTGTGGTAATCTGCCCTAAGTCGCCTTTGTCTCTTACTTCCCGACTAAAAATCGTTTAGCAACTACAAAAGGAATATACCGGCCCAGAGAGGCTTTAGTTGTTGGTAATCTTTTGATTGTAAAACTATAAAAAACAGCTGTCTTAGTCTCTACAAGCGAAATCAGCAAATTAATTTTTTGAGTCGAAGGATAGCAACCTTAATGGGTTTAAGAATTTTTTTATAAAAAGGTTTATTTTTTAAAACGGCGATATTGAAGAATTAAGTACGCTTCAGTTGTCTTTTCTATATTATCAATTTTTTTATTCTTTCACAATAAATTGATAAAATTTGAGAAACGGTTTGTTCTTGGGTTTAGGCAGTCCCTTATGGAGTGAATAAAGAATAAATCCGTAATAGATCCTAAGTTTGGCAAGATGTTCGATCGTATGTCAGCATAAAATATACGTAATGTTAACAATTGTTCTGTGATCGAAAATTTGTATACAGGGTGATTTAGAACTTATCTAAAAGAATTTGAGAATAGATGCGTCATGAAGTGTGGAGTCAATATCGTAAAAATAATGTTTGTAAAATCCTTACAGTTTCCGAGTAAAACATTATTGAAGTTTTTTTTTACTGTATTAAAAAGGTATGTTAAGCTAATATAAATCAAATCTTACAAAAGCTAATAATAAAGAATATATGGATAGATATTGTGGGTGTAATTCAACGCTGGTTGGGGCTTTAGTCCACAGAGTAGTCAGTTTCACACAATATTATTAATACTTACCTAAAAATATATAAAAAAAATTTATTGAAGTTGTACAGCGTGATGATAAAATTTGGAACAAAATTCATAATCTTTATATCGAGTGATTTTTAAGAAAACGTCGGAACAGGTCGATTTTGTTTTCGGGAGGGGCATCTTTTAAGATGAGATTCAGTTGTATACAGGGTGACCCATAAAAGCGGGATGGCCAATAAATTTTTTTTATTCTATAGGACACCCTGTATATTTTTTCCTTTCTCTTACGAATACAGTAATGTAGGGTTTGATGGGTCTAGATCAAATAACAAGTGAGATATTAAAAGAACATGACATTTATTTTAAAACATTATTTTTCTTAAAAAAAATGTACTTGGATTCGAACAAATGCAAATAATTAATAAAGAAAAAAAGAAAAAATAATTGCAAGTTTAGCAATAAAAATTAGGGTTCTTTTTGTTGGCCACTGATAAAAATTATTAAATTTCGGTTTTTGGTCGTTGCTTAGAAACAAAAACCCCATTATCGTAGCGTGACATTTTCATAAATTAGTACGTTATTAAACTTCGCAAATTTATCACTGAATTTTTTGGAGCTTAGAAGGAATGGCACATTTAACTAAACGTGAAGGGATACAGATCTTAATGATGGTTGGATATGGTGATAAGCTATGAACCCATTCGGAAGCATGTGAGCTGTTTAATCAAACACATGCTGACAGACCACCAATAGTACGGTCTACGGTGAGTAAATTGATCGCTAAGTTTAGAGAGTCGTGTAAGGGATAGGGCATGACAAGGTCGACCTCAAATCGCTGAAGAAACCAAATTATATATATATTACTGGAAATTGAAGAAAATCCCCATCAGTCAACAAGACAACTAGCCCTAAACAACAATGTGGACCAATCATAAGTTGTAAAGTTGCTGCATACAAAAAAGTATCATGGATATAAAGTCCAGCTGATTCACGAATTAAATGAGGATGACCCAGACCGCCGGTTGCACTTTTGTGAACAATTAATGTTACGTGTGATGAAAATTCAAACATTTTAAACAACATAATTTTTTTGATGAAGCCACATTCTGTTTAAATCGCTCAGTCCATCGCGATAATTGTAGATATTGGTTAATATAAATGATAATCCCCAGTGGACGCACGAATTCTACAGTCATCATAGGAAGGCGATTTTTAGATCCTTACTTTTTTGGAAAAATCTTCACTGCTGCTAGATATTTAGATTTTCTGTGTTTTGAGTTGGTTCCGGCTGTAGCAGTTCTTTTCCTCAACGCTGAAGACGGTGATATACCCCATGAAAATATTTGGTTTCAACAAGATGGAGCTCCACCTCACTTTGGCTTAGAAGTTCGGCAATATCTTGGTGATACATTTCCTGGAAGACGGACAGGGCGGAGGGGATCTCTTAAGTGGCCCCCGCGTTCCTCCGACTTGACTCCTCTGGACTTTTTTTCTATGGGTTTATTTGAAAGCTAGGGTATATTTCAATCGACCAAACAATTTAGCAGACTTACAACTGAGAATTCGTGCTGAAATAGAAAGAATCAACCCAGAGCGTAGTGTGCAAAGTGTTTACACTCGCGCGGACCAGTGTCAAATTGTTGGTGGAGGACAATTTGAAAATTTACGTTAAATTTCGTTAATTATTTGAATTTATTTCGTACCCAAGTACAATTTTTTTATGAAAAATGACATTGTCATTTTCTCGCAATATCTCGCTTGGTATTTGCGATAGATCCATCAAACCCTACATTACTGTCTTCGTAACAGGAATATTTATCCGAATATGACAAAATATACAGGGTGTTCCATAAGAAAAAGCAAATTTATTGGCCGTCCAGTTTTTCTGGGTCGCCCTGTATACAACTGAATCGTCTTAAAAAATGTCCCTCCCGAGAACAAAATCGACCTGTCTCAGCGTTTTTTAAAAAATCACTCGGTATAAAAATTATGAATTTTATTCCAAACTTTATCATCACGCTGCAATATGTTCAACCTTTAGATCTTTAGATAGGTGATTCCGAATATTGAAATCCGATTACTTTTTGTAGGCACTAAAGTTTTTGTGACGCCAGTCATTACATTAGTTTTTTCAAGTGTCAAAAAAATGGCTAACGTGTATAGTAGCAACTCGAAGTTGATGGATATCGTTTTAAATTAAAACGATGTGAAAATGCTTTAGCACCACGATTTCCCGGTAAAAATGTGCCAGATGCAGCTACTTTTACCGGGGTCTGAAGTAAGTGTTAATGTAGTGGCAACGCGTGAAAAATTTCAAACCGAATCGTGAAAGAAATGGAGGTTTAGGACTTCCACGGCGTATTACATCGTAGTGGCGTATCATACACGAGGCTCAATTATATCCGTCCCATGTATAGCGTGCTCAAGCATTAATACCAAGGGATTGGATGAGGAGGACCATGGCTGCCACGATTTCGTGACTTTAAATCATTTGGACTTCTTTTTACGAAAATTCATTTAAAAAATGAAGTGTATCGCACCGAAGTGGATACTATTGACGATATGCGGAAACGTATCACAGTTGCTACCAATAACTTACGAGTTCAAAACGGACAAAAAGCAGAAACATTGGTGTTAGTTTGTAAAAACTGGATAAGCCGGGATTAAAATGTTGTAGGTATGTCAAACTATTTTATTAATTAAAACCACAAAATAAACCTATTAATAATTATTAGTAAGACTAGAGGCAAAAGCAGATAAATTTTCTGTATAAAATCGGCGTTAGAAAATGTTATTTTATTTCTTTGCTTTAGCATCTCTTTCCATTTTTTGTCCGGTCACAGATTGTCATCTTATCATAGAGGCCTAAAAGACAATAAAAAATTTATTTCGGAATTCTAGCTCTAGCATGCTCATTATTAAGCATTTTGCACAATTTTTAAATTGTTTCAGAGTACTTTGAACTTTATGCATATTGAATTTTTATATTTTTCAAAATTACTCTGAACTTTGTAGAGTATTATTTCTGGAATGGGTTACTAATAATAAATATATAGAAGGAATCTTTTACTTTAAATAATTCTCTAATAACTAGTATTCATTCACAGAATGTTTGTGGTGATGAAACAGATTAAGAAAATAATATACCGACGCTAGTGTAGGGGAGACCAGGTACGAAAGTAACATATTTTTGTAAAACCGGATAAATAAAAAATTAACAAAGTTATATAAATTTACTTGCTATAAGTCGTTTCCTTGGAACTTTATATATAGAAGAAAAATAATATTGAAGTAATTAGTTCATATTGATGTACGATTAATAAAAAGTAGAGAGTGTCCGTCGTTACAACCTACCCAATGTTATGGGTCAAAAGTAACAGACCATGGGGACGTTTGTAACATATGAATAATAGGTAATAATTAGGTATAGAAAGTTAGTATTTACAAGGTATTTGTTTATTGATTATACCTATATAAAAGTAAGTTGTAGTGCTGGTACATAATATATTTTTTGAAAAAAAATAAATAAAAAAAATAGAATAATGAAACAAAAATATAAAATAATAATATATTTTTTTTGGTAATAACAAAGAATCCTATCCCTATCTGGCTTTTGCACGGTTGTCTGTCGCCAGACTCGTCCATATTCCATATTTGGGATGGACCAAGTTTTTCCCAATCCGTAACAATCTTTCCCATGATCTGTTGTTCGTTGTCTTTTGTTAGACATTCTAAATAAAGAGAATGAATTTGTATATTCCCACACAGTATAATAAATACTGAAGTAATTATCTGGATATCTACAGAATTATCATTTTAAATATAACAAATACGATCATAGGTATTAAATATGAGGGACGGTTGTAACATGTTACAATCGTCCCTCTATGGCATTGTTACAATCGTCCCATTACGCATTTTTCACGCGATTGACAGGATACTTGCTTAAAAATTTTTTTAACGATTATTTTTAATTAAAATACCATGCTTAGGTTACAGCCAATATTGATATTAACTGAACAAGCCAATAAAATAATTCAAAATAACGTTCAGTTCTAGGATTATGGTAGATTAAGATAGAGAATGAAAACTTACTTTGCATATCATTTTGCATCGTGCAGGTCTTAACTCGAACTAAAACACACTACGGATATTGTTGTTCAAATAAGTTAATGTAGATTTCACTGCCGACTCTATTACCGGCTTACTGTTACAACCAACCCATGTTACTTTTGTACCCGCTCTCCCCTACATATACATAGATAAATAATATACATATCTGCCTTACCCTGGGAAAACTACTTACTTACTATGTAATTTTCATGTAAGATTTAGTATGTTCATTTTATTTTTTTTGCCAAAAACATAACGAAATCATTTAGTATTTAACTTTGAACATTCATTATTAATAACATTTAAAAGTAAGGAAGAAGAAAAGTACTAGATAACCTTGCAGAAAACAAATATATACCTATATTAATTATTTTGCCTAAACTAACATAATCTTCAACTATACATTTCTAATACAATAATATTCGGATGGATTTTGAATGGAACTTTGTAGCATTCAGCGTGACTGCTACCTCATTTGGAAACTTGGAATTCAACATAAAATAAATTGTTGCGACGTTGTTTTTTCCTATGTATTTCTCAAAACTGTTGTTTTCTAAAAGTACAATAATTAATAAGTTCCTAATTATATAAAATAATATATAATTGAACATTTTCTGTAACACAACAGCACAAAAAAACGATCACAAGTATGCTGCTTCGAATGTGTTGTTACCGTGTGATATAGTGCAAACAATTTTATTGGACGTTATTACATTTTGTTTGCAAATTCCTAATACATTATGTAAATGCACATCATGCTCTTGTAAAAATATTTTATTTTGTACCTATACATGAAATGGTTACGTATTTTTAATAAAAAAATTGTCATTTAGCGTAAAAGATGTAATTTTACTGTATTTACATAAAGCTTCTTTTTCCAGATACATGCTGCAAACAACGTGTAAATTTACTATCAGTAAACATTACATTTTTATCAGTGAATAATGTCAAAGCTAACAAACTAAACATAAAATGTCGGAATTAGATATGACTAGATGTATCAGCTCGTTTATATTTTAATATTTACACAAATACAGGTAAACAAACGTTTGTTTACTTGAATTAATTTGACAGTAATAAACTGCCAAATTAATTCATTCCACATAAATGTCGTCTAGCTCGTGATTAAAATTGTGTTCTTTAGATTTTACTCAAAACCATGAAGTAAAAGCAAAAATTGGAGTTTAATAAACTGTCAAATTAATTCAATAAACAAACGTTTGTTTTCATGACCTGCCTACCTATTCATGTAATATTTTTCCATTCCTTTAGTTTAGTTTGTTAAAGCAGTTAACGAGTGTCCTATACGTCAAAATTCATAATTATTATTATGCTTTAGCTTGTTTTAGAAATATTTTTAAAAATATGGTTTCTTGAGACCTCTTTCAGAGGGTACATCCCCCTTAGAAAGCATTTTTGACCCCTCTTTATAGAAAAAAATTCTTAATTTTGAGCGTAGAATCTACTGCAAAATTACTGCACACGAATTATGGGACACCCTGTATATTGTCGTAAATTCTTACTTCTTAGGACTTTTTAAAAATATATTAGCTATTTTGATATACTTATAATTAACGTAAATATTGTAATATTTTATTGTGGTGTGTTAATTAAAAAATTTTTATTATTTAATTTTTATTTAAATATTTTGTCTTTAAGTGTTGTAATGTCAAATTTTTAATATTAATTTTGTTGAGCGCCTTGATAAATTTGATGTGTTATGTTTTTTTTAGTGTATATAGTGTTTTTGTTATTTAAGCTGTGATTTGTTCAATACAAACCTTTTTTTATTTTTTTTTAATCTATCTTACCTTATTTATGTATTATTTTAATTCCTTGCATAAAATCAAAACAGCAAAAGAAATTTAAACTCAGGAGTCGATTCAAATTGTTTACAGGGTTTATTTTTGTAATAGATAGTAACACAAATTAAAGATTAATGTTTTTGGTTTTTGACCAAATTAATTTGGTCAATAAAGAATATTCTCTTATTACTAAGTGTCTCTGTCGATAATTCCAACAAACTAATAAAAGATAGAACTTTGTTATAAAATTTAAATTATAATTTTTAGGATTTATGCACATAGCTATTCTTTAACTTATAATGGTTGTTGCATACCTCTCTTAGAGACCTACTCCTAGATAGATCTAGATAGATCCTAGGTAGATCTCTTAAATATGATATTACAGATTCTAATTATATTTCAGCAACAATGGCGATATTAGTGACAAATAATAATAATTCCTGTGCAATTTTGTGAATATTGTTGTTATTATTGCTTGGATTAGACTTATTTTGTACAGGTAAGTCCTGTGGGTTATTTTTTATACTTTGCAAAGATTAGAAAGAAATAAAACCTGTTTTATTTGCTATAGCTATAGAAATTTTATCTCACACTTTGTCTCAAAACTTCTTATAACTAATACATTTTTATAATTGTCCTTTTGTTTTTATTATGCAATTTTATTTATTTTATTAATGAAAATACTCTTTATTTTGTGTTTTAGGTCATTTACAAGAGATTCTTGCAAAGTAAACTTTAGTCTTGACAGTTCTGGAATTAATTCTAAAATTTGACATTTAAAATTATTTTTCATGGTATGGTTTATTTTGAATGGATATATCTTCAATAATGTTACTCGTCTGCCTACAATAGTATGTGAAATTAATCTATAGATTTTCACATTTCATTCAATATAAGTTGTTCTGGGTTTAAATTTCTTTTTTTCTATGTACTGAGTGATAACAATTGTCAACGTCATGCAATTTTATGGAATTTTATTTTTTACTTGATAATAAAATTATTAAATTATTATTTTTATGCTATGTAATATTATTTATTATTACTAAATTTATATCTAGGATATCCATATTAACAATTCTTTATAATTTTTTTTATAAATCTACACTAATAATTATTAATTTTATGCAACTCTAAGTTCGGTCAGATATTAGTTTCATGTGATTTTCTACATGCATATTTGAAATACACAATATATTTTGGATATGTTTGAAGTAGTACTTACCAACGGTTTTTTTAATGTATTTTTAATTCAAATTAATATTAATTTATTATTGTTTTAAATTTCATTTAAAACTATGTACTTCATTATCATTTATTATGTACAAATTTTAATAAAACAAAACGGATTCCATTCGTTGGCCTTATAAATATTTAAACTTTGCAGCCCGTGAAATTTTTAGCATACCTACATATTTCGTAAAGGTATGTGTCATACGGTATACACAAATTAGTTACAATAATATTTAACTTCCTCTCAAAAATTGAATCATTGTGTACCTTTAAAAGAAGTGTCTTACGCACGAGAATCATTATGATCAAACAAAATTAAACTGCATGGAAAACGACAACATTTACTTATTAGCACCTAAAGCAAAGCGTCAATTTTTTAGTACAAATTAGTACCATTAGCCGCAATATATAAAGGTGTTAGTATTACGAAAGCGTAGTTATTCTTAGTTCAGTTATTCAGTGTTAAATAATAATGATTGCGATACGGTTTGTCATATTTGTTAGTGCCTTATGCATGAGTTGCTACGGTAAAGCGATAAGTGCGGAAGTGGAAATTGTTGACTCTCCGACCCCCTTATTTCAAAAAATTGGATTTGGAGCTACAAATTCCTTCAACGGCAATATCCGCTTAAGACGCAGTATGGACGAAGACGTGAAAGAGAGTGATGATAATAGCGAAACAATCGACAATTATGGAAAAACTTATAAGACGAAGAGGGATATAGAGTTCGGAGGTTATCAACTTTTAAAGGACAATATGGAGAGTGATGATTATAATGCAAAACTGCTTGACGGTGGCCAGTACGTTCCTTTCTTCAGAATCAGGCATTATTTTATAGAGAAGAAGAAAGTGTAATGCATTTCAATGGGTTTTGTACTTCGATCTAAGACTGAATTTCTGTAATATTTTATAAATAAATAACAATGTAATAGTAATAATAAAGTTCTTATTGTGTTCAATTCCTGAATTTGTTATTAATTCTTGAGGTGGTATTACAATCGTTTGGTTACTTTAAATATTAATATGACACTTTTTACGCAGCGAATAAAATGTGTCATAAAATGAAGTTTGATATAGGTATTCAACAAAATTACTGCAAATATCAGGTAAAATAGAAAAGTGGGTGCATTGTACTTAATTAAATGTAGATTTTTTAAATGTATTTGGTAGTTTACATCATCTTAAATACAAATTGTTTTCAAAAAAGGAAATGGTGAAATTATTGGTGCATTTTAGAGGAATCTTAAAATTTTTCACTGAAAGTATTACCTAGAAAGTATTTTTTTAAACTAGTAAGTGAAAATACCTAAATTGGTACAAGCAGTTTACAGGGTGTCTCAAACTTAATAGTATGGGCCTACTGTGGGGCGAAAAAAAAATTAAATAACATTTTTTTCCAGAAACATACCCAATTTTTCCTTACTAAATAACTAATAATCATTTTTCCTACTAAATCAATAATAATCAAGAATATATTGTAACGAATTTGAAATATGCATGTAGAAAATCACATGAAAGTAATATCCGACCGAACTTAAAGTTGAATAAAATTAATAATTACTAGTGTAGATTTATTAAATATATATATATATATATATATATATATATATATATATATATATATATATATATATATATATATATACAGGGTGTCTCGCTTAAAAGTGGAACAAGCCTGTAACATGTCTACCGTGTGACCGATTTCAATAAACTTTTTTTTGTTGGATACACCTTCAAAAAGTCTATCTTCGACATACTTGGTGTTCTCTAAAATTCGAAACCGTGGCCGACTACGATACAATTTATGTGGCCTAAAAACGGAAAATCATATTAGGGATTTTTTTATTCGAAAAATTTTTACGAATTCTTGATCAGCACCCCAGAAAACCTTCCCAACCAAATTTTCGTTGCCATAGTATACAGGGTGTTCAGGATAGCTAGGGTGTCTCGCTTAAAAGTGGAACAAGCCTGTAACATGCCTACCGTTCGACCGATTTCAATAAACTTTTTTTTGTTGGATACATCTTCAAAAAGTCTACCTTGGACATACCTGGTGTTCTCTAAAATTCGAAACCGTGGCCGACTACGACACAATTTATGTGACTTAAAATCGGAAAATCATATTAGGAATTATTTGATTCAAATAATTCTTACGAATTCTTGATCAGCACCCCAGAAAACCCTACCAACCAAATTTTCTTTGCCACATTATACAGGGTGGTTAGGAATTAAAAACTGCCATATGATATTAAAAAAGAATGCCACTTTTAAAATTAAATTGTCTATTTCGATATATTCCAAACTTCCATTTATGAATATTTATGTTTATGTTTAGAGCACGAGGGGCTTCATTCTTAGATACAATATTAATTATTGTTTTATGCAAATAGACAAGGGCAAATTTATAGTAACGTAAAAATAATGTTTTTTTAATATAATGTATTAAGTACATCAACTCTTTAGGTGGGTAGGTAACATGAGTTTAGAATATTATGTGGAATAAACCAAGAATAAAACAAGAAAATGAAACTACAAATTTGAGAGGCACTGTAATATACTGTAATATCTGAAACTCTAACAACTTAAATTTCTTGTATTTCCAAAATAATGCAGTTAGAAAAAACTATTAAAATTTCGATAGCCCATCGGCTTTTCATTTTTTGCCTTATTTATGAATTATACTGTAGACATAAGATAAATTAGTTTTTACTAGCTGCAGTTTATTAATACTGGTTGAAAGCTAAGTACCTACCTTATTTTGCTACCACCACTTCTTTTGTTATAGTTTTATGTATAATTTATTTATGAGTTTATAAAAAATTAAAAATAGTATTTATTGTCTTTTATTTCAGGTCTATTCAATATAATACTGTAACCTATTATAATGGTTTACTAATACATTAAAATAGAAAAGTCAATATTAAATATGACCATCTACATCCATATCTATACAGTGTTCGCCTTCTGAAAATAATAATTAATATTGTACTTAGGAATTGAGTCACATGCTCCATACAAAAACCTAAACTTTGATAAATAGGAAATAGATCAATTACCCAAATCATTTTGAAAAAATAAACGAATTATATTCAAAAGCGACAATTTCTTAATTTCAAAATGTAGTTTTTATTTCAATACCAAGAACAACTACCTATCCTGTATACTATGGCAACGAAAATTTGGTTGGTAGGGTTTGATGGGGTTCTGATTAAGAATTCGTGGAAATTTTTTGAATAAAAAAATCCCTAATATGATTTTCTGATTTTAAGTCACATAAATTTTATCGTAGTCGGCCACGGTTTCGAATTTTAGAGAACACCAGGTATGTCCAAGGTAGATTTTTTGAAGGTGTATCCAACAAAAAAAGTTTATTGAAATCGGTCCCACGGTAGACATGTTACAGGTTTGTTCCGCTTTTAAGCGAGACACCCAAGTTATCCTGAGAACCCTGTATAATGTGGTAACGAAAATTTGGTTGGTAGGGTTTACTGGGGTGCTGATCAAGAATTCGTAAGAATTATTTGAATCAAAGAATTCCTAATATGATTTTTCGATTTTAAGTCACATAAATTGTGTCGTAGTCGGCCACGGTTTCTAATTTTAGAGAACACCAGGTATGTCCAAGGTAGACTTTTTGAAGATGTATCCAATAAAATAAAGTTTATTGAAATCGGTCGAACGGTAGGCATGTTACAGGCTTGTTCCACTTTTAAGCGAGACACCTAAGTTATCCTGAGCGTCCTGTATAATGTGGTTATGAAAATTTGGTTGGTAGGGTTTGATGGGGTCCTGATTAAGAATTCGTGGAAATTTTTTGAATAAAAAAATCCCTAATATGATTTTCCGATTTTAAGTCACATAAATTTTATCGTAGTCGGCCACGGTTTCGAAGTTTAGAGAACACCAAGTATGTCGAAGATAGACTTTTTGAAGGTGTATCCAACAAAAAAAAGTTTATTGAAATCGGTCGCACGGTAGACATGTTACAGGCTTGTTCCACTTATAAGCGAGACACCCAAGTTATCCTGAGCACCCTGTATAATGTGGCAACGAAAATTTGGTTGGTAGTGTTTTCTGGGGTGCTGATCAAGAATTCGTAAGAATTATTTGAATCAAATAATTCCTAATATGATTTTTCGATTTTAAGTCACATAAATTGTGTCGTAGTCGGCCACGGTTTCAAATTTTAGAGAACACCAGGTATGCCCAAGGTAGACTTTTTGAAGATGTATCCAACAAAAAAAAGTTTATTGAAATCGGTCGAACGGTAGGCATGTTACAGGCTTGTTCCACTTTTAAGCGAGACACCCTAGCTATCCTGAGCACCTGTATACTATGGCAACGAAAATTTGGTTGGTAAAGTTTTCTGGGGTGCTGATCAAGAATTCGTAAAAATTTTTCGAATAAAAAAATCCCTAATATGATTTTCCGTTTTTAGGCCACATAAATTGTATCGTAGTCGGCCACGGTTTCGAATTTTAGAGAACACCAAGTATGTCGAAGATAGACTTTTTGAAGGTGTATCCAACAAAAAAAAGTTTATTGAAATCGATCACACGGTAGACATGTTACAGGCTTGTTCCACTTTTAAGCGAGACACCCTGTATATATATATATATATATATATATATATATATATAGAATTGTTAATATGGATATCCTGGATATAAACTTAATAATAATAAATAATATTACATAGCATTAAAATAAGAATTTCATTTTTGTCTTTATCCACAAGTATAAAATAAAGTTTCATAACGTTTCATGAAAGGTGAAAGTCTATAGATTAATCTGATATACATTTTGTAAGCAGACGAGTAACATTATTAAAAAAATATCCATCCAAAAATAAACCATATCATGAAAAATAATTGAATTGTCAAATTTTTGAATTAAATTTCAGAACTGTCAATACTAAAGGTGGCTTTGTAAGAATCCCTTGTAAATGACCTAAAAATACAAAATAAAGAGTATTTTCATTAGTAAAAAAATATAAAATTGTACAATAAAACAAAAGGACATTTATAAAAATGTATTAGTTATAAGAAGTGTTGTGACAAAGGACATCCAAAGACTGAAAACTCATGTGTAAGAACCTTTACCATGGAAATCTCCTGAAAGGATGAAAACAAAGAAATTGTTGAATAGTTACGGCATGGGTTTTGAAAAAGGTGCAACATCGTGAGATAGTTCCCGAAAATTTGCAAATTATTCCAGAAAAAAATAAGTTTAAATAAGAAAAATACCTACTCACCAGCGAAGTTTACAAGTATCCATACTCCAGAAAAGTTGATTTGTCAGTACATGAAAATTTTCCACCATCAACTGGGAAATTGAATTTCCAAGGGACCCGAAATAGTCTACAGGACGCATACCAAGTTCTAGGAAGGAAATAGTCAATTTTCAACCTCAGGTACCTTTTAAGTAAAGTGCACTATAAAATTTCTATAGCTGTAGTAATTAAAGCAGGTTTTCTTTCTTCATAATCTTTGCAAAATATAAAGAATAACCCACAGGACTTACCTGTACAAAAATATGTAAAATCCAAGCAATAAAAGCAACAATAAGTTCACAAATTACACAAGAATTATCATAGCTGTCACTCACATCGCCATTTTGCTTTAATAAAGTGGAAATCTGTAATATCATTTTAAGAAATACTCCCTGGAAGATAGGCAACAACAAATATAAGGAGAAGAATATCAATTTGCATAACTCATAAAATTGTAATTTAAATTCAATAATAACAAAGGTTCTACCTTATGTTAGTTCGTTGAAATTCTTGACAGAGAAGAAATGTAGTAATAAGAAAATATTCTTTATTACCAAATTTATGTTGAAAACCAAAAATATTAATCCTTAAATGTGTTACTATATGTTAAAAAAATAAAACCCTGTAAACAATTTATTTTGATTTGGTGAAACGGTGTCTAGCAAGGGATAATCAGAATAAAAAAATATTATATAAAAGGTAAGACATAAAAAAATAAATAAAAGGTTTGTATTGAACAAATTACAGCTTAATATCAAAGACAGTATACACTGAGAAAACATAACACATCAAATATATGTGCTCAATAAAATTAAGATTCAAAATTTGACTCCACAAAAATTTAAAAAAAAATTAAAAAAATTTACACACATTAAAATATTACAAATCATATATTGAAAATTTGGATCAGAAAATTGGTATATTTAAATAAATATGGCAGGCATCATATTTTTATATCATATAAACCCAAAAACTCACGTTTGGAAATGAACATGGATTATCTTTTGAAAGACAACTGTTTTCAAGTAATATTTTAATGATAAAAACCTAATTATATCTAATATTTAGGAATACCCAAATATGCAAGTGGAAATATTAAAAATATAAGCATAAATATGCACAGAATTTAGTCAAAATCTGCACAAAATATGGAAATACATGCAAATAACAAAATAAACAATAACAACAAGTACAAAATCAACAATAAGGAAACTACAACTTCGCTTATACACAAAACACAATCGACGTGATAACTATATATATATATATATATATATATAATTAGACATAAGAAAAATAGGAAAATAACTTTGTTCGAACAACACTAAAATCAGGTTTCCAAATGTCAGGTGCATATGCATTCCAACTAAAACAACGCATTTTCAATCTTATACAGGCATTAAAAATACATTGCGCATGAGTCCCACATTTCTAACTGTTCTGCGAACAAAGCTAATAAATCTTTTAGCAAATAATGCCTGACTCTTTATTAATCGAACATAAAATTTATGAACCATATATTCGAAATAAACTAATCTATTCCAAAATTATAAGAATGAAAGTCATGTAGTTCTAAATTCTTTCAATTCGATGGATTTTATGCACAATACAACCTTTTTAAGGATAGATGCAAATATTTTTAAAAATGTAAAAATATGCGCTGCATATTTGGATTACACTATTAATATTGTATATATTTTGTTTTTTATTTATCTAATTTTGTGTGCGAGATTCAAGGTGGTAGAGCAGTTTAACACATCAGAATCTTTGTTTGCCACCCGCTTGGGTTCGAATCCGAGTATGGTAGGGTAGAGGAACGTTGGCTTGAGTCAATGTGAGACATTGATACCGGTCGGTGTTCGACCATCGCCCAAATTAATGAAATTTCTCAGGTTTCCCTCATTCCTGCACTGAATGATGGTTAGAGCCACCAAGTCGTTTCTGGGCGCAAATGCGGCCTGCTTAATAATAAAGTGTGCCCTTTATGCTAGTGATTAAAATGAGGGATAGAGATATTATTATGTTATTATTATAAAAACAAGTATTAATTCATATTTTTGGCGCGTGAGTTAAATTGTAAACAGGGGCAAATAAAATATTCATTTCAAAGAAAATTCTAGTATGGTAGCAAATTATATACCTAAGTAAATATTATTCTTTAAACAATTTATTATATCCATGTACTTTTTTATATGTATATCGTAATACGAATTTTATGGTTCAAATCTATAAATAGTATTAAATGGCAATTCAATGTTTATTCAGCTTGTCATTGGAAATATGTTTACGATACTGCTTAATTAAAAAAACGTTCTATGTTAATAGACGTTGAATTTTTTAAATAAATATTGGTAGGTGCTCAAAAATTAATTAAATAATAATATTTTATTTATATTTTTGAAATGTATTTGTAGAGCAACTAGATTTGGACATTTTTATAAAAGATTTTTATAGCTTTTAGTCAGCTACAGAAGCGCGTTCAGTACCCTGTAGGTATATCCAATATAAGCACAAAATTTAATGTACATTTTACAGCTATTTCACAAAGATTAGAACTATTTAATTTAATGATCACTGTCGAAAACAATATAAAAACTAGGGCTGTCGATTTTGAGTCCCTGATTTCGGGATTAGAAATTTATAATCCAGGAATTGATTACTGTCGACAATGTCGATATATTATGAAAAATTTATGTTATTTTAAGTTTTATTTATTTAAAAAGAACAGAATCCCAAATGTAAAAACAAACATTATATTATAATTAACATGAATAATCATGTATATAAAATTTATTTTTTATTCTTATTTTGAAAAAAATAAATAATATGCAGGGTGTTAGGTAAACATGCGGCAAGGGGTTATTCCTTGGGCTATTCTAAGAATATTTTGTCCTATGCTGATTTCTGAAAAAACCCTTTGTTTCGAAGATACAGGGTGAACAAAATTTGCGACAACCATATTCGATATTTGTTGAAATCATTAATGTAAATAAAAGTATGACGTAAACCAATGAGTTTATCAAGTACAAAAAATTGTTGACGATAACTTGGAACGGCTGTTTTATCTACTAACGTACAAGTGGATTTCATTTGAATGCATCTCGTCAGTGATCCTCACCTGTATCGGTCGCAGTTGTTTTCATTGAGTGACGTTTGGCTGTTTAACGTGTCTTTAATAGTTAGTGAAGTCCTCTACCATGTATACCAACGTCGAGATGACTGACATGCATTTCACGTATGGACTTGCTGGTGGCAATTCATTACAAGCTAGACGATTGTACATTGAACGGTTTCCTGGCCGTAATATCCCAGACCGAAAAATCTTCGAAAACATTCATCGACGTCTTCGTGAAACAGGCACATTGAAACGAAATGGAAGGCAAGGAAGATTAATGACAGTAAGAACGGTACAACTGCAATAGAATGTGCTGTACATGATAGAGGAAGAGCCAAGCACTTCTACGCGACAAATTGCCAATACTTGGCAATGTACGTCAATGTAAGTCATTGGACAGTTTGGAAAAATCTTAAGGGCAATTTGTTGTATCCATACCACATTCAACGTGTTTAGGCACTACTACCTGCTGATTATCGCCCACATATTGCGTTATGTCAATGGCTTTTGCAAACATTAGTTCTAAACCTTCAATTTCTATTCACCGATGAAACCAGTTTCTCAAGAAATGCGATAAGGAATTTTCATAATAACCACGTGTGGGCACATGAATATCCACATGAGGTGTGTGAAGATCGATTTCAACATCAGTTCTCCTTGAATATTTGGGTTGGAATTGCACCAGTATTTCTACCAGCAAGACTTACTGGCGAGATGTATCGCAACTTTTTGGAAGAAACACTGCCTGAGTTTCTGCAGGAAACTGGGGCAGTTTCATTTCGAACATTAACCAAGATTGATTAAGTTTACATGTACTTTTTGATAATAAAATGTTGTTACTGCCGCAAATTTTCTTCACCCTGCATCTTCGAAACATGGGTTTTTCAGAAATCATCATAGGACAAAATATAGACCAAGGAATAACCCCTTGACTTGTTGCCGCATGTTTACCTAACACCCTGTATATAAGAAAAACTGATTAATCCAGCACATTTGGATTCAAACTCGAACGAATTTTGGTAGACTACGTTCCAACCGTCGAGAAGACCCTCCCCGATTTTACTGTTGTAGGTGAAATTGATAATAAAAAACCGTAGGATACACCATTATTATATAACTAAAACAGAAAATAACGAAACTTTCTTATTTGTACTTGAACCTGGCTGAAATTACTACATAGACTCTTTCAGATCTTGCTTTTGTGCACTGAACAAAGCCGTATCTATTAGACTGTAAAACAGTTACCTACTTTATAAAAATACGATCAATGTTTCAATTTTTAGACCTGGTTACTAAACTAAATATAATATCTGTGTATTAATTAATTATTCTGCCGTTGGTTGCCGTTTGAAAAAGTCCCGAGTGTTTAGTAAACTTGAAATCAGTTATTTGCTGGAGATTCTCCAGATGTTAATTATTTACTGTGGAAGGTAAATTAAAGATATTACTTTCTTTTAATTTAGGATGTAAATTAATGTTTTATTTTTAGGCGGCAGATATTGATTTTGTGAATTTCTGGAGCTTTACGAAGAGATGAAATTTACAAAATATCTGCGGATGATGTTCAAGATGTAAACTCATGTTGAACGTAATTTCACACTTATGAGACATGATTATATTCCTCTGTACAGGAAGTATGTAGCTCTTTGGCCGACAAACATAGCAAGCCGCAAGTTCTCAAACTGATCGCTAAATACATAGAACTCAAGAACTCTGAAGAATTTACCGGTCACTGCTTTAGGCGAATTCTGCAACTTTACTCGCCAATACTGGAGCTGAGAGTTCAGTGTTTTCAAAAAGCACGGTGGGGGTAAATCTTCGACGGTGGCCAAGGGATATGTAGTGAACTCCATAAAAAAAAACAAAAATAATGTTTCCAGACAAATCCTACCGTTAAAATGCAAAAATTCTTATCTATTAACTTCAACGGTCACAAATACTTCCAACTCGCGTATAAGCCTCTCTTACAATCTGAACTGTACATTAATAATTATGTTAATTCAAAATAAAATAAATTTCCTTGCTTTTTAAACATTGGTGTCTTAATAATAATAATCAGGAATGAGTTGTAGATATGTGTGTAATTAATTACGGTTGATGTAAATCATTAGCGACTTTAACGGCCGTTACTATTGACAACAACACTACGTGAAGTGAGTATTTCATAGCCGTTTGAACAAAAAAGTATTTTTATAATGACCAGTTACTTCCTACTAGTGAGAAAAAACTGGATACTATTTTTTAAATTACCTACTGAAATTTTTTAGCTTGAGTCCAACATTATTCATATTAAGTTGAGTTTATAAAACACTCTACATAACTATTCATTTGTAGTACTGGAATAAAATCGAATAACCAGCAACTGCTGTAACTGTTCAAGTGTTAGACTGTGACGCTTGTCACTAATAATCCATCTCAGTTTCAAAAACGTGTTTTCAACATTCACAAGGATCGGCGTGGCATATTTAAAATATACATAATTTTTCATGGATAGCACATTTAGGGTAGGTTCAGGAAAATTTGCTTCTTTGCCATCAATAAGATCTACTATAGGGATAAAGTCAAGAAATCTCAGATTGTTCTGCAAAACGGTATAATTTTTTTCTTCGCATGTTCAGCACTAGGTCCTTATAACTGGGAAATAAACTGTCGCAAATAAAAAACATTATTTACTGCGTTATTTATTGGATATCCTGAATCTGTCACAGTTGCCTCAAGACCGCGAATAGCTGAAGGTATCTGCAAACAATTAAAATGTATGTGTACTACATTTTCGCGAATTGTAGAATCGTTAAATATCCGCTGAGCATATAAAATAGAAGTAGCATCACTTGAGTGTAGTCGTTGTAGAATAGTTTTTATGACTTTAAAATGAACGTAGTTCATGGCGTTGCTTCTAACTGTGTATCCCAGCGTACGGTTCCATTGCAACTATTCTGTTTTTGCGTTTTGTTCGATTCTTGAATGCAATAAAATAAATACGTAAGGGAATTCATTTCACTTAAAAAATTCCTGAGTATATTATTATCTATGTCCTTTAACAAAAACCATATGAAATAATTCCCCATTTATTTATAGGAAATAACTACAACGAGAATGGTCAAAAATACATATTTGCATTTTCTCATGAGAATTTACGTCTTAGGGAATTTCGAGGGGTAAACCACTGCTTGAAATTTGTACAACGAAATACCCATTTTTAAAAATATTACCCATAAATACACAAAAAAATACCTCAGCAAATAAGTAAATACCTAAAAAATACCCAAAAACCACAAACGCTCAAAGAATACCTATGAGTATTACCCAATAATATCCTCAAGTACCTAAAAATATCGTTAAGTACCCAGAAATACCGAATAGTACCCAAAAATACCCTTAAATACTCAGTTATCTAATAAACAAAAAATAAATTACACCCACAATTTTGCTTACTATACCTTCAATTTTTCAATACTCTCTCATAATATTTTCTTAGAAATAATTCCAATATACGTAAATAATATAGAACTATCAGTAATTTCATTAACAATAAGTAATTTTTTTGTGAGGAAGAGTTTATTGACTGACATCACATTTATATAAGTATTAAACATAAAACAGAGAATTGTTATATAAACTAAAGTCTAATCCTTACTCAAATAAATCAATAAATACATTCTAATATTTAATATACAAAATAACTAAATAATGTTGATTCTTTGGAAATGCAATTATATGTAACTATATTACATATAATAAGATACATATTGGACACAATTTTTATTTACTTTTTAAGGAATTTTTGAGGCATTTATATTATTTTTTATTTTATTTATGTCATATCTTATCATCAAATTATATACGCCCGTGCCGATTAGATCAAGCGGGCCATAAAATATATATTTTCTTTCAACATCTGCAAAATCCTTTTTAAAACCAACCCTTTTTAAAAATTTAATCAAAACTTTATTTGAAATTTTATTATTTTGAGGGTTTTAGGAGATTGGTTCAGTTTTTTTTTAAATACCCTGTATTTTTTCGTTAATTAGTGATCTAATAGACTCTTGTTAAAAGTTTCATCTAAATCTTTGTTTAAATCCATTAGAGGCTTTAGACATTGTTTAGTTTTTTAAACACCCTGTATTTTTTCATTAATTAGTGTTTTAATAGATCCTTGTTAAAAGTTTAATCAAAACCTTATTTCAAATTTTATTATTTTGAGGGTTTTAAGAGATTGGTTAAGTTTTTTTAAAATACCCTGTATTTTTTCGTTAATTAATGATGTAGTAGACCTTTGTTAAAAGTTTCATCTACAATTTTTTTTAAATCCATTAATTTTCAGTTTTTAAAGATTGTTTAGTTTTTTTAAATACCCTGTATTTTTCATTAATTAGTATTCTAATACCCTTGTTAAATATCTGATAAAAATAATTTTTTATTTCATTAATTTTTAGGGTTTTTTTAGAAATTGGGGTCTTTCCCCCAGTCTTTTAAACATCCTGCATTTTTTTGGTTAATTATTATTATAAAGAACCCTTGTTACACGTTTTTACCAAAAACAAGTTTTTAGCCCTCTTAATTTTTTTAAGTTTATTAAGTTTTTTTAACGGTAACAAATTTTTCAACACTTTGTATACAGAACAGTCTTTCGCACGTTTAATAACCATTCCGATGTTAAATCTTCAAAAATAAAATTTCCTCCAAATTGGAAATTTTATTTTCCGTTTATCAATTTTTATATTAACTATCTTATGCTATGCTATGTGTGCTAGCCTAAGATAGACTGTGGTCTAAACCTATGTATCCACGGGCTAACACCGTCATCAAAACGCATGCGCCATCGCCATTGTGTTTAAGAATTGGCGGGAAAATACTAATTTTCTCCAAAAATACCCAATAAATACCTTCGTAATACCCACTAAATACCCATTATTACCTTGGTAGTACCCAAAAATACCCAAAAATTCCGAAAAAATACCCATAATTACACACAAATACCCAAAAAATACAAAAAAACCTTTAATTACCTACAGCTTGTACAGTAAAATACCCCAGTGGTTTTCCCCTCGGGAAATTTGTTCCACTGGAGAATCAAGCCTCTGCACGTAAATAAATGGGATGGGATGATTAAAATTGTTTTAATATAAAAGTATATTTAAATATTAAGGTCGTCCTCAAGTCCGGATCTGAGATCTGCGATCGAAGTGCGGGTTTAATTATTAACGAAACACTCTATATAATTTTAAATTAGCAGATAATTGAACAAAATGATTTTATAATTCATGGCTACTCAAATACTAAACTAATTTGGTATACATATGCAACTTGATACTAAATTTTCTATACAATGGAGAACCGTATTTATGTCAGCTCGACTTAATCTACAGTTATATCTATTTAAGAGCAAGTCTGACAGCTAGTGCATTTAACAAATACAAAAGTATAGAATTCCAGTTCCAAACGATTTTTACAGTATCAATTCTGGCGTATCTCCACGTACATGAATTCTTCGGGACGTTATCTGTGATCCGATTATTTCTCTACCGTCGAATATTGATTCCACTGAATAACTCCAACTTCCAGAAATTACTGCACGATTTTCACTGCACTTATACTTAAGTGTCTGTGTCGAAATTTTAATACCTGGAATGGAGCATTTTGCAGTCGAGTTTAAATTTCTATTTCCATTATTGTAGAAGGTAAAATTTCAATAACACAAACCCTACTATCATTGAATTACCTTACGATAATATTGGAATTCGGAAAACAATTTAGGTGCATTCGGCTATAAGTAAATATTTAGGTTATGCAAATAATAATTCTGTTTTCGATGTATAAACTATATGTACCTAATTATTATTTGATGTTCATATGTGTGACCTTTGAATTAATTCTAGATATTTAGTTAGTCTGATATAGGTAAAAATATGTCAACAAAAACCAATCTTTAATACATAATAATACCAACGTTTCGGCTAATACACAGCCTCTTTTAGTGTCTTTAGTGCATAATATACATAAAAAGAAACACATTAAAATTACAATTATTATGTTGTAAAATCAAATGAGTGAGGAAGTAAATAATGTCCGTTATCGTAACATAAGGATGCTGTCAATAAAAAACAGGATATTCAAAATTTAAACACATCATATCACAATTTAATAGATTTGATAGATAAAGGTAAACAATAAATATGATATTTCACATCTTGTATACAAGTCCACATTAATAAATAAATAAGTTAAATATTAAAAAATAAAAAAGAATGTAATTCATTTTCTGACTTTTATCGAGAAAGAAAAAAAGAAGAGAGTTCCAGCCAACATAATAGTCACATTATTTTAATGAATGTTTTCTATCCGAATTGACGAATCATTGTTTTCCTGTTTCCTCAGTTATGTACTTGCAATTTGTTTGATTTCTACTCAGATGAAGACTGTTTGACTAGAAAAACTACATGTATCGGTTAATTGATTGCATTAAACTAAACTTTGTCTTCATTGTTTTTTATAATTTATTTAATATTGCAACATTCTTAACTTGCACTTAAGAATATTCCAATATTTTTGCATACTTTAATAATAGACCTTTACAACTTGTGAAATTGTCATCCTCCGTTGTCAACATAGATTAAGATGAAATCATACTATACAGTATGCGCCAAAACTATGGAATAAATTCAATAAAAACGAAACAATTATTTTTTGGGAAAAATCCTCGAAAAGGTCAATTTTTAATTTAAAAAATAGAGATCGTTTAATTCTCTATCAGACAACACTAAAATTTTGCCCTCTTACATAGGAAAGTTTTCGAGTAAATGACGATTGAATGTTAGAAAACGTAAATTTTATCATAAAAAAGTAACAATTCTGAGGTATGTAAAATAAAATACAATTGATTAAATTTTATACTTAAATTAAATGTTCGAATTGCCATCCACCAACTTCTTGACAATGCGCAAGTATGTGAAGAAATTCTTCTTGCACATTATGAATGATTTCTGGGGTAACTACGTATTTCGTCCCGAATGCGATTTTGAAATTCTTCTAAATTACGTGGTTTATTAATGTACACTTTTGACTTCAAGTATCCCCATAAAAAATAGTCAAGAGGTGTAAGATCTGGCGATCTTGCAGGCCATTCTATCGGTCCGCGTCTGTCGATTCACCTCCCAGGAAAACAGTTGTCCAAAAAATCTCGTACAGGGCGCGCATAGTGCGGAGGTGCACCGTTTTGCTGAAACCATATGGTATCGTCAGGAATGTCAGGGTCATTATCGTTAGAAAAAATTACTGCAAGGGCTGGAACAAGGTCATTTTCTAGAAACTCTAAATATCTTTGTCCTGTAAGAGTTCCTTCAAAGAAGAAAGGCCCTACTATTCTGTCGTCAACTATTCCAGCCCACACATTTAATTTCTGAAGGTGTTGGGTATATGCCTCTGCCATCCAATGAGGATTTTCCCGACTCCAATATCTGCAAGTTTGACGGTTTACTGTACCATTCAGACAAAATGTGGCCTCATCTGAAAAATGTATTTGCCGGTGTAAATTTCTATTTCCATAAATCCATTAGAATTTCGCAAAGGTGTAAGCGGCGATCGGCATCTCTTCATTGAGTTCCTGCACAAGTTGAATTTTATAGGGATGCTATTTTTCCTTCCTCAAGATACGTAGCACTGTGCTCTGACTAGTGTCATTGTTTAATGCAACCAATCGTGAAGAATTATGAGCATTATCCACCATACTTATCAAAATGTTCTGTTTCTGATTTTCATTAATGCTTGGACGTCCAGGTTTTGGAATATTTACAACATTGCCAGTTTCTCTAAATTTAGACTCTACCTTACTGACTGTTGATTGGCTGATAGGGCGATCTGGATATTTTTCATTAAATAAATCGCAAACTTCCTGCTGAGTTCTAGTCATATTCCCGCATCCGATAAGAACTAAAATTTCAGTTCTTTGAGTAACAGTGCCGTAATACTTTAAATTGAATAATAATTTCTATGTCGCTTGCAATACTTATTAGAAAGTCGGTGTGACAATGACACTTTGCAAAGGTTTTCACCTACGTGATCCATAAAAGAACTATGGAATTCGAAAAACTAAACTTGATAACGTTTTTACTTTATTTTAATTGATTTACGTTTTCAAACATTCAATCGTCATTTACTCGAAAACTTTCCTATGTAAGAGGGCAAAATTTTAGTACTGTCTGATAGAGAATTAAACGATCTTTCAGAATCAAGGAAAAAAATATGGTGTTGCCATTAAAAAAAAATCGATGCCGTCATTACTCCAAAACAAATGACATTTGAAAATCGCATTTTACGCTAAAATATGTATTTTTTAAATTAAAAATCGACCTGTTCGAGGATTTTTCCCAAAAAATAATTGTTTCGTTTTTATTGAATTTATTCCATGCTTTTGGCGCATACTGTATATTTGCTAAACTGAATTTCACTTATAATCCTGTATATTCTGAAATTTGACTTAATTGTGTTTACTTTATGATGACTATCTCTATATGCATATGTATATACATGTATGAAACGAACACATGATTATTTAAATATTCTGTGTAAATTTTAGTTAGTTTTTACCATTTTGCTAGGTGAAAAAACCAAACATGTTAACGAAGTGTCAACTCTTGGTTTTCACAGTCGACGTTGTTGCAAGAGAGCAGCACTGATACTTTATACTTGCTACACTTACATTTCAAAACTTCTTAAATGATTACGAACTTAAGATTGAACAGCCAGTCACATTGTTTTAGTATTTTTTTAATATGTTTTTAATTTTATATGTCTTTTTATGCATATTTAAATGCAAGTTATATACCACTCTCATTCTAGAACCCCGAGAAAGCTGTATATTAGCAGAAACATTGGTATTATACACTAAAGATTGGTTTTTGGCCTATACCAGCTAAACATCCATAATTATTATTTTATCTGATGGTATATTATAGTAACTACATTATGATGCTGGATTTTATTATTATAAAGAAGACTATAATATATATTTATTACAGTATTTACCATCGTTAATATTTCTTATATGATAAATAACCGATTTAAGTTTTAGGAGAATATAAAAGTTTATTTAAATTTTTACAAATAGTTTACATATTTTAGTACATATTGTATGTGTACATTTCATACAATATTTATTTTCCTTTTCTGAATCAAATGTATAATAATTTTTGTTTTTGTTAATTATTTATTTTCTTTGGAAGCAGTTTTTTCAGTTCAGTATTATTCAATTTTAATACATAATGCATAACAAATAACATATTGAATTTATAATAACATTCATTTTGAATAAATTAAACATATTTTCTGCATCAATATTTCAGTTTAATATTAATAATGCAATAATTGCAGTCAATTACACTTCAAAATTTGAATCTAGTGCATCCAACCGTATTTCATAAAATTTATTTTCCCCGAATACTTATTGGTCGAGTTTTTTAATATTCAACAGCTTTTTGTGTAATAAAAACTGATTCAGCTTTGACACGTGACGCATATTAATAGACTTGTTCTAGTTGATATAATTTTCTTCAATAAATACGTTTATTATATTGCTTTATATAAGTTATTGTATTTTCTTCGTGAATACGATGTTATGCTTTTTCAGTGGTGCTGGTGTATTGTTACTTAAAACATTGTAAAATGAAAAGTAAATAATATTGAAAGTGAAAAACTTTTGTTTGTGTATTAAGCGTATGAAACATAATAATTTAGTTTTAAAAACTATAAATACCTAAGAAAATAATTTAATTTGTTTGAAATGAACTTTCAATATACATTATCTGTGTATTATAAAATGGTATGTACGAAAACATACGTACCTATTTCTGAGAATATCAGAATAAAAAAGTCTTACAATCACATTTTGGAAAGAAAATGCAAATGGAACACTCTAGCGAAAAAAAATCCTACTAAGGCCCTGGCCAAATGGGTACCAGTTACCAGATGGTACAATTTTACGGAAATTTGTAAAACAAACAAACAAAGAGATAAAGAGTTTTCACTTACTAATTAATTTAGAATTGGATTTTTTACGGAAATTTATGCTAGTTGTTAATAAAAACCTGGAATAACCTTGCCGACGTCACAAACATTTTTATTCTTTCTTAAAGTCAATAGAAACTAATTGCAAACAGTTGGTTTAAAGCAAGTGATTTCTTTTCAACAATAAGCCTAAACTGCCACAAGAAATGCAATTCAAAATAAGTACAATAGTTTTAGAAAATAAATAAAAGTGAATTGGTTACTTTTCTGTAAACGGTAATGTGTAATCCGAGATAGGATGTTTGTAGAAATAAAATATAAGGTACTACAGAAAAGACTACTATTATTGTAACAGGTATAGATTGGATATCTATAAACACAATTAGTTGAAAACTTTCTGTTTTAAAACAATATCTACTAGCGCAGACTGCATCTGAGGCAGACCTGGCACGAACGCATTCAATTTAGGCGAATAAATAACAACGTTTCTTATTTTTTTTACTTAATGCAATTTACAATAACACTGTTATACTCTGTTCTGATACTCAAATCAAAATAGCAAAGCAGTATCTTTTACAGTATCTCAAGAATATTTAAAATTAGAAAATGGCGCTAAATTATTGTCATACTTTCTAATTGCGGAGTTGACATTGTTTTGTAATGTTTATTATGTTAGTAGTAAATTAGGTTAGTTCTATTAATTGTTATGCATGTTTTACAAAACTGACTTGCCCTATTATGTACTATCTGCATCTGTGTAAAAAATAAAATAAATTAATAAATACAACACAATGCATATCTATAAATACAATAATATACACCGATCTTTTTCATAGAATTGAACATTTCATCACATAACAAAAACCTCAATAGAGAAACAAACTTTGATACAAATGCTCATAAACTGGGTAGATATTTATAGTTTTGCAAAAGTCTATTGTTGAAAATAATGTCATTTAACGATCACAAAAAATGTATAGAAAACAGAAAAACTTTAAAACTAAGTAAATCAGAAAATTCATCATATTTTAGTGGTTGTATAGATAGTTATTTCAATGCAAAAGGCGAAAACAACAGCAGACGTAAAAAACAAACGTATTGACACGATACCGACTATTACAGCGTTCCGTAAATAATTAAAACTAAAAGCGCTATTCGAAATGCGAGTCGTCAGTTGTGAAGGCCAACGACTCGCGCATTCGACGCTGTTAGACTCCGCACTGGCACTAACTCTCGGCGCTAGTTCGCACAGCAGTCAGAGACTAGCTTGAAACTGTCAGAAATATTCGACCAACTACTGTTTGAGTTCCATGCATAAAAAACACTTTCATAACTTAATTGGTCGAATATTTTTTTTTTTTTTTTTTTTTTTTTTTATTTACACTATAAATAAACTATATTTCTAACAATTTGAAACCAATTCCTGGCTCTTGTGAGAACAGACCTCATGACACACATCGCTGGCGTCTCTTTCTTAAAACGTCTCGGCCAGTGATATGAATCACGTGCCAGCTGTGAAAGCCGCTGTGTGTTATCCCCCATAAATCTTGCCGGGACAGCACAAACTTCTATGTGTGGCATCACCTTAATGTATAGAAATAAAAAAAATAGTTTCGGAAGCTACAGTCTAGTAGGTGTTACACTTCACATCTCAGAGGTTGTTTAATAATAAGTGATACGTGTATCTCAAACTTCGCTGATATTAAAATTTAATTTCAGTTTAATATAGCCGACACTTTCGCACTTAATACACAGAGCAAGAGAACGTGCGAGTGTATTACTATATTAGTATCTACAACTTTAGTTCAAAAGCAAAATTACATTACTTAAAGTAATAACGTCAATAATACGGAAATATCTGGCAGAACGTACCATTCTACAAAGATAAAATGTAAATAATTGTGTGTATGCATATATTTGGAGATGTTATAAGCATAATAAGAGAAACCACATAATAATTATTATAAAAATTTATTATACAGGGTCCACTTTTTATTCATCAAACTTCAAAAACCAATACATCATAAAAAATAATGTTTGTTTGCTAAATAAACTATATCCGGCAAACGTTTACATTTTGAAATACAGCACGTTGAAGTTTCCCAAAAAAGTTGTTTTTTGAATTTTTCTGTAAGTGATGAAGTATCACGCGTATAATTTTTATAAATGATTTGGCACTGTACGTGTGATCTTTGGAGAATTTTTAATTTTACTTTACAAGTGACCAGTGCCAAATTAAACGGAGAATAAAAAAATAGTGTTTTTTAAATTTCAAGACAGTGGCGTACTAATATTTACTAAAGCAATAGGAACCCCTATTTTCTCCGCTACTGGTAAAGTAAAAAAATTCTCCAAAGATCACATATGCGGTGCCAAATAATTTATAAAATATTTATTAGTGAACCTTTATCACATACAGAAAAATTTAAAAAAATATTTTTTTTTGAAACTTCAACGTGCTGTATCTCAAAAAGTAACCATTTGTAGGATATAGTTTATTTAGCAAACTAACATTATATTTTTATGATGTATTGGTTTTATGAATGAAAAGTGAACCCCCCTGTACATACATTAAAACCTTTATTTGCTAATGTTATGTACTGCCGCCGTCGATGTAGTGATAGACCTGTTAATAAAAATTTGAAAATATGGTTCTTTGCTATTATCACTGTAGTCTGTGTTATTCAAATATTTATGACCTTTACTGTAAAAATTTTTGACAAAACAACCATATCCATTGCAGGAAAATTAAGCGTTGCATATAAAATTCAAAACCTTTGCGATATATCTCATAAATCAGCTTTATAGCCCAACCAACTGGGTTTTAGCAAAACAAAAATATATTTATATACCACGGAAAAGAAACAGGGAGATAAAAAATTATCCTTTATTTATGATATTCGCTTTTAAAATTATACTCAATTATTAATAATCATAATTATATTTTTTCTTACATAAAATTTATTTTAAGCATCCCAAAATCCTCTTTACAAGTGAAAAATTGTGATCTTTATTACATTTAATATACCATATTCTGTATAGAGTGCTCGGAAATTCAGAAAAAATGTCAAATATAGACAGGGTGTCCGGAATATGAATGCCTTTATTTTTTTGTATGATAATTGTACCAAACATTACATATCTGACTTAACAATTGTTTTCCCTGGCCAATGGTAACAGAATTATGTCAACAAACAGGTACTGAATATGTGACAACTCACATACCATGTCAGAGAATTGTCAGATGTTTTTGAGTAATAATTAGAAATAACCTAAACATACTTACTGTGGTAGTTTTCTTAAAGTTCATTTCACAACACAACATAAAATGTAAAACAGTCTATAAGTGTTCAAAATGATTTATCTTGCTTGTAAGAAGCCTTTACTGTATAAAAGTATCGTAGCCAGTGAGTTTTGCCATATTCGCCATAAATTAACATGTCATGAAGCTGGTCACGGGTACTACAAATTGTTGCATTTTTGTTTATGTACACTCACAAGTGTCAGAGAAGCACTAGAGAAAACAATACGCACAAGCCACAATACTACTATGACTAATATTACTTTTAGGTTAATAGCAGCTGTCGATACAATACAATGGATTTTCTGAGATATTTCAATTGTTTACTTCATGATACAAAAAATAAATTAGGTTTCAAAAACTTTTACTTAACCTTAATTGCACCTATAATTTCGTAATGTAGTTTTGTATTTTATTACAGCTGTGTTTTTATTTTTGAAATATATTTGTAGAAAAACTATTAATTTTTTTCATAACAATTTTTTGTTGCTTTTGGTCAGATATGTCACCCTGTATAATTTCTTAATTAAACTATTGTAACAATCCGAGAAAATTGCATTTTATTCAAAATAAGTTGCTCCTTCCTCTTTAATTTGTTCTTATTATTAATCTCATTCTGCTCCTTAGTTTACTGTTTCCCTTTGTACTTATTTCTTTCTCTTTATAGATAGGCATCTTCTGAAGATAACGGACACTTCTTTTTCTTCAGAAAATATTGAAAAAATATTCAAAATATTTACGACGCAAAGTGGAAAAATATGTTTTGTTTTAAGCATGATTTAAACACAAATTTAATACTGAAGATAATAAGCTAAAAACCGGTAAATGTCTGAGAATTTTATTGATCTTAGCTATTTACTGGATAGAGATATTAGTCCACATACAATCACTAATTGAAGTAGGATTTTTGCTTGACAGTGATAACGAAAAGTTGACGTTTATTGAGAAGTGTCATCAAATGTTACTTTATTGCTTGCCGAGCGTTAAAATCCAGCAAACGCTCGTCGTCAATAGCAACCAAGTAAACAATATCCTTTTTAAGTAGTAAATTTAACAATTGTCAAATTTTGTAAAATTTGCGCATTTTAGTTGAAATAATTTTAATTGAAAAAATATTGGAAATTGAAAATAGTGACAATGATATTCCAAATACATCTCCGGAGATTAGAAATGCTGCAGAAATTGTAACTTTAGGTGTGTGGCCAGTAAAATCAACGAAGTTATAAGAAGCAATATAACCTATTTGTGACATGGTGTGAGTCGAAGGAAATTTATAAATATTCAAAAAACGTACTCCTCGTCTATTTTTGTAAGAAAACAAAGACACTAAAATCGTCTCATTATGGTCGATTTCTCGATGCTAAAATCCATATTATCTACCAAGAATGATATTGACTTAAGAATCCATGTTGATAGTTAGATACTATTCTCGATTTAAAGACAAGAAAAAGTCGAATTTTTACTGTCACAAATAACATTCGAGATAATTCTATCAACTTGTTGTCATTCTATAGGAAGTATGAAGTAAGAAGTATTGAAATCTAGAAATGAAAACACACCAGCATAATTATGCTTAAAAATTAATAAGGTAAGGTTTTTAATCAAGTGGTAGGAATGAATGTTATTGCTAAAATACCAAAACCAAACGATATTGCAGATTATGTTAACCTATCAGAGGGTCATTTATATACAGAGTATAGCTTTCGCCGAACATTGGCTACTTTATTGGTCCATGATGGAAATGATATAGAATTGAAGCGACACGGAGAATGGAAGAGTTCTAGAGTTGCAGAAGAATACATAGATAATAACATCAAAGAAAAAATTTAAACAAGTGCGAACATTTTAATTAGGCCATCAAGTTAAGGCACATGTAATCGAATGTAACAATCGCAGTGATGACAATTTTACCATATCAGAATATAACCCCAACGTGCCTTCTGGATCAGGAATTATTATTAAAGATTGTAAAGAGTGTTCTTTCAGCATCCAGCATTATGAATGCTAATAAATGAATTTCTTACCTTTGTTCTATTTGTTATAATTAATGTTCTCGTTGTAGTAAGGTTTTATTTTGTTGAGTGATTACCTGTGCTGTACTCTCGAGCTCTTAGTACATAAATAACTATTAAAGTAGAAATACAATGCATGACAAATACAAGGAATATTTGAATTGGTGTATTAAATAACTTACTTTACAAGTATCTTAAGTTCCATCCATTTATCTTATTGTTGTCCAACGTAAATCTTAAAAATAAAGGCATCCAATTTTATGGAGAAATATTGATTTATGTCAAACAATCAGAACGGTTCTAGAGAAGATAAAACAACGGATGAATATTTAGTAGAACATGTTTATGAAAACCTCTCTTCTTCAGGCATTTTTCTTAACTTATCATCCTAAGAATTTTATATTTAGATTACGAAATATTGGACATGTTGGAGAACATTAATTTCATGATAAGCTATATAGCGTGTTAAATAAAATATATGATAAAACTGCTATATCACTATAAAAAGTATCATTTATTTAATATGTCATCTATATTTGTTACCACTAAACATTATACCTACTGGCTACCGTTTGCTATATTTTTAGCACTCTCGAAGCCATTTAGTGCCCGTTGTGAAATATGTCATTTAAGACGTGTAAATGTTGGTATACCAAGTGGTAATTTGAAACTTATGCTACATTTAATTTGTCTAGAGGGATCTGAATTATTTATGATATATGTGCTAAATACTTTACAAACCTGCGCGTTAATTTTCCCATTAGACTATGTAGCGCTAATTGAAATTAGCTGTTTGTTCAGTTTAAATAAATATTCGTATTGTTTATAATTATTTATGCTCATTTACTGTACCTACTAATAATATTTGGAAACAATCTGACACATCAGTAGTTAGTTTGGAATCCTTGTATTGTTGTCAAAATTATTAGTCAACAGAAATATTTTAGTTTCTTAAATTAATTAATTACAATCAGATTTATTTTCATACGGCAAAATAATTGGATTTTTAAGTTTTCTTGTTACAGGATAATTTTCTTTTTATAAAATATTGGTTTTATTCAGCTAATCAGTACCACTATTTTGCTAACATAAATAATACATTTTAATACAACAATACAATTTTATTTTGTTATGTATTTAACAAACTTTTTTCGCTAGAATTTCTCTTATCGGAATTTTTGTAATAAACCTTGTATGTACGTACTCACTAAAAAAAAATGTATTGTACCCACAAGTCTCATACATTTATTTCAAGCAAAGAATATGTTTACACAGGATGTTTCAAAACATGTGTCGGAAAATGAAGGGTGTTATTCTTGGACTCATTTTAAGAACAGTTTTTATTGACATGGGTCAGCAAATGCATCGTTTTTGAGATATAGCGTGCCAAAATAGGGATAAAGAAAAGTATATACATATTTTGGGTTTCTATTTTTTCCCAATATTATTCTTAATATACATCGTATATACCTAATATTATTGATAATGTACTAAGTACAGAAAAGAAAATTAATTATGGCTTACATCAGGGAACTGGTGTAATATTCCCAATATTACAGTGCATATTAACAATATTCTCACTGCTTCTACTTCAAATATTTAGTTATGCAGACTATACTGCTAGTTTATATAGTGATGATAAATGGGATATATTAAAAAATATAGCAGAGGCTGACTTATCAAAGATTTTTAATTGGTTAAATCATAAGTTATTAACAGTAAACTATGACAAAACAGTTTTATGCCGTTTTCTAACAATGTAAGGTGCTTGCCAGAATATCAATTTTTATTAATAAAGAATTCGGTAAATAATATCAAATTAAATTCTAAAAAGTATTATAGATATCTTGGAGTCACCATTGATTCTCACTTGCGATGGGATGCTCATATTACCAATATAACCCAAACTTTAACTACTTTATTGTTTTAAACACCTAAGAAATATTCTAGATTTAACACATCTAAAAATATTGAATATTACTAGTTGAATAAAGACTGCGGTATGCGATATTGAACTAGAGTGGTACAGCATATTGTCATCTCAGACAACTTGATATATTACAAAAACGTTTTCTAAAAATAATTTATAGTAAAAAATTATCTTACCCGTCTGAAGCATTATTTCATGAAACTGGAATACTTGACCAGAGAGTTATTTGTGCTACAACTTATCCTTTTTATTTACAAGAATAAATCATTTCAACACGTCGATCACGGCTATAGTACTAGGTATAAAGAAAAGAATCAAGTAAAAGTCGAATTTTTACAATATTAGTTTACGCAGCTATATCCACTTGTCACGCAAAATTTATAACCGTTTACCGAATATGTACAAAATTTATTTAAATAAATTGAACTTTGTAAATTTGATAAAAAATATATTTAAAAAATATATACTTACGTTAGGTAAAGCAGAGGCCAGAAACCTCGAATTCTTTTAAGTAAGATCCTTCTCATCTTCCAGCATTCCGCGTGTTCGCATTATGTGGATATTCATGTGTCATATTTTTGTGCCATATAATGTTAAGATGTATGTATGTGTTTGTATATTTAGTGTATGTGAATATTGTATGCATAAATTTAGTTTCATTTTAATGTATATATTGCGTTTTATTATTATTATTATTATTATTATTATTATTATTATTTTTATTATTATTATTATTTTTTTTTTCCAGTAACACCTTCCGAAGCTCCGACACATTCGGAGATGTTCTGAAGAGTCAAGCAATGACCACTCTCCACTCCGTGGAGTCAGTAATCATTGCGCCCGTCAATCGTGCGTTCTGAGTAGACGTAGCGAACCAAGGACGATTGCCTTCTGCATTCTGCCGGCTAAGATCTCTGCCGAATTTCGGCAAGCCGGTATGATCTTTAAGTCAGAAAGCAACGTATGTCTCATTCCACCCAGGACGCCTATAATGAGCACCACAATCTTAACAGAGTGGTCTGGATACAGCCTGCGGAGCTCGGAGAGAAGATCTCGATACTTCCTCCGTTTTTCCTCCTCTTTTAGGACGATGTTGTTCTCTGCGGGAGCCGAGAACTCAATCACAAACATCGTCCTAAGTTGGTGGTCGAGGAGGACTACATCAGGCTTATTGGCTTGAATTTGCCTGAGGGTGGGGAATGAATAGTTCCAATAAATTCGGCACTTCTCATTCCCCACAACGGATTCTATATCCCCCGGAGCATAAGGCAGCACTGGCGTCTCGTCTATCTCATACGAGTGTCGTAAATGATAATACAACATTATTATTATTATTATTATTATTATTATTATTATTATTATTATCATTATCATTATTATTATTATTATGCAATAGTTACAGTGAAGAGCCGCTTCACCCTTCAGTAAATGTTGATACCTGTATGAAATATATGGAGTCGGTGTAAGATAACCATATATTTTCGAGGTAAGGGGTATTTTTTCTACTTTGTTTTTGGAGTTAACTTAGATATTATATGGTTTTTTAGATCTGACCTCTTAGTTATGTTTACATCTGGATTTTCTATAAGTGTATCAGAGCGTGCTTCGACATCAACTCTTTCATTACCTAATATACCAACATGACTTGATATCCATGTAAAGATAATTTCATGTTCATTGTCTGCGTCTATGTAATTTCGACGAGCTTACCATTTGCTTGTCCATAATAAAAATGCATGTCACGGTATTCAATACCTACTTGAGCATTACTGAACCATTTCTCAAATTATTATGTTGAAAAATCAAACTTACACATGCTTTAAACAATTTTCGTTACAATTTGTAACACCAAAATTACTAATGATATTTATATGAAGCATAGCAACTTGATTAACTACAGAAATATTATTAAAAATTTGATGTTTAATAAAACTTTAATAGCGATTTACTGCTAAACGATTATCTGCATTTGTCGGTTTGAAAAAACAGTACATAATTTTTTCTGATGTTGTTTCTTCTTTTAATAATGTTTGTGATGTCTAACAAGAATAAAAAATTATGAATAGAACTGATTCTGAGTTTTAGGTAAAGTGCCCTCTAGCGGCGTATAATACAATTTTTCTTTGACTGCGGGTGTGCTAAATGAGAAAATAATCGAACCTGAATTAAATAAGTTATTTAAAACACCCTGTATATAAAAATACAGGTACCTACACAATATATGTTTCATTTTAAAGAAATGTATATTTGTCGTATTTTAAAAGAGACACCCTGCAGAGAAGTTACAAGTGCGCCACTGAACTCCTGTTCCTGGTCGCCATGGTAATATGTAAAAGCTATCCTCCTTAAATGTATTTTTTTTTAATTTCGCCATGTGTTAAAATTTTAATTAAAAATTAATGACGTAATAGTAAGTCATAAGATTATTCAAAATTAAATTAGACGATGCATTTTTTGAGTTGTTTATTTTTTATGTAAAATTTTTATAAAAATGCTAAAATCTAAAATTAGAATCATGTAAGTAGTTAATAATGATTTATCGAATTTATTTCAGTGTTCTATTCATACTGGAGTTTAGCAGGATCTTAAAAAGCATTTAAATTTAAATAAACAACCAGTGACAACGGTTTTAAAAATAAATTAGGCCTAATGCCTTAGACAATGTACCTTAAACATTTATAAATTGTCACCTAAAACCCTATAATCTCATTATGCAAAACGTAAAAGTGTAAAAACAGTATTTTTAAGAAATCGAGGGAAGCAGCGGAAGTGAATTGTGAATTAGGGTTTGGAATTCATTCCTCTCTCTTATTTAAAGCTGGAAGATATATGGCTCTAAATAAATCACACACTTTATAGTGCATTGAATGCAAGAACAACTCACAAAAAGTTGATTTGTGAGCCTATATAGAAATTTTACTGTGCATTCTGGATATCTTTCTTGGACTTAAAATGGCGTAAAATTCGTAACAGTCGCATATCTCATACACAGTTGTTCTCAAGTGACGTTTTTATACATTCGCTGAAAAGATGAGTGAGAAAATTGCTCTGAATCTACAACATTGGCGGTAAATGTAGTAATTAGTAATTACTATATTGATCCCACCACAATTATTACTAACACATTCAAACAATGTATAATTGTTTTTGTTCTTTGCTCCCTATACAGGGTGATTCATAATCTATACACACGAACTTGGGAAATTATAGCAGATGACAAATAATGGCGAATAGTGAAAAAATATATTTTTAATTTATGCAGATACCAATTTAATTCAAATAAAAATAAAAGAACGTGAATTTCATAAATTTGAACATGAATTTAATTTATTATAGTACCTAACTGTTTGAAATTATTTCCGTGATTTTCAATGCACAATTGAACTCGCCGAATCCATGGTTCCCCACATGCACGGCCGAAAACAGGCTCAAGTCGAATTGCCTCAGCGGCAGCATGTATGCGATTTCGCATTACTTTCGTAACACGCGCCATAGTATTTTATGTGACATCAAAAATAAAAGTCAAGCGGACTTAGGTCTGGCGATCGAAGGGCCACCCAATTGGACCACCTCCGCCTGTATAGAGTTCGGGAAACACTTGATCCAAATTTTGTTGCACGGAGAATATTACATATCTAGGGGTAACTTTTGATCTCAGGTTCTCCTTTAATCAACATATTACCAATATATTGGTTGGAGCTCATAACAGTATGGGTTTTGTTATCAGAAATATAAAAACACTGAGACCCTTTGTCTTTTATATAATGCTTTTGTTAGACAGAATCTAGAATATGCCAGTTTGGTCTGAAGTCAGCTGGAGCTATTTATGTTAACCATACCAGCAGCATTGAGAAGGTGCAGCGTCCTTTTTAAATCGGCTACATTTGTTTTTGATGATGCCTGTCCCCCAAGAAACTTTTTGTGAACGTTTTGGAATGAGTAGTTTATTGCAGAGGCGTAAGATGTATGATGTAGAATTTCTGTTGAAGATATTTAATCATAGTACTGTGCTGATATACTAAATATGATAAAATTGCATGTTCCAAGACTGCACGCACGTAATCAGGGTCTTAGGCAAGGCGCATATTGAGACGCGTATGACGCGTGTGTGGTGACACAGCACAGCACGTACTTTTGTAGCTTAAGGAAAGTAATGGGACAGCGCAAATTCGTGCCACGACGTTGCACAGCAAGATTCGCTTATGACGCGAGGCGCGTTATGCAGTGGCAGTGGCACAGTTTTTCGCGCCGTACGCGCCACGTGTTGATAATTTTTAGGTTAGTTGTGTTTTCTCCCGTGATAATAAAAACAAAACTGATAGAGCTGGTAAGAAGGCATAGAGAACTATATGATACCAGACATGAAAATTATATGAAAGCGAAGATAAAAAACAAGATGTGGTGTGAAGTTGCAAAAGAACTGCACTTAAAAGATAGTATATTTTGTAGATAGAAAATCGTAATTTTTTCTACATTTTCATTAATTAAAAAATACGAGTACAAAACTACAGGCTACATACGGTCCAAGTTTCAAATTTTTTTACCCTTACGTTTTCTCAATACTGGGTTCCAAACTCAGGGGTCTATTTCATTTATAAATCCAGTTTTCTGTTTAAATCATTAATTTTTATAATAAACAAGAAAAATTAGAACGACGTGGCTGTTCGAAAGTCGTGAGAAGAACTGTCTTGCAATATGCGAAAGATAACGCTACGCATGTCGCGCATTCGTGTCATGCTGGTCGGGTCACGTCATCTCACACGCGTCATACGCATCTTAATATGCGCCTTGCCTAAGGCAAGGCTCATATGAGTGTGACGATGCTTTCATATAATTCTCATGTCTGGTATCATATAGCTCTTTATGCCTTCTTACCAGCTCTATCAGTTTTGTTTTCATTGTCACGGGAGAAAACACAACTAACCTCAAAATTATCAACACGTGGCGCGCACCGCGCGAAAAATTGTGCCACTGCAACTGCGCCGTGCGCCTCGCGTCACACGCGAGTTGCTGTGCAACGTCGTGGCACGAATTTGCGCTGTCTCATTACTTTCCTTAAGCTACAAAAGTACGTGCTGTGCTGTGTCACCACACACGCATCATACGCGTGTCAATATGCGCCTTGCCTTTTGAGATTTCTAACTACCGTACTAATCTTTACAAAATAATGTTCCCCTTTTTATTAAATGGCGATCAACTATTCAGAAATACAGTGCATATACTCTATTGTAAGGCTAAAGGTATAAAAAAAATGTGTATTTAGTTTTTAAGTAACCCTGACGTTGTTTGTATTTTTCGTGAGCAACTCTGAATTCTTAAAATTGTTGTTCTTTTTTTATATATTTTATATGTTTTTCTGTACTTTATTTTTCCTTTCTTATGTACTGTTTTTACCTTATCCTGTAACTAACTGGGCAGCTGAGCCCGTTGGATATTATACCAAATAAATAAATTAATACAAACCCCTTTTTTTTAAATTGTAACGTTAACATTACTGTTTTGCATAAAAATAATCTGCGATCAACAACTTGACTCCTTTTCCTCTGTTTGGGGAACATTTAGGATCAAAATATATAATGTTTTGGGTTTTATATTAACTCAATATTAGAATAAACTAGATTTATTGTATTGCGGCAATATAATGTAAGCTATTTAAATTTCAAATAGCCCTTGGTTTAGGTTAAATTAGGTGCAGACTGAAGTTAAAAGTGCCACTGATATTCCAAACCAGATCGAATTGTAAATTGCATTTTCAAATCCAATTCAACTAGTAACTTTATCTTAATGTAATGAACAGCGGGAACGGTTTCAACTTACTTTAGTATTTTACAGGTTAACATCCAACATCCATGAGAGTGCATAGTTAGTTTCTAGTAATTCAAATCCTTCATTAATTAGTTTTGTAATTGGAATACCATTACTATCTAATGGAGGTTGATTTCAAGTAAATAATAATAAAATACTGTTTTCTGTACTGTAAAAAGTATACCAAATACTATCAAAAACAACTATATATATATATATATATATATATATATATATATATATATATATATATATATATATATATATATATATAAAGTAATATGTATATATAAAGTAATATATATATATATATATATATATATATATATATATATATATATATATATATATATATATATATATATATAGTTAATACAGGGTGATTCGGGTTTAATCTTGATAACTTCAGGAATCGACAGAACAGGTTAAAATAATGTTCATATATATATATATATATATATATAAAGTAATATGTATATATATATATATATATATATATATAGTTAATACAGGGTGATTCGGGTTTAATCTTGATAACTTCAGGAATCGACAGAACAGGTTAAAATAATGTTCATTTGTGATATAAACTTATTTCCTAAAACGCATCGTTTCTGAGAAAGAGGGCGTTGAAATAGTAATTGTTTTCTCGTTTTTTCCTCATAACTTTTAAACCACTTATCCGATTTAAGTGAAATTTGGAACAGAAACACTCCTTATGATCTTACATAAGCTTCTTAAGTTTGAACTACATACCCCTCTTACAGGTGTATTTTATATGCTACCCCCCTCTTTATTTCAAAACTACAAGAAAAAATATATTTCAATAAAACATCTACACAACACTTTGACCTGATTAATTTCGAAAATTTTTCGTCTCGTGTTTTTTTTTTGACGTTTGATTTTGTTTCTGAGATATTCAAAGAAATTGGTGACAGCGCACCAGCCGCGTAAATTTCATTTAACGTTATAGCAACCCATGAAAACAAAAGTCAGTGATTTGTGTAAACGTTTTGAGCGCCGCGATAGCCGATGTGGCTTGGATACGACTGCTCGTGGAACCAGTCTGGATCGGCTATGTCGGTGTGGGTTCGAATCCCATTGTAGTACCATGGATGTTTGTGCTCGTCGAGAGATGCACAATAAGTCTATAGGATGCAGTGCTTCCGGGGACACTGTCGGACGACTCTCAAAAAAAAAAAAATGACGTTTGTGAAAATCATTGTCAAAAGTATTATTTAAAGAGTGGTCTTAGTGTTAAGAAAAAACGCCAATAACCTCAAACATAAATTTAGTAACAACTACTTATTACAAGATTTACAACAAACTTATCAACTACTAAAAAAATTACAATAATTGTTCAAAGTGCATTCCTCCAGCCTCAATACATTTTTGGCATCGACGAACTAGTGTATTAACCTCAGCTGCTATTTGAACAGGATTATTTTTATGTCATCACAAGCATGTCTTATCCTTTGGATCAATTCCTCACGGGTATGTACTGGCGTATCATACACACTTGCTTTTAGATGGCCTCAAAAGGAAATAATCCAGAGGATTCAGATGTGGCTAGCGCGGAGGCCAAGCCACTGGTCCTTCGCAAGGAATCCACATATTTGGGTGGTTGTTGGGTTGCCGACCAATCCATCCACGAGGATAATTCCCATTCAACCGCTGCCGTACTTACCTTCCGTAATGTGCAGGGGCACCATCCAACTGCATCCAGTTCTCTTGGCGTAAATTTAAGGGGACATTGTCAAGCACGTCGGGGAGAGAGTTTTGCAGAAACTCATGAAATAAATACCCATTTAAACGAGGAGGCAAAATATGCGGCCCACAGAGGTTATTACTTAAAACACCTGTCCACACATTTACACTAAACTGTTGCTGAAATGAAGATTATCTGACACATCGTGGATTGACTTCACTCCAAACGTGAATGTTGTGGTAATTCACAATTCCAGCTTTTGTGAAATAGATTTGTCGGTCCATAAAACCTTATACAGAAATTGTGGATTAATTTCTGTTGAATCTAAAACCCATCTACAAAAACTTAAACGTTTTTCAGCATCTCCTGGCAACAAACCTTGAACTGGTTGGAGATGGATAGCCCTTCGATGATTTTGTTTGAGTGCTCTCAGTACTTTTGATTGAGATAAATGGAGTTGCAGAGCTGCTCGGCGTGTGCTTAAAGTTCTATCGATATCAAAAAGATTAAGAATTCGCTGATTATTTCTTGGCGGTACATTACGATTATGATTAAAAATGTTCCCCTCTTTTTAGAATTTGTGACAACTTTAATTCCTTTCATAATAATTTTGATATTTATAACTGTAAATTATCAGTAATTAAAAAACTTACTCTCGGTAACTAGATGTAAAGATATGCTCATAAATATTTATTAGTAAGTAGGTTTGTAATTTGTTTGTCCATCACTGTTATATTGTGATTTATTTTTGTTGTAAAACGTTATCTTTAATTCTTTTTTCCTGCCCTGTAATTGGACCTTGATCTGTAGGGCAGTGTACTGTTTAAATAAATAAATAAAAAATAAATAAATAAATATAAGCTATATTCGTAGAGAGGATTGACACCCTCTCAGGGGTATGGTAGGGTGAAATAATGTTTGGCTTGGGTCAATGTGAGAGATTGATACCGGTTGACGGTTGACTACTCCCCTAATTAATGAGGTTTTCCAGGTTTTCCTCATTCCTGTACTTAATGGTGGTTAGGGCCTACCAATGTAAGTCGTTCCTGGGCACAAATGCATCCTGCTTAATAATAATATGGCGCCCCCCTCCCGAACAAGTCTTCGACTTCTGGGCTAATCCTCGTGATTAGAATGAGGGGTAGAAATATTATTATTATTATTATTATTATTATTATTATTATTATTATTATTATTATTATACGGAATCATATCTTGCAGGTTTTTAAGCTTTTCTTTGGTAATGCGTGGTTATGATATTTTATCAGAAAGTTTTAAACTGGCTAGTTGCTTGAAGGGTAAAAGGGTAAAACACTGCACGACTTTTTCTTTTTTCAATCAATGCAAAATATCTGTCGCATGGCATATAGGAATGTCCACTGACTAAACACTTTTGCTCTATTTCATCAAACATATCATTTAAGATTAAAATAAATGCCGACAGCACCATTCTGTTTTTGTTTTTACCTATGCAGTTGTCTGTCCATATAATCAATTTTTTTCCATAATGACCAAGATTACCATCTTATCATCGGTGGCACTTAGACCCTTTTTATTGAAAATTAAATTTTAAAATCTTCAAACATTATTTTCTTGAAATTTTTGTTATGTAACACCATAATTTTTCATGATGTATGTATCTAGAATGACAAGCTCTTGACAAATTGGGGGTTGCTATTTAAAAAATTGTCATGACGTCATATCCCGAACAACGATGACGTCACAAATGTGGGTGGTATGTCAAAAAGTGCCTTTTTAAAAAAACAAAATCGACGTGCCAGGGGATTTTTTCTCAATTTGAAAAATAATGAATTTATTCGTTAATTTTCGAAGGCACTGTATACATTTGTTTTGTTAAAATTTGGGGCAAGCATATTTTCTTCTATTTTGTATGGCATGTCCTTATCAAAATATACTCGATAGTAACTTGTTCCTATAACCTGATGAGTGTATTGAATCCCGAATATGGTTAAGTAAACATGAAATTTACTCAAGTCATTTCTGTGAGACTCGTAAATTTTCTTCTTATTACAAACTTTAGTACCAGACCAAGATTTACAACGTATATAAGTTTCTGTGACACGGATTTTACTCCTACATCCAACATCTTGCAACTCCTTTTATGACTTCATGTGTAATGTAGGTATACAGTAAATACGTATGGATTTCAGTATTTTTAGTCTTTCGTCTAACATTTTTCAGTTGGAATACGCTAGTAAAAGAAAATAACTTTAATTAATTTCATTTATTATTCTGTAGTTTTAGAATTCTGAGGTACTTATATGCTTTTTTAAATATGCATTTCTCACTATTATCAGCTTGTAGACTCAATCTAACATTACACAGTATTAAGATAATTCAAATTATACTTACTCTAAACATTTTCCTAGATTTTCATCAAGTCACTATGTCATTTGTATCCTAAACATAATATACTTCAGAGGCCATGTCATTATTGGAAAATTTAATGCAAAACTACTATTGTGCTGTTCCTAATGAATTCCACTGACCGGTTCTGAAAAATTGTTTAAAACGTATTTTATTACGATGCTACATGCGTTTTTAATAAAGTAGTAAAAGCATTTCATGCTCTTTCACTTTCATTTATGACGGATGTATGTGGGTGGTTTTTTGTCGAAAACAACATAAATCAATGTGTCAACATTTATTTATGCGTCTTTGCTAGCTGATCATCGTTTAGTCAGTCAATAATATCGACTATTTGTTTCCCAGATTGTTATTGGTGACAACAATATTGCTTTTGCATCAGCACCAAGAACAAAATGGAATAACAACTCTAAAATAAAGGCATATCACAGTACCTATTACTCATCCACGTAAGTTGCTGGTGTGCATCTACTGCAACAATAAAAGCGTTATTTTCAATGAATTGTCTACGAGTAATGTCAACCATTTAACTATTTCAATCTGCACAAGAGCAGCTATTTAATAGTTCAATTGAGGGTTATTACACATCCTACTTATTCTTCTGAACTTGCTCCATGAAATTTCCATCTTTCTCGCCTCTGTTCATCAATCTTGGAATAATCTCTTTTTAGTGGTTATTAGATTAGACCGCTAGTGACCTAAGTTAAACTACTTGTGACTTGAAACATTTAGACAAATGCGAGCATCATCAGTTGGCGTCATAGCTTGTGTTACTTTTGTGTTATTTTCTTTGCATTTGCTTCTTTATGTTAGTTTCATCTTGGTTACCATGTTCGTGCATTGATGATTTGTACAGTGATTTTCATCTCACAACATTTTTGATAAAAAAATATCACTAAATTTATTATGTAGTATTACCAAGATTAGTTTTTAAACGGATATATTCCGGATTTTTTCAAAGAATTAATTACAGTTTCTTGTCACAAACACGGAGGAAGAAAATTCGCGATAAATTATTTGGGAGTCATTGTGAGCCAATTTCTGCGATGGAAAAACACGTAGAATACATAGTCCAAATCAAAGCAAACTAATATACAAATTTTATCAACCAAGGAATGTGATAAACAAAAAACGTATTGTGGTGTACGATACTCTAGCTGAGTCTATTCCGATATTCTATTTATTGTATGGGGTGGTTTATACGAGTTATATTTGCAAATGCTACAAACTTCTCAAAACACATTACTAAATATAATGCTTAAAAAGGAGACAGTATTCTAGTGACCTCTTACTTAAAGAAAGTGAGAGTGTTTAGTGTTAGAAAATTTTATACCCATCAAATGGTATATGTCATCAGAAATATTGCATACAGCATGTTCATGTAGTACCAGGGCTGTAGGAAATTATTCTACAGTTATTCCATTGTACAGGTTAACTCGTACCCAAAGATTTATTTCGTACCTTGCTTCAAAAATATTTCATTTATTAACTACAAACATTAAGAGAATTCAAAATATAAATAACTTAAAGAAAGGGTTAAAGTAGTATGTATGTAGATAATAATTATAATAAATTTAGAACTATTCTTGAATAATATATAAATGTACCTAGATGTGATATCAATGTGTCCCACTTTTCATGGAGCCGCCCTGGTATCTGGCTCACCTGATATCCGAATACTTTAAAACTTTGGTGGTGAATATATACCTATAAAGCGAGTCTTTAGACGTGGCCATATTTGATTATAGTCAGAGGCGTCCGATTCTAAGATGGAGACAGGGACTCAATTTTTCAAAAAAAAAGTATTAGCGATTTCTTTTGAAAAGAACTAGTAAGATATTCTTAATCAGCACTATTAGAAACTCTCTTGAACAAGATTACATCATTGTACGTTCAAAGGTGTTTTAGATATGGGCTGTCGAAAAACAATTTTTTTCAACTTAAAATAATTTGTATCTGTAAAACGGGCTGTCAAATGCAAAAATGTATTCTTTATTTTTTGTTCAGAATAATATATTGTACTGGTATGAAATGATTCTACAACAAAGTAATAATGTTTTTAGTAAGGCAAAAATTCTAAATTTTTCTAACAAATAATCTTCAATAAAAACCTAAGTTAGCCATGAAAACACAAGTTATTGCATATGTCAATGTATTCTTGAATATAAGTAAGTTAATACGTCAAAAATCTATGTACAAATTAGAATTTTTTCGCATACAATTAGATCAAGACGATTTCAGCAACGCTTCATTGTCAACGTTTGGGATGGGAATTTTGGGATTGAAATTTACTGCCTGTATAAGTTATAAATGGTCGTTTAAATGCAGATCTGTATAGAACTTTTTTGAAAAATAATCTTTTTGATTTCACTGATGATGTAGGGCTTAATAATGTTCAAAATATGTGGTATCATCACGATGGTGCACCACCTCAAAGAGGGACACAAGTAAGGGATCGGTTGAATGGTAATTTCCCTAATAAATGGATGGGTCAATAGGTCCAACAGTATGACCACCGCATTGCCCAGATCTAAATCCATTGGAACTTTTACTTATGGGGACATATGAAGCAGCTCGTCTGCCATGTTTAAATCACTACCCGTCAGCAGTTACTTGAAAGAATTCAGCATGCAGCTAACCAGATAAGAAATGATCTAAATCTTATCCGTCTAGTGATCTTTAGTTCGCTGATTGAGGCTTGCATTTGAACCGAGGGTGAACATTTTCATCAATTTTTATAGTTTTGATATTTTTTAATTTTGTTAATAAAGGTTAACTAATGTTTTAACTTTAAACACACAACAGCAAATCGGACCTGTGTCCATACAAGAAAAAATGTTTGACATTAACCCAGCTGCCATAGTTTATCATATAGTTTGTAGAACATCCTGTATAGGTACCAGTTGTATATGGATATAAACTTACTTACTACTAATAATGTTATGTAATTCTTTCCATTGATTTTTCTCCTCTTTTTTATTGAAAATGTAAGGAGAAGCAAACTTTCGTTTGATGTAATTTACTTAAATACAAATGCTTCACAGTGGTAGTACCAGCAACTCAATTATTTTTCGCTTTAATTTGGTGACTTCACCTGCACCTAGTGATACACGGCCAGTGGACCTTGTCCAATAAGCATTTTAATGACATAACAATTTCACATTTAAAAATTAGTTTGGTAAATTCTTTGGATACATTTTCTATATATCTTTTATCAATTCATATATTTTATTTATTAAAAAGAATATTTGAATTCAATAAAAAAGCTGCGGACTTATGAATCCACTGAACCAATTACTTTACCTGTCCGAAGTCTTAATTTCATTTTATTCTATTCTGTATTCAAATTCTTATTGAGTGCGTTACAACTCCTGGCATAAGATACAGAATCATGTCGTTTGGTCCATTTCGCACATTTAATTAGCGAAGCGACAGACAAGATTGTACCATAGAGATTACTCAAAGCGATCCGTTTCCACTGTTGCTTACCATGCGAGATGCGTTCAATCAAATCAAATGCCTTGTGCTGTTCTGTATCTCATCCAGATTCACTCATTAAACGTTGATGCGTAATCTATCACTGTTCAGCGGGACTTAACTAATTAACAATTAATAACGTGTTACATCGTAAAGTGGCACATAAACGGACCGTGGTGTCTTACGGGAGTTCATCAAGGCAATTTGTTTCCTGGGTACCTACTTGTTGGAAGAATCCTCGCAGACGTTGCGGTTAGCCGGAGATGGTCGAAACACTTAGCTATTGGTTACTAATTGCATGCTACTGGCTTAGAAGTTGTCTGCTGAATTCCGGTGATAAAATTTCAAGATGTAATGTAAAAGTAAAACTTGCTTGTAACACAGCGGAATTGAATTTAATGTAAAGGAATTAATAAGAGTTTTATTGCAAAATGGGAAATTTGTAACGTTCATAATTTAGCAGGCATTATTTCTTTATTATTACTTAACTTTACTATAATATTTTTGTTGAATGTTATTTCGAGTTACCTGGTATACTAAGATTTTAGATTTATATTTTAGGTGTGATCAGTAGGCAACCAAATATTCGTGTTTTACAGACAATTTTTGTGTACAACTATCGTTTAGATTTATCAGACCTGATAAGAACGGAAGGAAAAAAAATCGTACAAATAAGAAATGTTCACTACTATGGTAATGTTAGGTATTAATATTACTTTAAAGATTTTTCTTAAATTTACTTGTGAAAAATTCAAATTATCTTTCTTATTATAAAGCGATATCATTGGCCATTCCCATTTAAATATCTGTCAATTTTAAATCCTTAATTCTGTAGTTAGGACAGCGTTTTAAATTGCCTGACTTCTACTGTAACTCTCAAATATAGTCAAATATCATGTAATGTTTATGTTGTGACAATTTTTGCCGTAATACGTCTAAATAGATTCCCGCCAACTTTTTTTGGGTAGATTTTGGAGGAAATCGGGGTTCTAGAACGTCTTCTTGGGTGTGTGCTCGGCGACTCGTAAACGGAGGAACTGGTGTGCAATTTCCTACATTTTTATAACACGTTTGTGTTCCATTTACTGGAATTTTAGTAGAAAAGTGCCAAGTAGTCGTGTTTCTGTTTTGTGGTGGTTATTTATGCCGTTTGTCGTTGGAAACACAACTTCAGCTTCAGCTGGATCTAAGCCATTTCTTGTACGAGTTACATAACACCGATTAAGATTTTTAGACAAATCCAAGTCTTCCTTTTCCTTGGATTACTCTGGAAGCCGCCCACCATCTGAGTAAGTACCGAATTTCCTCGTTTTTCTATTCTTTGTTATATCTTGGGTTTTTTTCCCCTATTACAGGGCTTCTTTCGGAAGGCTCAATTATTGCTGTCCTGAACAATAGTTATTTTCTAATTAACGGATCTCTTTATATGGTGGTAATTAGGAGAATTCTGGATCTGCTGACAACATCTGGGCCTGGTAGCTGGTCTGTGCTGACGTAACCAACTACAAATTCAGAATAGTAGCTGTGTGGCAGCCGGAGACCATCATACAAGTTCTCTACAGTCACCAGATAAGCTGCACATATTTTCTTATTATCGATTGCTATTTTTTTACTGTTTTATTCAAATCAGCAAATTTTAATGCGATTGCATAATGAACCGAAATTCTCATGTTTAGGACATTTATAAATAAGTCCTTTATTGGTAAATTAAATGAGATTTTTTTATTAAGATACCATAAATTCAAACATTAATATATTGTCGCCGTGCTATTTTATGATTTCTATTATAATATTGTTGCTATTTTACAACATCCTGCGTATGAATTTTGTCTATAATTAAATAACATACTAGTATTTCATATTCTAATATTTTATATACATTTGTTATACTTATCGTAATATTATTGTTTATATAGTGGGAAATTTCGAATAATTAGGTTTCTACCTAATAAAATTAGTTATAAGTTTTATTATTAATTTTACAGTGATATAATTCCACTGTTATATTGTTCACCAAATGTGATCACGTGCGGCTGGCGTTATTTTCTTGACGTATTATTATTTTTTTTTTGAAGTGTTTATCTCTTTTAAAATAGCTTAGAATAAAAATAGTTATTAGCATATTCAGATAAGTGTATCATACCGGGAGGAATCAAATTGAAAAGTTCCATCAATTCTTATTGTTATTGTCTAATGTTTTTTTTTTTTATTAAATAGTTATCTCTAAAAATATTTCATTTCGTACCGATAGTCCAACACTATACCGGGTAGATAAATAATTTGAAAGGAATATATGTGTAACTATTCATTTTTTTTATAGTAAATTGAAAACTCACGTTGCGGTCCCGCTAGTATATTCTGCTATTCTGGATATATTTTTTTTATTTTCGTTTGCGATAATTAGAATTTAGTAACCGGATTCTAACTCGTTTTGAAACGTAAGGTAAATGGTTACTGGCGCCCATAAATTACTGGTCCAATTAATTTTACCACACAACCAGCTCCGACTGTGGTTAGCCCAGCGTTTCAGTGCTCCTGACCACCAAGGACCAACAATTAACATCGAAGTGGTTCCTGACCGCTCCTTAAGCAAAAGAGAAGGTAGCAAATTATATGAATTTCATATTGGTTTGAAATTACAGGGAGCCTTTCAGACACATTAAAACGTCAGAACGTGTGTTTGGCACAATAATCACATAATTAAAATATTAACATTCATAAATTGCCATGGAATGTAAACAAAACCACGCGGCCGAAAACGTGATATGATTGGTGTGACGTTACACGCCCCTTAGCGCGGTTTGTTTCCGTGAATACAGATACAAGTTACAGTGTTGGTGATGTAAACAGGCATTTTTTATCGTTTATTTAGGGAAATAAAGCATACATCGATTAAATGCAAATAAAAAAACTCTAAAATGTTGTAGGACACTCTTAAAAAACTAAATGTTTATTCTAAAAATCTTAATGTTGATATTCCTGATGATCTTGCGAATCTGCGAATCTTGCGAGTCAATAGATAATTCTTTTATTACATCAGTAACTTATTTTGGTGCCGAGGAAAACTTGATTGATTCGTTTAAAAGTTCTAAGCATTAGCGTTAGCCAGTCCTGAAGATGTTATTACCATAGTTAATCGATTGTATTCTAATGCTAAGGGCATTGACGATATATCGGCCGATATGATAAAGATGTGCCTGCCCTTTTATGCTAACCCTTTAACACACATTATTAATTGTTGTCTGCTAGAAGGTAATGTTTCTGTTGTATGGAAGTATGTTGTGGTCTCTCCAGTGCCAAAGAAGTCTAAAGTTGAAAACTTCAACGATTTGCGGCCGATTAGTATATTGCCAGCAGTGTCAAAAGTGTTAGAAAGATTTGCCTACATTCAATTGAAAGATTATCTAGATGAATACAATATTCTTCCGCTAAGACAGTCATCAGATTTTCGTTCTGGATATAGCACAACTACATGTTTGTTGGACATTGCTGATGATATACTACATTCTATTGACAAACAGACAAATAGATTACTCTAAAGCATTCGACTGTCTTGACCACAATTTGCTTCTAGCTAAGTTAAAATATTATGGTGTCTCTGACGGTTCTTTACAGTGGTTTAAAAATTATTTATTCGATCGTAAGCAAGTAGTCAAGGTAAAAAAAGATGATAATTGTGCTTTTTCAAGTCAAGTTGAAATTAAAACTGGTGTGCCCCAAGGATCGATTCTAGGTCTTCTACTTTTTGTGATATATACGGCAGATATTCACTCGCGTGTTAAATCAAAAATGCACTGCTATGCGGATGATTCACAGATGTATGTATCTTTCAAGCCAGAGGAGCAAGTTCTTAATTTTAATCAAATTAATCTAGATCTAAAATTATTGTATGGCTGGTCTAGGAGTAATGATCTGAAATTAAACCCGATGAAGACTCTTGGGTTAACTTTAATAACATTTACAAATCATGTTAATAATGTCTTAAAAACTGCGTATTCTCGTTTGCATTATTATCTGTATAAATTTAAAAATATTCTTACTACGAATGTTAAATTGAAGCTAGCGGAATCCTTAATATTATATTTGCTTGATTATTGTGACATTGTCTATGGTCCATGTTTGTCAGCGTCTGATGCCAATAAAATTCAGGTTTTACAGAATTCTTACATGAGGTTCGCAGAAAGGGTAAAGAGGAGATATTACATTACTCCGTATATTTTGAGGAATGGATGGTTTAAAATGGATATGCGCAGGAATATTCATTATTTAAATCTAATATATACAGTTATATATACAAATAAGCCACCGTATTTTAGATCTAAGTTGGTGTTCAGTGGTGAAGTGCACAGTAGGCTTGAGAGATGAACTTCTGCTACAAGTACCCCTGCACTCATCCTCATTATTTAAGTCTTCGTATTCATATTTAGCCCCACACCTTTATAATATGTTGCCAAAGTCGATTAAAATAATTGCAAGCAAAAATTAATTTAAATCTAAAATTAGGGAATATTTTACTAGTCAGCCAAATGTCTAGTTTTTGTTCTTTCTGTCTTTTATTTTACGTATTGTACAGAATTATTTCGTTTAGATATTTGTAAAATTATATCAATCTTTTATGTTATGTAATTTGTAATAATGTTTCTCTCTTTGTTCTAATTACAGCATTGTGTAAAGTGTCGTGATGTTTTTAATTTCTATATGTAAATTAGCCAATGGCTGAGCCCCGCCAAATAAAGACATTTTAATTCGATTTGATTGTATTTTTGCGTTTATGTGGCATTTGTGGGTCATAGATACATAGTGTAAATAATGTGTAGGTAATGCCACAATTATTAATGGTGATGTGGTGAATTTACGGTATTGTTAAACGTAACTTATTCCTCTGTTTACAATATAGATTCGCTCTTGACAATTAAGGCTAGGGTGCTGTTGGGTAAGTACCAGATACTTGGTTTTACTTGAGGTATTTATAAAATTATTCCAACTGATGTGACATTAAACTACTAGCTTTAATTTGAAAAATAATAACTAAAAGTAATGAATAATGATATTTAATATTATTATTTTTTTTTTAATTGGTTTAATGAATTTTTATTGTTATTGATTGAATTTCTTAAACATTTCCTCCTTAAATTTAAATCATTATTTACTATTGTTTTTTAATCTTTCAGAATAAAACAGGTAATTCAATGTAGTGAAATAAGATCGCAAAATTTTATAAATTCCTCAAATAACATTCTACATTATGTAAACGGTAGGAGCAAATACAAAACATATTATTTGGAATCGGAATGAAGCACTGAATACAATAAATGAGAAAAAATGTAAGTTTGCTTATTTTTTCTAAACGCCCTGTATACATTCTCATAGCTTAATAGAAAATATTCTTTACAATTTTACGTTTCAATTTTTTCGATGAACTTAAACCTAGCTGTATTTCCAAATAATCTTACATTACACAAATAAACAATGTTGCAATGCTCCCTTTCCTTGCGCTTCATCGCCATTTTTTTCTTTAATTTTTTTTTTTTTTGGTACGGTGAAATATATTAGGAATTTCATGCTGTATTCACACATAATGGCATAATGCAATACTTCATCCATTTGCCCGGTGAGATGAACTCTCTGTGCCTATTTTACCAGTCTATTTTGCAAGTTTATTGAATTTCAGTGTGTATTAATATCTAATAATATTACAAATGACAAATTAACTCTTCTAAACGTATGTACTGCGTTGTCCGAAAGCGTGGAAATCGTACACAAATATGAACTAAAGCACACTGCTCTATTTAGGTATATACGTGCCAACGGTTTTGACGTCACAGTTCTACGCTGTGGTAGTAACACTAAATTTTTAAATGCCGTTTTTATTTTCTCCACGAAATTGTCTAGGACAAACGCCATTCCAATTAAAATAATACATTCGTTTGCACGTATTTGGAAAAATCATGCAACATACATACATCGAAATGATTTTTATTAGTTTTGAGAAGTAGCAAAATTCTTTGTAAGCAAACTCTTACAACAAATTTGAAAAGTTACAGACCTTGCCTTGAAATTTAAACAAATTTATACAAAAAGTGAATGAAAATGTCAGCTGTTTTTATAAAGAAATATATATATATATATATATATATATAAATGTGTGTATCAACTACGAAGGTGTCACGGTAAAAAGTTGTCTTATTACCTAAGCCCTAATTGCACAAGGAACAGAGCTAAAAATGGTTTAAAATTCGAAATGCCAATATATATTAAGCAAAATTAATTTTATAAATTCAAATTAATTTAGTATTATTTAATAATAGGTACAATTATCAGTTTTCAAATTTTATGTAGCAAGGGACCTGAGCACTTCATACAAAAATAGTACAATTATAAGAACTATGAAAACTTATCAGTTTTCAACCTTCATGTTGCAGGAAGAGATCACAAGCACTTGTGAAACCAAAAATATGATTGACCTTTGGTTCTAATTTGTATTTAAATGTATTAATATTCTTAAAATTGTAAACTTAATTGAAGTGTACATGTATTAGTTCAGTAATAAAGGATTTTGATATAAATATTTACATATCCTTCCAAGTTCCAAGCATTCTTATACATAATTCAACACTTTTCTTTCTTAAAATGACACTAAATTTAAAATTTACTTAAAGAATATGTTGCTAAAATATGAATAAAATATTATTAATTATAGAATAGGTTATTAGGATTAGGTGTTATTGTTATTTTGTAATAATGTGGGGTCGGTCAGTGGTCGCGCGGTTTAAGGCGTCAGTACTTGAATCGAGGTGACTAGATCGGTGTTAGTTCGAGCCCAGCTGCCGGTAAACCGTATATAAGCTATATTCGTGGAGAAGTTTGGCGCCCTCTCTGCGGGTATGGTAGGGTGGAAGAATGTTGGCTTGGGTCAATGTGAGAGATTGATACCGGTTGATATTTGACTACCCCCTAATTAATGAGGTTTTCCAGGTTTCCCTCATTCCTGCACTGAATAGTGGTTGGGGCCTACCAACGTAAATCGTTCCTGGACGCAAATGCGGTCTGCTTAATAATAATATGCCGCCCCCTCTCCCGCACAAGTTTCCGACTTCTGGGCCAATCCCTATGATTAGAATGAGGGGTAGAGATATTATTATTATTATTATTATTATTAAATGTTATATTGTAAAATTTAAACTGCGGCTATATTGCGAAAATAATACTACACACAGCGTCAAAAGTCTTGGACCTCCCTCCCTAATTCTTGTTAAAGAAATCTTTTTGTCGGAAAAACCAAATACATTTATAAAAGAATACTCGTAATGTTTTCTGAATCTTTTTTTGTAATAATAATAATAATAATCCATTCCTCTAGTGCCGCCACAACTAATCTGCAGTCTGAGGTGGAGGAATATGATTATGAGTGACTCTAGCAGCAAAATCCCACATGTTTCCAATAGGATTGGCTGGCCAATCTAATCTATTGATATGTCCTGCTTTAAGTGTCTCTTGAACATTTCTTGCACGATGTGGTCGAGCGTTGTCGTCCATAAACACAAAATTTTCACCTAATTTATTACGTAGGGGCGTAATAACTTGTTTGATGTAAATTTCATATTCATATTCTGTGTGCAAATTAATAGGGTGCGGTGGTTGCCCATTATTCTACCCCAAAACATTACGATACTCTCTTCATACGGAGCAACTTCACGGGGAAAATGAAGTCGCCGTTGACGACCTGGTTGTCTCCAGACTCTTTGTCGATTGTCATCAGTAACCAGCCCAATTCTGTTTCCTCTGTAAATAAGACCCACCGCCACTGGCGTAAAAGCCAACCCCTATGCTCTCGCGTCCACTGGAGACGGGCAGCACGATGTCTTGAAAGTAGAGTGGAGACCCGTAATGGTCTTCTAGCACGTAAATTTGCGTTGTGGGGTCGTCTTCAAATAGTAAGTGTCGATATAATACAGCGAAATGTACCTTGAATGTGGGCCCTGAGAGCTGAAGCTGAAGATGTGCGGTGTCTACGGGCAGATTGCACCAAATATCGATCCTCCCTTTCATTAGATACTCGAGGACGTCCAATACGTGATCTGCTTTCCACTGTATCAAATTATTCATATCTGTGTACTATGCGTACAACAGATGATCTAGGAATGCCCAACATGTTGGATATCTGATGATTAGAATGTCCTGCTTGATGTAAAGCAGTCATTCTTGCTCGGGTAAACGCAGAAATTTCACGTCCTGGCATTATAATGTACAAAAATTCAAAGGAACACTTGGCTGAATACACTGTCAAACTGACGAGATTTGTAAAAACATTGGTAATAAAGTAAAGGTTTATGGTCTGCAATTTTTTATTGCCTTTTTGTTCCCTAAGTACATGTACTTTTTTACCACATTAATAAAAACCACTACGTTTAATCGAATCATTTTTATAGAGGAGGTCCAAGACTTTTGACGTTCTGTGTATTTATAGATGATATTAATACAATTTCTGATGGTCATTACCAAAACTATATAGACACAATGCGTATTATTTAATACAAATTGTATTAAAGTAATATAATAACGTGGACCGCCAGGTTCGGCATGTGATCAGATTATGTAGGGTACGTGCTGTACCGCATCTACTCAGGAGAACTAATAAGCTCAAAAGCGGTATATGTCTGATGTGCCGCTAATGAACAACTTTGACAGTTTCGTTCAGGTGTTTACACATATTTATTTTGTAGACGTTTAATCATTTATTTAAGGTAGGTAGAGTAGTAACTACTCTAGAAAGGAAAAATACAATATAGCAAGACTGCTGAAATACTGATTATGTACTTTAGTTTTATTTTTTTCTTAATGTAATGTTATTATTTATTTTATTTATTTATTGTAGTAATTTTTTCAGGTCACTTAAAACTTAAAGAACAGTAATAATTGTTGAGTCAAGTAATTCATATTATCCAAATAAAACATAACAATTCTTTAAATAAACATAACTATATAACTGCCACCAGACACATCACGAGTATAACCGAGTACGAATATTTACATGTAACCACGAATACGCTTTCACGAACAGTCTGACAAGTTGATTCGCAAAGATGAAAGAATAGATATTTTCGTAACGTAACTACAAACTAATGTTAATATCTTTTGTAAACTATTACTATTGTTACAGACAAATATATTGTTCGAAATGTATGTTGTTTTGATGCAAGCATTTAAACAACGTACTATTTCAGTTTCTAATATATTTATCACTTGTATATCATTTAAATTGACATAAGCTGCAAGTATACACGTAACAAAATATAATTTTATGCATACGAATATCCCACAAAGTCCTAATTAAAGAACCGTACATGTTTATCTACCACACCTTAACACAACTAAAATGCATTAAATAATCTAAAATTGGCTAATAAATTAAGTAGAAGTTCCAATGTAGTACATTGTGTTACTACATTATTCCTGAACTTTCCAAATTTTATTACACAAAAACATATAGATAGGTACACTACATTTTTTCTTAATATATAATGTAAATTAAAAATTACCAGGAAATTTCTCTTTTGGAAGCATCATTTTAATTTTAAAATTTAATATGAATGCATATCTGAAAATAAATAACCGAAAATGTTCACATACCAAAAAATTCGACTCAACACGAGCTTACTGAAGCGTAAAATCCGATTGAAATGATGCATTTCAGATGCGATTGTCGAGCGGAAAGTTGATATTTCAAGTAAGTCCCCTCCTACGTGTGCCTGCTTATTACATGTTATCCGCTTGAATACATTTTCTCATAAACGGCGGTAACAAGTTGTACAGTCTGAGGATATATGCCCATACCCATCGCACGGCAGAAGAGGGCTAAAACCTTTTGTATCCCCTAGCTGTTGTTTTTTATATTGATTTTTCGTAGTGGAATATATTTCGCTTTCATATACCTAGATACATGTAGATTTACCGATAATATAATATATATATATATATATATATAAGAGGGCCACTCCCATGTATCTCGCTTAATATGCGAGATACGTCAAAAATCTTTAATTGATTTTTGTTGCAGTTTTGGAGGCCTTTATGCTCGTAAAAACAAATTTGAGATCCATGGCCAACTTTATGAATAATAACAAAAAAACCTATAAAGTGCCCAAACTTTAAGGCTGTCTAACTTTTTTATTTTAAGAGATAGAGAAAACTTATTGGTAATAAATTTTTATTGCAAAATTGATACCTTCCACCTAATATAGACAGATTTTGAAATATCGTATGTGGTTCGCTGCGCCCTCTAGGCGGATAAAAATTTTTTTATTGAAGCAGGCTATGGCCACAAAACATTGCCTGTTTTTTCGTCTTTTGTGCAATATACTACATGTTCTTATCTTTTGTATTTATTACATTTTTTTCAATTTTAGTTAAAAAAATGTATCTAAATATTTTCGTGTTGCTCAAGATAATGTAGAACCTGTTTTAAAGACGTCAACTCCAAAAAAATAATAAAGAGAATGTACTTTTATATGCAAAATACAGATTTTCTTATAATATTATTTTATTGCTTTTCACATTAGAAGCAATTGGGTCTTTAAAATTATTTTGACGTGTCTCTCGCATATATATATATATATATATATATATAAATTATAGACAATTGAATGACATGATAAACCAGTAAAGAGTGTTGTCACATCTATTTCAGATATTTCTCAATAATTGGAACCTCAAAAGTTTAATATTGTCCATTAAAAGTTTCATGTTTAGTTCACTTTTTATTCAGTTTTGTTGTTTTATTAAATAGCATTAGAATTAACTAATGGAGATATTTTTACTGTTAAAGAAAAAGTGGCAGCGCATGAAACAGACGTTATATTATTATTATTGTTTTACAAATGCATATACAGGGTGTCCCATAATTATTGGGACAAAATGATAAGGGTTGTAGAGGGCATGAAAATAAGCAATTTTGCCTTATAAACTCCTGTCCGTAAATATGCCGTTTGTCCGCTACAGGAAAAAAAAAAGAAAATTTTGAAAAAATACCAGTTTATTGAAAGAGCTTAGAGTAATTGCTCAAAGTGTCCTCCACGTTGCTCAGTGCACAGCTGGGCACGATTCTTCATTGACTGGCGAACTCTATGGAATATCCCCGGTATGTCCTGAATCTGTGCGGACACACTGGTGAAGAAAAGTGGGCTGGGGCGCCATCGTGTTGAAACCACATGTTAGCTCTTATGTCCAGTGGCACATCCTTTAATAGATCTATGAAGCACATGCTGCAGGAATTGAGCATAAACGTGTCCATTCAAATGTGGTGGGAGCAAAGATGGTCCGATGATCTGCTCACCCACAATGTTAATTAAAACTGATGTTGGTCTCTACGGAGGACTTTGACATGGGGGTTATTTTCGTTCCAAATGTGACTATTACGGCTATTAAAATAACCATCCCTTGTAAAACAGGCCTCGTCAGCAAACAAAACGTAGCGACCAAAGTCTGGTTGTCTCAACTCCTGCTGCAACGACAAAAACGGCGACGCGGCAGATGGTCCTCCAGACCCATAGCTTGGACTGGGAGTGAGTGTTTATAATTTTTGTGATAGTGATCTAAATATATTTCTTTGCGAATTTTAAGTATGAACTGTAAAGTAAACTTGGTTGGTGAAGATGGTAGTGTGACAAATGCTCGACAAGCAGCAATCGAAGGTTGGCCTACTGATTTAAGAATGCCGTCTGGAAAGGGTCGCTGTTTGATAGTGAAAGTGATAACGAGATTATGGGGAATGGAGAACTGATATTTCAGTCAAAAAAGATCGGAAATTACCAAGAAGAGATGCATAAGTTTTTGAAAAATGTCGTCTGTGTGGACAATTCTCCATACCACAGTTAAAAATGTGAAAAAATGCCACGACAATCATGGAGGAAAGCAGAACTCCAAGAATGGTTACGGCAAAAAGATCTCATTTCACGAAAACAAACTAAAACTAAACTTATGGAAAATTGTGCAGAGAAATGCTAGGCAATATAAAAAAAACCTGTGGATGAAATGACATCGATTCGTGGAGTAGCAGCATTAAGACTACTCTCTTGTCATGTGAACTAAATCCAATAGAATTAACATGGGCGTAAGCAAAAGGAGACATAGCCAAAGAGAATATTACATTTAAATTGGCCGATGTAGAAGTAATGGTTAAAAGAGCAATTTCATAAGTAAGTAACGTAGTTATTGAATTTATTGGTTAAGGAATTGTAGGGTTACAGTTTTATGGAGTAGATGTATTTGGGGGTTAACAGCTTTGGTTTTATGTTTAAAGTTTGAGTTATAGAGTTTATATTAAACATGGTCTGAAAAACATTTTTTTTGTGGGGCTTGTTATTATTTACTACATTAAGATTATTCGATTGTCTCAATTTTAACGTTCAAAACATGTAAATTTGCATGATACAAAATGATGACAAAGTATGTAAAACAATAATACGAGTGTTTATTTCAAAATATTTTAGTTCTATTACTACACTTAATGTCTTAAAATTGTATTCATTCACAATTCTAAGTATTCTAAGATGAATGGTCGATTTTTTTCTGTATTTAAAGTCTGATGATTTTTTTAATTACATCTAAAATTATCTATTAAGTTGACATAAGGCACCCTGTAGAATGTTTCAGCAGATGCATTGCCTTAACTAGGTAAGCTTCATTAAAAATGCTAATTGATTCCTAAGATTCGTTTTTTTCAATTATTTTGTTATCTTCATTTTTGTTCAAAAGATCTGTATTCAGAGAAAACATTTAAAATTTCGCATAATTCTTAAATGGTTCATCGAGCTGGCCTTTTTGATTTTGACAAATATCTTAATTTTAAATTTTCAGTACTATCTCACTATTTCGTTTCTATTGAATAAAAAAAAAGATGGCTAAAAAAGTTATGGATAAGATTTTAAACTAGTTTAGGTAAAGTTAACACTACAGAATCAATCTATATAGTGTCATAAATAAAAAATAAATAAATATCTGTTATAGATAGAATATTTGTAATTAATCAAGTTACAGTTTCAGAAACAAAAATCATATACAGTAAATTTTCATAAAGGCCAAAGCAAACCTGAATTATGTACATACAATGGTTAAATGGGTATTAGGGTATTTCAGTTATTATTTTTTTAACAATCACATAACAGGTTTCGTCAGTATTCCGATGGCAAGAATCAGAAAGCCTGAATTCGAGCGTAATATGGAAATGAAACGAGACGTCCATGTAATAACAATCGATGGTGGGCTGGAACACAGTCAAGTTAAGGGATTTATTTGTATCCTCTCAGATTACTAATGATGTTATGCAAAACAAAAATCGATCCGTGGCGTTCAACGCGAAGCCTGGGATAAATCTATTCATTTTAAATCTAAGACAAACTGTTTGAATACGAAATGTTCAACGTAAAATTAGAGCTCGAATAATTTTAAAATATTTTATGAACTGTGACAAAGAAGTGTAGGTATTAAAAGATTATTCAGTATATTTTATAAACTAACTGATTTATTTCTCGCTCCATATAATAGTCCATTTTGCATAAAAAAAACTCCACAAAAAACGATTGGTATCAGATCTGGCGATCACGCTGGCCACCTAAGCGGTTCATTGGTCGTGTTGCTTCATCTTAAAATACTGTCGGGCTAGTAATACTTAGTATTAATAAGACAAACTTTCGTTTGGATGAAGGAAGTCATTAGTCATTAGAGAAGAGGTTCAACCATTAATTGCCAACAAGCAAAGCATTCGTATACCAACGATGAAGTGATGCAATAAAATAGCACATACATAAACTATGTGACGCCACTGTAGCTGGATAGAACACCACAACGAAGTTATTGAGACACTGGAAATCTCACTGCACCGCTCTCGAACATTCAAGTGGCCATGCGTGCGAATATAAGAGGTTGAGTTAAGCGGGACGAGCAGAGTTAATAATTAATAGTGTGGAATAGAGACGGTCAAGTTCCTAGTTGTTTATAATTGTAGTTATTTTGTTCTGATATACAGCAAGTCAAATTAAGGATTTTAAAGTGAAATACGTAAATACGGAAAGGAAAAATAACTAACGATCAGAGTTTATAGTGTCCGTTGGCAATCAGATTATTTAATGACAAACAACAATAATAAACTTCAGTGCATTGTTTGTTTGTTATCAGTTGTTACAGAAGAAAAAGATTTAGTAGTGTACTGGGGAGTCTACAAATGCTATTATTACGGATTATAAGAAAAAAATAGAAACAACAAACACATTTTTTGAACGTTTGACTGACAACAAATGCAATATTACCGCTTCTTACGAAGTATCGCTGGAAACTGTCAAAAGGAAAATACCCTTCTAATGATGGAGTAGTTATTAAGAATTGTGCAGTCAAAATGGCAAAACAATTGAATGAAGCAAAAATTGTCAAAAAACTCGAAACAATTGCAAGATATTAATCAATATATATTAAAAAAATTCTACGATAAGATTGACAAATACAAATAGTTTTCACTCTGCCTGGACAAATACAACTGACTTACCCGGCATCAGCCAACTTGTAATATGTATTTCACTGTTCAAGGGAGGACTTTAGCAGAGGAGATGCTTGATCTTCTTCCTGTTCATGGTACTCGTACAACTAAGACTACGGACGTTTTTAAAGCTATACATAAGATGGGTCAGATTATGGAAGATTTGATGAATGTTCCTAGATTGTCACTCATGGAACTATGAACTGAAAACGGACGCCATTCATAGCTGTTTCATGAGACAGCCTAAAAAAAATCTGAGGAAATTAGATAGAATATCTCTTCACTATGTCAATTATACAAGTTTTCTCTGGGGTGTATAACATTTTTCATTTAGAATAAGAACAAAAGCATACATTTCACGTGTTATATTTTATTATAAAATCTCCTGAATTGCACACGTCAACTGTACATTGGGAAAATCGTATATGGCTTCATAAACATTGTCACACTCGGCAGAATTCTTTTAAAAATCTAATAACACTTGAATTGATGTAAATTATAAAGTACTTTACATGATGTATGTTACTCAGTGATAAGACACAATTCACGGTATTTCATGTTTTCTTGAGCATTCCCCTTCCCAAAAATGTTGCAGGAAATGATTCAATTTCAGCATTATATGTTAGCCCTACGCTAATAAGAACCCCTATCTATTGAATGGATTTTTTTTGCATCTTTAGATACGATTACGTGTCTTAAAACGATATCAACTGTCCTATGATACACCGCATTGTTCACCAAGAGGCCCCATACGGAAAGTCCCTACGTCAAATGTAAGTCATGAAAGTGGTTGTTAAAATAACTAATATTATAAGAGGTATCAATCGCGCTTTGACTAATATAAAGTTTCATGATCTTTTTTGCCGAAATAGATGCTACATATCGGAAACTCATCGCAACGTTTCTTCGCTCTACGCAAGGAGATTCCTATTTTTCTTAATAATAAAGTGAAATCCGACACTTCGGAACTGGAAAATCAACTTGTAGACGCAAAATTTCTATCAGATCTTACATTTTTAACAGAGATGACATCTCACCTTAACAAATTAAATTTGAGCTACAAGGAAAGCAGCAAAATATTGCTAATTTATATGGTCACATAGAAGGATTTAATAATGAAATTAAGCTTTGCCTAAGTTTTCACTGGAAGAACATTACCTATTTTTCCTTAGCACTTTGAGGAAATGATGAATTTTGGAAAGTTTCATATTTAACTCATATACCGGGTGTTCCCTCTAAGACTTTCAGTGCGAATATCTCAGAAACCATCATAGCCAGTGCGACGAAATTTGGTATACAGACACTAGATGGCGCGTAGAATATGATGATAACATCAATTCTTATACAGGGTGCCCCATTTTTCAAGAAATCGATTTAATTTTGTTTTTTGCTTGTCAGCCCCGCTAAAACTTATGTTTAAATTGAAATATACTTAATTATGAACACATTCTGATAAATAAACAATTAAAAATTTCAAAATTTAACATAAAAAAACGCCTCCAAAAAGTACCCAAATTTCATTGTTTTGTCATGTAAAATGTGTATAGCCTTGAGCCAGAGAGAAGAAACTTACATCGGTGAACGTCAAAACTATGAATTGTCATTGAATTGTCAAATATTAATGGCATAAAGTATTTTATTTTACATAAATAATGCTAAATAATGGATTTAATGGAATTTACGTATGCACAATGGTGTTATTGAGACTAGTCGATAAAAATTTACTTGAGTTGAGGCTTTTAGAGCATTGGGGTCGCCGTGCCGGCGCAGTCTACCGCTACAGCTAGAGTTACAGCGTGAATATTGTGTAAAATATATGTGGATATTTTTAAATTGTTCCATATAATGTAATAAAACTTCAGTAAATTGTTTTTTTATGTTATTACAGTGTACAATAATAATTAGGTACACGTATTTTTTATGACAAAATAATTTACAAAATTGTGTAAGTACCTAAAGAATATCCCTGTTTTCCAACTGCTGTAATAATTATTGATTACTTATTTAACAACAAATAAATTCAAACAAAACGATTTCTAAAACTTTTAATTAATGTGAGCGTATTTGTCGTTGAAAGTCAGATCTGAACCTACCCTAGCCCCACAAAAGGAAATATTACGAAAGCATAACCGAGAAATGATTGATACTTGTATCCACATATTTCAGCACTTTACTTATGTACTTATGTTTAGGAAGAACTCTACATCTGTAAAATAGGAAACAATGAACTACAATTTCTGTATTTCATGATACAGAACTAATATAAAGCAACTGGTTTTTTCTAGGGAGAATCACCTGCAAATGTACTATACCCAGTAGGTACCTATCAAATAGTCATTTAAAGCTAGATAATAATTTGTAATTATTGTTTTTATCTTTCAGTCATGTGTGTGCAGTGCCATAAATTACATTAAAACAGACACCAGAAAGAATAAGCGAAAAATATTACACAGATATTTTCTTGGAAATAATTCTAAACATGAAATTATGGATAATATTATAAAGAAGTCTCTAACTCACTTTGAAGAGTATTCTAAAAGACATTAAATTTAGTTGTCTGTCGTGGGTTTTAAAATTTCTAAACGAATAAATTTAAGAAAAATAAACTAATTTCATAATTCTATGTACAGTATGAAAACATTTCGTTAGAATATCTTTAAAATGTTGAAAGCTAACTGTTGTTACAATATACACAACATAACGTAATAAGGTAGGTATCGAAAAATGAAATGGCAAGATTTGTTTCTAATCGTACATGCATGACCATCCCTCAGATTGAGCGTTGCTCTGTAAAAGAATTAGAATACAGAATAAGTGTTTAATATAAAATCAGATGTAATAATGTAAATTTATTTTATTGTTAATTAATCAAGAATCGCATAGTCATTTAAAGCTAGACAGTAATTTGTAATTATTATTTTTATCTTTTAGGTATGTATGTAGTGCCACAAATTACATTGTAACAAAACAATTCGTAAAATAGGACACCAAACAGAATGAACGAAAAATATCGCACAGATATTTTGTTAGAATTAATTTTATACATGGAATGATGGATAATATAAAGAAGTCCCCTAACTCACATTGGAGAGTACATATTTTACAAAAGAACAAAATTTTCAAAAAATACTAAACGAGTGATTTTTTATATTTTATACCTAGCTATGATTCAGTTGTAACCAGCATAATTTTAATTAAACAGTTGTGGCTTATTTTTTAATTAGTAATTAAATTGAATAACTTAATCCTTCATCTTTAAGTATTAATTAATATTATATTATTTCTGAAACATTTCTGTTTAATAATTTGGAATAAAAAACAACAAATACAGACTTTAATTTATTAAGAGTAAAATAAAATTGCATTAAGTACCTTATCTACATTATTACATCTGATTTTATATTAAACACTTGTTCTGTATTCTAATTTCTTTTACAGAGCAACGTTCAATCTGAGGGATGTTCATGCATGTACGATTAGAAACAAATCTTGCCGTTTCATCGTTCAATACCTACCTTATTACGTTATGTTGTGTATATTGTAACAACAGATAGCTTTCAACATTTTAAAGACATTCTAACGAGATGTTTTCATACTGTACATAGAATTATGAAATTAGTTCATTTTTCTTAATTTTATTCGTTTAGAAATTTTTATACCTACGACAGACAACTGAATTTAATGTCTTATAGAATACTCTTCAAAGAATGTGAGTTAGAGACTTCTATATAATATTATGCATCATTCCATGTTTAGAATTATTTTCAAGAAAATATCTGTGTAATATTTTTCGCTTAATCTTTCTGGTGTCTGTTTTAATGTAATTTGTGGCACTGCACACACATAACTGAAAGATAAAAACAATAATCACAAATTATTATCTAGCTTTAAATGACTATTTGATAGGTACCTACCTACTGCGTATAGTACATTTGCAGGTGATTCTTCCTAGCAAAAAACCAGTTGCTTTATTTTAGTTTTGTATCATGAAATACAGAAATTGTAGTTCATTGTTTACTATTTTGACAGATATAGAGTTCTTCTTAAACATAAGTACATAAGTAAAGTGCTGAAATATGTGAACACAAGAATCAATCATTTCTAGGTCTATGCTTTCGTAATATTTCCTTTTGTGGGGCTAGAGTAGGTTCAGATCTGACTTTCAACGACAAATCATTTTGATTGAATTTATTTGTTGCTAAATAAATAATCAATAATTATTACAGCAGTTGGAAGACAGGGATATTCTTTAGGTACTTATACAATTTTGTAAATTATTTTGTCATAGAAAATACGTGTACCTAATTATTATTGTACACTGTAATAATATAAAAAAATAATTTGCTGAAGTTACATTACATTATATGGAACAATTTAAAAATATCCACAGATATTTTACACAATATTCACGTTGTAACCCCAATGCTCCAAAAGCCTCAACTGAAGTCTAAATTTTTATCGACAAGTCTCAATAACACCATTGCGCATGCGTAAATTGCATTAAATCCATTATTTAGCGTTATTCATGTAAAATAAAATACTTTATGCCATTAATATTTGACAATTCAATGACAATTGATAGTTTTGACGTTTACTGATGTTAGTTTCTTCTGTGTAAGTCTGGCTCAAGGCTATACACATTTTACATGACAAAACAATGAAATTTGGGTACTTTTTGGAGGCGTTTTTTATGTTAAATTTTTAAATTTAATAAATAAAAATAAATATAATGTGTTCATAATTAAGTATATTTCAATTTAAACATAAGTTTTAGCAGGGCTGACAAGCAAAAAAAAACAAAATTAAATCGATTTCTTGGAAAATGGAACACCCTGTGTAAGAATTGATGTTATCATCAGATTCTACGCGCCATCTAGTGTCTGTATACCAAATTTCGTCGCACTGGCTATGATAGTTTCGAAGATATTCGCACTGAAAGTCTTAGAGGGAACACCCGGTATAGTAACATGCCTACCATGCGACCGATTTCAATAAACTTATTTTTATTGGATACATCTTCAAAAAGTCTATCTCAAACACAACTGATGTTCTCTAAAATTCGAAACCATGACCGACTACGATACAACTTATGTGGCCTAAAATCGGAAAATCATATTAGGGATTTTTTGATTCGAAAAACAATTGCAGACGAATTCGGGTACCATTTTAGCGACTTTAAATCGAAGAAGAAATTTTAGCTATTACTTACTATTTCTGCTGGGAACGTAAGTAGAAGAGACCTTCAACTGTATTGTAACAGGTTTTAGCAGGGAAGAACCGGAATAGGATTGAACTTTTTTCAGTTACTCCTAGGAGAACGTTACTAAAATACAGGCGTTCTTTGTCTGATAAGTCTCTTACTCCGTTGCTTCATTTATCAACGATAAATATTAATGTTAGTATTGATGCACTGGTTAGTGAAAACCATCATCAGCAAACTTCCCACTAACTTTTTTGCATACTTAATATTCTTTTGAATAAATAGAAATAATTATATAAACAAATACGTTTTAGTATACCTATTACAAATCACTGATAAAGTTGCATACAAATTATTTTTTGATGTGGTGATAAATAACGAATGGGACAACGATGCTATGACAATAAGATTTATCCAGGTTTTTATCCAGTTGAATTTTTCGTCCTTCTATTTAGCTGATAGCTGATAGTTTAATTTCTGCTTTTGTAAAAGGAGTATTTTATATATGAATGAAATTGTCAATGTCGTTTTGTCTAGGATATCCAGAAAGCGAAAAATTTGTCGCTGCCATAATGCGTTTTGAAGATAACATAATTTGATTGACTATAAAATAAATTTTTCGTAGACTTTACAACTCTCAAAAATGTAAATATCGGATTCAAACTGGTGCATTCTTTTTTAATTTTAACTAACGATAAATATTGTGCCAATAACATTTGTGACATAACGTTGTGTTAAAATTGCTCTTCAACACCTTACGTAATCCTTCTGGCAAAGGTCCCCTCTTTATTCATTTTCCTGAAAATAACTTATATGAACTTGCTTTAGCAGCCGATACGATAGCTTTCCACGTCATATCCTCCCCGTCAACAGCACTTTGCACGTGATTTGTTACAGGCTTATAACATTTTTTAACGCATCTCTTGCACATATTTTTTGCCTCGCCGCTCCCTTGACCGCAGTGTTAGTAAATCGTTTAAGATTTCAATTCATTCACCTACTTACCCCCATAATTTACTGTTATCGTAGATTTTCCCATAATCCGCTCTCTATCCAAGCCACTGCTTCGAACGACAATGATAATGACATGTTCCCCACTCAGCACCTCTCATTACCCTCGTATTCTTTACGGACCCTTTCATCCTTTCAGGATACACTTTCAAATTTATCATACTTATTTTTATATTCATCCCTTTTCCATAAAACTGTCATAAAAAATATTAATCGAGGGATAAAGTCAGCGAGACAGTGATAAACAGGCCTTTTGTCAGGGATCAGGGAAAGTAATCAAAGTAGCCAATAACTAAAGATAAAAGTCCTGTAATCTTTGCAACACCTACAATAAAAACCGCTGCCATTTTCAGTGCGATGAATGATACAAAGTGTTCTGAAAGTCCGCCAGAAAACTCCGGGAGGTTATTATACGAATTAAAATAATAGCATACAATGAAAACATTTTTCAAATTGTCAATTGTTTGCCAGTTCATTTTTTAATTTTCCTTTCAAAATAACTTACCTATTTGATTCAAGTCTGATTATTATCTCAGTCAGAACACTCACTAAGTAGATCATTGGACCAACCAGGTGCTACTGGGGAGTGTATTTATTGCTCATTCTTTAGTTTGGAAAGTTATTTACGAGCAACTTCTTCATCCATTTCATCAAAAGGTACAAATACTTTAACTTGAAAATTGGATGTGTCGTTTACGGCTCTGTAATAGCATTGTGGAAAAATATCGTGAGGATAATTATTATTAATAATATTTCATTTACTGAAGAGGATGGTTTTACAAGAAATGGTATTACAAATTATCATAATACTCATGGATGGTCCAATGAGAATCCACATGAATATCTAATGGAACATTAGATGGGGGCGGTTATTTGGAATTTCTTCGAAGCGATCTTCCAGATTTGCTTCACGATGTTCCTGTAAGAACGAGATCAAATAATGTGGCTTCTACTAAATAGCATCACATTTTAGTTTAGGTGGACCAGTAACTTGGGCACTTGGATCACCCGATCTCAATCCAATGGATTTTTTCTTTGGGGGCATTTAATATCGATAGTTCATGAAACACATAAATGACGTCAACGATCTACGACGAAAGGATTCTCGGTAGATTTGAAGTGATTACAAACAATATCGCTGTTTTTAATCATGCCATTTTTAAAACGTATCAGAAAATGTATAGAAGTGAATGGAGGTCATAACGAAAATTTGTTATGATGAAATAAGACTGAAAATCTGGTATAAGCTATTAGTTACTATCTATTTCCTATTATTATTATGAGTATTATGATAATTTGTAATACCATCTCATGTAAAACCAGCTTCGATAATAAATAAATTCTTCATCTCCATCTTATTTTTCCTCAATGATATAACAAAGGCCACAAACAAAAAATATTATGGTGAAAAATTAAACTAATACCTGCTTTAACCAATTTTCGTTTCAACTTGTAACACCAAAATTACTAATGACTAATGACATTTATTTGAAGTATGGCAACAGAAAGAATTATCAAAATTTGATGTTTAATAAAAAGTTAATAGTGATCGTTTAGCACGAAGCTAAACGGTTACATCTATCGACTTGTATAAAGAGTACATAGTTTTTTCTGATATTATTTCTATTTCCAATAATGATTACATTTATATGATGTCTAGCAAGAAAAACAAGTTATGAATAAAACTGATTCTAGGTAAAGTGCTATCTAGCGGTACATAATAAAACTTTTCTCTGACTAGTCCAATAGAGCTTGATCTATTTAGTGCGCGTGTCAAATAAGAGCATAATCGAACTTGAATTAAATAAGCTATTTAAAAAGAAAAATAAAAAAATGAACTTAACTTAATTCGAAAAAAATTGTTTATTCCATACTGCTACTATTTTAATACGTAGAATCCTTCCGGAGTTTCCTGATGGACTTTCAGACACCTGTACGTTTATTATAGAATAGACAATACTTCCTTGAATGAAAATAAGGTGCCTTAAGAAGTTATAGGCCCGAGAAAGTAGATTTTTTAATTCAATTTTCTAATATTAATTTATTTATATCTAGGGTATTTTAGTAAATTTTGTATAAGAAGGTTTTTTTGTATGATACATTCTTGCTACGTTGCTTATTCAGGTGGTAATAAAAAAATACTTGTGTGTCAAATTCCTTAGCTTTGGTTGGTTTTAACTCAGAAAGGGAGTGGGTAAATATAAATTATTTATTAGGAGCCACCTATTTTACAATCTGTTGTTATAACATACCCTAACTCTAAGGAATTTACACCTTACTCAATAATAACAAAAAAAAGGGGGAAAAAGGAACAATTGATACTCACTTTTTTTACTCTGAGTTTACTAAAAAGAAGAATAGCGGCAGTCAGTATAATCAGTAGTCAATTATGCTGATATTTAGTAATTATATATTGTAATTATATATTTTTAGGTATTAATAATATTGTGTGACTACTCTGTGGACAAAAGCTCCAACCAGCGTTGAATTACACCCACAATATTTACCCATATATTCCTTTTGTAACATTTGTTACTGTATTAGGAAGGTATTTTAAGCTAATATAAATCAAATCTCTTACAATTCCTATCAATGAAGTCATATGTATGTTCTCTGATACCAAACATCTAGGTATGCTAATGAACAATTCCACAGACAAAGCTCTATTCAATAAGTATCTAAAGAAATTAATCTATCTAAATTTACTAACCTGCTTTAATGAAAACACTCTATAAATATCTAACTTCACTTTTGGCAGTGGGAACATGAAAATTCAACCACAACTTTTACATAAAGGGTAAACATTATTCAAGTAGGTATTGTCATTATTTAATTCATTGACAGGCTGTCACTTTTGTCATTGTCGATTTTTAATTTCATATAATATTGATTTATATAATAATTTTTATAATGAGATATTTGACTCAACCACCTGAAGAAGCAATCCTAAAAATGCAGAAATAGGTCAGATCTCATCTATTGTGGTTGAATTTTCGTACAACAATACATAACAACAATAATGTTAAAGTTCATAAACAAGATAGTAGACAGCAATTAAATAAATACAAGGAATAAAAAAAATAGACAAAAAAGTCCTAACAATAAACATTTGTTTTACGAAACCAACGATACAGGTCATTGTCTGCACTCGGTAAAGAGTCACTCGGTGACATCCACTAATCCAGTCGATTTTTTGTAGTTATTTATGCAACAAGTACAAAAAGTTTATTGCACGCGACGTGGTCGTCAGGCCGAGTAGGACAACACGTCGAGTGCAATAAACATTTTTTGTACGAGTTGCATACAATATTTTTTCTACGTTCATGTAAAAACCAAAAAATGTTTTATTTAGGTGACACTAAATCTAGAAAAATATGACGTCGATTTGAACGTTAATGTTTGTCATGATGACAAAACGCTGTAGTAGAATGACAGATGAATGCAATAAACATTTTATTGTACTATAGTCTGTTTAGAAATGAAAGAGAGCAATAAAAGCTTATTATGTATGCAAATCGTAAATAAATGTAGTACTGGTGCTTATATTCAATATTTTTATATTATGTATTATCGGTATAGATGAGGTGTACTTTTAAAAAAACTTTGTGTGATCGAACCGTACTAAATTGTAGCAGGTAGCTAAAATTTAATCCCCGACAATCCGCAATGCCGCTTTAATTTCTCGGTCCATTTCTCTTATAACTAAACAATATAAAAACAGCATTTTAAAACATGAGGCTACTTTCAGCATCATAAGAGGGTTTTTAGTAATTCAAATAAAATTATTCAATATTATCAAAATATTTATTTAAATTTAATGAATAGACCTTTATTCCACACAAAAATATATGTATTTTGAAAATTCAAATTATGGTGAGTAAATGTAGAGAGTGTTGTATAAATGTACAATAAAGAAAATAAAAAAGTAGGTATATTAAAATTCATCCTCTGAATTATCTTCGTCTCCTAGATTGATAACGATAGGTTCCACAAGTAACGTCAATTAAATTATCGAGTTCCCACATTTTCTCCTCTTCTTTTTGTACATGATGTATACATCTTTGCCAGATATCTGCAGTTACTCGACCAAGGAATTTTTTAACAAAATTTTCACCACTTAATTTATACGTCGTATTATTTCGCGCTACATCTCATTTTATCTGCGCCAAGACTAATTCGATTGGGTTAAGTTCACAGTGATAAGGTGGTAACCGTAGTACCGTTATTGCCATTTCATCGATAACATATTTTTTCTGATCTTTATTAAGATTGACAAGTGTCAAAAGTTCCTTTTTCACCATATTTGTTCCAAAAGAAATGTTTTTTCCAGATAACCATTGAATTATATCGGCTTTCCTCCAAGCAGTCGTAGGCGTCCGCTCGGTCTACCATGAATGATAACTGGCATTATCCATGACAATTACAGACCCCGGAGGAATAAGCTCCAACATCTGTGTAAAAACTCTTCGAAAACGTCTGCGTTCATGTCTTTATTATAGTCATCTGTATTTTTAGATTCAAATAAAAGTAAACCGCCATCTACAAAACCACTGGCACTACCTATATGTGTCACTATTAATCTTCGCCCTTTACCTGAAGGTGCCTTGAACCCTGTTGAAAGTCCATCCAAAAATGATTATCGAAAACTTTTTACATTTTTATCTTGCCATACTTTTGTTAGAGTATATTCCTCGTTGATCCAAGTTTCGTCTAGATAATAAATATTCCTCCCTTCGCCACGGAATTTTCTAATTGATCTTAAGTAGTATCTTCGCCAACAAATAATTTCATCTTTATCGATAAGAACTGACTTCCTGTTCTGCTTTTCCCAGCAAAAATTCAACTCTCGTAAGACGGCCCATAATTTGCTTCTACTGATTTTTGGCAAATCGTTGTCCTCTGAAAGTTCACTTAAAATTTTGTTTAGCGTTGGTATTTCTATTTAAATTAAAAATTACGATAATTACCAGAAACGAAATATTATCACGCCCATGACCGGTTCTTATTTCGGGATTTTATTACTCTCTTTCATTTCCAGACTATAGTGCAATAAAGAACCACTTTTTCCACTAAATATAGTTCAATAAAGTTTTGTTTTTTGAATGAACGTAGAAAAAAATATTTATGGAAGGTACTGACACAACTGAAAGTGGTAAAGGTAGGTTGTTCCAGTGAGTAAACAATGGATAATGGATAATTGGATAATTTAAACTCAGGACCTCGTAGACGAAGATCTGAATTTAAATGGAACAAATTAGGAAAATACTGTATTAGTACTGCCACTTAGTATCTGATAAGCCTGAATAAGGTCGCCGCGAAGTCGTCTGTTGTTTAAATCAGAAATGTCAAGTTCATAGAGACGGTCGTGATAGGATAAGTTACTAAGGACTGGTATCCATTTTGTGAATCTTCTATGTACTCCTTCTAGTAAAAATCCTTAACGAGAGAACGAGATCATATATTTACACAGTGTTCCAATAGCTTTAATGATACTTGTTTGCTCGGATATTGGAAGGCTTTTCTTATTACATACGAGGCACTGTTTGCTTTTTTTACAGCGTGACTGATGTGTTCTGACCAAGAAAGACTGCTGTTTATAATTACTCCTAAATCATTTTGACTACCAACAAATGTAACTGGCTCTTCATCACTAAAGGTGTATAGGTGTCACGGATTGTTTTTACCTATGTGTAAAACACTACATTTATTTTTATTTAAAGGAATCAACCAGTTTTCGCACCAGCGTCTATGGTTATGACATAATCTTGAAGATATTGTTTATTGCTTATAAGATCACCAAACACTTTCTTATCATCTGCATGAGATGCGTGCATAGATTTAAGGTATTATGGAAGATCTGAAGTGTAAATCAGGAACAAGATAGGTCCCAACATCGAACCCTGAGTGACGTCCGAAATAACTTGTTTATGATCTGATCCACTATAGGCCACTCTGACATAAAACGATCGATTGGTTAAAAAAGAATTAATCCAGGCAAGTAAAAATCCTCGTAGTCCAGTGTGTTCTAGTTTATACAGAAATCGATTTTTTGGAATTATATCAAATGCTTTCGTAAAATCAAAGTAAAACACATCAACTGCACAGAATACATGACTTTTTATAATATGAGAGAAGAAACTTATTACCTGCTCTGGAATCAGCTCAGTGCTATGCTATTCGTATCGAGTATTTAATATTTGGAATAGTTTGCAGGAAAGTGTAGTGGGTGCTCCAACTTTACAGACTTCTAGAAGCAGATTGGACAGATGGATCAAAAAGAACTAATGCATATAATTTTCTCTCGTTTGTTGTTGTTGTAATCTTTATATGGTTAATTAAGTTAGTTTAATGTTTTAGTATTTAGTATTTAATATTTTAAAAGTTTACTATTATTTAACACTAGTTATAGTAAGTACATATTATTCATAGTGTATTTTCTTCTTCTTCTTTTGATATGAGCTAACAGAATTTTTGATTGCTTATTTAGTTTTGTAATAATAATTCTTTATTGAACATCCTGAATAAAATGAATATTTATTTTTTTCTAAAAATTAAGTGCGTACTCTTAGAGCGCTTACCCTATCTAACTGCCGATTTATTTTCCAACTTCTCGAATTTCAATGAAACAGTGAACCGGATCACAATTATTTGACAAATATCGAGCAAGAGAACACTCGACAAAGAGGAACACAGTTATCGATACTGTAATTATAGCCAAACAACAACAGCTCTACATTTTCTCTTTGTTAGGCTTGTGCGATAGTACCCAACGGCCCTTATAAAGTTTTAACTGCAATAGATACAAAGTAATGCCGAACGGCTATTCAGCTGCTAATTATCGACACATGAATATCGGCACCGACAGTAATTACGGACCTCTCCAATGGTTTTGTTTGAATTTTGGTAATAATTCACAGACTATTGCAACTTCATGAAACACAGGATCTATATAATCAAAATTTACTAATACTCTAAAAATAAGAAGAATGAAAGCAAAGGGACGTTTAGGCCGCCGTATTGAAATTAGTAAATTCCTAATTTTGAAATCTATATTTGTCGTAATAAGTCTATTTTTTGGCAAATAGCTTTAGAATTAAAATTTATACAGTGCAAACGTATCAATTTTTATGTAAAACAGTTACATATTTTTACAGTTCAAAATGACAAACTTTCCACTCGGTCTGATACAAAAATGAACAGTTTTTTCGTATAAAGTTTTTCCAAAAAATTTGTAACTTTTCGTAAATTCGAAAATTCTCGATATTTAATTTGACACGCCGACAGGTGCCGCCGTTTTGACAATACATTACATACAATATATTTCAAAAAATATGCTACAGTTCAACAGATGTGTTAGTAACCTATGCAACAGATAACGAAATGATATAAGACACAAGGAAAGTCGGCGGGAAATCGCTCAGCTGGTTTAGACCACTCTTAACTGTAATGAATTGTGTGAATGTCGTCTATAGTTAAGAATAATATCATACTGTAAACATGCACAATTAATTAAAACACTAGCAGATTTCCTAGATTGTTCGATTGCGCAAACCTGGTTTGTCTGTGAGAGAAATTTCTAGAAGGACTAACAGTACTTTGCTGCCAGGTATGGACTCAGGAAGTCCATGGACATAGAGCTAAAGGTATCGGCAATCGTAATGGAACCACAGATCGTGAAGCTTGTCGATTGCGACTTTTAGTTCTCAGAGACTGATTTAGCAGCAACCGGACTATTGCAAATCGGTGGTATTGAAGAACATGGATGATCGGTATGCGTACAGTATATCGCCGAATTTCAAATTTTGGCCTGTTGCCTTATAGTTCATATTGGGTGATGCCTCTCACTCGTTAACATAGAGCTAACAGCTTACAATAGTGTAGGGAGAGGAATCAGTGCGATCAAGAATGAGATCAGGTGATCTTTAGTGATGAAGCCCGTTTCTTCCTGAGGATGCACAGTGGTCGTGCAAAGGTAAGAAGGTAACGTGGTGAAAGACGTGATGGACAGTAGGCGTTATACAGGAGGTCCCAAAATAGAAGGCCATACCATTAACCACATATTCTTTGAACAAAAATAATGCGACTTTCCTTATGCCATTTATTATTTGGGCGTCCCTGATTCAATATACAGGGTATTAAAGTTATATTTAAAAACTATTTTTGTTAATAATCCCATTGTTTTCTAAGATACTCACTTGAAATTTTACACGTACTTTTATCTTATTTCGGTATACTGATCATGTAATTTTAGTGAAAAAAATCGAAGGGTGAATGGAGGTAACTGAGGGATGCAGTACCCTTTATCCCCTCCAATTATTTTTAAGTGCGCCTATGCAGCTTTTTCTTGAAATATCAAACGTAGAATTTTCTTCTGATCATTTTATCTCTTTTGTAATTTTTTGTTTAAATGCTTCTTTTTGAAGGAAAACGGCAATTTGCAGTGCCCATAAATCTATCATTCACTATCATTTTCAAGTAAAACAGAAATTTTGTAGATATACCTATTATTACAATACCTTGGCAACTTATCAAATCGTAATACTTACTGAATGGATAATTGCTAATTAAAACAGAACGGATAATTTTAAATTTTATAAAATGAGGAATACTTATGAATTGAAAAAATAATATGGCATTAAAATCTGTAATACAGTTCTCTTATCAACCAAAAAATAATAGTCTTGTTTAGTAATAGTAATAATGAACAATCAACATAATAACTTTTTACCTAAATAACATTAAATAAAATAATTTATTAATTACTACTAATTTAACAAACGTTCTACTTGCCCACCCTCCTCATTAACACATGTACGTGCCCTTTTAAGTAGCGAAAACCTTATATTTTGAAAGATATTCTCTTTTTATTTTAATTAGCAAATATTCATTCAGTAAGTATTATGATTTGCTAAGTTGCCAAGGTATTGTAATAACACGTATATCCATAATTCACCAAAATTACATAATAAGTATACCGCAATAAGATAAAAGTACTTGCAAAATTTCAAGTGTGTATCTTAGAAAACAATGGGATTATTAACAAAAATAGTTTTTTAAAATGTAACTTTGACACCCCGTATGTTGAAACAGGGACGCCCAAATAAAAAATGGCATAAGAAAAGTCACATTATTTTTGTCCAAAAAATATGTGGTTAATGGTATGGCCTTCTATGTTGAGACACCCTGTAGTTTGGGGTGCTATCGCATATGGTAGCAGATTACCACCACCAGTATTCATTAGAGGAAACATGACAGTCCAGCATCCAGGAAGCGATGGAGCCATATATCATTTCTTATATTCTTAACGCTCTGTGTCTTTTAAAGTAGAATTCTACCTTATCTGCAATGGTACGACCTATGCAAACTCCAAAAAAACTTTACAGTTAAACCGGAAAATTTAATCATTTTTTACTTTCACCGGAAGAAATAAACAAACAGAGAATGGGCGTTTATTTGTCTTGTAATATAGTCTTATTTAAGTTACATTTACATTCTTTCATATCGATGTAGAACAACTTCGTAGAAGTGTCTGTCTTTGTAGAACAAGAACACAAATAAAGTAAAATTAAACTTACTTTTAAGTAAATCTTACATTTGTATCAAGTGTGTTTGGTCCGAACACATTAGTTAGTTGCATTTTCTATGCTTTTAGATTTTCAAAAAAAAGTAAAGTTTGTCTCAAATATAAGTAGGTATTTTACGTTTGTGGAATAATTTCACTAAAAAGGTTTTTTATTTACAATTTTCTACTTCGTTATAGTTTCATAACTTATTTAACTTTCTCTAATTTGAAAAAGGAAATAAAATAAGACATAGGTAATAAGAGTAGAATTAGATTATACGGCCAAAAATAAGTACCGCTTTTGACAAAATACGTGTTGAATTATTCCGTTTTCGTAGATTAAATTGGATATGTAAAATTACCATTGATGAAATAACATTTTTTTATTTAGATTTTGTTTATTTTCCTGACATTAATGTTTACAGTAAATGTTGATTTAAGGTGGTTAACTGGAAAAATGTGCCGTTTATTTTTTCGCTTCCATAATCGTATTAAATCTATACAAAATAACGCATTCCCTTTAAAACAACAAGATTTGTCGAGGACTAATTAAATGGGAACTCGTATTTTATTTACCAAACAAACACGATTAACTAAAACTACAAACCATACCAAGTCGAATTAGTCTCCGAGTTTACTTCGTTAAAGTTAAATAATCCTGTGTACCTTTTCTGAAATATATAGCATTGCCATTGATACCCTAAATGCTTCTACAGGCTGATTTAAAAAGCCTCTACTTCCCAACCCTAATAGCTTAGACGCAAGTCACGGAGGAATTGATATGAAAGGCCACTGACACCGGACATTTTTATCCCCTTTGTGCCGTTTAAAGGCTACTTGGGGCAAAAACGTCCTATTGTGAATATCTATGTACCAGCTAATGTGACATTTGCAAGGATAAATTTAAAAATACGTAAGAAGAGCTAACATAATATATGCATAAGACAAGTTTGAGATAGATGCGACTTTTTAAAACCACGTTTATTCACATAAAAATTGTTATTAGAATTTTTAACACTACTAATTTTTCTATCAATAAACCAAGTGAACTCTACGAGATGAGGCAAATAACTAACTAAATTGATCATTTCGGGTCACGTGATTTTGATAGAACGGCCATATTGCCGGGGGGGCACACAAAGTTCAAATGCCGATTAGGTTCACAGCGTTGCTTGCGACTTCGTGGTGTTTGTTTCAAGTTTTTGGTGATTTTAAGTGTTTATTATGACAGTATGTTTGTATCTGAATACTATTTACCTCTCCAAGGAGATGTGAAATCGCATTACGACGCGAAAACGCAGATTATAGACAATATTGATCCCTATTCTCTCAGTGAAACAGAACTTTCTGGAAATTTAAGCTTGTTGCCAACTATGACCATTATGGACACGGTGAATTATTTAATTTTAAGCCACAGTTTCTACAATGGACAACAGTTTAAGGGCCTACAAATATTATGAGGCTGGGTTTGTTTAAAATGTCATGACTAAGAGAATGAATGAAAATTCTTTTGTTGTCGTGGGAAAGGTAAGCTATTGCTCCATTTTATACTAAAAGGTATACCTAACTTGTACAAAATGTTATGAGATGCCCAAGATGAAGTGTATTAAGTTTGTTTTTTTATGGTTTCAGGTGAAACATTCCCAAAAAAATAAGAGAAAAGCCGCTACATGTATGGGTTGTCTTATTACCAGATGGAGCTATATCATGTGGTTATTGCACTTGTAGCCACAAAATATCTGGTTATCTAATAATTGTCAGTAATTTTTAAATAATGATATACTGTAGATATGTATTTTAAATTTTGTATACATTTTGTAAGTACATATTTTTGTGTATATATAAAAACTATATTTTGTATTATATGAAACTTGTAAAATACATCAATAATAACCTCGAACTTGATTTTATTTCTTTCAAATTAAATTTAGCAATTACATATTTAAGATTAGTTTTTCTTGACATTATTTTTTTACGTATACCAGACTAGTTAAACATCTAATTATTAACAGGTGGAAAAAAATAAAACAGTAAGGTACAAAATTCTTTATTAATGAAAAATTATAATCACTAGTTTGGCATTGCAATGATATTCAATTTATTTTAAAACTATTGTTATCCATAAGTCGAGTACAATTCAATATTGGTAGTTAGCAAAGTAGTATACTTGCGACAAGAATTTAGACGACTTACGTCATATGAACAAACGAATAATTCATTATATTTTCATCAAAATAAGAAACTGCAACTGAGTAATAAAACTATATACTACACTAAAAGTTTGTATTATATGTTGCACTAAATTGCAAAAAATAATGGTTTTTAATGCGACCAAATACCGAAAATTACGTTAACAATAACGTTTACTTTTTCTTCTAAACTATATATTTTTTGATTTGCAAAATTAAGATCGTCTAAAAGTCTCTTCAAATGATCCATATCGAAATCTGTTTGAGTGGCAATACTCTGTCTACCTTCCTGTTCTTCGTCTTGTTCAGGGAGATTTAAGGGTTCCGTAGGGGGACCTACTCTGGGTTCATCATTTATAAAAAACTGTGGTTTGAGCTTCATCTATGTCATCCTAAAAACAAAGATTTGCTAAGGCTTACAACTTTTTTAAATGAAAAATACTGACCTGTTTGGCGCTTAACTGATCTATCGTTTTTTTAAACTTTGTTCATCCTGCGTTTTAGTAGTAATGTATCCCATATTTACAGAAGGGATCCAATCAGCGTTGTCTTTATCTTCCAATTTAGCTGGTTCTCCTAAAATGAAACGAAATACTCGTACATTTGGTGTAACCACATTTGACATGTTTAAATATAACTTCATACAGTTACAAATTCTCTTCAAACACTTCTAATAATTATTTACCTGATACAAAATGATGTTCACAAATTCGTGAGTTATTTAGGAAGGTTTCGCTCAAATCACCCCGTTTTAAAGCTCTAACCCAACTTTGTCGACGTTCTTTTGATAAGGCATCTAGCCTTTCTCCTCGGTTTTTCAAGGCTTTGGGGATCTTAAAAAATCGAACTTTATCCCTCTCTGCCCTGTTACAACAACCCACTACTGCATAAAACGCTGGCATTTTACAAAATTCACATATAAACACTGATGTTTACAAACGTCACATACACTTTATTTATTTTGTGTGCCCCCCCCCCCCCCCGCAATATGGCGGATTTGTTGTGACGTCATCCCGAATGATCTATAGTTTTTGGGTCACATACCACTTTTAAGGTTAGGTATCCGAGGTTGGGGTAGGCAACAAACGGACTTTTCTTTTTAATACGGTCGCCCGTTATAATTATTTATTACAGTATTTACTATAGGTTTATAGGCTTAATATTTGCCGATATTATAAATGTTGTTTACGTCCTTAATTGGGGAAAGTACGTTACAGTCTGGAAATGCTTCGTTTAGGATATACAGGATGTCAAATTTAAAAAATAATAATTACATTTTCTTTAATAATTCTCGACTGCTTTGAGTTAAATTCATGAAATTTTGTATGCGGAGGTTTCCTGGGACGGCAAATTCAAATTTTATGCACAATTGGCTGTATCTCCAAGAGGGTGCCACAAGTGGCCTTTATAGGATCCTTTTAAATCGCTTCAACTTTTTTGTGCCACGGTGTATGTCATTTTGGAATAGAAAAACATTTTTCTCTATCTTTTCTACTTAAGAAATATCCATCTTACTGAAGTCTCTAGGTGCAGTTTTTTCCGTTAAAAACTCATCTAAAGATGATGATGCATGCAAATTATGTATTAGGGTCCTACCTTACTTTTAACTAGAAAACAAGGCATAACACTTTAAATACTAAGAACTATTGGTTTTTAATCAAAACAGCCTGATTTTTTTGAGAATTGGAAAAATAAAATCTCTAAACAAAATGTACAAAACTTGACAATAACTTTCGATTCACTCTAATATATAATTTGCATACATCATCATTTTAGATAAGCTTTTAACGGAAACGGCTGCTCTTATAGTATGTTTGGAAATGAAAGAGACTAATAACACCCCGAGATAGGAACCGGCTATGGGCGTGGTAATATTTAGTTTCAAGTAATTATCGGGTAATACTAATGCTAATAGGTAATGGGTGTACATTAGTATATTGGGTCAACGAGGAATATACTGTAACAAAAGTATGGCAAGATAAAAATGTAAAAAGTTTTCGACAAGCATTTTTTAATGGACTTTCAACAGGGTTTAAGGCAGCTTCAGGTAAAGGGCGAAGATTAATAGTGACACATATAGGTAGTGCCAGTGGTTTTATAGATGGCGGTTTACTTTTATTTGAATCTAAAAATACAGGTGACTATCACGAAGACATGAACGCAGTTGTTTTCGAAGAGGATTTTACACAGATGTTGGATCTTATTCCTCTGAGGTCTGTAATTGTCATGGTTAATGCCAGTTACCATTCACGGCAGACTGAGCGGATGCCTACGACTGCTTGGAGGAAAGGCGATATAATTCAATGGTTATCCGGAAAAAACATTTCTTTTGAAACAAATATGGTGAAAAAGGAACTTTTCACACTTGTCAATCTTATTAAAGATCATAAAAAATATGTTATCGATGAAATGGCAACAAATCGCCAAATAACGGTACTACGGTTATCACCTTATCACTGTGAACTTAACCCAATCGAATTAGTCTGGGTGCAGGTAAAAGGAGATGTAGCGCGAAGTAATACGACGTTTAAATTAAGTGACTTGAAAATTTTGTTAAAAAATTCCTTGGAACGAGTAACTGCAGATAGCTGGCAAAGATGTATACATCATGTACAAATAGAAGAGGAGAAAATGTGAGGACTCGATAATTTAATTGACGTTACTGTGGAACCTATCGTTATCAATCTAGGAGACGAAGATAATTCATCAGAATATTCAGAGGATGAATTTTAATATACCTACTTTTTTATTTTCTTTATTGTACATTTATACAACACTACATTTACTCACCATAATTTGAATTTTCAAAATATATATTTTTTTGTGTGGAATAAAAGTCTATTCATTAAATTTAAATAAATATTTTGATAATAATATTGAATAATTTTGTTTGAATTACTAAAAACCCTCTTAACCCGGTTATGATGCTTAAAGTAGCGTCATGTTTTGAAATGTTGCTTTTATATTGTTTACTTATAAGAGAAATGGACCGAGAAATTGGCATAGACAAAGACGGATTGTCGGGGATTAAATTTTAGCTACATACTACAATTTAGTATAACCCGGTCACACAAAGTTTTTTTAAAAGTACACCTCATCTATACCGATAATACATAATATAAAAATATTGAATATAAGCACCAGTACTACATTTATTTACGATTTGCATACATAATAAACTTTTATTACTCTCTTTCATTTCTAAACAGACTGTAGAGATTTCAATAAGGTGTACATTTTTTAAGTATAAAAGCTAGAGGACAATGTTTTTCTATTCCAAAATGACATACACCGTGGCACAAAAAAGTTGAAGCGATTTAAAGTGATCCTAATGGTCGCTTGTGGAACCTTTGGGAGATACAACTAATCGTCCATAAAATTTTCCGTCCGAAGAAACAACCACATATAAAATTTTATGTATTTAATTCAAAGTAGTCGAGAGTTGTTAAAAAAAATATAATTAATTTTTTATTAAATTTGACATAATGTACATCCTAAACGAAGCGTTTCCAGAGTTCATAGTATTTTTTTGTTTGAAATTGAACGTAGAATACTGAAGTATGAACACCTCCTCCTCAAACACCCTGTACATTCAGAACTTATCCAAAAATTTTGAATGTATAGGAGACTCTCAGAAATATAATTATGTAAAGTGATTTAAAAATACACTTTGTTATTATTAATTAATAAAATAATGAACCTACTGTTCAGAAATGTTATCCACCAACCACAGTGCCACCCAAATTACTGTACACCCCTTAGGGTTGGGCCGTTTGAGGTGATTTTTTTGTTAATGTTCGTCATAAAATTCCCTATCGATCCCTCTTTCTCAATTTTCGCGGAATTTGACTCCAAAAATGGGTTTGCATGGAAAAAACTAGATTTTTCGCATAAAAATGACCTACGGAACACGAGATTGAGATTTTGCCGGACTTTTTTATAGGGGAATGCTCATCTTGTAAAGCCCTACAAGACTGTTCACTTAGATTTCGGAGAGAAATTTTCCGTTGCTCTTAAAATGGCCACAATAATCCAAAAATTTTCACATATCAGAAATCGTTCTACTGAAAACTGGCAAAGTATTGAAAAAAATCTCATCTCACAAAAATTATTTGTACACAATCAAGGAATCCGCAAAAATTTTTTCAGAATTTTTGGATACATTTTTGGACATTCACCAAAATAGCCACATACAGAGATTTTCCGAATTTTTCCGTAATTCTAAAAAAGGGCAGAAAGGTTCCATAAATGATTTTGGGAATAAAATTTTTTGATAAAAGTGGCCATTTTTGATACAATAGTTCTTTGTTAATGAGAAATGATTGATTTTTCCTGGAACTGTTCGGATGGAAATGTATGATGAAAATTTCTCCCCGAAATCTAAGTGCACAGTCTTGTAGGGCTTTCCAAGATGAGCATTTTCCCATAAAAAAGTCTGGCAAAATCTCAATCTCGTGTTCGGTAGAGTAATTTTTGTGCGAAAAATCTAGTTTTTTCCATGCAAACCTATTTTTGGAGTAAAATTCCGCGAAAATGAAAACCCAAAGCGAAAATTGAGAAAGAGGAATCGATAGGCAATTTTATGACAAACATTTAAAAAAAATCAACTCAAACGGCCTAACCCTAAGGGGTGTACAGTAATTTGGATGACACAGTGCCGCTTTGCGCCACTGTGCGATGTGGAAACACATTTGGACTCGTTTTATTCCGTTTCTACAAAATACGACAAATGTTTCTGGTTCTTGTAAGTTTTAAACTCGTAAGTTATTGACAGCACCTATGATACGTTAGCGTAAATCATCACTAGTGTCCACTTCAGTGCGACGTACCTCATTTTTTAAATATGCCCCCAAAAAAAGTGCATCCTTTGCGTCCAATTCATCGTACCCCTTGAATTTCATTAAGGTACTCCCAAATATTTTGTCGAAAATGAGGAAGAGCACCATTGTGCAAGAACCACATTCGAAGTCGGACAGTTAATAGCACATCTTCCAGAAGTCCAGATAGATTATTTCGATGGAACTCTAGATACTGAACCCCATCCGTTCGATTTGGTAATATCAATGGTCTAATTAAGCGATAACCAACAATCCATGCCCAAACCTTTCAGTAAAAGCGTTATGGAAATGATTCCGTTGAATCGTGAGTGGATTCTCAATATAACCAACATGAATAATATGACAAATAATTCTTTGGCATTGAGACTTGGACACGTTGTACATGGTACATGTATGATACTGCCCACTATTGATTGGGACATTTCTTGTACTTTGTAGAGCGATTTGCCTGATATTTATTCGGCGATTCTCTTCAACATTCTCAAAAATGTGTTCCACAGCTGCTGCAATATGCCGCGAACGCTCTGAACGTCCATCTCTTCCACGATTCGGGTGCAAATTTTACGCGCCACGCCCGCTTGCACTACCACAAGTAGCTGCATTTGGCACATTTCTACCGAGAAATCGTTCTGTGCACAGGTGAAAAACTGCTAAACTACCTATTCAGTAAGCTATTTTCGACACTTGTAAAGCTAATGTTAATACTATCTTAAAAACGTTAATTCTACAATCGGATTTCGTTGTTCGAAATCTCCTGCATCCCGATAACGCTATATTAGCCCAGTGATGTAAAAGTTGAAAATACTACAACTTCAATATCTAATAGGTACACAACCAATATTTTTACGATACTGACTCCATATTTCGTGATGCATCTCTTTCCAATTTTTTTTTAAGGTAAGTCATGATTCACTCAGTATAGTCTACAGTTGACATATTTCAAAGTTAAATGTTTAATTCTTGAAAAACAAATAATATTGTACTTATCTATGCGTTTAAGATACCCTAAGATGCCGTAGTACAAAAAAAAGGATCCAAATCAATATATGGGTGAGATTAGATTATCACGCAGTAAATTTGAGATTGAAATGTTAAGGCGTTTTGGAATTATCTCAGATAATATACATATACATTAATTGAAATTTTAACGCTCTGTATCTTGTTAAGGAGCGACTCCATGTTCATTAGGAATTTTTGGTTTAACTTTTGATATACTTTCTGCCCTAGAACAACGCCAGCGGTTTCTTTTAATCGTCCTGATGCAGTACAAACCGGGTGTTCCCTCTAAGACTTTCAGTGTTTATATCTCAGAAACCATCATATCCAGCACGACAAAATTTGGTATACAAACACTAGATGGCACGTAGAATCTGATGATAATATCAATTATTATACAGGGTATTCCATTTTTCAAGAAATCGATTTAATTTTGATTTTTTGCTAGTCAATCTCGTTAAAACTTATGTTTAAATTGAAATATACTTAATTATGAACACATTCAAAAATTTTAAAAATTAACATAAAAAAACCGCCTAGCATAATGGCATAAAGTACTTAATTACACATAAATAACGCTAAATAATGTATTGAATGCAATTTACGTATGCACAATGGTGTTATTGAGACTTGCCGATACAAATTTAGATTTCACTTGAGGCTTTTAGAGCATTGAGTTCGCTGCGCCGGCGCGTCAATATTGTGTAAAATATCTGTGGATATTTTTAAATTGTTCCATTATAATGTAATAAAACTTCAGTAAATTGTTTTTTGTATGTTACTACGGTGTATCTACATAATAATTAGATACCCGTATTTTTATCACAAAATAATTTACAAAAGTATGTAAGTACCTAAAGAATAAGCCTTTTTTCCAACTGCTGTAATAATTATTGATTACTTATTTAAGAACAAATAAATTCGAATAAAACAACTCCTAAAACTTTTTTGATTATAACTACATCAGAACTGAACTTGCCACACAAAAGAAATATCACTAAAGCATAACCTAGAAATGATTTATGTTTGTTGTGTCCACATATTTCACCTTTTTATTTATGTTCTTGATGTACACCTGTAAAATGGAGGCGTTTTTAAGTCAAATTTTAAAATTTTTGAATGTTTATATTTCAGAATGTGTTCATAATTAAGTATATTTCAATTTAAACAAATTTTAACGGGTTTGACCACCAGAAAATCATAATTAAATCCATTTTCTGAAAAATGGAACACCCTGTATAAGAATTGATGTTATCATCAGATTCTACGCACCAGATAGTGTCTTTATATCAAATTTCGTCGCGCTGGCTATGATGGTTTCTGAGATATAAGCACTGAAAGTCTTAGAGGGAACACCCGGTATACTATTATTTACAATAGCGTTTAACTCTTTCTATAAACTTACCTAATAAGTAGCAATTTAAAATATAAGCATTTACAGAAAAATTCAGTGCATTGGTTTACCGCTGTCTCACCAACTGCTCTTATCGTTTATTTCCCTAATATATAAAAACGAAAGCATAAAAGTACGTAATGCCTACTTTTAGTATCAAGTTAGGCCAGGGACATTTTCATGATTCGAGTTTTTACCGAAATTTTTTACCTCGATGTTTTAGCGTCTGTGGAATTTTCGCCGTGATTCAACATCAGTTACTGTCACCCCACATATGTGGCTGTCTTAGTTTACTTGAATATTATGCGACTTCAAAGTCAAGTGAAATCACGTTCCTTGGAACGAGTTGGATATAACATCTTTTTATTTATTTTGATGAGTCTGGAAGTAAATAATACAACTTTAACAAATTATTTGCTTATTTATTTTAAGCCTACTGTCATTATAGGTTAAAAGAATAATTTAAATATTTTTATCGGTTATTTTAAATAATGTTTATTAGTTGTTGTGTCATTTGTAAAGGTCAATTTGTCAAAAAACGGATTAATCAAAAATATCTATTTTTACAAGCTACTAATTTGTAAAATTTTTATAGGCTAGCTGTCAATTTTACAAGTTAATAGCATTACTTATATTAGATATGAGTGACATATTTGTTTAAGTTATTGCACAGTACCATTGACTGTGCTGATTTGCTTGCTGCTATTAACTTTTCCGCACCTTGGATAAATTCAAGAGGTACTAATACTTTTAGACTTGCAACGCCAAATACTATCATTGTATGTAATTCATTGGTTTATATCATGTGTGAAAATTTTAATTGATTGCGTACTTCTTGTGATATATGTTGTTTATCCTTTACATTTACAATTGAACGCTGCAAGGCAATGATTGTTTTTGTTTGAATTTTCCACTTCTGGATTAAATTTATATGTATTATTAACACACTAGTATATAGAGGGTGGCCAAATAAAAACGAAACAGAGCCACTTTCAGCAACTGCGTCAAGATTGTAGAAAAGCGCTCAGTTTAAAGATTCCAGATTAAATGGGGATATTCTTTGCCGGTATTTTTGACTCCGCCAGTTTCACCCCAAGCAAGGGTAAGAATCACCCCAAAATACTTAAATGGCATTGGAGGTTGAGTAATATTTATTTTGAAAGTTCTTACAAATCTCTTTACAACAGACTTTACATTTTATAATTCCGCCCAATATTTAAAAAAAAAATGCATTTTAAAATGTAAATTATGTTGCTTATTTACTACTTAGTTGATTAAATAATAATAGTAATATGTCTACCCCTCATTCTAATCATGAGGATTAGCCCAGAAGTCGGAGACTTGTGCGGGAGAGGGGACGGCATATTATTTATTAAAGCAGACCGCATTTGCACCCAGGAACGACTTACGTTGGTAGGCCCTAACCACTATTCAGTGTAGGAATGAGGGAAACCTGGAAAACCTCATTAATTAGGGGGGGGTAGTGAAATGTCAACCGGTATCAATCTCTCACATTAACCCAAGCCAACATTCTTCCACCATACCATACCCGCCAAGAGGGCGCGAACCCACACCGATCTAGCCACCTCGATTCAAGTACTGACGCCTAAACTGCGCGACCACTGACCGACCAAATGTTTCTAACTGATAACCGCCCGCTTCCATACAAGAATAAAGATTTTGTTCGAAACGTTTGCGCACATTCTGAAGCATTTCCGGAGTGATTTGACCACATTCGTCGACGATTCTTGGAAGCAAATCTTGCAGCGACGCTGGCTATGTTTTATAGATTTTACTTTTTAGGTATCCCCACAAAAAAATTCAAGGGGCAACAAATCTGGTGATCGTAGAGACCACTCAATGTTGCCTCTTCTCCCAATCCAATTCTGTGGAAAACATTAGTCCAAATAATGAGGAGGAGCACCGTCCTGTTGAAAAATCAAATGATCTTCATCATACTCTGGAACATTTTCAGTAATATCAGTCAAGGTAGGGTGAATAACGTCTTCCAGTAATTGCAAATACATTTGTCCAATCACCAGGTAGAAAGAAAGGTCTCATCAGCCGGTCACCGAAAATTCAAACCCAGACATTTAATTTTTTCGGTTGCTGTGTATGCCCCTCGTGAAAAACTTTTGGGTTTGAATTTGGTCAATAGCTGCAATTGTGACGATTTACTGTCCCGTTCAAGAAAAAACTGCATTCATCAGAAAAACAGATGTTAAAAAGGAACTCTGGATCGTTCCCTGCTCGCTCACTCATTATTTCGCAAAATTGCAAACGACGGTCATAATCATCCTCATGAAGTTCTGAATAAAATGTATTTTGTATGAATGGAATTTATTCTTCTTCATAATGGTTTGTATGCTAGTTCGATTGATCCCAGACACAGATTCCAACTGCCTCGGACTTAATCAAGTAGCTTCATTAATTATAGGTTTTTCAACATCTCGTTTTTTATTGGCTACGTTCCCTGTCTCTTAAATTTTTTTTACTAACTAGATCTAGAACATACTTCCTCCTGACATGTCGATCTTGATGTTGTTCATTAAATAGCTGAGCAGTTCTATTCGCACATTTTTTGTTCATAAAGCAAAACGAAATGATATTTACCCTTTCCGCAATGGAATAAACCATAGTGTTTAATCAAAAACACAATTAAATTAAACTAACAACCAATACTTCCAAATAATACTAGAAAATAAATTTGGAATCCACTAATTTTACGTTCATTGTGTGTGTATAGTATTCATTTCTGTTTTTTACAATTGTGTTTTTTAACGAAAGTGATAATAAATCGCCAAAAACCAATGTAACGCAAGAAATACTAAATATATACCATTGGCGTACTTAACTCGATTGAGTGACATTTTTACCGTTACTAATTGTTTGTACATAAGTTTCAACTTTAAAATCAAAATTCTATTTAAGTATTGGGCGGAATTATAAAATTTAAAATCTATTGTAAAGAGAATTGTAAGAGCTTTCAAAATAAATATTACTCAACACTCTATGCCATTTAAATATTTTGGAGTGATGCTAACCCTTACTTGGGCGTGAAAGTGGCGGAGTCAAAAATACCAGCAAAGAATCTTGATGTAATATAGTTCCTGAACATGGCTCTGTTTCCTTTTCATCTGGCCACCCTGTACATATATATATATATATATATATATATATATATATATATATATATATATATATATATTTAAGTATACCTATATACCTGATTAAATGTCTTGAATTTTTTTGTCTATTTTCGTTTTTTCTTCGTTTATGTTTGTTTAGTTGTATTATTTTATAAATGATCCTATAAATGGAAATCTGTTGGCCAACAAAGCATTATTATTATTATTATTTATTATTATTATAACACCGGTTCTTTTAAACCTAAATATTTCGCAATTAAATTTGGGGCAGCGCCAATACTGTGCTGACCAACATTAAGAGAAATGCGCTTTCCATTTCAATGTGTTAAAATAAATGTAGGTTTTTTGTTCTGGGAGGCTGAAAATTTTCATACTTTTTTGTACAATATGCAGGGCTCGAATTTGCAACCATCATCTGTTATGTAAATCTTCTTGTTGCTAAATTAATTGTTTGTCGCTAAATCACAATTACGTATTTGCTCATATTATTATTTTCTACGCCATTCATGGTCGAGGAGAGATGTCACATAGACAACAACCATAAATCCCGAATATTGTTACAATTTTCGCAGACAACCTGATCATCAGAAGTACCCGAACAGAAATCGTTCAATGTCTTCTTTAGGTAAAATCCTTGCCTTTTTTGGAATATAACGCTCATTCTTTTGCTTGAGAAATGCAATTACCTTTAGAAATCTACAAATAATGTCAACAAACCTGCAAACTTGAACATTTTCCTTGATTTCTGAACAATTTTTTAGCATCTAGCAAAATCTAGCAAATAGTTGATTCATGTAGACCGACAAAACAACTTGTGTCGCCCCAACTTCACCATTTTTTTTCTGTCGCTGTATTCACGCTCGTCTTTTAAAGATGATATTGTTGGCAATAAGCTGCGGGTACATTCATTTACACCAAAATAAATAAACAGTGAAATAAACAACATACGTAATAACTGTAGCACTTCCAAGGCTTACGTAAATTTGTATATCTATTTTATATATTTACAAATGAATAACAAATAAAATATATAACAATACACTCAAAGTAATGGTTTTTTTCTGGCTCCAGAAGGTGACGGATTCATCTATGCCAGTCAGATCCTTCTGTTCCTCAATACAAACCCCTTTACCATGCCAGTAGTGTTATATGCTATTCCTATACGTATATGTGTATGTGCATAAATTTATATATAGGGTCATCCAATAAGGATTTCCTATTTTCGTTTGCACCTAGTGACCACAATTGAGATATTCGTATATTTGGCACGTGTTTACGGTTTGACACGATTTCACAACGTGTACAAATTGTTAAAGAATATTATGAAAAATCTGTAACTGATAGAGACGGGCCTATGACCGAACACATCCAGTTAGCATTAACAGGCCTGTTAACGGTAACTGGTAGGTTAATCAGAAATTCGTATGATTGACACACCTGTCAAGTTTATTTTTCCCAGTTACTTAACTTGAGATTGATCACGTGACCCAGTTATGAAACTGCTTGAAATAACCTGCCGTTAAATGTAACTGGAGCTTTTTATTGATCAGAAATTTTAATTTTATTTCTTGCAATTGACGTATGACATTTGGCATATTAATATAATGTATAATTTTATTATTATTTGTCTATAGTACAATTCAGTATCAGTTTACTGCCATATATTAGTTTTACAGAATTAGTAATAGCGAAAGATATCTAACAGTACTAACCGGTCATTTGTGACCTAGAGCATGAACTTTAGAATCTTTTGGTTTCAACAAGACTGCGCTACGTACCAAACTGCCTATGAGACCATTAGTCCAGACCATTGTTACAGACTATGCGTGAATTCGCGATTCGTTATGCGCGATTCGTGACATGCGAGGAAATCGCGAATACTCTGTTTATTAAAGTAAAGAGTTGGACGTTGCATAATGTCGCATGTGCTCCTGTTGCCTAGTCACCAAGGATTTGCAATGTAACAGCTTTAGATTTTTCTGATGTGATTATCCGAAACTCAGGGTAAATGCAACTCAAATAACTATAGATTTAATGGACAATATTGAAAGAGTATATGAGAGTGTTGTATATCTAAACTTCGCGCTATTAGTCGAACCCGTGACGGCCATTTGCTCGATATCCTTTTTCATACATAATGGAATCTATTGCATCTATGTATGTACAGAGTGAGTCAATGATTGCTTATATTGCTAAATTCTGAGTTCTCTCTGAAATTTTCTCTGAATTGATAAAGTTTATCAAAATATACTTTCTACATGATGTAAGGATGCTGACAGGGCGGGATTTAAAAATATTCTCAGTTAGACAGACAGACTTGTTTAATTCAAAATAGTTTCACGTAAGGCTTCCTGTAGCTAAACTGTAGTTGTTGAAATAATTGGGAGTTAATAAAAAATAGCATATTTCTGCTCTGTGTTTAACTAGCTATCGATATTATTTTTACTACTTTATTGCTTTCCGAGTGATAAAATCTAGCAAACGCTGTCGCCAATAGCAGCCAAGTAAACAGTGTCTTTTCAAGTAATAAATTTAACAATTGTTATATTTTATATTTTTTGTTTGTATATGTTGTTGATATAATTTTAATTAAAAAAATGATGGAAATTGAATATAGTGACTGATATTCCGAATACACCCCCGGAGATTAGAAATGCTGCAGAAACTGTAACTTTAGGTTTATTGCCAAAAAAAAATCAAGTAGAGGATACGAGAAGCAATATAAGCTATTTATGACATGGTCTAAGTCGAAGGAAATTTATAAATATTCTGAAAATATACTCGCCTTCGCCTATTTGTGTGAGATTATGGTCTATTTACTCGATGCTAAAATTCATATTATCCACAAAGAATGATATTGACTTAAGCAAGTTCAAAAAGTTAACGCAATTTTTAAAAAAGCAAGTAGTTGGATATAGGCTTTAAAAATCAAAAACTTTTTCACAAGCGGAAATATACAGATTCTTGCATGAAGCCGATGATGAAACAAACTTATTAAAGAAGATAAATTCTGATATGTTGACTATTGTAAAATTTGTGATTTAATAGAGATATCTTACTATAGATAATTCTAATTATTGGAATTTCTGGTGCCTGCAGACGTGACGAATTAGTAAAAATGAAGTTTAAAGATTTTGCGGATAAAAAATCAATTTTGATAGTTAAGTACCTACTACCTATTCTTCATTCAGAGACAAGAAGAAGTCGAATATTTTCTGTCATAAATAACATTCCAGATAATTCTATCAACTTTTTGTAATTCTATAGGAAGTATGTGTAGGCATGACACCTGGAAACGAAATCACACCAGCAACATTACCCCTAAAATTTAATAAAAGCAAATGTTTTAATCGATTTGTGGGAATGAACGATGCTAATTATCTTAACTTACCGGAGTGTAATTTATACACAAGGCGTTGCTTTCGCCCAACATTGGCTACTTTATTGATTCATGATGGAGGTGATATTTTACCATTGAAGTGAAACGGAAGAGTTCTGCAGTTGCATAAAAACACATAGATAATATCACTGAGCTGGAACAAATAAGAAACTTTTAACTATAGTCTGTTTGGAAATGAAAGAGAGTAATAAAACCTTGAGATAAGAACTGGCCATGGGCGTGGTAATATTTCGTGTCAAGTAATTATCGGGTGACACTAATGCTAACAGGTAATGGGTGTACATTAGTATATTTTACTGAAGACGTGCTAGTGCAGTGGAGTAAAATTCGACTTGTGTTTAGTGACTATTGTGCCAGTGGATATAATATTGTTTGGGTAAAATGTCGAGCTTATCAGATTACGTACCTGCTAAACGCGTGAAAAGATGTGCGCTGTCTCAGAATGAGAAAATTATTATATTAAATGTATTTAATGCATTGAAACACCAAAATCCTACCAACAGTTTTGACGACATTGTGGAATAGTGTTCCAGAATTACAGGGATTGGAAAATCGACTATCTATAAACTTTTAAAGGAAACAAAAAATGAACAAGATACTGTAAATCCCCCAAAATCATCTACAAGGAGGTCAAAAGTCGTTATAGATGATTTCTTCAAAAATGTCATTCGCAGAAAAGTACACTCATTTTATTTTAAAAAAGAATTACCAACGCTAAACAAAATTTTAAGTGAACTTTCAGAGGACAACGATTTGCCAAAAATCAGTAGAAGCAAATTATGGGCCGTCTTACGAGAGTTGAATTTTTGCTAGGAAAAGCAGAACAGGAAGTCAGTTCTTATCGATAAAGATGAAATTATTTGTTGGCGAAGATTCTACTTAAGATCAATTAGAAAATTCCATGACGAAGGGAGGAATATTTATTAACTAGACAAAACTTGGGTCAACGAGGGATATACTGTAACAAAAGTATGGCAAAATAAAAATGTAAAAAGTTTTCGACAAGCATTTTTGGATGGACTTTCAACAGGGTTCAACGCACTTTCAGGTAAAAGTCGAAGATTAATAGTGACACATAGTAAGTGCCAGTGGTTTTGTAGATGGCGGTTTACTTTTATTTGAATCTAAAAATACAGGTGACTATCACAAAGACATGAATGAAGATGTTTTCGAAGAGTATTTTAAACAGATGTTGGATCTTATTCCTCCGGGGTCTGTAATTGTCATGGATAATGCCAGTTACCATTCACGGCAGACCGAGCGGACACCTACGACTGCTTGGAGGAAAGTCGATATAATTCAATGGTTATCCGGCAAAAACATTTCTTTTGAAACAAATATGGTGAAAAAGGAACTTTTGACACTTGTCAATCTTAATAAAGATCAGAAAATTTTGTCAAAAAATTCCTTGGAACGAGTAACTGCAGATAACTGACAATGATGTATACATCATGTACAAAAAGAAGAGGAGAAAATGTGGGAACTCGATAATTTAATTGACGTTACTATGGAACTTATCGTTATCAATTTAAGAGACGAAGATAATTCATCAGAATATTCAGAGGATGAACTTTAATATACCTACTTTTTTATTTTCTTTATTGTACATTTATACAACACTACATTTACTCATCATAATTTGAATGTTCAAAATACATATATTTTTGTGTGGAATAAAAGTCTGTTCATTAAATTTAAATAATTATTTTGATAATAATATTGAATAATTTTATTCAAATTACTAAAAACCCTCTTAACACGATTATGATGCTTAAAGTAGCCTCTAGTAATGAAATGCTGTTTTTATATTGTTTACTTACAAGAGAAATTGGCCGAGAAATTGAAGCGACATAGACAAAGACAGATTGTCGGGGATTCAATTTTAGCTACCTGCTAGGTGCAATTTAGTACGGTTCGATCACACTAAGTTTTTTTTAAAAGTACACCTCATCTATACCTATAATATATAATATAAAAATATTGAATATAAGCACCAGTACTACATTTATTTACGATTTGCATACATAATAAGCTTTTATTACTCTTATTCATTTCTAAACAGAATATAGGCCATCGCATAATGTACAAGTAATTGAATGTAGCAATCGTAATGGTGAAAATTTGACCATTTCCGAATACAGCCCTAATATGCCATTTGGATGAGGAATTTTTGTTAAAGATTGAAAGACTGTTCTTTCAGCATCGAAATTACGAATGTTAACAAATGAATTTCTTACTTTTGTTATATTTTTTATAATTAATGTTCTTGTTATAATAAAGTTAAAAATAATTGAAAATCTTTATTTTATTGAGTGATTGTAGATAAAACTTTGTATGCAATACAAGCAAAAAATGGACATTATAGCACTCGACTTATTACTATACTAGTAACTGTCATTCTCAAGCAATGTATCACTTTTCGCTCTTAATACATAAATAACTATTGTACTGTCACAGGTAGTGCACAGGGACCGGCTTCCAGTTCTAGTTAGCAACTGTCACAGTGTTTTTACCAATTTCTGAAAAAAACAAATACCTACTCTTAAGAGATACGTATTCTTAAGCTTCATTGACATAAGATTAGTGCGTTGCATTGGTACTGCAGAAAAGTTATTAAAAAGGGCGCCGTTTTCTTGAAATAGTGTTTTCTACAAAATACAAATAATTTTAGACATTTAATAACTGAATAATCTAGGGTTTAGCAAATAATAGGAATTTTAACTCATCCCACCTGCATATATTCAAAGATACTGAAGTAAAACGGCGAGAAATACGGGTGAGTTTTGTAACGTTCAGATAAACTTAACAGTAACGCCTTTGTACTGCAGTTGTATGGCAGAAGCTAAAAGCATTTTAGCTTTTACCAATCCTTTTCCAACAATCATACAAGGACCAATCAGAAAACTGCTTTTTTGACAGTAAACAGAAGATTCACATTTTTGCAGGTTAAGTTTTTAAATTAGATTCTAATTTAGATATTTAGTTTAGAATTGATTTGTTTCTAAAAAAAATGGATGTTTGGTTTAGAAACAGTTACTTTTGCTGCTCTTATTCGCAGCGACGTCAATGTGTATAAAAACTATACATGCAAAAAAAAAATGAAAAGAAGAACTCGGAGATGATGGGTGCGACCTATTAACCGCAGATAGCACATGCAAGGTGATTTCTATAATTTATATAAAGAAATGGGAAATGAGAATGCCGATTATTATTTCATTTCACCCGAATGACAGTGGCAGTGTTTGATGACTTGCTGAATTTAGTGGGGCCTCATTTAACCCACGGTATACTAGTATACTGTGATTCAACCAAACATTCAAATAGACCATCTATTCCTGCAGATTGTAGGCTTATATTTTATCTAGGGTAGGCTTTTAATTACTATTCGGCAAATGATAAAAACCAACAATTTCCGTAGATAGGGACGTAGTTGACAAAACATAAACATAACCTATCTGAAGATCAAGAATCTTGAGATGTTGCATGTCGCCAACTTACAGCGGATAAGTTCCCCAACTTCTTAAGTCTACAGTAATTTTATGTAAACAGAGTAAATAATATTTAACACCATACAATTACAATACAACAGTACAACTGCAGTGCCATTGCACTAACGTTTATCTGAACGTTACTTTAGGCGTTTCTACCCAATTACTAATAAATGTAAATGCTAATACTATGTACTTGTATTATAGTATTAGTATTTACATCCTCTTATAATTTTTACTGATCAAAGAACTATGTATTAAGTTTTAAAAAATAGTTTTATTTATTTAATGGACCAGACTCCAGCTTGTGATACTTGTGATATTTTTCAGAATACACTGTATATTTTCAAATATTTCAAGACATAGTACTTACACTCACAATTTTAACTGTTCAAAAAACTATTAAATTTTAAAATATTTGAACATAAAAATGCATATGTATTATGTGTGTAAATTATTTAGGCCCGCCTAATTGCCAAACTGTCGCTGTGTCAGTCCATAGGAAGTAATTTCATTTCGTATTTACCGATGGAACCGATTAATTGATTATTTGGTTTACGGTTGACAAACGACGATTATGAGAAAAATATTGTAACATTCATGTCCAATTAAATTTACTTAATTGCAAAATTCTGCTACAATGACTAATGGAAATGCAACATATCCGAATTTCAAATAAAACAAGTCCGAGTAAAATATAATTAGTGCCCTTGATAAATGGTATTACTTATTTACTTGTACTAGCCTCAAATCCTACTAACGCTGCAGTTTTGGAAAAATGAATGTTCTAATTATTATATACAATCACTCAATTTTGTTATATATAGGTCAGTACTTTTAGTATTTTTTTACAGAAAGCATTTCATGGATTCATTTCTTCTTTATTGTTTGGACTGGAACAACATGATAAAATTACCGTTATAAAATGTCAAATTTATGTATCTAAATAATACATAAGAAATTGTCGAGAATTAAGTTACTGATGCACATGCCTACCCTACAGGGTCGTTCAGAACTTATCTAAAAAAAATTGGGAATAGATCATAAGGTCATAAAAAATGAAGACTATACCATAAAACAATTTTTTGTAAAATCTTGGTAGCTTTCGCGCAAACAATTAATTATTGAAGTTGTAGTATTTTCAACCGTTACATCGCTGGGGTACTGCAGTCTCTAGCCAGGCGATTCCTAATATTGAAATTCGATTACTTTTTGTAGGTAGGTATTATCATTTTTGTGATGTGAGTCTTTATATATATAGCAACTCGTAGTTGATGGATATCGTTTTAATTTATGGCGATGTCTAACTGCTTTAGCTGATTTCCCATGTGCCAAATGCAGTTAGTTTTACCGCGGTGTGCAGTGAGTGCAAGTGTCCTGTAGCGCAATGAAACCGAATCGTGGAACTGATAGAGGTCCAGGTCGTCCACGGCGTATTGCAGCAGTGTGGCGTATCATACACGAAGCTCAATTATATACGTACCATGTATCCAAGCATTAATACCAAGAGATTGAACGAGGAAGACCGGTACCATGGCCGCCACTATCTTCTGACTAAATCATTTGGAAATCGTCATAAATTAAAACGATATCCATCAACTCCGAGATGAAAAACTAATGTAAAAACTTGCATCATAAAAACGTGTAATTGGATTTCAATAATTACAGTAGTTTAGCGATGTAAAGGTTGAAAATACTACAATATTTTTTTACACGAAAATTATAAGTTTTCACAATTTTTTTTACGATATTGACTATTTTAATATGCCGTCCCCTCTCTCGCACAAATATCCAACTTCTGAATTAATCTTCGTAATTAGTAAGAGGGGTAGAGTTATTATTGCACACTCAAGTAGGGAATACATATGCCTGTTACTTGCATAATGGTATGCAAGGAACTTGCAGAAAGGAGCTACTGGCATCTTTGTTTCATTAACAGAACCACGAGACATATAACTGTTTCGAATTCATTAGTTCTCATCAGTATGCCATAGATAAGACTACTGGTTAATGCTCTTTTAACGTCTATCTACATGATTTTGAGTATTGGTGGGATGTAAGATACGAAGTGATATATATCAAATGCTCATTGTTGTTACTCAAGGATTAAGCCTTCAATACAGCCCAACTAGCAGAGAGCGACCTGAGAAGAAATATCTGCCATATTAGTAAGCAAAGTAGTTTTGTCTCACGATCATTAGTGATTATAAAGTTTATTTCGCTTAGTCTCTCTTTATTGTACGTGCAAAAATAGCACCTCTGCTAGTGGTGCTATATTGAAGAAGTATGCTTTGAATAATAATTGTTATATGTACATAGCAGATGTTATATCTATATCTCGCAGAACTATTTTGAAAAATATATGTTTGTCTATCCACGTTAACATTAATAGAGAATAAGCAGCTGACAACGGAGTCTTCTTTAATCTTCTAGCCATCATTATTTCGTTTACTAATCATCCTTAACATTTAAACCCCAATAACCTCTTCCAAAAGGGTTGTAACTTTTATAAATCTTAGCATTTTTTTTATTGAAATAAGAAGTATTTTTAATTTCATTAGGAACCCGAAACACATAATACAATTTTATTCGTTTCTTAAAGAGAAATATGTTTCATAGAACATTGCGGCTACCCATTATCCTTTGCAAGTAATGATGGCATTTTACGTATATTATTATACTTGTAACAATCACCATTTAGTTTCCTCACATTTACAATGTTCAATGATTATAGCTTCTGCGGTCATTGTACCATAGGAACAGTGATGCTGACCATTTGAGTATTCATTGCTAAACGTAGGCTATAATATTAGTCTAAAGAAAATTGTTTTCCGTTAGGCTAATGGCATTGACACTAGCCTACATACTAAATCATCATGTTAAATGTTAATGCTAATAAATACCTTGTCAAATTGGTTTGTTATCGATTGGTTCGCTTTGCATGATCTAGCACTCTTAAACAAACAGCAGACTGAAGAGGCAGAAGAAAAATAAATATATCAATTTATGTTTTAAAATAGTGCAATAGTGGTATAGGCCCCATAAGCCCATAAGGTATACCACTTCTGCACAATAGCTCTCCACTTCTTTGTATCTTTAGTCGAAGCTTTGAAAATTTTGTCAGTTAAATCTATATTTAGTCAACATAATCACAGTTTAATTTCAAACAACGTCAAGTAAAAGATGTAAATATTTTCTTCATTAAATTTGGCACACAAATATATCTTAACCACATGATAAACATTTAGTATGTGGTCTTATTTTATAAAATTATTAATTTATTATATTAATTAAAACTAAATTCTTTAGTAATTGTATTTATACTACAAAGAATCCTGAAGTAAGTGTAAACAAAAACCATTGTGTTTATTTGAGACCTAGTATATTGCTAAGTGCTAAACCAACACTGGGCACCAAGCATATTAGTGATATTGTTATGAATGAACTGGAATGTATGTTTTACAGGTGGTAGGTCACTAAATAAATATGGCTCATAAGTAACACGTCTGAAAAGAATGCAAGGGTACTCATACGACTTTTAAGTGCAGTGACGTTGGATTAGATATTTCTATTGACCCGTCCGAATAACTTATCAAAAGTCAATTTCCAAGCCAATAAATAATAAGGAAATATCATAGCCAGTGTAGTGCAATAAGCTCATTCGAAATAGTCTAATATTTGATCTCTCAAGAGGAGTCCTGAAGACTATTCTTCGCACTTATATGTGTATCATTTCAAGTTTCTCTTGAAGCGTTTTATATGTAGGTACTTGAGATCTATATTTCTCTTATTATTATCATTTCGTCTTTCCTACGTATTCTCCACATCATTAATGATATTGTTCTATCTTATAGTATATGTCCAATAGTTGCATTAGACACTCCGTCTGATCATTTTTGTGCTTTATGTAATTTTCTTCAAATGTGCATCTCTGTTGCTTTCATTTTATTGATTTTGTTTCAGATAATGTTTTAAATATAAACCACAAACAGGCAAAGTAATTATTTTTAATTACGTTTAGCATGACAACGGTTGATGATAATTGAAATTTTTATCTAATTATCTTCCTATTAAGTCCGTTCAATAAAAATATTTGCAGAGAACTGTAAAAATCTGATTTGCCTTGATTTTTTTATCTGTAACTATTATACCGAGTAGTTAAAACTACCTAATGCCTAATAAAGTTAAAAAAAAATTGAACTAATTGAGATATTTGTTACAGAAATTGAAAGAAGTTCAGGATAAACAGTGTACATTTTCCATATCAAGTGAGGTAAGCCATTTTTTTGTTTATACCTAGATACCTGTAATATATGACAATTATAATATTTATGAAACATTTATGATGGTTAACCTAGAAAATTTGAAGTGGATCTGATAGGTACTTTTCGAAATATACGAGATAAAATTGGGATTAAACACTCGCTCCGGATCGCGGCATGTGACGTCATTGCCTCCTGCAGCTTCTGGGTACTCGACCAATGATCTTTCTCTGTTAAATATAAACAGATCAGCATAAGCTAACTACTTTTAAAATTCGCAGCATACATTTAAAAACGTAATCATCTAATTTACCTATGGTATATTTAATTATGATAATAGATTATTTTAGTACAAATCACCACCAATCAGTACTGAAATGAGGTAAGTTATAAAATGAAATCGATACCGAAAGAGATACCGCTAGCGGGTCTGCCGCCACAGAGCCTAGTCTGAGATCAACAAGGGCAGGTCAAAGAATTCCAGCTAAAGCTAGGGATGTGCAATTTAATTCTGTTACCCAAGTTTTAGCATAACCGACCGTAAAAGATGAAAAACCTTTATATTATAAATTAGTCTCAAATTGATTTTATTATAAATCTTATTATACAGCACATATTTATTTATTTTGGATCCAAGTAATATGTCGCGCTTCATTGCTTTTTGCCACAAGTTTCTCGTATTAGGATTCCGGGTAAACTAATGAAAAATTTATCTGGGTTCTTTATCGTTGTACTGTTATATTTCTATACAATACAATATCTATAGTTTGATTGTTTTATTTTAGTGTTTCTAATAACACCTTCAAAATTTGAATTTTCCTTAATTGAAATAAATGCCATAATTCAAACGTCGCCGACTGCTCTCTTACGTTACATATTTTAAATGCTAGTAAACGATAGCGAGCGCAACCTGACATGCTATAGGAGGCAGTGACGTCACACAGCGGTTTACGCAGGTTCATGTTCTCATTTTTTTCAGATCACACTAAAATTACAAAATCATTCAGAAAATGTTAAGATGCCAAATGACCCCATTACGACTGTATTCAACAGCCAACCAACCAACAAATCATATTTTAATAAGTTATTTAAAAAATGACACTTTAATTAAAAAATCTAAATCTGACCCGGCTAAGCAGCTTAAATTTTATACAAATGATACAGCATCTTTGCCCAATTTTTCTGGGAGACTTAACAAATATAACAAGAGCAAATTGTGAAATATTTAAACTGGATTTAAATTTGAATTACCCATGATTAGGTAAGCCACAGTTGCACAGTAGTTACCTATATTTATACAGGGTGATTCAGAACTTATCTCAAAAATTTGGGGAATACATGCGTCATGAAAAATGTCAGTCAATATCGTAAAAAAAAAATTTGTTAAATACTTTCCGATTGTTGTAGTATTTTCAACCTTTACATCGCCTCTAGCCAGGTGATTCCAAATATTGAATAATAATAATAATAATGTTTATTTACTAAATCTACAATATACATAATACAATACAATGTAAAATACATACTAATTTTTACTTACAAGTGATAAGTGATAAGAACATGCAAACGTAAACAAACACTCTAATCACAGAAGCAATAATCTCATTACTGATTGTTTGAAATAATAAGTATAATTGTAATATTGTTAATATTATTAAATTATATTTATTTTAGGTTTACCAAATTATGAGATATCTATCTTTCACTACCATGAATCCATTCCTTTATTTTATATTTATATATTTTGTAAGAATTTTTAAGTTTTCTGGTACAATATTATATAACTTTGGGGCCAAATAATTACAACTCCGTTGTCCTATGGTTTTTTTCAATTTAGGTACATAAGACATAAATTGTTTTCTCCTCGTGTCATGTCTGTGATTAATTGGCTCCAAAGAAATGTTTTTATTATGTACATTTAATAGCATTTTTAAACAGAAAAGTTGTCTAACGTCAAATATATTACTTACTTTATATGTTTGATGACTGGGGCACCTTTGATGTTTCCCGTACATTATTTTAATAATCCATTTTTGTAATATATTTAAACTTTCTAAATATGTATCGTTCACCCGACCCCATCCTAATATACCGTAGGACAACTGAGACTGTACTAATCAATAATACATAATTTTGAGCTGATCTATATTTAAAAATTCTTTCAAAAATTTGAATCTTGGTATTAAACTCCTAATTTTATTTGTTAAAATTTTTTATATGTAAATTCCACTTCCAAAGTGCCTATCAATTATAATTCCCAGATATTTTATTTATATTATTTTTTAGTTTCTACATCAATATCTAAAACTCCTAGATTGGGTAGGTTATTTGCATAGGATGTAAATGGCAGCTATTTTGTCTCTTCAACATTCAAGGTTAGTTTGTTAACTTGGAGCCATGATTTAATTAGTCTTAAATCGGTTTTGACTATAATTTTTAAATTGAGCCATGAGTCTGCTTGGCAGATCACAGCAGGTCGTCAGCAAAACTAAGAATCACTCCCTTCGTATCTAAAAATAATAGGTTGTTTATATAGATGGTGAATAATAATGGACCTAATACGGTCAGTGAAACCCGATTCCTTTTTGTAGTACTTGTATTTTAGTGATGCCAGTATTTATATTAGTTTTTCACTCGAAGTTGATGGATGTCGTTTTAATTTATGGCCATTGGAAAATGCTTTAGCAGAACGATTTCCTGTTAAACATGTGCCAAATGCAGCTACTTTTACAAATTTGTGCAGTGTAGTGTAGTTTAACGCGAGGAAAACTTGAAACCGAATCGTGGAAGAGATGGAAGTTCAGGGCCTCCATGGCGTATTGCAGCAGTGTGGCGTATCATACACGAGGCTCAATTATATCCGTAGCATGTACAGCATGTCCAAGCATTAAAACCAAGGGATTGGACAAGGAGGACCGGTACCATAGCTGCCACGATCCTCCGACTTTAAATCATTTAGACTTCTTTTTGTTCAAGTTCAAAGTGAACAATTTTTTTTTCACATAAGTTCCGAATCAGTCTGTATACTGAGTAGTGGTGATAACTTTAACGTTTTTTTTTTCGTTTTGAAAATGCTACACAAGGGACCTTTTATGAATTTTCTCCTTATTATCGTGTTCATCTCCGGATTTAAGATTTCTAGAAAGCAAGCAATTGAAGTTAATCATATAGGTAGGTAATTAAAATATCTACATATTACCAAAATATTTTTATTATTATTTGTTTTCCATAAATATTTAATAATTTTGATTGATTTTTAGTAGAACACTTAACCTTAAAAATATTGATTAATCAATAATAGGTATATTTTGCTTCTTTTATTTTAGATAACTGAAAATGTAAATTTGAACTCTAAACGAATTGAAGCAGTTTAACCTATGGTTTATTTATAGTGACAAATTGTTGGACTGAAAGGAAATAACCGAGGCATAATAAATGAGTAATTAAAACGTGCATATCAAGACAGAAATAAAAGTAATTTTATGTTAACTGCAATAATTTGTTGCAGTACGTGAGGAGCACTTTGCTCATTAACATGACGTTTTCAAATGTTAACTCTACAGTGCATTGCAGAAAGACCAGCTTATCTTAAGCTTAATAAAGGTTTACAACATAGCAACTTAAATTACTTTTTCTACCAATGTCAGTAAAAGTATAATTTTTAACGCACGCTGTCAGTGTCTAAATTGTTATTTTAAAGCCCTGGTTTTAAATTAATGTACTTTGTGCTAAAAGTAAATGACGTACTTTTCTTTTATCACTGCTGCGAAAATAGAAAACAATGAAGAAATTTTTAAACAAAGAAATATTTATTTCAATAAATGCACATTTAGAAAAACTACAATTAAGAGTAAGTAATTGCATGATCAATCTCATTAGTAGCTGTAGCAATAATGATTTATGCGAAACCAGTAGACTGGACACAATTAGGCCTGCGGTAATCTTCTTGTTTTGTAACGAGTTTTCTATATAATCCTCCGCTACTGTGTTGGATTTCCATCCAAGGTTAACATTAGAGTCTGCCAACAAACTAGCCAAAGATCGTCGAAAGCAATGTCCAGTATAAAGATGACAATCAGGCAAATTTAGAAATTCAGGAGTATTGGCACATTTATTTGCATTTTATGAAAATTGAGTACGTCGTGTAAACAAGGTACATCTAGCGGCGATTCGATACTTCCTGCCAGACTGAAAAGTCTACATCGTTAGAGATAGACACCATTGAAACCTATCGACCTCTATCGCGTTCGGCGACAACATATTTTAAAATCAATCAAATCGAGGAAACAACTACTCTGCTAAAAACTAATGAAAATTCTTGAATAATTAGCGGTCGCTAGACGAAGGATTATGTACTTTGTATAATAGTTCAAATATTAGTTTATTTTTTATATGAAAGATCCACCTTATTTTTCTACAGTAAATCACCCCCTGAATTTTTCACATTTATAATTTACATCCTGTATAAATGTCAGTTATTTTTTTAATTTCAATGTCCTCTACCTATAAAATGAGTGGTTCTTGGATTCGGTCAATAAGAATTTTTAGTTCAAAATGACCCAAGAAAGAAGCTGCTGAAGCTATGATATGAATGAATAAAAGGTCTTGTCCAGATGATTGTTTACTTGTGCCGTACTGTGAGACAAAATGTCTCTATTCTTGGTCAAAACCTCAGATATTTTAGATTTTGAACAGAGTTGAGGTTGTGGCCTGAAAAAGTATTATTCATTGGTAAGCTCCTACAGAAAAAGTAAATACAATTAAGGGCGATGTCAGACACAGCGGTTTGTGCCGCCTCGGCATTCGAGTAGGCCATCGAGTCGGTTGCAGCACAAACCGCTGTATCATCACCTTTAATTTAACTTCCTGTGAAGATCACAAAACAGTATGGTTCCAAGAAATTATATCTACGGATAAGAATAAAACTATTTATAATTTATTATGGATGGCACCAAACAAAGTAAGTAAAATAACTGCGGAATTTGTTATAGTTTTTTACTTAAAGTTTGATGCATTTATGACAAACGACAAAACTTTTTAAAGTTATTCCTTTAACTCAAATACATTCGACTTATGGCACATGGTTGATATAAACTATATTTAGCTTAAATGGAAAAAATGTTGCTTTTGAGGAAAGTTTAATATTTACCATTTTTCAGTCACTATAAGTCCAATCCGACCAAACAGCTTCTCAACAAAATAGCAACTGGAACAAGTAATTATTAAGTATTAAGTTATTTAAACTAATAGAATATGTTAACGAAAAATACTGCAATTAAATGTACAATTTGTGGCATTTTGTAAATTCAAAAGCGGCTTGAGAATGTTCTTCAGTTGTAGATTTCACTATTGACAAAGTATGTGCAACATGATTAGTTTTTAACTTCAGTGATGAGGGAATAGCTGCTAGATGCTGTTCATCAGTCACGGAACATACTTTTGATGTACTATGTGTTTCAGCATCGCTATCTTGAAGTTCTCATGGGGGAGTTGATGCTTTGAGAATGCTGTGGGCTATTTTCTTTTTGTCATCCAAACAATTCTCAATGTATCACTCAGCTACCGATGTAGACTTCCACCCACCATGTCGTTTTATGTTTGCAATACTGGACCCGGAGTTGGGTAATAATGTGATGGAAGAGCGCTGAAAACAATGTCCTGTATACGTTTCGGGGTTGGGGAGGCCAATACCTTCGAAGTAGGTCAAAAATGCCTCTTCTTTTAAAGATAAAGTGTTCTTCTCATTGCGCCATTGGTCGAAGGCAACAAGCTCTTTTTCATAGCGAATTTTTGATTTTGCAGGAATTAATGCATTAGTTGCATCATTAGCGGCCTCCAACATCTTTATCGGAACATCATTGAGAGACACCTCACTCATTTTGGGTAGTTTATGACAAAGAGCAAGGAAAAATAAATCAAACTCAACCTTCAAACTGAACTGATTGAAAGTTTTAAAGCTTATGTCAAAAAATATAAACAATCAAAACTGCACGCAGTTATGGGAAGGACAGGTATTTTTATCGGTGATTACTTGTGTCCAGCGCAGCTCAGCGTCGCAGCGGCTTTACTGCAATTTACTGTTAGGCGGTACTCAGATAAGCGTTTTGAGAAATATCTAGCGCAAAATTTTTCGCATAATGCTGCATGAATTCGCCGAAATACGTTGGACACATGCATTGTCACAATAATACGATAGGCCTACTGTATAATGTAACAAAAATTGTGAGGAAAAGTGCACTTTACTGCACTCGTGTAGAAAAGTGCTACTTTCGCCACGAAAAAATCGTGCGGAAAAGTACATTTTTGCACATGATCGTAGGAATAAAAATAAACAGTTTTTGTTTGATTGCTAGGAGACACCTCCAGAATAAACTACACAGTAGATATATCTCAACTTCAACTGTTCAATGTTCTTCAATTTGTGAGGTTACGTTGATAATTTAATTAAAGCTGCATATGGAAGGCTAAAATCTATATATAAATTCAAATATATTTTAAGTACTCCTATTAAACTGAAAATTACCGAATCTTTAATTTTATCTCTTTTCGATTATTGCGATACAGTTTACGGCCCATGTTTTTCAGCTCATGATTCACGCATCACATTCAAGTAGTTTAAAATGCATGTATGAGGTTTTCTACAAACTTGAAAAAAAGAGATCACGTTACACCTAGTTATATTGAATATGGCTGGTTTAAAATGAACATTAGAAGAGACATACATTTTGCATGTTTTATTCAGAAAATAATTGTTACAAGTGCTTCTACGTATTTAAAAGAAAAAAATATTTTTGCAAATGACTTTTATAATAGATCCAGAAGAAATCCTTTTTTACTATTTATACCCAAAAACCTCACTTCTGCGTTTAAAAAATCTTTTTCTTATTATGCATCTTTTTTGTTTAATAGTTTACCACAATACCTAAAGTTATTAACAAATATTAATAGTTTTAAAATTAAAATCAAATTATATTTTTCTAATATTTCATAATATCGATTACATTGTCAGCGATAATACAGTACTAAACTGAGAAAATGAGAAACATTTTCCTTTTAGTTCAGACGACCCTTTATAGATGTCGCCAAATGTACAATCTAAATAATATATTTGAATAAATAATTTCGTCGGTGACCTTGGCTGCAAGACATCGTGCGATATTGTCACAGTTTGCCTTTGCCGCCTGTTCTTTACATGAGTCATAGGTCATAAGTTTGAGCTGCTCAAAATTATAAGTGTGCTATAAGTTTGGAAGTGAAATCGTAGTGAATTATTAGTGAAGAATTTGCCTAGTTTTTTCTTTTTTATTCGGTAATTATTTACATTAGCGTAAAACTCTCCAATTTTAACAATAAAAATTCCTACCCCCCTATTTTCGATGGTACTGATCACGAATCTGAAGTCAGATTTCGGCGCTCGCATGTAGTTTTTGAAAAAAATTTTTTTTAAATTATAACCTCTATTTGTACATTACATTAGGTTGAAATTGCAATGTTCATCTCTGCCCCATCTGCCTTATTCATTTCATGACGTCACACTGTTGTCAAAATATATACGATTTATATTGTAATTTCAACCTAATGTGATGTATACATAGAGGTTACAATTTTGAAAAAAATTTTTATCGAAAACTACATGCGAGCGCCGAATTCTAACCTCAGATTCGTGATCAACACCCTCGAAAATAGGGGAGTAGGAATTTTTTTTGTTAAGTTTGGAGAGTTTTACGCTAATGTAAATAATTGATATTTATAAAAATGTTATTTTGTATCTAATTACTCAAAAAACATTAACATTTTTTTTTTGTTTATAAAACTTTCAATCATTCAATAAACACGAATGGAAACAAGCGAATTCAAAGTTAAAACCACAACCCAGCTGAATAGGCATTTCTTTACGATATTTTCGCACATTTATACTCAAGTTTTAGGAGGTGACTTATGTTTTATTAAAATTATAGCGGAATTACAGATGAAAAAGTTAAATTTTGATATAATACCTAATTCTGAAATAATAGGTACCTATGTAAATTTTAGTCCTATGATAGATAAAAATTAACACTTCTTTCAAGAACAAATAAAAAAAATAAATAGTTTCAACATCTATTTTACTACTATGTAGTAACTTTGAATATTTTTTGCACAACCGCGCAACACTGCTATGAAACCCTCTCAATTGCCAAAACAACGGTGGTGACACGTGGTGGCAAACTAGCTCTACTAAATTCTGACATTTATTTGACAATTGACAGCATTTCTCTATTATGAATCCGATGTTTATTTAGGTATCATTTTTTTCTAAATTCTTTTATAAAATCTCAATTTTTTTATATATTTTTAGGTATTAATAATATTGTGTGAAACTAACTACTCAGTGGACAAAAGCCCCAACCTGCGTTGAATTACACCCACAATATCTACCCATATATTCCTTATTATTATTATTGTCGATATTTCACTTCAAATAATTTTAATTTTTATAATAATTTTTATAGTTAGATATTTGATTCAACTGAAAGGAGACCACCTGAAGAAGCAATCCTAAAAATGCAGAAATAGGTCAGATCTCATCTATTGTGGTTGAATTTATCGTGTTCCCACTGCCAAAAAAGTGAAGTTAGATTTTTATAGAGTGAGTAAATTAGATTATTTTCTTTAGATAATTATTGAATAGAGCTTTGTCTGTGGAATTGTTCATTAGCATACCTAGATGTTTGGTATCAGAGAACATACATATGACTTCATTGATAGGAATTGTAGGAGATTTGAATTATATTAGCTTAAAATACCTTTCTAAAAGAGCAAAAAAATCTCAATTTGTTGTGATAATGTGAAAGAATAATGAGTAATCCAAGCGATAGACAGGTAACATTTAAATATAGTTTTATGGTTTTGTTTATAAAAATACAATGAGTTCAGTGTTAAACAGGGTATCAAAAACCTCGTTCCAGACATTAGCCAGATAATAATATATTAATTTCAAGTAGTGCACTTTGTTCTAGAAGTATGTATTTGTCTAATCATGGCAAAAAAAATATTTATTTTTAGTCAACAGAGAAGAAATTGATACCTAAAAATGATGTCTAAATCACGTACATTTTCAATATGGCGGCTCACTGAAAATGCCCCCTTAAGAAGAGAAAAAAAATGTTAATTTATTAATAATTTAGATAACTATGTACTTACCGCATATGTATAATTTAAGATTTTTATAGTATAAATGTTTCAGGTTGGACAAAAGCAGCCTTAGGCTGAGTCCCGCCTTAATAAAGACATCATTTATTTATTTATTTTTGATCAGGCATATAGGTCTCCTCACTGTGTGCGCCGACACTGATTTGTTTCCACAAGATATATTAACTTATTGGCTTTTGACGTTGGCAGCGGTAAAGACGCTCATTGTAGCACATTATTTCCATTCCAGCTTTGGTAATTACTTGTCATGTAAGTGATAACTAATAAGGCGTGGAAGTGTTTGGATTTCCATTTTGATCCTGTGGGTGTTCGCCCAAGTAATTTCAACTTGCACAGAACTTTCGTTAGTGAAGTCGAATAACCTCTTTAAAGCCGACGTTCATTCACTGGTACGGCTTGCTCGGCGTGATCATTTCCTTTTATGTGATTTCGTAGCCACTAATTAATTTTATAGGCAAATCGGCATTTATTAAATATTCCATGTGGTACGGTCGAGCGGACTCTCGTCTCTTATTTGCATTTTCATATAGAAATACTAATTTATTTCATATGAATAAAAGATGTGTGTTCGGTATGATTACCTTTACATTCACAAAAAAGTAATATGGTAGTTCCTCATAACGTTTTCTGTCGCCAACGTTGTAGAATACTCTTTAGATAATAAATATTACACACGGGTGTTCGTCCATTCATATACCTTGTAGGTTTTTATTTAGTTGTACTGCCCACGTATTTTTTATACATTGCACAAAAATAATAGTATATTGAATTTGGAGAGAAGATATAGTAATGGCCAAGAAAAAAATTTATGAACTATGTTCTAATGCTGCTTAAGGAGTGTGAAGCCCTTTAAGGAATAGATAAAAAAATAGTATTTTTTACACTCACAGAAATCCTTTAGTTGATATTCATACAATACCGAACAATTCAATTCTTAGCATATGTTTAAATAATTGGAAAATTTGAAACCATATCGTTACGGAGTTCTATAGGTTTTAGTTGTGCAAATTACTTGTATAATACTATAATTTGTACATATAATTTTACTGGTTTTGTCATAAACGTTTTTGCAAAGTTTTGTACCAAATTTAGACATATTTTTTCCACAATTTATTAATTTATTCAACGCAATTGTATGATTATTATCTTAATATAGGTACGAATAAATATACCATTTAATTATCTTATCAGTTTTAGTAATTAAGTTATTAAAACTTTTAACTAAATGTATTTATAGTACATTAAGCATACATGAACTGTATATTAAAGATTAGCTAACTGTAATACAGTAGTATTTTTTAACTTATGGGTTACCTGTATTTTAGACAATAAATTGGCAAAATGGTTGAGAATTAACTGAAAAGTTAAACAAAAAAGAAAAAAGAAACCGAAAGAGATCATTAAATCGTGCCTATGAACGAACACATCCAGTTAGCATTAACAGGCCTGTTAACGGTAACTGGTAGGTGAATCAGAAATTCGTATGATTGACACACCTGTCAAGTTTATTTTTCCCAGTTACTTAACTTGAGAATGGTCACGTGACCCAGTTATGAAACTGCTTAAAATAACCTGCCGTTAAATGTAGCAGGGGCCTTTCATTGGTCATATTTTAATTTTATTTCTACCACGATTGTTTGACATATCATTTTACTATTTATTTGCCTAGCACAGATCAAATTCTTAAAGGTTTTGACTGCCTACGTAAACTGTGATTCATTCCTTAAAAAGTGAGAGATTATTTATTAATTTTAATTCTAAAGCCATTTTATTGGGTTATAAATATTTCAATGTACGAAGCAAGTGTTTGTGAAATAGATTTCTTTCATGGAGGAATTTCAATAATAAGTAATATTTTATAGTTATTTATTTGACCAGAAAAACAATTTATTTTATTGTAACTGAATAGCATGCATAGAAGTATAAATAAATAAATATTTGGTAAATTTCTAATAATAAGTAATGTAGATTCTTTAAACAAGTATGAAATATACAATTTATCTTTTTTAACTATATTTTTATTATGAATTTCTAATGAATTACAGTAAGACTGGTAGGCCATTTATACTATACCATATAGTAAATAGTAAATAACACAGTTTAACAGATTACATGCCTAACGATACATTTTTCATTTCTTACGAAAAACTACAGATATTTAATATTTCTGTTCAATGTTATTAGTTTTCGCTTCCTGATGAAGTTTTCTGCTCTTTCTTTTTACATTCTGCTTCCACCCTGCAAGAACCTAATATAAAAAAAATTAAATAATTATCTCAATAAGTTAATTATGAAATATTAAACCTACCTATCGCCATAGTTGGTTTTTTTTGCTATGCCCCAAAGAATTTATATGTTTTACATTTTATATATCTACATCCTTGTATTCATTAGGCTTTATTTTGCCTCCCAACAATATTTCATTACATTTAATGAAATTTAGCATTTCTTTATATTGGCATTGGATCGTGGGCCCTGTACCCACTGTTAAGTACCTATGATTTAAATTTGAATTGCGTTAGTTGACAATTTTTGACATTTGAGTGATAACAGACGGATGGTAAAAAATTAACTGCCATGACAGGGTTACCTGGCCATAATAACAGGCACAGATAACTGGTTGTTCGATCATAGCGATCTTTCCATTTCGGTTAAGAGCTCAGTTATGCCCACCCAATTATCGTAACTTAACTATCATCGGTTACGCTAATCTGAATGTTTGATCATAGGCCTGCACACGGATAAACAAATAAACTCGCACAGTTGCACTGACATGGAGCATGGATACGATCATAACTATTATTGAATGAATTATTGATGGATGATGCAGCAACAATACAGTGAGGAATTATTACCTAACTCTTAAAAACATAGTATTTCCATTTAAACGCGTAGAGGTGAATCCCACTGATGCAATAACAATGTTTGGTATTACATAGTTATTAAAATTACACGAAACACATAAACCATACAGCTTCGAAGTACAGACCATAACCTCACAAAACTTAATGACGCCGCCGAATTGAAATAATGTACATTTTGGTACATTTCTTTATTCGTGAAATACGCTTATCGCAGCAACATAATTACTTGAGGTAGGTATTTGCACAGCTCTGACAGTAATGTTATCTTTCAGTAATCATATTTACCAATTACAGTTACAAAATAATTTCAAGTATAAAGTGCAGATGACTTTTGTAATAGATCCAGAAGAAATCCTTTTTTACTATTTATACCCAAAAACGTCACTTCTGCGTTTAAAATTTTTTTTTCTTATTATGCATCTTTTTTGTTTCATAGTTTACCACAAGACCTAAAGTTATTAACAAATATTAATAGTTTTAAAATTAAAATCAAATTATATTTTTCTAATATTTCTTAATATCGATTACATTGTCAGCGATAATACAGTACTAAACTGTGTGACTCCCGGAAGTGAATTTTAATATTTAATAAAATACTTTACTGACAAGTCATGTAATAGCTTATCAGCATGTGTAGAAGTGCTATTTCACTCGTGGGTAATATTTAAAACACCTACAAAAAGTAAAAAAATATAATATATACAGTACTCAATTCATTTTTAGCAACATAGTTTACTCGGAGAGTATTTCTCAGTGTATAAATTGTACTCATAGAATTGCCTAGCATTATGTGACTAGATGTAGACACTTGCATCTCACGCACTTTCTGTCGGATATAAATATGACAGAGACGAACAATAGCTAAGAAGTTTTAAATTTGTATATTCAGTGACAACCCTAACTAGCCATGGCTGTTTATATATAGGCTGTTCTCTAAAATCTCGCTTTTTCAACTCGGATCTCGAGGCTTTTATAATACCCATAGTATTGTAGGTCGCTTTCTGCTTTTGGTGGCCCAACATTGAGCCATGGATGTAAATATACTACATCTCGCGTTTGTTTTTTTTAATTGTACATAATTTTGATTAGTAGACAGTATTAGGTATATTTTATATGTCGAAATTGTTCAACAAATTATTAAAAGAAATATCTTTTTGTACAAATTTATATATTTAATTATCTACACAAATCGTTCCAGTAACGATTTTAGTACCAATTCGAAGTGCTGTTATGCATAATTGGAAAAAAATTACATACATTTAAATATTTCTTTCTGCATGGCTGTGATATATCAATCAGTTCAATGAAAATTGGTTTTATGGCAAGGCTAATTCTGACATAGAAAACACAGTTCCTTCAGAAGTGTCCGTTTTTGTAAGATACTGTTTTTCAAAGAACTTTTTGTATTTAACCCTGACTGTGTTTTACATCAGATTTTAAATCTTACACATTATTTTTTTTATAATTAAAGTTATCCATTATATATGCGTTTAAAATTTGTAATAGATATAGCATCGTTCGAGCAAAAAGCAGTTTGACAAAATTTAAGCAAAAAGAATATTATCTCCTCAGTATTAAAAGTATATTGTATTTGCTTCTGAATAACTCGACAACTGTTGAATACCTATAGATACATACAAGATTTCTAAGCGAACACTTTCATGTTTCATCATTGGACTAATAACGGTGTATATTTACTTTTTCATAAAGGAATTGCGACCTACTTACTTTCAAATAGAGAGGAAAATTAAATCGTTTTCTGTGGAAGACCTTCAACTACATTACAATTATGTGGTAATGTCTGTTAAAGTCTGGCGAAAGACAAAAGCCTAAAGTAGCGCAATTCAGCACATATACGAAGGATCCAAGACATTGCTAAAAAACAGCAATATATTAGAACAATATTTTCAGAATAATATATTTCTTAAGGCTAAATAGCGACTGTATATTGAGGAACATGCATAGTTCTTACTAAAATTTTTGAATTATGCAGTCACAAGGTTTATTTTTTAAATTTGCTTATAGTTTGTACTTATTGTCTTATGATGCCATTTATTGAGACCTTAAATATTTACCTGGCCAATAGACCTCTATGAAAGGAGATAGAGATGATAGATAGATAATATCTAACTAGTGGCCGGTTTCTCAACATTTGGCGCAATCGATTCGATAACTGTCGAGTACATAAATTTATCAGACCGATAACTTTATATTGGTTTCTGAACGCATGCCTTCCGAATTTTGTTGAATACATAACAGTTGAATGGATATCTTAATATCTGCAATAATCATAGAGGGAGCTAGCAAATGCACAACTGTTTGTAGATGCCATTTATGGAAGTAAGACACTTTCAAGAAATAATTGTAGATGGCGCTACTATCGGCTACCTAATGATATCACATCACATTAACTAAATAAAAATACATACAAACCTGTTGCATAAAAACGAAGTTATTAAAACCTTTTCTAATACTGATAGTAAATTTGTTCTAGTACTAGAGACTTGAATACTATCTCCTATTAAATCTATCAGTAAATTTACAGTTTCTTTCGTTAAGGTCACCGTATTTCTCGCCGTAAAATAATCAAATTTGTGGTTTTTTAGGTACTGAAATTTTGAAAAATAAAACGCGTAGAACAAAAATAACATCAAAAATAAAATTACTGATGTTTTGTTTATCCACTTTTACTATTTAAACTGTCTTCAAATAATATAATAATTTTTAAAATGCATTTGTATGACACACATTATTTCGCTATTCTAACCCCACATTTTAACAATTATTTTCACATACTTATAAACAAAAGTGAACAATGTTATATGCAGAAATATGTAAGTTTGTGTTATAACAATGTTTACATCTATAGCTGAATTAAAAAAAAAACGCATTTTGAAAGTTTTCAGTACCTAAAAATTTGCTGGATAAATCGCTTTCTGACGTTATACATTGATTTTATTTCGGTACCTTTGAATATTCGCTGGTGGCATGAGATAACATTGTTGTTATTTGCTAAACTCTATATTATTCAGTTCTTAAATGTCTAAAATTACTTGTATTTGTAGAAAACACTATTTCAAGAATACGGCGCCCGTAAACCTCTCTTGAAATTTGTCGCTTTATTTTTCATACTGGTTTTCTCTTTCACGATAACGTCTTGGCGGTTCAATCTGACTATATTTAAATATTCTTCATCTGAAGAGGCAGATGAATCAGAATTTTCCATTGCACAAAGTAATCGTCACGAAAATATCAAAAAAGTTGGATTAAGCCTTACAATAAAGATGTAAACAAGCAACACCTAAATCGCTCCGCGCGTGCGTTAATGTTTATTGGACAGATATCTTGCCATTTTTCTTTGGGTATCTGTTCGATAACTTATGTAATAGATAAGCATTATCGAATGGTTCAGAAACCGAATTCATGGGATATCTCCAGTTTATGGAATCGATAAGTTTATTTAATAGATATCTACTAGTTGAGAAACCGGCCATAAATGATTTACAATTTGCTGAGAATTTCTAAATGAGAATGCAAACAAGAAATGTAAATAAAGTTTCTAATTATAAGTGGTATAATTTCGGTAAAAATTCAGACAACTTACGCCATATGAATAATTAATTATATTTTCATCAAAATATTTAAGAACTGAGAATAATAAGAATATATACACTAAGTGGTCACAAATTATATTGCACTAAATTACAAAAAATTATTGTTTTAATGCAACAAACTATCCAAAAATTATGTCGACAGTAAAAACAATTGCTTAACGTTAGCCGTGACATGAGTCGTCTGAATTCTTACCGCAACTATAGCAATAGAACAAAATGTAAGCGGTAAGATTAGCTGGCCTTGCTGTAAAAAAATCTAATTAATTTGCAATTCCTAGACAGTCAATAATATTACAAATTACCCTCTAGATGTTCATCTATCTCAAAACGTCTTGTGGTTGATTCCATTCAGGGTATCTATTTATTTCTTCACCGATTCGAGCAATTTAAACTTTATACAATAATTAAAAATGAAGTTTTAGTGAACAAGAGCTCAAATTAAAGGCATCATATACATAAATAATCTAAACATGCCTAATATATTTGTTTTAAAAAGACCAGATACTGTGTATAATTTGAGAAAGTCAATTGGCTTTTGAAATAAACTGGTAAATCCTTTAACACAGTTGAATTAAATGATTTGAAACACCATACCATTGATCTATTTAACTGACTATAAAAATGATGTGCTTAACACAGACGAAGGTCGTCTGTATATATTAATTTATGACTACTAAGGGAAGTGGTAGGTCGTTAATAAAAATAGAAAAGAGAAGTGGGTTCATGTTAGATTCCTGGAGTACTCCAAAAGTCATAAAATAACGAGTTGGTTTAAAGCCATTGTATATAACGTAAAAAGGTTTAACAAGCCACAAAATGCATAGGGTAGAAGTATTTGTAAAAATACAATGTAGCTTATTTAGTTAAAAGCTCATGAAAAGTTGTTAAGCAGACATTTTAGTAATTAGTTTAGTAATAAAACATTTGAATTTTTAATCTCATATGTAAAATTGATCGAATAGGTACTGATTATACTGACAACAGCCCTGGAGTTGTTATTAACTTCTAAGTTAGGGAATTGTGTTGGACAACTTTAACACGAGTTTATATAATTTCACTTCAAAATGTCAATGCAAACAAATTTTTGAATCTAGTAATAAGTTCCAACCAAATAATAAATAATGTCAGTGAAAGTGATGCAAAAAACATTAATTTAAAATCTTCTTTGATAAAAATAAATACTTTCATACTGCTCATTTAACTTCAACAACTGTATAGATTTTGTTAAAGAAAATTCCGTTCCACTGCTGGAAGCTGAATTTTATATATTTTTAGTGCAAATATACAGAGTGTTTAAAACAATAGTTACAAACTTTGACATACAGTAGAGGAGGTCAATGCATGAAAATATAAGATATGATATGTCCGAAAATGTGCCATATTGGCATCAGAGACTTTTAAGTGTTAAAAAATGTTTGTTTGGGTTATGCATCCATAAAATGTTTTATTTATTTCCTTACTGAACAATCTTCTTATGATTTTAAATGTTCACGTTTGCACTAGTAGGTCGTGAACTAAACTCGCTTACATCGCGATCTCGCAGAAAACTTTTTGGCACGTCAACTAAAAATTACTTCTTACGCAAAAAATATTTGGGCACCTAAATATTAGAACAAGCTGAAAGCATATGAAAAATGACATAATATGTGACCGATTTTGTAAATCATCGTGATCAGCTCGGAACAGATTGGTGCATGATGGGCCTAGACTGCGACCGCATATTGCGTTCTCTCCTTAACTGTTCAATATAGCCCATATATCCACTGACAAGGCTTTTTATATCAAATATCCGCATACATACACAAACGCAATTTATTTCGCTAATATTTCCGTTCAGTAATCGCAATCAAGTAGTACAGGTCTTTCTGCGTTATTTACTTCTCTTTCACTTCTAGTATTTCTTCCATACCGCTCTGCAAATTCATTATCTCGATGAAATTATGTAAAACGTCTGTCATACGCATAAATACAGGGTGATTTTAAAAGTGGGGTAGTAATTTTAGTATACGCCTGCGTATTCGAAGAACAAAGTGATGTACAAAATATAGCCCAATAGTCTATACCAATTTTCGCATTTTTAAATTATGTAATCCGATCCTGTACGCCCATGGTAAGTGTTCAAAATTATATCCGCGTTTCTCAATTTATCTGTATCCCGAGTTCGTTGTGTAAATAAACAAATCGTCGTGCAGAGGGATGAAATCTATAAGAAAATGTCTGTGTATTTCATCCAGCAGTGCCCAGCGATTTGGATTACACTATCCGTACACAAATATCATATTCATAGGTAATTATTATCAATACAGTTGGATCATTGTTATATCACTGTGTCAGCAAATTATATTCAACACAAAATGATACAACACACACACCACAAGACACCAAAATTTTAGCTATAACACGATTCTATTCTGGCACGTATAATACGTTTGTTCAGTTAGAATGGAAGCTTAACGCTAGTAAAGTTACCCAATGAGCATTCAACAACGAGTACGCGCCATCGTGTCACATGTCGTTTATCAACGCATAGGCATGAAACAGCCGTTCAGTTAAAATTTTATTACAGAGTCAGCTTCAAAATTTGCAATAACTTTGAACACAGTAATATCGGTTATTAAAATACATTTATCTACAATCACTAATTAAAGTAGGGTTTTTTGCTTGACAGTGACAACGAAAAATTGACGTTTATTGACGTCACATGAGTAGCACTTTACTGCTTGCTGTTTTGTAAAATTTGGATAGTTTAGTGGAGAAATGATGAAAATTGAAAATAGTGATAGTGATATCCCGACTACACCTCCGGAGATTAGAAAAGCTGCATAAACTGTAACATGTTGCCAGAAAAATCAAAGAAGTTATGCGAGAAGTAATATAACCTATTTGTGACATGGTGTAATGTCGAAGGAAACTTATAAATATTCAGAAAACGTACTCCTCGCTTATTTTTGTGAGAAAGCAAAGAAAATTGTCATCATTATGGTCGATTTACTCGATGCTAAAATCCACATTATGTATCTACCAAGAATGATATTCACTTGATCAAGATCAAAGAGTTGACGGCATTTTTAAAGAAGCAAGGAGTTGGATATAATAATAATAAATAAACTTTATTTACACTTGAAATATCTAAAAAACATATCGAAAAATACATAGGCAGCATGTCAAGTTATAAATAAAGTAGAATACCACATAAGCACCAAAAGTGCTTGTACGTATTTAACAATAATAATTCAGCAGTCACTAAGTAAATATAAATATATAATAATAGCCAAGATGAGAGTCTACAAATGATTTACACATTATTTTAAGTTGATTTACATTTAGAACTTTCCTTAAATTTTTAAATAACGGAATTATTCCTCTTAACTTATTTAACAATTTATGTGTATATATTCCTAAATATCTAATAGATTTTGTATAATCTATGTTGAGGACTTCTTCATTTATTACTATATTGAGTGCTGTATATTTTGGTAACTGAGGAGCATAGGATGTAAAAGGGACAAAAAATGTTTTATGAAAATTTATAGATAATAATTTGTAATCGAGTCATATTTTTATTTTTATAAAATCAATTTCTGCTTTACTTTTTAGTTCATACCAAGTGTCTGATTCAAAATAAATTACTGTATCATCAGCAAAACTGATTACGCGTCCATCTAACTCCAGTAAAAATATATTATTTATATATAAAATAAATAGTAACGGCCCTAATATTGTACCATGGGGTAATCCATATTCAATGGTTCTAAAAGTGCTTTGCACACTTCCTACACTTACATATTGGATTCTATTTGATAAATAGCTAGTTATTAGTTGTAGAGGTAGATTTCTAATTCCTACATTTTTAAGGCAATTGATTAACATAGGGTGACTCACAGTATCAAAAGCTTTGGCCAGATCTATAAATATGCCAAGAGATGGTCTACCTTTGTCTAATGAATTATAAATATATTTAGTAAGCAAAGCAATAGCATCTGATTTGTTACTTTGGAAGCCAACTGATAATCAAAAACAATATTGAACTTTTTTAAAAATATATCAATTCTTATTTTTAACAATTTCTCAAAAATTTTACTAATATAGGAAATTAAGGATATTGGTCTATAATTAGTTGGATCCATTCGGTCACCTTTAAGATAACCTTAAGAAAGCGAAAAATTTGTCGCAAGTAGAAATATACAGATTTTTGCGCAAAGCCATTGATATATTAATACATATTGATTATTGTAAAATCTGTAGTTTAAGAGAAATATTTTATTATATATAATTCAATTCTGATTCAAAGACAAGAAGAAGTCGAACTTTTACTGTCACAAATAGCATTCAAGAGTATTCTATCAACTTTTTGGCATTCTATCGAAAGTATATAAACCTTGAGACCTAGAAACGAAAAAACACCAGCACAATTTTTCTTAAAATTTAATAAATGCGTTTTAATCAAGTAGCAGCAAAAATGTTATTACTAAAATACCAAATGATATTGCTAATTATTTTAACCTACCAGAGCCTCATTTATATGCAGGGCATTGCTCTAGCCAAACATCGTTACTTTATTGGTCCATGGTGTAGGTGATATTATACAATTGAAGCGATACAGGGGATGGAAGAGTTCTACAGTTGCCGGAGGATCCATAGATAATAAGACGTCAATGAAAAAAATTAAACAAGTAAGACAATTTTAACTAGGTCATCAAATAATGTACAAGTAATTGAATGCAGGTAGCAATAAGCTTTCTGGATCAGGAATTATTATTAAAGATTGTAAAATAAATGTTCTACCTTTGTTTTATTTATTATGACTAATGTTCTCGTTGTAATAAAGTTAATAATTGAAAAGTTTTATTTTTTTAAGTGATTTTAGATAAAACTTTGCATTCAGTACGAGAACAAAGTGGCATTACTGCATAATATATCACTTTTCGCTCTTAATACATAAATAACTACCTATTATTAGGGCAACATTTTGTAAAATTATGTATATTCATGTCTACTGTGATGAGTTGAAATTATTATCCCACTTTCAAAATCACCCTATATAGTTATTATATTTTGTGGTTAGCAGTTGTTGACATTGTCTGGTAAATAATACAATTTGCAAAAACATAGCTGCTTGGTTTTGGTGTGAAGATGATGTTTCTGTATACCTTATTATGTGGTGACGTAATAAGCTGTCCCAGCGTCTAAGGATTTAATAAATAATTTAAAAAATATTTACAAAGTGGTAAAGTTTTTAACTCTCCTCCTCTCGCCCCTTCTTTCACATATTTAATGTATACAAGACCAATATTTTATTTCAAGATTGTTTACCGCGTACGAAATAATTTCTTCGTGCCTTCAAAGCGAATATCAAAACAAGTTTTTATAAAGACCAGTTTTTATCCAAAATTCGCTAAACAGGTGTGATGACATGACACTGTCTTGTTCTGAGAATAATAATAAAATGTCTAGAGTTTACGAAAATTTGGTAAAATTAATTTGTATAATTAAAAATGTTCCCACGCGCACACCCACACCCACGAACACTTAGGTTTACATGGCATTTTAAGTATGGTGAGATACGTGAACTAGATATTTTAAATTTGGTTGTACTATTTTCCAGTCATGCCTTATAAAGCAGACCCACTTTTAGTTTTAGGTGTTGACTTCAGGGTTATGATTCTTGATTAGCGATGTCGTGAAAATTGCTGACCTCAATCCTTGACTATATATACTAAGACTAGTCAATCTAATGGGAGACCTTGTTGGCCTGAATGGGAAACCAACTCTCGCGTAATGGGAAACGATCTCAAAAGAACGTTTACGCTTGGGCTATTTGCTAATAGATGGCGCAATATTAGGTACTAAGATGACATGAATTTGGATATACAATTTTGAAAGCTCCTCCCATCGAAGATGATTGGTTCATACATATTATGTTATGTACAATCGTTTGCAATAATATTGACACTCTTTAAATTCAATTTTGCTATTTCTTTTGAACTGCTGCCGTATTTGTAATGAAATCTGCTTTCAACTTTTAACATTAGTAATTAGTTGTTTCACTTACCAATATAAATTTAATGAGTTTCTACTCAGAACTTCGAGAAGTTTAAAAACTGCTTTGAGAGAGTGTCATTGTTATTTCAAAAGCTTGTATGTACTTAAAATTCATAACATTAATGACATTCGATAGGATTACTGTTTATTTTATTATTAAGTGAATGTGTTAGTCATGAGGAAGCAGGCAGGAAATAAATGTTAATTTTTAAAATGTAATAAAACTAGATGAAACATTCCAGGAATAAAACTTTTCCGCGCAAGGCAAAAATCGACTATAATGATAGATTTTGAATTCTGATAAGTAATTATAGTAATTTCATTACGATTTTTAATAAAAAGAAATACAGAAGTGCAGTTATCCAGTTCATATTCACTTTCGCGTATCAATGAAAGTCAAAGCTTAAAATATATTAACGCCAGATAACACTTTTATCATACTCCTCCAGCTTTGGTAAATTCAAGTGAAGAAGTCATTCAATACGTGTCGATAAAAATATACAGGGTGGGCCATTAATAAGGGGGCATAGAAGAGGAGTAACATCATTGGGACGAAATATGAAGATATAGCTAAATATATCTTCGTAAAATATTTCTGTGGAAAAAGATACAAGGTGTCAAAGTTGAAATATTTTTATTTGTGTTTTCTTCTTTTGTATTAACGCAAGTATCTCTCAACTGATTGAAATTTAATTCAAAAAAATTAGTAGGTATCAATGAGTCGTTTACTTTTTTTAAATGTCCAGAGTAACTTTGGAAAAAACTCATATTTGAAAAGAAAAATTATCTACATATTTACTTTTATGGACAAAAATAACAACAGAGCAGTAAAAACAACTTAGCCCTTGAGCAAACTCTCCCTACTTCTACATGTCTTAATTAATTAAACTAATTATTACAGCTAATTACAGAAAATTTTCAATATGGCAATTTTCTAATGCTCCTAAGAGATTTCCTCACGTCGAAAAATACATTTGGTTGTTTTAGATCAGTTTTCTGGAAAACGGTAGAAATTTCGTTAACAAAAAATAAGATAGAAATTGTCATCATCTGGCAATATCTGTTTTAATAGGTACCTACTACATAAATTATGATTGCTTTTCTTAAAATATGTTTCCCTACCAAATTTGATGACAATCGGTTGAGCGATCCTAGTTATTAAAAAAAAAAAACGAAAAAAAATATATAAACCTGTATCTTTTTCCACAGCAACATTTTAGTAAGGCATATTTAGCTATATCTTCACATTTTGCTCCAAAACTGTCATTCCTACTCTGGCACATCATTAATGGTTCACCTTATATAATACTTAAAATAACTACACATGAAACACATTCTTTTCTGATGAGGCCTGTAAAGTTCACAAATTATTTTTACTAAAAACATTAGCGCATGTAAATTTATTTAAATTTGCATGCGCAATTGTTAAATTATTTGAATTTTTAAATTAATTTAAATTTAATTTTAATTTAAAAATTACTTTTCAAAAAGACTACAAAATAATATTTATTTTACACCATCACAAAATTATACTTAGATCAAACATTGAAAAAAGATACTTGGTGTTTTAGAATTTTTAATAATGAATTTTTCGCAAAATAATGATGCATCTTATGCAGTAAGAGAAACCCACACGATAATCTGCAGTTCTATATGTCTCTTTATAGAAGTAGGTATGTCGAATTCATTTGAATTATCTTAATATGTTTAAAGGAAATAAAACAGAAAATGTAAATTTTGGCATATCGCTGAAAACTCTTTTAACAATCTTATTTTTCTGCTTTTTTTTTAAATTAATTTACAGTTCATATTCTTACTTCTCTAACGCAATAAAATAAACTGCTTATGTTTCAAACTTTATGATCTGTGGTTTGAATATAAATATATTGCCACAATCTTATTATTTAGGCAGGTATATGAAAAAGGGCCACGTGGCCACGCCCTCGAAACGCCTTCACAGTTTTTTGCAGATTAAAATAGTAGCGCTTTATTTCCTTCGTTTGAATAAATGTGTATTGTTACACAGTACGACATTTAACAGGAATTATGATAACTATTTAGGTCTTTATTAAGGATTGACTCTCTTGGTGTACTCAAGGCCTCAATATAAAAGTTAAATAAATGTAATCTATAATCTCGTTTTATTCTTTATACATAATATCTAGAACTACTCGCATTTATATAATGGATTATTTTTAAACGTTCATTAATCATAGTGTTAATATACAGGGTGTTTGAAAATAGATTACATACCTTGGAACATAGCAGAAGAGAAGGAGTTATGGGTGCCATTTTCATAACTGCTTGTTGAGACAGTCTAAAAAAGTCTGACAGGCCTATGATTGAACGTTCAGGTTAGCGTAACCGATGACAGTTAAGTTACGATAACTGGGTGGGCATAACTGAGCTCTTAACCGAAATGGAAAGATCGCTATGATCGAACAAGTTATCTGTGCCTGTTATTATGGCCAGCTAACCCTGTCATGGTAGTTAATTCTTTAACGTACGTCATCTGTCATCACTCATATGCCAAAATTTAAATCATAGGTATTTAACAGTGAGTACAAGTGGCAAGAAGTTTAGGACACATGAACCAATGCTAATATGAAGAAATGCTAAATTTCATTAACTGTAAGAAAATATTGTTGGGAAGCAAAGTAAACCCAACGCATGTTAATATAAGTAGGTACTTTGGCAAGTACATATAAATTCTTTAGTGTATGGACCGCGAACAAATCCCCAACAGTGGTGGTAGGTAAGTGAAATATATCATATTAACTTATTGATACAATTATTTAAATTATTTTAGATTAATGCAGAGTGGAAGCAGAATGTAAAAAGAAAGAGCAGAAAACTTCATCAGGATCAAAAACTAGTAAAACCTGGATGCACATATTCAATATTTATACAGAGTTTACGTGGGTAATAAAAAATGTACCTTTAGGCATGCGATCTGTGCTACTGTGCTAATTACAATTTACTACGCCTTCGTCGAGTCCATGTTGCAATATATTATAATTATAGGAGGAAAGTATAGGATGCAGCATATCAGTGTTAATAGTAATCCATTAGAAATTATTGTCAAAAACACATACCTATCTAATAAAAATAATATTTAAAAAAGATAAAATGTATTATTTATTATTTATACGTACTCTTTATAGAATCTAAATTATTACCAATAATTAAAAACTAGGTACCTAACTTCTATCATTGTGGCTTTCTCCTATTCATAAATTAATTATTAATAATATTAGGTAATAATATATATTTCTTTTTGTTTGTTAATATTCATTTAGGTATCACTATCATACTCAGAATAGCAATCTTAATTGTATAAAATTGTAATCCCACTTAGAACAAACTTTAGTTTTTTTTTAGGTTGTATTTACTGTCAAACTATTAATACCGTATATTACTAATTATGTAAAACTATGATATGGCAATAAATTGATACTGAATTGTGCTATAGACAAATAATAATAAAATTATACATTATATTAATATGCCAAATGTCACGTCAATTGCCAGAAATAAATTTAAAATTTCTGACCAATAAAAAGCTCCAGTTACATTTAACGGCAGGTTATTTCAAGCAGTTTCATAACTGGGTCACGTGATCATTCTCAAATTAAGTAACTGGGAAAAATAAACTTGTCAGGTGTGTCAATCATACGAATTTCTGATTAACCTACCAGTTACCGTTAACAGGCCTGTTAATGCTAACTGGATGTGTTCGATCATAGGCCCGTGAGTAAGTTAGAAATTATATATCTTCACTGTGTCAATTATGCAAGTTTTCTCCAGGGTGAGTAAAAATTTCCAGGCTGACAAGCCATTTATTTATTTATTTATTTATTTATTTGGTACTACAACTAACAGCCCGAACGCCAATTACAGGTTGAGAAAACAAAACAGTTAAGTTAGATTAAGTTAGAAATATATAACAACATATATAGCAATATACAGTAAAGCAAACAAAAAAACAACACAAAAATAGGGTAAAGCACTAAAGTTAGTTAATCTATACAATGTTAAGAAAACACTCGTCTAATATCATTTTCAGTACAAGCAAATATATCAATGCTATTCTGCAGGTTATTATAGTTGGTGCACATAATAAAAATTGGCGAAAATTTTAATAAATTCGTACGCGGGATGGGAAGGTAAAATGTTGCGTTAGACCTTGCTTCAATTCTGGGGACAAGAATGTTCAAATGTGACAAAATCTCGGGACAGTCATATTTGTTGTTAATAATTTTATATAAACATAACACAGATTGCTGCCTACGACGATCGATTAAACTAGGTAGGGAAAATCTTCTGAGACGATCATTCTGAGATACACCACTTTTTTGACATGCTCTGCAAATGTTAATGTATGATCAAAGGTTACACCCAGATCGCAAAAGTATTCAGGACGAGTAAGACATGATCCATCCAGTTTATAATCGAATTCAAAGGCATGATCTCTTCGATGATAGGAAACAATATGACACTTATCTATATTCAGCGGAAGTTTGTTGTTAAGACACCATCTATGGACTTTATTTAAGCTACTCTGATTGCTTAATCAGTTGTAGATTCTATTTTCCAATAAAGTTTCATATCATCTGCAAACAGCAAGCAGTGTACATCCAAGTCAGCAATAATATCATTAATGAATATTATAAGTAAAAGGGGACCTAGTATGAAGCCTTGAGGAACCCCAGAAGTTGCAGAAATTTCCACGGATTTTCGCCCACTCAACTCTACATATTGTTTTCTTCCATGTAAATAAGAGCTGAAAAATTTAAGTAAAGGTGTTCTGGCTAACTATAAAAAACTGTGGACTGTATTATACGTAACGTTTACATAAGCAAAAAAAAAACAAACTAAAATGAAAATGACTCACCTAATTGTTGACTGCTATAGATTTTCCATAATAATAGTCAGACACATAAAGGAAGAAAAGGAAAGGACAAGGACAAGGACAAAATAAATCTATTAACATGACCCTCAGGGCCATCTGTGATCCATCAACAATTTTACTAAATGATTTCTATATTAATATTAAGTATCTTTATCCTAAACTATCCCAAACAAAAGGTGACGACATACCGAACTGATTTAGCTTATCAATGAGCATACCGTGATCTACCGTGATATTTATAATAACAAAGAAGGTTCATCTTCACCTGTTATATTTAATCATAAAATCCCCTGAATTTTGGAAGCCAACTGCACATTAAGAAAATTGTATACGGTATTATAAACATTGTAACAGCCGGCAGAACTCTTTAAAAACCTAGTAGCATCTGAATTGATGTAAATCATTAAGTATTTTTCACGCAGTTTGGTACACAGTGATAACTGATAAAGTACAATTCACGCTCTCTATAGTGTATTTTGAAATGATTCAATTTCAGCATTATATTTTAGCACTACGGAAGTAACAATCTCCGCCTACTGGATATTTATTATGCATTCTTGCATACGTTTCTGCGTCCTCGAAACGTCATCCTTAAGCCGTTTACCTCGCCTTCAAATTGCTTCGTCAGTTGAGAAAATAGTCGTTAAAAATTATGAATCTCTTTAGTGTCCACCACTGACAGAAGTTTACTCTCCGATGACAAACCTTCTGATAATAACTCTTGCCTCTTTTTGAAGGATACAATAACTGTTCTTGAAAGGTTCGGTGCATTCACATATGTGAAAGGTCAAACATATTAAAAAAGATATTCTAAATGAACCACTTTTCCGTAAACGTTAGTCAGCAGTTGTGCTTTAGTGTGGTAATCTATTGGGGTTTTGATATACCATCAAGGTTCACAAAATATAGACTTTTTTATATCGCACAAACACTGATGTTACAGAATATGTTTCCAATGGATTTTAGTGAGCTGAATTCGAATCTGACTTCAGAATTGCTTCATCATGTCAAGTTTTATAAATATTTTAACCTAAAAGAGTACGCTCATTTCGTTATATTTGAGCTTATTTTATGCAAAAAGATAAAATTCCGTAACAAAAGTAAAAATGGCATCTCAAAGTACGAGTTTCCTCCTCTTAAATCGAGTATGATCGAATATCATTTTTTCTCTTCTAGATATCGTACATCGACATTTATTTGTTCAAACCGATAAATTACATCTCCCGTTCCTCTATATTCCATTATCTTCCTTGAAATCTCACATTCCATTTATGTCGTATTATAGTCAAACTGTAAATTTCATCCCTCGAGGCCCATAGTGTCGATATTTCTCGTAACCAATTATTTGCTATTACAGTCGCACTGTACTTCCATTCCGTACATTACATTCACCATCTTTCGATACCCTTCGATCCCCAATACAAATAAACCCCCAAAATCTATAATTCACAAATCCATACTCCAAAACCCATAAATACATAAACTCTAAGACTGTAAATCTCAAAACCCATAAACAGCAAAACCCTTAAACATGAATATCAAATTTCATGCACCCGTAAATCTAAGCTTCTTCACACTCTGGAATCAGGTGATGATGAGAAATGAACGGATTTTTGTCTCTGGCACAGGAACAATATCTCAATTACTGAAATTTTTAAAAAATATATTTCATTCAGCGATGAGGCTACATTCACGACAAATGGAATTGTTCTCGCGGTTTTGGGTTTCAGAAAATCCAGAGCGGATAAATTAATTGCCGAAGATAATATAGTCAGAAAGTTAACGTTTGATGTGGGATACTTAATAAGAGAGTCATTGGTCCGTTCTTCTTTGAAGGAAACATGAATGGCAAACAATTTCTACATTTTCTTCAGAACTAATTTTTTAATGCAGTCGATAATCGTCCATTACAAGAAAGAGTAAATCTACATTTTCAGATGATGGATGTCCAAAACACAATGAGAGGCAAGTCAGGGAGGGGCTTAATGAGAAGTTCCCCAATCATAGGCTAGGTCGAAACAGTCCATTAATTCATTTTTCATCCCGATCTCCGGACCTTACACTACTTGATTTTTTTCTGTGAGGCTTTATTAAGTACAAAGTTTATAAGACAAAGCTAAATAACTATAACTGGGAGGTATTGTGCACTAGAATAAGGGAAGTGTGTGAGGAGATTAACATTAATTACGAAATATTGGAAAAAATATAAAAAAGAACGTTATGAAAAATGTATAGAATTAAACGGAGGATTAGTGGAAGCTACAAAAAAATAAATTTACTAACGTGATTAGTGTAAATCAATTTGACAGACTCCTTTTATATTTTTAAAAACTGTAATTTTCTAATCATTACTTTTTTTTACTGTTTTAGAAAGGTATTTTAAGCTAATATAAATCAAATCTCCTACAATTCCTATCAATGAAGTCATATGTATGTTCTCTGATACCAAACATCTAGGTATGCTAATGAACAATTCCACAGACAAAGCTCTATTCAATAATTATATAAAGAAAATAATCTAATTTACTAACCTGCTAATGACACACTCTATAAATATCTAACTTCACGTTTTGGCAGTGGGAACACGACAAATTCAACCACAATAGATGAGATCTGACCTACTTCTGCATTTTTAGGATTGCTTCTTCAGGTGGTCTCCTTTAAGTTGAATCAAATATCTAACTATAAAAATTATTATAAAAATTAAAATTATTTGAAGTTAAATATCAACAATGACAAAAAGTGACATCCTGTCAATGAATTAAATATGACAATACCTACTTGAAAAATGTTCACCTTTTATGTAAAAGTTTTTATATATTTTTAGGTATTAATAATATTGTGTGAAACTAACTACTCAGTGATTTATATTAGCTTAAAATACCTTTCTAAAACAGTAAAAAAAATGTTACAAAAGCTAATAATAAGGAATATATGGGTAGATATTGTGGGTGTAATTCATCGCAGGTTAGGGCTTTTGTCCACTGAGTAGTTAGTTTCACACAATATAATTAATACCTAAAAATATATAAAAACGTTACTTTTTTTATCAATTTTTGTTTATTTAGAGTAATTTTTGGTTATTTTTGTATTGGTTTTTATGGTTCTTACTAATAATTATTATATGAGTGTTTAAGTTATTTAATTTTGTTTCTTTTTGGGTTATATTCGGTTTTTATAAAAGAATAAGTTCACCGACAACGGCAAACACGGGTAATGCCGATATTGTCAGAACTCTTTTAAGGACAAATTTTTCCAAATCCATTTGTGTAGTTAGATTTTTTATAAACAAAATCGCTAACAAAATTTTACTATTTTTCACTTAAACAAAATTCGTAGTAGGCCTTGAAAATCAAAATTTCGTCTTCAAATTCTGCACGAAGATAAAGCTTTCGGAGATCTATCTTTTAAAAGAAAACCGGTTCAAATCGGTCCATAAACAAGTTTTGTATGCGAGTCTTTCCATTCTTAATGGGTCATCCTGTATGTGATCGTTCTTAAAGAATTTCTATTTCACCATCTGAACAATTAAACTTCTAATACATCAATACATTTTATCTAACATTGAAACTCAAAGTACATGACATATCTAACAGTATCCCCATCAAGCCGTATCTGGTGTATAATAGATTTCCCATACTACTTGTTAATATATCACCTCCGTTCGCAAAGGTTAATAGCCGGAATTGCCTCAGATGTCTGCGTGGGTGACGATTCAGCATAACTCAACCACTTGGTATTAATTGGAACTGTTTATGTAAAAGCAAACACGCTTTGATGTGCATGCAATGGGCTTCATTGCCCCAATTGCATTGGCTTTGAGGCTTACGACCGAGCCTACGCCATATATTGCGATGATATTGTTCCTGTGCAACAGTAATCCGGATTAGTTTCTGTCTCCACACCCAAAAACGATAGGATCTGTTACCATTTTACTGGATGCCCGTGTAAAAGAAGTATGATCATTCCCAATTAGTCCTAATTTTTAGAGCATCTATTCATTTGCATTAAATCTTTCTGTTACATCACGAATCATCGTCAGTAATTTTATTTTTTTCATTTTATTTTCACTAATCCAATAATAGAGTGACATAAATTAGCAATAATGTTTGAATACAGGGTGTGCCATAATTAATGTGCAATACTTTAACAGTAGATTCTACGATCAAAAATGTTTTTCAAAACATTTCCAAAACAAGTTAATACGTAATTATGAATTTTGGTAAGTAGTCGTTAAATATTCTAACAGACTACATAAAAACTGTCAGAGACGTCTCAGGCTGGGGACCTCACGGGTAAAATGCGCTCCCAACTTTTGGCACGTCAATATTTTCAAATTAAACATCAAACTATGATAGATATGACATTTTCATAAAAAAAATATACTCTTGATTTACTGCGATAAAATGCTTAGTTTTAAAGAAAAATCGATTTCAAAGTTTTGTTGCACAATCTAAGGTATCTAAAAAGATGAATAACATGAATAGGTAGGCAGGCTATGAAAACAAACGTTTAATTACTTGAATTAATTTGACAGTACCATGTACAGCGTTTTCAATCATTAATACCAGGGAATTGAACGAAGAGGACCGGTACCATTGCCGTCAGCATCTCCTGACTTTAAATCATTTGACCTATTTTTGTGGAGATATTTAAAAAAATAAGTTTAAAACGGACAAGAAGCAGAAACATTTATGTTTGTTTGTAGAAACTGGGTAAGAAGGGCCCAAAATTTTGTTGTAACATCAGGTACGTCAAACTATTTTACTAATTAAAACCACAAATTAATTCAGTTAATAACAATAGCGGCAAAAGCAGCTGAATTTGCTACATTAAAATATGTGTTGTAGAATGTAATGTATTTCTTTCCTTGGGCATTTCTTTCAATTTTTATCCGATCGCCGATTATACACTTTATCAGGTTTTACAGTGCCGTGCAGAAGTATATTTTTAAATCATTTTTGAACTGCTTGTTTTGATTTTATATTTACAAAATTGAATGCTGTGTACATAAAAACATTTTTTTAGATAAGTTCTGAATCGCCCTGTGTATACTTAGCTCAATTATGTTGTTATGAGATCTGTAACAAACAATTCTTAAAAAGAAAAAATTCACGTAATGATCCACATTTAAATTCCATCCAGATCCAGATTCTTCTTTTTTAATATTTATTTTAAATAGTTTCTTCGCCATAACACTATTTCGTTCATTCTATCAGTATACTCTATTCGATTTCATTCATACGACTAAGTTTTATCTTGTAAGATATAGCAATAGATTTTTTTTGGAAAACTCATTTTAAAAATACAGTCTTCCTTCCGGTGAGTTTCCATCACTTTCCGTTTCACAGTTGTACTTCTTTACCACTTTTTGATTTGCACACATATGCTATTCACGTACAATTTTGTTAAAATATATATTTCAACATCACTTACACTCATATTTTGACCTCGCGCACTAAACTCTTCATACATGTCATCATCCGATATTCCTCATTTCGATCAAATCACTAATAAAATTAATTACATTCATAATTAAATTAACGAAAAGATATACCCGCCTGAATGATATGCCCACCCATGATAGCGCTGGAAATGAAACAGTTGGATCCGACAATACGTCGCAGCCAATTAAAAGCCAGCAGCGCATGCATACTAAGGATACGAATTCGCTGGTGCGACTGCGGCTCGTTACCAACCAATAGGCAGTCTGAATGTTCTCATCAACTGCAACATTTAGACTGCCTATTGGTCGGCGATGAGTCGCAGCCGCGAGCCGCAGCCACAGTCGCCCCAGCGAAACCGTACCTTAACGTGTGCTAACTGCAGCGCATGCGTAGCAGAAGCTGTGTAATCGGGTATGCTCTCAGAGATATGCGGCACACAATTTTGTAGGAAAAATATAAGGGCTGCATGTATATTTCTTTGTGTTGACTGCTATAAATTGTGAGCAGGTTTATAACATTAGTCACTCTCTACAATTTTGGAAGTCCACTATAATTTTAACGTTTATAAGCTGTAACGATTCAAAGTTTGCATACGGGTATAATAAATTTCATACTAAATAAAAAATTTTAAGATTAAAACAAGCATACAAGAAATAGAATTTAATAAGTAAATCGCTCTCTTGAGCTCTCTCTACCTGAGAAAAAAATTATTTTGTTATTAAATAGTACCTCTAAATTTTTTATTTTGTTCATGCTTAACAACATTTAATGTAAATATTGAAATGAATTATTTGTTGTTTTGCGTTTATTTTGTACAAATAAGAACTGATTAGACTCACCCTTAGTATGCTTAAGTGTCTGCCTTGACATTGTTTCTGGACGTCAGTCTCATAGATAAATTTATTTTATAACAGCCAGCACTTGATTTTACCGTTACTTTATGGATTTGTTTTATAAAAGGGAATTATATATTTTAAAATACTGAAAAGAGCGAATTAAAAAAATATATTTGACTGGCATTTAATATTCAATTAAATTTGAAATAGAATTGATGATTATGAAATATTATCATTAAGAAATATCTTAATCCTCAGAGGAGGTTCATAGACGAAGTTTGGCTAATGTTTGACTATTTTATAAAATTTTGTCAATAAAACCGTTGACTATTCAAATTATGGTCAGAAAGTAAATACATTTTCAATAATTTTTAATGATAAAGTTGGATTATATTTTCAGCAATCTTAGTCTACTCCTATGTAACCTGTGCTACATTTTCTAAAACTTATATATTAAAGACTAGTCTTTAACCGTCCCTCAGGTATCTTCTTTGGTTCTTAATTTGTCACGTCCAGTTCTAGGATTCTCCAAATGCCTAACTATATTCGGCTACGGTCTCTTATTGATAGTTATGTAACTTTTTCTTTTTCTGCTTGTGGCGCTGCCACTGGTACCACGTTCTCATCCGATAATATTAATGGTTATATAATCAATGTGTTTCCTATTATAAAAGGAATTGGTGTTTAGCTCACATAATTTAACATGTTCCAGCTATTTATACTCTTTTTTCGGATTTCTGGGGTTCCACCTCTCCAAATTATTATGGACATGTGTTATCGCCAATGCTTGACAATTTTCTTTTCTCTAGATACCCTATTTAAGTTGTAGTCGACTTTACTTATTTTGTTGATTATTTTGATATTTCTCCTGTACTTTTTTTCTCTTTGAAGAGATACAAAATTCAGTGCCAATCTTCTTATGACAATTCAAGTTCTTTTTTTTTTCTTATCGCCAAGATACCAGAAACATAGGCAAGATTTTTTTCACTGCAACCTGTTTTAAACTTTACTATTTTTTTTCTGTTTGACATGATTAAAATAATTTATTCTATATAACTTTATTTTAAACTTTTAATAGTTTGTCTTTACCTCTCTTAATAACATTTTACTTATTTTTAAATTGTATGTCTTTTAACAAATTTTCATGTCCATACCTCAGTCATAATCGTCAAAAATAAAAAAAATAATTTGCGTCATGCGAAGAACTATTAAACATGTAAGGATGCAACATTGTAGCATTTATTATTTATTACATTTATTATGAAATTATCATGAATCTGATGACATTTTATTATTAAAATAAAGACAACAATATTATACCTATAGTTAATGTAACAACTAATATAACAATTATTTTGGTTTCTATAAATATGATTTCACTTACGTGAACATGATCAGTAAACATGAAATTTACCCAAAAATAATAAAGATTTTTAGAGTGAACAGTTTATCACAAAATATCTCTTTTTATGGCCATGTCTCTTAGATCCTCTAGATCTCGATAACCCGTATACCTGATGCTATTGTCATTTTGCCGAATGATCAATTGTACCAAACAAAACATATTTGATTTAACAAAGAGGTGTGGAATATGTGACGTCACACACCTATCATATCAGGTATTTGTACATACACTACCAATGCACAGGTACTATTAATAGCTTTCTTAGATCTCTCTTTACAACACAGAATAAAATGTGATATAATTAATAACAAAATGACATTGCTTGCAAAAAACGTTTACTGTACAAACGTCTCGTAGTCGAGTTTTGCTTAGATCCGCCACAAATTTACGTTATATAACTAGTCATGGTTACTGCAAATTGTTCAATTTTTGTTTATGTACTCCCAGAATTTGTCAGTTGATATTTAATATCAAGGAAACACTAGGTACAGAAAATCGATACACACTAGCCTTTATAATACTGCTTATAATAATAATTTGACGTTAACAGTAGCAGATAATGCATTGCAATGTTGTCATACGCTACAATTTTAAGAATTTTTTTGAAAACTTTTATTGTTCACTTTATTAATTCTGAGAAAAGAACAAATTTCAAACAAATTATGCTAAAAGAGTTTTCTTCTAACCTTAGTTGTACAATGGTTTATAATTTCGTAAGACATTTTGTATTTCATTGCAGTTGTATTTTTATGTAAATATTTGTAGAAAAACTGTTCGTTTTTTTGTTGCTCCTCTACTATAGGCACTTATATTTCGGGCACCATGCATATACAAAAAAGAGGGTTCTTTGACAATTTTCTGAATCTAGAGGGCATTATGATTGAGTATCGTTTGTCTTATTAGCCCAAAAAAATGTAAGCAATTTATTGAGAATCTTTTAAAAATTTTTAATTGAAATTTTTTGCTTTGACATCATGTACCTGTCCGTGTAAACATCAACATTTGGACTAAGATGAGTTTGGCTACATCATGAGAAATATACTCTAACTCTGTGTAATTTTGGAACACTTTTATATTCTTGTTTTATTAACAGTGTACTAAATTAATAATAATACCTGAGAAAAGCTCAAATGCAAATGCCTCATTTTCGACTCTTCTTACTTGTAGTAAAAAGTAATTAACTGTTTATATTCTCCCGTTTTCGACGATTTTTCAAGCACTGAGTTAATTGTGGGGTTACAATGTGGCCTTTTTCTTGGAATGGCTAGCCTGAACAAAAGAAAGGGAGAAAGAAACAAAAGACGTCATTAACTAGCACCAAGATATTCTCGGTTAGAACAAAAGCGGACTTGACTTGCTGGTGGGAAAAAATATCGTAATTTTTTATAGCTAAATGGAAATACATACACCTAAGGACTCCCTTAAACGCTGCGATTTGTTAAGTGTTGAGGGACGTTTTATAACTGTCTATTTTCTGGATTTTTACATTCATTTTCCACATTTTAATTAAGCTGAGTTTAATTCACTCTTAGGCAGAATGTTTAACTATTAAAGTTAGCTTATGGATATTTTTCTTTGGAAATCCAAAGCTTTTCCAGTACTTTATTAATTAATTTGGGAATGATCTGAAAAATTTTGCGGAAAAGTTTTGGTAAAGCTGTCTTACATTCCGTATAAAAAACGTTCTTATCAAACCCGATTATATGGTCAATAAATAAGTAATTAAAAACTAATTATTGAAAAAGTTTTAATGCGGCAGACTCTTCTAAAGAACTTTATAAGGAGAAGTAGAATGATTCAGTGTTAGTCCCAGTGAATTTCAAACTTTTTTTAGATATATAGTCACTACCTTCGGCTAACAATAAATTGTGCAACACAATTTACGAATTTATCTAAAGCTGATTTACTTGCATAATTCTAGTTTTTCTTTTGTTTAATTGCGTATTTTACCGTACTTCTGAAAAATATTGAAATTAATTCAATAAATCCAGTTAAGGGTTATTTTACTAAAAAAAGAAAATAAGTAAAAATAACAAAAATCGCAACATTATCGCGCACTTCCTTATTTTTTGACGTTTCGAAAAACTTTATGTTTTCGTTCTCAAAAATTGCAATTGTATTAAAAGTACGTCAAGTTCAACAGTTTAAAATTTGTTTATCTGCTTCCATATAGATGTTAAATGATTTTTATTTTATTGTTACTTACTTCTTGATACAATTTTAGCCAGCAATGATCAATGTTTACTGAACAGTTTGGAACACACTTATCTCCGTTCAACAATCGCGGTTTTTTTAATTGTTTTTTTCTTGCATTATCCTCCTTCTCTAAAATTATTTAGATTTTTTCCTGATTTTCAATTTTTTTCGCTAGTGAAATACCCTTTGTGTATAAGATACAGCGAAATGTAATTAAGAAAAGTTTCTCAGAATGAAAGATTGAGGACATGTGCAAAATTGTAGTGGTATGTCGCTTGCCTTCAGAAAAATCTGAAATTAAGCAAATAATCCTACTAAGCCTAGCGTGTTCACATTTTTTTTTTATTTTTGATATTCCCGTCTTCATATATAATTTGTATGTTCCTCAACTCTAACATTCATAGGCCGAGGTGTTTCTCGAACATAATGTGTATTGAGAGACATTGATCTGAATAAATGTGCCTGTCTTGTTCTTCTGGATTTTAGTAAAGCATTTGACACTCTAGATCATGTCACATTTTGTACTAAATTAAAATACTTCGGTTTCAGCGACATTGCTGTCTCATTCTTTAAAAATTATCTATCAGGTAGACGCCATAGGGTTATTTTGAATGCTGATATATCTCGATTTAATAATATTTCCACTGGTGTTCCCCAAGGTAGTGTCCTAGGACCTCTTCTCTTTTCTATTTATACTGCTGACTTTTGTACTTACCTTCAACATTGTCAATCTCATCAGCACGCTGATGATACTAAGATATATTTATCTTTTAATCCTTCTGACATTTCTTCAGCTGTAGTTCAGATCAACTCTGACCTTAATTCTATTTCTGAAATACCTCATAACCTTATTTTAAATGAAACTAAAACTCAATTATTAATTTTTAGAAATAAGAAAAATACCATTATAAGTGACAGATTTTACCATCAATTTAAATGGCCATCCCCTTTTTCCTTCTGATAACTGCAAAAATCTTGGCTTATGGGTAGACAATTCTCTTCGATTTACTAAATATTGTATTGTGTGACTAGCTTCTCTTATTTCTCTTAAAGTGTTTGATTTATCTATAATAGTTTTTAACGTCCTATCAACAAAATTTGAAGGGTATATTCATTATTTATTAAAATATTTGTAATAAATTAAAAGAGGCCACGATTTGTTGAACGGGGATAAGTGTGTGTCAAACTGTTCGGTAAACATTGATCATTGTCCGCTACATTTCTAACAAGAATAAATAAGTAACAACAAAATAAAAATCATTTAACATCTGTATGGGAGCAGATAATCAAATTTTAAGTCAAAAAACTTACTTTTAATATACTGAGAAAGAAAACAGAAAGTTTTTCGAAACATCAAGAATAAGTGAGCGATAGTGAGGTGATTTTTTTTTATTTTTTTACTTATTTGCTTTTTCAGTGTGAGATTTTTTCATTAGACAAATTTAGTTTCAAGAATAACGAAGAATTGTTTTGGGAAACCAAAAAACTATAATCAGCATAGAACCAATAGTGTAATTTAGGGAATAGTTTACATGATAACAATAACAACTTTCATGAAGAAAATATTACTAATAAAATTTTCTAAATAATGAAGCGAAATGAGTTTCTTCTGTAAGAAATGAATTGCACACAATGGCTGTATTACGGTACTACTTCGATTCCAATTTTGAACATTTAGGCTTTGAGGTTTTCAGAGGTGCTCTTTTCAAATAAAATAATGTCATTTTTGTAGGACATCTGGTATATTTGAGCTTATTTGAATTCTACGCGTAATGTTAAGGAGGCTTTTACCAAACTTTACATCTATATCTAATGGTCTTCGAGATTCAAAGCTGAAGTATTGATATTTAAAAAAGAGATAGAGGACTCTCATCAATCGTTACAGATATTTTAAAAATTGTTTAATTTTACACAGAGTAGTGAAAATGTCAAAAAGTCTAACTTACTTATCTTTGAACCTTCAAAACTATTTTTGATTAAATATACTGAATGTTCCATTTAGAAGAACTCTGAACCACCGTGTGTGGTCACGCGAAAATTATCCCTCTCCTTTCTCTCGTTATTATTCGAAATACGAAAAAAGATGTAAGAATGTTGGAATTTTCAAATATTTTTTAAAGCATATATCAAACAATTGAATATAGCATGTTCCAGATGTAGGACTAACTTTTTTTTGTAATGGAAAGACCGCCAACTGAACTTTTCAAAAATATATTATACAGATCTTTTACGGTTTTTGAGATATTACATGTTTATTTTTAATATGCAACATAATACATTATACAACTCCTGAAATTACGTATTTTAAGATTTTTTAATGAGAGATATGACAGTAACGGTTTTTAATAAGAATTTTGAAATATAATATAAGAATATGCAAAAATTTAGTAAATGTATATCAATTTTTTCATTGAAAAAGAAGACATTGAACCGTTCCTATAAATTTATTCCTTCTGGGGTTCATATCTTTCATTTGAAATTTTTAAAAAGATATATTATTTCAGATGTATAATGGGAGATGATGTTGCATATTAATAACAAACATGTAATATCTCGAAAACCGTAAATGGTTAATATCATGTATAATATATTTTTAAAAATCTCAATTGACGGTCTTTCAAATGGTTAAGAACATACAGAGTGTTCCATTAAAAAAAACAAGAGTTAGGCCTACATGTCAGAAATGCGATATTCAACTGATTTTGTCATATATGCATAAAATATATTTAAAAGTTCCTACAACTTTCATTCTTACAGCTTTCTTCGTGTCTTAAGTAATAACGAAGATATGAGGGTAGCAATTTTCGAGTTACCACCATGTACAGTGGACGCGAAATAAAGGTTTCCAACAAAAAAAAAAAAACAGTCTACTTTTAAAGGGGCGACTGGTGGACTTTTAATAAGAATTGTGGGGGCTTCAATAATTTGGAAGAGTCATAATTGGGCACGTGGACAACTCTCATACAGGGTGTTTTTAAATGAAGTAGCAAAAAAGTCCACAGATTCCTTAGGGGAAAATAAATCAATTTAACCTAACATACCTATATCCCAAGTCGCATAATAAAAAAGAAACAGGGTGTCAAAGTTAAAATTTTATTTCCGATATTTGTAAATAACTTCTTAAGAATTCCAAATATTTACATAGAATTTGTAAATCGGGGGTATTTGCGGGCGAGAAATTGGAAGCATCTAAGCCATCATAATTTAAACGAGTGTTAGCGAGTGTAACTACTATTAGGCCCACTTACACGTACGCTCCGATCGGTCGGTTTTGGAACGACGAATTGGAGTACCGCCCTGGAGCTAGATTTTGGAGCCTACGCTCCAAGTGTGTGTTGTTAAAAAGAATACCGCTCCAAGTCTAAACTCCATCATTGTAGATTTAGAGCATCCAGTCCAAAAATATTATCGTAAACGCAAAAGTTGAAGGTATTGGAAGAGGGTGTGGAATTTCCGCCAAATTGGAATCTCCACATGTAGCGTCAATCCTTCTTTAGTTGTCCATAGCCAAATTAAATGTGCATTGTAGTTAGTTTCTGGTAATTTAAAACATTTTTAAAAAATTAGGTTAAAAAATGACAGGAAAATAGAGATCGTCATAGCCATATGCCACTTTTGAAACTTAACGTTTGATTTTATTTTAAATTTAGTTAGAATATATATGTCAAATCAGTAATGAGAAAATGCATACGTGCGAACGAACAATTAATAACACCGTTATGACTCTTGATAAAGTTATCAAGATCTCCAGTGGAGATCTTTTCAAGATTTAAAATTTTCTACTTGTTTGTAAACAGGCATAATATCTAACATCTATTATTTTTTTATGTGGCCGATTTTAATTTTTGTAATCGTCAATTTTAATTTTTCATAATCATGGAAAGTTTCTGTAAACTTCGATGAACTTTTCTAAATTATCCTTCAACATATTATATATTTTATAGTTTAATTTATAAATTCTATTAACTGTACAGGCAAAAAAAGTATTAGTGAATTAACTCAACACAAAGCACGTAACAAGCGTCCTCTAGGAAATATCTTGAAACTAATGCCAAATTCGTATTTCTTGCTCCCGAAAACCTAATTATACCAATTTTGCATTCAATATCTTCAACTGTTTTACAGTTATCATCATTTTTAGAAAATTTATTTTAATTTACAACACCCTGTAATTCTTTAAATAGTAACATATTACTTAGGCAAGTTTGGCTTAAAAGACATAATTTTATGTCTACTATCTCTGGTTGCTCTATAGTAGAGTAAAATTTGGAAGGAAAGTCGCTTAGTTTTCGAGAAAAAAAAAACCGGCGTAGAACCAAACCAGACTTGGTGGGATTCTTTAATAAAGTAATCGTGTACACGAAATCATTTTTTACGACATTTTTTGGTGGTCGAAAACTTTTTTATTTCGGAAAAAGGCGAAAAAATCGATTTCTTATTGAAACATGTTTTTTAACGCCTCCACCGCTATATCTCTGAAAGTACTTGTGCTATCAAGCTAGTTTTTTTTTAGATTAAAGTAGACATAATAGCGCTTCGAACAACGTACCACGTGAACCTAAATATGTTTTCTTTAAGTTGTTAAAATAATAGGAAACTCAAACATGTTATTTTCAGTAGCATAATTTTAGGCAATCGAGAAAAAAGTTTATTTATGAAAATTTGTATATACATGCTGCGTACAAATTGAAGCCAATAGTTGGAAAAAGTATTTAGAATAAAAAATTTTCATGTCCCGTTTATAGTAATGAGTCAGCGATATTTTCTTTAACGGGGCAGTCATATTCTTGCGCGTTCGGCTTTAGCGAGCCTGACAACTACAACGATCTGACGGTCCCGGTCGGGTGTAGCAGTTTAAATTATTACATCAATAGGTACAAAACAAGTAGCAGTGATCAAAAGCATCCCCTAAATAATCAATATTATTGTTCAATATTCCTTATTGTACAGTAGTACTGATTATATGTTGTCAATATTTAAAAATTGAACAATAAATTTTAAATAATCTCCTTTGTAAATATATTTATTGCACAATAATAATATAGACCGTCTAAGTCTAGGCACTACTTAAGTTGTTTTGAAGAGAAAAATTTAAAATATCCAAAAGAGAGGTAAGATAGATATATAAAAATACCTATCTAATATAAATTAGTGTTATTAAGTACTCACTTAATTAGTAAGTTTAACAGACATTTTTAATTGAATTAAAATAAAAACGTAAGCATAAAATGACGGACCTCGTTATAAGAGCAAGTAAGTCCAAGCTGAGACAAAATATCCAATATATGTTTGCTTGGAATCTGGTGGTACAAATGTAAACCAAGACTGACTTGAAACGAATTTTTTCTATGAGATTTGTCAAATAGTGCCATTATAACATTGCTTGGAATTGCTGCTAATTCACTAGTTTTCCCACATTCAGCCTTAAAAAAAGTACAGAATATATCTAAAATAAATAAAAGTTCTATATTATTTACCTCGGCAAATAAATTTGCGACTATAAGCCACGATACGAACAGGAGTAAAATATCTAGAACCTCATTCAGAAATGCATTTTTATTAATATCATCTGGTGTCGGAAATCCAATTTTGTGTTGACATGAAGCCATTGCACTACGTAATATGGCAGCAGCTCTTAATAAAGTTTGAATTTCGGGCATTTCTTTAGGAAGTAAAAGATCTTTCTGAACATTACTATCAACACTTGCAGATGAGGTAGACACTATATAGGTACATAATGTTATTTAATTTACCTGTTTGAACAGATACCAATTTTTTTTCTTCTTAGTTCCACTAGTGTTGCAAATAAGACACATTGTTCTAATATTAAAACAATCGGATTTAAATCGAGTACCAGAATAATTTGAAGGACCGGCGCCACTGTCCGATTGTAAATCATGATCAATGTTTTGAGAACTTGTAAAAGATTTACGGCAATCTATATGATATTTTATTTTAACTTCGCCATTTAAAATACCTTTTTTTTGACAGAATTTCTTTGACAGAATTTCTTTTGCGATATTGTCTTGTTTTTTTTCAGCACTTGACAATAATGATAACAAACCTTGTATTCTAGGTCTTTGTATCACAGATTTGTCACCATCATACACAATTTTCTTACAAATAATGCACTCCATTGTTTTAGAAAAGCTAATAAGTACTCTAACCGTCACTACGCTTCTCAACCACCACTATTAGATTTCACGATACGCGACCAATGCTGCATGTGAGGTATATCGCGCTTATAAAAAAAATCGCTGTTGCCAAACGATACACTTTAGGAAAAAAATTATTATATCAAAAACTTTCGTGATTATTAGGCTTTATTTTCTTCGCTGCATGTATGTAAATATTTTCAAAAATAAAAAAGTTTATCGATTGGTGTAAATTTCAATACTTAAAATATATATTTCTTGTTTATCTGATTTTTAAATAAATGAAAGTGCTAATTGTGCCCAAACCGTTTATATTAGTAAAAGCGCTATAGTGTGTGCTTTAATTTGATAAAAAAAAATCTGTACGTTTAATAGTTTTAAAGATATGGCGGTGGGAACGAAAAAAAACAATATTCTTACTAAATTAATTTTTTTCACTTTTTATTGATTTAAAAAGTTTGAGACCACATAAAAATGTCGTAAAATATGATTTCATATGCCTGGTGATATACTCAAAGGAACCTAACATGTTTGCCCTGGTTCTACGTCAAAAAAAATAAACGACAGGATAGACTCACAAAATCGCTGCTCTACTATGGCCCATAAGTTATGGGACACCCGCATAGATACACAAGTTTGGCATTTGCGATTCTCTAAGAAAAACCGTGCGTGTAAACAGGCCTGTTCCCTCATTTGCACAGTAAAGTAGGACATGGTCTGCTTTCAATTATATCCCCTTTTTAACAACTTTAATTATCCTAATCTCAACACAACTATCATGCACTCTATACATTCTTGATGTATAGATGATAGTAATTATCACTATCAGTGCTACCTACATATCGTACAATATTGATTAACTTTCTTGTCCGTAAAAAACATTTCCACTGACTTATTTTTTTTGCGGAATGCCAAGAAAGTTCATTTCTTCCTTGAAATTTGCTTTTGTTTGAAATCCTCGCACCACTAGATGTACATATATCTTCTTTGAACAATATCTATGGCTGGAAACTTGAAAACATTCTCTGACTTTTAAATAAAATAGTGAGGCATTTCCACTATAGTACATAGAAAGCATTTTTTCCCCAACGGGGCCGAATTTTATTAGCGGAGCTTGCATATTCTACTTTCGAGCGTACAAAAGAATTGTAAATGGGAATATATGTTGTAGCTTGAATAAAGCCATGCGATTCTGGCAGCTTGGCTCCATTCCAAGAAGTTAATAGAACTGTTTTAATTTGCTTAATATACTATAGTCAAGTGTATACAGATAATAAACCAATTATTCGCGATTTGTTGTGATATGTAGGTACATTATAATAAATCTTTATCTAAAACTTTTTCATCAGAATGGAGAACATTTGAATTATTAATTTTAATTATAACACTTTTCGCAGCGTTGCCTTGTTATCTTTTTAAAACAACTGTGTCAAGCAATGAAATATATATATTTTTAAATACTTAGTGTTTGAATGTCTGTCAATGATCTTTGACATGGCTATATATTAAGTAAACACTTAATCACTTGACAGTAGAGGAGCAAAAAACAAACGGCCAACATTAATTCGATGGAATGAGAATCGATTTATAATCCGGTTTCAATAATTTGAAAAATAGAAACAGAAACTATGTACTTATTTATGATTATGATATAGTTAGTGATGATGTTAACTACGAGTAAGTAGTAATAATTTTTTGTAGTAAAATTGGTTAAAAAAAAACTAAGCGCATAATTTCTGCTATTTTTCAAATTATTGAAATTGGATTACGCCATGCAATAAATCGATTTAATTTTTTTTACTGGAAATGGTGCGTCGTAAGAAAAAAAAGTCGGGAGACCTTTTCTTTTGCAAATTGAACAAGAAATTCAGAAATATATACATTTTTTAAATCAGTAACGGATCATTGTTTTCTTTAAAATTATTCAGAGGATAACTGGTTCACCTGTGGACCAGCCACTGGAGAAACTGAAAACAATACTCTAACGCAAAACATGTATTGTTATTAACTGTCAAAGCATTCAAATTTCATTAAAATATTCTGAGCGGTTTTCGCAGCATTAATAATTTAGCATGTTTTAGTTAAAACTTTAACACCCTGTATATTGGAAACTAAGCGTTTTCAGAATATGGTATATTAAAGAAATATATCACAAATTACTTGTGTTATAACCTCCTGGAAGGAAAGCCTCGACTTACCAAACATTCAACACAGGGTCATTCACAATTTATCTAAAAAAAATTTGGTCTTGAGAAATATAGTCAATATTGCAAAATCCTTATAGTTTCCGAGAAAATTATGGAAGTTGCAGTATTTTTAATATTTACAGTCCTATTACTTTAATACTAACGTTTTTGTGATACGAGTGTTACATTAGTTTTTCAAGTGTCAAAAATCGCTTACATGTACAGCAATTCAGAGTTCATGGATATTGTTTTAGTTTACGATGAAGTTAAAATGCTTTTTAGCAGAACGAGTTCACGGTAAACATGTGCCGGATACAGCTACTTTTACTGGATGGATGTTCAGGACGTCCACGGCACCATTGTGGCGTATCATACACGAGACTCAATTATATCTATATACAGCATGTCCAAGCATTAATACCAAGGGATTGGACGAGGAGGACCGGTACCATCCGCCGCCACAATCTTAGGACTTTAAATTTTTTGGATTTCTTTTCGTGGAGATATTTGACAGGACAATGTTAAAAATAGCCGATTTTTGGCTTATCCGGGGGAACGCATAAATCATAAAAAAATCAATTGATTATTGTTAATTAACATTAGAAATGGCTCAGAAATACGTCAGATAGCTGGGGAAATGTCGCTACTACCCCTAAACCTATATAAACTACCCTTACATAGCTTTAAATGGATAATCATTAATTATTGTTATAAAATTCGTGTAAAATGCGTGTGAAAAAAATGCTTGAAAATGATTTGAACAGACAGTATGTCAATATAAAAAGTGATAAATAACTGTAAAAATGTCCATTCCACCCCTAAAAATTAAAAAAACGACTTTCAAAAGCTAATGGTGAGCTTACTTCGACATCAAAAATAGATAATGCTTAAATGTTCAAGGGAACGCCTATTGCTAGAAAAAAATTATAGATTACTGTCAAAAAATGCAAAAACTGATACTAGAGTACGTTAAGTAAGTGGGGAAATATTAATTGCACCCCTAAATCTATATAAACTGCCTTTAAATAGCTTAAAATAGATAATCATTATTTATTGTTGTAAAATTCGTTTAGAATGAAAAAAATGCTTAAATCACTTTTAAGGTTCATTTATACTATTGCGACCTGAAAAATGGGCGCAAGGATAAATTGCCATTTTTTCAGTACGCGCTGCCAAAGTGAGAACAATTGGCGCTATTTCGGCATTGAATGGGCACTTTTACAGTCATTTGTTACTTTTTATATTGACATACTGTCTGTTCAAATCATTTTCAAGCATTTTTTCATTTTACACGAATTTTATAACAATAATTAATGATTATCCATTTAAAGCTATTTAAGGGTAGTTAGTGTAGTGGTAGTGCTATCTACAGATGATATAAAGGTGAAAGGCAAATCATTTAAAATGATTGTCAAAAGTTCAGAATAATTTATTCAACCATTTTCAAGCATGCGAAATAATGCTTTCAAAATTAACAACTTTTTAAAGTAATCATTTTGGCTGCATTAATTCTTTACCATAAGAAATTATCCACCCTTTTTTTATAGTGCATACCTGAAAATTCAGTAATAATAATTTTCTTGAATTTAATCAAATGGTTTTCATCATGAGCATAGGAACGCAAATATTTTGTTTTGAAATTTTTAAGTCTTGATTGTCATAACAATTTAAAAAGATGTTGCATTTAGGTACTAATTTTCTTTTTTTTTTTAAAGCAACCATACTTTAGTGGAAAAGCATTACCAACAAAATTTTGCTGTGTTTTAGATCTCAATTTTCTTTTGTAAAATGGCTGCCTCCTAAAGATATTTTTAAAAGATATAATCAACTTAATGAACAGAACGGTAAACGCTTTTCCCCCACCTTATAAATGGGCTCATTATTTTCGAATTGCTTGAATTAAATGTTCTAAGCAAACTAAGGATCTAATTAGAATATCGCCTAGAAGGAAATAAGACTACGGGCGACATGTTAAAATATTTAACGACCCTACAGGGAAATCAAGAACAGAACTAAATTTCCGTAAAATAGATATATTTGCCAAAACTCATGTGTTGACTAAGAGACTAAGAGAATTATTATCATCATCCAAAAAGGTATCGTAACCTAACTGTGTTTATTCCTAGTACTGAAAAAACATTGGCAGTATAGAAATTAATAATTATACGAATCGACCAAGGCAAAGACAAAGAATAACAAATTTTAGATATAATTTCCTTCTACGTTTTTAAATATTCTATTTGGATTTCACTTACCTATTGAATTAAAAAAAACAATAAGTAAATAATATTTAGGTATCAGATTTTGAAACCATTTAAATTTTTCCATATGTTTTTCGATTCACTTTAAATGTCATCAAATATAAATAACCTCCAAATGTTAGCAATGAAGGGCAACATTAATAAACAGGTAAATAGGTATATTTTTCCATTCCTTCTGAAGAAAGCATGAAGAGCAAAATTAGATAATTGACAGTAAATGCAGTTCATCAAAATTTCACACCACATTATAACTACAGTATTTTTATTTCTGGGGATATCATTCATTCTATCATAGTTAGAAATTACTCAGTGCAAGTTTCCAGTTCTTTCCTCAAAAATGTCCATTTAAGAAAGGAATTGAACATAGACCGAATATTGTGTTAAAACGGAAATGCATTTGCAAAAGAGGAACTTCAGTTTGTCTGCGACGTCACGGGACATACCTTAAGTAAGTACAAATATTTTAACCAGCAGTACAGTTCACTGTGTAGAACACATAATTAATAGTTTTTTTTACAAAAGAATCAGAAATAAAAAAATCAAATTTCAAACTGGGTAAGAGGGCCCAAAATTTTGTTGTTATAACAGGTATGTCAGACTGTGTTATTAATTAAAACCACAAATTAATTCTATTAGTAATTATGTAATAACAATAACGGCAAAAACAGTTGAATTTGCTATATAAAATAGGTGTTATAAAATGTTATTTATTTCTTGATAGTGTTATGTGGTTGACGTGGGGCGATGGATATGCATTGTTTGCTTTCTACAAATTATATAAAGTTCAAAGGCAAATAAAACATTTAAAATGATTGTCAAAAGTCCAGAATAATTTATTCATCCATTTTCAAGCATGCGAAATAATGCTTCCAAAATTAACAAATTTTTAAATTAATCATTTTGGTTGCATTAATCCTTTACCATAAGAAGTCCACCCATATTTTATAGCGTATACCTGAAAATTCAGTAATAATAATTTTCTTCAATTTAAATGAACGCCATTAGCATTGGGGTACAAATATTTTGTTTTGAAATTTTTAAGTCTTGATTGTCATAACAATAAAAAAAATGTCGCATAATCACGTTTAGGTACTTATTTTCTTATTTTTAAAGCAGTCATACTTTAGTGGAAAGGCATTGCCAACTAAATTTTGCTGTGTTTTGGATCTCAATTTTCTATTGTAAAAAGGCTCCTTCCTAAAGATATGTTTAAAAGATATAATGAACCCAATGAACAGAACGATAAACGCTTTTCCCCCACCTTATAAATGGGCTCATTATTTTCGAATTGCTTGAATTAAATGTTCTAAGCAAACTAAGGAACTAATTAGAATATCGCCTCGAAGTAAATAAGACTAAGGGCGACATGTTAAGATATTTAACGACCCTACAGGGAAATCAAGAACAGAACTAAATTTCCGTAAAACACATACATTTGCCAAAACTGATGTGTTGACTAAGAGACTAAGAGAATTATTATCATCATCCAAAAAGGTATCGTAACCTGTGTTCATTCCTAGTACTGAAAAAAAAAATTGGCGGTATAGAAATTAATAATTATACGAATCGACCAAGGCAAAGACAGAGAATAACAAATTTTAGACATAATTTCCTTTTATGTTTTTAAATATTATATTTGGATTTCACTTATCTATTGGAATAAAAAAAACAATAAGTAAATAATATTTAGGTATCAGATTTTGAAACCATTTAAATTTTTCCAGATGTTTTTCGATTCACTTTAAATGTCATCAAATATAAATAACCTCCAAATGTTAGCAATGAAGGGCAACATTAAAAAACAGGTAAATAGGTATATTTTTCCATTCCTTCTGAAGAAAGCATGAAGAGCAAAATTAGATAATTGACAGTAAATGCAGTTCATCAAAATTTCACACCACATTATAACTCTGTTACAGTATTTTTATTTCTGGGGACATCATTCATTCTATCATAGTTAGAAATTACTCAGTGCAAGTTTCCATTTCTTTCCTCAAGAATGTCCATTTAAGAAAGGAATTGAACATAGACCGAATATTGTGTTAAAACGTAAATGCATTTGCAAAAGAGGAACTTCAGGTTGTCTGCGACGTCACGAGACATACCTTAAGTAAGTACAAATATTTTAACCAGCAGTACAGTTCACTGTGTAGAACACATAATTAATAGTTTTTTTACAAAAGAATCAGAAATAAAAAAATCAAATTTCAAACTGGGTAAGAGGGCCCAAAATTTTGTTGTTATAACAGGTATGTCAGACTGTGTTATTAATTAAAACCACAAATTAATTCTATTAGTAATTATGTAATAACAATAACGGCAAAAACAGTTGAATTTGCTATATAAAATAGGTGTTATAAAATGTTATTTATTTCTTGATAGTGTTATGTGGTTGACGTGGGGCGATGGATATGCATTGTCTGCTTTCTACAAATTATATAAAGTTCAAAGGCAAATAAATCATTTAAAATGATTGTCAAAAGTCCAGAATAATTTATTCATCCATTTTCAAGCATGCGAAATAATGCTTTCAAAATTAACAAATTTTTAAATTAATCATTTTGGTTGCATTAATCCTTTATCATAAGAAGTCCACCCATATTTTATAGCGCATACCTGAAAATTCAGTAATAATAATTTTCTTGAATTTAAATGATCGCCATTAGCATTGGGACACAAATATTTTGTTTTGAAATTTTTAAGTCTTGATTGTCATAACAATAAAAAAAATGTTGCATAATCACGTTTAGGTACTTGTTTTCTTATATTTAAAGCAGTCATACTTTAGTGGAAAGGCATTACCAACTAAATTTTGCTGTATTTTGGATCTCAGTTTTCTATTGTAAAATGGATGCCTCCTAAAGATATTTTTAAAAGATATAATCAACCTAATGAACAGAACGGTAAACGCTTTTCCCCCACCTTATAAATCTAATTAGAATATCGCCTAGAAGTAAATAAGACTAAGGGCGACATGTTAAGATATTTAACGACCCTACAGGGAAATCAAGAACAGAACTAAATTTCTGTAAAACACATATATTTGCCAAAACTCATGTGTTGACTAAGAGACTAACAGAATTATTATCATCATCCAAAAATCCATCGTAACCTAACTGTGTTCATTCCTAGTACTGCAAAAAAAATTGGCGGTATATAAATTAATAATTATACGAATCGACCAAGGCAAAGACAAAGAATAACAAATTTTAAACATAATTTCCTTTTATGTTTTTAAATATTATATTTGGATTTCACTTATCTATTGGAATAAAACAAAACAATAAGTAAATAATATTTAGGTATCAGATTTTGAAACCATTTAAATTTTTCCAGATGTTTTTCGATTCACTTTGAATGTCATTAAATATAAATAACCTCCAAATCTTAGCAATGAAGGGCAACATTAAAAAACAGGTAAATAGGTATATTTTTCCATTCCTTCTGAAGAAAGCATGAAGAGCAAAATTAGATAATTGGCAGTAAATGCAGTTCATCAAAATTTCACACCACATTATAGCTCTTGTTACAGTATTTTTATTTCTGGGGACATCATTCATTCTATCATGGTTAGAAATTACTCAGTGCAAGTTTCCAGTTCTTTCTTCAAAAATTACCATTCAAGAAAGGAATAGAACATAGACCGAATATTGTGTATTGTATTGTAACGTAAATGTATTTGCAAAAGAGGAACTTCAGGTCGTCTGCGACGCCACGAGACATACCTTAACTAAGTATAAATATTTTAACCAGCAGTACAGTTCACTGTGTAGAACACATATTTAATAGTTTTTTTTAAAAGAATCAGAAATAAAAAAATCAAACTTTAAATAAATTTAGTGATTTTCCAGTTGAAAACTTGTTGAGGACCGCTGCTCCGATTCCGACTAATATTTTTAAGATGGTCGATGTGTATTCCACAGCGTTGCTAATGTTACACTAATGTCTTGGAATAGGCTAACAAATAACTAGAATGGTTGAAATATGTTATTTATGAAAATATTAATGGCCACCTCTTACGAAGCACGAAATGGTTAACACTGACACGTTTTTTGAGGTTATGCGGCAAAAATTAACTCTAAGGTATTGTGTAAAAATCATAGTTTCTTTGTTAATCTTCATAAAATAATTTAAGGGAATAATTTGTGTATCTTTCACGTGTAGACTAGTATTAACTTGTGAAATGTGAATAACTTTAAATAGTCGGTTTTTCAGCAAGTAGGTAAGCTTATATGCACGTTTATGGATAATTTTTGGAATCATTCAACAAAGTAACTTCCTAAATACTTTAATTTGTCATATCGAACTTCATTTTTTAATCGTTTATTACTGCGTAGTGTACTAGGTACCTAATTTTACTTTACAAAACAATTATTTTTAAATTAGAATCAACCGCAAAAATTGAATTTACGTTAAAAAATTATTTGTCTTATAGACGATATGGCAATCTCGCCTGCAGTAAATCATATGGTTCATTAGATCACGTAAGTGGTCTATTTGGTTAGCGGGCCTCAAAATGTGGGTACTTTTGAAAAAAATTATCCGTTAATTTTAAGCTTGTTAAGCTCTCATCAGTATGTCATAGCCGAGGCAACCGACGACTATCCCTGACTTTAGTGTATGTCATAACCGACAGAAGGAAATAGGGGTAAGCGAGATGTAGCACGTAGTACACGTACCTACATCTAGTGGTCAGATACACGGTTAGTTGTCGGTCGTTTAAAAGGATTATACAAATTTCATTACACGTGCTGTCAAACGCTGACTGGATAAATTATAAATTGCTCCATTGTTGTAGATTCAAAGAAATTAAGTTCTCTAGGCAAATTAAGCAGCTAAATTAGAATAACGCGAAGCAGGAAATAAGACAGAGGGTGACATGTAAAGATATTTAACGGCCCTACGGGGAAATCAAGGGTACGAAATAAATCACCACAAAAACAAATCAATTTATATAATAATTCATCCTTACTGCGAGAGGTTTCTGGCATTCAAAAGTACCTCATGGAGTAAAAGGTCCGCATAGCTGAAGCAGTGAGGGGCGTGTAATTAGCTCCCTAAGATAATGAGTTACGTGGTTCGCTTCGTATATTTATCACAAGTCTCTAGAGTCGACAATGAGTCGGTAGGATAGCTATATAATGCAGGAGAACATCTCCTGAGATGCCGCCGTTTCGTCTTGAGCTGAGGGGCGGGCAAGCCACCCATTTAACCAACCCCCGTGCATATTCTAGCACATTTCTAATATTATGCCAACAAGAAATCTCATATTAAGACCGAGTGTGGATCGCTGAAATAGATGGCATATCTCTAGAACGATTACGTTACATTTCGGTTGATTGTAAGGGGTAGTAAGGGTCATTGTCTATTAATTTATTAAAGGATATTAAGTGGGGCTGAGGAAGAGACAATTACATCCTGGACATTAGGATGATAACTTTCATCTGGAACGGGGAGAATTGAAATACGTGACTAATTGTTTCTGAGATGGTTAAATTGGTTTTCTTTCTTCCTTGTATGTATTGGACCACCATTGGATACTGAAAGTGAAACACGAATGCTTTTCAAATTTTGAAACTACATATATGTTACATGTATAATGTTCTAAAAAAAAGATGCACAAAAAACCTCCGGAAACCCAATATAAAAGCAAGTTTGTAGTGTCTTTGCAGACGCTGTTCTTTTCTAATAATAATGTAGATTATTCCACCTTTGCAACAGGTAACACATTTTAATACAAAATACTATAGGGTGATTAAGAACATATCCGTAAAAAAAATTGGGATTGTTCACCATAGATTTACAAATATGGTAATGACAAGAATATCATATATGCGTTCTGAAAACTATTTAAAAATATTTAAATTCACGCCGCTGGAATTTGGTGTACTGTAAGGCTTACTACAGACTATGAGTGAATTCGCAATCCCTTATGTGCAATTCGTGATATCTGAGGAATTAGGGAATAGTTTGTAGGGTCTTGTTCGTTAAAAATATATTCATAAAAACCCTACACACTATGCACGAATTCCGTATAAATCACGCATCGGGCATTACGAATCGCGAATCCACGCATAATCTATAGCAAGCATAATGGACAATACAAACTGGCGATGTCACATATAGAACGAAAAAAACTTCCGACGTTCTGTGATTAAACCAATAACGGCACAAAAAAGATTGGCAGCGTTTTTACTTTAGAGTAAACTTAGAGATATGTAGATTTGACCAACGTGACGTGTCTTTAAATTGAATAAAATTTTGTTACACTAATTTTAAAGAAGAATTACGATATTTTATCACTCGACTTGTACACATATTTGGGCACACCTTATCCAATTTTGCCGTACTAAAGCAAATGTTCTTCCTCGTTGTTTTTGTTGTAAACTCAAATTATTTGCGGCAGCTATGCTACACCCGCGCAAATCCTTGACGATTTCTACTTGGGTACGGTACACCTAATTTTTTAAATGGCTTCAGAAAAAGAAATCAAGAGAGTTTAAGTGGCGCAGATGCCATACTACCAATCCACCCCGTCCAATTCATGGTACTCCGAGCACTTGATGAAGACATTTAGCCAAAAGTGAGGATTCGCCTCATCATGTAAAAACAACATGCGTTATCTGACAGCTAAGGGTACATTTTCAAGAAAGGCAGTAGGTCATTCGAAATATTGTAAACCATCCATTCTATTGGGCAATATGAACGGTCCAATTAGGCGCTCATCAACAATTCCTGCCAAAACATTCAGTGAAAAAACGGTGTTGAAAGTGGTCCTGTCCAATTACGTGCGGATCTTCGAATTAGCAAATGTGTATATGTAAATGTGTTTTGTATTCCATTGCGAATAAATAAAGCTTTATCTGTAACTAGTATATCAGCAGAAAATGGGGAATATTCAGCATTTTGCTGCAACAACCACTCAAAAAACCTAACTCGTAATGGATAACCCGCTTGTAGAAATGCTTGGACACCTGGATATAAGGGTATAACTGAGTTTCATGTAGTAAGCACCAACCGTTGACTGAGATACTTCAGGTACCTGTCTAGCAATCTGCCTTGTACTTCTTGGCGGATTTTCACGACACAATTTAGCACTTGTTATTCGGCTGCTAAAATACATTGTGGTCGCCCGGGGCCAGCATCTTGTCCACAATTTGTATGTAAATTACCAGTATCACGTCCACGTTGTATCACTGTCGTTAAAGTTTCATGATTTAGCGTGTGACGATCGAGAAATCGATCCGCATACAAGCGCGAGACTGTCAATGTATTTTGTCTATCTTCAATAAATCAGAATCATGTCCATTAACTCAGGATTGTTGTACACATGAACCTTTTTGAAAATTTTAAAGATTGACACTCCCACGATAAACAAATCAGCCCTACTGACCTCGTTCGTTTACCACCTAGCAGAGGATATCCCCACTACAACCCTATTCGCCAGACAGGCGTGCTGACACACCCTTCAGACGCAAAAACCTGTTTACTTTTTCTTACATATCAGGTGCCGCTGAAGTACTCCTTAATAATGTTAGAACTTTAAACATTTTTTACGCGAAATCTATTATTTCGGATTTTCAGCTTGATGTTTAAAAAATAGAGCAAAACCCTCTTTTCTCCTGGAAAATTGGCGGCTATGACAATCATCGGCCGAGATGGCTTTCATCTGGCAACTACCATTATAGCATTTCCAAATATAGAAACGACAAAAATACACATTTTTATTAATTATAATACTTGACAGATAACAGTTAATTCTGTTTATTACAATATTTAACATTCGTTCCTTCTCTACAAACTGTCAAAATTACATTTTCATTTATTACAGGTCGAAAAACAAACACCACATAGCAAATCTTATTATATCTGTACCCGATATAAATTCTTTTATTTAATTAATATACCTAAAACGTTTAAAACTAAAATCTCGATGTAAAAAGTGTTTCAATTACGACAACGACTTCGCATTGTTGTTTGCATACTCTCCACATCACAGATTACTGAGCTGCAAACATTAGTAGTCTCTTTGTCAAAGAACATTGGTCAAAGAAAAGGTTTTTACGAACACTGTAAATGTCTCGGGAAGTTATAATTTAAAATAGTACTAATTATTGTATGCAAAGATTGTCGATTATTGTTAATATTGTTGCTATTATTAGTATTAACAGTATTTAATTTTCCGACACAAGAAGTTTAAAAATGTATCGGCGTGAAATACATTTTGCGCTAGTAGCTTACAGATGGCAACTGAATCAGATCTGTCAATGACAAATATTGCAAACAGTGGAACAGTTTGAAATAATATTTCAGTATTTACTCTTCGCATATTTAATTTTTCGCATATTTGTGTGTTTACAAACATGTATACAAACGTTGAGATGACAGATATGATACTGATTTATGGGAAATGCGATAAGTGCATACAATCGTGTGGCAGCGTAATACAAAAAACGTTTTTGGAATAGATTAAACTATACTATGAACCACATTGAACAACTGCTGTGATGCTTGAATGATAACGTGCGGTAGTGTTTTTATGTATTCGTGTACATTTACGTATTTATATTTTGTTAACCTCTGTGGTATTCCCGATGGAGGGGATCCACCTGGTCGTGGTTGTCGAGTCGAGTACCTCTCAAAATGAAAAGAACGAGCAGGAAAGAGCCCCAGCAAGTACAAAAAGCTTTGAAAGTTTTAATGTAAACAAGTTAGAAAACAGAAAATGATTCAACATTCTTGAAATCTCTGCAAATATCAATCCGGACAACGTAGTGACAATGCGGTACTCGGCCACCACCTTTGACTTGGCGGAATTATAACCTCACGACTGACAGGCGACCAGAGTTGTCGATAAATATAGGTTTAATATGGTTTTGAAAAATGTTTTTTTCTCTTTATAAATAAGTTTGGAAATTTTTTGAATGAATTATTTTTCTCTATCGTGTCTTAAAATATTTGTATTTAGTCATGGTCAACCCTGTATACAATCTGCTTCTGAAAGTAACTGATAATAACTTTGTAAATTTGTAAGTAACATAGTTAATCTTAATATAAAGTTACTGCTTATGTTCAAACAGAATCAGGCGATGAGAGATAGAAAGCTGGCAAAGATGAGAGGTTTAATGTAGATGCCGTACACTTAGCGGAACAGTTGAGTTGACTTGCATCTAGTGTGACCTTTTAATGTTAATTTATGTTATACTTTTAAATAGGCGACATAAATAAATCCGTCCCTGCACTAATTTTTGCTATAATTATTTGTAAGCTAATTTACCGCAGTTGTCACCTTTATAAGTTGTCGCCAGTGTTTGGAATATTCAATTAAGATTTGTTCCCGGTGCTTCATAGATTAAATGTGTAATTAAAGAAAGTTGGAAGAACCGAATTAACTTGGAAATTCAAAAAAAAATGTAATTAAAGCAGTCAAACTTCTTAAATTGCTTAATTATCTGAAATTTCTGTGATATTATTAAAAACTACGCCACTCCATCCGTTAATTTTGCGTTTAATATGTATATTTCATTATTTAAATTATCTGAAAATCCCTTTATAAATAGCATTTTCTTTCACTCTAAATACTTTTTTAAAACTTCCGCTTAAGTGATCAACGACTTCAATTAAGAAAGACATCTCGGAGAATAAAATATAAATTTCATTTGCATTTCACGCTCCTCCGTCCTCGCCCGTCTCGCTCTAGCCCTCTAATTTACAGTCAAACGCTGGCGACAGTCTTTTTTCCGGAAAACAAATTTATACAATGTCTTTTCTTGTCACTTTCTCCACAAAAGTCTCAAAATTGATATTATTACTTTTTATTGTAAAAATACCGGGCTTCCCTACGAAGTAAATTACTTCCTCTTCTTATAAACGTAATGAGCTTAATGACAAAAACACTCCGAAAGATTACGGGATTCATTTTTATTCAATCTCTTTTAATCGTATAAATTTTGAACGTGTAGCCCGGAAGCAGTGTCACAGTCACAGTATATCCATCCCCTCTGACGCGATTTACGGATATCTTAACCCAATTCATTTTTACAACTGCGAATAAAGGCAGTGGTAGTTCGAGGCGCTGACGCTGCTGCCAGAAAACAGGAAAACGAAATATTTTATTCCGTTATGTTTTAGGTATCTTTTAATGCCCGTGTTTTACGAGATTTTTATATGAATTTCATTTTCTTTATTTGAAGGCCAAGACTCGGCTTACAAAAGGAAAAAATATTCTTTCCTGGTCCTCGACAATCCAATGTCAAATAACCGGGTGTACCCTTGTTAAGCATAAAAGGCTGTTGCCAGTGTAAAGGGCTATTTAATGCATTTTATATTAGAACTCACAACGATACACCAGATATTTTTTACTGCCGCAGTATATTTTTATTTTCTTTCTTTTGTAGTAAAATTGACGTCATATCTTTACCACCCGCATGACTTAATAGATCTTTTGTATTGACGACGGGGAAGGTTGCATGAATTTTGTATTGGTTTGAAATGTACCAGAAGATAATATATTTTTATATATTTTTAGGTATTAATAATATTGTGTGAAACTAACTACTCAGTGGACAAAAGCTCCAACCTGCGTTGAATTACACCCACAATATCTACACATATATTCCTTATTGTTATCAGAGAACATATATATGACTTCATTGATAGGAACTGTAGGAGATTTGATTTATATTAGCTTAAAATACCTTTCTAAAACAGTAAAAAAAAGATAATATATATTGTTTGAAGCTATTTATTTGTGGCATAATTCAAGATTAATTAAATAAGCCCTAGAGCCAAACGGAGTCAGGGTTATTTTTGAAACTAAGTTTGTCTAACCAAAAAATCTCACATTTAAAAAAGCAAATAAGTAAAAAATAACAAAAATCACATCACTATCGCGCACTTCCTGTCTTTGATGTTTCGAAACACTCTGTTTTCGTTCTCAAAATGGTAGTAAAAGTATTAAATGTTAAATGTTTTTTTATTTTATGGTTAGTTACTTCTTCTTGATACAACTGTAGCCAACAATGATCAATGTTTGTTGAACAGTTTGACACACACTTATCTCCGTTTAAGAAAATAATCGCGGTCTCTTTTAATTTTCTTTTTGTTGCATTTTCTTCCTTCTCTAAAATTTTTGCCGAACCCCATTAAATCAAATGACCGTTTTCCCAAGCGTGTTCGCAAATTTTGGATTTTTCAAATTTCCATCTTTTTATATAATTTTTATGTTCCTCAACTCTAACATTCATAGGCCGAGACGTTTCGCCAACATAATGTTTATTGCATTCACAAGGCATACAAGGTAGATGCAATTGTATTATCAGAAAGGTTAAGAAGAATATTTTTGTCTAAAACGCGTCCAAAAAATGATATTCAAAATTCAAAAAATTGCCTTAATTATTAGTGGTGATATGGTCAACTTGCGGCATTATTAAACGTAACTTATTCCTTTGTTTACAATATAGATCCGCTCCTGAAAACTACGACGACAATGTTGTTGTTTACGTCCAGGTAGAGAGTTTTACTTGAGATATTTAGAAAATTATGCCATCTGATTTCACATTAAACTACCTGTGCTAATTTGAAAAATAATAAATAAAAATAATGAATAATGTTTGCTACTGATTTCATTTATCCTTAAACATTTTTAAAAACTCCTTATTTATTACTTTCTGTTTATTATGTTTTCAAAATAAAATAGGTAATTTAATGTAATGAAGTCAGTAGTAAATAGTATAAATGCCTCAAATAACATTCTACATATCGTCAATGGTAGGAGCAAATACAGAACATGTTATTTGGAATCGGAATGAAGTGATGAATACAATAAATGAAAAAAAATATATAAGTCATCTTCACTCACAAAATAAAATCACTTTTAACACGTACATCATACACTATTTTTTCTACAAAAAAATCGAAAGAACTTTAAACTCAATAAAAATAAGAAATCAAAAAATACCACACAGATCGCAATGTTTATGAACCAAAATTTTCGTAGCAACCAGTGCTGTTGTTAGTTACGGAAAAAATGCAAAAATATTGACAGCATATTATAAGTATAATGAATAATCTCGATAATGAATCCAAAGCAAGATCAAGATACAAGCAAACATTATAAACAAAAATTTTGACGAAGACGCATAGCGACAAATTTCTCACAGAAGCAGAAGACGAAAAGTATCTGATGATGAAAGTCGCAGCAATAGTGGGTGTCTTCGGGGAGTGTCGCCGGGAAGAATTGTGTCAGATGACCATCGACAATATCGAATATTTGGGCACTTCGGTTGTTGTGACCATACCAGATACTAAAACGAAAGTGCCTCGGACTTTCAGTGTTGTTGGTGAATTCTATTTAAACTTTTTTAGAAAATATATGGCACTCCGGCCACCCAACGCTGACCATAGATGACTTTTTCTTAAATATATGAAGAATAAATGTGTGAAGAATCCAGTCGGAATTAACATGTTTGGTAAAATGCTTGCCGACATTGCATAGTCGGCAGGCATCCTCAACTCTACACCGGACACTGTTTTCGTCGTTCAACGGCGACATTGTTAGCAGATTCTGGTGCAAATCTTACTACCATCAAGAGACATGGAGGATGTAAATCTTCGACGGTAGCTGAAGGCTACATTGAAAATTCACTGGAACAGAAGAAGGAAATTGCGTGCGTGCTACAAATGCTATTGAAGGTACAAATGAACGCATTTTTTATGTTATTAAATTTATATAATATCATTTTGAAATCCAATTGTACTTGAAGTTTATTGTTGTTAAGGTAATCAAAGTCCGATCGTTTGTTGAGAAGTAACATCAAATTTCATTAAGTGGAAAATAATCAAAATATTTATTTCTTCCAGAGGAAATCGAAGAAGCTGATAATAAAGCCACTAATTATTGCCTAGTAGGTCAAATCAACAGTGCGAGTGTTCTTACAATCGTTTTTTGAGAAGGTGTCAAAATGTTAGTTGTCAGTCAGGTTGTCAAATGACAAGTTCAGTGGAAAAGTGCTTCTGGCATTTGTAGAAAATTCCAAACTACGGAAATAGTGAACGCTTTGGTCAAATTACTTCATGTTGAAGGCGATGATGAACATAAACGATCAAGACATATGCAAATATTACAAGCTTATTGTTGTTTTTGAAGCGAAAGGTCGATTGATACGACCTAAAAAGTTGAAAGTATTGACCAAGTAACAAATCAACAAATTTCTCACAGAAGCGCAGGATAAACCGCATCTCATGCAGAAGAGTTCTGTAATTGTCGGTGTATTTGGAGCCTGTCGAAGAACTGCGCTACTTGACATTTAATAATATCGAACATTTGGGAACTTCCCTAATTCTGCATGTACCGGACGTGAAAATTTATATGCAACGAACTTTCGTTATTACTGGTCAATGTCAGTTGGGAGCAAGTAAATCTTTATTTATATCCAAACTAATTTTTATCCATATGCTGGCCGATCGCCAGTATGATTTATATTTGCTTGCGATATTTGTCTGTCCCTGGTTTCAAAAGAAAAAGAAGAGACCATTTTTGATAATTATCGTATTAATTACATATGTCCAGGGATACTGACAACTGGCATTGGATATAGTTTACATTAAATTTGTACCACTATTATAAAAAGTATATAGCTTCATTCAGCAAATACTAATCATTCAAAAAATTCATAAATTATATACGTTAAGAATAAATGTGCCACGACTTCTTCAGTTGAGATCAACAATATTGGTAAGATGTCTGCCAATGTAGCTGAATTTCTAAATTTGCCAGATTCTCACCTTTAAACTGTACTTACAATGCTTTCGACAATCGTCGGTTTGTTGGCTGAATCTGATGTTATTCTTACTACAATAATTAAGAAACACGATGAATGGAAGCCCAATACAGCAGCGGCGGGTTATACAAAAATGGTTAATAGGATCCAGCAAGAAACCAACCCAGTACACAAAGATCTGCTCAAAACATTTTACAGAAAATTGTTATACTATTACTAGTATGGGTAAGTACAAGCATACATGATCTATTTTCGGCGTATGTTTTTCATTATTTGATAAGGTTTCATTCTTATTTTTAGGACAATGGAAAATTTTCAAAAAATAGCTGTTTCAACATTATACTTACCCGTACACAAAAATACGATACCAATATTGTAAAAAATAATGAACCCATGGAAAAGGCGAAAACAGGATGAAAATATAGACAAACTTGCAGATGGAAAAAAGTAGAAAATGACACGAGTTCATAGATTTCTAAACTAGCACGAGTTAAATGTGATAATACGATTCCTCAAATTGAAAATTACTTGAATGATAATAACGTCGGTAATCCTGAGAGTATAGCAAGTGCATTTAGTAGTAGCAAGTTATTTTACGATATGGCGATTCAAAATGTTATTAGTTACAAAAGGGCAAAACTAATATCACTCAAATTTTTAAATGAAAACCATTTAAAACATCTGTCAAGGTTTTCAACTTTTTCTGTATTGTACTTGTAATAAAAATACCAAATAAAAACTGCATATGTTTATTATTTATTTATGTCACATGTACATTATTAAAAACACTGATTTTTTTATATATTCGTATTTTTTTAGAAACTGGGTATTTAATGTACTTTTTTATTTCTATCGATTCGTAATATATAAAATTTCAATTCTTTCAAAACAAAGAGGTTTAAATTAAGAATTACCAGGAAATTCTTTAGGCACTCCCACGTTAACAATTTCTGTGTTAAATAACGTTTTATTATTTCTCTTTCCAAATTGCTAATGTAAAATGCAAATAAACAAGGTTATGTGAGGTTAATATAAATAAAATTTAATATATCTTTTCAAGTGACTTTTTTCCTGTTGTCTGTGTGTTTACAAATATTTTATTGATTTATTATAAGTTTTATTTTGATAATACGTATGCAAATTAGATTTACAATCACTATTTGACTTACACAAATTCAAATCAAAAATTGTCAAATCATAAACTAGACCATAGAACATTAATATTAATACCTAACTTTGACGCTAGCGCCCTTAGCGGAAGTTAATGACACTGAGTTAATGTAAATGCTCTATACTGAAAATAATAATGATTATGTAAAAAATCTATTAAATTAAATGTTCAAATTGTGCACCTTTGGCTACTGTCAGGTAGACGATTAATAAATTCTTTTGGGACATTATCAATAACTTCAGGAGGTATACAATGCATCTCGTGACGAATTCTTGCTTTTAAATCTTCTATATTAACCGGTCTAGTAACGTATACTTTGTTTTTTAAGTATCCCCACAAGAAATAATCTAGGGGTGTCAAATCAGGCGATCTGGCTAGCCACTCAATCGGCCCCCTTCTCCCTATCCAACGATTCGGAAACAGCTCATCTAAATAAGTACGGACAGGTGTTGCATAATTTTCACAATACTGTGCACCGTATTGTGGAAATTAAATTTTAAAATCTTCAAACATTGTTTTCTTGAAATTTTTGTTATGTAACACCATGATTTTTCATAATGTATGTATATATAATGGCACGCTCTTTCAAATGGCATGGTCAAAATTGAGGGTTGCTATTTCAAAAAATTGTTGATGATGTCATATCTCGAACAACGATGACGTCACAAATATGGGTATGTCAAAAAGCGGAGCACCTCACGCGTTCGAAATCCTGTGTGTTCGAAGTGCTACGTGACCGAAAGCCTACGAGCCCGAATACCTGCCTGTTCGAATAGAGATGTGCGCGCTCCCGGCTGACTGGCGGAGAGAGAAGACCACGATGCAATTCGCCTGGATGATTCGTTCCCGCGGTAAGAAGATAAGGCAACGGTGTTCACAGTGATGTATCACTTTCCACAGAATTTTAGAAACATTATTAATTAATTACCATAATGCAGTCTTTTGTTAAGGCGTTTAATTATTATATGATGGGTGTGGAAGTGGAAATTAATCCACGGTTTTCAAATTAAATTTATATGCATAATCGTTGATTCCAATACATCTATCACAATTTCTATGAAAATAATTATTAAAAACAGAGGCTGTTAATAAAAATATTTAAATAAACTTTTCTACAGAGTGTTTACAAATTTCAATTTTGATTAATATTTCAAATTTTTTAACAGTCAAAAGAAGCAATGCAATTTAAGTGTAAAATATAGAAAAAAAAAACATTGCTCATGAAAGTGGATAAATATTATGTCAACATATGTAAAACGTCAGATGTCGTCTAAAAGGATGTCCATATGTTACATTAAATTATAACCTATCTTAAAACATGAATAGAAGAAAACTGTTATATCTACCGTGTTCTTTGATATCCACCACCTAGTTACTTAGTTATATTATTTCCGGTTCTGGTACTATGCAGTTGTAAAAGGGTCACAGATAGAATAGTAAAAATCAAATTTTGGAATACATATGTATGATAGTATCTAGTATCAAAACAAAAATATATTTATGTTTTAGTATTAGTTATATTTAAATATTTGCAACTAAGTATTTCTTGAAAACATTTATCAAACATAGGCTTAAAGTTTTATATGTTCAAAATCATCTTCATCAGAATTATGTTGTTAAACCAATATTAATAGTAAGTCATGCTTTTCTTACTTTCCACTAAACATGAATTAAAAAATGTTTTTTAAATACATTTACTAAACTTATGACTAAAGTTAATTACATAATGTTATTAATCTCACTTGTCTCCAATATTATGAATGGTTAATAATACGTAAACTTTACTTAAACAGAAAAATATATATTCACCATAGAATACCTATGACCTTAAAATTAGAATGCGCCTATCAACGATAATCATTATTACACAGATAATTGCTACCAGCATCATTTTTCAGACCCCCTATAATAAAAATACTCACATCTATATAAATAAGTAGCGAATAATTATTGTAATATAATAGCAATATTACAATCTTGTCCCTACAACTGGTGAAATAACTTCTGTATAAATGGGTATATCAATTCTTCAGTCGAATTATATCTACATGTATTTTAAAGTTGAAACATACAAAAACAGTACTTTTATAGCTGACTACTGCATGCATTCCAAGTAAATACGTAGATAGTATTTAACACATAGAAATAAAGTCACAAGTAAGTACATATAATAATAATTAAACGTGTGGAAACATTTTAACAAAAGGCTGCATTTTGGTAATCATTAATAATAATGTTTCTAAAACTGTGGAAAGTGTTACATCACTGTGAAAACCGTTGCGTTATCTTCTTACTGCGGGAACGAATCATCCAGGCGAATTGCATCGTAGTCTTCTCTCTCCGCCAGTCAGCCGGGAGCGCGCACATCTCTATTCGAACAGGCAGGTATTCGGGCTCGTAGGCTTTCGGTCACGTAGCACTTCGAACACACAGGATTTCGAACGCGTGAGATGCACCCTCAAAAAATGCCTTTTTTTAAAACAAAATCGACTTTTTCGAAAACTTCTCAATTTAAAAAATAATGAATTTATTCGTTACTTTTCGAAAGCAGCGATAGAAGACTCGTTAGAAAACAAGGAGAGTATCGCAGGCCAAATTTTGTCCATAACTGTCCAGGTATAAGAAATGATTACTACTACAGCTAATAATGTGACTGACCATAACTTATTCTAATTGTAGTTTCTCCAACTGTACATTTAACTAAGTAAATGAATATTAAGAGTAAATTACTTTTAACACCATTGTCTTAAAATGACATTTTAGACACTGGCATTATATTATAATAATTAAAATCTATAAATTTGCTAATTCGAAATTTTAAATTCAATCTTTCCGAGAGGGTGGACTTTTTCAATTTAAAAACTATTTACATATCTATACATACTGATAATGGAATATTTGATTTTTCACAAATTGCGGTACATGCAAATATAAAAACACTAGGTATTTGAACAAGGCGATGTCTAGCATTAGCAGTGTTTGCAGTGTACAGCACATAAATTTAAATGAGAGGAGGGCAACGCTCTGAAATCGATTGTTCAAACATTGAACGGATATGTCAGGGCAATTATAAGTTAAATTAGTCTTTAAATTATGAGATTAGTTTTATCCGAGGTTTAAACGACTTTTTTATCCCAGATATTCAAGCCCTGTTATCTACTTGTTAGTTTTAAATGAATATGAATGTGATATCCATAATAACAATGCATTAAAGTAAGTAGATACATAGGATGTTTTAAAAAACATTACAGTATATCTAGTGCTAATACAATATTGAAAAATGAGTGAGGTTTGTTTAAGAGTGCCGTTTTTATACGCAATTATCAACGAATTCATAGCTGTTTGTTATAATTGTATAAAAAATCTGAGTAAGTTTGAAATAATATTTCCAAGGTGTATAACAATTTCCAGGCTGACAAGTCATTTAGAAAAAAAATATATTATTATTAATACCTATTAGGTTTTATCACAAAATCCCCTGAATTTTACATGTCAACTACACATTGAGAAATTTTTACAGTATGCGCACAAAAGTATGGAATAAATTCAATAAAAACGAAACAATTATTTTTTGGGAAAAATCCTCGAACAGGTCGATTTTTAATTTAAAAAATACATATTTTAGCGTAAAATGCGATTTTCAAATGTCATTTATTTTCGAGTAATGACGTTTAAATGGCAACACCATATTTTTTTCCTTGATTCTGAAAGATCGTTTAATTCTCTATCAGACAGTACTAAAATTTTACCCTCTTACATAGGAGTTTTTGAGTAAATGACGATTGAATGTTAGAAAACGCAAATCAATTAAAATAAAGCAGAAACGTTATTTAATGAAAAATATCCAGATCGCCCTATCAGCCAATCAACAGTCAGTAAGGTAGAGTCTAAATTTAGAGAAACTGGCAATGTTGTAAATATTCTAAAACCTGGACGTCCAAGCATTAATGAAAATCAGAAACAGAACATTTTGATAAGTATGGTGGATAATCCTCATAATTCTTCACGATTGGTTGCAATGACACTAGTCAGAGCACAGTGCTACGTATCTTGAGGAAGGAAAAATATCATCCCTACAAAATTCAACTTGTGCAGGAACTCAATGAAGATGATCCCGATCGCCGCTTACACTTTTGCGAAATTCTAATGGATTTATGTCAAAGAAATAGAAATTTACACCGGCAAATACTTTTTTCAGATGAGGTCACATTTTGTCTGAATGGTACAGTAAACCGTCAAACTTGCAGATATTGGAGTCGGGAAAATCCTCATTGGATGGCAGAGGCACATACCCAACACCCTCAGAAATTAAATGTGTGGGCTGGAATAGTTGACGACAGAATAGTAGGCCTTTCTTCTTTGAAGGATCCCTTACAGGACAAAGATATTTAGAGTTTCTAGAAAATGACCTTGTTCCAGCCCTTGCAGTAATTTTTCCTAACGGTAATGATCCTGACATTCCTGACGATACCATATGGTTTCAGCAAGATGGTGCACCTCCGCACTATGTACGCCCTGTGCGAGATTTTTTGGACAACTGTTTTCCTGGGAGGTGGATCGGCAGATGCGTACCGATAGAATGGCCTGCAAGATCGCCAGATCTTACACCTCTTGACTATTTTTTATGGGGATACTTGAAGTCAAAAGTGTACATTAATAAACCACGTAATTTAACTTCAAAATCGCATTCGGGACGAAATACGCAGAGTTACCCCAGAAATCATTCATAATGTGCTTGCCTTCTTCTTGAAGAATTTCTTCACAGACTTGCGCATTGTCAAGAAGTTGGTGGATGGCAATTCGAACATTTAATTTAAGTATAAAATTTAATCAATTGTATTTTATTTTACGTACCTCAGAATTGTTACTCTTTTATGGATAAAATTTACGTTTTCTAACATTCAATCGTCATTTACTCGAAAACTTTCCTATGTAAGAGGGCAAAATTTTAGTACTGTCTGATAGAGAATTAAACGATCTTTCAGAACCAAGGAAAAAAAATATGGTGTTGTCGTTTAAAAAAAAATCGATAACGTCATTACTCGAAAACAAATGACATTTGAAAATCGCATTTTACGCTAAAATATATATTTTTTAAATTAAAAATCGACCTGTTCGAGGATTTTTCTCAAAAAATAATTGTTTCGGTTTTATTGAATTTATTCCATACTTTTGGCGCATACTGTATACGGCGTTATAGACATCGTCATATCCTAGTGAATTCTTTTATAAAACTTGAATGTATGTAAGTTATTAGGTATCTTTTATGGTGTATGGTACACAGTGATAAGGTACATTCAGCTTCTTTCTTGTTCTCCAGCGCATATTTCCTTCAAAGTTAAGGAAATGATTCTATTTCAGCATTATAGTATTATATTAATAAAAACCTCAACCTACTTGTTGAATATTTTGTGCATCTTTCGATGCCAGTCTTTATCTTTGAAACTCCAGTTTTAATAAACGTTTATTCAGTGAGTGATTTTTGAAACACAGGCCAAGCAAGAGAATTTTTATGTAATCAAATTTTAGATACACATTTTTTAAGGCATCATCTATTTCTTCAAAACAGCTGTTGCCACTCTCAAAAATATTGCTTTAAGATGGCCATATTTGTGGCTAAAATTCGTGGAATGTTGATGTAATTTAAAATTAAGTATTTTAACCCTGTTAAAGTTACTAAAAAGAATTGTACATTATTGGATATTGAAAGTTCAACATAGGTATTGTTAGTATTTATACTGCCAAAATTTCATAAAATGTCTCTTTTTATGGAATTTCTACGTAAACTAACAATTAATTTTTCACATTTAAAAGTAAAAGGGAGAAAATTGAGCACACGCTTTTCCTAAGTTCATCCTTTATGTTGTGTATTTTGCTAAAGTGAAATAAAATGTTAAAAACTTTTGTATAAGAGAAAAGTACAGTTTTAATTCATCATATCATATCATATTGGTATTTTTTGAGCCATAAATAGTTTAGCTATTACTAGATACCTTTCAAGAGTTTAAAACCTTGCTGTTTTGTAGCTTATTCTGCTGCTACACGGTAACGGCGCCCTTATAATAACTTTGTAAATTTGGAACTAAGAATATGCTGAGTAACCGCTTATGTTCAAATGAAATCAGGCGATGAAAGATATGAGGCAGACTAAGATGGAAGAGAAGTGTTATAAGTACGCTTAGCGCATCTAGCGTGACCCCTAAAGCAATCAACAACCGAATACGGTGGTGTATATTGGATAGATGTGTCCCATTGTACAAGACACTCTGTAGCAGTGATAACCACAGTTTGGATATTCTGCCAAGTGCAGCATATAATAAACGAAGAAGCTATGGATCATTCAAAACTAATTTATATTGTAAGTTACTAATAATTAAAAAGTGGTCCATCACATGTTCGCTTTAATGTCAACATCTGTACTGCTGGGTGTTTCCATTATTGTTATGTAGTAGTGCATAACAGAGTAGCAGAATAAAATCTTAGCAAGATTACAGTATTCACTAAAAAAATAAATTACTATTCAAATCAGAGAATATATATCGTAATTTCTCTTATACAAAATATGACATAAATAGAAGAGTTCAGGGTTTGACATATACTCGCTTTTTTATATATTTGTAGGTATTAACAATATTGTGTAAAACTAACTACTCTGGGGACTAAAGCCCCGACCAGCGTTGAATTACACCCACAATATCTACCCATATATTCTTTATTAGTAGCTTTTGTAACATTTTTTTACTGTATTGGAAAGGTATTTTAAGCTAATATAAATCAAATCTCCTACAATTCCTATCAATGAAGTCATATGTATGCTCTCTGATACCAAACATCTAGGTATGCTAATGAACAATTCCACAGACAAAGCTCTATTCAATGATTATCTAAAATAAAAATTAATCTAGCTAAATTTACTAACCTGGTTTAATGAAAACATTCTATAAATATCTAAGTTCACTTTTGAAACTGTGGGAACACGAAAATTCAATCACAATAGATGAAATCTGACCTATTTCTGCATTTTTAGGATTGCTTCTTCAGGTGGCCTCCTTTCTAACTATAAAAATTATTATCCGCGTACAAGTGTATATAATAATAATAATAATATCTCTACCCCTCATTCTAATCACGGGGATTAGCCTAAGAAGTCGGAGACTTATGAGGGAGAGGGGGCGGCATATTATTATTAAGCAGGCCACATTTGCGCCCAGGAACGACTTATATTGGTAGGCCCTAACCACTATTCAGTGCAGGAATGAGGGGAACCTGGAAAATCTCATTAATTAGAGGGGTAGGTAAATGTCAACCGGTATCAATCTCTCACATAAACCCTAGCCAACATTCTTCCACCCTACCATACCCGCAGAGAGGGTGCCAATCCTCTCCACAAATATAGCTTATATACAATCTACCGGCAGCGGAGCGCAAACTCACACCGATATAGTCACCTCGATTCAAGTACTGACGCCTTAAACCGCGCGATCACTGACCGACTATATATATTCCCAAATAATTCAAATCGCATTTGATTATTAATATGAATCTGAATCAAATCCATTACTCACGATCAGTAAGTACCGAATAACACAGAAGAAAATGTCTATTAAAAAGACTCTTTAATATTTTCCACAGCTGTTCAGTAGAATACAACACGGTCTTTCCCTACTCCACTTTACCCAACTTGAATTGAATTTTTATTTAGGCGAATGACAAATTTTATTAGTAATTATAAACTACACTGACGGCACAAACACGAAATTCACCAACCTCTACCACGCAAGAATAGCGACTGATGGATGAAGAAGGGAGAGAAGCCGGGCCACGTGCATCTGTTCCAAATGCAGTCGGCGCACAGTGGCGCAAAACGCGACTGTGCCACTCAAATTACTGTACACCCCTTAGGGTTGGGCCGTTTGAGGTGTTTTTTTTAAATGTTCGTCATAAAATTCCGTATCGATCCCTCTTTCTCAATTTTCGCTTTGGGTCTTCATTTTCGCAGAATTTGGCTCCAAAAATGGGTTTGCATGGAAAAAACTAGATTTTTCGCACAAAAATGACCCTACGGAACACAAGATTGAGATTTTGCCGGACTTTTTTATGGGTGAATGCTTGTCTTGGAAAACCCTACAAGACTGTCCACTTAGATTTCGGGGAGAAATTTTCTACTGAAAACTGGGAAAGTATTGGAAAAAATCTTATCTCACAAAATGTACACATTCGAGGAATCCGCAAAAAATTTTCCAGAATTTTTGGACTCATTTTTGGACATTTACCAAAATGGCCACATACAGATTTTCCGAATTTTCTCGTAAATGACTGATTTTTCCTGGAACTGTTCGGATGGAAATGTATGATAGTGAAAGTCTTCAGCATGTACTGGATGCTTTAAACTTTCGAGACCATAATATTTTATGTGGATCTTTTTCTTTTTGGTCATTTTGATCCAAAATCCACAAATATTCAAAAATACTGGGAAATAATCTGGCATTCTCGAAACGTTTAAATATTGTGGCTGTCCAAACAAATTCTCAAAAAGCTCAGTCTTTTGAAGGGTTATTGTTATATATTTTATAAATACCTTTTATATAAATTAATGTAGAATAGTGTATGTTTTTCTAGGACAGATATTATTTTTGTATATTTTATTTCTTTAATTTTTTTTGTACAGCGCTCGATATAAAAAAGCAAATTTCGACGTTGCTTTATGTTATCTTTGTGTGTTGGGAAGAAAATAATCAAATCAATCATTTTTCATTAACATTCAAAAAATTGAATTCCCAAAAACCTTTCTGACCTTTTTCAGAATTACGGGAAAATTCGGAAAATATGTATCTGGCCATTTTGGTGAATGTCCAATAATTCTGGAAACATTTTTGTGGATTCCTCGAATGTGTACAAATAATTTTGTGAGATGAGATTTTTTTCTAATACTTTCTCAGTTTTCAGTAGAACGATTTCTGATATGTGAAAATTTTTGGATGATTGTAGCCATTTTAAGGGCAACGGAAAATTGCTTCCCGAAATCTAAGTGGACAGTCTTGTAGGGTTTTCCAAGACGAGCATTCTCCCATAAAAAAGTCCGGCAAAATCTCAATCTCGTGTTCCATAGGGTCATTTTTAAGCGAAAAATCTAGTTTTTTCCATGCAAATCCATTTTTTGAGTCAAATTCCGCGAAAATGAAGACCCAAAGCGAAAATGGACAAAGAGGGATCGATAGGGAATTTTATGACAAACATTCGAAAAAAAAATCACCTCAAACGACCCAATCCTAAGGGGTGTACAGTAATTTGAGTGGCACAGTGGCGTTTTGCGCCACTGTGGCGGCGGCGAGTTTGCTTGCATAGGAAAACGGACCCGAACGTTGTTGGACTTATTCAGCCGGTAACGTATTAAACGGGAATATGAAGTGCTAACTTTTGGCTGTGCCGATTGCAATCTATCTGATGTAGGCGCTGATACTGTGGTTGGCATTTATTATAAAATTCTCATGATTTCTTATTGATTATACCGGGTGCTTATAAAAATGCAATTAATTATTGTTTGTTACTTTTATTATTTAGCGCTTCTGCAACGCTTGTCATTGAGTAGATATTAAAAACAGGATTATTCACCTAAATATGGTAGGTCAAGACTCGGATTGCCGGATTGTTGATCACTGAATAGGTATGTCTCGGACTATTTTTTGTTGACAGCATGAAGTTTATTTTTTACTGTCTGTATTTAAATACAAAAAATGTTTCAACCTCTCTTAATAATTTAACCTAATGAATATTGGATTTTATTTTCTATTTATGTAATGAAATGTGAATGGTTTATTTTGATCCGTGGGAGTTTTGTAATTTCAATATTAAATATTTTTTGTGTTGAAACTTAATATATTAATTGCATACTTTAGAAAAATATTTATAGAATTAATTACATATTACAATAACTAGATAATATAGGAAAATATTTAAATTTGAGAAGAGTGTTTAAATAATGATTTTAAACATTTTTTTGCGGCTTAAATATGCATTTAAAATTTATTTATATCGCGTATTTGTATTATACTAATTTTTCCATATTTTCTCTTAAAATTAATGACATTATGACTGAATCATATATGAAAGTTTCGAATTCAGTCAGATAAATATACAAAACAATATAGTTGCAAAAATTAGACTCTTAAAATATATGTAACATTTTAACTACGAGTAAATAAAAACGGACAGGAAGTAGTTAATTACTTATTAACTTTGACAATTAATCAATGTCGCAACTGCACTGACTAATTACAAATGATGCGGAGCCAGAAGCTCTAGCAATACGTAATATGCCGATGGCCTATATAAAAACTAAATCAAGCTACTTAACCTGATTTTATACTTTTAAATTGACCAAGTTGGCTCTCCAGAGAACTTTAATTGAATATCTCGTTAGCGTATTTCATAAGTCTACCCGAAGTAACTCAGTTGACCTTATGTAAAACTATCCTGAGACACATTTAATTGCTGGAGGCAGCATCGCAGTCGTTGACTTACTTGCACTAGTGAAGTTGACCCCACCACAGTTTGATTGTAGCTGCTCCGAATGGATCTGGGTAGATGTATATTAATCGAAGACTGAATGAAATTGGTACACTCGTGAGTGTACTCCAGATTTATTTTATGGCTTCTACTACCCATACCCATTATCTTGCGAGGCAAAGCAGAGCAATTAATTGATAACGTTGATTACGTGCAGTAGTACGTATAATTTGTTAGTTTTTGTTTGCTCTGATATATTCGAATTATTTTCATTCACATACAAATTACAAGGTGAACTATACCTGTCCAAAATAATAGAAAGTGACTAATTCACAGCACATAGATGAGTACGGAAGGTCAGGGTTGCAGGGAACAAGATTCCATAGACGTGCCACCTGAGGGTTCAAAGCACATAAAATAACCAAAAATAAGTTGACGTCGAGTGAACCCTATCCGATACGCATTCTGCGAATTTCACACTTTAAGTCTTGCCCTCATGAACGAGAAATTCGGTGATATTCGCGTGAATTTCGCACCTTTTGATTTAAATTATTAATAGCGGAAAAATCCCAGCTTTTAACGAATTTCGCGAAACAGTAAAATAGTACAAATATTATTATGTGATGTTAATAAGTTTGTTTTGAGTTCCTGTGAATCTAACATGACAGTTTACTGATGAAAATGTAGGGATTTTGCCACACTTAAATAAATCGCGCGAATTTTCACAAATTTCATATCCATGAGGAAAAAGCTTTATATTGCACTATACATACAGGGTTAACTATGACTTAGTACAAATATTTTAAGAGGGGATAGGAAAAATTCACAATTAACGGTATCACTCTTCAAAAAAATTCCAAACTTATTTATAAAGCGAAAAAAAATTATTTTCAAAACCTTATTAATCGCTAATTTCTCGGCGACTATGCCGCCTGTCAACTGCGAGGTTAGGTATATTCTGCCAAAGTCAAAGTTGTCAAAGGTAGTGACAGAGCACAGCGTTGCCACGTATAACGATTTACGGCGCTTTTAAAGAAAGTTTTATTTACAAAATACTAGATTATTTATTGATACACACGATATGGTAGCACTGAGAGTTGTAGTTTAAAAATGCTTTATTTTTATGTCACTAAGTAAAAAAGAAGTTGCAAGGAATTTTAAAATGTATGAAATTGGTTCTTTTTTATTTTCAAGTTAGGTACATACGTATTTAAAACTCCAGCACGTGTAAAGCAACATTCATGGACGTTGTACAAATGTACGAGGATTTGACATATTCTGTCTACATATTTGGAAAACGTCTTTGATATTCTGCTGCTGCACAATATGCACTTTCGTCGCACTTCCCATAAATTAGTACCATATCCGTAATTTCCGCGATTACACGAATTTGAATGTGCGAAAAGCAAATACTGAAAACTAATATCAAAATATTTCCGATATTTGACGGATCTTCCGACGCTGGCGCCATATGTAGGTCATTAGCGCAAAGTGCATTACAGCTCGTTCCATTTTTTAACTTATAATAGAATTAAATGATAATAATACTAATAATAGTAACAATAATCGACCATGCTTGCATATAATAATATTGTAGTATTATTATTTTAAATTTCCCGAGGCGTTTACAGTGCTCTGTAATATTACTTTTCTGACCACTACTGCTGTTTGACATTTGCAGAGTATTAGAAACAATGCAACCAACAACACAGCATAGGTTTATATCGACTGGCAAGTGCTATGTGCGTGTAACCCCATGTCACGGAGGAAGTGTCAAAACAATACTAGGATGAAGGTAAGCCACGGTTGTACACAAAAGAATATAATATTGATTGCCATAAGAATATTTATCTGAAGAATATTAGGTTCTCGGAGGTGGCGGACCGAAGACTGAACGGTTGTGTTGACATTGTAATTTTAGTTTTCCGTTTTTAATGACAGTTTCAGTTTTAAACGTTTTATTTATTAAATAATGGATAGTTGCGATATATTGGGACATGTCTAGTTTTCCACAATTTTCTTTAAACGTACGTGGACATATTTTCTAGAGTTGAGAGCAATGCAGTGGAGTTACAGTTATCGGACAAAATTTTCTAAATGAAAAACTGCCACGGGTGTATTCGAAGTTTTCTGTTTCTGAATTTCGTTCAATCAATTATCTTAAAATAAATGGGCAATTTATTAACTCTACGCGAAGTGTGTATTTTGTGCCGAGTAATTCTGACGGACCTGTAATGAGTGAAAATGAAGTTTTGGCAGTCTGGAACGAAGGAACGAAAAACGGATGCAAAATACTGTAGCTAAACGGATTAACTGTTATCTATCAGGTACTTAGGTATTATTATTAGTAAAAATGTTTACTTTCGTTGTTTCTACATTCGGCAACGTTGTGAGAAACGACCGCATGGTAGTTGACATATGTAGTCATCTTGGACGATGACTGATCAACATAGGCGCCGACTTTCCGTAGGAAAAAAGGGTTTTGCCCCATTTTTAAAACGTCGAGCTAGAATTCCGAAATAATTTTTTTATTGTCTTTTAGGTCTCCCTGAGCACGTGGTTAAAATATTTGTACTTAGTCATAGTTAACCCTGTATATACTATTCACTACTGGTTACTAACACTGTCACTATTAACGGTCACACATTAACATTACAAAGTTTAGGTAATATTTCTTAATTTAGATTTTGTCTTTTTAATTTTTGTTTTATATGGTTTTTTCGCAATATCACTATTTTGTTTTTTTTTCTATTCTATTCTATTCATATGTTATGCATTATTCGCAAAAGCAGCAATCTACATACCCTAGGGAACGTTTTATCTTGTACATAATATATTACAACCCAATTTATTTATTTTTTATTTTCGGAAGCTCATTTATATACCATATTATTCCTTCCGCGAGTTTCCACTATCTTCCTTTAGCACTGTTTATTGCACGATATACGAGTATACTACTCACAGACATTCTTGTTAATTAATTACATATTTCAACCGCATCATTTACATTCATATTTTGGTCGTGCACTCTAATCTCTTCATGCACGTCAACATTCGATATTCTTCATTCGATTTTGAGACACACTTTGAAACAGACTGTAGAGCTTGAATTATTATCCATTCTTAAGGGCGCCGTATTCTTGAAATAGTCTTTTCTACAAATACAAGTAATTTTAGACATTTAAGAATTGAATAATATAGACGTTATCAATTAACAACATCAGAAAGCGATCTATCTAGCAAATTTTTAGGTACTGAAATCTTTCAAAATACGTATTTTTTTAAATTCAACTGTAGATGTAAACATTGTTATAACATAAACTTACAAAGTTCTGCATATAAGATTGTTCACTTTTGTTTATGAGTATGTGAAAATAATTGTTAAAATGTGGGGTTAGAATAGCGAAATAATGTGTGTCATAGAAATGCATCTTAAAAGTTATTATATTATTTGAAGAGAGTTTAAATAGTAAAAGTGGATAAACAAAACATCAATAATTTTATTTTTGATATTACTTTTGTTCTACGTATTTTATTTTTCAAGATTTCAGTACCTAAAAAACATCAACAAATTTGATCAGTTTACGGCGAGAAATACGGCCACCTTAAGAACACAAACACAAAATCATTAATAAATTCGAACATCTATGGTTCCGCTGCAGATGAAATAGGTGGATCCATCAATTCATCATGACCAATAGGAATCGAGCATCTTATGTGGCGCATGTGTATTTGCTTCAGTAGAGTTGTTTAGTGGTGTACTCAGAGGTTCAGGACATAGGGAAAGAACATAATTTTGTGTTAAATTTCAAGGATCCCTTATTTGTGTATACGGAAGACATATGAATTGACAGTGTTGTTGCTCTTTTAATACATTTCTCTCTCAATCTAAAAGCAAGTAATCAGTCCCATTACTATAATTTCAGGTCAGCTGCCATGTTATATAATGTTTCCATGTTTCTTCTGCTTATGGTAGAACACAGATCTTGATAAACATTACGTTAAAACGAATTAACCTTCCAGAAAATCTATGAAAGTCCTTACTAGAGTCGTTTAAAAGTAATTTTTCTCCTCTTTGTATAAAATTTGGTATGTCTAATGTTTGGTAAATCTAATAATAAATGGTAAATTGTTGAAGAAATCTTCAACAATACTCACCTCCATATGATGTTGAAAGATATTACCATAATGAAAGGCGGATGTGGGTTAACTTTAGGAAGATGATCACAAGAGTGAGAGTTATAAGGAATTAGTTGCTGGTATACTTAGGAACTACCAGCGATTGAATTTTCTAATACCCTCCAAGATTACTGCCCACGAAATCTTGAAGATTTGGATAAAAATATGATGGCTGGCTTATATTGGATGTCAAAAGGGGAGTGTGCTGTAAAAAGAAAGAACCAATAAACGAAACTCACTCCACAGATCATTCGAAAAAGAGTACAAAAACTTACAAGGTTATTATGGTATACGGTCATTTATTTGTTCGAGTTCGAACATTGTTATATAGTTATTGGGGGATCTGCTCTCTCTCCTATTCTGGACTATGTGGTTATTGAGAGGCTAGAACATCATGAGGTTTGCTGGAACACAATTTTTATCAGTGATGAACCTCTCGACCAAATTATCTTACTTCATTTTCATACTGTGTTATGGTGTTAAGGATTGATCACAGGAAGTACCCGTAAAGTGATCAAGGGGGGAGATTTTTTTGGTGGCCCTGTAAAATTACAATAAAGTTACATACATTACTCAGTTTAAATTAAAGTTTTGATTTTATTTAACTTCGTCATGCAATATCTCAAAAAATAATTGGATTTCTGAAATTGATTACAATTTGCTTAAAATTTAATTGCAATCTGAATAAATCTGCCACTTCTCGAGAAAGAAGAATTTCTTTTGACACCTACAGATTGCTGTGAATTCTGTTCCTATTTCTTTTGTAGAATAAATATATCTATTTCTGTTATCAATGTATCCAGTGGAATTACACATCTGTATGAAATATTATACACGATATATATCTTAAGTATTTGTTACACGAGGCATCATTTTGGGGTAATTAATGTCTGTTGCATACAACTAAAACGTGTTATGCTGGTAACAATGCACGCGATAGCGTATTTTCTTAACAAGAACAATAAGACAAAACGAAAACAATGCGTTTGAATATTTGACAAGTAACAAGTCTCTCACGGAGCAGGCTCCCTGTTCCCATTCAAACATCAATTTCTACTTCAGACACAATAAAATGCAAATGCACTTTTGAAGGAACTCGCTAACGTATACGAGACAATACCTCAAACCGTATAAACGTTTTCCTATGAAATTCATGAAAAAAAAAATAAAACAAAAGAAGACTAGGAGAATAGTTTCATTTCGTTTTATAAACCCTCTAGCTGACTGCTTCCTTAGTTTTCTGCATGCAGTTAGCTTCACCCACACGTACGTCGGCGTTCTCAGTCTAGTAAAAGTTTTATGCCTCGGTTTAAAATAATTTTAACTTAAAAGAAGTACTCTCACCATTTTTAGTCTTGTAAATATTTCCATAATTCTAGTTTCTGCAACTGCTTACTGTATGTCTCAAAAGACATGTTCATTTCCGGCAATTTTTGAAAAAATCGCCCAGATAGGTCAACTTTATTTTTTTTGGTGGTATGAACTTTGGTAGAGTTGAATTTTTAAAAATGTAACCAGTTCTAAACATAGACGAGTGAATTGAGTTCATTAGTATCTAATGCAACTTTTTCAAGCACTTTGATGTTTTTTTTTTAATTTTTGATGCTGCTGGGAAATTCTTATCTCCTGCGAAGACACTTCAATAGATGTGAAACTAGTCGTCGTAGGTATTTCAGCAGAACCAGGAACCGATAACAAATTGGCTGTCTCACTTTGACTGGCTAATGATGACTCAACGTACTCCTCTGCCACAGCATTGGATTTTTATCTGCCTAACCGCAAAACATTGACACCATTGTCAGACACTAACGTAGAGGCAGTACTTCTAGTGGCATACCTATTTAATGTGTCTATGTTCGAGAGCTTAAAAAACTTATTTTTTTAAGGAAATCTGCTATCAATCAATATATTTTTTAACCATCTTGATCTAATATGGCTCGGTAATCACAAAAGATATACTACTATAAGTTTTGGTATTCGGAATTTCTATCACAATCTTCTCTCCTAGAATATTAATCTAGTGACCTTCATTTTCAGAAGTTCGTCACTTCTAGGTACACCAGCAACTGAAGTAATAAGCGCAACCTAAAGCAATAAAATAAATCATTAAATAATTAAATACCTGTGATATTTTTAACAATTAAAAAGTAATGTGCTATTATTATTATTTTGCTCATAAAAAGTGAAACCAAATTTTCCTTATTTTGATAGGCAGAATTTTCTCATTTGCTTTAACAAAAAAATCATCAATATTTTGTCTTGAAAAGTTGAAAACGCACTCGATTTGAAGCCTACATTTTGTCGCTTAAAAAACATCGTTAGCTTTACATATTTTAAAATATCCTTCATATTTTTAGGTTCTATCATGGATGGTCCTTACTTTGCTATAAGTACCCTATAGCGTGGCTGGTTTTCCTTTGCAGATCTCGCCAAAGTACGCCAACAGAGTAGTTACTGACCGAAAAATTTGGAATGCTTTTTCATATCGCGTCTTGCTTTTTAACGGCAGTAAAAATTTGTTCTACTTTGTGATCTACCTTCTGCAACTCCGATAGTGTATAGGTACGATATTCTCCACTATCGGAAGATTTGGAATACATTTTAATACACTTTCGTGTCTGAAATCGTTCAAAAGTTCCAGAAAATGACAAAAAACCTCTTTGTTAATTTCGTTTTATGATATAGTAACAGCATCAAAATTCTACCTATTGAGTGAAAATTTCAAACAGAACGGAATACATTTCTTTTTCGCATAATAATTATATCGACGCCGATTTTAAATGTTATTTAAAAAATTATCATTATATCTCGAGCTAATCAAACATTTCCCATCTCATAATGTACTATTACACAATATGTAACTACAATGTAATGTGTACAATGTAATGTTACTAACTTCAAGAACATTTTGTTTCATTACAATACACATGTCTGCTTAAAGTTCTAAAACTCTTAGAATGTGTTACTTTGCCGTATACCTATAGCGAGTGATACTTTGCATAAAAATTAATATTTTTTACTCAATATTAATAAAATAGGCAATGGAAAGGTTTTCTACTTGTTTTTTAATTAGGTATTGCGTCATGATATTAAAAACTGCTACTGCAAGTGCAACTTTCGAGTTTGTTATTAAATAATGTATATTATGAAAGTTCAACTTTTTCCATTGCTTTTTTGAATGAGGAATAAAGTCAACAGACATCAGTACGCTAGACAATGATGGCTATTTTAGCAAGTTCTCGCGATCTAAATAATTTACATTTTATAGTAGAAGGATTATAACTCTTTCCTTCACAAAATCATATCTATTACACCCACTGCAGGACACACAAACTGAGGCAGCGAATCACTGGCAAGCCATCCATCGATATTGAGTAAGTAGACAGGAAAAAGAGTGTCGCTAGAAGTGAAATTTTAGATATATGTAGAGAGTGGATTGATTTAGGTATTAGCATGTCAATGAATGGTGGGCGTCTAGACCCTTACTTGTATTTCACAGCTATATCTATCCTATTTTAGAACATTTAGAGCATTTAAAATAATATAAAACTACGAAGCCCCAGAAGAGCCATATCTACAATTTTTTTTTAATTTAGACTTTAATCTATGACTTCATCCGTTTAACTCTGAATTCAGACGTTAAACTCTGAATTCATACTTTAATTTCTGAATTCAGGCTTAAATCTCTGAATTCAGACTTTAATCTCTGAATTCATATTTTAATTTCTGAATTCAGACTTTAATCTCTGAATTGAGACTTTAAACTTTGAATTTAGACTTTAATATCTGAACTTACACTGCTAACGACATTATGGGAAGTCGTAGCACTCAAAGCTTTCTAGATAGACAATTGATATTTAGAGAACATAATATACAGGGGAAATGAAACTTTACGATATTTGTCATCAACTATGACATTTTACAACACCCTGTATAATTTGACTGTTCTTGATTCTAGAGACGACTTAAGGTGCGACTGTACTTGTTTAGGAAATGATTTAGACCACTTAATTTCCTTAGACCTATTTTTATTTCTGGATCTAAATTGCCGTGACGTGCTAACACCAATTTCCTGATTAAATTTGATTGTACCAATGTCATGAACAATACTATTTAAGTACTGAGTATCTAAATAACGTTGCACCTTTGAAATGCCTATAGCAAACACTCGCAGTTAGTCGTCAGCAGTTCCACTAGTTATGTACTGGTTGCGAACTGGTTAGTTCTTATCAGTATATTACAAATAAAGCCTATAATTCGCAACCTCAACTGTTCACAATCTGTCATAATAGTTAACAGAACATAAGTACGCAAGACGTAGCATGTGTACACATCTAGTAGTCATTGGCTACTCAAAGCTGGGCATGAATACAGACACAAGCAGAAAGCAATCCAATATATTGAAAGTATCTACTATTAAAAGCCCCAACCATTGCCATATTTTTAAAAGCGTAATTTTAGGAAATAAGTACTCTGTGGGCGAATAGTCTGACTATATATAGCAAACAACCACGGTTAGCCGTAAGTGGTGCCATCAGACATATATCAGTTTCGAGCTTGTTAGCTTATATCAGTAAGCTACAGGTGAGGCCAACGACGTTGTAAGCAACCCTGGCTGTTCATGTTCTGTTATTACCGACGGAAGATATAAATAAGTACGCGAGGCGTAGCATGTAGTGTCTACATCTACTCACTGATTACTCAATGCTGGACCTCAATAAAGCTAGAAGCAGAAAGTGACCCACTACACTGTAGATACTATTAAAGGCCCTACTCGGACATTAAAGTCTGAATTCAGAGTTTAAAGTCCGAATTCAGAGTTTAAAGTCTGAATTCAGAGATTAAACTTTAAATTCAGAGTTTAAAGTATGAATCTAAAAAAAATTGTAGGCGTGACCCTTCTACGGCTTCGTATAAAACAAACAAATCTGGCAATATCGGAAGTGTTTCTGATTACCTGTCTTAATATAAGATATAGGTATATAATTTTTTTCTTTACCCGTTTTTACTTTCCGAACCTGTACAATGAGCTGGCTATGGTTTCATTGCAAAGCTGAGTGCATTGAAAATAGATAAAGCAAATTTGTAATTACAAACAATTAAACATTATGTTGTTGAGTATAGAAAGACGAACTCACAGGATCCTACTCATAAAATGGTTGCAAATATTTATTTCGACAACAACCATAAAAATGGCTTTCTTCTACATTTTTAAAGATATGAAGCAATATTTTCAGATCTGCTGCCGTAAATTTTGCTAAATTCCTTTAGTGTTTTAGACATTGTTCTCCACATTGTGATAAAAAATGGCCAGTCCGGTATAAACTTGGCGCTTGCTTGGTTATTACACGATGAAGGTTCTAACTGAAATTAATTGCATTACATCACTCGCAAAGCACCATAAATCTTATACAAAATCTTAGCATGACGAAGGCATAAAGGCGCATAATGCACTAACACCCATACCGTCAACAGTTAGTTTCACTTGTAAAGTATGTTCACACGTAGGTCAAATGTGTTTTAAAGTAATTTATATGATATATTTTGTATGTTCAATAATTTAAAGGCGTCAAACAAAATTTTGCAATGCCAATTAAAACACGAAATATTCTCTACAAAAATTCTCTAATTAAAATTCGCTATTATAAAATAATTAAGGTCAAGAGGCCCTTAAACCATAACATATCGACCCAAAGCGATCCAACCAAACTGTCTGTGGTGGAGTAATTACTCTGAAGAAAACGTCGTCGAATTTCCCTTCTAGACGAGGAATGAATAGGTACGATACTTTTATTAAGTCCTTAAAATTTCATATAAGTTATTTTTTGCGGTTTCAAGATATAAGATATAAGAAACTGGTACTAGTCTCAAAAAAGTTGCATCCGCTTGTGACGCCTGTACACGCAACTCTAAAATAGGAGATCTACCGCTAACACGCTAATATCCGATCAGACTAAAATCAGTGCTATGTTGTTTTATTACTGTGTTGTAAATATTTTAGTATAATATGTTCAATTGAAGTTGAATTTAGTAAGCTGATTCTGACAAGGCTATGTATTACAGAAATGAAGATAATAAAGTACAAATTTATTAACATATTAAATATATTTTTTATTTTATGTCATTCAACTCATTCTTTTTTCTTGTGTCCATACATTTCATGGGTTTTAAACAAAAGTAATTTTGACTTTTAAACCTGTATTTAAAATAAAAACTACTAAACAAAGTGATCCTTCTAACAAAATCTCATGCCTTTGTCGGATACAATATCAGATCTCTGCATTGCACGTTCCATGTCCTTCTTTGCTTTTGGCCCATTGGCAAACAAATAGATACTTAAAATTCATACTGAATCAAAATATCAGTACGCAACAAGACAAGAACAATAATCGAATAACTGAATAACTAATCGAGTAAGTATCGAGTCAAATGTGATCGTTGTGATTATGCGTGACGTGATGTAGCGTCTGACCACACTCCATTTTCGCATTCCGGATATTTGTAATTAATTTTAAGGTACTAAATAAACGTTCAAATAAAATTATAATATTTTGCACATCCATTATTTTTTACTTATAATTTCGATTTATGAAATAAAAAAATGCTGAACAAGCCCATTGAAGCTGAATAGATAGAAGTGAAGAATTATGATACACTACGTGATTGATCGATTGTATGTGTAAAAACTATGATTTTCTGTAGCCGAGCTCTCGGACCTCTTGACGTTTATTATTAAAAGAGATGGGTACTTTGATAATTTTGTAAATTCTGAACTACTATTCAACTAGTAGAAAATGGCTATAATTCATAAAGGTAAAGGTGAATCACCCGAGTGAAGTACAGCTATTATATACAAGTAGAGTATACTTTGTCCACAACTATTAACAATATTTTAGCAAACTTTTTCCTGAAAACTTTACACAATATTTTGGCTCATAATACGAATATGACAACATACAATTCAAAACTGTCAAAACACCTTACTTTCAAGTTTGTATATTTAATTAGTAAACTTCTGCTATCATTCGGAAAAATGTTAATGCGTTTGACTTTCACACAGGAGACAATTGCTGATACCGGATTTTTGTTTTATTATTTCATTCCCTATTCTTTGAAACCAGTGAATAATGATTTCATTATTCACCAGTGAATAATGGATCTTATTATTATATTTAGGAAACACATCGATAATGAACATTTTATAGAATAGCCGTGGACAAATCTTTTTAATAAATAATTTCATAGTAATTACATAATCATCTGTTAAAATCTCGAACAAATTTCTCCAAGTTATAGGTATTGTGTGTAATTAGAACCATTAAATGTAATTTGATTGAGAGGTAAATATTAGATAATAATAATATATTTGCATCATGGGAGAGTTAGATAAAATATGTCTACATAATTTTCCGATTTATTGTAAGACATTTATAAATGTTTTGTAAATTGATAAGCTAACCACTAGCTCGACTACTGTTTATGTTCATTATAAAAAAAATGGAAAAAATATTCATCAAGGTACCTACATGGTATTTGAATTAATGAATTTGCACCGCTGCTTCAAATTCTATACTCAAATTCACTTTTAATGACCATTATTATTCTCTGTTGTACTCTTCTAGATTGCTCTTTTTGCCGTTATACGTATGTTATATATTAACAGAGGCGGCTAAAAGACGTCTCGGAAGTCTACTATTTTCCGAGAAATGGTTCCGACTATAGCAGCCGTAATACCAACAACAGTAGCCAAAATCTGGCGATAGCTGGTATGAACCTAGCCCGAGAATAACAAGGGCACTTTACAGAATTTTTTTATTGCATTTAGTCAGATCTATAAGCCCTTAAAATTACGGCACTCATATTACGGACACCCTGTGTAGGGTATTCTATTAAAAAAAAGTATTTTTGGGCCATATTTTAAAAGAGACACCCTGTGAGAAAGTTACCAGTACGCCACCGAATTTTTCATAAAAAAGTCTATCAGAAGCAATTTTCACCATTCCGATACCTCAGCTATTCTCTGAGATGCGATGAATCTCTTAAAATCAGTTTTTCAAATGTCGGCCTGTATCTCAAAAACGAAGAAGTCTATGAAAATTCTGGTTTCTGGTTCATTTCAAGTTTTTCGAAAAAGTAGCCCAATGTTGCGGAAACCGTATCCTTCTGTCTCTTGTAGTTTCCGAGATACCCTGCAATTATAATGAAATTTTGACACCCTGTACATACCGTCAGATCATCATGAAACACTTTTTGCAAACAACATAATTCCTTTGACCTCTTATTCGGTCAATACACATGCAATAATTCAAGCCTTCAAATGCCGTTATATCCTTAATATTTCAACCTGTATGACACATACGGCTACTATATCTTAAATTTCATCTCGGTCATTATTTAACTCTACGTCCGTGAAATTTGCAAAGTCAATTTTTAATTAGACCACGCCTCATCCTGTTAGTCTCAGTGTAAAACATCCCCTTTGCATTATATTAACCGGAAACATGCCAACAATCTTGTCGTCTGCCCTTTGTTATCTCCGCTGGACCCCACAGCATATGTCGTTGGGCCACTGCTAATTTAACACATTATGATCATTTTAACACGTTTGGAAGTGATTTGCAGCCGTAACAGTGGACACTGTCAGGGGCAATTAATTCTGTGATGTTTAAGTTCTTAAATACATCAATTTATAATAATTAGCGGTAGTAGTATATAATACGAAAAGTTGTCGTTTAGGTCATTTCAAAAGTTAAAATATATAGGCAATGAACTGATTTTCGAAAATAAAGTACAGGTATTAATTGACTTTTCAAATATCACGATATATATATTGGAACCTGTTTGACGCAGATTAAAAATAAATTGGAAAATCATGTTAACTAAGTAATAAAAGTAACAAATTCAATGATGATCATCAGGTAAAATTCTGACATTAGATACTATAAGATTCATTTTATTAAAATTTATTCATTGTTTGGAAAACAGGTTTTTAAAATTATTTCAAGCAAATTGCGTATCGAGGAACATGCCTAATGGTCCAAGATCCCATTGCAAAGTACTTTCACCCAAAATAGAACGAATCACATTTAAACATGTTTCATGTACGTCCAAAGATGAATTGGCTAGGTTGGCTAATCAAAACCGGGTTCTAGAGGTATTAATTATTCATTAAAACTATTAATTATTGAGGTGAACTACAAATTAGTTTTAATAAAATAAATAATGAACCGTTTAGAAATTGACAATCCGATAAGTAAAAGTGTATAGAGTTGTCATCCCTTAGGAGACTCTCAACATTGCTTGTTTAAACATTAATGTTTATATTGTTGGAGTAGAACCGGTTGTTTAATGAAACAAAATATATAACAATTGAAGGCTCATAATCTGCGTTTTCAGAATATACAGGGTAAGTGAGAAAGAATGGGTCAACACTAAGCTGAAGATACTAGACACCAAATATTATGTTTTAGCTCATTATGACTTATACGAATGTCGCTGATTTAAGAAATACAGGATGTTCGAGGTTTAAATTTTATTCTGAAATTTCTCAATAATTGAGAAACTTTTGCTAGCATGACTGAAAATTGGTAGCGTTCTTTTTTTTTTGGTGTGGGAATTACGAATTTGAAACTTATTTTGAAGTTGCTCCTAGAGGGCGCTAGTTTCACCGTATTATTTAGGTAAATCAAAACATTTTTTTATCTGTTGAGCTATACTTAAAAAACGTTAAAGATATAAAAAAAACGTCCATTCTACATAAAATATGTAGGCACTCTCGTCTAGGTTGCCTAACACTTTATCGGTTTCTGAGTTATTTGGATTTAAAAGTTTCAATGTATTTTGTGGTGATTTTCTTTCCGGAACTGATATTGCTATTTCTTTTCTTAGTAGGCTTGTGTCAAATTTTTGTCAATAAATATTAGCGTATTTTGCGTGCGTTTGATTTATTATTCGTGCAATATTGAGAAATTTCAGAATATAATTTAAACCTTAAACACCCTACATTTCTTAAACTAGCATAAGACATGATGAGCTAAAACATAAACAGCTTAGTGTTGACCCATTCTTTCTGACTCACCCTGAATAGAGTTGTCTGCATATTTCCAGGTCTAAAGTGAAACAACCCTCCCCGAAGAGTTTAAATTTTGGGTGCTTCAATAACTCTACTCGCCAAATTTCAGATTAAAGATTAAATTATCAAGATCTACTTTGAATTATTTCGAAACGTTAAAATAAAAAAAAAAAAATGTTTCTTTTTAATTAAATTAAATTTTACTTTAGATAATTGGTTTGGTGTAATTTATGCGTAAAAATGTATAATTCCTTCTCCCAATTTTCTCTGTTGGTTGGGCGGATAGTGTCCATTTTTTTCTTTAACAAACCTCATATAAAAATAGTTGGCGGACCTAGAAGCAAATTCCATCAACACACTTTCGTCCTATCCACCGATTAGGCCAAATCCAAGTTATATTCCTAGCATTGTGTATATAAGACAGCGGTCTAATTGAAGCAGTAGATGAATCTTATCAGCTATTGCTATCCATAACATTGGAAAATTCATTTATCAAAAAATGTAAAAATGTTATTATTGATTGAGACAATAAGGAGGCAAACATATCTATGCTGTTTTATCCACAAAGCGATGACTTTGTTCAAAAACAATCTTAAACTGTAGATAAGACAAAAATGGGTTGATGAACTGAACTTAACACCTCTAGATTTATTTCAATGAAGGTTTGTTAAAGAAAAAGTATACACTACCCGCCCAACCAACAAAGAAAACTGTGTGAAAGGATGACACAGGCTTGCGCAGAAATTACACCAAGTCAATAATCTAAATTTCGTGGTTTTTAGATTTTCACGGTCAGTGTTATTTCATATATAGTGATTTTCCGGGTTGTTGTGCCGTGACCTCGGTAACTGGTAGCTGCCAGAAACAGAGTTAAAATGCACATCCCTAGCATTAGCCGAGATTCTTTTACCTGCCCTGGTTTTTCTCGGCTGTAACTGGTCGCATCCCATGCCAAACCTCAGGACTCAGTCGCGGCGAAGCTTTTGCAGAGTCACCACTGAAGATGCCGACATTGAAGAGCGGCGAAACGTTTGGAAGCATGGGATGTGACCAGTCACAGTGGCGGCTATGGAACGCTTCGGAGGACCACCATTATCCGAGGAACGGTTTCGACCGTAGTAGTCGTAATACCAACAATAGGAACCGAAATCAATATATGGACGGGTCCAGAGGCACCGATAGTGGGTCTTGTTCCCACAGAGCCTAGCCCGACAACAACCAGGGAAAGTAACAGAATCCCGGCTAATGTTATTCACTATTATTAAAAAACGAAATATATTCAACATACTTTTTTAGTCTGAATTTACCACATAGCTTTCGAAATCCATCCAGTTGACCTATATCTTAACAGTTTGTTTAAACTTATTTCTTTTCTGATAGAACATCCTATAGATATTTAGAAATCTGGATTTTATTCTTGGAAATCACAAACAGGCTGAGCTAATAGACGTCGATATAAATAAACAAAGGTGAGGTTAAACAACCAGTTTGTATACGTATAAAACTCCATGCTATGGACAAGAAGTATATATTATGCAAATGTAAAAGATTACAAGATAACGTATCTTTTATTGCAATTTTCCAATGCCAAGATACATTATGGTGACGTATTCATAATAAATATGGTAATTTGAAACGCAACAGCAGAAACAGAACATGATATATTTCACTTTTATTATTTTTTATGCAAAATAATACTTATGAAGAGAACTACGAGTTCTTCATTTCAAGTTCAAAGTGAGCTAGCTAGCAATACTTAATAGAGTCTCATCGATTTCTCCACACCTGACTCTATTATTTTATCTAAATTACTTAGAATACATAAATAATTAGATCAGATTATTTATTTTATCAACTTACTAAGTATTACTATGTATTGTAACTACGTCATTTTTTGTTTTATTATTATTATTATCAAAGATAACAAGGGATATATAGCAGTTATTATTTTATATTTCAAAGACAGCGTGCAGCAAAATGATAAATACAATTTAGTTATTGAGATAATTTAGGATATGGATAGTTAGTTGTTATTATACATATTATTAATGTAGAAATCATCTAGTAAAATTGTTGATGGATCACAGATGGCCCCGAAGGTCATATAATTTCAAATTAGCAACAAAAATACGCGTAGGCAGAAAAATATTGCTATACATTGAAATAGTAAATTTTTGGAGTGTGTGAATCAAGTGTGGTACTTATAAAATATATATTAACTTATAGTGAATTGTGTAATAGTCACAGTTTCCATTATTTTTCCTTACCGTTACTATTTATTCCTTTATGTGTTTATTATTATAGCTGAGTTAACAATTAGGTAAGCCCTTTTGGTACTTAGTTTGTTTTTAGTCTACATGGTAATGTTGCACATCATACAGTCTACAATTTTTATAGAAAGCCAAACAGTTATACTTGAAGTCAATGGAATAGAAATTTTGGTATTTTTTAAGATATTACCCTGCTCTCTAGAAACATCCAGTGCAGTGCAAACATCCTTACAGCATTGACTTCTTCGAAATTTTAGATATTATTTGTACTTGTACAAAATATAATTTAGAGAAGAATTATAATTTGTATCCTAAATCGACTAAGTAAGAACAATGCAGTTCAGAAAGTAATAATTCTAAGATACACTTTTTAAATAGGATGAATGAGGATGTAAAGCACACATTAAATTTCCATAATATCCAATCAAATTAAATTTTTAGGGTTCTTAAATGATTTTTCGGTCAGAAAGATCATAACATAACTCAATATTTCCTGGAAACGATAGAACTTATTTTATAATAAAAGATGATAGTCGGACTTGCAGGTGCTGAAAGGTATACTGACAAATCTGCACCTACAAAATGTTAAAGATGAAGAACAATACATTCATAATCGCATTCATATTATTATTCCGTTTACGAAAACAAAAATATCATGAATTTCTTTTATCACAAACGGAAACATTGAAGGAAACAATATGGAGGAAACGGTTCGAAGATATATACCGATGAGGCCAAAGAATATATTCGATTTTTTGTGTATAGAAATGGAAAATGCATCAAGCAGCCGCTTGATAGTAATACTTTTGGGAAAATGCCATATAATATAGCATTGTTCCTGGTTCTTCCAAATCATCAACAATGGACATTGTTTTCGTAGATCATCTCTAATATTTTAGGTAACGTTTCAGGCATTAATAGATCTTCAACAAGTTCGAGCCATCTAAAAAAACTTAGTTTCTAAAAATACAGCCCACATTTCATCTACTAGAATTAATTTTTCAAAATTGTTCAGAAGTTGTAATTAATGTTTACGATAAATAAATGTTGTGGAATTTTTTTATACAGAGTTAACTATGACTAAGTACAAATATTTTAAGAGGGGATAGAAAAAAATAAGAATTAACAGAATTTCCTTTCAAAAAATTTCCAAACTTATTTATAAAGCGAAAAAAAAATTTTTTTCGATATTATATTAAATCGTTATTTAACGCCGCCAATGTGAGAATCAGAGTATGCAACCAGCAAGCTACCGTCATGCAACAATCGGCCACAGTCGGCATTCGGTCCAGTCGAGTCGGTTCGCTGTCATGTTATAATTTAATTCATGTGTTTACGTTGTAGTTTTGTGTTCTTCTTCAGTTTTTGGTGCCTTATTTTAATTTAAAACGTTTTATAGTTAATAAATAAAGGAATATGTGTCGGGTACAGATATTTTCCCACAATATAGTTCGCCGGTTTGTTTTTCTAGGTTATGGGACAAGACTGCCGCGGGTGTTAAACGTTTTCTGTTATCTATTAGAACTTACCTACCACCCCTTTCTTCGATTTCGTTATAATACATAGGCATTATATCTAACAACTGTACCTACTGGAAGTGTGTTTATCGGTAGTGAGTGAAAATGTAGTTTTACCATTTTGTAAGCAAATAATGAAAAACGAATGCAAAATACTGGAGCTAACTGGATTAACTGTTACCTACCTATCAGGTATTATTACTAATAAGAATGTTAATTTTTGTCGTTTCTGCATTTAGAAATACTGCAAACGACCGCATGGTAGTTGTTGACAGGTGTAATGCCAACTATGTATCTAAGTCATAAGCCATCTCAGTCTATACTCATCATAGGCGCCGACTTTCCGTAGGAAAAAAGGGTTTTGCCCCATTTTTTAAATATCGAGCTAAAATTCTGGAATAACTTTTTTATTGTCTTTTAGCGCTCCATGACCAGGTGGTTAAAATTTTTGTACTTAGTCATAATTAACCTTGTAGTTATTAATAACAAGTAAAAATGGTGACTTTGTTTTTGATTATTTTTTTACTTTAAAATACAGTGACAACTATTATATATTATTATCAAGGAAAGGAAAGAAATTACAAGTACGCCACTGAATTTTACATAAAAAAGTGTATCAGAGGCAATTTTTATCATTCCGTTAAGCAAGTTGCTCTCTGAGACCTATTAGTTTCATAATTATGAACAAAAATTTCATTTCATTTTAAAATATTAAGTCAGACTATATGTATAGGATTCTACTAACACAACAATAACATAATATTTCATATGACCCATAATATGTCACAGTTTCCCTTAGGTATGTATTGCTTACGGCTATATACAAAGCTCGAGTTTTGTTGAAATTTACCTCTTCCGTAATTTTAACTGATGGTTGAATAAATTCGAGTTTAATCAGAGCTAAAAATATATTTATCCTCAAACAAAAAGTATAAAAGGGACCGCTCCATATTATTCACAATTATATGGCCCCACCCAACGATATAAATCGAATATGGGGAACATTTGGTAGCCTTGGGATGTTTGGGATACATTTTAATATGCTGCCTCAGTTCTGTTGAGTTAAATATAAAGTCGGCTTTGTTAATAAACACTGGTAGTCGCTTGCTTATCAGCAGCAATTTCCAAGTTATATCTTGTCTTTGTTAGTGATAAACCGTTAGAAGTAAAAACGCTGATTGTATGGTAATTATTCTCCATTATCTGAAATTATGGCACTATCTTTAAATTAGGCCTCGCTTTACTTTTGTCTCGTTTATTAAGCGATGTTACAATTTTGCAAGTGTCTGACGGAGAAAGTTTGATAGCATGCTCGTGTAACAGATCGAAGTGGTAATTACAAAGCATCATCTCCCATTTACTAATAAATTACTTACTAATAGAGCTCTGCTAAATCAAATTCAGTATGTTAATAGTAAGTAGTGCTACACACACTTCCTTCATATCAATGCTTTCACATTTTGCGAGCAACTATATCAGTATTACCAACCTCATTCTCTAAATTCAGGAATATAAGACTACCTTGAAAGAAATTTGAAGCAAAACATGTAGGCACATACTTTTGCAATAACAGTGACACTCTCTCGAAACAGTTGTTGAACTTCTTGAAGATCTGAATAAAAATTTCATTAAATCTCTATTGGTGAGTGAAACAACTAATAACTAATGTTAAAAATTTAAAGTAGATTTCATTAGGAATACGTCAGCAGTTCAAAATCCATTTTAATAAATGCCATTATTATTGCAAACGATTGTACAGGTGAAGTTCCCTCTACTTGTATAGTAAATATTTTGAAAATATGACTTTGTAGTAGATTTATATAATGTAAACAAGAAATCCCATTATACAATAGGCTTGTTATGTGTTTTTATATAGTTTTATATGTTTTTGTATATACTGATAAAAATGGGTGGAAATTTCTATGTTTCGTTATGCTCTTTTTACATAATATTTAATGGAAAATTTTAATTTACATTATATGTTAAGGGATATTCAAGTGCATGTGCTTTTATTTAACAAAATTAGGCAATTTCAGAAATAGTGTGATAATACAACGTACTACAATGGAACTATTTACTTTTACTAAATTTATTTGAAAAGTTTTCATGTGATTTCTGTTGCACATGCGCATATTACAAATTTGTAAAATTAGGCATTGTGAATTTACGACCAATACACAATCAACAAACTACTGTTTGTATTCTCTCCTTCCCCCCTTCAAATATGTGGTGTAATCTCCAAATTTAGGGGGAAAGAAATGCAGGAAATACAAAAAGTGCGGCTAAATTATGGTAAATTTGAATAACACGCTGAAGTTTTAGACGATATTATATATGTAATCTGATGTGGCAACGATGTTTCCTTTCGATTGTCATATGCCTGAGTCATCAGTTTGTAGCGTACCAGGAGTGTCGTGTTACGGATTTTTATACGGTGATTTTTTTTTTTTTTTGAAGGTCGAGTAAACATGTTTTTTATTTTCTGCCTTTATTAGGCCTTCCGAATAGGTGATTAAAATTAATGACATTATGACTAACTCACCCTGTATAATAGAAATTGAAACGGTACGTTGTTTAGATGTTTGCATCAAAACTATACCATTAGCTGTATCTCTAAACTATACAACATTCATTTCACACAACATATTTATCTTTGTAAGAGTAAAAACAGTAATAGGGTACAACAGATATTAAGATTAGGTGCGAGCTAATAATATATATTTTCACACAGATATAAGTATATCTACAAATATTTGCAAAAACCAAGGATTATAATACTGATATTTCCAGAATAATTATGTAATATTTTCATTAAAAATATTCATTATACTTTATAATGTGAATGAAATTCCTACATTTTTAGATGATAGATGAATAATTCATATTTAGAGGAAGAATAGACAAATTCCGCTAAAAAATCTAATAATAATTTACAAAATGAGTATATACGAAACATACATCTTAAAATCAATTTAATTTTTCATAAAAAATTTGCCTGTGACATTCTTGATTATTTATATGGTGGCTGATTTGTCTTTCACCTTTCTTTGAGCTTATGTTAATCGAATCACAAAAAAATAAGTCAATAATTTTAAACTTGTGTCAAAAGTAAATGTCATATTTTTAAATTGTTGAATAGAACATTTTTAAAAGGAAGTGGTGATTCAGGCGTTGAATGAAAACTCATTAGGTGATAAAATCTATGGGACTAATTTTTGCATCCCATAAATATAAATAGCATACAACAAATCGGTATCAAATATTAACCTGGGCACAAATAGCTTTGTATTCTATTTAGTGTAAATGCTCGAAGTGCGTTAACGTAGAAGGACTGTTTGTCTGTCTGTCAATATACGTTAAGCAAATATTCCGATGCGATTACTAAGCTAGGGATTATTAATATCAACTAAATGTGTAAATTGCTTTAGCAGCTAAACTATAAAGTAAGCATGCCTATTCCAGTACAGTAGCTAAATATGCCAAAGATTTAATGAATGTAATAATCATATGAAGGGAAAAAGCTGCTGTATGTTAAATGCTAAATTCTAATCTTATAGTATTTTTGCAGCTTCCGATGCGGAAACTTGAGTGACCGATAGAGAATCGAAAAATAATATGTGTTCAAAATTGGTTTAAAAAAATCAAATTTATTAATTATTGTCAAACGGTTAAAGATATTTTGAATGGCATTTTGTAGAAGTCAACTACCATCGAGGAAGCACGTTCTGCAATGAAAAACATTATTTTTAGTTTTGCCTCCGCACTAGCATGTTACTGGATAATTCTAAAGATAAAATTAGTACGCCACTGCTTTTTATGAAATTTTTTCTTTACTCAATTTGGAATAAAAAAGGCCCACTTTCAATGTTTTTAAAGTGATCTCTAAAAAACAATTGAGCAAGTACGAAAATAACAAATTTATCTGTCAAGTTAATTAGTTATCGTTATTATTAGTGTTATTAGCGAAAAATGCTTTTTAGTAACGAAGAATACTCTGATATCATTAATTTTTGTTATGGATTTTATCATGGAGATACGGAAACGTCAGTTCGTAAATATCGAAGACGTTACCCAAATGGAGGAATTCCAGATGCTTGTGTCTTCATTAGAACACATTAAAAGTTTGGCCTGCCTTCTGCGTTCTTCGTACTTTTGATGACAATCCGAGGCTCAAGGCAGCTCAGCAACTACAAGTATATGTCTCAAATATCACGAACATTACTAAATAACCATAGACATGAATATCACCTACAGCCCATTCAGGATTTACCGAAAAACGAATAAGGTTTTGCCACTGGTTTTTAAACTCGACGGGAGAAAATTCTGACTTTTTGCAATAAATTCTGTTTAAGGATGAATCATTCAGTAGACGTGGGGCAAAGAATTACCATAATGTCCATGCACAGTATAGGGAGACCAGTAGAAACACTCGGGCCGAAATAATAAGTCGCGCATAGCAGCTCGCGCATCCATTTCAAACTGCAGAGACCTCAGTTTACATCCAAGTCTGAGAGCGCGAACATCGGTTATACAGAGCAAAGCAATATTTTAAGTCTGATCGAGGAACGAGTCGCTGCGCAGCCGTTAGATGTTTAAATATATCATCTATAAATAGTAGTTTAAGTTTCTTTAAATTTCCTAAAGACATAAATAAGTAATAAGTAATCTATAATATACTGTACAAACCATAAATGATATTTTACTGCTATTGCCTTACATATTAACTTATTTCTTAAGTAACAATGGAATATAAATACTTCTCATGAAAGTGAAGTTTAAAATATACATATTTATATTTTTCACAAATACAAATTTTTATTTTAGAGCAAAATTCTGTGCAGAGGCTTCTAATAGAGAAGATTTATTAGAAAAGCTGCTCAGGATTAGTAATAGTTCATACAAACTATGTCAAATCTAACGATTTGCGCAATAGATTACGCAAAGAGGCCATTCCAACGTTTCCTGCACAAGACGGCTCATCCTCAAATTATGTAGATGATCATATTTCCTGTAGTCACTATAATGAGAGTGTCTCAAAACAAAATAATAAAAAATAATTTTTTTCTAAATTTACAATTTACTGCACTTTTATCTCCAATTTAACAATTTTCAAAGTTAAGTAAACATAATTTTTCTGTTCTGAAAAATACTTGTCTTCTGGTTCACGTAGATCATTTAAGACAAAAAAAAATCATAATAAATTATTTGTCCACTAAACTTCAAACGTCAAATTTTAATTTTTAAAAAATCTCAAAAAAAATGTAATTATCACTAATAACAAAAAAAGTAAGTAAATAAATAAAAATGTTATGTAGTGCAATAATATATATTTTAAACTCTTTTTTTTAAATAGTCCAAAGCAGTAAATCGAATTTTCACACTGTATGTTAGTAGTAGTAAATGATAGTATACAGTATGCGCCAAAAGTATGGAATAAATTCAATAAAAACGAAACAATTATTTTTTGGGAAAAATCCTCAAACAGGTCGATTTTTAATTTAAAAAATACATATTTTAGCGTAAAATGCGATTTTCAAATGTTATTTGTTTTCGAGTAATGACGTCATCGATTTTTTTTAAATGGCAACACCATATTTTTTCCTTGGTTCTGAAAGATCGTTTAATTCTCTATCAGACAGTACTAAAATTTTGCCCTCTTACATAGGAAAGTTTTCGAGTAAATGACGATTGAATGTTAGAAAACGTAAATTTTATCCATAAAAAAAGTAACAATTCTGAGGTATGTAAAATAAAATACAATTGATTAAATTTTATACTTAAATTAAATGTTCGAATTGCCATCCACCAACTTCTTGACAATGCTCAAGTCTGTGAAGAAATTCTTCATGCACATTATAAATGATTTCTGGGGTAACTCTGCGTATTTCGTCCCCAATGCGATTTTAAAGTTTCTCTAAATTACGTGGTTTATTAATGTACACTTGACTTCAAGTATCCCCATAAAAAATAGTCAAGAGGTGTAAGATCTGGCGAAAAATTAAACTTGATAACGTTTTTGCTTTATTTTAATTGATTTACGTTTTCTAACATTCAATCGTCATTTACTCGAAAACTTTCCTATGTAAGAGAGCAAAATTTTAGTACTGTCTGATAGAGAATTAAACGATCTTTCAGAATCAAGGAAAAAAATATGGTGTTGCCATTTAAAAAAAATCGATGACGTCATTACTCGAAAACAAATAACATTTGAAAATTGCATTTTACGCTAAAATATGTATTTTTTAAATTAAAAATTGACCTGTTCGAGGATTGTTCCCAAAAAATAATTGTTTCGTTTTTATTGAATTTATTCCATACTTTTGGCGCATACTGTATAATATATGTTGAATTACCCATTTATAACTGTTTAATGAATTATTACATAATGTGGATAGATATAACGTAAATTTTCATGTGGAATAACTATGCTTTCACGCGCAAATAAAACATTCTTATTCCGGTCCTGATCACCGATTCTGTAAATTCCATCGGATGCGCTATCGCACTCACATTTCGAGGTCACCGCAGAAAACTGAAAGCAGTTCAAAGTGCCGACAACGGAGTGAAACTGCTGGTCTACCTATGCTGTGGTCCATGTTTGGGCACACGAAAATCCTCGAGAAATTCGGCCACGATCATTTCAAAATGATTTTTCCGTACATGTTTAGTGGGGAGTTTTTAATAATAATGTTTGTGGTCCACATTTTCTACCCCCAAGGTTACACTCCAAGTTAAGAACTATTTTCTGATTTTTTACTAATGGCCTGCAAGACTACATCGAGGATATACCAGTTAACTGAAGACATGAAAGTTGGATGCAACTGGATGCCCCTCCTCCCCCCGGATTTCGGAATATCTGTAAGAGAATGGCTAAATACTAATTATCCATAACGTTGGATTGGCCGGCTAGGGAGGAATAAACATGACGTGGTTAACGACATTGGACCAGTGACCTAGCCACCCAAGTTACAACATCTAAACCCACTTTATTTTTACGTTTGTTTGAATGTAAAGATCAAATGTACGCTCTTCCAATATTAACAAGAGATGATTTATTTTTAAGAATTCAGCAAGCCTGCAATGATAGACAGCAAAAACCAAGTGAAGTATTAGCTGCGATAAATTCATTAGTTACACGATGTCGAACAATCATAATCAGTGATATCGTAAAAACAAAAAATAGAAATTCTATAGACAAAATCAAAGTAATAAACTAGTTGTAGGGTAATTTCAAAAGTGAATTATAAAAACACATTATAAATAGTGACTAAAAGAAAAATGTATAAATAATAGCAGTGCATTGTTGTTATCACAAATTAAGATCAGCGAAAAATATAAACAGGCAATGCTTTCATATTAACTTATTTAAATTGGCAACAGATATTATTAACGAACCAATCATTATAAGTGTCACACTGTCATTTATTGTAAATTACTAATGACAGATTTTTATCTATGTAACCTAAGAAACAGGAAGTGCAAGTCCTGTTGCAAACACGCATACTAAATGTACAACCCATTAACTTCTAACTGTTCTTAGAAATAAGTTATTTATAAGCGACAATCGAATCTGAAGTTACCTACATCCGAACGGGTTTCTCAATATCCTATTAGAGATGCCTCGGTAGATTAAGCTTGATGATCTTTCGGACATAATATGATTTTATTGTTTCCTTCTGAACGGTGTAAATAAAAATTACTCATTGTTTTACAAGATCTGAAGTGGGATGGAGTGGATCATGTAGGCAGGTGACGAGGTCTTGCCGAACATTGACATTGGCAATGGTCATGTGTTTTTTTATAAATAGCATCAAGTTTAAAGGCCAGATTAATTGTAAAGAAAATAAGTAGGTTTTTATCAGTTTCACATATTGCATTATTTATTTGTGGAACACGTCACGTCAGTGTTTTTTCTATTTATTACTCTATTCTGCAACCTGTGAAAAAGTCTTAAAAATTTAATAATGACACTCTAGCGCTAAAAGAATTAGACAAGATTTATTTATATTCCTTTATTTTTGATTAACTATTTTCAACTAATTAAAAATGTTACTGAAAAAAGTAGATATATAGATATAAACCAATTCGTAACAGTGGATCATATTTTAGGTTCAAGAAAACTAATCTTTTTTTAGTTCCAAAAAGTAAACAAATAAATTTAAAAAGTGCATTAAAATTTAGGACCCACAGTGAAAGTATTTTCAATTTAGGTAGGTACATAATAACAACTCCACGGAAAAAATACTAGGCTACCACTTCAATACGTTTTTGAGGTTGCTGAATCCGAAACTGGTGTCTATTTGACGAAGTTAGCCCGTTTCAAGGTCATTCCAAGGTCAACTTTTGTTTTTGGTGGTAATACAAATTCTGTAAGCGGATTTGGAGGAAGCGAAATTTAACGTTCGGACACGTAGATAAGTCATTTTTGTAGGTTCATTCAAGGTCATTTGAAAATCAACAATATTTTAAGATAATGCAATATTTTGTGCGTATTCTAAAAGACTGAGAAATTTTACGTTTGGATGCGTAATTGACTTATTTTTTAACGTAATTTTCAAGGTCATTTATAGGTCTAATTTTCGGTGTGAACTTTTTATGTTGGTATTTGTCATTATGACGAGATATCGGGTAAATGACCTCTATAAAATGTATTTGGACCATCCGTGAGAATTTGACTTTATTTTGCTTCAGAGATGGAACTAATGTGATAGCAGATTTCTGCTCCAACTTGTAATGAAAAACGGACAAAACAGATTGTGATAAATGTGTCCATACAACAAGAAACATGAGTGAAAAAGGCACTACTTCAGAGTAAGGAATCAGAAACTGTATTACCATAAAAAAAAACAAGAGTTGACCTTTACATGTTCTTGAAGATGAACTTCAAGATTAAATCCAAGCGCGTCAGATTTTGCTGACTCAAACAACGTTTGTAGAGTTCAAAAAGAAAATTAGACCCATAAGTGGCCTTGGCCAGAGTACGCATTATCAAAAAAAAGTGTTGACCTTCAAATGACTTTCAACCACGTATGCAACAATGTGAAATGTTTCGCTCCTTCTGATATTGCATTACCTACCATCAAAAACAATAGTTGACTTTAAAATGACTTAGATAATGGGTCAACTTTGTCAAACATACACCAGATTCGGATTCAGCAACCTCTAAAACGTATAGGAGTGGTGCTCTAATCTTTCTCACATGGCACTTTTTTCCCTGTGGAGCTGTGTAATTAAAGAAATAATAGATTAGAAGATAAAATAATACACATTTAGATACCATTCGAAAATGATAAGTTTTACCGACAACATTGTAAAATTTAAGTTGTTTAAATAATTTTCCATCGCTACAATCTATAAAAATAGACAGGGTGTTTCATGAAAGAGTTACAAACTTTAGGACAGTAAAGGAAGTTATAACGAAAATATAACAGGAATTCCTGTTCATTGGCTAAGCGTATTTAGTTTTCTATACTGTTTATGGATCCTTAAAAGATTTTACGATGCAATGCTTGCTCGAAAGAAAACTGTCTGGGTTTATATAAGTTATATAAGGTAAATTTAAACAAAATAGTACATTATACTATAAGGGAGAGAAATGCGTTATTTTGGCAAAGGTACAATGCACCGAGGACAAAATAGCATCTCTCCCGAATGGTATATACTATTTTTTCCACGGTCTCATTAACTTAAAAACACATATTTTGTCATTATGAAGTAAGTAGCACCAGAATTATTGTATTCGGATTTGAGCATTTATTTAGTAGTCGTTGAGTTATATCAAAGAACAAAAAGAATTGTCAAATTAAGGTGCTAGTTTGGTTTAGTTTAAAGTTTTTTTAGTGCACAATGAATAATTGTAAGTCGGAAGAGATTGTGGAGGCTGCAAATATTGCAATAAGCAATTTGCTGCCTACGAAGTCAAGATCTTTATACGATATAGCCTACAATCGGTTCAAAAAGTGATGCGCCGAGAAAAATGTTCAAGTATACAGCGAGAATGTTTTGTTGGTATATTTCAGTGAAAATGCAAAGAATTACGTCTTCCACATTATGGGCGCAATATTCTATGGTTAAGTCATGCTTGATAATTTACGACAACAAGCTGATCGCATTTTTGAAAAGAACCGGTGACGGATATCAAGCCAAAAAATCGAAAATATTGACAAAGGGTGAAATCGACCGTTTTCTACCGTTTTCTACCGTTATAGGTTGGATTAATTCTGGGGATTGCCGGAGCTTGTCGAACTGATGAACTAGTCAATTTAACTGTAGATGATATTGAGGATGTAGGCTCTTTCTTGATTGTAAAAATTCCAAACACTAAGACAAAGATTCCACGAACCTTTCTGGTTACCGATGTGGGAAATATGCTTAAATTGTTTCGAAAATACCTGTCCCTTCGTCCTCTCCACGTCAAGCACTTTTTTTTGTACTACAAAGCAGGAAAATGTAGTTCGCAGCCAGTTGGCAAGAATACCATGGGAAAAATTCTGAGTGTAGTAGCTTTGTATTTAAAGTTACCTGATGCTACATGTTATACTGGTCACTGCTTACGAAGATCATCAGCGACATTACTGGCAGATGCTGGTGTGAATATCACGACAATAAAGCGTCATGCTGGTTGGAAATCAACGACAGTCGCTGAGGGTTATGTCGAGAACTCCATTGAAAATAAGACCAAAATTGCTAATCAGGTTTTAGTAGGTACCACTACTAGCGCAATCACAAAAACTGTAAATGTAAGCGAAAGTAATATTCCTTCTAATATTAATTTTGAAAATTGTACAAATGGAACATTTAATTTAAATGTCAATAAATGATTTCAATGTTATCTTTTTTTTTGCATGAAAAACGTTCTCCATAATGTAAACTCCCTTGGGAGCATTATACTCCCTTGGGAATAATCGACTACTTCTGTTTTAATTTTGATGTCATAGAAACTGATTTCTACTCCCGACCGTGGAAAAATAAATAAATAAATAAATAAAATTAGAACCCTCGTCTACATTAATAATTGTTGCTGTAACAATTAAAAGTAACATTTGGTTCTTATTGTTTATATGACAGATGTTGCTTGACATATTAATCTATAGTAAATTTCTATCTGTGTTTTCAATTTTATGAAATCGACAATGAATTCACCAGATGAAGAACTTCCTTGTGACCCGTGAAGGCAAAAGAAAGATATTAGAAAAAATACTCTCATTTTATTGATTGATGTAACACTAAAAAGGTAAAATCAAGAAAAGAGTATTTTTAGCATATTTTTAGAAATGTCCAAATTCTGGAAGGCACGTTATGGTCCAGACATTCATTGATATAAAGTATTTGCAAAGTTAAACAAGATATGGTTATTGGAAAATTTCATAAAATAATTGCCATTATAAAAAGATGGATGGATGGATGTTGGATTTCGTCCGAAAAGCAAACATTTTTAGGCAAGAAGACGTAAAATATGTATAAGTGAGGCATCTGATCAAATTTATCTGATGAATAGATGGTAATGATTTTTGGATTGATTGGTGCCTGCAGATGAGAGGAAATAACTAAAATCACCTCGACGATATGGAAGATGAAGATCTGATAATTGTCAGAAGAGTCATTCCTCTAGATCGATCCTTCGTGAAAGAAAAAAATAATGGATATTTTTGAATGTACACAGAAAATATACAGGCTTACGTCCAAGAGAAACTTCATATTGCCGATTATTTATACAGTACAAACATGGAAAATGTGCCGTTCATTAATTCAATAGGAAAAATACCTTTCGAAATCGCAGCCTATTAGTCGCGTCAAATTAGCATTTCACTTGTAACTTTTTGGGGAGAGGTCCGATTGAGATGCGGTTTTCTACAAAATGTTCAGCGAATTTTTTATAACAAAAGGTACATCTAACCTCTGTACGCTCGCAAATTTTTAATAATTTATTTAACAAATGACCCATTTTTGATGAACATATGGCAAATGTCACACACGATTCAACGAAAATGTCTGAAAAATATTCTCTCGGGGGTTTTCGAGGTCCCTGTTTATCACTTTGGTGTTAGCTTTATTATTTATTGCTAACTTGTTGTAACTGGGCTAATTAACAAATTAAAAACTCGATCCCCGAAATCACTAGAGAACCGGATTTTTTTCCAGGATTTCTGTCTTATTAAGGCAAACCATCGGCACAAGATTTTTGCAGATATAATTGTTTATTTTTCGATTGTTGCAACCTCGCTAATTAACAAATTAATTACTCTACTCCCGGAATCGTTAGAGAACCAGATTTTTTTACAATAACTCCGGGATCATGGGGAGAACCATCGGCACAAGGTTGTTGCACGAAATTGTTTATTTTTCTATTTTTGCAACCTGGCTAATTAACAAATTAATAACTCTACTCCCGGAATCACTAGAGACCCGAAATTTTTTCCGGGATTTCTGTCTTTTAGGGCGAACCATCGGCACAAGATTTTTGCAAATATAATGTTTATTGTTCAATTGATCCCAGAATTATTGCAAAAAAAATTCGATTTTCTAACGATTCCGGTAGAAGAGTTATTAATTTGTTAATTAGCGAGGTTGCAACAATCGAACAATAAACAATTATATTTGCAAAAATCTTGTGCCGATGGTTTGCCTTAATAAGCCAGAAATCCTGGAAAAAATTCCGGTTCTCTAGTGATTTCGGGGGTGGAGTTTTTAATTTGTTAATTAGCCCAGTTACATCAATTTAGCAATAAATAATAAAGCTAACACCAAAGTGATAAAGAGGGACCTAGAAAACCTCCGAGAGAACATTTTTCAGACATTTTCGTTGAATCGTGTGTGACATTTGCCATATGTTCAACAAAAATGGGTCATTTGTTAAATAAACAATTAAAAATTTGCGAGCGTACAAAGGTTAGATGTACCTTTTGTTATAAAAAATTCCCTGAATATTTTGCAGAAAACCGCATCTCAATCGGACTTCTCCGCAAAAAGTTGTCTATTTTCACATTTTTCATGCTAATTTGACGCGACTATATTTACACCTTCAAAATCTAGAGCTATACACCGGTCACAGTTTTAGGCGGTCCTTGACCACTTTTTTGCTGATTGTGGAAAAGATATCACAAATATTAAACGTTTTAAAGGGTGGAAATCAACCTCTGTTTTGAGGGGTACTTAGAAGACTACAAAATTATTCATTTGAACACTCCATCATCGTCAAACTGCAATTTTAAGCTATTAAAGTCTTCCCCAGATCAGTAATCAACAGCCACAATTTGACTCCTGTTTCTGAAGAAACTTGTTCCCAATATGTGTTCCCTGTATTAGGGCAATCATCTTTCAAGAAGCACCTAACTTCAACTCACATGTTGATTTCCCCAAATAACTTAAATAACGCGCCTAAATGTACATTTACAATTAATATCACTGATAGTCAGTAAGAAGATAATACTCCAATGTATTTATATTCTCTTGTTATGGTGCTTTTGTTTCCGGTTGTATTAATGCATATTCAAGGACATTAAATTTTCAATTTATTTTCATGAATTTGTAGAAAATATTTCGTTCCTAACTCATGCGGAAAGTGTCTTTCCCGCATTTGACTGCTTTTCCGTATTTGACGACAGTCGCGTCCGGAAAAAGGCCACTTTCCGCACTTGTTAGGAAAATAATTATTACTAACGTTACGTAACTTGAACGGATCCACGTCGTTTTCTTTCGAGTTTTCCACAAGTAAGTAATTAGTGAAATAAATGACACGTTTTATACGAGTTTCTATCTTATACTTTCAGGTCCAGGTTCAGGTCAGGGTACTTAATCTTCTCTACTATTAAAAAAAAACAAATATTTAAAAAAATAAATAAACTCATATTTACAACGCAGAGTAGTCAAGTTTAAAACACCTTTATACAAATTTGAAGCTATCGGAATGATTTGCAAGCGAAAGAGCTCCTCATATCCTTAACAATGAATCGCTTATTTCAGTCTTAAAACTTAGACTTAGGGATTCAAAATTTAATTATTCATTGATCGATTATTCCCTCGTAAATAGCCCTGAAATTATAATGAGGCACTCGCCGAGTGAAGGTGTTCCACCTCCTCTTCGAGAACAATAAAGAAAGAATTCTGATCGACTCATCCCAACTTATGAATACGTTCCCCGACAGGAGCAGATTAAGTTAATTTGCATTCGCTATCTTATCGTTGCATATCTAACTTACTTTAGCATATAGATTGAATAGTTCGTTGCTTCCTATAAACGAAGAGCAAATTAATATATTCCTTCCAGTCCGCGCGCCTTTCAGCAGGAAAGGCTAGAAGAGCAGGTGCGGTTGTCGAACTGTTCGGTTGACACAGAGCAACTTTTCACGTACACAGCTGTTGACATCGACAGGTATGATGCGATACTAGAAATGCTAAAATTATACCAGCTAGAAGACCCGATGTGGTGAAAATTGTCATACAGAATACTTGATACAAAGACCTGACTTCTAGAAATGCCTTGTTCCAATTTATTTGGACGCGTTGCAGTCTCACAATTTTTTTAATATGAAGCGTTTTACAAATATATTTAAAACATGAGTTGAAACTAGGGCTGTCAATACCGGGATCCCGAAAATTTGGAAAATTTTACATTGATCACATTTTTACAAAGTAACAACTGCTTTATAGTCTAATAGATTTTTTTTAATAAAAAAGTTTCATTATTTTCTACTTTATCCAAAGAAACGGAATTATATAAAAATGGTGTATCCTACGATTTTTTTTTTATTATCAACATTAAATCCTGTGCTGGGTGAAGTAGGTTTTCTTATATTATTTTTATTTTTGCCAAAATATGAACAAAAAATAAATTTCATATATATGATACTAACTAACTACTAACTATTCATATTAATTGCAATATAACTTTTTTTTTATATTTACCATTATGTTTCTTTTAAATAAAGAAAACAATGTATTTTTTTATGTAATATATTGACATTGTCACAGTAATCAATCCCTGAATTCGAGATTATTAATTTCTAATCCCGAAATCTAGGGATCGAATTTTTTTTCCGGGATGGACAGGGAAACTCACCGTAAAATTATCTACATGGTTAACTATGGCTAAATACAAAAATTTGAATCACGTAACAATAAAACAATTATTTCGGAGTTCTACCCGATGTTGTTTACAAAACTGAAGCAAAACCTTCTTTTTCCTCAAAAAATCGGCGCCTATGACAATCATCGTCGGAGATGACTTACATTTTTTTAAACTAAAATTGAAAAAAATGTAATAAATACAAAAGATAAGGGCAACATGTAGTATATTGCATGAAAGACGAAAAAACAGACAATTTTTTGTGGCCATAGCCTGCTTCAATAAAAATTTTTTTTATCCGCCTAGAGGGTGCAGCGAACCACATACGATATTTCAAAAATCTGTTTATATCAGGTGGAAGGTATCAATTTTGCAATAAAAATTTATTACCAACAAGTTTTCTCTATCTCTTAAAATAAAAAAGTTAGACAGCCTTAAAGTTTGGGCACTTGACAGGTTTTTTTGTTATTACTCATAAAGTTGACCATGGATCTCAAATTTGTTTTTACGAGCATAAAGGCCTCCAAAAATGCAACAAAAAGCAATTCAAGATTTTTGACGTGTCTCGCATATTAAGCGAGATACATATGAGTGGCCCTCTTATGTGATACAACTTGTATATAGTAAAGCAACTGCAATTAATAAATAATATAGAAACGTTGAGGTGCGTTGATCTGCTGACGATATTTCCCAAACTTTTCCAAAAAGATATTTAAGTAAAAGATGTTTTACACATTCGTTTCCTTATAAGCAATAATTTTAATAAAGTATTAAAAATTACGAAATATAGTTGCGGCAAGAATTTAAACTACTTATGTCATACGAACAAATAAATAATTATTTGTATTTTCATTAAAATATTTAAGTTACTACAACTGAGAATAATAAAACAGTATACTATATTAAATGTTTGCACTATATTTTATAGTAAATTACAATAAATGAATGTTTGCAACCCGACAAACTATCGAAAATTATGTTGATAATAAAAACATAGAAAAGGATAATAGGTTTGTAAATTAAAAAAGTAGATAAATGGCATTGTTGCTCATTTATTTATGCTGTAACTTATACCAAAATTAATTGATTACATTACAGGAATGGTTACAATGTAAAAATGTGAAACTAACGTTATGTTTTGTTTACTACCGTATAGTCGAATAGGTTCTTTAAAGGAAAAAAATGTAGATACTAAATTTCATAAGCTAACATTGTGTTAGAAAGAGAGCAGGGTATGCAATGACGTTACTCTGTCTCTGGTCGAAGAATGATGTACTGTTTATGTTCAATTCAACATGATGATGACCCATGCTGCATTTTGACAGTTGTCAACAATTCTAACCTATTCCTTCAGATAAAAATGTCACCACAACGAATAGTTGATAAGTTATTCTGTTATTAATATAACAAAATAGTCAATTTATTTTGCCTGATCCTGTATACAAATATATACTTTCAATGAAATTTGTAGTCTGCATAATCTAATTCTGGTTAATCAAATAGGTATTAATTTACCGTCAAAATATTGACATTTATTATGTTGTTTTTAAAACACTCAATAGTAAATTTCAACAAAAACTAAATTCTTACTTAAATCATCACTTTGTAATTTGGCTTTACATTGCATCACCTTGTTTTAATTTCACCTTTGCCAGAGGCGTTTAAAACCACTCTCTGGTGATGACTTCCAATCACATCCATCAATATACACCCTGTTACATTTAACAAGGCAATAATTACTTTGTCATTCCGGCGCGAGGCTGGTCCCCGCAGAATCCAAACACACGTTTTGTTTTGTTTACCATCGGTGACATCGCACCCTGTGATCCCGAAGGACGAGATGCAATGTGTGTCATCGACAAGTCGCCGCACAATCTCTGATAAGCAGGATGCCTATATAGGTAACATGTAAACTTCCAGATTGGTTTGCAAACCATCGTGTTGCTATTTTCGGCATGCGGCTTCCAACGTTCAAAACGTAGAGTAAAAAGATGACGCAGGCGAAATCGATATCCACCTGTTTCAGCATCTATTTTGCTCAGTTTGTTTCAATTAAAAACACTATTAGGAAGTATAGTCCTTAACATGGATCCAATTTGTTTAGAACTGTATATTGAGTTGATGTATAAATTCCTAACGGTTTTATTGAATAAAATACTTAAATGACAAATAATGCACATAATGAGAAAAATCCTTGTTCTCACTGTTCACGATTGTCTTCCAACAATATAGCGCCAAGTATCTTGAATTAAGTTTCAAAGTAACTTCTATAATAACGATCCGATTTCGATACGGCTTGGATCAGGTTATTTTATATTTCTTGATACGATAAATAATATGTTTCCAATATATAAGAGTTCAGTAAGAACCAGTAATAAAGAAAGAAGAATATGGTAGGGTGAAAGAAAGTTGGCTTGGGTCAATGGGAGAGATTGATACCGGTTGATATTTGACTACCCCCCTAATTAATGAGGTTTTCCAGGTTTCCCTCATTCCTGCACTGAATAGTGGTTAGGGCAACGTAAGTCGTTCCTGGGCGCAAATGCGGCCTGCTTAATAATAATATGCCGCCTCTCTCCCGCACAAGTCTCCGACTTCTGGGCTAATCTCTGTGATTAGAATGAGGGGTAGAAATATTATTATTATATTATTATTATTAACAGGGGAAACGATAGAGGAAATGGAAACCAGAAATGAAAATATAAATTGGCCACCATATTGAATACGGATGATGATTGGAATCAATATAAATATGCAAGAAATGAGGTAACTAAACAAATTAGAATAATGGAAACATTTAAATACTTTATTACCAATCAAGAAGAATAGTGACATTCAAGATAAAATTGAATTTAACGATGGCATCGTTGATAATAATTATGAAATTTCTAGAACATTTAATATATTATATCTTATTGGAAGTGTAAAGGAAATAGTACATGCCATAAGTAAACGGGAAAATAATGAAGGCATCATCCAGGCAATGTAGTATTTTTGATAAATTTCAAAAAATTGATATGAAAACATTCAAAGGATATTTAAATACACTAAAATACTCATTAAATGAGGAAACAGGAACGTCAACAAGTATTCTAGATAACTGCTGTGAATGTGTTGATAATCGAATGTTGGATATAATAAATGAATCGTTAAGTAGATACTGGTAAATTTCCTGAATGATTGAAGACATCATAGTAATGCCTGTATCAAAAATTGAAAATACTTGGAAGTGTGAAGAATTTCGTCCCATTAATACTCTTCCACCTTATGATAAATTAATAGAATTAGCAGTCAAAGATCAATTCATTAATATTGTGATATAAACTCTATACTAGTACCTAATCTATCTACATTTAGGTCCAGACATTCATACGAGTCAGTTATAATTAGTGTGTGTGAGAATTGGGTCAAATCATTGGACAAAACTGAGATTGTTGTAGCCGATTGTTGTAGTGAGTTTCAGAGTAACTTCTGAAGAAGAGAGCGATATGTCTCTCGAAACGTCAAGAGTTCTAAACCGACGACGTGGCAACTAGCCCGGAAATCACCTGATCATTAACGACAGCCACGGAAGCCTATAAACTAAACTAATTGTTGTAGCAGTATTTTTGGATTTTCAAAGAGCTTTTGAAACAATAAATAGGCATCTATTATTAAAAAAACTATGTATCAAATTGGTGTGCGAGGACATCATTTAATAGAAAACAACAACAAAAATATAAAAATGTTGTATCTGAAGATAAATAATTATGGAATACCCAAGGGAGGGTGCTCGGACCTCTCATTTTCATTTTATGTAAATAATGTTGTTCATGTTATTTAAAAAAATGCAGTATTCATATGTTTGCCGATGATACAATGTTATTTATTTCTGGAACAAATATTGGAGATATATTGGATGATTTAAATAATGATCTGGTAAATATTTATAACTGGTTATGTGACAATGATTTGTCCATTAATATCAAGAAAAGCAAATTTATTGCTCTTGGATAAAAATATAAATTAAATTTATTAAATGATTCGATTAATGTAAAAATTGAAAAAGTAAAGTTTGAAATATTTTCAGAAATAAAATATTTAGGGATCTTGATTAAAATATAAATGTTTAAAAACATATAAATTATATATATTGAGAATGTTGTTCGACTCTTCTTTTTAATATTAACCAAAATAAATTGCAAATGATACAGAAAATACAGAATCGTGTCCATGTGTTGCCTGTTAAGGTGTAATGGATATACACCTATTTCATCAATGCTTCATGTATTGAATTTTATGTCTCTTAAACAAAGGATTATTTATAAAACTTTTGAATTTATATATAGAATAAAATATAATCTGCAACATGAATATTTATTAAAAAATTACATATATATCAGAAATACATGAGTATAATACAAGAAATCAAGCAAATTTATATGTTGCAGCTTGTCAAAAAACTGAAATATATAATAGCATCTTTTATAAAGGTTATATATATATAAGTGAATTTGTAAATTAATTTACAATAAGCTTTTCACAGTATTAATAATAATTGTAGGTAAGGAAACATGTAATAAAAAAGTTATCACGATCGTGTGTGATTATTGTGCTAAAATTTAGTTTCTAAATTGCTTCCATGGGATCCTAATCATTGGAAATATGGAAAACAATGTTTTACCAAATGCTGTCAGAATGTTTTCCTTTGTTATAGTTATTTTATAGATTCTGATTTTGTAGTAAGATTTACAATCCTTATCATATAAAATACTGTTTCTAAACATACCTACATACATTCAAAATCTAATAAACAAGTTGAATGTTCTAAACAGCAACCACAACAATCTCAATTACTGTCACTTAATACAAATTCTTTCCCGATAGAGGATAGTCCATGTTGTTCAAGCATCCCTGCTTATAGTCATGATGATGTAATAAGATATTCTAAACATTGATAACAATTCTCCTGAGACGAACAGTCTAATATGGCGTTTAAGAAATAATTTTAACAAAAAATGTAAGTCTGCATAGAAGTATTTATTCAGAATAAGTTTGATTAATATTAAAAATTGTTATTAATTGGTATAGCATAATCATTCATAATAATACCTTATTCTATTATGCAGAATATTGTGATTGACTTTTTATAAATTTATTTATTGTTATTGTTTTGTGATATAATAAAATTTTTAACCAGTCTAATGTTTTATGTTGTTGTTTTGCAATAATATTTAAAATAATACAATGTTACCATCATAACTGGCAATGTTGTATATACTCTTTTAAATATTATTGCGAAACAAAGGACAAAGGTGAAGTCAAATAAAATAATTTGAAAAATCCCTCCTAAATTAAATATCTGTTTTACCGACGAAGTCGTTAAGTTATGAAGTAAACATTATTACCGACTTAGCGATCTTATTTTTAGTTCAATTATTTTGGTGGCCAGGGACAATGAGGGCGACCTGTCGTTTATATGTCAATGCCGTTTCGATGTTGGCACAATACATAGGACCTTCTTGTATTATATATTCTGTGGTATAAAACTTATAGAGAACAAACTAAATGGACTTTTTATAAGGGAGGAATTATTATTTTATTAATTTATATAGGAAGAAGCTGTTTATGAAAATAATTGATAATAACTTTGTAAATTTGGAACTAAGAAAATGCGTTTTAAGTTAACCGTTTACGTTCAAATAGAATCAGGCGATGAGAGATACTAGGCACGCAAAGATTGCAGTTTGCTTAGAGAAACACTCGAGTGGAATGCACCTAGCGTGGTCTCTTAAGATCTCTTGAAGGTTGTTTGATAGAGAATGAAAGAGATGGAAACTAGATGGACCAAGGTCATGTGAATAGGATGAATGTGGATTAAACTCCGAGCCAAGTTTCTGAGTTGTTGCTTTTGTAATGCCGCAATATGAGGACTAATCGAAGGCTGTTTCAAAATAACTAATCATTTTCCAAACATCTCTATCTTCTGAATCTGAAAGGTATAAGATTTAACTCAAAATTCAATTAGATATTCCCCAGTTAATAAGTAAATTTTAGTAAAAAATGAAGTAAAGCAAAATTCTACTAAGGTAAATTGATTTAATTTACAATATTCTTGTCTAACGAAGTTAGCGTTAAAGTATTCTTTACAGAACACCCTCTACAAAATTTCGTGTACCTTCACAACATTCGACTTCATTATTTTTTGTTTCTGTTTAATGAAATTTTAAGAAATTTCCTTGCAATAGGTATTGTGCTTAACACAAAGGTATCAAATTAAAACATAACACTTAAATCACCAACATTTATTTTCAATCACCACAAATACATAACAATTTGATCTGTCCCCTCGTATTTCTTACTCATTACTAACTTAATAAACTGTGCATGAGATTAACAATGATATCTTAGAGCGCTTATTGCTTAAACAACGTATTTTACGTATTTCATAATCATAGTAATTTTTATAATTTATTTGCCATACTGATTTAATATTTAATCAATAACCCTTAACTATTTATACTTTATACATAATTATTTCAAAAATTAATAAGTAATAAATACCTCATCTACAGGCTTCCAAAGGTATAAACCAAACTTTTGATTTTGTTCAGTGATAAAGTCTCTCTTTCTGATGCTATTACATTTATTAAACAAATCTTTCAGCCTGATTTTAATCCTATATAGTTTTCCCTATCGCAGATTTTGAAAGATGAGGTAAAGAAAGTACGATCTATGGTATTATTAAGGGAGAAAATATTAAATGAAATTGGTACTTTAAATTGGTTGGGTACATGAATGGAGGACATTATAAGATAAATTTGTTGCGTAGGTGACTATTTGTATATTAGGAAACAGTATATAAGTAGAAAATAGATGGCTAAATGTAGAGTTTTATTTTCCAGTTTGGCAATTTTTTGAAATTACTAACGATCAAATAAAAAAATAGTCGTTTTAGATTTATTAACAATGCTTCATAATACGTCATTCCAGCTGTGACAATTTGCAAGCCCTTTGTCGGACTTATCGTCCAATCAAGTGTTTTGTAAGCAGTTTACTTGAACTATTTGTAGAAACAAAACTATAAATTCACTAAATCCTCAATCCCCAAATTGCACGCTTCGGCTTTAGAACAAGTTCAGACACTGATGATTTAGTAAATTGCGACTTGTAAATAAAATGCTAAAGCAAGAAAAAAAATTAAGATTTGTAGAAACGTATAAGTTTATATTACGAACAAGATAATTGTAATTTCTCTTACAAAATATATTCGCCATAATAAATTTAAAACAACCTATTTTTAAGACAAAGAATTAATAGGTACTCTGTTTAGCAAGACCTATAAATCGGTACTGTAAATAAAGAGGTATATAGGGTGTTTCTTACGTAAAGATAAAAAATCCAGGGGCATCCAAGGCAATCCTAAGATTTTTTGTTATACATATCCATCGACAAAATTAAGTTATAATTTCTAAGCCACAACAGATAATAATTTAACCAAATTCGGATATTTAGTATGATAATAGGTATGAAACAAAAAATTATCAGCTTTGGAAACTTACCAGTGGCGGCGGTGTGAGTATCATCGATCATTATTTGCAAAAATAATACAGTGTGTTCGGTAAGTATACGGCATACTTTCGTGAGTGTATAAGGGAGGTCAAAATAACACTAGTTTGTCATATAAATTTTTTTCCTAAAGTACCCCTTAACGGAGATACAGGCCATAAAGGCTCATAAAACCATACTACAATAGATGTTTTATACTGTCAGGAAAATCAGGAACGGACTTGCCACCATATCCATTGGGCCAAAATTTTGACAGCTGTCATTTTATAGAGGTGAAAACTGATTTTTTAAATACGTTGGTCTTTCCTCTTTAAAAAAGGTACCTACATTTGTTTCGATAAAATAGGTACTGCAATAAAACACCAGTAGTTTTTATGACGTTAAAAATGTGTTATTGACATGCAATAGTACAGACAAAGCACCAACAAAGGTTCATGGTTAGCGTATGGGCGGAGATCATTGGGAATCATCTCATAGGACCGTTATTCTTGAAGACAGATTAAATGGTGCCATGTATTTGCAATTTTTACAACAAAGCTTAAACGGTTTATTACAGAATGTGCCCTTAGAAATTAGAAATCAGATGTGGTTTATGCATGACGGTGCCCCGCTCCATTTTAGCAATTTAGTTCATCAGCACTTATCAAATACATTTGGTTGTCGATGGATAGGTCGAGTTGGGCCCATTTTATGGCCACCGAGGTCGCCCGACATAACTCCATTGGATTTCTTTTTATGGGGAAATTTAAAGAGATTTGTGCATTCGACGACAGTTCACACCAGGGAAGATAGAAAGAATAAGACACCATTTCGACAAAATTCGAGCCAATCTAGAGATGTCGTTTCAAGTACAACGAGAAAACATCCGTAGAATAAGGAAATGTATAGAGGCATAGGGTGCCCATTTCGAAAATTTGCTCAAGTAAACAAAAAGAAGCAAATCTTTCAAATTGTTTAAGAGGCGATGCTTTCAAAAGTTCTTCGGTGCTGTAAACGTCGATTTGGAATTGTATCAGAATAAATTCTTCTTGTCTCGACATACCTGCAGACTGCTTGTCCATAAGATAGATGCATATCAGTATTAATGTGATGTAGTAATAACAAATTTTATTATTTTAATACGTATTATTAGTTATTCTGTTTAAATAGCGTATGTTAATAAATTTTAAAATTAAATAAATTTCGAGTCAATGTTTTAACGTGTTATACAAAAACCTTTTTTTTCGAAAACGGTCATTTTTATCGAAACAAATGTAGAGTACCTTTTTAAAGAGTAATAGCCAAAGTATTTAAAAATTCAGTTTTCACCTCTATAAAATGACACCTGTCAAAATTTTGGCCCAATAAGTATGGTGGCAAGTCCGTTCCTGATTTCCCTGACAGTATAAAATATTTACTGTAGTATGACTTTATGGCCTACATAAAATATTAAAATTTCATCAAATTATACAGGTCGGTTCAAAAGTTAGAGCCGAAAAGGTAAATCGCGTACCCCTTAGGGATTCTGTATCTCCGTTAAGGGGGGTTAGTAAAACATTTTTTATGACAAACTAGTGTTATTTTGACCTTCCCTATACACTCACGAAAGTATGCCATATACTTACCAGACTCCCTGTATACCATATTATTTGGCCACAGAATACGCCCTAGATTTTTTACCTCTGCCTGCATATGCGACAGAACAAACTGATGTTTCCAAAACTAGTTACGGTTGATGTGTCTCGCTAAAGCAAACAAAATGTCAGGGGTACAATCTTTAACTTGAAATATAGTTTTGATCAGTTGGGTACTCAAAAACCATATCAAGTCAAAGCTCGTAAACTAACGTAATCTTATACGGTGAAAATTTGTGGTGTTTTAATATTCTTCGAACAGTTGTATGTTAAATATCTGAACGTGCTCAAGGTAGGCAGGGTAGGTTATATATCCTTTTTTCCTTGTTTACCACAGATCCAGTTTCACGAAATATTTTCACTAATTAGCCGACCTTACGTGGAATATATAGCTATACTGGACGAGAGTGTCTAATCGCTAGCTGGTAGAGAATCGCGATGGGCCCCAAGGTCGCGTGAGAAGAGTTAAAACACACACAATTATCAAAAATAAGTCGACATTGCCTGAACCTGGCACATTAACAATTTACTTTAATTGTGCCACCTGTGCCATACTCTCTACAAATTAGAATACCGTCTTTTTGGACGACGATTGCCCACCACCACCCACTTACACCTACCTGATGCGCACTCCGCGGACATTACACTTAAGACTTATCCTCATAAACGCGAAATTCACGGATTTTTGCCACTTCTTTTTAATTATTTATGGCGGGAAAATTTAAACTTTTGACAAAATTTGCGAAAGTTTAAAACACTAAAAATATTATTGCTCCTTTCATTATTATGTTGTGTAAATAAATTTGTTTTGAGGTTCTGACAATCTACCATGGTAGTTTCATGATGAAAATGATAGAAAATGTTATAGTTGACAAAATTTGTTACAAATCGATATTTTCCCACCATTAAATAAATCGCGCAAATATTTGCAAATTCCGCATTCAAAAGAACAAAAGGCTTTAGAATACATAAACACTAATTACTATTGGTTACCAACACTGTCATTATAAGGGTCACACATAAACTCTTATTATAGCATATCGTACCGCTTCGTCAAAATTTAATGTATTCTTCGAACCAGATTCTGATTTTTTAATATTTATTTTAAATAGTTTCTTCGCCATATCACTATTTCGTCTTTTTATGTCAGTGTACTTTTTTCGATTTCAATTATACCGATAAAGTTTCATCTTGTAAGATATAGCAATCGATATTTGCATTATACATACTATGCTACTCACGTACAGTTTTGTTAATGAAATACATATTTCAATATCACTTACACGCACATTTTGATCTCGCGCTCTAAACTCTTCATATATGCCATCATCCGATATTCCTTACTTGTTAAATTATGACGATTTTAAGAATACGCTGTAGAGATTGATTTATTTTCCATTCTTAAGAACACAAAATCATTAATAAAATTAATTATATTCACAATTATTAATTAGCGAAAAGATATACCCGAAATTTTGCCCGCCCGAACGATATACCCGCCCATGATAGCGCTGGAAATGGAACAGGTGGATCCGTCAATCCATCGCAACCAATGAAAAGCTGCAGCGCATGCGTACTACTCCAGCAGAAGCTGAGTAATCGTTTATGCTCTCGGAGATATGCGGCATACGATTTTATAGCAAAAATATACGGGCTGCATGTATATTTCTTTGTGTCAACTGCTATAAATTGTGAGCAGGTTTATAAAATGAGTCACTCTTTAAATTTTTGGCAGTCAGGTATGGCTGAAGGCTGTTCATTAAATAAATTTGCAACAACTATAGCTAACTGTTTCCCAAATAGTATACATTGTTTTGATAACAAACGATGTTTACACAAAAGTAAATACATCACTAAACTGATTATTTGCTAAATTTTACAGATAGTTTTTGCATTTTACTAATTATTTTACCACTACTGATTAGATTCGTCAGATAATAATTTATTAACATTAATTTTTGGATAAATGATTAACCAAAATTGAAATACTAGATGACGTTGAATAGATAATTGAATGCTCTTAAAAATTATACAGGGCGATTTAGTCATAGTGCCATTAATTTTAAAAGCTCGTAGGAAAAAATGAGTATAACACAAATACGCGATTCAAAAATTTTTTAAATGCATATTTTACATCGAAAAAAATATTTTCATATTATTTGTACCCCATTTTCAGACTGTCCCTGACTCAGCTTCTAAAATTTAAATATTTTCCTAGAACCTACGTACCTATTGCAATGTTAAAATATATAATGAACGCTATTAACTATGTTGGAAAAGTATGCAATTAACAGGAGTACTAATTAACTTTCAGTTTAAAAAATATTTCATATTGAAGTTACAAAACTCCAACGTATCAAATAATAAACCATTTACATACATAAATAGTGAGGCAAAAATAGTGTTAACTTTTTCGTATTTAAATACTGATAGTAATACAAAAAAACACTTGTCCTGTCAAAAAAACTAGTCCAAGACATATTCAGAGATACACAAGCTGACAAACCGAATATTGACGTACCGTATTTAGGTCAATAACAATAATAACCTTGTTTTCAATGCCTACTCAATGACTAACGCTACAGAGCCGTCAAATGATAACAGAAACAAACAGATACATTCACATTTATACAGTATGCGCCAAAAGTATGGAATAAATTCAATAAAAACGAAACAATTATTTTTTGGGAAAAATCCTCGTACAGGTCGATTTTTTATTTAAAAAATACATATTTTAGCGTAAAATGCGATTTTCAAATGCCATTTGTATTTGAGTAATGACGTCATCGATTTTTTTTTAAATGGCAACACCATATTTTTTCCTTGATTCTGAAAGATCGTTTAATTCTCTATCAGACAGTACTAAAATTTTGCCCTCTTACATAGGAAAGTTTTCGAGTAAATGACGATTGAATGTTAGAACACGTAAATCAATTAAAATAAAGCAAAAACGTTATCAAGTTTAGTTTTTGGAATTCCATAGTTCTTTTATGGATCACGTACGTGAAAATCTTTGCAAAGTGTCATTGTCACACCGACTTTCTAATAAGTATTGTAAGCAACAAAGAAATTATTATTCAGTATTATGGCACATTTAACTGTTACTTAAAGAATTGAAATTTTAATTCTTATCGGATCCGGGAATATGACTAGAACTCAGCAGGAAGTTTGCGATTTATTTAATGAAAAATATCCTGATCGCCCTATCAATCAATCAACAGTAAGGTAGAGTCGCTAATTTAGAGAAACTGGCAATGTTGTAAATATTCCAAAACCTGGACGTACAAGCATTAATGAAAATCAGAAACAGAACATTTTGATAAGTATGGTGGATAATCCTCATAATTCTTCACGATTGGTTGCATTAAACAATGACACTAGTCAGAGCACATTGCTACGTATCTTGAGGAAGGAAAAATATCATCCCTACAAAATTCAACTTGTGCAGGAACTCAATGAAGATGATCCCGATCGCTTACACGCTTACACTTTTGCGAAATTCTAATGGATTTTATGTCAAGGAAATAGAAATTTACTCCGGCAAATACTTTTTTCAGATGAGGCCACATTTTGTCTGAATGGTACAGTAAACCGTCAAACTTGCAGATATTGGAGTCGGGAAAATCCTCATTGGATGGCAAAGGCACATACCCAACACCCTCAGAAATTAAATGTGTGGGCTGGAATAGTTGACGACAGAATAGTAGGGCCTTTCTTCTTTGAAGGAACCCTTACAGGACAAAGATATTTAGATTTTTCCTAACGATAATGACCCTGACATTCCTGACGATACCATATGGTTTCAGCAAGACGGTGCACCTTCGCACTATGCGCGCCCTGTACGATATTTTTTGGACAACTGTTTTTCTGGGAGGTGGATCGGCAGACGCGGACCGATAGAATGGCCTGCAAGATCGCCAGATCTTACACCTCTTAACTATTTTTTATGGGGATATTGAAGTCAAAAGTGTACATTAATAAATCACGTAATTTAGAAGAACTTCAAAATCGTATTCGGGACGAAATACGCAGAGTTACCCCAGAAATCATTCATAATGTGCAAGAAGACTTGCGCATTATCAAGAAGTTGGTGGATGGCAATCCGAACATTTAATTTAAGTATAAAATTTAATCAATTGTATTTTATTTTACATACCTCAGAATTGTTACTTTTTTATGGATAAAATTTACGTTTTCTAACATTCAATCGTCGAAAACTTTCCTATGTAAGAGGGCAAAATTTTAGTACTGTCTGATAGAGAATTAAACGATCTTTCAGAATCAAGGAAAAAAATATAGTGTTGCCATTTTAAAAAAAAATCTATGACGTCATTACTCGAAAACAAATGACATTTGAAAATCGCATTTTACGCTAAAATATGTATTTTTTAAATTAAAAATCGACCTGTTCGAGGATTTTTCCCAAAAAATAATTGTTTCGTTTTTATTGAATTTATTCCATACTTTTGGCGCATACTGTATAAACTCGATATAATTAATATGAAATCATTAGTATTTACTATTTAACAGATTAGTCATTAGCCCCATAAAAAATGCTCAACTCCAGTAATTACGCGCCGGCACTGGATCAGTTTGCTGAAATGGGCACAGCTAGAAACTTGACAGTTCAAATTCCTATTTAATACGTTCCCGACAGAAAACGTCGAACTCGTTCGGGTCCGTTTCTCTCCTCCCTTCAGTACTTTAATCCCGTTCATTTCCTTCTCGCATCAGTTACCATGTTCCCTTAAGAAGGTGCATTTAGTGTTTGCTGTTTTATGTGTCGCCAGTGTAGTTTATAATTATCAATTAAATTTACTATTAATAGAGAGAGATAGAGCACAATCGTCCCCATAAAGACATGTTCTGTGTGAGACATTAGTTACTGATCATGACGCGAAAACATGGATAGAAAGAGGAATAAGGAATCTGATTCTGATGCACTTAAGTCAGAAAACAAAAATTCATAATCAAATGCGATTTGTATTATTTGAGAATCAACGTACAAGCTAAATTTCATTCTGCTTTCAAAACATAACGAGGAGGTGATAAAAAATAAGTATGTTTTATTCACATTTATTTACCTACTTTATACAATTTTACACTATACTTCGGCATGAATTCAGACGCCTTTCGTCACGGCTGACGTTACGCAATTGTTTTTGTTGTCAACATAATTTTTGATATTTGGTCGCATTAATAACAATGATTTTTTGCAATTTAGTGCAATATGATACAAACATTTAGTGTAGTATATAGTTTTGTTACTTCCAGATACAGTTTCTTAAATATTTCGATGAAAATATGATGAATTATTCATTTGTTCGTAAAACCTAAGTCGTCTGAATTCTTGTCGCGACTATGTAAGGTTAACTACAAAAATTTTAACCACATGCTCAGGAAAGCCTAAAAGACAATAAAAAAATTATTCCAGAATTTTTGGCTCGATATTTAAAAAATGAGGCAAAATCCTCTTTTCCTATGGAAAGTCGGCGCCTATGAAAAGCATCGACTGAGATGGCTTATATCCATAGATAAAGCTTACATCTGTCAACAATATCTACTACCATACGGTCGTTTTTTTGCAGCATTTCTAAATGCAGAAACGACACAAATTAACATTATTATTAGTAATAATATCTGATAGGTAGGTAACAGTTAATCCAGTTAGCTCCACTATCTTGCATTCGTTTTTCATTATTTCGTTACAAAATGGCAAAACTACAACATTTTGAGTCATTATAACCAATCACTACCGATAAAACACACTTCCTGTAGGTACAGCTAGATAAAATACCTATTTATTATAACAAAATCGAGCGAAAGGTAGATAATAGAAAACTTTTAATGTACCCGCGGTAGTCTTGTCACATAACCTAGAAAATCAAACCGGCGAACTATATTGTGGGAAAGTATCTGCACCCAACACAAATGTCTTTATTTAAAACGTTTGAATATTTAAAAAGGCACTAAAAACTGAGGAAGAACACAAACACATGATAAACACAGGAATTAAATTATGACTTGATTGGAAATTTTACAGTCGTGTTCCTAGTTGCCTACGTTACCTACTCTGATTCTGTAAACGTGTGACAAGTCACATAGACGGCGTTAAATAAGAATTTAATATAATTTCGAAAAAAAAAATGTTTTTCTCTGAATAAGTTTGAAATTATTTTGAAGGGTGATGCCGTTAATTCTTAATTTTCTCTATCCCCTCTTAAAATATTTGTACTTAGTCATAGTTAACCCTGTATAATGATGAATCCGAACATTCTCAAAATCTTGGTTTTTTTTGCGCATTAGTGAATTGTACGTCAGAACTTGACAAAACGCTTTATGAATGTCTTAAAAATTAAACAATTTTTAAAGGTATCACAAAAAAACACACAAAAGGTCAATTTATATTGCATACTAGAAATTTCTCATTAGAAAAAAGCACAGTACTTCTGTACTGAATTATAATGAACATGCTTGCTACTATGTATATGATCCTGACGACGAGGAAACTAGGTTTCGCTTCAACACTCGAGCGCGTCATCAGAAAATTTGTAGCGACCAATAACGCCGTGTTACCGACGGTTATGTTTTCATTTGCTTATCTTTTCAAAGGTTGAGTAAAAATTTTGTTTTTTCGAATTTCTCTCTTTCTGAAGATGTGGTTAAAATTAATGACATTATGACTGAATCACCCTGTATATCACACAATATCACACTTCATTTAAAGGTAAAGGTCACCCCTTCTGAGGGGCACAAATTTGGTGAAAAATATGAAAGCAGACATGGTTAGACTATTTTGGGATATTTTTATAACGCATACTAAACATCATAATTTTATATAAAGTGTGTTCAAATATCGGAGTTCTCCATGGGTTCGTTTAATATGACAACTACATTATCGTTTTCAAAGACTGTGTTTTGATGTTTTGTAACATTTTAATCTGTATATTAGTAGTGTCATAATAATATTCTTTTAAAAATTTGGATGTTCAGTTGGTTTTGATATAATTAATAGTAATAAATTCATCTTGTCTTTTAATCAAATATAAGGTAAGGTTATCCTGCAGCAATATTTTGAGTCATTGAAGTATTTCACATAGGTGCACGAATTTTTTTCCGTAAAATGTAGTAAGAGTTTTGTGATCTTGTAATTAATGTATTAAACCCCTAATTAGTCAACTTCGTATTTAACAAATAAAAAAAACAGCTACACAGTTATGTCAAAGTGGAAATTTATAGTGGAACTACCGCCGTTGCTTATTATTTATGTATAATTTACTCAACGGCGATTTTTTTGGATTCATTAAATCAGTTTTTTAACCATAACCAAGCCCAAAACGTAAATCCTTTATGTAAAATATAATTAATAGATTAAAAAACATTAATTTTATTAGTTTGGGTTGTCCAAGGTAGGCGACTAAATCAAAGAAGTTAATATTAAACGGCTTTTTATGTTTCAGTTATTATAATTATCTAATACCGAAAGTAATTACGTGGGCAGGGAGAACTGAAAGCCGATAATTACAATTTATACTAATTCAAAGCCAGAATTATTCATCAAGATCGATGTTTTTATTTAAATTTATACAATTACTGCCGATTTTGTCTTTCTTTCAGATTTCCTCCCGTATTGTAATTATTTTTCAGCTTGCAGTCATACGGATCTAATTTTCCATCTCCGAATTCGCTATGGTGGTAGGCGATAAATAATGGAAACTTTTTCAAGTTTCTTCTAATTACCATATATCATGACAGCATTCAAAATATATAGGACGGCAAGTTAATATATTATCTTTGAGAAGGCCCACACATTTTGACAGTATGTTACACATGTTATTTAAAAAGATGGTAGCTGAAGAATTTAATAAATTGAATAATTTTAGGTGGTTTGAAAATTTTACATGGAAGAATAAAATACGGCACGTCCAACGCTTCTTTTCTCGAACATACTTTTGTAGGTAATTTAACTCGAGCTTTTGCCACGATATTTTGTATTCGAATACAAACAAAAAATCCGGTTAAATCTGAGCTATTAAAGTTGCGGCAAGAATTCAGACGACTCACGTCATGCGAACAAATGAATAATTCATTATATTTTCAAAATATTTAACAAGCTGCAACTGAGAATAATAAATCTATATACTACACTATACAGGGTGTCCGGAAATGATGAGCAAAAAATTCACGGGATAATTCTAGACCGAAAAAATGCTACCATTTTTTCCAAAAATGATTATTAACGAAGTTACAGGGTGTTAAAGTTAAATTTTATTTGCAGTTTTTTTGCAATACCTTTTGCCACACTCATAATATTTTGACGAAATTTCGTTTATGGGGTTTTTTCGGGATAATAATAATAATCATAATAATAATAATAATATTCCCTTTATTATTCATACACAAGAGTACATACAAACTATAGTTGATATAAGGTTGGCGCCGTTCGGCAACATGCCGCTCTTCCACGTAACCAACCAGCCATAGAAAAAGTAGTAGACAAACCATAGAAACAATGTATACATATTGTACTTAACCTAACATACATAAAAATAACGCAACAGTTATCGATTAGAACAAATCCAGGCCTTGATTCGCTTCCGGAACAAATGAATATTAGACGAGGACTTAATAGAAATAGGAATGTCATTGAAAATTTTACCAGCGTTATAAGTAAAACATTTTTCAAATTTCGCAGTGTTATGTTTAGGTAGGGTATACAGATCCCTTCCACGAGTAGGCAATTGATGCGTATCACAACCACGTATCAACTTCTCGTAAAGATAAGTAAGTAAGTGGAAATAATTTATTTTAAAGACAAGACAGGATAAATGATAACAAAATCTTTCACTTAGATTAAGCCACTTGGAGCGTACAAAATCAGCCGATACGTGATCAAATTTCCGCAAATTAAAACAATATCGTAAGCAAGAATTTTGTATCTTTTGGAGCGTATTTTTATTTTTAACACTTAACGCAGGCCAATATATAACATCACAGTAAGCTAATTGCGATAGAATTAGAGAGTCACACAACAGTAGCTTTGTGTCAGTATTAAGAAAATCTCTCTGCATATAAAGAACTTTTAATTTATTGTACGATTTTTGATCTAGACTGATTATATGATTGTTAAATGTAAGACTACCATAAATAATAAGACCCAAACTTCTACAATGATCAACTGGCTTTAAAAGTACATCATTAATTTTTACCTCAAAATCAGGGTTATCCACCAACCGTAGTCTATTTTTGCCAAAAATTAACATTTCATTCTTTTTCTCATTAATACCAAACGATGTAAACTAGCAACATGCACTAACGTTTCTAAATCCCTATTAATATAGTTAGCAGCGACTAAAGCATCCGTCGAATCAAAAGAAAAGTAAAGCTGTGTGTCATCCGCAAATTGATGAATTTTACAGTGAGTGAAAAATGAGTGAAAGTCTGCAGTATAAATTGAAGAAAGTGTAGGCCCCAATATACTCCCTTGTGGAATCCCTTACTTAATAAATCTATAAGACGAGCATATGTTCCCTGAACAAGCTTTTTGACGACGATTAGATAAATAACTAGAAAAAAATGATAGTGCGTTGTTACCAAATCCGAAATATTTCATTTTGTTAAGCAAAATTGTGTGATCTATAGTATCAAAGGCTTTACGAAAATCTACCAAGATTAAGCAAGTATTATGATTTAGGTCATTAACCTTGAAAATGTCATCTGTGATATGTAATAGAGCTGTAGTTGTACTATGAAACTCCCTAAAACCAGATTAGACAAGAGGTAATACATGGTTTTCAGACAGAAATGTATTAAGTTGTCCAGCAACAATTCTCTCTAGCACCTTGGATAATGTAGGCAAAATACTGATGGGACGGAAATCAGAATAAGCCTCCGGATTATTCTTTTTCGGACACGGTAAGACATGAGCATCTTTCCAGACCGAAGGAAATATACCTGAGGTTAAACACTCATTAATAATAAATGTAAAATTATTACTAAGAAAAGGGAAAACATATAGTAACATCTTTTGGTTAATGTTGTCACAACCTTTAGCTTGAATTTTTATGTTAATAATTTTTTGCACTTGGTCAGCAGTAGCAGTATTAAACTTAAATTCTCCTCTTGTTCCTGAAAGTCTGCTCATGTATTTATCTAATAAATCTAAATCCAAAATATTAGGAGGCTGAGGCAACTCATCACACAAAAAGTTATTATATATATCGGGATTGATTTCAAAGGCACTATCATTAGATTCAGTGACATTTAGATATTTTAAGGTTTTCCAACAGGTTTTAGGATTATTTTTAAACTGAAAAAGTAAAAATGCTTTTTTCTCCGCCCTGACACATCTGTTTACCAAATTTTCGTAAGTCTTTATACTCGTCATGAGATGAATCCGTTTTCAATTTTTTATATTTAGCAAACGCGCGCTTTTTAAGACTAATCATGAGCTTGAGATTGGGCGTAAGCCAAGGTGTCGGTTTCTTGGTAACTTTAAAGGTTCTGACTGGAGCATGAATATCAAAAACTGAAAGTAAAGATGTATTCCAAAAATGTAGCATTTCATCAACAGAGGCCAGTGAATATATATCATCCCAATTAACAAGGGCTAGATCTAACTTAAAATTATCAAAATCAAAATTAAAAAAGTCTCTAATTGTCACCATTTTTGGTTTTTAACAAATTTTCTTAATTTTTAAGTCACATTTTATTAAAGAATGCTTTGACACCTGTCCCATGTCAATCACAACTGAGTCACTTACCAGGTTAATATCAGAAACAATTATCAAATCTATAAGGGTCTCTGAATTACCGACTTTATGTGTTGGTGATGTAATTAATTGGTGTAATCCATACCTCTCCAACAATCCGAACAATCTAGTCCTATAAATATTACCGACATCCAACACATTAATATTAAGATCGCCTCCAAATACAATACAATCAAAATTAGGAAAAAAGTGAATTAATATATTCTCCAAATGTTCTAAACAAATTGAAGCAACAACAATTTCTTCCAGATATTTTCACACTTATCCAAAGACATTCCAAAGCGCTATCAGTAAAATCAGGACATTCCAACACTTTACATTTAATACCATTCTTAATGTAAAAAGCTAGTCCCCCAGCACCTGAGGGACGATGATTGCGAATTAACTTATAGTTATGTATATTGACTCCATAATTAGGAAATGAGGAATTCAACCAGGTATCAGAAAGTCCAACGATGTCTAAAGAGTTATCTGTAATAAAATCTGAAAGCAAATCAAAGCCCGTAAAAATAGATCCAACATTAAAATGTGAGAAATTAACATATGCATTATTAGGCATGTAGCAGAAGTACTTAAACGCTAAAACAGAGCTCCTTCTAAAAATAATTGTACGCATTTCATTATACAGTAAAAAACAGAGAGGACAGGATGAGGATTATAAATTTGCCCACCGTTTTTTCGCATTTTGTAAAGGGCGCCACATACGAGCCTTTATTTTGGTTTGAATGGTTCCAAATTTTTTGTGCTACGCTTTATGCGACTTTTGACTGAATATTTTTGTTCTCCTAATCTTTTGGCGTAAAAAAGGTATACTTTATTTGTTTCGATAAATCTAACCATTTTCGAGAAAAACGCTAAAATAACATTTCTTGTATATGATGAATACGAAATCATTTTAATTTATTTTCTACATGAAACATAGCATGCTTTGGAAATAAGCGCTTAGTTGCCTTGGAAACTTGTGGAGAAATAGTTTTGACAGATAGTTATTTTTGTGAAAATTTGTTGTTACGCTGATGGTGGTTAATGATAACTAATATAAAAAAACGTCCTCATCAAATAAAGAATGATTTACTAACAAAACCATAAGGTTAAAATACATAAGTTACTAGAACAATACAAATAAAAATTAAACGTTCAAATCAATGGTTCAAAATGACGTTCTAAATTATTTTTTCTTAAAAATTTCCGACGAACTCTATGCTCTATGCTTCCTTTTGCTTAATTTCCTCACAACTAGCAACAATTCTTTATCTCAGTTCATCGACGTTATTCACAGGTGGCCTGTATACAAGCGTCTTCAGAAAAAGCCCCAAAAAAGAAATCGATTGGGTCTAGGGGCCCATTGTACAAAATCACTGCGTCCTATCCACGTTTCGGGATAAGTTTCATTTAAGAATTCTCTGGCTGCTAAACTAAAATGCGGTGGCACGCCATCTTGAAGCAGCCACATTGCTTTTTTTAATTCGAGTGGTACATCTTCCAATAGAATAGGTAAGTGGTTTCTTAAAAAAATCCAAGTAAACTTCATCATTGAGTCTTTGTGGAAATAAATGTGGCCCAATTAAGTAGTCTCCTACAATACCCACACGTTGATGGAAAACTTATTTTGATAACCACGCTCTATTGATAAATTAGGATTCTCATCAGACTAAAAATGCTCATTGTTAGGTTTATTAAGCCACCATGGCCAAATCCAATTTCGTCCGTGAAAATGATATTACGAACAAAATTTTGGTCACCATTATGAAGTATTCTAATTATATTTCAGAAATGTTCATTTTTATTATTATTTTTATGATAACAATTACTACAAAAACACTTGTCCAAAGTTACTATCTATCAAAACTAATTCTCCACAAACTTATTTCCAAGGCAACTAAGCGCTTGTTCCCAAAGTATGCTATGTTTAATGTAGAAAATAAATTAAAATGATTTCGTATTCATCACTTGTAAGCAATGTCATTTCAACGTTTTTCTCGAAAACGGTTAAATTTATCGAAACAAATAAAGTATACCTTTTTTATTTCAAAAGATTAGGAGAATGAAAATATTCAGTCAAACGTCGCATAAAGTGTAGCACAAAAAAGTTAGAACCATTCAAACCAAAATAAAGGCTCGTATGTGGCGCCCTCTACAAAATGCGAAAAAACGGTGAGTAAATTTATAATCCTCATTCTGAAAAAAACCCCATATACGAAATTTCGTCAAAATATTATCAGTATGGCAAAAGGTATTGCAAAAAAAATGCAAATAAAATTTAACTTTAACACCCTGTAACTGGAAAAAATGTTATAGAAAGAGATAGCATTTATTTTCGGTCTAGAATTATTGTTTGCTTATCATTTCCGGACACCCTGTATATTAGTTTTACTTCGGTAGCTTTGAATATTTGCAGGTGACATGAGATGACATTTCTGTTATTTACTAAGCTCTATATTATTTAGTTTCATTTCAAGAATATAGCGCCTTTAAGTAACTTTGAGTACTATAGCGGTTTCTCAGTTTAGTATGATCACATTTCGGATAACTATTTGTAGACGACTTATACTTTCAGGGGTTGTTAAGTTCTTAACTACACAAAAAAAAAACGAAAGTTAGACCGTCATTTAAATTATGATTTATACAAAAAGAAAACATATTTTTAAAATATTCAGATACCTATTAATATTTATATTTCTGTTACAACTTTTTCTCCCAAGTGAAAGCGTAATTTCCATTATTCATAAATTAAGGAAACTTGACTTTATAAACGCATTTTATTTATCCGCAACATATTTTTTATCTAAATAAATGTTTAGTATTTAAAAGGTTGTTTTCGAAATATTTCAAAGGCAGAACCATTAAAACTTGTAATAATTCAACTGTAATATTTCAATTATTTTTTTTATCATTTAATAATACCTAGTTACTATACATTTTGTATTCGATTTTTAATGTAAATATATAGGTGATACTTCACTTAGTATAATATTGAAAATTGATTTCCCATGTTCTTGTAATATCTATCTCTCTGTCTCTTCGGTAGGAATACTTGCATTTGGATTTCTTGGTTAGAAAACGTTAGTTACTGCTTTAATATAAAATAATCCAATACTAAATTTTTTCAGCTGCGCACTGAAAGAAATACTACTAAACAGTTACTATAAATTTGTGCTTACAATTAACTTACATAACTTTGCTGTAGAAGTAAATGCAAAATTGTAAGAGTAACAAAGTATTTGTAATTGGGTTGCTGTAAATTTTGATGTAATTGTGGAACTTTTTGCTATATTTTACTAAAATAACAATATTTTTAGATTGTATTATTTCAACACTTTTAGTCAACATTACCAAAACTACAGAGACAAATTATAGTATTTAATACAAATTGTATTAAAGTAGTTTATGTGACACCGCCAAGTTCAGTATGGAGTAGTAGCTGCTAGATGTAAATATATATCTCGCACATTATTGACCTTCCGTCGGATATGACAAAGATTGAGCAGCCACTCAGAGCTATACGTATTACATCACATGTACCTAGGTTCACTTCTCTTGCATGTAATAGAAACGAATAGCTGGAGATCCATCGATAGATCTTTTGCCTGCTCCTATGGCATATCGATGCCACAGATGAATGACTGGCTGTTGGCTATGTCTTTCAGCTGATAATGCTGAATGGGCAATCGGGCATTAGCCGCAAAGTAGTTGTTTCCTGGAATTCCTGCAACAGAAGTAGCAAAAATTTTTATCTATCAGTGTGCTTTTTTTAAAATAATTGCATGGTACAAATCAATGTACTTAACAAACATTTTTATAAAATCTTTTAGTGGGAGTTACAAAAATGCTGGTAAATTGTTGCAATCTTTGTCAGTAAACTTCCAAAACTTTTAGTAAATAGTACAACAATATATGTAGTATATGATAATATTTCTGTTGTTGGAAAATAGTGTTTGGAGGTTATTACTGCAAAACGACCATAGCAATTCTATCTACTAAAATCTCAAAGACTTGGAAAGTGGCCAAAAATGTTAAAATATTTTTTTTTAAATAAATTCAATCTTGTATTCTTATAATATCTATAGTTCCTATATTACAGTTTTCTAAATATGCTTGATACAAGTAGATAAAGATGAGGATACATCAGTTTAATGCCACTGTTTGAAACGCCGTGTGCTAATTCTGTGACAGTATATCTATTATTTTTTTTTTATTATATTGTTTTTTTGATATTTGCATTTAAATTAAACTTATTCAATTTACACAAATTACATTATTGATAATTTTCTCTACATGAAAGGTAAAATAATTATTATTACAATATTATATAAATACAAAATATTTTCGAAGCAAATATTTGATATCGAATTCGCTATTTATAATATTTTATACGCCAGTTGCATGGCTGATTATGCATTACTGTAAATGTTTAAGTCGCCACACCCTTTCCAAAAGAGGTATAAAGGAACGACATAAAATAAAAGCAAATTTTAGGTAATTCTGTGAATTTCTGCAAAAGAAGTAGTGGAGGAAAATAGTAATAAGTAATTAATAATAATTAATAAATATTATCTCACAGGTTTAGAAATTTTGTTATCTGAACTTCTGTATTTATAACTCAGCTACAGTTTTTTCTCTGTTTATTTGAATAACTTAGCTCCTCTGTTTTCCAAAGATTCAGTTGATTAATTTTTAAAAGGCCATTTCAAGACGAATGTGTTTATCAGCCAATGCCATTTAAAGTTTATAACTATTGGCTACGAGTCGTAGATGTCCGCAGGCTGGAGTTCTTTCTTCGCTTCTGTGGTGCCTTGTGCTCGATGGTCTCCTTCTTGAGCTCAACGAAAGAGGGATTCATACTTAAGCCTACGCTGATGATATTGTTATTTTTATATCAGGGAAATTCCTGACCGTTATCAGTGAGCTTACTCAAGGACCCTAGATATCATAGGAAGCTGCTGCATAGGACAGGAGCTTAAGGTTAATCTCTCTGAAAATGGTTGGCTCAGGAAGCCTATCATTTTCAACGTAGCCATTCAGAGAGTACGAACGGTTAAGTTTTTAGGGATTGCTCTGGATAATAAACTGACCTGAGTACCCGATATTGACAGGTAATTGCAAAAGACCACTGCATCCTTTTGAATTTGCAGGAGGTTCTTTGGGAAAATGTGGGACTTTAATCCAAAAGCTACGTTGTGGCTTTATACTGCAGTGGTTAGGCCCTCTTCTACTGCTACTGTGGTATGGTGGCCATTACACAGCGCCTAAGAAATTTTAGCGACTTGCATGTGTCACCACAACAGGAGCGATACAAATAGCTTGCATACAGGCCTTAGATACTATATTGTCTCTTTCAAAACTGCATCTCGTTGTTGAAGAAGATATGAAAGGGTCCGTTTATCGGCTAAAACAGTGAAGAATGAGGAAAGGTCAAGATGATGGCACTGTGATCTTTAAGGAGTTAGATGGGGATGAAATTCTTGGTGCACCCAGCCACAAGATATTCCCTACCTATACTCCTCAAAGGAACTTTAAGGTAGAGTTTCCGACTAGGGAATCCTGGCTCGCTATTCGTGACGCTCAAGTTTAGTCAAAAGAGCTCATCTGGTTTACGAATGGGTCCAAGACAGATCAAGGCTCAGGAGAGGGATCTGTGGAGTGAGATCAAGAGAATTTATTTCACACGCCACTGTATTTTAAACTGAAATATCAGGAAGAGATATGTAAATCTGGATATTCAAATATGCACAAACAGTCAGGCAGCTCTACGAGCGCTTCTGTCTTTCAGAATAACTACTCGTGTGGTCCTGGAATGTGTCAGAGCTATTTCCCTCTTGAGAAGGTATAATCGTGTGAAGCTGACCTGGCTTATGGGTCACAGTAATGTGACAGGTAATGAGAGAGCTGAGATATTGGCCAGACAAGGCTCTAGTAGTCAATTTGTGGGACCTGAACCAATTTGGAGGTTACCACAATGTTATCTTGCAAGGTCCATTGATGACTGGAACAATGTAAGATTAATAAAGTGCATCCGGTCTACGTCAGATCAGACTACTTATATAGGGCCTATGGGCTGACGCAAACCCAAATTTTGTTATGCTTAACAGAAGCAACATTAGGATTGTGATGGACATCGTAATAAGAATATACATAGGATTGGCTTAAGCAATGTTATGAGGTGCCGACTTTGGGCCAATGTATATGAGGATTCTATTCACATCCTTTGGAACTATGTCTGTTTAATGGTTAAGACACAGATATCTTAATATCTTGGGTCTGCTTCTCAAGACATTAGAGAGATTCCAGTAGAGCTGAAGCTAGCTTTTGAGCACAACATGGACCTATTTTGAGCTCTACAGTCAGCTTCACGTACAGTGGGTTTTCAGACCTGAGTACGACAACAACAACAACATGGTTGAAAAAATAAAAATACATATATACATTAGTTTTTACCGCATACGGATGCGAACAGCATGAAAAGTTTTCTTTGCATCGTGAGACATAACCTCGCCATGACCGTCGCCAATAGTCAACCATACAAGACTTCAAAGCGTGCTTCAGCATGGGACATTCTGGAGCGAGGTGTTGAAACGGTACGCATCAAGAGTGCGCTCTGCCACAAACGATAAAAATATTTACTCGAGTTTAATCGAAAGTTTACACATTTAAAAGTTTTATGTTGCCAGCCACATACGAAGACTTCGACGCACAGAATTAATATGTGCTGTTCAAGGATTGCACGCAAAAGTGTTGGTCAGTGCAGCGTGACATTTAAAACTATGGAGTGCATGTTTGATGTGTGTCGTTCAAAGAGCGAACGTTAAAATTGTTGGTTAGTGGAGTGTCACGAGCCACTATCACAACGCAGAAGTTTTTAAATATCAAAAATGGCACGCGGCACTCCAAACCTTCCAAATGTGAAACACTTATAGCTCACTAGCAAACACTTTTAAATGTGGGAATGGCCGGCTAAACTCGCTTGAATATCTTGACCGTTTGTGGCACAACGCACTCCTGACGCGAGCTGTTCCAACACCTTGCTTTGGAACGTCTCGTACTTTACGCGTAGTTAGAAGTCTTCGTGTGTGGTTGGTTAAAATCTGAAAACTTCTCTGGCGTTTGCTCTTTGAACGCCACACATCAAACGCGACTTCAAAGTTTTTATCTCACGCTTCACTAATAGTCCAGGGCATTTAGATCAAAATCGACCGGAATAGCGGAAATTTTTAGGCACAGCAGATATCGATATGCGGTTTTCTGCATTGTGTTCAGGAAGGTCCCAGAAAAAAAGTCTATCGTCTGGTTTAGCCATTTTTTGAAAAATGCCTTCTGGGCCGGAAAATTCATTTTCCAATTGCATCATTACTTGCACCATTATAGGAACGACTGGAAACTCGAAAAAATCACTCGGAAATCGTTGCTCGGGGGTTTTTGGGGCTGTTTAACTCGATTCTGGGGTAACGGGGGTGGCTATGTGGGGTGCGCGAGGGTTGAATTAAGAGAGAAATGGCAGCGTGCATGAAAATCGCCCCAAACTCGCTACTCGGGGGTTTTCGGGGATGCCGAATTCCATTCTTTGAAAAAGGCGCCAAAGCTATAAAGGGAGTAGAGTATCGTTGAATTCGGCATTCCCGAAGGACCCCCGAGTAACGAGTTTGGAGCGCTTCGCATGGACTATGAAATTTCCCCCAAGAATGACCCCCCCCCGGATACCCCCGCAGAGCCGCCCCGAGGCCCCCGGGCAATTCCAATACCAGAATTGAATTCGGCATCCCCGAAAACCCACGAGTAACGAGTTTGGAGCGATTTTTATGCACGCTGCCATTTCTCCCCCAATTCACCCCCACAGAGCCACAACTGTGCATCCCCGGGTAATTCTAATGCCAGAATCGAGTTCGGCAGCCGCGAAAACCCCCGAGTAACGATTTCCGAGCGATTTTTCCGAGTTTCCAGTCGTTCCTATAATGGTGCAAGTAATAATGCAATTGGAAAATTCATTTTCCGGCCTAGAAGGCATTTTTCAAAAAATGGCTAATCCAGACGATATAGACTTTTTTCCTGGGACCTTCCTGAACACAATGCAGAAAACCGCATCTCTTCCCTAGACTATAACCAACACATTTGCGTGTGATCTTGGAATGGCAGTCATCAAACCTGCCCTTCGAAGTTTTCGTGTGTGGCTACCTAATGGCTTGTCTCGAAGCGGTCCAGTTGAAACCACTTCAGTGATCTGTGGGTCACTAAAACAATATTTTTTGAAAATGTACTCTCAGGGCCAACAATGGTATGGCTTTCCATTCTTTCATTTTTATTATGTATTTATTTATTTTCTTCCTTAAGATTCCATTATATGTCTTTATTTTTCATCAAAATAATTTAAATCTCCTTCAATTTCAAAATCACCTGACCGTTCTTCTGTTGCATTCTATTCATTTTTATAAAGCATAATTTTTTTTTCTATTACATAACACAGTAATCATTCAATAATAATAATAATATGTGTGCAAGTCAAATAAAAAACTTGTTACATATAGATTTTGTTGAAAGAACATATTTTTTATATTATTATAATCATTACTTTATTTCTTTTATCTTAAAAAGTTAGCTTTTTTTAATAAAATAGAATAGAAAAGCGAGTATATATGCATAATATATTTTGCATATCTTATGTCAAACTGGTTGAAGAGAAATGTTAATAATCTACTCCAGCCTTAGTGGCTTATTATTTAAATTAACTTAACATTCAATATTTCTGAAAGCAAGATCAGGTGTCCACAGCTCTTCACAATATTTTTTCCTTGTTCGGAATATATGGTAAAGTTTTTTCACATCAATTTCTTAGATAACTTTTAGAGCGCTCTCGTCATAGCATCAGTATGAATTTGAAAATAATAGTCTAGGCGTTGTTGAGGTCAAGGACCATGTATATTTCTATAATATCTGCGTCAATTTTAAAATTATGTTTATTCAATACGTAAACGTGTATTGTTGAAAAACAGGTAGGTATTGTATTCCCAAAATCTTATAGGGATATCATACAAATAACGTAACAGTTTACTTTTTTAATTAAAAGTTCTGTTTCCTGTGAAAGGAATTTACAGTGATAGATTATAGCTTTACGAAGCTGGCAAAAAAAACAAAAGAGAACGAAAATGTTTCATATGAAAGTTTTTTTATCATACTTATACGTACCTACGAACAAAAAAAATTTGTTAGCAAACAATTTAATTTATTTCAACATAGGCTGAAATAAATTGAATTTTTTAGTGTAATGCTCATTTCTTTATCAAAAATAAATCGATTTATTTGGAAAGAAAATTTTATTTCTTTGACGAGTTTTTGTTTAAATGAAACAAATAGTTATTCTATTTGAAACTTAATTTAAAAAATGGTTTTCAAATAATTTTTTTTTTATTTTCACTAAATATGTGTATAAAAATTACGTTTTAAAATATAAAAAATATATTTGAAATAAACGTGCATTTTAAATCAACTAATGCGTTATTTATTTTAAAAAATCATTTTTTTGATATATTTTTAGGTATAATTATTGAATAGAGCTTTCTCTGTGGAATTGTTCATTAGCATACCTATAGTTTGTTTGGAAATGAAAGAGAGTAATTAAACCCCGAGATAAGAACTGGCCATGGGCGTGGTAATATTTCGTTTCAGGTAATTATCGGGTAACACTAATGCTAACAGGTAATGGGTGCACATTAGTATATTTTACTGGATCTTAGGGCAGGAGCCAGTGTATTGTGACAGATCAATCCAGTCTTAGAGCTTAGACGTGCTAGTGCAGTAGAGTAGAGAGTCGACTTGTGTTTAGTGACTATTGTGCCAGTGGATATAATATTGTTTGGGTAAAATGTCAAGCTTATCAGATTACTTACCTGCTAAACGCGTGAAAGGATGTGCGCTGTCTCAGAATGAGAAGATTATTATATTAAATGTATTTAATGCATTGAAACACCAAAATTCTACCAACAGTGTCGACGACATCATGGAAAAGTGTTTCAAAATGACAGGGATTGGAAAATCAACTATCTACAGACTTTTAAAGGAAACAAAAAATGAACAAGATACTGTAAATCCCCCAAAATCATCTACAGGGAGGTCAAAAGTCGTTATAGATTATTTCTTCAAAAATGTCATTCGCAGAAAAGTACACTCATTTTATTTTAAAAAAGAAGTACCAACGCTAAACAAAATTTTAAGTGAACTTTCAGAGGACAAATATTTGCAAAAAATCAGTAGAAGCAAATTATGGACCGTCTTACGAGAGTTGAATTTTTGCTGGGAAAAGCATAACAGGAAGTCAGTTCTTATCGATAAAGATGAAATTATTTGTTGGCGAAGATCCTACTTAAGATCAATTAGAAAATTCCGTGACGAAAGGAGGAATATTTATTATTTAGACGAAACTTGGGCCAACGAGGGATATACTGTAACAAAAGTATGGCAAGATAAAAGTATAAAAAGTTTTCGACAAGCGTTTTTGGTTTTCCATAGAAAAATTCAATATATGATCTGAGTTGCTGTTTATATCTAAATTACTATAATCGATTAACACAGATTTATTCGAAATACATATAACATATATCAACGAAGTTACTAATAATAAATTCAAATTTACTCTTATTCAAAGAATTGACACAATAAATATATGTTTATATCGCCCATAAGAATAACAGATTGCGTTTGAAGATAAATTTGTTTTAAAGAGTCAACTAGTTCAGTAATACAGTCGACATTAACATTATGTGGTTTTATACACAATTCCAATACCGACTCTTGTATTATTAATTTCTGCCAATAACCCAAAGTTGTTCCCATCCACTACAATTAATTTCACTATCAATACAGTGTAGTTAGAGATATTAACATATTTATTAGGATAATTACCCATTAACCAAGTTTCAGATATAGCCAAGAAATGGAAAACATTTTCCAATAAAAAGTTCTTAAGACAACTAAAGTTTGTAATAAGGGAACGAATATTTATGTGACCGAATTTAATGTCTAGTTTTTTGCCTTCACTATAGTATTTACATCAGACACATATTTAATATATATGTTTTGCTCACCTTTCCTTTTTCTATCTTTAGTTCTTCCCTTATTTTTTTCATAATATTCAAGCTGTCATTTTGTTTTATCCGTAGCAAATAATTATCTTTTTAAACGCACCTGAAAGATTTGGTTTTTTCCTTTAAGTAGTTTAAGTTGTTTCCATTACTATTATCCAATCGTGTCACGACTTCTTTAATGAACCTAACAAATCTAGGACGATGTGGCTGCTGAGTCTTAGTCGAAAGTCTACCAAATGGTAGGGGTCCTGACAAGCCACTGCAGACCCAGAAGGCATTTGAACTTGATAAGCATAGCGGAGAGTCTCTTACGTCCGGAATGTGAAAAGGAGGAGGAGACTACTATCTATTTTTAGGATATTGTGCGGCCCTTGGAAGACTAAAATATAGGATCTTTGACGCCGAGGAACTGCAAAGGGAAGAGATGAGGGGCCTACCATGGACCAAGATCCTGGCGTTCATCAGGGCGTCAGGTAGGTTTGAGGAAGGCCGAGGATAGATAGTGGAGAGGTGATGGAATGGTAGGTTAGGCAAAAAGGGCCCACGTGTGGCTAATTGCCAGGCTGATGCCGCCCGACACACTACTACAAATATTACCCAGTCATGTTGTTGTAATTGAATCTATTGACACATTTGGAGCTATCCTCTTAATTATCTCTTCTACATTGCGTATATCAGCTTCAGAATCATTTGGTGTAAATAATAATGCTTTTATTATCGTTTGACGATTTATTTTGCATTTGCATGATTTGCTGTTGCAAATTATTTACTGTTCATGCAAAGCTTCAATAGCTTGAATTAAATTATCCATTTTAAAGTTTTTATTGGCACAGTCAGTAGGATTTTCTAAAAATGTCACAACCCTAACATATTTTTCCATTAAAATTCACCTGAATGTGGGTTTAAAACCGCAATTCAGAAAATATTGATCCCGCCAACACCGGCCCTCAAATCTCTCTTCTATAATAACGAGAAAGCTAATTAGGCGGATTTTAATTGAACCGCGATGAATCGCGTCTGCTCATGTCAGATAATATTGCATTCTGGTCCGGTTTGATTATTTGCTGCCTTATAATAATTATTTTCAAACGGATGTGATTTGAATTTAATGAGACCAAAGCCTTTGTGACTTCCCCTTTGTGCTAATATTATGATTTCGGGTTTATTATGCCCAACAACAAAGGAAAATTCTCAGGTGTACCCTGTTATTTATTATTCAAGAGTAAAATATATTTTCGTTTTATGTGTGCAAATGATTACGGAAATGGGTCAGTATAATATATAATCAGTGATATTTAATAAAGAAACATTAAAGGTTGCGTTTCGTATAACGACATTAAAGACTGCGTTACATATAACATATTTTTGTTATTTTAGTTCTATTAGCTTTACTGTGGAAGTTGGAACCGAGTTCCTCGTATTAGAACTGAATTCTTTGATTGGAACAGAACAGAAAATGTGTTACACAAATTTTAGTATCACGCAAATAAAATTTTCCGATTTAGGGATATTATACAGGAATGGCCAGAAATACGGAATAAAATTCATATCTTTTGAATGAGCGATAATAAATAATTTTTCTTTCACCCCCTAACCCCCACCTACTCCTACTTGTTTTTCAAATAGAAGAAATAGCTTATAGAAAACCGAATCCAGCCATACCAAATAAACAAGTTTTATGTTTTCAATAAGTTTTTTTTTTTCATTTAGAAATTTAAGCAACTAGATAATTTACAAAAATAAACTCAATGCCGCAAATGCTGAAAATGGCCTCCATTCACTATTTGACATTCTCCAAGACGATAGTAAAAGCTGTCCACAGCATTCCGAATGACTTCAGCTGGTTAAATTATGCCCTAATTTTGTTCTTTAAATTCTCAGTATTATCCGGTTTGTACTGGTGGACTGTTTCTTTCAAATATCCCCAAAGAAAATAATCCAGGGGCGTTAAGTCGGGGGATCTTGTTGCCCATTCAACTGTACCCCGTCTTCCAATCCAACGATTTGGAAATATTTCATCTAAGTATCTTTGAATATCAATACCAAAATGTGGGGGAGCGCCATCTTGTTGGAACCACATTCTTTCATTCGGTATATTTGGATAAATTTCATTAGGAAAAATCGCAGCTAGAGCAGGTATCAGCTCAAATCCAGGTAGCATGCGGCAGTAACATTTTCTTCAAAAAAGAATGGACCCAAGATTCTGTTGTTGATGATACCTGTCCATACATTAACTTTCTGTGGGTGCTGCGTATGCGATTCGCATGTCCAGTGTGGATTTTTCTGCAACCAAAAGCGATAGTTGTGCCTATTAACCACTCCATTTAAATAAAACGTAGCTTCATCCGAAAAAGTACGTCTCGTTGAAAACCATTATTGTCGTCACACCGTCTCATCATTTCCTCCACAAAATTGTAATCGCCTTCCAAAAGCTCTTGGACAATACATACCTTATAGGGGTGGTATTTCTCTTGTTTCAAAAACATTCGAATTGCAGTTGGAGAAGCATCGTGATTACGGGCCAATGAAACAGTTGAAGTATGAGGATTTCCAACGAGTTCTAATGCAATATCTAATTTCTTTTCTTCATTCAAAGCACGTGCCTGTCCAGTTTTGGGCAAAGTCTGTACTGTACCTTGTTCCCGAAATTTGTGAAAAATTTTACTAACTGTCCCTTGAGAAATTTGGTTTTCGGGATATTTCGCATTAAATAAATCGCGTACTTCAGCCTGACTTCTCATTTTGTCTCCACATCCATGCAATTTCAAAATTTCGATGCGTTGCCTTTCGACAATACCATTGCGATTCAATAAATAACTTGATTTTGACACAATAGTAACGTTTGGAACAATTTACAACTAAACCGAAAAATTAACCAGAAAGCCTGGCAAGTAAGTGGTACCAAAAAAAAAAAACGTTAGCAGTGGATGATATTATATTTTAAATATTTATTTTAATTATGGTCAGAGCTGGATATGAATACAGGAAAAGTAGTAAATCCATGAATACTGGGTACTCTGTTTAAAAAACGCATTTGTGATTACTTCAATCCTGAATACTAATATACAGGGTGTTTCTTAAGAAGAGGTCAAAAATCCAGGTGGCATTCTGTGGCCATAAATAAGTTATATATATATATATATATATATATATATATATATATATATATATATATATATATATATATATATATAAATGCGAGGTCTTAGGATAGCCATTGTCCTGCTACAGCGTGTCAAAAAATAACCAGTTTTTAATTTTTAACCAAATTTGGTGCGCATATTTAGTAGACAAAAAATTAGCAGCTTTAGAAACTTGCTAATGGTGCAGGTGTAGGAATTATCGATTATTATTTACCAACAAAAATATATCACCCTGTATAATGTTAGAAATAAAGTAGTGATCATATGAGCCACTGTATTATCTTCACTTTTTGTTTCTTTGCACTTTTTTCATTCCAAAACAACAAAATTGAATTATTTGATCACTATCATCTCTATATTTCATTTTTCTAATGTGTTTTTACGACTTCTTTTCTAAATAGTACTGTAGACGTATGCTAAGCAAAGTTGAACGTGAACTTAGATTGGGTTGGCTTGAGTAAGCTTAGTAAGCTGAGCAATAATCTAACTTGTAAGCATTTGATTAACCTAATTTCCACATGCCAAGTTGAGGTACACAGTTTTGATCCCTTTCGCAACCAAAAAAAAAATATTTGCCACTCTAAACTTTAAGACAACATCCTTCGAACAAAATAAATTCCAAGACTATGCTATATCAAGCAGGTTACAAATCTTTCCCTCAAAACAAAAACTTTCATGTTTGCGGATGACCATGACGATACATAAACATGTATATCTATATCTAAGATTGCCTTCCATCAGTAACTATTTTAGGTGAAGTAAGAGTACGAGATTTCATATATAAAGGATATCGTAAATACACATCAAAATATATTTGTAAACGTACTGCATCGTTACCTATCAGTTGTTATTTATAGTTTTAACTATACGGCTTCAAAAAAATATTGCCTCACTATCCCAGTAGGTGGTGTGTAATAGTGGCATACATCTGCAACGAATAAATAAAAAAAAGGGTTATACTTTTCATGGATCTAGAAGACTTCCTTAAATTTATTTATTTTTTTTTATTTATTTACTTAGTAATACACTGCGCGACAGAAATCCAAATATTATTATAATAAACGATACATTTTCAAAATACAATTTACCAACTATTATAGACATATTAAACAATAAAAATGATGCGTTTTTAATATAATTCTGCTTACAACAAAATATCCACCTTATTCTGAATTACAAAATTATTATTACACATAGCATACATTGGAGAGTTAGTTAGTGAATGAGTCCTTGATGTAAGTAGAATCGTTTGCAATACTAATGGCAATGGACAATAAATTCTTCTCGATGTTCTAAAATTGTTTTGAAGACGTGTCATTATTATTAAAAAAGCATGTACAGGGTGTCCCAAACTTGACACCCAAATGATATTACGGGGTAACGAAAAATGTTACTGAAAATTTGAAGAATGGAGTTCAAACAGCATGGATTGAGGTGCATTTTGTACTAAAAATTCTTTCAAAAATTGTGTTTATGACATCATAAAATATTTTTTTCCCAGGAACATAACTGTATTTTTGCATAATCTAAAAAAACATATTTTTTAGATAAACTTTTATTTAAAAAAATTTTCTCTATCTATTTTCATTAAAAAGTTATGATCAGAAGTAAAAATAATAATTACAACGTCAAAGTTACGTTAGCCGTGCCTTGATAGGACATTCTGTGGAAAACAATTGATGGAGTTACATTATTATAATGTTTAATTATCATCCAAGTGTTAAACGAGTCCTGCTTAGCGCTTCCAAGCATTTACAGATAGGGTATTTAGCAATTTGCAGTGGTTTTTCGATTATCTGTAATGATGATATCACACGCAGAAAAAGTTATGTTACTAATTTATGGAGAATTACAGAAACATTCTAGAAGAACTGTTCAGTTGTTCAGAGAAAGATTTCCTGAACGTCACATCCCTGATCATAAAATGTTTGTCAGACTGGAAGAAATCTACGAGACAATCAAAATGTATTTTCGATTCGACAGAGAAAATCAATAAGAAAAAGAGTTCGAGATGACTATACACCACCGGGCAGGTGGTATAATATTTTAAGAACCACCCGCGAATTTCAATGAGGCAAGCTAGTCACGAGATAAATTTGAAAACATCTTCGATTCAGCGGATATTAAAAGTTAATGGTTACCATTATTTTACATACATAACTTCAAATATTTATTTGAAATTCATCTAGAAAAAAGATTGAGTTTACTTGCACAAGTTACGGTAGGTGCTGAAATTACTGATCGACGAATGTTCCATCATATTCTTTGGACGGATGAAAGCCGTTTTGTAACGGCTTACCAAATACAAAAAATTTACATTATTGGTCCATTGAGAATCCACACTTTGTTAACCCTACACAAAATGAAGGACATTTTGGTATATATGTGTGGTGTGGTGTCATTGGATGTCATCTCATAGGACCGTGCTTTTATGAAGGTGTGTTGAATAGTATAGAATGCATGCGTTTCTTGCAAGAAGAACTCTCAGAACTTCTCGAAAACATCGCTTTGTAATTGCGAAGGGATTTGTGGTTCCAGCATGATGGAACCCCACCCCATAAAGCGTTTATTGTGCAGGCTTATTTAAATACTGTGTTCGGGGAACAATGGATTGGAATAAATGGACCCATAAATGGGCAGGAATCTCCCGACATTACCCCTTTGGACTTATTTTAATAGGGTCTCCTTAAGAATAAAGTCTTTAAAAGTATGTCACGTAGAACATTTATAAGAAAAAATTCGAAATGCCTCTGAAGAGCTTACTCCTAACATGCTGAGGAACGCAACTATAAAAGAAGTTAGGCGTCGGTTAGATTTCTTTTCATATAGAAAATATGAATAATAATAATTGTAGTTATATATCTAAAATATTTGTTGTTTTTTGTTCTACTTTTATTGTTTTCTTTGTGATTGATTAAAGACATTTTTAGTATTTAAATATGTATTTGGTATTACTATTTTAAGGACTTCTGGCAACTTGCATCATTAACAGTGTTGTAGTAAGCCTTCAACGGTCTCCTATTATTAACGAAGCAATGAATTCTAAAATAATAATTATTAATCGTTTGTAATTATTATTTTTACTTGTGATCATAACTTTTTAATGAAAATATATAGATTTTTTTTAAATTAAAGTTTATCGAAAAAATATGTTTTTTTTATATATGGAAAAATTTAGGTATGTTCCTGGAAAAAAATATTTTATGACGTCATAAACACAATTTTAGAAATATCTGAAACATTAGTTTTTGGTACAAAATGCACCTCAATCCATGCCGTTTGAACTCCAATCTTCAAATTTTCAGTAACATTTTACGTTACCCCGTAATATCATTTGGGCGTAGAGTTTGAGACATCCTGTACATAAATAGAGAGGAACGCGGGCGAGTGCTTAGGTTTGGAAATGCAAAATTAGTACAGTTTAACAGTCGTTGCTTAATAACTTATACAAGAAAACAACAGATAAATCGTCTTCGAGGCTTTTCCACGCTTTTTATCTGATATTCATAGTATGAGTTCCGGATCGTAGAAGCGTACTCCAGCTTAGGTCTAACAGGGTGTTATACAAAAGCATAAGTGAAAACTGTACTGTTCAAATTTACGGCAGTTGCTTATAATAAACTCTAAATTTTTTATTGCACTTGCTACAATATTATCAATATTGTCCGAAAATGTTTATTTAGTAGTAACAACAACCCCAAGATCTTTAAATTGAGTGGAAGGTTGAAGTTTTTATCGTCTGAAGCTGTTTATTTGTGGCGTAATTTTAGTTTTTCTTTAGTTTTATTAGGTTTTTGCCACACTTCTGAAAAAATAAAGATTAATTAAATAAGCTCTTGCGCCAAACGGATCAGTCAAGGGTTATTTTTTTGTTTAATAATATATTCAAATTCTGTAGGGCTCTGTTCCTTGAAAATATCGTAGAATGACATTTTTAAACATTTAAATAAATGTAAATTAATTTGAATACAACACTGATACACTTTTTCTAAATCCCTTTAAAGATTTAGGTATTTTAAGATCATCAGCATACAATAAATATTTAGAAGTTAAATCAAATGTGATATCATTTATGAAATCGTTAAATGACAGGGGGCCAATTACAGAGCTCTAAGGTACTCCAGAGGAAGCATGTATCTCGGCAGAACTGAAACCACAATATTGTATAGAAAAAATGTTTTGGTGTTATTAAAACAATTTTAAGAAATGCTCAAAAATGTGTCCTTTCTCATTAAATCGCTTCCTTCTGATTATCAAGGTTCTTGAAGGATACTTTGACAATAAATAAATTTAGGAGTGGCGATGAAGTTAGATAAGTTAGTAATGATGCATTTTTTCTGAAAGTACAACCAGCTACTTTCCCATTCAACTTTAATTCAATTGTTTTAGAACGTTATATTTGTTTCTAATTCAAGTATGCAGTATATTTTAAAATTAAGTACAACTTCGTATGCACCATTGTAAAATTTACATTCATTTCAAATAAAGCAATTAGTTTTTATTTTAAGAATAGCATTCTATTGTTCTTGTTACAGAATTTTCATCTAACTGAATTCCATTATTTTCAGTCTTAACTTGGCTTTTGTAGGATCTTAGATTGCATAGTCTTAAACAGTTCTAGAGTTTTTAGAATAATATAATAATAATATTTATATCCCTACTTCAAGTATTGTGTGAAAATGAGTTTACAACTGAACAATTTAAACAGTTCCCTGTGAACTATACCAGTTGTGTTTAAAAAATAACGGAAATATTGTAATTACGCTGGTAGTATTAATTCAATTCATACGACTAATTCGTTGTGTTGGTAAACATATCTGAAAACTGTCTGTATATTGTTAGTAATGTCAAATGTTTAGTCTGTTTTCGGTTATCACAAAGGTTACATTTGTTTTGACCCACAGATGCCATAAAAACGCGAATACAAGGATCAAACGCCTATTTATAACACCGTAACCACGAAAACACGCCGCGCTGAACGGCGTGTAACGTCACACCAATCATATCGCGTTTTCTGCATCGTGGTTTTGTTTACATTCTATGGCAATTTATTAATGTTAATATTTTAATTATTATGTGATCTTCACTGCCAGACACATCTTCTGACCTTTCAATATGTTTGAAAGATTATCCTATAATAGATTTCAAACCCATATAAAATTCATGCAACTTCTCCAATACGTTATTATCAAATGTTTCCATCTATTTTATATTATCCATTTAGTTTCAGCTGTATTTCCACCATATCACCATCATTCAATACTAATTTTCAGTTCAGGAAAATTTAGAATTATAATTAGCAATGAAGCACCGCTGCCCGAGTTACTGATTTAAACTTTAATATTTATGGCTGGGGTTGGGGTAATTATTTAAAAGAAAAGATTAACTGTGCCTAAAGAACATTTTAAGACTACAATATATTTAATGCCCAGAGACGGAGTGGGTGTCGTGGAAAAGTGAGTTGGTTGAGTGGTAATCTAATTAGGGAAGATAGCGGTGGAGTAAGTAGCGCTGCGGCAGCCCTACGTGAGGTCGTCCTTGCCCCGCACGAACCTTATTAATCAGTTGCGGCCGCAACGGTAAGTTTCTGTAGCACGTATTTCTCGGTATTAGTTCTCATCGTTGAGTTGGATGGACACCGTCCACGGGAGCTTGCCGAGAGGTGTTTCTCTTTCTTTAACTAATTACAAACTTACTTCTGTAATATGGAAATAGACACTACCGGCTAGATTATTAATGTCTCACTTCGTGCATAACGTCACTTTAAATTTAACCGATATGTTTGTCAATTTATCCAAAATGCAGTGAAACAGCAGATATAAAATATGGAAAGTGTCCTAGATAAAGTAGTGAATTGGTGCACAATTTTGTACCTTTTGAAAGACATCTGTCAAAGTTATTTTAAAGATTGTGCACGTTATACTTGCACAACGCGGCCATGCAACCCGCACGACTTTGCAACATGGATCAGCAACTTTCAGCCAAGGTTCAAGGCAAAGGTTTTGAAGTTTTTAAATAATAGTTGGGCGTGCAATATGGAAATGTTTAGTTCTTAGAAGAAATATTTATTTAAACGATGTTGCACTGATAAAAATGGGTGGAAATTTCCATGTTTTGTTATGCTCTTTTTCCATAATATTTACTGGAAAATTTTAATTTACATTATATATTAAGGAATAGTGTTATAATAGAACTATTTTCTTTATTAAATTTATTATCAAGTTTTTATGTGATTTCTGTTGCACATACGCAGAGGTACATCAACCTAGCCCCTAACCTAATACGTTTTAGTTGCATTGTTAACATATAGTAGGCAAACGTATACGGTATATTAATGAGGATTTTTTGTGGGATACTCATAAAATAATAAGTATAAGATTATATTTTGTTACATGTGCACTTGCAGCTTGTGCCAATTTAAATATACAGTTCATAAATATCATAGAAACTGATCATCAAAATTACGCCATTATACAGGGTGAATCTTAAATAAGTACAAATATTTTAACTGCTGGTGTAGTTCGTCATTTAAATCAGTCTAGTGAAAGCCATTTTTAATAATTTCTAATATTTACGGATATTAATTTTTTAAAAAAATACCCACATTTTGAGGACCGCTGGCTGATTTTTCATCCAACAACGTAATGAAACATATGATTTGTTGCGAGGTTGCCATATCTCCTCCAATATAAATATTACGTTTCCTTTAACGTAATAGTTCTATTTTAAAAATACTTGTTTTAAGCATAAGTACAGTAAAATTGGGTATGTAGTATGATACGCAGCGCAGCAATATTAACATAAATTTTAACATCTGAACTAACCTTACTATACTTCAACGATTAAAAACGAATTTCCGCAAGTTCAATACTACCGTAAAATATTTAGGAAGATATTACGTGATATTACTATGTCCAATGTTCAAAAATTATACATAAACGTGCACACAAGCTGACCTGTTTGTTAAAAAATTAACTATTTAATCAGTAATACACATTTCACAAATTAAATGTCATTGTACACTGTTAGAAAGGGACACAAAACACAATTTCCTTAAGTTATTTTATGAAGAATAACGAAAAACTATGCACGCGTTTTTTATTTAAAATGGAAAAAATGTCAACTTTTAGCAAATTTTATTGCTATTTTCATGCATTATGTGGGGTTAACAAGTTTGACTTGGGCTTCCGATAATCTGTCATGACAGTCAATGACAGTTTGATAATAAAAAATAATATAAAATGTTACACTTGACAAAATTTGCTAAAAGTTGAGATTTTTTCTTCCTTGAAGCAAAGACATTTGTGTAATACTGGCAACACTGTGAACCACACGTTCAGTCTGCAGCACTATGACCCATAAAAGTATGAAGGGTCTGTCTAGGCCAGCGGTCCTTAACAAGTTTTCTGCTGAAAAATTACGAAATTTATTTAAAATTTCACTTTTTTATTTCTGATTTTTTTGTAAAAAAACTATTAATTATGTGTTCTACACACAAAGCTATACTGCTGGTTAAAATATTTGTACTTATTTAAGATTCACCCTGTATGTGTCTAACTACACAACATTCATTTCAAACAACAGATTTATTTTTATGACAATAAAAATAGTAATTGCTTACAACAGATATTCATATTAATTATAAATTTACTGTAACTAAAAAGTTAAAAATATTTATTTTCACATAGATATACATATATCTATAAATATTTTTAAAAACCAAGGAATATATACTGATGTTTCAAGAATAATTATGTAGTATTTTCAGCGAAAATATTTAACATATTTTTTAATGCGAATGAAATACCCACATTGCAATACATTTTTAAATGTATTGCAATGTGGGGTGAACAATACACTTTTGCAGAGAAGGATGGAGAATTCACATTTAGAGTATGGATGGACAAATTCCACTAAAAAAATCTTCCTATACAACGTCTGTATATTTCTGCTACTGACAAAGTCTTCTTAACTATTTAGAAATAAAAATGTGACTCGCATAGTGCATTTATTATTGAATCCTAATAATAAAATGTACTTATGTTACTAATAATTTGTTAGTAAAAATATTCTGCATATTATATTGACTAGCTTAAACCTTATTTTTGTATATTTTAACAAGCAGAAATATTTTTCTATGACATTAAAATTAAAAACTTTTCCCTCTTTTCAACTGCATTTGTCACACTCTCCATATGGCTACAAAAATAATATAATACATTTTTAAATTGGCTTCTGTTACTCTATTCAGGTTAAACAAAATGTAGATACTTGAACTGATTGATGAACTTTGGTATATACCTACATTTTTAACATACGCATATTGTTCAATTTTTACATATTGATATTTAGTGTATATATGTGAAGTAATATTAGATATTGAAAAAATTTCATAATGTCATTAATTTTAAGAGGGAATAATGAGTATAATGCGAATACGCGATTAAAAAAATCTAAATGCATATTTACACCAAAAAAATATTTTCAAATCATTATTTAAACCCCCTTTTCATACTGTCATTGACCGTTCGCAGCCTTAGTCGTTTACAGCTCACAGTTGAACTCGATGTCGACCTGATGCAATGTTGCCAAGTTGAAATATTTTTCTACTACCTACCTGCATAGGTTTTAGGCATAACAAATAAACGGTTGTACTGACTATTTTAGAATATCATTTTTTCTTGCTCAGTTCAATTATGCTCAATTAAAAATTGCAACTAACGCGGTCGCCTCAGGTTTTCCGGTAGAGAATTCGGTCCAATCAAACGATACTCGTACACTCCTGCCCATACGTTGACAAATCGACGTGGGAAAGGAAGAATATCGTAACTTAAAAAGTTTAATTTTTCAGGAGAGGGTTTTAAAGTTTGCATGCATTGTAATTTTCATATGCTTTTATTTATTTGAATAAATAGTGATATATAACTAGATAATATGCCTCTGTAACTGTACATCATAAATAATGTTATGAAAAAAATTTTTTTTAAATAAAATTTAACTTTTTAATGAGATACGATGAAACAATTCCAACAAAAGTTTGAACACTTTATTTGTATCTGCAGGTACATTGTAATGTTTGTAAAGACCTCTCAGCTTATTGTTGTAGTATTTATGTGTAAAAAAAAGAAGTAAACAGTTTTGGGTATAGTTTATATTAGATTTGATAATAAAAAAATAAAATAAGTTAATGAAATAACACAGTTAAAATATTCAGTAATATTAAAGGAATACAAAACCAATAATCTCACTTTCCATCGTCTAGTTTTAAGATTCTGTCCTTTCGTTTTTTTTTTCTCTTTTCTATATTTTTACTGTTTTTGAACTTATTGCTTTTGATTTGTTAAGATTTATTTCATTTTCTTCTTCATCATCTTCATACATTAATATTTCTTACCTTTAGCTAATTCCAATATAAGTTTTGTTCTAGACATTGTCAAATGTTTGTACAAAAAGTGTTGCATAAACAACAAAATACTTATTTTTTCATAAGCACAACAAATGAAATATATTACTATCGAAGCGCGCATACAAGTTGTGACGCTGACAGCATAAAATATCATCGTATCTCGCATACAAAACTGATGAAATATCATCGTATATCACTGTGTGTTTCGTGTTTAAATACTAAGTAACAAAAAACCTTCGTGTTGGCAAAAACACTGTTCAAAACCGAAACGGCACGCCTTTGATCTGATGCTCATAAAAGTTATCGAATATTGACCTACCGTATTAGGTCAATAACCTAGTTACCTAGTTTTTGTACTGTTATTTAACGATAATGAGTAAAACTTTTTTATTTAGATACATGAATGAATTTTCTTAAATATTAATAATTAATAAAAACAAATTTAGATAATAAACAAATATTTTCGAATGTCAGGTTATTACAGTTTAATAATTTTGATATTACGTTTTCACTACGTTTTACAATAATTGAGTATGAAATTTTATTATTACTCGTAAGTACAATTAATTATTTAGTTTGTAGTTACGTACATTTAGCCTAGAAATTTATTGTTTTTGAAGTAGTATGGTACTAACCTATTTAAAATGCCAGTTCGTGTAAAGTTGCACTCATCCATAGCACTCTATTAATAAAATTAGGGTCAGCCAATTGCAAAATTCAAGACGGCTGGGGAAATCAGTAGGTTCTAAAGCCTGAACTTTCTGAAAATGATACGGGTTCAGTGAGTTTTCACGTAATATTCTGCAGACCTTGCTTTGGGATATCTCCAATCGCTTTGAAATGGTTCTTATAGAAATAGTAGACGCGGTTTCACAGAACCCGTATCGCGAAGGCGTTGTACTTGTACACTGTTAGGAAAACGTTTCAGATATTCTACAGTTGCGGCATGTATTTCGAGAACATTTTCGCATTCTCCGTATAAAACTACCATTTCCGCATATTAGAAATTTGTATAATTAAGCATTGTGAATTTACAACCAATACACGACACCGAAATAAACAAACTACTGCTTGTGCTTGTATTCTCTCCATCCCTCCAAATGTGTAGTGTAATCTCCAAATCTGGGGGGAAAGAAATGCAGAAAGTGCGAATAAATGTTGGTAAATTTAAATAACACACTCAAATGTTAAGACGATATTATATATGTAAACATGATGTGGCAACGATGTTTCCTCCGGCATTCGATTGTCGTATGGCTGCGCCATCATGGCGAATTTCATTATTTATTCCCTGAACTGCAGAGAGGTCACCGGTCAGGTTTCAAACAAGATCATTCTGACATAAACGATTCTTCTCATTCAGAAAGACGATCTGACTTTGGTAGTTGATTTGAACACTTTAATTCATTATTAGCTAAGCCAACTAATCGAGGAAATAATTAGTATACTGGACTGTGATCATCTGATCAACCATATTTCAATATTTTCATTATATGGTCAAAGTTCAAAAGTTGGGTGTAAGGTGCTGCATGTTTTAAATGTAAACAACAAAAATCAGCATGTCAACAATTGAACCTCTCTGATGGCTCGTCATGATCTTGGCTGGTTAAATATGGAAAGTATAGTAAAGCAAAATTATTTAATATTTATCCAAAAATTGCTTTATACTCGTGTTACCAGTGATCTTACAGAAAAATTTGCTAATGAGAGGATGATTGGCATAGTGCTCGTATAAGACATAGGAACACTTATTATTGATATTATTCATCATTATTTCATCTTTTCCATACATTACAGTTTATTTATTTATTTATTAATATGGATGGCAACCCAACATATCGTTAACAAACGTTGCAATTACAGGGTGCCCAATTAAGACAAAATAACAGATACTTAAGCAAAATCAAGTACACTGACGTACAATACTAGTTAACTTAATAATAAAGACTTACACTAGACTAAAAATACAATTAAACAAACAAAAAAAAAAAGAAGTAAATTAGAATGGAGCAAATATCCAAGCATTAACAATTTTGAAATACAAGAAAAGCTTGGCTTTTTACAGAATTTAATGATAGATTTAATATGTATGTGATTAAAAAATTGATTATATTATTTTTGTAAGATACAAATAGGTGAGTTAATAGAAGCACCCGTATTATAAGTTTGATAATAGAATAAATTTAATTATCGAGATGATATAACTACAGTTAATTTTACCAGTTAAAAGATGAAACAAAAATGATATAAATGCAATAATTCTTCTACAACTTAATTTAAACAAATTGTAACGAGTTAATCTTAAATCATAGCATTGAAACCGCAATTTTTGATTATATCGATAATGAAGATGTTGAGTACATTTTTTTTTTAATATTTTCAATGCGGTTGATATATTTGACATATTGAGGATTCCGAATTAAACTTGCAAATTCAAGATGTGATAAAATAATCAAAGTCCTAGGATCACAAAAGGACTTGGAAAAGCGTAGAATAAATCCCAAATTACGCAAGGCTTTCCCTACAATATGATTTTTCTACACCCGTATTATAACCATGCACTTATATGCCCATAATCCGTTTCATAATGATACCCATTACGATACAGATTTTTAATCAGTAGAAACCCATAGTTTTTCAATCAAGCATGCTGTGCATTTGACGTTTATCCTAGGTTCCTATGTAATTATTTTAGATGTCAAAATCAGTACGTATTAAATTTTCGTAGATACCTAGCTAAACTTCGATAACTTATCAAAATGTCTGATATCAGCGATATAGAAGGATTACCATCGACTCATCCACACATATCGGAGAAAGCAGAAAATGCAGTTCAAAATATTTTACCCCAAAAATCTAAGAAAGTGTACGAAAAACTTTATCAACTGTTTATGGACTGGAGAAATACAAATACTATTTCGACACTCTCCGAAAATGTTTTAATTGCTTATTTTCAAAGATTTTTTTTATAGAAATACGAATAATTACTGTTACCTATTGTGTTCAATAAAAATATAAAATTTATGGTTTTTGATTATTTATCGGGTGTAGAAAAAATAGCGTATGCAACTCTCATGTAATGGTTATTAATACATGATCGTTGCATAATATACTATTATATGATTTGCAAAGGACAATTTGTCATCTAAAGTTATCCCCAAATCTTTTATATATTGAACATCATTAACTGAGCAAGTAAAATCAGAAATTGTTTTTAAACCAGTAAATTTAATGAAGTTACATTTATCGATATTTAAAGTCTGTTAATATTACACTATTCACAAAATAGATTAAGATCATCTTGCAGATGTTGACAATCATTAAGAGATAATACAGACTTTTAGGTCATCTGCATATAAAATAAAATATGAGTGTGCAAAACATAAACCAATATCGTTAATAAATAAAGAAAATAGATGTGATCCCTGCGGTACTCCTGACGTAATGTTAAGAAAATCTGAAGAGGAATTGTTGATTCTAACACACTGTGACCTATTGGAGAGATATGATTTGATCCACCTTAAAAGATGACCATGCTCACCTAATTTTCCAATTTGCCATACAAAGTAGAATGATGAATTTTCTCAAAAGCTTTAGAAAAATCAGTATATACGGCATCTATTTCACGTCTCATCCATATTTTCAGATATAAATTAAATATAAGGTACACGATTAGTTGCAACAGTAGGACCTTATACTGACACCACCTTATCCTAAAAAAAAGATAAGGAAAGTAATTTTAAATTCTTAATTACACAGGGCGTCTGGAAATAATGCGTCAATATTCCGGGTGATGATTCTACAGGATAAATTAATGGCACAAAGGTCTATAACACTTTTTCAAAAACTCACAATGGACGCAATTACAGAGCGTCAATTTTTTTATGTTGGATGTTTTGCTTTAAATTTTACGACTTACTTTCGATGTGTATTTATAAAACTGCGAATTAAATGTAAATTTAATAAGCCGTCCACTTTAAAAATTCAAATAACATCTACGTTAAACTATAGCGGCATCTAATTTCTTGTCTTCAAGATATTCTGTTAAAATTCTACATAACGTGCCGTTATTTCTTAATAGTTAGAGGGTGATACATACTACAAAAATTTAACATGATGAAATATAACATTTAACCTTGAAATAACGTAAATGTTATTTTGACCAAAATGGGATACATACTTCCTTCCCAAGCGTAATATTTTTTGGGGTTTCTTTACGTATGTAACTATTGTGAACCAATTTTATTTTAGGTTACTAGTAGAAAAATGAACATGTCATAAAAATCATTATTCTATTATACCACCATCTACTATTATTATGTTTAGTAAAATATTAACTAAGTTTTAAGTACCATTGTGTTAACCACTACTGCTAATTTAACCGTCTTTTGTGTTCTGGATAGCGGACTCGCCAACGATTTCAATTAGATAGGGCAAACTTTGTTTATAGGAGAAACTAAACAATCGGTAAAGTGGAATTAGTTTATGGCCATACATTTTAAAAGCATTAACTTTAATGCTATTTGAACTCGTAGAGTTAGTTGGATAGGTCTTTAGAGAACGAGCACTATCATGTACTGAATAGTATTTTTAACGTCCCGGGAATATCTCGTCTAAAACTAGATTAGCCAATTTACTTTAAGACAGTTTCTAACGATTACTCTCTCTGATGTGATACATACGATATGAAACTTAATAAAAACTGTTATTACAGTATAGGGAGTATATTGTATAAAAGCGATTAAAGCTCAGTCTTATAGTAGACTTCAGACGAAACTAGTTTGCCTTCTGAATGGTTGTGAATGTTATTATGTTAGTTTTCAATTATTCAGAACTTATCCGAAAAACTTTGTGGATGTGCACCTTTAAATAAGAAGATATCACAAAAAAAGTCTAATAAGTTTTGCGTAAAAAAAATAAAGTTCTAACATCATAAAGGAGCAATTAGGTCACCTGCTTGGTGAATAGTGTTGGAGTGGGGATATGCTCTGCAGGTCGTGAACGAACAAGAGGTAAGTAGTATTGTCTTATTTATCGTGGCAGTGTCAATCTTTAAACCTTTTAAAATGGCTGGAGTTAATGGACATGATTCTTATTTATGGTGAAATTAGACAAAATACATTGGCAGCTTCGCGTTTGTACACACGCGGCACTTGTTAGGCAGTGGTGCAACATGAACGTGATATTGGTAGTTTACGTGCAAATCGTGGATGAGATGGCGGCCCCGGGCAACTACAAGCTGAAGAAGAAGTGTTGAAAGTGGTCCGTGAAAATCCGTGAATAAGTACAAGGCAGGTTGCTAGACAGGTGCCTGGAGTATCCCAATCAGTGGATCATCCATTACAAGTTAGGTTCAACAAAGTACTGAAAATCCTCAATGTACTGCACATGTACTAATTACAGATGAAGCTTTATTTACTCGAAATGGAATACAGAGCTTTCACAATACACACGTTTTGGAACAACTCGATTTGTTTTTCACTGAATGTTTGGGCAGGAATTGTTGATGAGCCATATTGCATGTGATTTTTACTTGATAGGGCATCTCCTCACTTTCATATAAACATTCGAGATTATTTTAAAATTGGATAAGGTGTGCCGAAATATGTGTACAAGTCGAGAGACAAAATTTCGAACAGTTTTTGTAATAAAGTATGTGGTAATTTTTTTTGTAAATTTCATATTTCTAATAGTGATCAAGTACCGCAATTCGTCTTCAAAATTATGGTGCAACAAAATAACAAAACTTTATTTTTTTTACGACACGTCACTTTCAGATCTATCTATATTTAAATTTGCTGCAAATCTTTCTTGCGCCTAACGACTTCAACAGGGTATATCTTTTTTAGATACAACAGGTAGGAGAATTGATTGTTTCTATAGGCAGATGGATACACTAAACAGCAAAAAAGTTTAGCTATTTAAAGGAAACATGCTGTGCCATAAGTGGCACCCTCTACTAGTGACGTCAAAATTAGTTAAACATTCTTATTTGCCGTGCCAAAAAACATAATTGTGGCAATTTTTTTAACCGACAGATTTCAAAGTTATTGAGATATTTCAAAATAAAATTCTAGCATTGAACACCTTGTATTTTTTAAACCAGTAACATTCGGATAAGGCATATTTGGCTCAATCGCCATATTTTGATGTGTAGTATCTCCAGTTCAGAGATTGCCCATTCTTAGTGACTCACCCTGTACATGGAAAACCATTCCATGCATAGCATAGTCATAAAAAATAAAAGCACTCTTTATAATTATTTATTTATGCTAATATATAAAATATTTCCTTTTTGAAAGAGAGCAGAGAAAGTACGTGCGTTTCAAGTTATATATCTTCTTTTCATTAAGCATATTTTTTAAATATAAATATACTCAATGCACATTTGGTCTTTACCCTGTTTAGTATTAATCATATAACATCAGCGTTAAAAATAAACTGATGTGACATCTTTTGAAAAGTTGAAAATAAAAAAAATATTGCTTGTATATATTGTATATTTTTAAATATACGTCCATAAAATGAATAAAAATGTCTAATTAATTCTAAAGGCTCTGAAACTTTATGAGTATATAGTATAGCAGAAGTAAACGATCATATTAAATGTTTTATTATTTATTAGTCAATAAAATATCTATTAGTATAGAGTGGTTCTGTATACATAAATATAATGTATGCAGCAAAATAGTTTCTTTGCACGTATCTTGCTGAAATAGTGTTCAGTTAATAGCACACGGAAAATCACTATCGAGAAAATTCACACAATTGTGTCGTACCTTGCTATTATAATATTAGAACGTAGTATGCAGGGTGATTCAGAACTTATCTAAATATTTTCTTAATGTGCAGGATTCTTACAAAAACAATTTTGTAAAAAAATAAAAAACGACACTTCGAAAATAATTTAAAAATACATTTCTGCAGAGCACTGGAAACTGGTCTACTGTAAAACCTGACAAGGCAAGCATGCAAGGAAAGAAATAAATAACATTTTATAGCACCTACAGCAAATTTAACTGCTTTTGTTATTAATTGTAATTGTAATAGAATTAATTTGTGATTTTAAATAATAAAATACTTTGATGTACCTGATGTTACCATAACAAAATCGTGAGCCCGTCACACAAATGTTTCTGCTTCTTTTCCGTTTTGAACTCTTAAATTATTGGCGTGCAGCATGGCAGCTATGATACGTTTGCGTTTCATCAGTAGTGTCCACTTCGGTGTAATATTCCTCATATTTTAAATATCCTCACAAAAAGAAGAATTTAAAATCAGGAGATCGTGGTGGCCATGGTACCGATCCTCCTCGTTCAATCAGTTGGTATTAATGCTTGGAGACGCTGTACATGGTACGGATATAATTGAGTCTCGTGTATGATACGCCACAGTGCTGCAATACGTAGTGGACGCCCTGGACCTACATCTCTTTCCGTTTCACGCCCGCGTTGCACTACACTTGCACTTCTACTACACACCACGGTAAAAGTAGCTGCATTTGGCACATCTTTACCGGGAAATCGTTCTACTAAAGTATTTAACTACCTAATCAAATGTTTTTTTTATAATTTACTAGGTTGTCAACCAAATTAGAAAAAAATAATTTGGCAATATTTCTAAAATCATTTCATCAATTAAACAAAAGAGAGAGTACATCTGATGAAGATCTCTTAGTTACAAAACGTCTGTTAAATATATAAAAAATCACACATTGGTAGTAATGTTTAGTACTTTGTTACTGTAACTATTGGCACACAGTACAGTAATTTTTTAAAAAGTGTTTTTGCTGAATAAAATAAACTTCTGCCACTACATCACATTTTCCGTGATACAGAACTCCCCAACCTATACATTAAAACCTTGGATCTATGTGGATAGATATGAGATTCTCACCCCAGAATTATTCAACATTTTGTCTAACGGTGTATTAACGGGTATTATCTAAGAACCATTTTGTTCAATAGGATTATTCCTGCAACAATTAAAAATTGTTTGAAACTTACAAATATTCGACCAGTTAAATCAAGAATGAGTTACCAATATTTCTGACAGTTTCAAATCCAATTGCTCCTGGAACATACCAAATATGAAACACACATATGTAGATACACTATTAACAAACCAAAATTGTTTATAACCAATATATATAAAGGCTATAATAGAAGAGTGTTCAGACTTTTCAGCTAAGTTTTATCATGCTTTTTGACTTTAACCTACTACTTTTATACTATTTAAGGCTTACGGTGAGCGCTCTATCAAACGATATATAAGGTCTGTTCCAACAACCGTCGAGAACTGGTTCAGAACCGTGAGAAATGTTTGACCAACACCGTCTTACATCGCATTCGCCGAGAGTACATTAACAACTGAACTGACTGACTAATTTTGGACGGTTCAGAATCGATTCTTGCTGTGTTGGAACAAACCCATAGTTTTCGCTCAGTAACTCCTTAACGGATAATGACAAAAATATGCGTTTTTTTAATAGACTATAAATATTATTTTAAGTCGACGGTATGTCTTGAAATTTTGAAAAAGTGTAAAATTAATTTTTTTTAAATGAATTTTGCATATTTTCAAAATTTCAAAACACAGCGTCGACGTAATATAATATTTGTAGTCTATTAAAAAACGCATATTTATATCATTTTTCGTTGAGGAGTTACTGAGCGAAAATTATATCCCTTTGGATCGAGCGCTCACCGTAAGCCTTAAAGTAAATAATAGTATAATTGTGCCTCTGTAGTTTTGGTAATGATTACTGCAACTATATTAATAAAATCTATAAATATTTTTATTTTAAATTTTATAATATGACATTTATTACAAAATATAATAAAAAGTTTACAATAACCCAGTTTTTATAATAATTTTGCATTTACCACATCAATTAACTTATATGGTTTATAACATTTGTAGTTTATTCTTCGACCAAATTGAGCAGAAATTTGTAGTCACTGTTTCATTAGTATTTGCTTCAGTGTACCATTTAAATCAATTTAAATGTGTAAAATTCTATAAATGTTGATTTACATTATCCAATTTTAATGTAACAATCCTAAAATAGTGTATTTCTCTTATTATAGTTTGTTGTGTAAGAATCTTAATGAACATTAAAACTATTTTGTGTATCTGCTAAACAGGTTTAATTGATCTTTGATCTTGTATGAAAAAATTATGCCACTTGTAATGCATTGGTAGAAAGCTTAAAGATATAAGTAGCTATTCCTTGTACAAAAATTATATCGTTAACTCTCATAGCATTCGGTATGGCTAATTTCAAATAAAGGGATCAAAATTATTACTGTATATGGAACTTTTACGAAAGTTTCATTGAAATAACATGGGGGATTCAAAAATTGATTAAATTTATATCATTTCATTTAAGATAACGAAATTAATGACGACTTCCTTTTTCCAACCACATCAATCAAATGGTTAACACTGTACATAAAACATTGGGTTTTGTTAATAGAAATTCATCAAACTTTAATGATGATGCTGCTTTAAAATGTCTCTAGTACTATTATACTCTAGTACACTCGAAACATGAATATTGTTGTATCATTTGGTACCTATTCTATAGAACGTATATTGATTTAGTGGAATCAATCTAAAGGCGTTTTCTTAAATTTTTGTCTTACCGTGCTAATGGCTACTATCCACCTAGGGGATATGACTACAACTGCTACAAATATCTAATTTCAATTCTTTACATACCAGAACAATGTTTGTGACTTTGTCGCTTCTATATATATATTATTTCACAACCGAATTAATACATCATCTATACTCGCGACAAGAATTCAGAAGACTTACGTCATACCAACAAATGAATAATTCATTATATTTTCATCAAAATATTTAAGAAACTTCAACTGATAGTAATAAAACTATATACTACACTAAAAGTTTGCATTATATATTGCACTAAATTGCAAAAAATGATTGTTTTTAATGCGACCAAATATCGAAAATTACGTTGACATTAAAAACAAATGTGTAACGTCAGCCGTGACGTAAGACGTCTGAATTCTTGACGCGAGTATATATTGAATATGTTTCACCTTCGAGTTCCTAGACTTAATAATAATATCTCTACATCTCATTCTAATCAGAAGGATTAGTCCAGAAGTCGAAGAGTTGTGCAGGAGAGGAGGTGGCATATTATTATTAAGTCGGCCGCATTTGCGTCCAGGAACGACTTACGTTGGTAGACCCTAACCACCATTCAGTGCAGAAATGAGGGAAACCTGGAAAATCTCATTAATTAGGGGGGTAATCAAATGTCGACCGGTATCAATCTCTCACCATCACCCACACCGGTCTAGCCTCATCGATTCAAGTACTTACGCCTTAAACCGCACGACCACTGACTGATCAACTTGGATCACGTAATGTAAGAACCAATTTAGGTATGAAATCTCCAGTATATGTTATGTCAATCAATTATAATCAAATATTCAGCCTTTGTGATTTACATACTTACCTGTTATTATCAGTACGATCTCAATTCTTTGGTGATATTTGGGTAAATTAGTACTTGATTTGTTGTTGTGCTTTTTGTTGTGGTCTAAATTTCTAAACAAACTGTTTTTATTACTTACACTTATTATACTGACATGCATTTGGTTAGTTTTGTTAGAAATATTCTCAAACTTTTTTTTTGTCTTGTGAATAAATGCAGCTCTCTGAAAATATTGTCAGTGAAGATGTCATATTCGATTCTACAGGGAGTCAGATTTTTCAGAAAAAAATACCAACCATAACCCATCGCCGTGAATCATCCTGCATTTATATTTAAACAGATACAAACTAGGTCGACCCGTTTCTGTCAGTATGATTGAGTATTGATTATATAGTAAAAAAAGTCCCAAGTTCCCCTTAAATTAGTTATAATCTGCACATCAGAAAGAAACATGTCCAGATATAATTAATATCCGCATTATCATCACGTTACCCTCCGTTCTCGTGAAAGGAGAAAATCAAAGTGTTCTGATTTACGCGGTCCAGTGATAGAAAAACCCTATTTTTTGTCCATTTTTCCTGCTCTCCTTCCGTTCAGCGCCATTCAGACAAGACTGTTAAAGAAAATTCAGATAAAGAAATGGGGAAATCGTGACCTAAACTTTAGTGCAAGTCATCAGTTTTAGTATGCAAATAACTACAACTTGTTTTTTATTTTCCAATCTTTAGCGGAAGGATATAAGTAAAATATGCGGAATATAAACACATCTTTAAAACCCAGTTGCAATCGAGTATTTGCAATTCTATTATTCAATTATTTACCTAAGCAGTATTGAAATACATGGTGTTTTTAAAACGAATATTGTAAATTTTAGTGCATGTAGTGAAAAGATTACGAAACCCTTAGTGAAGTTTTTTTCTTAAATACCTAATGGATCTACTGCTACTGCTGAAAAGTCTATCTTCAAAAATGCTTCAAGGGCGTTAAGTAGCCGTTTAAGATCCGTAGCGTGAAGAAGGCTTAAGTCAAGGGCTACACGCTTACGGTATTAAGCGCATTGTGACAGATGAGAATTATACAAAATTTTATACATGACCGGTATTTAGACTACTTATAAATTTACTATACATAATATTATGTATTTGCGGAAATAAGTGTCTTTATAACTAAAATCAAGTAATTTTTATTGGAGCTAAATTGACAGTTGTGACGAATGCCTAACAATAATATCAACAGATGCAGTTTTCATATACGCCAAATTTAGTGTGCGAAAAACTTCTAGCAAAGTGACAGATTTGTTTCATATATAATTGGTAAATTATAGATTTTAATAGTGATAGTTGTACAGAAGACATTCCGAGTACCTACGCCACCTGAAATTTTTAAAGCGGCGTAGGAAGCAAAAGGAAACCTGTTGCCGGGAAAATAAAAAAAAATGCAACAAAACTTATACTGCTTTTTTAAGTAGTGTTCCGTTAAAAATGTGAACTGAAATGACTGCACTGAAAATGTGCTCCTAAAGTCAACGGTACTTTGACATCATAACATCAACGTTAGCCAATATTCAAGATTAATAATATTCTTACAAAGAATGATGGTTACAAACCGAAGTCTAAAATATTGAATAGATAGGAAATAATTAACACTTTTGAGAATAAAATGTACCTACATTATATTTTTAATTAACTTGCCGCAGAGAAGAGGTATGTAACATAATTATATGATATTCAAGATTTAGATGTAACTTTGATATTATAAAAGAATCCAAGACAAAATTATAGCAGATATTTCGTACAATTGATAATGAAAACAAATCATCAAGATATTTGGATATGTACAGAAGATATGCGTCCCTTCGTCAACCGAATACTGAGCATCGATTTTTTTTGTATATTACAACAATAGTAAATGCTCCAAGCAAGTGGTTGGAAAAAATATGTTGAGTCAGATTTCTTACAAAATAGCAAGCTGTCTTAAATTACCAAATCCAAAGAAATACTCGTATACAGGGCATTGTTTTCGGCGTTCGTTGGCTCCTTTATTAGCTGACGCTGGAGCAGGTTAACTAATATTAAGCTCCATGGTGGTTGGAAATCAACCACTGTTACTGAAGGCTATATTGAAAATTCAGTATCCAGCAAAGTGGAAATAGCAAAAAAATATATTGGTACTAATATGTCTTAAACTAGTAGGTGAATTTTCCAAAAATACTAGTGTTACTGCAATTACAAAAAGTAATCCTACAGAAGTAGAAAATGGAAAGGACAAATTCTGTTCTAATATTTTTATAAACTAAGTTGCCTCAATGAAACGACCTCTGAATAAATATACATAAATCAGTTGTAATAGTTTTTCTTTCATTTTTCAGTTTCTTCATTGTGGCAGTATAGTAGGTAAATTTAAAGGTGTATCTGTTCTTAATTTTTCATTTTTAAATGAAATTTTAAGAATTTCCTCTTCTATCCCTCCTTCATTTTCAGTTCTTCATGAGATGACTATCCATATTTTAATTACATGCGTAATGAACATAGCGATTACGATGTAATCATTGGTATTAAATACAACTTTCCGGTAACGTCATTATAAACAAATTACGCAGAGCGACCCAAAGAACAATACTGCTGATATAAAGTTTATTCAGTTTATGTGTAACAAAGAAAATTCACACAATTTGTTTTATGTGAGAATCTGATGATATGACGCTGCAGCTTCATCTACTAGTTCCGTTATTTCCTCAAATTGCCGCAGTTAGTTGGTCTATAGTATACAAATATGCCATAAACTATTTCCTTCGCACGAAAAAAAAAACAAACAATTAAATTTTAAATCCAATGTTACTTTCTATTCAAGGGTATATACGTGCTGTATACGTACAAAATATTAACTTGCAGATGTTGAAATTACTATTTAATAATTTCTTATATTTATATTTTTTGTAATCATTTCACTCTCACGATCACAAATACTTAATCCTAGTTCTGGTTTCAACTGTAAGTGGTGGATAACGATTCTATTTAATTTTCAACTTGTTTGACTTGAAACAACAAAGTCAGGTTGAAGTCAAATAGTTAAATCTCAAGTACGGGAATTATCCAAGTGGTTTTTTGCGATAAAAAAAGCAGTCAGGCTGTCAGATTTAGAAAAAAGAAGGTTTGTATCTTTATGTTACAATAGATATACATGGTGATTCAGAATTTATCTAAACGAATTTGAAATAGATGCGTCATAAAAAATGGAGTCGATATAGTAAAAAAAAAAATTGTAAAATCCTAAAAAGTTATAGTATTTTATATATAGTATATAGTATTTTATTTCGCTGGGCCACTGTAGTCTGTAGACAGGCGATTCCGAAGTGTTAAAAATGGCTTACGTGTATAGTAGCAACTCGGAGTTGATAGATATCGTTTTTATTTATTACGCTGTGAAAATGCTTTAGCAGAACGTTTTCCCGGTAAACATGTGCCAAATGCAATGATTTTTATCGCGGTGTGCAGTGAGTGCAAGTGCAGTGCAACGCGAGACAAATTTGCAACAGAATCGTGGAAGAGCTGGAGGTCCAGGACTTCAACAGCCTATTGCAGCAATATGGTCCGGTACCATGGCCGCCACGACCTCCTGACTTTAAATCATTTGGACTTCTTTTGTGAGGATATTTAAAAAATGAAGTGTATCGCACCGGTTGCATACTAATGATGATTTACGGAAACGTATCATAGTTGCCGCCAATAACTTACGAGTTGAAATGGACAAGGAGCAGAAACATTTGTGTTAGTTTGTAGAAACTGGGTAAGATGGGCCCGAAATGTTGTTGTAACATCAGGTAAGTCAAACTATTTTATTAATTAAAACCACAAATTAAATCTAGTAATAACTAATAACAACAGCGATAAAAATTAAATTTACCGTATAAAATCGGCGTTATAAACTGTTATTTATTTCTTTCCTTGAACATTTCTTTCCATTTTTTTTCCAGTCGCAAATAGGCGCCTCATCATGTTTTACAGTGGACCAGTTTCCAGTACCGTGCTTAAGTATATATTTAAATCATTTTCGAACTGCTTCTTTTTATTTTTTATTTACAAAATTATATTTGTAAGAGTTGTACATTCAGAATTTATTTTTAGATAAGTTTTAAAACTGTATAAAAGTAAAAGACAAACTATTTATTGTAAATATCAATATTTTAAATTGTATTTTAATTCATGTAACTACAAATGATGATTTAATTAAATATTTTTAATTAAAACTATTTTAGTTTAATATTTTCCATTTAATTACAAAACCTAACAGATAAACTCAAATATGTTCTTCTGTTTCAGTAATAAACTTTAAGATTCTAGCTTTTATTCAAAAAGTTGCGACCATTAAAAAAATTAAAAAAAAAAACTTTTGTTTTTGACAATTTTGAAATAGGGTCATATAAAAGAATCCTATAAGCAAAAAATATTTTACTGGTATCGCACATCTCAGTAAATCTTCGTAAGAGTATTCGAGATTTGGACATATCCAAGGTGTTGCAAAAATGAGCATTCAGAATTTCAGTGCAAGACAAAAGATCATGAAAACCTATTTATTTGCTCAAATACCTCAGAAGGCAGTTACCCCTATGAACGGGGTGGCCACAAAAATGATTTTTATTAGGTAAATGATTTAAAAATGGCATGATATTAAATCATGAAATTTTGGTTAGTTACTGAACTTTTTGTCCTTAACAATATTCTATAGAAAACACTACAAAATTTGTACCCGGGGTATTAGAATATGGCTTGATCGAGAGCAAATTTTACTTTATTTATTTTTTACGTGAATTTTTCAAATTTCTAAATGGAAGATATGAAAACTTGATGTTATTTTACATACAAAAAGTACTTTTACTGAATAGTGATAGCATGCACTGTTATCAAATAACATCAATTTGAAACGTCAAAACTATGAGCATATTTAAAACTTTATTTTATAATTTAATATGTGCAATACTGTTATCACATTAAATATATTATACTCGCGTCAAGAATTCAGACGTCTTACGTCACGGCTGACGTTACACATTTGTTTTTATTGTCAACATAATTTTCGATATTTGGTCGCGTTAAAAACAATCATTTTTTGCAATTTAGTGCAATATATAATGCAAACTTTTAGTGTAGTATATAGTTTTATTACTATCAGTTGCAGTTTCTTAAATATTTTGATAAAAATATGACAAATTATTCATTTGTTCGTATGACGTAAGTCGTCTGAATTCTTGTCGCGAGTATAGTCATATTTACATTGGGTGGTACCTACAATTTAATTTTGGTACTATTTGAAACCATATTGGTGAGTGTGCTACTCATCATGGTATACTGTAGGTGATGTTATTTGCTAATTTATTTTACATACATTACATTACATACAAATACATTATATGATCTCCAACAATGAGAAGGTGAGAGGTTGGTGTGAACATTATTCACATGAAAAAAATACACAAGTTAATATTCGGTGAAAGTTGAGGTCTCATAATTTTTAATAAACGATAATTATAACAAAAATAAGAAAATTTATTTATGTAAACTTAAATTCAACTTCAAAATCAAACTTCAAAACAGACCTATTGAGCTGTAATTTAACATCTTGAAAAATATTTTACCATTCCTCATTAAATGCTAAACGAAGCTCATTTACTGTAGTCAGGGCTACTTGACGATCTCTAACATGCCTACCAAGCATGTCCCACACATGTCCTATGGGGTTGAGATCAGACGAACATGTTGGTCAATTCATTTTGTTAATACCAACCTCCTCGAGGTATTGTGTAACACACATTGCTCTTTTCTGTCCATCTAGAGAATGTAAGCCATGGTAGGAGTATAGATTATTATTGACACTAGGACAACAATGAGGAATGCTACCTCGTCAAATAATAACATATCTGTTCGTGACAAGTTCATTTCGTTCTTAAAAATGAATCAATGCACCTAAAGACATGAACCAGAAAACAAAAAAGGGAAAGGAATGGTTCTTACCACATTTTGGTGTTTTGAAAGAATTTTGTGACGAAATTGTTCCACAGGGTGCTTTAAAATTAGAGTTATACAATATCCTTTTAATCGAGCTTTTAATTAACCCTTTATAATGACTAAAATGCCAGCATTTAACAAAAGAAGTTAAAATTAGTCACTCTATCTACAGTTTGCTAAAAAAAAATATATAAAAATTGAACTAAAAATAAAAAAATTATGAGACCTAGAATTTTACCAAATATTAAATTTTGCCGTTTTTTTTTTTTCATGTGAGTGTATATTATAGATTCTACAAATAATTACTGTTCAGTAATAATAGTAAACTTGATTCAGAGGAAACTATCACGGACCACTAATGTTTTATGAAATCTAGCTTGTCCTATATTACCAGTTTGTCGCTTTGTATCCATTTTACAATCTAAACAATACTAGCCAGCAAACCAATGTACCTGGAAGCATTTGAATTGTATTTATAAGATACTTAAAATGTGCGATGCAGTTCTACCAAACTGCCGCCATAAACATGAAAGTATAGGTCATTCGTACATGCAACCTACAATTCCCTTCACGATTTTCATCATCGCATACGTACTGCTTTCAAAAGACGGAGCTAAATACCAAATAACTATTATTATTGGAAATACGTCCACATCCAGTCTACAATTTCCATTTTTACAGAAACTGCCACAATAATAGAGTAACTCCACAAATAAAATCTAAAAATATGTTGCGACTAAAGTTGGCTTGATAATGTAACAATAAATTATTAATGAATTTCCACCAATATCAAGGACTGGTCGATAGAAAATAATAAAACGGCGGTGGGCTGTACTGTGCAACCAAACTTTGGCAAACTCATCAATATTTAGAAGTTGGGTATTCGTCTCTCTGTTTTCAGTGAGCCCCAAGTTTATGGGCACATAACTTAGGAAATCTCGACTAAAACTGATTCCACGGACAATGCGTCTCCCCACACCTCCATTCGTGACAGATTGTTTTCAGTAATTACAATGGACCACTATTTTACCAAACTTGCATATATTTTAAGCTCGGACTGGTACAGACCTTCTTTAATTCTTTTTGTGGCAGAAACAGAGAGCATCGACAGAATTCGGTTAGACGGAATTTAAAATTAGCGACCTAAGTTTCTGGCTCGAATACATTTGAACGGCAACTTGTATCAGTTGCAGATTAAGTTGTTCCGAGGTAGCTGATTTATTATTATACTTACTTGATTTGTGTAACGGGGTTGCGAAAGTCTCGCACCGCGAGATTATACTATTTATATACATTTAATTATTTTACAAAATTAAATTGGGATTGGGGGTAACATTACTTTATTACCTACTATCAAACTAACAAGGAGAACTTGTTCTGAAGAGGGTGCGTCTTGGAACGATGTAAGGAAATTCGGCGGTAATAAGTTTCAGCACTCTTATGCGACTAGCAGTAATTTATTAGACGAGTTAGTTCAGCAAATTTATTTTTGTCTTACTACTTCTAGTAAAACGCTTTCAAATGATCTAATAATATATTACTTTATTTACGAATTGTATCCCTGTGAAATAGTTGCTTTACTTTTACTGAGTACTAAAACTTCACAGCAAACACCATATAGTTAGTAGTGTTTTACGTAAAACAAAATAATACTGCCACTAAATCAGATATTCTGCGTAATATCAACCCTGTGAAAACTGATTTAAACATCACTGGAGTAAAAAATGTCAGAAATGGAGGTATTTTAATTGGATCAAACGACATTGAAGGTACATCGAAAATTATGAAAATAGCAGCTGAAAAACTAAGTGACAAGTATGAAGTTAAAGAAGTATCAAAATTTTCTCCTAGAGTCAGAGTGGTTGGATTCTCCGAAAAATTTTCTAAGGAAGAGATTGCAGATTATCTTCAGCATCAGAACAAAAATCTCATTGCCGAAACGTTTCAGTGTAATGTCCTAGAGATCAAAAATGTAAAGAGACGCAAAGATATCTTTCAGGCTGTTATCCAGCTGGACATGGCGTCATATAACAAAATTATGTCAGCGGGAGAGGGTAAGGTGTTCCTTGGTTACGATTCCTGTACTGTTTATGACGCAGTCGAAATTAAGAGATGTTACAAATGTAGTGGTTTCTCACACTTCTCTAAACAGTGTACTCGACCCCATCCTTCTTGTCCTCGCTGCGGTGACAATCACTTAGCGACTGTGTCGCCCAGGCAGATAATCTAAAATGTATTAATTGTATTCGATGTAACAACGAAAAAGGTACCGATTATGATTTTAAACATGCAGCCTGGGACTCTATCTAAACAAAGTTGGTGAATTCAAGTCTAGTTTGTTTTTTCCAGTATAAAATCCCAAGTCTTGGTTGTCAATCCTCAGCAAAATCGCTTAAAAATTTATTCATTTATTACCAAAATGTTCGTGGCTTAAACTCAACGACAGCGCATTTTTATAATAACGCCTGCAGTAGTGAATTTGATATAATATGTCTGTCTCACTGAGACTTGGTTACAGCCTAGCTGCCTAGACTCTGAACTTTTTGACTCTGAATATACAGTATTTCGTGCCGACCGTAACCTCTCTGCTTTGGGTCTAACAAAAGGTGGTGGAGCTTCCATAGCGGTTAAAAGTTCTTTTTGCTGCGTTGAGTTGAATCTTTCATTCATTCGACAGTTTTTACCTTCTATACATATTGTTGGGGTCACAATCAAAAGTATTATACCTACTACTCATATTATTGTCCTATATATTCCTCCGCGTGCAGAACTTAGCCATTATGATCAACTGCTGGAATACTTAGAATCTCTAGAGGATATTGCTCAGGGCGACATATATTTATTGGGTGATTTTAACATACCTGGTTATAATTCTGATGACAACATTCCACTTTCGCTAAAAAACTTTGTTGCTTTTTATAACCTCCAACAATATAACTCAATCTTAAATATTCAAAATAAGTTACTGGACCTTGTTTTTGGAAGTAGTTTTTGTGAAGTTGAGGCTTGCGATGAGAATTTGGTACCCCCTGAATGAGTTTTCTGACTGTAATTTGGCTTGTGAAGAGTTCTACAAGTCTTTATATACAATCTTTGACATGTATGTGCCTAAAGTTTCTCCTAGGTCTAGAAAATATCCGCCGTGGTTTTCTAAAGATATAATTTCCGATTTGAGAAAAAAGCTTCAATTGCATAAACAATTCATTAAATCTAAAAATCCTGACGTTTACAAAACATTTTCCGATCTGCGTGCCAAAGTTAAACGTGATATTGCAATTTCTCATCGGAGTTTTCTGCTGGATATCCAAAGAAATATATCAAAAGATCCAAAAAAGTTCTGGTCATTTGTTAACGGTATGAAAGGCCATCAGTCCGTACCTATGTCTATGTCCTACCAAAACAGAGACATTCAGGATCCTCAGGATATTGTTAATACGTTTGCTGATTTTTTTAAATCTAATTTTCTTCCATCTGCTTTATCAGATAACAATACATTATGTCCTCATGAAAACGTGTTTCTGCTCAAGAATATTTCAGAGTCAGAAGTAGTATCTGCAATGAAAAAGCTCAAGCCTAAGTTGACTTCTGGACCATCATATTCCCTCTTTTCTTGTGCGTGATTGTGCTTATGTTCTAACAGCCCCCTTAACAATATTATTGAATCTATCATTGAAAACTTGTGTATATCCCGACACCTGGAAGATTTCCAAGATTTGTCCGATTCATAAAAAAGGTAAATCAAATATTGTTGATAATTATAGGCCGATAGCCCTAATTTGTAATTTTTCAAAAGTCTATGAAATAATACTCCACAACACAATTTACTATAATATTCACAGACAAATTGGCTTTGCACAACATGCTTTTATGACAACTCGGTCGACTACAACTAATCTTCTCTGTTTCACTCAATATCTTAGCGAAGCCCTGGACGCGGGTCTTCAAGTAGACGTTGTGTATACGGACTTCAGTAAAGCGTTTGATAGACTTGATCACATAATCTTGATGAATAAACTGGGAACTATGGGGTTTCCAGATAACTTGCTTAGACTACTTAAATCTTATCTTTCATTGCGCACGCAGTTTGTAGAAATTCGCAGTCTCAGATCTCCAAAGTTTTTATCATCGTCAGGGGTTCCTCAAGGATCCTGTTTAGGACCCTTGCTCTTTGTAATTTTCATTAATGATATATTTCAGTCACATGATGTTAACTGTCTCATGTACGCTGACGATATGAAGATATTTACTAAAATTTATTCATATTGCGATGCCCAAAATTTGCAGACTTCGCTAGATAGCATTAATACTTGGTGTATGGATAATAATCTTCCCCTTAATATTAGTAAATGCCATGTTATGACATTTACTCGGAAAGTTAATTTTCTGAATAACAATTATTCCATCGCCGGTTCCCCTCTATCTAGAGTTACTGAGATCAGAGACCTAGGTGTGCTTTTTACTTCGAGTCTGAGCTTTACAGAACATATTAACCAATTAACAGCTGAATGTTCCAGAAGCTTGGGATTTGTTATTAGAAATTCACGTTCTTTTACCGACTGTCGTGTGTTACTTAGTTTATATCGCGCTTTTGTTCTTCCTAAGTTAGAATACGCTAGAACAGTTTGGAGTCCACATTACTCAAATGCTATCAATAAGCTGGAGAACATCCAGAGAAAATTTTTGAAGTATATGTCTTTTAAACTCGATGGGTTTTATCCGGAAATTGGCACTGATCACAATATGTTGCTAAGGCGGCATGGCGTACATAGTCTTGAAAACAGGTCTGTTATGCACTCCCAAATCTTCCTTTTTAAGTTGATTAATAATTTAATTGATTGTCCTACTTTATTAGAAACTTTAAGTTTCCATGTTCCTAGAATGGACACGAGGAACGATGCACTGTTTTACCTTAAGACACCAAGGACCAACTTACTCTCAAATTCCCCAATGTATGTCATGTGTAACATAAATAATAATTTATTTAAAAACAAAATTGACCTGTTTAACTCATCAGTAGCTAATATTAGATCAGTGTGTACGCAGTTTTTGTAACTAGCTTGATTTAACTTACTTTTCATGTTTTGTGCTAATATTGTTTTTATTGTCATAGTGTATCTTTATAGTATAAAATGTGTATTTTTATCTGTTGTCCCGCCTGTAATTGGTACAGTGTACTGTAGGTTGGTGTATTCTAAAATAAAATAAAATAAAATAAAATATACAGGGTGATTCAGAACTTATCTATACAAATTTGGGAATAGATGCGTTATGAAAAATGGAGTCAATATCATAAAAAAAATGTAGTAAAACCGTTATAGTTTCCGAGAAAAAAATATATATATAAAAAAAGTTAAAATAGTTTCAACCTTCACATCGCTGGGCTACTACTGTAGTCTCTAGCCAGGCGATATATCCGCTTACTTATCGTATTAACTTTTTTGTGATGCAAGTATTTACATTGGTTTTTCAAATATCAAAAATGGTAGAACGATCTCTCGGTAAACATGTACCAAATGCAGCTACTTTTACAACGGTGTGCAGTGAGTGCAAGTGTAATGCAAACGCAGACGTGACGTGGGAAATTTGCAACCGAGTCGTGGAAAAGAATGAAGTCCAGGGCGTCAATGGCGTATTGTAGCAGTGTGACGTATCATCACGAGGCTTATTTATATCCATACCATGTACAGCCTGTCCAAGCATTAACACCAAGGGATTGGGCGAGGAGGACCAGTAGCTTGTCCGCCACGATTTCTTGACTTTAAATCGTTTGGACTGGAATGAAGTATATTGCACCGAAGTGGACACTATTGATGTTGCCAATAACTTACAAGTTCAGAACCGACAAGAAGCAGAAACACTTGTGTTAGTTTGTAGAAACTAGGTAAGACGGGCCCAAAATTTTGTTGTAACATTAGGTATGTCAAACTATTTTACTAATTAAAACCACAAATTAATTATATTAATAATTGATAACAATAGCGGCAAAAGCAGCTGAATTTGATGCATTAAAATAGGTTTTTATATATTTTTAGGTATTAATAATACTGTGCGAAACTAACTACTCAGTGGACAAAAGCCCCAACCTGCGTTGAATCACACCCACAATATCTACCCATATATTCCTTATTATTAGCTTTTGTAACATTTTTTACTGTATTAGAAAGGTATTTTAAGCTAATATAAATCAAATATCCTACAATTCCTATCAATGTTTAGTATCAGAGAACATACATATGACTTCGTTGATAGGAATTGTAGGATATTTGATTTATATTAGCTTAAAATACCTTTCTCATACAGTATTAAAATAGGTGTTGTAAAATGTAATTTATTTATTTAAATTTTTTGTTTAGTCGCCAATTATAAGCCATATCAGGTTTTACAGTGCATGAATTTCAGTGTCGTGCGGAAATATATTTTTAAAACATTTTTGAACTGCTCTTTTTGATTTTATTTTTACAAAATTGTATTTGTAAGAGTCCCCTGTTCAATTTTTTTAGATAAGTTTTTAATCACCTTGTATATGTCAACGGTTTAAAAAAAATTTTAGTGTAAAAATTATTCGTAGATAATACACCATTTTATGACTAGGTAGGTATATCTTACGACCACTAATAAACAAGCTTTAGGTCCTAACTTTTTTGAGGTTAATCTTTTTGCCCCTTTTATCACCTGCTGTTATGACAAATTTTATTCTAAATAAAAAAGTTGCTCCTATAAGAGTGCTAAAATTTTCCCGTTTTCGAGAAAAACCAGGCATGGTGCGTCAAAGTCAAGCAGCTAGTATACCAAATTATCTTTTATTTCAAGTAGGCTTTTAATAAAACTCAAATTCAAAGTTATTCTTTTAATGATAATAATAAACAGTATCATTTCTGGAAAAGTTTAACACATTAACAGAAATTTAAAATTTAAAGCAACTAAAATCAGAATAAGTGCGCGAAATGTGCTCTGTTTTCATGAATACAAGTATTTGGGATATATGGGATTAGCACTAAATCCTCACATAACAAAATTTCGGAATGATCAAAAATAGATTCTAAAAAATTATTTTCATTGCCCTATATCTTTAAAACGGAACCTTGGGAACAAATTGTAATATTTTTTGAAAATCTATTAGACCCTGAATTCATGCTATTTTTTTAAGACATCCTGTATAAAATGAAATTTTAATGAGTTCTTAAAAGATATTTAGATTGACTAATATTAATATTTCAGAAATATAAATCCCATTCAAAATCAGGACCATTATGGGACATAGTTATTTGTTTTGCTTGTTTGTTTTTATGCGACTTTTGTTTCTATAATTGCTTTACTCTTTATACTATTTTGTTTCTTTCCTTATCCTGCAACTGGGCAACTTGCTCGTTGGATATTGTACTGATAAATAAATAAATAAATATATTTGGTGTAGCATTATTGGACTGCATTTTTACGTTGCGTCTGAGGTTGGTTGCACCATGGTGGTGCTCCTCCATATGAAGCTAGAATTATAGATTATTTAAATAAGACTTTCGCAAATAAGTTAATGGACTTATAAAATGGGTTCCGAAATCTCCAGACTTAACGTCCCTTGACTACTGTTATAGGGAGCATTAAAAACTAAAGTATATAAGACCCCCGTAAGAAGTTTGGACCATTTAAAGGAAACAATTCGACATGCTTGTGGGAATCTCTCAAGAGAAGTGTTATTTAAAGTTTCAACAAGGAATATTAGAAATAATTTACATAAATGTTTAAAAGTAGGAGGCTTGCATATTGAAAATGTTGTAAAGTAACCTTTGTAATTTTGTCAATGTATTGTTTTTGTTAAAATGTGTATTGATTATTGCTGGATTTATTACTTATTGTTTAATACTATAATAATAATAATATTATTATTCTATTTGTTCTATGTATTTTTCTCTGAGAAGTAGGTCTCTTGTTTACTGGCTAAGCACATTCCTGTATAAAGGGTTAATTTTGCCTAAGTACAACTATTTTAACCACGTGCTCAGGGAGACCTATAAGTCAATAAAAACATTATTCCAGAATTTTAGCTCGATATTTAAAAAATGGGGCAAAATCCGACTGTAAAGTCGGCGTCTATGATAAGCATCGACTGAGATGGCTTAAATCCATAGATCTTACATCTGTCAACAATGTCAACTACCATGTGATTGTTTTTTTTTTGCAGCGTTTCTAAAAAAATAATCTTATTAATAATAATACCTGATAGATGGATATTATAACAGTTGATCCAGTTAGTTGCAGTATGTTGCATTCGTTTTCATTACAACCATTCACTACCGATAAAACACACTTCCAATATGTACAGTTCCTATTTATTAAGAAAATGAAACGAAACGGATAGGTACTAATATAAAACTAAGAACTTTTAATGCACCCGCGGAAGTCTTGTCCCATAACCTAGAAAAACAAACCGGTGATCTATATTATGGGAAAATATCTGTACCCTACATAAACTCCTTTATTTAATAACCATAAAATATTTAAAAACTGAAGGACACAAAACTACAACGTAAACACAGGAATTTTTTTCTCTTTATAAATAAGTCTAGAATTTTTTTGAAAGGTGATTCCGTTAATTCTTAATTTTCTCTATCCCCTCTTATACTTTGTCACAGTTAACCCTATATAAAAAATTATTCCTACACACTTTGACAACTTTTTAAGGAGAATCCATGTGCAAGTAAATTTGTGACAACAGTTCCGGCAATTGTTTTTCACTTCGATGTTGATTAAATCATGACTAATTCAAATATGATCAAAAACATTTCTGTATAATTTTTGTCATTGTAACTTTTAAAAGAGAAGGGTTAAAAAATAAATTTTATATAAAGAAGTTCGTAAAAAACAGATGATTTTCGTTATAATAAAATATGGGTATGTTCGTGGAAATGACGTAATTTTATATAGTTTTTGAGTTTTGAAACAAAATATTTTAGGATGAGAAATGGACCTCAGTGAGCCTTGATTCATGCCATTTGAACAGATTTTTACTGTCGTTTTTCGTTTGTCTGTTATGGACCTGAGACGCGAACTTTGGTACACCCTGTACACACGTTTTATTGAATCCTTGACAGACGAAGTAAATAAGTTATTCTAAAATATAATACCATCTTTTCCATCTCTAATCATTACGTAGAATTTAGTGCATATGCAATCATCAGTATTATAGGTATTTGATATGCTTAAAAGTAAATTTCCATCTATGTATACTCTTTAGATAACGTTTCATAACGATATTTTGCATAAGAAATTAAATAAACATTTTCCATTTGATAACTATCGAGGATAAGAAGGAAAGTAGTAACTTAATTGTAATCAATTTTATTAGCGTTTCGAAATCGTCTATAATAATAACATGCATTTCAAAGAAAGTTCTGCAGACTAGAACTTTCAGATTAGCTTATTCATCCAAAATAAAAATATTGGGGGGTCGATTCCCTTTTTAGAGTTCATCTCGTACAACCTTTCCATGGATCATAGAACTTTAAAAATGTCAAAAACCGTCTTAAGTTGTCACATAAAAGTTTTGATGCCGAGAAAAATGTTTTTCCCTCTACAAATTAACTTACGTACCAAATAACTTTTTTGCAGTTACAATAATTGGTTTAAAAAAGTTTCGATGAGGTTAGCGCGATGAATACGAGAAGAGAAATTTGTACTTGGGAGGTCGATATGAAGTTGAGCCGAAGTCGCAGAGTCTTAAACTTTTAAAGAGAGCGCAATCTACAATCATCACCACCGCCGGATGCTCAATCTCACTTATAAAGCCAATTGCAAACGTCTTAGTTCTCTCGGATCCAAACGGCTACACTTCAGCAAAGGACAAGTTGTTATTCTTATTTCAAATTACCGATTGTTAAACCGCTTATACTAGACAAAAGGTATAAGATTTTTGTTTGGTAATATTATTTTTTTTCTAAATTGTGTTTGTGATTTCTGTATATTATATAGTTTAAACTGGTCAGGTAATAGGTCTAAATAGGAAAAAAGAAAACAATTCTCTACAAATTGCCAACGTTTCGGTCTGTATTGGGTCTTCCTCAGGGCTCTAATTTTTTTTATTTTTGGAAATATTAAAAAAAAACAAAAATTTTTAAATTATTTTAAAAACGCATACATTAAATTATTATTTTTTTTTAAATTTTTTTCTATTAAAATCATTAACACCACGACAAAATTACAGCAATGCAGCCAACGCACTATTAATAGTAAAATTTAAAATATAAATATTAATTTTTTACCTTTTTTTCTATAATTATAAATATATAAAAATAATTACCTGCAGAATGGCTGCTTTCCTTTCTCAAAAATATGAATTTGTATCATTACTTTAATAAAAATATCATCATTGAAAAATATTTGTTAAAATAAGGTATCTACGTGCTGACGCTGGTTCACTTTCTTTTTGCCAACCAATAAAAATCAGAAAAAATAGGTAGCAAAAGCCTTAAGGGTTTCAAGTATACAGAAAATCATATTACACTAATGTTTAATTTTACCAATTAAATCAATTAAATTAAAATATGATGTGTTTAAATTTTAAATGTCCTGCTTTTATTCATAGAATTCTTGTCTTTTTAATGCTAATTATTTCATGAAAAATCCGTTTTTTATAGTTATTCTCTTTACCAATGATAGTAGTTCCCAAAATGGTTTTATAAAACTGTTGAATTGATGTTTGATAGTAGTTTTTTTAAAATTTAATAATAAATTTTACAAGCAAATATTTGGCCTCGGTATGGGTAATTCCTTGTCACCGATTTGTTCAGATATTGTAATGGCTGAACTACAGAATGAATATATAAAAAAACTTCAATACGAGTTACCATTTTAAACATTATGTGGACGACATACTTACTTATATCCCTCAAATCGAAGTGTTTAACATATTAACAATTTTTAATAATTTTCACCCTAAACTAAAGTTTACATTAGAAAAAAAAGAAAATAGCAGAATTTTATTTCTTGACATCGATATAATCATAATCTCTGATAACGCCATCATTTTAGATTGGTACTACAAACCTACTTTCTTTGAAAACTTTTTAAATTACAATCTTTCTCACCAACGATTTCATAAAAGGAACTTAGAATTAATAAAGACTTACCTTCTTAAAAATAACTATCCTATAAAACTAATTAAAAAGATAGTTTTTAATTACATTAACACACAAAATGTCATACACCATTTGAAAAAAATATTTTAAAATATTAGAATATGCAGAATGTCTTTCTGAACAGATAAGAAATATTTTAAAAAATGATAGTTTGGGTATAGCTTTTAGTAGTGAAAATACTTTAAAAAGATCTACACAGACAGAAAGATGTTACTCCTAATGAACTGTTGAGCAATATCATATACAAAATTCGTTGTGCAGATTGTAACATAGCTTATATAGGTCAAACAGAAAAATACCTCAAAATACGGAACATGTTTAGAAGTATCAAACCTTTGTCACTATTAAATAATAATAAAAAAACGGCCCTTGGAGAACATGCACAAACATATTTACTCAATTTTGATTTTGGGGGAACTAGTATCATAGATAAATAGAATAAAAATAAAAAACGGATTTTTCATGAAATGATTAGCATTAAAATAGGCAAAAATTCTATGAATAAGAAGCAGGACGTTCAGAATTGTTTTATTATTATTGTCATTATCAGTGGGTTTTGATCATTTAAGACTCATGACAATATATAGGCCAACTCAAGGCGATTTTCAGTTGTTTGTGGAGAAGTTGAACATGATACATAATTAAAATAAATAAAATTGCTTTCATATCTGGTGACTTCAATGTTCAATTTCTCAAACCTATATAATGATATTCATACTCTGCAAGTAACGAATGCATTTGCTTCTTATGGATTCTTTATGACTTTCAATGGACCAACTAGAAACAATAATGGACTCCATAATATCTTCACTAATTTAGATTTGCCTAGCATAAGTCCTGTTTCATTAAATACTAGACTTTCTAATCATCGTGGTATCATATTAGAAGCCAACGTAAATTTAATTAATAGGCCCAGATTAATAACTTATCGTTCTTTGCCGTCTCATAACGTCATTGAACTAAATAACTTTCTGGTAGATTGGAGTTTTATAAATGATGTGAATCTCAATGTTCGTTTTTAGCTATTCATGAAAGTATTTTTGGACTTAACCAGTTTTTACCTCCAAAAAAACGAAAATAATAAATCGAATGTTATTTGGTTCAGTGATAAGCTTCGTCGCATGCGTCAACTATAAAATTTCTTATTTAATGCTTATAAAAGTCACCCAATAAATAATAACAAAATCATTTATCTACAATAATTTTAAAATGCCATATAGAAAAGAAATCTGTAAAGCCTTAAAACCGTCAAATGATACATATATCAGTAACCATAACAACTCTCAAAAAGCAATGTGGTATATAATTAACCATTCCAAAAAAAACTACTCGAATTTCTGATATTAGGTCTGATGAATTTAATAAATTAATTAATGTTGCTGATGAATTGTTGAGGAAATTACCTGTTGTAATGCCAGATTTCACTAACTACATGCAACCTATGGCCCCCTTTGACAGCTTCTCTTTTACTGAAGTTTCACCCTGTAAAGAAACTCATATAGATTTGAGTCTTAAAAATAAAAAGTGTGTGGATGTTTATGATATAAATATAAATATTCTAAAAATTTTCATGAATCCTGTTTTATTACCGTTGACTCAATTAATTAACAATTATATAACAAAATAAACCTGTATTTTATTTCACATATACACAGTTCACATATCAAGTCAATTGTATTATCAATAAACATAATGGAGGCTATAGGCGTTGAAGATATATCATGGTTACCATATAGTATGCATTATTCTGACCCCCTTAAAATTGCTACAATTTTTCAAATTTTCCCGGAAAGGGGCAAGCTTACAAAGTTTATTTCAAACGAACTTTTACTGACACCGACAGCAGAATGATTGATTGATCCTTGATTAATGATTATTTAATGATTAGATAATTTGTTGTTGTTACACACAACACATGTACACGCTAATAGCGGCTAGTTAAAATAACACAAAAAATATATCAGTTAAATGAGTCTGGTATTTAAAGTTTAATATATGTTTCGAAAAATCGTTTATAGTATAATTGCTGCTTATTTTTCATAGTATTGAAGCTATATTTTGATTTCAATGGAAAGGAAAATGGGTATATTATACAGTATGCGCCAAAAGTATGGAATAAATTCAATATAAACAAAACAATTATTTTTTGGGAAAAATCCTCGAACAGGTCGATTTTTAATTTAAAGAATACATATTTTAACGTAAAATGCGATTTTCAAATGTCATTTGTTTTCGAGTAATGACGTCATCGATTTTTTTTTAAATGGCAACACCATATTTTTTTTCATGATTCTGAAAGATCGTTTAATTCTCTATCAAACAGTACTTATATTTTGCCCTGTTACATAGGAAAGTTTTCGAGTAAATGACGATTGAATGTTAGAAAACGTAAATCAATTAAAATAAAGCAAAAACGTTATCAAGTTTAGTTTTTCGAATTCCATAGTTTTTTTATGGATCACGTAGGTGAAAATCTTTGCAAAGTGTCATTGCCACACCGACTTTCTAATAAGTATTGTAAGCGACATAGAAATTATTATTCAATTTAAAGTATTATGGCACATTTAACTGTTACTCAAAGAATTGAAATTTTAATTCTTATCGGATGCGGGAATATGACTAGAACTCAGTAGGAAGTTTGCGATTTATTTAATGAAAAATATCCAGATCGCCCTATCAGCCAATCAACAGTCAGTAAGGTAGAGTCTAAATTTAGAGAAACTGGCAATGTTGTAAATATTCCAAAACCTGGACGTCCAAGCATTAATGAAAATCAGAAACAGAACATTTTGATAAGTATGGTGGATAATCCTCATAATTCTTCACGATTGGTTGCATTAAACATTGACACTAATCAGAGCACAGTGCTACGTATCTTGAGAAAGGAAAAATATCATCTCTATAAAATTCAACTTGTGCAGGAACTTAATGAAGATGATCCCGATCGCCGCTTACACTTTTGCGGAATTCTAATGGATTCATATCAAGGAAATAGAAATTTACACCGGCAAATACTTTTTTCAGATGAGGTCACATTTTGTCTGAATGGTACAGTAAACCGTCAAACTTGCAGATATTGGAGTCGGGAAAATCCTCATTGGATGGCAGAGGCACATACCCAACACCCTCAGAAATTAAATGTGTGGGCTGGAATAGTTGACGACAGAATAGTAGGGCTTTTCTTCTTTGAAGGAACCCTTACAGGACAAAGATATTTAGAGTTTCTAGAAAATGACCTTGTTCCAGCCCTTGCAGTAATTTTTCGTAACGATAATGACCCTGACATTCCTGACGATACCATATGGTTTCAGAAAGACGGTGCACCTCCGCACTATGCGCGCCCTGTACGAGATTTTTTGGACAACTGTTTTCCTGGGAGGTGGATCGGCAGACGCGGACACAAAAGTGTACATTAATAAACCACGTAATTTAGAAGAACTTCAAATTCGCATTCGGGACGAAATACGCAGAGTTACCCCAGAAATCATTCATAATGTGCAAGAAGAATTTCTTCACAGACTTGCGCATTGTGAAGAAGTTGGTGGATGGCAATTCGAACATTTAATTTAAGTATAAAATTTAATCAATTGTATTTTATTTTACATACCTCAGAATTGTTACTTTTTTATGGATAAAATTTACGTTTTCTAACATTCAATCGTCATTCACTCGAAAACTTTCCTATATAAGATGGCAAAATTTTAGTACTGTCTGATAGAGAATTAACGATCTTTCAGAATCAAGGAAAAAATATGGTGTTGCCATTTAAAAAAAAATCGATGACGTCATTACTCGAAAACAAGTGACATTTGAATATCGCATTTTACGCTAAAATATGTATTTTTCCCAAAAAATAATTGTTTCGTTTTTATTGAATTTATTCCATACTTTTGGCGCATACTGTATTTAGATGATAATGTATTAATTTAAATCTGTGCATCTGTGCAGATAAATCGGGAACCAAGTACGAATAATTTTATAAACGATTCACTGATTGGTGTGCAAAAATATAAAATATGAAGCAAAAGAAAAGATATTAGCATTTTTTGAAGAATTATCCAAGAAGTACAAATCATATAGTATTTGTCCGCTCTATTCTATGCTGCGGTCTACAAAGCTGTATGCGGCAAAATGTTAACATCATTAAATTCAACTATTTAATTGCTTTTCTGAAAAATCAATCAGTAGTATACGAACCAAAAAAGTCAAAAATATCAACGAAAGAGGATGTTTCAAAATTTTTACAAGATGCCGATGACACAAAATTCTTGCTAACAAAGGTAAGCACAAGAAAATATTTGCTATTTCAAATTTTTAAATGCATAATTTAAGGTTGCCTTAAATATTGGACTTGGAGGTGCATACAGAGTGGATGAGTTAACTAATTTGCTGTTAGAAAACTTAAAAAATGAAGAAAATAATTTTCATCTTCATACCGGATATGAAAACCAAAGTTTCTCGATAATTCTTTATCACTGCGGCCCCCCGCAGTAATACGAAAAAAGACCTCGCCCTGCATCGGCTAGTCATGCCGATCATGTAAGATTCTTATTGGTATAAATACTTTTAGTGTAATGCCAAAGAAGATTGCTTTTTTCTCAATTTATCACAGCCTCAACAATACAGGGTGAATCTTAAATAAGTACAAATATTTTAACCAACAGTATAGTTTTGTGTGTAGAACACATAATTAATAGTTTTTTTACAAAAAAATCAGAAATAAAAAAGTGAAATTTTAAATAAATTTCGTAATTTTTCAGTAGAAAACTTGTTGAGGACCGCTGGCCTAGACCGACCCTTCATACTTTTATGAGTCATAGTGCTGCAGACTGAACGTGTGGTTCATAGTGTTGCCAGTATTACACAAATGTCTTTGCTTCAAGGAAGAAAAAATCTCAACTTTTAGCGAATTTTGTCAAGTGTAACATTTTATATTATTTTTTATTATCAAACTGTCATTGACTGTCATGACAGATTATCGAAAGCCCAAGTCAAACTTGTTAACCCCACATAATGCATGAAAATAGCAATAAAATTTGCTAAAAGTTGACATTTTTTCCATTTTAAATAAAAAACGTGTGCATAATTTTTCGTTATTCTTTTTAAAATAACTTAAGGAAATTGTGTTTTGTGTCCCTTTCTAACAGTGTACAATGACATTTAACTTGTGAAATGTGGATTACTGATTAAATAGTTAATTTTTTAACAAACAGGTAAGCTTGTGTGCACGTTTATGTATAATTTTTGAACATTGGACATAGTAATATCACGTAATATCTTCCTAAATATTTTACGGTAGTATTGAACTTGCGGAAATTCATTTTTAATCGTTGAAGTATAGTAAGGTTAGTTCAGATGTTAAAATTTATGTTAATATTGCTGCGTATCATACTACATACCCAATTTTACTGTACTTATGCTTAAAACAAGTATTTTTAAAATAGAACTATTACGATAAAGGAAACGTAATATTTATATTGGAGGAGATATGGCAACCTCGCAACAAATCATATGTTTCATTAGGTTGTTGCATGAAAAATCAGCCAGCGGTCCTCAAAATGTGGGTATTTTTTTAAAAAATTAATATCTCCGTAAATATTAGAAATTTTTAAAAATGGCTTTCACTAGACTAATTTAAATGACGAACTACACCAGCAGTTAAAATATTTGTACTTATTTAAGATTCACCCTGTATACAAGACACTGTTTTCGACAATCATCTACTTTACTTCTAGCCAACACAGGATCAGACCTTCTAACTATAAAACGGCATAGTAGTTGAAAGTCCAACGCCGTATGTGAAGGCTATATTGATACATCTCTTGAAAACAACAAAAAAAGAATCGCCACGAAAGTTCTTGGAGGAGAGATTGCCGTCATTGAAACTACTTCATACCCTTACAAAGAAAATTTAAGCAATGTAAATACAAATACAGACCAGCTGTAATTTTGAGATTTTTTTTTTACGTAATCCTACTGCAGAGTAAGAAGAGCATGTACTCGCTTTAGAAGAAACTTTCTGGGATAATGGGTCTGATGAATAAAACAAAAGCATTTGCTTGAAGGAAAAAGTAAAAGCAAATGCTACGAAGTAAGAAGTAGTAGCAAAAGCATTTACTTCGTGTTAAATTAATAATGTTTTGCTTTTGCTCTATAGCAAATCCTTCACGCTCCGCAGCAAATGCTATTTTCTAACAAGCTCAGTCAGTTTAAAAGCAAGCAGATAGATATCGCATAGTGCAGTAGTATTAGAGCATTAGTGATGTAAACTTAAAAATATATATTTAAAAAAAATTAGTTCTGATGAGAAAAATAGTGTCGGAGAGGAAAATCAGGGAGAACAAGTTATTTTACAAAAATCACAAATACCGGCCGTAAAATTGGCGAAAGATGAGGCGCTGAAAAAGCTAAAATAAGATTGGGAAATCAAAACGGGAAAAGCAATTACTGAAAAGCAACTGAGTAAATAAATCAACAACATGAAAACAAAAATTAAACAGAAAATCGATATGCATAAAACTGGAAATAAGAAAATTAGATTAAATAAGTGGGAAAAGGCTTATACTGCAGCATTGGAAATCGTTGTTTTAATTGTCCAAAATAACATTCAATACTGAATTTCTTGTGGTGTATTGGGATATTTGCAAATAGTCATTAAACATGGTTTTATGCCGTATTCCTCATTTGCTAGAAGTATAGCATTTTGTGTATTGCGGCGCATGACAACATATGTTGGATGTAAATCTATCCGATGCATCACAAGTTGCCTGGACATTGAAGCTTGCAAAGCCGTTTCTGTTTATATATTCGTTTCCATAGTCCAAAGGTTTAGGAATTCGCACAAGTGTACAATCCAGTGCTCCTATTGTTTTAGGAAAATTATATTTTTCTTGTCAATGTTGGCTCGCTCCTCTAATTTCTTTTGTAGAACAAGGAAATTTAATTCATAAATTTGACTTGGCCATTATTTTATTTATCACTTCTGTAATTGTTTTTGGCACAGTGATTTCTTATTCCAACTGACTAACCAATGTACATTTCCTTCATTAAAACGGAAGTTTTCTATAATCGCCTGATAATATTTCTATTCTTTTTTATGATATTTTTCTGCTCTAATTTGATTTAAAAATATAATTCACAATTTAGATGCTGCTTCATATACACGAAGTCTACTAATGAGGTACCTTCAATTTATTATAGCAAATGCTAAACTAATGGTAAACACGGTAGTTTTATTCATATAAATGGTTTTATTCATATTTGCTGTAGCTTTTGCTTCTAACAAAGCAAATGCTTTTACTTTAAGGGCCGCGTTTTAGTCGTCGAAAATCGCCCAAAGACAATCCACTCAGGATGTGGCGGTTCCAATTAGCGTAAAGCCGAACTAGAGCTAGATACATTTTCGCGTAGAAGATCGGTGTTGCAGATTTCTTTACTCGGTAGATTCGCCTAACGTTTTATCCGTAGGATCAGAGACGTATTAAGGAAAATCGGCCTAAAGTACAGAAACAACAAAACAATATCAGTATCTGCACAGAATATAGTCATAACATACCAGGATGTTTCTATAAGGTTTGTTGGGATAAATAATATACAATAAATTTTTGTTCCAGGAAAAAGTAACACATTATTGAAACAAATTTTTAGATATATTATTTTTCCGATAATTATCTATACTATTACTAAGAATGTCGATTTATTTAATAACTGAGAGGTAGATCCTGTATGTCGAAAAGCGGTTAGATAAAATACTTGCAATAGTTTTGTTGGTTTTCATCTTTTAATATATAGGTATATATTTAACTTTATTTGTAGTAAAATATTTAGCCAAAAGAAATTTATAAAGTACGGCTACAGTAAAGACATGGAAAATCGTTTAATACAATAATGATACCTGAAGTAAATTAAAAATTTTCCCAATATTACGTATATACGAGTATTTGTATATCTATCAAATACAACTGAAAAAGTTATACGATAGGTAGTGAAGCACTGAGTCGTACACCGTACCGAAATTTACAGAATTATTTCAGCGCGACGTCTTTGAAAAAGCCAGGTCAAAGCGCAACCGCCAAACAGTCCGAGGACTGGTTTATACGAGGTGACCCAGTCATGAATTCTGTTTCTGGCGTTGACAAGGATCGATATTAATATCAATGAAATTAAAAAACAAATGACTTTTTGTAACTATTTTCCGTAATATGACTTTATTAAAGAAACTGGATACCTACCCATTAAAATTGGTTAAATAATTTTATTTCGTTGGAATAATTACATATGTGTATCAAGTTTGTAAAAATTTGTTGGCGTAATTTTTCCAAAAAATAACATAGAACTTCTTAAACATATATTAATACAGTAAGACATAGTAACCTAACTACCAGCAACTTTGTAATATATTTTCTTTTTATAAATTTTTAAGATTAAGTTTTGCAACAGCGTTTCATGTTTTATTACATATTATGTATATATTTATGATTTTAAAGTAAAATAAATACATACTCTTGTATATAGTGAAATGAAATAGTCGAAAGGAAAGTTAGTACATGGGTGGTGATATAATATTTTTAAAAATTCACTTTTTAATTGTTAGCCAAATGACTTTTCACAAATTGTTAAACATGTCAAGAAAAGCATCCTCCATTGCTATTATGTAATCCAGAATATTTCTAGAGCTACCAAATGATTTTTTTTGTCTTAATACATACACGTTTTATTCAAAGGTTATTTGTTTTCATTTTAATTCTCATGCGTAATAATATATATACAGTTTCTTATAAAGAAATGATACGGATTTCTATTTTGCTAACTCACCTATAATTTTTATAGTTAGAGAAGGAACGACAGATTTGTATTTGTATTATTAGTTTATAACTCTGATCTGCAGAAATATCACAATATTTATGTGTTTCTCTAAAGCATAAAGCATTATTTCTGTAAGAAAGTTCTTATACAAATATTTGCTGAAAATTTACCTTTTTACAGGAGAAAAATCTGAGTCGTAAACTATGTTTTGGAATTTATTATTATATTGTGTTTACCTCTTTTCATTGGAAAATGGTCCCCATGGAACCTATCGTATGCAGTAAAAAACCCATCCGCAGACTAACGATGTCTGGACATTATTAAATAAAATAAGTTCACTACGAATTGTTTGAGATACTCTATAAATCACAAGAATTTGCGGCGCGTAACTACCTATTCAGTATCGTGATTTAGGTAATCCGGTCCCGAACACAGCATAGGTAGACTCCATATACTGTGGTCCCGAAGGTCAATAGTCAATACAGATATAAATGTGTCGTGTATCAAATGTACACGCACTAGATGGTCAAAGCAGTCGCAAGATTGCTAATAAGTGTGCGCCTGAAAAAAGAAATTATTTTAATAGATTTTCATATAGATAGTTATTCGATTACCATCACATTATTTGACATTTATTTATGTACGAAACATTCTTCATTGTCATAAAGTAACATTGAAATAAAACAGTAAAAAAAAACGTTTGGGACTTTTAAATTAGATAAATATTTATATGGTTGCACTGACTTTTACAGTATTTGCCTATTTCTTCAAGATTTTCATGGACAGAATAGGAAAAAATGATAAAACATAATAATAACGTAATCTATTAATTTATAATTGTTCCAAGTCGTTCTATAACTAGAGCTAAATTATTACTATTATAAGAAGGTAATGTGACAAATAACAACGATACGTGATGATAAAATTTCTGATTTAGCTGCCTGAATGTTCAGTTGCTAATCGATTTAATGTTACCACTAAAATGTAAGGTGAAAATTACTTAGTGTTCATACACAATTTTATTGAAAATTCTTTGTTTCCTTATTAAATATCATATGATTTCTGCTTCATACAAAGCGCAATATTTTTTTTATAAAAGAATGAAGTGTGTACGCTACTGGTCTTTTTCATTTCATTTACATGAAGGTTTGTAAAAAAAATATGGTATGCATACGTATAAAAAATATCCAATACATATAGGTAAACTCGTACCGTTACAATTAGCGCAAATTTAATATTCAATTACTTTTTTAAAATTCTGATATTATAGTAAACAAACCGCCAGAAATTAGTTTGCTTTAAAATTGCCAACATAAAAATAAAATGCCATTATTACTATTGAATAAATTTAACTTAATTTTAAAATCCATCGGGCGCACCTAATTATAACATTGACGCGATCCACTGCGTATAGAGCCATAAATATGAATCGCTCCCTAAACCGAAGATCTCTATTCAGTTTCTGGAGCCAACAACTCATCGAGACGGCAACAGTGATGGAAATAATGTACTTCATGCTTTAGCTTAGAGCTTTATTATACTGTGTAATTTAAAATATGAAATAAATGATTAATTTTTAGTCCTAATAGTAACGTACATTCCTATATTACATTAAGCTCAGTTACGTCAATTTTTCATCAAATAATATTAACTAGAAAGGTACAGCAAGGTTGCTGCCCGACCTTGGCTGACTTTTATTGACAATAATTTTTAAAAGTAGCTGGCATTTCATTTTAAAAAGATGTAAAATTCTGTCAATTTTGTGGTTTTTTTCATGTTTGGTTACTTTAACACCCTGTATTGCAAATGTTGAATCGGGTTATCTTCATTTGATGTTGAAATTTGACAAACATTTTTTTTAATTCGTGACATTTAAGAATTTTTAGAAATTCGTTTGATTTTTCAAACAATCTGTACTTTTTTCGTTAGTGTTCTACTAGATCTTTGTTAAGTTTTAAAAAAAATTGTTTAAATTCCATAAACTGAGGAATTTTAGATATTGGTTTTGTTTTTCTAAACACCCTATATTTTTTCCTTAATTAGTGTTCTAACAGACCCTTGTTAAAAGTTTAATCAAAAATCCCCATCAAATTTCGTAATTTTTATGGATTTTAGAGATTGGTTCGGTTTTCTCTAAACACCCTGTATTTTTTCGTTAATTAGTGTTCTAACAGACCCTTGTCAAAAATTTCATCAAAAATTTCGGTTAAATTTCATAATTTTTGTGGGATTTTAGAGATTGGTTCGGTTTCTTCTAAACATCCTGTATTTTTTCGTTAATTAGTGTTCTAAAAGACCCTTCTCAAAAATTTCATCAATAATTTTGGTTAATTCCCATAAATTTTGAGGGTTTTTAGAAATTGATTTGGGTTTTTAAACACTCTGTATTTTTTCGTAAATTAATGTTCTAACAGATCCTTGTTATAAGTTTCATCAAAAAGTTTAATTAAATTTCATAATTGAGGGATTTTAAATATTGGTTCGGTTATTTCTAAACACCCTGTATTTTTTCGTTAATTAGTGTTCTAACAGACCCTTGTTAAAAGTTTAATAAAAAATGTTGGTCAAATTTTGTAATATTTAGGGGTTTTAGAGTTTGGTTCGGTTTTTCTAAACACTCTGTATTTTTTCGTTAATTAGTGTTCTAATAGATCCTTGTTAAAAGTTTACTCAAAAATGTTGCTCAAATTTCGTATTTTTTAGGAATTTTAGAGATTGGTTCGGTTCTTTCTAAACACCCTGTATTTTTTCGTTAATTAGTGGTCTAACAGACCCTTGTTAAAAGTTTAATCAAAAATGTTGGTCAAATTTCGTAATTTTCAGGGATTTTAGAGATTGGTTCGGTTTTTCTAAACACCCTGTATTTTTTCGTTAATTAGTGTTCTAACAGACACTTGTTAAAAGTTTAATAAAAAAATGTTGGTCAAATTTCTTAATTTTTAGGGATTTTAGAGATTGGTTCGGTTTTTCGAAACACCCTGTATTTTTTCGTTAATTAGTGTTCTAACAGATCCTTGTTAAAAGTTTAATCAAAAACCTAATTTCCCAATTTTTAGGGATTTTTGAGATTGGTTCGGTTATTTCTAAACACCCTGTATTTTTTAGTTAATTAGTGTACCAACAGACCCTTGTTAAAAGTTCCATAAAAAAATTTGTTTAAATTCCATAAATTTTTAAGGTAGTTTTTTCGTTAATTTGTCTTGTACTAGACCCCTGTTAGAGGTTTTATCAAAAAATTTCTTATAATAATAATATAGTAATTGAAAAAACATTACTATTTCGTTGTGATTTGCATGACGCTGTACTTGCTGTTATCTCCTCCATAATGTTCAACATCAATAATGATACTTTCTGAATTTTGTATAACAATTTGTGTGTGATTTGCTAGGTACTACTACTACTGATAATAAGCATTAAAAAGCTAGTCCGACCCTGACGGATAAAAAAAATACTCAAGTGCCAATACCCTACAGACCGTAACTAACGGCATCTTTTCGATAGTGTCCCAACTAAAACATGCTGAAATTAATTCACGTCCTTTAATTTTTGGTGAAGAAACGTGCTAGAAAACAGATTTACCTATGCAAAGACCGTGAATTGCACCTTTTAGCCTTGTTGTAATTACTGTGATAAATACTCAATAATTTATATCAGTTCAAGTGTTAATGTCTTTTAAAAAGTATCCTGCCGGTTGTGACAGTGATTATAATACCGCATACGATTTTTTCAGTGCATAATTGCCCTATAAAGTTCTGAAACGTAACAATGAAACATAGGAGGCGAAAACATGGTTTTCTTCCCATTTCCTAATGACTTACCAGCCTATAAAATATGTCACACCCTGGAGAAAACTTGTATGATTGGCACAGTGAAGAGATATTTTTTCTAACTTGCTTAGATTTTTCTTTAACTGCGACAAGAAACACCTATAAATTCGTTGAAAAATGCACATAAAAACGCCCCCCTTAAGGATGATTTCAATGCTCCCAAAATATTAATCATATATATCGAAGGTTTTGCTTCAAAAATATGTAGTAGAAGCATTTGCTACCTTTTATTCATCAGACCCAATATCTGTGTCCAGTTAGATTCCCTACATCTTCTTAACGGTTTCTCCAACGGCTTGCCCTTCTAGTAGATTTTATATAACGATCATAGAGCAAAAGGAAAAATAGTTTGTTCCACTGGACTCACTATTGACTGGTGTGATATATTGATTTGTGGACCAAGAATCAGGTCTACATGTACTTCTTTCTAAATATTAGCTCAAGCTGCAGAGGTATCTTCCTTATTTATTTTATTTTTTTGATCAGATTGTTTTCGATCTTCATATACTAAAAGTCCTAGGTTTCCCACATTGGTGACATTTCTATTCCATTCTATTGGTTCGAAATGACCGCTCTTTTATCGGGGTGAGTAGGTATGCGAAACGTTTTCGTTTAGCTATGTCGAAGCTAAGTTCTAAGTCAATGGCTTCTCGATATTTTTTGTTTGTTTTTCAAAAATAGTTTCTCAACATTCATCCATTCGTAACTTCCTCTCTGCCATCTATTTTCAGCGGCATCAAGTTAATTAATATTAATTAATGTAGTATGCGTATAACCTGATGTAATTGATGTACAATAAAAATAAATAAATTGATTTTAATTTAAAACTTTAGTTATTCTGGTAATTCAACGGACATTTACACATAAAAAATATTTGCCGCACTTTAAACATGGCACTGAAACTAATGAAATTAACCGGTTACACTTGACTATATATCATATAAATATTTATACCTATGCTTATATAAATTGTCTTACTGAAATGTATCACTTAGCTGCATGGAAATTGAAAATCTTGCTGTGCTTACACATATCTAATTACTTTCCGTTTCCTCCAAAATTTGATATTTCTAATATTGTTTTCTGTTACAGGTCCGCTTTCATCTGAGCAGGTAAGTTTTTAGCCTATAATGTAACTTGGTTTGTACTGTGACTAAAACGAATAATAGTAGTATTATTTAAGAATAATAATTATTCATTAATTATTATTAAAAACAGCATATTAGCGACTCTAATAAATTATGATATGTATATTAATAAATATATAATAACTATTCACAATTGTGGCTTTATAAAATTAGGATTTTTTGAAACTGTATATACAGGGTGTCCGGAAAATATGCGCACAAACTTCGGGAACCTAATCTACTGATAAAAATAGCCGTATAAGCTTATGTAACACATTTTTGAATTCTCAATAATAACGAAGTTATGGCCTGTCAAAAAATTTTTTTTTAATTTTTATTTCTGACATAACTTTTTTTGTAGTAAACCGATTTTCTTCAAATTCGGTACAGTTGTTATACGCATTAAAGTGGACCGTAAACATGAAAAAGAATTCAAAATAAAAAACCACAACACCTTTAAACCTCCAATCCATGTAAGAATTCTGGTCAAATTCCTCATTCTAATCACAGGGATTAGCCCAGAAGTCGGAGACTTGTGCGGGAGAGGGGGCGGCATATTATTATTAAGCAGGCCGCATTTGCGCCCAGGAACGACTTACGTTGGTAGGCTCTAACCCCTATTCAGTGCAGGAATGAGGGAAACCTGGAAAACCTCATTAATTAGGGGGGTAGTCAAATATCAACCGGTATCAATCTCTCACATTGACACAAGCCAACATTTTTCCATCCTACCATACCCGCAGAGAGGGCGCCAAACCTCTCCACGAATATAGCTTATATACGGTCTACCGGCAGCTGGGCTCGAACCAACACCGATCTAGTCACCTCGATTCAAGTACTGACGCCTTGTACCGCGCGACCACTGACCGAAATATTATTATGATGTGAATATAATTTTGTTATATATGTAATTTTTATTGGGCGCCAATATTTTGTTTAGTTTTATTTTGTCATTTATTTGATTTTATTTATGTTTTTCATAGCTTGAAACATTTAGCGTAAGCTACATTGTCTGTGTTAGAATAACTTTAAAGACCCAATTGCTTGTAATGTGAAAACCAATAAAATAATAATATCATAAGAAAATCTGTATTTTGCATAAAAAAGTACATTCTGTTTATTATTTTTTTGCAGTTGGTGTCTTTAAAACAGGTTCAACATTATCTTGAGCAACACGAAAATATTTAGGTACATTTTTAAACTGAAATTGAAAAAACTGTAATAAATATAAAAGATAAGGGCAACATGTAGTATATTGCATGAAAGACGAAAAAATAATCATTGTTTTGTGGCCATAGCCTGCTTCAATAAAAAAAAAAATTATCGGTCTAGAGGGCGCAGCGAACCACATACGATATTTCAAAAATCTGTTGGTATCAAGTGAAAGGTATCAATTTTGCAATCAAAATTTATTACCAATAAGTTTTCTCTATCTCTAAAAATAAAAAAGTTAGACAGTCTTAAAGTTTGGCTACTTTCATAAATGAACATACTTCATTCATTCTTAGACATTCTAGTTAAACAATGGCAACGCTGTAGGATACATATCCACCATGACTCTTAAAAATATTAGTATAGGAGTCGGATCAATAGTATTCAACAAGTTTTCGATTGAAAAATCACGAAATTTATTTAATATTTGAGTTTTTTATTCCTGATTTTATTGTAAAAAAACTTTAATTATGTAACCTGCTCTGCTTGTTAAAATATTTCTACAGGTTCACCCTGTATATTTGTCTAAATGATAATTTACATTTCAGGAAATCGTAAAATTTTTATCTAAACCACTACATCAGCCAGATAAATTTGTAAGCAGAAGCCTTTGGTAATTTAATAAAACGACTACATAGCTCACGCCCCTTTTTATCCATATCATGTGTCACCAGCACGCAAAGTGTTATCTGGGATACAAATGAGCCTGGTACTATATAAACACTACACGCTTCGTCTTCTAAATATTTTCAACCCCTTTCGAATAAATAGAATGTCTATATTATTTCAGCGAAACGTAGGGGTCGTGTGTGCCGGCCTGCGAAGCTAAATTGAAACGCTTTTCGTTTTAGGAGTAATGCCGAAGACGTGTTGTCACTGTCACTCAAGAATTTCTAATAAAAACAGTCTTGGAAATTTGATTTGACTTGCCTAATTAAGTCATCGTTCATTTAATCTTCTAATATGAAGGTATCCATCTTAAAAATGTAGTATTATTTTAATTATTAATATCTACAATATTTATTTAAGCACAGTATTGCCTGCAATCGCTTATTTGTCATATTTTCTTATTTTTAAATAGCGTTAGGTTAAAATTAATTTGCTGTCATTGTGATCCACGTTTACATTGGTCACTTCTTATGGACAATCTGTTGGGGTTGGTCCCATATTGATCTTATTATACAGAGTGTTTGACATAAAAACCGACACAGAGCAGTTGCATGTAATGGCAGTATTACAGGCCTTCAAATTGGGGCCAAAAATTTCGAAAAAACATTACTTTAACTTGTAATAACCAAATAATAATAATAATGATATTATTAATATTAGTTTACTTCAAGTCATTATCAAAGAAGACCAATGATATACTTAACAACTTTTACATTTACAACTCAATACAATAGTCAAAGAAGACCATTGATAAACCTAAACCACGTACCAAATTTGGTTAATCCAAGTTAAAGTTATTCAGATATATTAATTTTTGTCGAAATATTTGGCCCTACTTTAAAGGTTTGTAACTGCGTATAACTTTGTATATAGGTATGTTTGATTAAATAGTAATATTTTAGGACAGGAATCCCAAACATACACTTGTTCTGTGTCGGTTCCAATGGGGAACACCCTTTAGTACATATAGCATAACATCTGAAGAAAGACTTTCATTTATATTTAGTACTGATAGGTGTGCTAAGCTGGTGTGACAAGGAACAAACTCTTTCAAAACTGATATTGTACCTTTTCCAAAGAAAAATAAATTGGTTAAATTGAAACGCCACATCAGCTTGGACGGGTAAAACAGTATTTGAGAAAGAAATGAAGTGACATCGTTGCAGATTTGGAAGGTGCAAAATTATTGTTAACAAACTGTCGATGTATTTAAAGAAATTTTGGGATAAACAATTATATCGGCTATGTGTGATTGAGCTATTTTCACTTATTGCTCTACATAAACTATATGGTTTATAGAGATATATGAAGACAAGTGAAGTAATCAGTTCTACACTTTCCGCTGCTCTTGCATTTACCACAGTTTAAGATATTATTCTTGCAATATTATTGTTCATGAGATGGAAGTAATGAATGGCTTCTTGATGTAGCTCAAAAACGATATGGCACTTATGGGGAAAACTATAGTTAGGAAATGACAACATAGTGACTGAACTTTATTGAACTAGAACTAACTCCTGATATTACCCCTGCTACACAGCCTCATGACTTGCGTAGAAGAAAAGATTTCTAAATATACATAAATTAGACTCATATTGATTTGGGGTACACAAGCTAAGATTGTGTCAACTGATATAATTAAGAAGAGATTGAGAAGACTTTTTGATTTCTTCATGGTAAGTCCATTAGTTTTATTCGAAAGCTATTTATGTTGGGTGAAATATATCTTAGGATTGAATTACAACAGATCACAAGGTCGCAAAGGTTAATTTTTAGCCCACTCACTGGAGATCTAATCTGCTAAGGTAAGCGTACATATTAATTGGAGCTATCAATATAAGATTTAAATAAACTTATTTTTATCAAAAGTTGTTTCCTCAATGTTATTAAATACTAGGTAACAAAAATAATCCTTTTATATCATATTATTATGATTTTCAGGAACTATATTAATGCTTTTTAATCTGATATCATAAACTTTTCCTAAGGCAACATCCAGTTATTCGTTATTCCTTCTATTAATGAATGTCTGTGAATTTCAAAACATGTAAAATGTAACGCTTTTTAGCAGTGAATAGCTAGAGGAAACGTTTTCCACTGAGTGGCATATCATTCTATGAAAGTATTAAGAATAGCTGCAAATGACGTGTAAATTAAACTAGTGGAGTTTTTGTTAGACCTCATTTCATTACAGTTTCTGTATTTTCTCTGCTTATCACTCAACACAATGCAACGAAAAGCTAAATGAAAATGTAATGCCGTTAAAGTCGCAGGGTTTGTTCTCTACTTCTATTGTAAAATTTTATATTTTTATTTTAAGATTATTTAGTTATTTGAACATCAACTACGTTCAGAAATTAGAAGTTTGTTCAGTAATTTAATTTAAAAGTTTATTTAACGGTTCCTATAAAAAAAAATAATGAGTGCATTTTTTGTTTCATTCTTTATAGGATTCTATGAATTTACGATTTGATACAATTCGGTAAACTGAATTCAAATAACAAAATTAGTTAATAATAATAGAAAAAAATGTTAAGCAAAGTAAACTTAACATGTTACAAAAAAATCAACCAATTTATTAATTTCCCATTTATCATAATATACTCTGGGAATAATAAATGGAAACATTTTAATCAAAAGTAATAGTATATTATTTAACGAGCGGTAATACAGGTCATAACTCACGCAGATGAAAACTTCATCTGCGTGAACCGCAGGCGAGTGCTGTAATTCACCAGGTGAGTTATAACCATTACCGCAAGTTGAATACTATACTTTATTTACGACTATAACAATAAATACTAAGAGTTGATTTGAAAACGTCAAAGTTATTTTGTTAAAATATCAAGTGACATCAGTTTCCTCAATGATAATAATTGACAGTTCCGCGTTGGCAATTTAATAATTTTAAAATCTTTTAATTGTTCATTCTTTTCCACTTGTTAACAATTCTTTCCATTTTACACCAATGGAACGTATTTATCGGCTTAAAAATTTCCAAGAATTTACTGTGTGCACTATTTACATACTGAATTATCATTGTAGAAACCCAGCGTGAGTTATAACTCACCATAAAAACTCACGCTATTTGTTTATTGATACTATTGATTGCTCAAAAGCAGTTGAATAATTAATATATAAATTAATAGGAGTAGATAAAGAAAATTTTATCATTAATCCATTTAGGTACTATAACAAATTTTTGCTAAAAAGTTGTAGCACTTTTTTGACTTATATTGGTTTTATTACCAATAATATTTGAAGGATAATAAAATTCTTAATTGCCTAATATACAACACTTTGATGTCGGGAAACATTAAAATAATTATGCCGTCTAGCATGATAAGCCAAAATACATATTTTACACCTGTACCTTACCATAAAATCGACAGGTGCAGTTTTTGTTAAGGTATATTTATTTCAGTAGCCATAAAATATATTACTACTAGGCTTCAGTATTTGAAATTTAAAATATTTACCGTAGCATATACAGGGTGATTCAGAGTTTATCTAAAAGAATTTGGGAATAGATGAGTCATTTATTTATTTATTTATTTCATTTTCGTGCCACATACACCAAGGTGTTTACATACGTCTTAACCAGGAACAAAATAAATAGAAGCTAATACAAATGAGAAAAAAATACAATAAATCTAGACATACTAAAACGTAAAGCAAAATATTACATACAATAACAGATATGGTAATTAAATTAATTAAAATATGTAAAAAGTACAAAGGTATAGAATAAAAGAAAAACATAAAAATTCAGTATAACAGATAATAAAATCAATAATAAAATATTAAAGCTAAACATTTTTCAAAAATCGTCAAAATTACTATTAAAATATTCGTCAAAACTATAAAAAGCATGTTTGCATAAAAAAAAATTGAATTCTTGCTTTAAGAGCTAACACAAATGAGAAAAAAATACAATAAATCTAGACACACTAAAAACATAAAGCAAAATATTACATACATAACAAATATGGTCGGTAATTAAATTAATTAAAATGTGTAAAAGTACAAAGAAGTAGAATAAAAGAAAAATATAAAAATTCAGGATAATAGATAATAAAATCAATAATAAAATATTAAAGCTAAACATTTAGTAAAAATCGTCAAAATTACTATTAAAATATTCGTCAAAACTATAAAAAGCACGTTTGCATAAAAATTTTTTAACTCTTGTTTTAAATAACCTTGAGTGCAAAGTGCGTACATTTTGCGGTAACTTATTAAAAAACTGATTTCCAATATAATCAGTCCCTTTTCTGGTCCGTAGAAGTCTAGAGTAACTATTTTTGAGGTCATTTTTATTTCTAATATTATAGTGGTGGTACTCACATATGTTTTGAAATTTATGCAAGTTATTATTTATGAAAAGAAGGCAGTGGAATATGTAAGTTGAAGGCACAGTAATAATATTTAAAAGTGCAAAACAATATCTACAGTCATCCCTGAATCCCAAACCTGAAATAATCCGTATGGCTTTCCTTTGCAGTGAAAATACATGGATACTTGTGGGAGCATGTCCCCAAAGCAAAATCGCATATGATATAATTGAATGAATCAAAGAATGATAGACGGGAAGTAGATAGAGACACTTTATGTACCAAACTTCTCAGTAGATATAGATGCTTAAAAATTTTTTTGCAAACATAACTGGTATGTTGATTCCAGGATAATTTTCGATCCAAATAAACGCCAAGGAACTTGACACTATCTGGATTATTTATATCATTTGGACAACGAAGACTGAATATCATTGTCTCAGTCTTAGACAAATTTATTGTAAGTTTATTACTAACAAACCAGTCATTTGCAATAGATTGAGATCGAGGCATGGTATTAAGTAAGGTGGATAAATTCGGATTGGATATAGATATACTTGTGTCATTTGCAAATAAAATACTCTTTACGTTACTACCGAAAATGTTGGGGAAGTCATTAATATATATTAAAAATAGTAAAGGGCCCAAGACCGAACTCTGAGGGACTCCATGTTTTATTACCCGTGTTGTAGATGTTGAACAATTATAAGTAACATATTGAGATCTATTAACTAAATACGATGATAATAGTGAAACACTCTCAGTAGTGAAACCATAGTAATATAATTTCTTCAACAGAATCTCATGAGAAACACAGTCAAAAGCTTTACTTAGATCTAGGAACTTCGAAATTATAAAATTCTTCTCCTCAAAACCGTTATTTATATAATATGAAAAATGAAGTCGATATCGTAAAAAAATTTGTTATAAAACCCTTATATTTTCCGAGTAAAACATTGAAGATGTAGTATTTTCAATCTTTACATCGCTGGGCCACTGTAGTCTCTAGACAGGCGATTCCGAATATTGAAATCCGATTACTTTTTGTAGGTACTAAAGTTTCTGTGACGCCAGTGTTTAAATTAGTTTTTCAAGTGTAAAAAATGGCTTACGTGTATAGGAGTAACTCGAAGTTGATCGATATCGTTTTAATTTATTATTTTAGCAGAACAAATTCCCGGTAAACATGTGCCAAATGCAGCTACTTTTACCGCGATGTGCAGTGAGTGCAAATGTAGTGTAACGCGAGGGAAATTTGAAACCGAAACGTGGAAGAGATGGAGGTCCAGGACGTCTACGGCGTCTTGCAGCAGTGTGGCGTATCATACACGAGGCTCAATTATATCCATACCGTCACTTGTCCAAGCATTAACACCAAGGGATTGGACGAGGAGGCAGAAGGGATTCATTTGAACTTCTTTTTGTGAGGATATTTAAAAAATGAAGTGTATCGCACCGAAGTGGATACATACTATTGAAGATTTACGGAAACGTATCATAGTTGCTGCCAATAACTTACGAGTTCAAAACGGACAGGAAGCAGAAACATTTTGCCGTATAAAATCGGCGTCATAAAATTTTATTTTATACAAAATTGTTAATAAATATTTACAATTTAACACTGTTAAATTTTAACAATGCGTAATTTAAAAGCGATGGCAATCACAAGAGGTTTATAAATTAATATTATGTTGTTTATACATTATTTCTGTTTATCTAGTTTGCGACTTAATACTTTTGGATCGATAAATATTATGTTAAACTATAATATACAATTAAGTTTTATTAGAGGTATTCCTAGGAATAAAACGAATTTATTTACAATTATATAATATTCTGTTAAATAAAATATTTTTTTATATTTAAAATGAACATACATATTAAAAATTACAAATGTTCATGTTATTCGCTATTACCTAATAATTGTATCAATATACTTTACTACGTAGGTTAATATTAGTTTTACACTTTACATTTTTATTAATTTGTTTGTAGTAACCGAATTACTAACCATGAATATGTGCCTATAATATGAAAATATCTATTCGACAACGGCAGTAATCTTTACACCTACTACTCCTATTACGGACAATTTGGCAACAATGTTCAGCGAGCCATATGCGCCTATAAAATACTGTCTGTTGATATTGGTAAACCCATGAGTCAGTCGAATAAAATAAGAATTATTTAATGACATATACAGGGTGATTCACAACCTATTCAAAAAAAATTGGGTATAGATGCGTCATGTCAAAAAGATTTGATATCGTATAAAAAATGTTTGTAAAATCCTTATAGTTTTTGAGAAAAAAATTATTGTAGTTTTTTCAACTTTTACATCGCTGAGCTACTGTAGTTTCTAGCATAGATTATAGTATTAACGTTTTTAAGTGTTTACATAATTTTTCAAGTGACAAAATGGCGTGTATTACCTATAGAAATCCGGAATTGATGGATATCGTTTTAACACCACCGATTTTAAAAAATGCCATCTAGCGTCATTATTTCTTAACACAAAGAGTTGAAATTTGGTATAGAGGTTTAAAAATATACAAAAAATCGATTTTCGTGAAGAGAAAATTTCTATAGCCTCTAGTTTCGGTTATGTAGCATTATTTTTCTCCTAGGGGCGCCATATTCGATATTAAGATATAGAATGAATTTACGGACACTATTTTGTTTTAAGAATAACTCAAAATTTCAAAAATATAATAATTGAAATAAAAATTCTAGTCGTTCTTGCGTAAGACAAAAAACATTTTAACAGATTCAACATTTGTTAGCTTCGTTTTTATTGTTGGCCTTACTCAGAAGTATTTAAATATTTTAAGGATGGAAATGGAAAATGCACTGATTAAATTAATTTAGATAAATTATACATAAGTTGGTATTCGAAATTTAAAAATAGTTCAGCAAAATAGCGTATGGTCACATAATTCTGCAGTGGTGTTCAAATATTTAAAGGAATGCTTTCAAAATATGTAACTGGATTGGCACTCGGATTGGCAGTTATGGGCCTGTTGCTTAGTATCCACAATGTCCATTCTCATCCCATTAATTTTTTTCTTTGAGATAGTCCAATAGATAAAATTTATAACAATTCCTGTGAATAAAATACGAGTATAGAAGACCTACGTGACAGACTTTTTGCTGCTTCTAGATCTATTTCACAAAGTATTCAAAACGTTGTCGACCACATTAGAATATGAACTGAGCTTTGTGTGCGCGAAAATGGGCGTTAGTTGACAAGTATTTATATAAGATTTGTAGAATATTTGTGTATTTTTGAATTATTGAATTTCGTTTTAAATCAAGAACAACTAAATTTTTTATTTTGTAATTTAGTTGTGTTGTGTAATACTTTTTTTACGATAATTATAACAAATTCTAAAGGTTACATAATTTCACAACTTTAGTTATTGCATTTATTGTAATTTTATGGGTTATTCCTCAAATAAAATAGTAATAATACATACACATTGATGTGGTTGTAATTTTATTCCACATCCGTGTCAAGATCCAATATACCGTCTATAAGAAAAAAAAAACAATTAAATGCTGCATAACAGAAAGTAGTGGCAGCAGAAATTCGAAAATCAATTTCTCGTATATGGTTATCCGTCTATACCAAATTTCAGCTCTTTCAGTTGTGAAATAATGACGCTAGATTGCATTTTCTACTACATCACTATTTTTACTTATTTCCCAATATTTCAGCAACGGTAGCAAATATTTTGAATTTGTTTGGTTTAGGTATCTTAATAGCTATCAAATTGCGCAAAATTTTTCTAATTTAAGGCACCCTGAATATTTTACGGTTTCCTACATGTCAATGGTGAGACATGAAAATCGGACCATCCTGTATTCTTAAACAGGCGACATGACAAATAAATGTTATGCTTAATTCAAGATAATATATTTTTCTCTGTCTAAATTAGTAAACTAACTGATCATTAGGGCCACACATAACAATATGCAAAATTACGACTAACTGTATTTGCTACATGATTTGCCAACGGCAAAATCACAAGAACTTGTTGTTATCGGATAAGTTTCTCTTTGTAACGAAATAATTTTGCCAGTAATTTTACGAGAAAAACTGACATGAAAAAAATCGCAATTTTCTCAAATGTCAGTTTTTCGGCCAAAATTACTGATTGGCAAAATTTTAAGTTAAAAAGAAATTTATCCATAAAAACAAATCTTGAGTGGTTTTTGGTAAGCTAAATTATTGATTAAATATGTGAATTTAAACTAACCTACTAAGCGTAGTTTCGTTTACAGGAGTTTTTATCGGTAACAAAAAGCTACGTACATTTTTATAGCTATCAAAGTGACAAGAACTTTACTATCATACTGGGTGTTTTCAAAAGAAGTAGCATGAATGGTACCGGTAAATCTATAGCTAAAAAGAAATTATCTACTAATGCATGCGCAACTTCTCAACAATTTTTCGAAAATGTCTACCTTTCGGGGTTAACATAAATTAGTATGATAGCCGCCTCCATACATATTTCTTAGCTGCAATCGTTTGAATTGTAACGCGAATGATACTGAATTTTATTTTTTGGTAATAAATGGTTAGTTTTAAAGCAAAAAATGTAAGACAGATAAAAGTTTTAAAATAAACCAGGCTATCTGATACGTGTCTTTGAGCACTTAATTTATGTGAAACAAATAAGTTGAAGCAAAAAATAACTTATGGGATGCTTATTTGTGAAAAATTTCACTATTACACCTTTTTGGTTTTTAAAATACAGCTGCTATTCCATATTCTTTTGAAAACTTTACAGGACATTGTCTATTAAGGTGTGAACTAAGGTCATTTTTATGCAAACGTGTTCTTTCTAGCTGTAGATTCATCAGTACCATTTGTGCTACTTCTTTTGAAAACATCCTGTATACATATTTTCATATGGGAGACAATTTATCAGTAAAAATCATAATGGTAATATTATTGATATGCAAAATGTTCTAATTGCATATACTTAATTGTATTAACATATTTGTAATGGAACGTAACCTAAATGATATTCCAAAATTGAGATTCAGAAGAAGAAATACGTGCATTTTGAGCCTCGAAATGCAATAATAACGAGTAGTAAAAAAACCGGCAACGTGGCCAAATATCGCGACAAAGAAGCGTACTCAGGAAGACAGTTGGTGGTAAAGAAATCGACAGGTGCAAAGTCAGTTGGTCGAAACAGGTCTTACGCCTTCTGTTCAAACTAGTCGCTTCTCTGTTATTTGATAGCTTTCTGTCTTTTAACTCTTTTGATATGTAACACGAATTCAGCGCGCCATTCTCGATAATATCGCCTGTTAACAATCCAACTTCTACAATATAAATTCGTTTTGATATACTTACTAAGAATGAAATGCTATTGTGTTTATCTGCTCACTGAAAAGAAATAATACCGCTTGTTTCAAAAGAAAATAAAGTGTTACGTACAAGAAGTCTGTAAGATTTATTCGTTTTAGTAATTTTATTATGTTGTTACGGTCTTACATTTAAAGTTCGAAAAAGTTATGTGTGCGAAACTTTTACAGGGCGCGTCGTGGTAAAAGATAATTCTAGAAGTTTAAAAGAATCTAGAAGCCAATTCTGATTATTATATGTATAGCGAAGATGTAGGTAATCTTTTGAAAATGGCTTGATAAAAATACTTTTGAAATAAATCCGATTAAAATAAACTGAAGTATTAATGTCACATTGGTACACCGTTTTAGGTATTTGATAAAGAGTAACATAATAGGTTTGGAAAATCATTTTTTCATGGCCTCCTTGAGAGAGTTCTTTGTACATAGAATATGTAGGCAATTGAGAGAATCATTGCTTTGGAAAAAAATTGAGAAGTCAATTTTCAAGTTAAATTAAAGATCATCAGTTTAAACGTTTAATACGACTATACAAAACATTAACAATTTATGGGTACTTATGTAATAAAAAAAAGAAAAATATAAATTTAAAACATGCATAAGTGATAGATTTGTTCATATACAGGGTGTCCCAAAATAGAAGACCATACCATTAACCACATATTCTTTGGACAAAAATAATGCAACTTTCCTTATGCAATTTTTTATTTGGGCGTCCCTGTTTCAATATACAGGGTGTTAAAGTTACGTTTAAAAAACTATTTTTGTTAATAATCCCATTGTTTTGTAAGATACACACTTGAAATTTTGCACGTACTTTTATCTTATTCGCGCATACTTATCATGTAATTTTGGTGAAAAAAATCGATGGGTGAATAGAGGTAACTGAGGGATGCAGTACCCTTTATCCCCTCCAATCATTTCTAAGTACGTCTATGCAGCTTTTTCTTGAAATATCAAACGTAGAATTTTCTTCTGATCATTTTATCTATTTCGTAATTTTATAAATGCTCGGTTTTGAAGAAAAACGGCAATTTGTAGTCCCCATAAATCTATCATTCACTATCATTTTCAAGTGAAACTGAAATTTTGTGAATATACCTATTATTGCAATACCTTGGCAACTTAGCAAATCGTAATACTTACTGAATGAGTAATTGCTAATTAAAACAGAATGGATAATTTTAAATTTTATAAAATGAGGAATACTTATGAATTGAAAAAATAATATGCCATTAAAATCTGTAATACAGTTCTCTTATCAACCAAAAAATAATAGTCTTGTTTAGAAATAGTAATAATGACGATCAACATAATAACTTTTTACCTAAATATCGTTAATTACTACTAATTTAACAAACGTTCTACTTGCCCACCCTCCTCATTAATACATGTACGCCTTTTTAAGTAGCGAAAACCTTATATTTTGAAAGATATTCTCTTTTTATTTTAATTAGCAAATATTCACTCAGTAAGGATTACGATTTGCTAAGTTGCCAAGATATTGTAATAACAGGTATATCCACAAAATTTCAGTTTCACTTGAAAATGGTAGTGAATGATAGATTTATGGGCACTATATATTGCCGTTTTTCTCCAACACGAGGCATTTAAACAAAAAATTATAAAATGATCAGAAGAAAATTCTACGTTTGATATTTATAAGAGTACTGCATCCCTCAGTTACCTCCATTCGCCCTTCAATTTTTTTCACCAGAATTACATGATAAGTATGCCGCAATAAGATAAAAGTCGTGCAAAATTTCAAGTGTGTATCTTAGAAAACAATGGGATTATTAACAAAAATAGTTTTTTAAAATGTAACTTTAACACTCTGTATATTGAAACAGAGACGTCCAAATAAAAAATTGCATAAGGAAAGTCGTATTATTTTTATCCAAAGAATATGTGGTTAATGGTATGGTCTTGTATTTTGTATAACTGGTGAAATATGGATTTCATAGTGACAGTAGTACAAGTACGCCTCCTTAAATTTTTAAAGCGGTACAGGAAGCGAAAAGAAACTTGTTGCCAGTAAAATCAAGAAAATTTGACAACAAAATTTATGATGATTTTGTTAAATGATGTTCCTTAAAAAACGTGACACACTACACTGAAAGTGTACTCTTAGCATATTATTTGGAAAACTGTAGCCGTCCTCTTTATGGTCGTATTATTCCATGTCAACAGCAACGGTACTTTTACATTATAACATCGACATTAGCAAATATTCTAGATTAATAACATTCTTAAAAAAAATATGCTTACAAACCAAAGAAGTTAAGAACATTAACATTGAGACTTTTCTAAGAGATGCCCCCGATGAAATATTTTTATTGGTCAAGATAAGTTGTCATCCTCAAATGTAAAATAAAATGTGCTTACATTATTTTTTTAATTAGGTGGATTTTTGGCACATGTGGTGCTTGTTGTAGAGAAGAGTTATGTAACATAATAACAGATGATAGTAACTATGAAGGAATCCAAGACTAAAATACAGCGCATGTTTGTATAATCCATAATTAAAACAATTCACCAAGACATTTCGATATGTACAAAATATATAGTCTATTCATCAATCGGATACTGAGCATCGACGTTTTTTATATATTATAACAATAATAAATGCTCCAAATAAGTGGTTGGGAAAAATACATTGGGTCAGATTTCGTAGAAAATAGCAAACTATCTTAAATTACCAAAACGCAAAGGAATATACATTAACAATGTTTCATATAGACTATTTTATTATTTTCTGTATACATTTATTCAATGTGATAGGTAGTTACTTAGACAATTTCGCAGTTGCTAGCTTACTTCACTTTTAAAGATAGTAATCTGGTAGCCATGTGTCAAGAGAAAAAAAGTAGGCTAGCGATTGACAGTAAAAAAGAAAATCCGCTAGACATACACAACTTTGTACTATATTATTCTGTAATGTGTGAATCAAATGAAATGTATGCACTAGTGCGTTAAAAGATACATTAAAATTAATGCCATAATAAGTGCTGCGTTTATTGACTCAAAAAATAAAGCAGAGCCGTAACAGTCAAGACAAATCAACTGCCGGCTCTCGAACAGTCATTGTGTCTGTGTTCTTTGGCTACTTTATTAGCCGGTACTGAAATAGGTATAACTAATATTAAGCGTCATGGTGGTTGAAATTCAACAACTGTTGTTGAAAGCTAAATTGAAAATTCAGTGTCAACAAAGTGGAAAATGCAAAAAAAATATTGGCACTGATAAGCCTTCAGTGCTCAGTGCCTAGTAGGTGCTCTGGATCTTCAGCAGGATTTTCCAAAAATGCTAGTGTTACTGAAGTTACAAAAAGTAGTCCTGAAGAACAAGTATAAAATGGACAGGATTTAATTATTTTCATAAAATGTGGAACACAAAGTTATATTTTTCTTCAATAAAAACAGGGTACGCACTATATTACTTAAAGGAGGATGAATATTTAGTGCATGGCATTAACTACAGTAGGTCTTATTAACGCCCTCAGGCGTTGCACAGTTATCGCTCGAAAGGTATACTACAAAATGCAATTTAACGCATGGCCTATTATAAAAATATGTAGATATATTTCCATTGTCCACATGGATTGAAAATTGTAAGTAATTGTTTTTTTTTTGTACACAGAGTCAATTTTGTGAATTCTATAAAAAAGTTTTTATGGAAACCACTTTAGTCTTTGACCTTAAATTGTCTAGCAAACTTGACATACATTTAATATTTTTATTACTATTTTGAAAACGAAAACAGAGAGATTTTCGGAACGTCAAAAATACGGAAGTGCGCGATAGTATTTGTTACTTATCTGCTTGTTTCAGTGTGAGATTTGTTGGTTAGGCAAACTTAGTTTCAAAAATAACCCTTGACTGATCCGTTTGGCGCAAGGGCTTATTTAATTAATCTTTATTTTTTCAGAAGTGTGGCAAAAACGCAATAAAACTAAAGAAAACGATTTTTTCTCATGTATCCTACTGAAATACACAAACTGAATTGCTTAAGAACACTTCTACGTCAGTTTTGTTTCTATGTATGGAAGGAAAATGGGTCATCACAAGGCATAGAAAGGACTGTAAAGTTCAGTAGTCCTACTTTGAGAGTTACCTAGTTGCATACTAAGTTCTCTCAAATTAGCGCCGACTTCGGCAAACTTTAAATCTTCAGTTTCCAGGAGCTGTTAGTTTCCGACGTACAATTTTATTCTCTCTAATTAATTTAAAGATTTTCTATTTCTCCTAAATTTACAATTCTAATTATAGATTATTTGTAGGTATTATATTAAGAAAACCATTTGACCACAAATTATGAACAATTTAAAATTCCTGAATATTTTCCAGTAATAGTGAATTCTTCGTGGGTGGCTTCCGTTCAATGATGAAACACGAACAACAAGAAATAGGTCCTTATTTAGTCATATTTTAAACATACAATTTTTTTTTGTCAAAATAACTGATTTTTCTGGAATATGAATAAAATAGCTTCATATTACAATAATAAATTTCGGTAAAATTCTCAGTCAATTAAATATTGAATAAATCCTTCATTTAAATAATTTTTTAAGTAACGTTGAGTAAGTACTTGTATCTTATCTGAAGCTATTTATTTGTAGTCGCGTCAAATTAGCATGAAAAATGTGAAAATAGACAACTTTTTGCGGGGAAGTCCGATTGAGATGCGGTTTTCTGCAAAGTGTTCAGGGAATTTTTTATAATAAAAGGTACATCTAACCTCTGTACACTCGCAAATTTTTAATTGTTTATTTAACAAATGTTACACACGATTCAACGAAAATGTCTGAAAAATGTTCGTCGGGGGTTTTCAAGGTCCCTCTTTATCACTTTGGTGTTAGCTTTATTATTTATTGCTAAATTGTTGTAACTGGGCTAATTAACAAATTAAAAACTCCACCCCCGAAATCACTAGAGAACCGGAATTTTTTCCAGGATTTCTGGCTTAAAAAGGCAAACCATCGGCAGAAGATTTTTGCAAATATAATTGTTTTTTGTTCGATTGTTGCAACCTCGCTAATTAACAAATTAATAACTCTTCTCCCGGAATCGTTAGAAAATCGGATTTTTTGCAATAATTCTGGGATCAATTGAACAATAAACAATTATATTTGCAAAAATCTTGTGCCGATGGTTCGCCTTAAAAAGACAAAAATCCCGGAAAAAATTTCGGGTCTCTAGTGATTCCGGGAGTAGAGTTCTTAATTTGTTAATTAGCCAGATTGCAAAAATAGAAAAATAAACAATTTCGTGCAACAACCTTGCCGATGGTTCTCCCCATGATCCCAGAGTTATTGCAAAAAAATCTGGTTCTCTAACGATTCCGGAAGTAGAGTTATTAATTTGTTAATTAGCGAGGTTGCAACAATCGAACAATAAACAATTATATTTGCAAAAATCTTTTGCGATGGTCTGCCTTAATAAGCCAGAAATCCTGGAAAAAAATCAGGTTCTCTAGTGATTTCGGGGGTGGAGTTTTTAATTTGTTAATTAGCACAGTTACAACAATTTAACAATAAATAATAAAGCTAACACCAAAGTGATAAAGAGGGACCTCGAAAACCCCCCAGAGAACATTTTCCAGACGTTTTCGTTGAGTCGTGTGTGACATTTGCCATATGTTCAACAAAAATGGGTCATTTGTTAAATAAAAAATTAAAAATTTGCGAGCGTACAGAGGTTAGATGTACCTTTTGTTATAAAAAATTCGCTGAACATTTTGCAGAAAACCGCATCTCAATCGGACCTCTCCGCAAAAAGTTACAAGTGAAATGCTAATTTGACACGACTATTGTGGCATAATTTTAGTTTTTCTTTAGTTTTATTGGGTTTTTGCCACACTTTTGAAAAAATAAAGATTAATTAAATAAACCCTTGCGCCAAACGGATCAGTCAAGGGTTATTTTTGAAACTAAGTTTGCCTAACCAAATAATCTGACACTGAAAAGAGCAGATAAGTAACAAATAACCAAAATCACATCACTATCGCACACTTATTACCGTATTATTGACGTTTCGTAGAAGTCTCTGTTTTCGTTCTCAAAATAGTAGTAAAAATATTAAACGTATGTCAAGTTTGACAGTTTAAAATTTGTTTATCTGCTTCCATAGAGATGTTAAATGATTTTTATTTTATTGTTACTTACTTCTTCTTGATACAACTGTAGCCAACAATGATCAATGTTGACTGAACAGTTTGACACACACTTATCTCCGTTCAACAAAATAATCGTGGTCTCTTTTAATTTTCTTTTTGCTGCGTTATCTTCCTTCTCTAAAATTTTTCCCGAATCCCATGGAATCAAATGACCGTTATCCCAAGCGTGTTCGCAAATTTTGGATTTTTCAAATGTCCGTCTTTTTATATAATTTTTATGTTCCTCAACTCTTGTATCTTTATAGCTAGAATTATTGTATTTATTTGTTTTGTTTTTTATAATTGTTAAGATTCTTCACAATATCCTTAAACAGTGGACAACAAAATAATTTTATAAATTCCAATTGAAATTATCTTATTTACTAAATTATTATAGTATTTAATGGCATATTTAATATCTAACATACTCTGCAGATTATCATTATCTAAAAATAACAGCTCGTTCTCAATTATCAAACATCGTTTATATGTATTTATGAAAATAAAAATGTAGGAGAGGAAATTTTTGGATATATCATAATGTGCTGTTCCGATGCATTTTCTAGAGGGCCCTAGATTAGCTATGTGCATCATAACCGTAATTTTTTATTATAAAATCTTAAACGTCGCGTCAGATCCGCACTGAAGTGAATTGCCACCAGCGGTCAGTTACAGTCTGAAAAGGAGGTTTAACTAATGGTTTTCAAATATTTGTTTTTTGGCGTAAATATGCTTATTTTTGTTTAAATCTCGTATTAGTAGAGTTTGCGAAGGTTTAAAAGTAGCCTAGAAACGATATTCGTTTGCAATGTGTTGCTAAAAGCTACGAGCTATTTTAAACGATGCCCCATCATAAGAGAAGACGATTTGACTTGGTCGTGCAAAAATTGCCCTGTACAGGGGGTTGTAAGGGGCGATTTTCTGAAAAAGTCAAAAAATTTTTTTTTGTATATTTGAAATTTACAGCACGTCAACTTTGTTCTCAGGTAATATTATGTACATGAATGCAAAACTAATGCAGTAACTAGTTTTAGAAGTCCATGCACAGTAAATCTCCACCAAACATAAATAAAATTTGTGAAAAACACCAGACTGTCAGATCGGACAAAAATCGACTGTATGCGCGCCCAATAGCATAAGGTCGAATATAGCCAGGCAGGACGGTAATTATGAACCTTCCTCGCATATCCGCGGTCGGAGCGGTGAGACTTGACAACGGTTTACAAAAAAAATTCCACAAATCAAATGGTGCATCCTATTGTAAATTTGAAAAAACCAACCGAATCCTAGGTAACAAGCCTACAACGTTTACTTCAGGGATATTTTTCGATAAATTAACGCGCTTCGAGTTATGAGGAGTTAAAAGATTTGTAAATTAATACGTTTCAGGGCAAGCGTTAATTCATTAAGGCGCTCCATAAGACAGCATAGCGCAGACAATATTGAATAATTAGAAAAAATATTTAGTATTAAGACATGTACATAATATTACCTGAGAACAAAGCTGACGTGCTGTAAATTTCAAATATACGAAAAAAAAATGTTTGACTTTTTCGGAAAATCGCCCCTTACAACCCCCTGTACAGGGCGATTTTTGCACGACCAAGTCAAATCGTCTTCTCTTTTGATGGGGCATCGTTTAAAATTGGTCGTAGCTTTTAGCAACACTCTGCAAACGGAATGACACAATAGAGGCAGCTTATTACTCTACTATATTCGTATTATACTCATTTTGCCTATCTTAAAATTAATGACATTATGAATCATACATATTTGCTTGTAACGTAATGAAGTTTAGTTAAAACTGCACTCTGTACAAATGAACATATAACCGAAATAAAACCTTTGGAATTTATCGTGGCTAAATACTTTAACACTGAAAATGTGTATTCTCGTGAACGACCTTTAATCCCTGAATTTTTATACATCTATATATTAAACGAGAGTTTCTTTATGACGGCCTGATATGCCAAAAAAGTTTTCCGCACACAATAAGTCAAAATGTCACTTCAGCCACCCACAAAAAACATGTAGCTCGTTGTTCGCTACTGGTCCAAGCGAAAATCTTTTCATATACTCTAGACGCCGCCACTCAGTAATATGTTTCTTTTATGAATCGCTTTTTGCGTAGAGAAACTTAAAACCTGTTCCGTTGTAAACCTTTAAGTTAGTGCGACAAAAACATGGACCTTTCAAAGTTCGCATGGGGTCTGGTGTGGTTTTAATATATGTTAAAGGGAGATGTGGGGTGAAAGATACTTTGTTAGAATGTTGCGACAAATCAACTACTGTCTAATACCCATACTTCCCAAAATTTTAATATACAGGGTGACTTATAATTTATACAATATAAAATTTTTTCTTTGTCTTGTATAATGATATATGAAGCAGCACTATTTATTAAAAATCATCCTGAATTTTTCATACAGCATAACAACTCACTCCTATAATGCATGAGGAAATAATTTAATTTATTTAAATAATCATAACTTAACAACATACCAGAAGGGGCCGCTTTACTTATGTGGAACAATTTTTAATAGATTACCCGTGAGTATTAAAAACAATGCAAATATTAGGTTATTTAAAAAAGAGCTACGTTCCTTCCTTGTCGGAAACTGTTTTTATACATTACAGGAATTTTATGATTTTCCTGGTGCAAGGTGAATTGTTCTTGTTAATATCTATAGATCTCTATTATTTATTAATTAACTAGTCCAAATTTGTATGTCACACGTTTAGTAATAATATGTATGTTAGACTAATTTATATGACGTTTCATATCCTGGGTCTATTATTATTATCTAAAAAAAAGTTTAAATGCACAGGGCACTCTTACAAATGCAATTTCGTAAAAGTAAAATCAAAAAGAGCAGTTGAAAAATGATTTTAAAATACACATCCGCACGGCACTAGAAACTGGTTTACTGTAAAATTGTATAAGGCGACCGGACAAAAAATTGAGAGAAATTCCCAAGGAAAGAAATAAATTACATTTTACAACACCTATTTTATTGCAGCAAATTCAATTGCTTTTGCCGCTATTCTTATTATTATTAGAATTAATTTGTGGTTTTAATTAATAAAATAGTTTAACATACCTGATGTTACAACAAAATTTTGGTTCCGTCTCACCCAGCTTCTACAAACTAACACAAATATATCTGCTTCTTGTCTGTTTCGAGCTTGTAAGTTATTAGCAGCGGTTATTATATGTTTACATCAGTAGTGTATACTTCGGTGCAATATACTTCATTTTTTAAATATCCTCACAAAAATAAATGATTTAAAGTCAGGAGATCGTGGCGGCCATGGTACCGGTTCTCCTCGTCCAGTCCTCTGGTATCAATGCTTGGACACGATGTACATGCTACGGATATAATTGAGCCTCGTGTATGATACGTCACACTGCTGCAATAAAGCCGTGGACGCCCTGGACCTCCCTGTCTTCCACGACTCGGTGGCAAATTTCCCGCGTCACGGCAGCGATTGCACTATACTTGCACTCACTCCACACCGTTGTAAAAGTAGCTATATTTGGCACATGTACCGGGAAATCGTTCTACTAAGGCATTTTTACTTCGCCATAAATTAAAAAGATACCCATCAACTACGTATGCCATTTTTGATATTTGAGAAACTAATGTAAATACTTGCATCATAAAATAATTAATACGATAAATAATCGGATATTTGAAATCGTCTGGCTAGAAACTACAGTAGCCTAGTGATGTTAAGGTTGAAACTACTAGAATGTCACTAATTGTTTTTTTCGGAAACTATAAGGATTTTACAAATTTTTTTTACGATATTGTCTCCATTTTTCATGACATCTATTCCCAAATTTCTTTAAATAATTTCTGAATCACTCTGTATAATTTCAAATTATATTAAAAAACGATGACCGATTTTTAATAGAGGGCCTTCATATGAAATCTTTTTGTGTATACCCCCTGGAGAAGTTGCAACCCCTTAGAAGGTGGTGACAAACTTAAAGTTTTATTTAGTTTTTTTTTTTCAAAGAATAAAGATTAAGAAGTGATATTTGGCAAGATATTTGGGCTGACGAGACTTCAGATTTTTTTTGAGGTTATCTTTTTCGAAAAAATTATTTTTTGTAGTGCAATGCAAACGTAACACGGGAAATTTGAAACCGAATCGCGGAAAACATGGAGATCCAGGGCATCCATGGTGTATTGCACCATTGTCGTTTATCATATACGACACTCAATTATATCCGTACCATGTATAGCGTGTCCAAGCATTAACATCAACGGATTGGACGAGAAGACCGATACAATGGCTGCCACGTCCTCCTGACTTTAAATCATTTTTTTGTGGAGATATTTAAAAAATTAAGTCTATCGCACGGAAGTGGACACTATTGATTATGTAAGCCACATTATACTAATCAAACTAGTACGGAATCTTAAACAATTTATGAATGAATTACGTATGGCAGTTTTGAAATACCCCCACTCTACCCCCACAAAAAGTCGGTAAGAATATGGCGGATCCCACAGAACATGGGTCACGGACCCATGGATGTTTTATTAATAAAATTACTTTGGGTAATTTTCAAATTCCATCCTTCTAGAAAAATACCCAAGAATATGGCAACAGATTATTGGACGAAAAATATGGTCTCGGAGCGTAAACATAACCAGTTGTTTAGTAGTTTTAATACTTTTAATTGTATTAATTCTTAATCAACTGTTGTAATCCACTGTAGAGTTTCATGTAAATTGAGTTTTTTTTATCACAGAATGGTTAAATTTTTTCTTAATTTAGGTTTCTAGCAGATGTAATTTGAATTTAATTATAAAACCGATATGAATTTTATAAATTTATTTAAAACAATATTTTATAATTTTTTTTTTTAAATTGCGAAAACGTGGAAACTAGGTCGACTACTAGTGTAGTATTTATTTTATATTTTATGGCAGCTTTGCCTTATGTCTGGATGGGTACGTCTACTTGCTTTATTTTTTAAACAGATTTTAAAATTTAGGCTAGTGTCATTTTTACTAACTAAAATTTTTTAGGATAGTACAAAATGAAATTAAAACATGCGTATTAATTATGCTTTATTTTGAGGTATACAATATATTTTCTCCTATCTTGAGTTAAATCCTTTGCTTCCTTCCGTATTTTAATTTTTCTTTAGTATTTTCCCAATTAAGCTATCCCACGTCTAACTTGGTTTCCCTCTTCTTTTTGGCCACAACTTTCACCTTCCATATTCTTCTCGTTGGTCTCCTACTGCTCAGGGCGTGTTATAGAAAGGATAGTTAAGAATTAAACAGTTTTTTACCACATATTTATTTCCTCCCATAGTTTATTTATTGGGGTATAATAAATAATCACTAATAAAAATACACGTACAAGATAACTAAACACTCAACACGACATACAAAGCTAGAATATAAATACAATACCAATATAATAATGTCAAAAAATATAAACGACACACACGGGAAGTCTAACTTTCCCTCCTGATTAGTATATTGTGATCTAGGCAAACGTATAGCTACTACACAACTTACAAGTTCTAATGGACAAAGAGCAGAAACATTTGTGTTAGTTTGTAGAAACTGGGTAATACGGGCCCAAAATGTTGTTGCTGTAACATCAGGTTTGTGAAACTATTTTATTAATTAATATTTCAAATTAATTATATCAATAATTAATAACAATAGTGGCAAAAAACATCTTTTTTGAATTGCTTTTTTCGATTTTTTTCTTTACCAACCTGTACTTGTAAAAGTCCCCTGTAGATTCTATTTTCTTTTATATAAGTTTTGAACACCCTGTATAGGTACTTTATTTCAACACTTTATAACAGGGCAAATATAATAAAAAAACTCGTCCAGAGAAAGTTTCATCAGTCGAATTATTTCAACTTTCAACGCGTTTCGAATAAACTACATGAAACTTTTAATTTATGTCCCCTTTTGGAGGGGTCGTAAATACTCTATAGGGACTTAGATAAATAAAAAATCATATGAAGGACCTCTACTATCTCCCATATCTCATATAATCTACCCTCGAATTGCTTGCATATTATTCGGGATCACCCTGTGTATTGTTACGATTTTTTTTCTATTAGTAACATTTCATATATTTTCATTAATAATAATTATTTTCAAACAATAAATAGTATTATCAGACATGGTGGTACATCTATGACCGTAAATTAGAAATATTCATGTTTGAAGGCCGTGACCATAGGTCTCAGTCGCTAATTACTTTTCTATTTCAAGCTATCTACTCGCAAAATTCAAAATGCATTTTAAGCTAAATTTAAAATTATTACTGTTTCCATTATTACGTTTTTCTTCAATACAACACCACATTCATTAACAAGAAAACCCGAGCGTTAAACTGTCGTGTACATGCGACTTCGGGAAAGTGTTCCCTAAATTCAATAAAGTCACTCCCAGTATTTCCATTTCTTCGTTTCTTAAACTCCACTGGCAAACTTTTAAATTTCCAGACATTCTCTCCCCGATATATATTCGACTACATAAACCTTAATCTATGTTGAATGGTATATCGACATTTTCGCAGAAGGATTTATGTGTGTTATAAGAAGGGGAGGGTAGGAGGGGAAATCCAGTGATGAATTAAGGTAAGACAAAAGAGGTGAGATTACATAGAACGCGCTTCCAAAGATATCTTAGATCCGGTTCCGGAGGGTTGGTTTGACAAATAGTTCCATCGACATCCCGTATGCATTGTCAGATACAGCTATTAACTGAATAGTCTAGCTGTTACTCTTTGGTTATATTTGTATTTAGATTCAGCCGTCTCAGAGTTATCTACATAAAAGAGAATTTCATTAACTGAATGGAGTTTTAAAATTAGAACCAAATTCATAATAATTATGAAAAGCTAAATCATATTCCTAACACATTTTCTTTTTCTTAAAACAAAGTAGTTTCATTTAAATACGTTGCACGTTTGCCTAATATACGAGGTGAGTCAAGCTTAAATATTCAAACTTCAGGAATGAATTCCTTACGAAATTTCAACTAAAAGATGTAAATACAACATGCCTTTTATCTCGCTCTTCTACAGAGATATACAGCGGGACGAAGGATTGAAGATTAGTCATATTTGGATGCCTTTGCACAAACAAGTCAACCAGAGCATACCTGAACCAGCCATCCGTAACACGCCTGAACCAGTCAAACTCAACACTGAACTAACCAACCTTGACGCACCAACTTGTATGAAAGCTTGACTTAGACACAATGGTAACCATTCAGCCGCCACTCAAGATACTTGAAGCACTGAATATGCCATCTGTTAAGTATGGCAAAACGTCTGCAGTTAGGCATCGACTACAACAAAAAACAGTCCAGAAAGTGTACATCATTCAATTGACACTGGTCGTGAGAACCTGAGAACTACAACCTGTCTACTAAAGTGACAATTAGTGAAGTTTCTTGTTTAGATTTTAATCTGATTTGACCCATTTTTAGTAATTTGTAAAGCAATTTATGAATAATAACCCAGAACACAATCGATATAATATTATAAAATAGTTAGGTTAATTGGACAATTTTCATTAATGCGCTACATAACCTGCCAACTTAAAGTTTTGTGTGGGTTATGTTGGCTAATATTACTACAAATAAAAAGTACTAAATTAGAGCCAAGCCTATCAAAACTCAACCATAGCAGCTTATATGAATACACAGCGGTTTCCAAGACAATAGTAACCAAGACATGAAGATGTAGGTCATGGAAAATCCGGATTAATTTTACGAGGTTAAGAAAATTTCATACACATCGTATAGGTAAATCCTTCAGCAAATACTTGGTTCAATAGCAAATCACGAAAACATAAAACATTATTTATAATCGTTGCAATAAAATACCATGGTTGCAACAGTTTTGCCCGTAAAATAAATATTTTGTATTATAAAACGATTTAATTCATCTAATAAACTAAACAACGTCTTTTTATATAACTTTAAAAAAGCAGACTACTTACAACTGTATTATAGATTGCAAGGCATTGACTGGAATATATTAAATGTTTATACTGATGTGAACGAAGCATTCGATAAATTTTTTGGGCTTTTATACGACAGTTTTGATTTAAGTGTACCTAAAGTTAAAATTAAATGTCGTTCATACCCACCTTGGTTTACTGCACAAATTATCATAAACATCAAGGCAAAGAATCGAAATTTAAATTTATATAAAAAAACTAAGCTAGAGCAGTGTTTAACAGACTACAAATATCTAAGATCTAAAATTAAAAGAGATACAAAGCGAACATACAGAAGTTATATTTTATCAGTTGAAAATGAAACTCAGAATAATCCGCAGAAATTTTGGCCCTATGTAAAATCAAAGTATATGCTGATATACCATCTGAAATGCACTTGAATGAATCTAAAATTATTGGAGGGCAATTTATTGTTTATGCATTTGCTGAATATTTTCACTCGGTATACGAAAGCGAAACGAATAGAAATATTAATAATGACGTTAAGAATGGTAATAATGATTATATAAATTTATCTACTATTACAGATCAAGACATAATAGCAGCTATAGATAAACTTAAACCAAAAAAGTCCATGGGGTATGACTACGTTCCGTCTTATATTTTAAAAGGATGTAAACATATATTGGTATAGGTACCCACTCAATGTTTTATTTGATCTCATTATTAAAGCAAAAACTTTTCCTAATGCTCTTAAAAATTGTACCAATCTATAAAACAGCAAAAGACGATATAAGCAATTACAGGCCCATAGCAATTTTGTCTAATATTTCTAAAATATTTGAAACCATAGTCTATGATTGCATCTATGAAAAGGTAAAAGATTCCATCTCTCTCTCTCAACATGGATTTCGAAATGGTAGATCAACTTGTGGGAACCTAATTACATTTACGAATAATGTAATATGTGCCTTAGCAAATAAACATCAAATAGATACTATTTATACGGACTTTGCAAAAGCGTTCGAGAAGGTCGACCATGACATATTATTGGAAAAATTGAAAATATGTTCTTTTTCTGAAAATATGCTGCATCTAATAAACTCATATATAAGAAACAGGAAACAACATGTGGCAGTAAATAATTTTATATCGGATTCTTATATAGCTACTTCAGGTGTCCCACAGGGTTTAACCTCGGTCCACTACTTTTCCTGTTATTTGTGAATGACATAGTTGATGTTGTGCGTAGCTCTAATACTTATATGTGGATGATTTAAAAATATACAAAGAGATAAGGAACGTTGATGTGTAAATTGCTACAAAATGATTTAGATAATGTCTATAATTGGTCCCAAAAGAATAAATTATTTTTTAATATCAAGAAATGTAAACAAATGACGTACACGCTACAGGTAAATTCAGTTATGTGTAAGTACAATATCAATGGTATTTGTCTGGATGTAGTGGAGGAAGTGAAAGACTTGGGTGTAATTTTTGACACAAAATTATAGTTTAATAGGCACGTCATAAATACAGTTAATATGGCTATTAAAAATTTAGGATTTGTACTAAGAAATTCTCAAAACTTTATAAATAATAAAAGGTTGATAATGTTATATAATTGTTATGTTAGGTCGAAATTTGAATATTGCGCAATTGTATGGACCCCATTTTATGTTAAGTATACACAAATGACTGAAAATGTGCAAAAAAGATTTATGAAATATTTAGCATACAGAATGACTGGACAATATAATGCAACGCATAACTATTACTATCAAATGCTAAAAAATAATAACTTGCAAACATTACATATTAGACGGATTGGCCAAGGAATATTATATCTCTATATACTTATACATTACAACATAAAAGATGAACTCATGTTAAATAAAATTAATATTAGTGTACCCTTTCCAAAAACTCGATATTACAGAACATTTTATCGCCAAATAGCCAGAACAAATTATGAATTAAGGTCACCCATAGTTACTATGTGCTTAAACTATAATACTTTGCAGACAAATTGTGATATATTTGCTGATAACTTTAATGTATTTTTACATAAATTGAAAAATGCTCTGCAAAATAATATATATTTGTAAATTAGGCTAGACTAGCTTGTTAAGTAATGGTCTATTTTTTAGTTTAGTTTAGTTAAGTTATTCTTTGTATTTTTTTTATATTTCTTTTTTCACTTTTAATTTATTTTTTATAGGCGTTTGACGCTAAACACAATCTGTAATTGGACCGTATTGGTCTGTTGATTGTTACAATAAATAAATTAATAAACCATTTGCATCACTATGCACATACAATAATAAAAAATAATTTCAACACTTATTTTATCAGAGCAACATATTCAATAAAACTCATTTTGCTCATTTGTAAAGGGTTGTTGTGGAAATCAGCGCAGAGGCCTATTGTGCATGCATGTAGCCATAGAGTTTATCGTTGTTACTGCAACAAAAGCTAAAACACTTTACTAATTTCAATTTAATTTGCATAAGCGCATTTTTAGAAGACTTAGGATGAATCCATACAGTAGTAAAAAATGATCAGGATAATTTAGTAAATAAACCTATAGAAGTAGAGGAACTTTTAGGCGAGACAGCTTAAGGTATTCAAAATTTCGATTTCTTAGTTTTTTTTGCAGAATAGAAAGTATGGAGAATAAATAAACTCGTGTAGAGATCTGGGCACTTCGATTCTTATGGCAATACCCCGCGTAAGAAGTAACACAAAATAAGTAGGAATTGCTCAGTTGAATTGTATAATTAATTAGGAAAAGAAATTGTATGTCGATGGACAGGTGATCTTCTAAAGTAGAAGAGAAGAGAAGAGTGTACTTCTTATATTACTGTAGTAGGCTACGAGAAAGTGGGTATTCATTTAGAAAATGACTATAGCAAAATTGTATAAAAATTCTCAAAAGTATGATTGTATAGTGGAGTCATCATAAGGCTGTTACTAAAAATAAGAGGAAGGATAATCTACCCATAGAAACTTGAACACTTAGGGCATAAAAGAGGTGACAACCCACTTTGCCTTGCGGGTGGCATTCATTGTTAACAATAACAGGGGAAAAATTAAAAAGTAAAATAGTAGAATCAAAACAAAGGTGTAGAGTGAAGTAAGTATCTCATTTCCTTTTTGGGGTTTTCAGGTGCTATATGTTAACTTTTCTTTCTCGGATGGAAATAATTTATTTGCCAGAATGTAATACCAAGAATAAGAATCAATAAGCGGATTCAGTGTTTTCTAATAAAGAGGTAAGAGAAGAACAACAGGGGCAGGGGCAAATGGCCAAATTATTATTAGTTTCCAAATTAGCGACTGACTGAATATTAGTGATCACCATTGCGTGTAAATTAGATATTTGCGAGACATTTGTTTCAAAATATTTAAATTACTTCGACTGCCATACGAATATTAATATGTCTTTTCCGTTCTCCCTTTAAGCTAAATGTTATCGGTGAAGTGAGAGTTGGTTGATGAAATTTATTTGTACATTTCGAAATTCCTCGTAGCGAAATAAAAGTTCAGATATGAACTTTTGCTTTTCAGAAACTAAGCTCCTCAGATTACACAGCACTGTATGAATATTTGTCTACCTATTCGCATTTCCTTTGTTTTTTATTCGACTTATCCACAACTGGAGAAAAAATTACTTCACCATCAATATCTTCTACTTGTCTACTTAATTGTTGAACTAAGAAGATGACAAATGATTAGGTATATCGTAACGAGAACGATAAACAATCCCGATTACACATAGACTACTTGTCACATCTGCAAGTGCAGTTAAACTGTGGAACTTGGTTCTCAGCTTGCACGAAATCGATACTATGTAAACTTCCTAACTTCTCGGAGTATCATACGGTACACAAAACTAATTATTAGAGTCTAGTCGCCAGACAGTATTAAACTTGTGCAAAAGGTGCCCGTAGCTGCAGCAATATATTTTATATTGCTCTTGGTGGCCAAGAGTTCTAATAACGAAAGAGTTCTCCAGAGTGTGTCAAAGTTCATGTTACATATCCACATGCGGCACTCAACTTGTGATGTTAATATCTCATAATTAACTACGAACCCTCTCAGTTTCATCAACAGTTTCGATAAATACGTAGCATAAGTCTTGTATGGCAATATGACAGAATGTCCCAGTAATGTACATTTTTCCAGTTTCATCCTTATTTAGTCTATATAACAAATATGAGCGGATAAACGGCTGATATAAAACATCTAGTCAATTTATAAATAGGTCAATATGGAGCCGCTTCCGACTCCAGATTATTGCACTATTATTTTCTTTAATGAAAACAGTACGCGAACTGTAGCAAGCTACGTTTAATGCCATTAGCTACTTCATGCCGAACCTGACAGGTCAAAGCAATGAAGCATTCTACATTCTGTAGACCATTGAAAGTCTTCGACCTTTATCGTATGTCGACGATAACAATATTTAAAGAACGGAATTTTAGGAAACAACTACTCTGCGGTCCCGACCAGCATTGAATTACATCTAAAATAGCCACTGCTTGACCACAAAGCCAATGGTATCTACAGCAAAGTGATACCGCATAAAAGTTAATAAGCTCTAAACCGGTATATATCTGTCGCTGACGAAAGACTTTGGCTGTTTGCTCTATACGTATTTCAGGTGCAATCCAATGCTTGTCGGAGCATTAGCCTGCAGAGTAGTTTTTTTTCCTAAAATTCAGTTTTGCAGATATCGTTATTGCCGACATGCGACAAACGTCGACAACTTTCAATGGCACCTACAGTATAAAAAACGTTTAGTTACTTTGGCCTGTCAAGTCCGGCTAACTGGAGTAGCTAGTGTCCACTAGATGTACCTCTTCTGTCGGGTCAGACATACTTAAAGCAGCCAGTGTTATTCTTCAAGCTAATAAGCTCAAAACCGGTATATGTCTGGTGGGCTGCTGACAAGTGACTTTGACTGTTAACTATATAGATTTTTGCAGGTGTAATTCAATGCTGGTCGGGGAATTAGCCCGCAGATTAGTTGTTTCCTGAAATTCGGCTTTACAAATTAAAACATTGTTTGATCAGAAGGTATGATGCATATAAGAACCATGATACGGCGGTATTTATATTTTAAGCTTGATCCTTTTAATTTAGAAGACAAACAGGAGTCAGGTCAATCCTCGGAAGTCATAACCGACAAAAAAAGTAGAAGAGAGCTGTAGAGTAGAAAGCTGTAACAGAAGAAACGTGTATAAGGATTTAACAGAAACCCTATTTCTGAACAAACTAGTGGCAGAATTACATCAAGCCCTTTAAATGTTAGGAAACTTTTTACGATTTTCCTAACGTACAGCGGGAGAAGAAAGTAACTTTGTGCCAAAAAATGCTACAGAAATTTGAATATGGCATCTACAATGTTGTACATGCAATCGTTATTATAGGTGACGAAATCTGGTTATATTTTCTCGATTTGCCAACAAAAGCCCATACCAAATTTGAAGACGAAGATCAGACGATTCAACGGAAAAAATCACGATCAGTTGGAAGAAGAGTAATCTTCTGGTTTGATGATTAGTAAAGTATATTCAACGTGATGGAAGTTATTTTGGGAGGCAATAAATACTTTTTCATGCGAATAGACAAGAGTAATTTTGTGACCTACGTAAATGACGATTACTCAAAATGCAACTATCAAAAATTTAAAAACTATCTCAAGTTCATTTGGTCAGCTTTTATTATTTATTCAACTTATTCAGCTGTTGAATAATTATTCAATTTCCAGGGTAACTGCCACGTCATTGATATAGGCTTATTGACGTTTCAGGAGACTTCGTTGCCTTGAAGTGATTGTGACAGTCTTAATCAGTTTCAGTAATATCTTGCATTTATCTGAAAACAACAAAAAAAAGACTTAATGTAGGAAAATATAGTATCACTCAACAATACAAAATAAAAGGAAGCAATTGTAGGTATAACATAATACAGTGCTTTCGAAAAGTAACAAATATATAACAAAATAAAAGTAAGCAATTGCAGGTATAACATAATACAGTGCTTTCGAAAAGTAACGAATAAATTCATTATTTTTGAAATTGAGAAGTTTTCGAAAAAATCCTCTGACATGTCAATTTTGCTTTCAAAAAAGCACTTTTTGACATACGACCCATATTTGTGACGTCATCGTTGTTCAAAATATGACGTCATTGACAATTTTTTTAAATAGCAACCCCCAATTTTGACCATGCCATTTGAAAGAACGTGTCATTCTATATACATACACCATGAAAAATTATGGTGTTACATATACAAAAATTTGAAGAAAATAATGTTTGAAGATTTTAAAATTTAATTTTCACAATACTGTGCACCTCCCTATTATGCAACACCTATCCGTGCTTATTTAGATGAGCTGTTCCCGAATCGTTGGATAGGGAAAAGGGGGCCGATTGAGTGGCCAGCCAGATCGCCTGATTTGACACCCCTAGATTATTTCTTGTGGGGATACTTAAAAAGCAAAGTATACGTTACTAGACCGGTTAATTTAGAAGATTTAAAAGCAAGAATTCGTCACGAGATACATCGTATATCTCCTGAAGTTATTAATAATGTCCAAAAAGAATTTATTAATCGTCTTGGCTACTGTCAAGCAGCTAACGGTGCACAATTTGAACATTTAATTTAGTCGACTTTTTAGTATTGTGATAATTAAATTTTAAAATCTTCAAACATTATTCTCTTGAAATTTTTGTTATGGAACACCATAATTTTTCATGATGTACGTATATACAATGACACGCTCTTTCAAATGGCTTGGTCAAAATCGGGGGTTGTTATTTAAAAAAATTGTCGATGACGTCATATCTCGATCAACGATGACGTCACAAATGAGGGTTGTATGTCAAAAAGTGCCTTTTTCAAAAACAAAATCGATGTGCCAGGGGATTTTTTCGAAACTTCGTAATTTAAAAAAAATGAATTTTTACGTTACTTTTCGAAAGCACTGTATAATACAAAATTTGACTTTACTAAATATAATACTACTTTTTTTCCATTAAGTCCAGAAAATGATATCGGCCGGCATCAGAAGTGACGACCATACGGGCCTGATCTATGGCATTTTCTATCACTCTTACCACAACTTCCGGCGATAGGTTCTCGCATTCTTGACGGATATTCTCTTTAAGGGCTTCAAGAGTCTGCGGCTTGTTCACATAGACTCGTGGCTTCAGAAGACCCCACAAAAAGAAGTCTGGAACCGATAAATCGGACGATCTTGCCGGCCAGTGCAAATCGCCAAAACCAGAGATTAGGCGACCCTGAAATTCAGCCCTCAGAACTTCGGTTGTGCGTTGCGCAGTATGCGCCGTTGCTCCATCCTGTCCCAATTCATTCAATTAAGGAAGGAGAAAGTCGTACATTTTGTAAGGGATGTAGGCATAACATTTCAAATTAATATTTGATTTTAGCAAATGTACATACATTTTTTAAACTTAAATGCAGCTTTAATAACATCGTATATCATTGATTGTTCATATTGGATTAAAATATGGTATGGTATTTAATTTTACATTACATGAAATTATGAACTTCTTCCAGACACTGAATTCCAATGCATATATTATAAGTAATTAGTCTGTATTATAATTATACCTTTCCAACTGGTTCAGTCAGATGTTGATTGTCGACCTTGTACAAATTTTCATTGTACGATTCATAGAATATATTTAAAAAACTAACCTAATAGATAAAACATAGAAAATTGTTTAATTATGGAAGTCTGATTAAAAGAATTAATTACTGAAAAAAAAGTTACAAAAGAAAATTATACATATAATAGGTGCCTAATAGTAAATAAAAGTGATGATAAATAAATACAGTTGTCTAATATTTCAAACAATTTTCTGAAATGCGGAGTAGTTTTACATTGTTTCCAGACAGTATTAAAAGATAAAGGTAGGCACCTTCCTACACTTACTTTAAAAAATATTAAGCAATAACTCTATAAACAGGGATGGCAGATATGTTTTGTGATATCTACAAAGTCCTTCGATAAATTTTATATGTTAAAGATAATATTCTAATAATAACCTAACTTATTGGTTATTTTGTAATATCTGGTATTTTAAAATAAGCGCAGTTTGCAAAGTATTGGAGAAGACATTTTTTTATAGCTTAAAGTCACAGTAACTATTTATGAATGCAAAAAAGCTTCTTTAACGAAATAAATTCGGATTCGATTCAACCTAGAGGTTCTAATAGTGAGTTTCTTCATAGTTTTGTCCGAGAACAACAAGAGCAGCTAAAAAATTTTCAGGGTTAGCAAAGTGCAGAATAATTCAATGATTGATGGCGATCATAAATAGGAGCATAACAAATCGAAAAATCATAGTAGATTGGATATATTTATTTTCTTAAACTTGATGAAGTAACTACAAACACATTTATTTATGTATATAGAGGAAAAACCAACCAACTAAAAATGTCCACTAACAGGGTCAGGATACACATACATAGATATGCATATTTAAAAACTAAAGCTATAAGAACTATAAAATTTTATATAAAATATAACTAATACAGATACAACTTGAAACCATAATAGGTGAATTGAAACATAATTATAGCATTTTCATAGATAACTATTACAATATCTTCTTGAGATACACGGAACAGAACAACAAAATCACTCAAAACGTTGCAATTTTTACACATAGTATAAATTGGAGACCTCGTCATTACATTACTTTTAGCTGGTGCCAAGTAACAAAGATTATTATTCCTTGAAAATACAATTGCAAAGTCAGTTGAAAACATTATTTATTATAGAAAAGTTGTATAGAAATACTGGACAAAATAGTGTCCTAATATGAAGATATTGGAATAAAGAATGAATTAACCGTGAAATTTTTATCCAAATCATTAATAAAAATTCTAAAAATAAAGGGCTTAAAATCGAACCCTGCGGAACTCCAGACGTGGCCATGAATTTTGATGATTTGTATCCAATTTATTCTACAAATTGACATCTGTTATCAATTAAAATTATTAGTTAAAAAATGAAATCATATTGTCACTGCATCCCAAGCAACCTAACTTATGCAAAATGATTTTACGGTCGACTTTATCAAAAGCTTTCGTAAAATCTGTATGTACTGCAGGTAAGGTAATCATCGACCCTTAATAAAACAATGCTGATTATTAGATATGTATGAATGAATTTCATTATATATATACATAATTGAATGCAGCACTATTTCAAATACTTTTGGCAAAGTTTGATAATATTGTTATAAGTCGTTAATTAGAAATTAATTCTTTATTGAAGTAGTGTGGTAGTGGTTAGGTATTGGAATTGTGCGTGGTATGGGGATGCTGAACATTTGGCGTGGCAATGGAATAGCGACGAAGAGGTATGAGGTGAGTGATGCTACTGCCGCCTTGCCTTAAAGCCCAAAACGTCCCGACGTCCAGCCCGGTGAGTGAATGAACAAACGTCAACCAGTATCAATCTCTCACGTTGATCCAAGCCAATGCTCTTCTATCCTACTATACCGACCTACGCAGAGAGGGTGCCAATCCTCTCCACAAATGTAGCTGATCTACGGTCTATCTGTTGCAGAATTCTAACCTGCGATACTTACGCCCTTAACCGCTCGATCACCGACCGATCCAGAAATTTGCGTTGAATATATTCTATTATATATTTGAAAATTTGATAGAATGGCGCCCAGACAATGCTTGCACATTCTGAGACCGGACACATGCACAACAGAGAGTTTTAAGACAATACATGTTTTTAAAATCTTTACAAGATTTGGAACCTAAAGAACGAAGGGCAGAAGCTGTGACATTGCCGTCATGCATATCAAACAACAATTTACTATCAAATGTTACACCTAAATCAAGAATATTATCACTTAATTGTGGTATAGTGAAGTCAATCATATCAGTCAATTCATATGTTACTGTATTAGATTTTCTCAAAAATGTCATAGCTTTAAATTTTTTACATTTAAAGACAATCGGTTCTGCCTCCTTCATTCAGCTAAGTAATCAAGATTTTGCTGTAACTCAATACAATCTTGGGTGCTACTGACTTTTCCATACAAATAAGGTTATCTGCATAAAAGATTGAATTGACCTTGATATTTTTATCCATATCATTATTAGAAATTGTAAAAATAAAGGGCCTAAAATGGAACCCTGCGGAGCTTCAGACTTGACCATGAATTGTGATGATTTGTAACCAATATATTCTACATATTGTCACTGAATCCAAAGCAACCTAACTTATGCAAAATGATTGTATGATAGATCTTATCAAGAGCTTTCATAAAATCTGTGTATACAGCATGTACTTATTCTTAAGCATCGAATGCATTCAAGATAAACTGGGTAAAACAGCATAAATTACTTTTGAGCAACTCTTAATAAAATCATGCTGATTGTTAGATATGTATGAATAGATTTCATTATACTATTGACAAAGTTTGATAATATTGGTATAGATCGATAATTAAAAATGAATGTTTATCCACTTCTTTCAACATAGGACAAATTTTCCCTTCTTTCCATAGACCAGAAAGAAATCTTTAGTGATAAATTGAATACTAGGATTAATGGACGCTTCAAATAATGCCGAGGAAGCTACTTGGATACAGAAAAGTTGCTGATGTTATCAACAGATGGTTATAATTTGTTCTGTGCAAATTTAAACCTTCTCATTCATAAACTAAAATTTATTAGATGAATCTTGACAGTGTTTTAACGTCTTTTGAGAGAAATAAATACCCTAGTCCTAAGATAAACGAAAATAAATGAATAGCACAGAGCCTTCAGTACATTTGCAAACTTAAACCTTGCACAACAATGCATATAGCATTGGTCAGATGATAGTGGCGGCAGTATCAGCTAAACCATGTGTCTTCCGTGCACGCCGCACTGAATTTACATCTAAAAGGCCAAAACGTCCCGACCTCTAGCCCGGTGAGTGAATGGGCCCCGGCTGTGACGCAGCTAGATTTGATATTCGATAACTGGTTATGCATATTCATCATTTTACTCAAGTAACACGGAACCCATTACACACTAACTGATAGTAATTATAACCGTAAGGCGATTTGTTCACTGAGAATGTTTGTACATACGAATTTAACCATCAGGGGTTATTAAGGACCGAGTTGTTAATTGTTAAACACAACTTGGAACGGAGACGAATTAAGTTCATTAGTACACCGCTTCTGTGTGGAGGTTAATTAGTACACGATCATTGTAATAATTCAACCATCCCACGATACCGCGATATATATAACAGATTGTTAACTTTTATATAAGCGGAAGTGTGAGCTGCTAGAGAAGTTAGTCATCAAACTCATCATTAAACTGTCGAGATGAACAGTTGTCCTATGAGGCTCAATTGTGAAAGGTGAATTGAACACAAAAAAATAACATGACAAGTTCCTACAAATTTTGCCTATACGGTTCTTTCCTACGGATATACAAACCACTAAAGAATGCCCCTGAAAATCGTTGTTTTTAATAACTTTTAAAATAATTAATGGAATTTAACAGTTTTTTAATATGATGGATGCATTAAATAGCTATTTATGTAATCAGTTATGAAAAGTAAAATCAAGTTTCATAAAGTATTACATTAAATTTTTTTTCTAATTTTGACGAAAAATGGGAAATTCAATTTTTTAGTTTTGATCATTTACAAGTATAATTTAAATAACAATTATCTAGTAGGTCAGTGTGTCAGTTTAAATTTTCTTGTCATTTGGCTTGACATTTAATAGACGCTGATCTATTATATGACGCGTATCGTTACAATTACCATTTATATCGAAGAAGCGGCTGAAAAATCCAAAGCGGTATATGAAAAATTTGAGAAATGGCGTGAACAGAAGAAAATAAAACACATCAATGAGAAAGTACTATTGGCATATTTTGAAGATAACAAAAATTTAAAGGCTTCTGCTATGGACACATACTCCATGTTGAGAACTGGGCTGTCTTTAAAAAAAGGTATAGTCATAAAAGATACAATAGTTTGATAGCATTTTTGAAAAGGCGGTCCGATGGATACCGCGCTAAGAAATCAAACGTTTTTTTTTCAAAAGTAAATATAGCGAAGTTTTTGATGAAGGTGCATGAGAATAAGTTTATAATGGCTAAAGTAACTAATAATTGCTTCATTTAGTTGTCAGTTTCCTAATTTGCATTTTTGCTTTAAGTTGTGTTGGTTGTGGGAATAGCCGGTGCATGTCGGAAGTCAGAATTAACATTTTTACGTGTTGAAGATGTTACAGATGAGGAGACGTATTTTCGAATAAATCTTCCAAATACAAAAACTAGAGTAATTCATGAATTTGTAATCGCCCCGGGAGATATAGAAGGACTAAAGCACGTTGACATTATCAAGAAGTATAGAAACCTACGCCCAGAAAATATTAAACACAATAGATTCTTTGTTAGATATATCCTTGATTCATGTTTGATGTTAAAGCCAAGAAAAAGATTTGAAATTAAAACACTATTAAAAACAAAAAAGACTTTAAATTGTTCCCAAGAGTCAACAAAATAATTGGAAGATAGTTTTTGCAAGAAACTATTTATTTTTCAAAATAAACATCATTCTGGTACCTGTTTGATTAATATTTAATCCATCTTGAAATAAAATTTTAGCCATAGAAATAAGGCGATTCCAAAAGTTTTTAATTAAACTTATTCTATATCCAAGACTGCTTTATGTAATTTATTATTTTTTTTACTCTAATTATCTTCTGAAACACATGTATTAATTATTTTATTATCCTATACAAAAAATATATGTTGGTTTGGAACTCTCAAAACCATAAGTTTTAAATATGCTCCCCTGTAAAATATAACAAAATGAACATAGAGCAAGTGTGGTTATCAGACGATGATATGCCATATTGACACATTTCTTGTTCAAACACTAGGGGTTAAAATGATGGGAGATGGGGGAGGAGTCAAAATAATATACTTTTTTTTCTATCTGACTTCCTTACGGATATACAGGGTTTCCAAGTAAGAACTTAAATATTAAATTTCAGTCACAATTTGAAAATCGTTACCATGGTAGCCTCGAAATTTGGATGATAACAACAACTCACAACAATAAAACATTTACCATTTATATTGGAATTAGACATGCTTTATTATACGTGTCCAAATTCCACATTTGACGTTCACAGTTTGATTCCCCTACTAATTTGCTGCAAAAAAGTTATACGTTGTTTTATTCGATATCTTTTACTATTTTCGAAATGAACGCATACTTGATGATGTATGTAATAATAGCTTAATGAAGCTAGTATTTCAGGCTAACACTAAAATAATCCCAACATGTTGTTTAGTGTGCAACGGAAGTGTTTAGGCAATTTTAGAAAATATTAATATTAATTATTTAGAATTAATATCTCGAAAATAGTAAAAGATATCGAGTAAAACAACGTATAGCTTTTATGCAGCAAAATGATATGAATTATCAAAATTGTATAGATGTTAAGACTTAATGTTGACCGTTCATGTATAAAGTCAAATTCCAATTTTGTAATAGTGAACGTTGGATTACTATGAGTTACTATTACCATCCAAATTTCGAAATTGCCAAGGTAAGAGCTTAGAAATAATCACTGAAACTTAATATTTTACTTCTTACTTGGAAGTCCTGTATATCCGTAAGTAGATAGAACAAAATGTATATGAGGTACAGACATTAACTCCCCCAGTATGCTTTATCATTTTTGACTAGTTTCTGCACATCCTGTATACATGTTGGACACCCTGTACGTCTCGAAAACTAGGCCTTTGGTTATTAGAACTTTTTTTGCTTAAATTAATTTTGTAATCATGTGTTACGGGATATTATTAGTCACCAAACACGCTGTATCCTATTCTACAGTTATATATTTTTGTCCAAAATCTACCTATTATTTCATTGTTACGAACAATGATTGAATGGTACGGGTGCGTTTATCGTTTTGTACAAATATTGCTTACTTTAGTGCGAAGCGCTACCAAATGGCATTTTCATGTTTCTCTAATTATCCACTTAGTATCAACTTCCTCCCGTGCGATTTTTATTATTTTTTGGCATGTCCAAAACAATTGCATGTACCTAATATGAGCTGAGTGAGGCTAGGATTTACGGAGTGATAGTGGCTGGAATGGTAGACGGCCGAGATTAAAAGAAATAGAAAGAAAACACCGAGCGTACTTGACGAACTCTTTCAGCCAGGGGCTGAAGTTGTTGTTAGGGATTAACAGTGCGATAGAACTACAGCGCTAAAGCAAGTTGGAATTGCTCTGCGGAAAGGAATGGTGCGACATCCATTAGTTATGAAGTCGAATAACGCCAACGCTAGGAGGTTGTTTTTGCAAAAGCCCGCCAAGAGACGCTGAAAAAACAAAGACCGCTTATAATTTCGACGAAGCCGAATGGCAGAATTAAATCATTCTTCTTGTAATTCGCAGACACATTTGTAATTGCCTCGTTTGGGTATTCATCTGTTAATGCAGTGTGCCTCCGCTAAGAATAGAAATTAATTATAAGGAGGAATCCACGCGTACATGGCAAAAAATGCAATTATGGAATCGGAGATACACATTAAAGTCGCATTTAAATCCAGTAACTTTTTTCTAAAAGCTGTTATACTTTCAGTCCCCATTAATTTGACTTTTCGGGCTTGAAATCATACCGCTGAAAACTACTGAAATAAGAATATTATTCTCTGAGGAGAACCCTCCAAGTAAACTATGTTGTTAAAAAATAATAATTACCGTAAATATTCTTTTTTCTGATGTAGGTGTCTTAAATATTACCCACAAGTAAAATAACATTTCTACAGATGTATATCAATGATAAGGGATTACATAGTTTGTGGCCAGTAAAGTAGTTTATTGAATTTTAAAAGTGACTTCAAATAAATAGTCATTAATTTACGTAGTTATTTTGCAGTTAACTGTAGTTGGTAAATATGTTTTCTGAAGCATAAACTATTATCATTGCTGAACCTATTATTACTGTCACAACGATACAGATCGGTAGCTGTACTGGTCTGTAAGTGGTCTGCTACTTCCTGCTCGGTCTAAGCAGCTCGACTTGCAGGAAGCGAGCTACATTACAACAGGTACTTAATCGCAAACCTCTCACCCTCGGCGACGAGCCAATAAATCTACAAATGATAATGCAGGAAACAACTACTCCGCGGACTAATGCCCTGACCGGCATTGAATTACACCTGCAGTATCTGTGTGAACAGCAAAGAACCCTTGTCAGCCACACCACCAGACATAGACCGGTTTCGGGCTTGTTAGCCCTCATCAGTATGCCATAGGTGAAATGATCGACAATTGAACTGGCTGTTACTTCATATGTATGTTCGCATATAAACTGAGTACGGGTGAGATATAAGTGGTCTACTGCTTCCTGCTCGGTTCTTGGTCGTTCACACAGATACTGCAGATGTAATTCAATGCCGGTTGGAGCATTAGTCAGCGAAGCAGTTGTTTCTTGCAGTATCATTTATAGATCGGTTCCTACCACAAATAATAATATAAGGATAAGTGAACTTGTTCACTTCTTACCACCGAATACGTTATGACATTGAATAAGAGTTGTTATCAGTTCAGTTCGGTGTTGTAACGCTTTTAGATCAAAATCGACCGGAATAGCGGAAATTTTTTGGCACAGCAGATATGGAGATGCGGTTTTCTGCATTGTGTTCAGGAAGGTCCCAGGAAATAAGTCTATATCGTCTGGTTTAGTCATTTTTTGAAAAATGCCTTCTGGGCCGGAAAATGCATTTTCCAATTGCATCATTACTTGCACCATTATAGGAACGACTGGAAACTCGGAAAAATCGCTCGGAAGTCGTTACTCGGGGGTTTTCGGGGCTGCCGAACTCGATTCTGGCATTAAAATTACCCGGGGATGCACGGGGGTGTCTCTGTGGGGGTGCGCGGGGGGGTGAATTGGGGGAGAAATGGCAGCGTGCATGAAAATCGCTCCAAACTCGTTACTCGAGGGTTTTCGGGGATGCCGAATTGAATTCTGGCATTAAACTTCCCCGGGGGCATTCGGGGATGGCTCTGTGGGAAATGGTAAAGGAGAAGTGAAAAATCACAAATTATTCAAATAACAAATAGGAGCTTTTAATAATGTTGAATTATTCATTATAAACTTAAATTTTTAACTTAAATACTAAACATCTTGTTCAAACTCTTACCCTTCTTCCTCTTCACTATTCTCGCTGCCATTTTTTATTTTTAAGTAAGTTAAATATATATTCACTTTAAGGTAATGCCCCATCCACACTCTCGCCGATACAGTCCAAGACCGGTCGAGCACAAGAGTATGGATGGAGCCCTCGTCTAGTATCGCGCTCGCTATAGCCTCTCGTCTGCTATCGCCGAGATGTCTCGCCGAGAGTGTGGATGGGGCATAACATATAACATATTCCATGATTACTGCATTACAGTCAACTAACCTTTAATATATTCACTTATCCTTAATGTATCAGGCATACATTTAGTTAAAAGTTCTAATAACTGTAGCAACACACTTCAGTTACTCCAGCAATAAATTTCAGTCATTGTTGATAGCCACAGGTAGATGACCTGTTCACTTGTGACTAGTCACTAGTTTCCAGAAAACTTGATTTGCTAGGCAAGTAGATAAGTGTATTTTCACCTACCGGTAGTGAATTATTTCCTTAGTGTTGTACCAAATAAATACTTTTGTCATGTGCATACGTCAAGTTTGTACCGTTCATGGAAACACGAACGGTCGGAACGTTTACGTGACCGAGAAATGTGTGGAAACAAACATAACCTAACCAGATAACCTGTGAATGTAACTTCCAAGTTGTAAACAAAGTCACTAGAGTCATAGATGGACATTTCAGAACACGAACATAACCTAACCAGATAACCTGTGAATGTAACTTCCAAGTTGTAAACAAAGTCACTAGAGTCATAGATGGACATTTCAGAACACGAGTTATCAACCGACAAACAACTAAATTAAACCAGTCCAGCATGCACAGTCCTTTAAGATAAAAGCTGATAACTTATATCCATAGTGTTTTTGGCTTTAGTTTTTTAAGGCTTTGTTAATATCAGCTTCTGTAAACTGAGTGATATACAACATATCTTGGCTTAAATCATAATTTAAAGTTTGTGCAGCAGATTTCAGCAAAGAGTAGGAATCACGGACAAAAAAGAAAAAGCATTAGCAACTACTTCTTTTGCACCAGTATAATCAAAATCATTGTAAAACCAGAAGTTGTAGGAACTTTACACTGAATTCAGTATGCGAGCTATAATTGGTGTCTCCGTTAGATAAATTTAATATTTTTGTTAATTGTTAGATTTTTTAATTACGTTCTGTTTATTGACAAATAAGCAAATTCAAATTACTTCACTAGTCACAAGAATCTGTTTAGAAGACCTTTAAGGAATTTATCAAATTTTTCCGAACATTCGAATTAACATTTTCGATTTCAATTATACGTACAATATTCACTCCCTTTGATATAATCTGCTTACTTTTACTCATCAATGTTAATTTGCAATTTGAGGAAGCATGATGAGCACTTATATTATTAATCCTAGTTACAAGTATTTTAAGTGGAAATATTTTTATCAAAAACTGTATCATCCTTATTCCACATTGTCAGAAAAATAGTTTATTTAATTTGATAAACCGTAAGCCATTCATGTAACACGTACTGATAAAGGAGATGACCACTGAAGGGTCTTCTTTCTCACACACTTGGCACGCGTAACATGTTTTCTATTTATCCTTTCTTATATGTTTAACTCCATACAGGCAAATTCTCAACTGTGATTTTATTCTTCTGTCGCTCAACCTTAAAGCAACTGTTATCCTTATTCGACTTCACAGTAAAACCAAGAATACCGCTGAAAACTACTGTAATGAGTAGACAAAAGCGCATGCATTTTTTTAAATATTTGCAAAAAAAAATGTACATAAAATCCATTGAAGTGAATGAATTTAGAATTATATAGTTGTTCTGGCAGGCATTTGCATTCTTTTGTTTTTTTGAATAGATCGGTCTACCTAACGGTAACAATGGGTCATGGGTTTGAGAGATTTAACAGCCTTGTTCGCAGAACAGTTCGATACCTCAGACGCACGCGCAATGTATTTTTAATACTAGCTAAGTTTGAAAATGCATTTTTTTAGTTGTAATACGTATGTACCTGACGATTGGAAACCTGATTCTGGTGTTGTGCGAACAAAGCACATTATCTCAGATAACAAAACAAAATCTTTAGAAATATTATTAGATATGAGGTCATGAGGTAAAGTTAAAGAATAATAATGATCATTATTATTCTGAACATTGTTAATTTATGTACTACTGTGTCTTCTATAATATGTTATATTACCTGTTATATTCCCCTTTTTATGTATTTGTGTTTTATACGGAAAACTCTTCCTGGATTGTCCTGAAGAAGGCTTAAATAGAGCCGAAACGTCGACTTGCCAACAAATTGGTTTTCTTTAAGTTTAGACCCCATTCCCAATAATATTTCTGAAGATTAAACTATTGGATCATGAATATACTTACAAACAAAACAAAATCTTGGTAAATTATAATGTGAAAAGTAGTTCAAGTAGGCAAATAATCTATTTCTACATTTTATTTATGATTGTGTTTTTGAAGTTATCACGTCGATTGTGTCTAACTGAAGTTATATTTTATTTGTTTATTGTTGTTGTTTTAGTTGTTTATTTTTAAGTGAAGCAATAAATTTGTGTTTTTCAAATATTTTTTTTACATATATAATAATTTGTGCATATTTTGACTAGATTATGTGCAAACCTATGTGTATATTTCCACTTATTTGGGTATCCCTACACTGCAAAAAAATAAATATACATTTTAACGCAATTCTATGTTAATCGAGGTCCACACGGGATTATGTATATTTACATATTCCTATATACCTATGTAGCAATATGTTTAAAGGTTTAACACATCCACTGTGTTAATATAACACACGCTATGTGTAATTTTTACATATTACAGTGTTATTTATATCATTAAAGATGTAGACTTTACATATTAATATGTTTATTATATAATATATAGTATTCATAGTGTTACAGTAATAATAAAATAAAAGACATTTTACTTTTTATGATTTTATTCAAAATATATAATTCAGTTAAAATGAACAACAACCTTAAGTAGTAATAGTACTTATTTTAATAGACAACTTAAAAACAAATAACATTCTAGTAAATTCTAGTGATCTAGAAATCTCTTCAAGTTTACGACAAAAACAAAATGCAGTTATAGCAGTAATCTAAAACCTCAAAGTGAATGTTCGTATAGCTCTTTTAACAGTGAGAGTTCTGATCACAGTTATCAACAATATTTGATAGGTGCGTACTTACAGTTTTTTGATCAAACCTCAATTTAATTTTAAATATCCATATCTGTTTGAACATCGCGAAGGAGAATTACCTGAACACAACAACGCGATACACAATCAAAATGGCATGTGTTGGAGCTGCTGCCACAGATACTGCACATGCAACCAATCAGGAATAGGAACAAGAAGGTGTGTTAAGTTAACATAATATGGTATGTTTTTAACACATTATTAGTAAATATTACACAATTTTAGTATAATTTTATATAGGAAAGAGTTGCAAGTAGAACCAGTACTCGTGAGCATAGAACGTCTACAATTGGTTTGGACATCTGGTGAGAATGTAAGAGGGAAGGCAGGCGAAAAGGATATGGCAGACAAAGGCAGTGTAGAAAAGATCTAGAGGAAGACCATGCAGAATGTGGGATGACGTGATAGCGGATAACCTGACAAGGAAGAGCAAAACATGAAAGGAGGAAAACGAACTAGCAATGAACAAGAAAAACTGAGGCGAGTTTTGTGAATAATTAATTGTGTTCACCTTCGGGTACCGTAAGGTTTTTGATTATACATATGTAATTTTGTGTAAAACGTATACAAAATCAGAGAGCATAGAACTATTAACACGGGAATTTTAGTAATCCTGAAGTACACACACTGGAAAGTGTAGTAATGACAATCACAACTACAAATTATGAATGAGCTTTATTATGAAACTACAGTATATATCTACTGAAAGATGACAGACAGGCAGAACTATTTTTAATCCAGAATAATTATTCTTGTTTTCTTACTGACGTTGAAGCAATTAGTTCTACTTCATTAAGAAACTCGACCAAACAAATAGGTAGCTATTAATTTTGAACTATTAATTTGTAGTGAACTATTCATCAAATTATTTAAGGAAATTTTAATGAATAAATTTCTGGAATACAAGTTGCATAAAATAAATTAACAATATTGTGCAAGCCTTGAATAGTGTTAGATATGCCACTAGTACCTAACAGTGGAGTGTATTTTCTTTAAAAATAAAATCAGTTTGTAAATGAATTAAGCTTCAAAATAAAATTTAAGAAAATTGTATTTTAACTAGTAGGTGGAGTTGTAACAACATCATCTAGTTCATGTTTGAAGTGTCATTTATTTAATTGAAAAGTTTTTGTATTTCTTCCCGTGCAATTGTTCAGAGATGTTATTACATTTACATATTCTACTATGCTTCATGATTAAAAAATGATTTATTTATAATCAGCTGTGTTAATTTAGCTACTGACGATATCATACATTATTTGCTTGAACTATGAGTTTACATTGAACGTCCCATTGCGGACATCAAATATCCAATATGTAATATCCTTGTTAAATATCAGTCAATATATAATTGCAATGGAAAAGTTAACTAATATTATCTATTTTCTTACATCATCAAATTTGTATGCTTTACCAAAACATGGGTTTTAATATTAGAGACAATTGTTTGAAGAAAACCCCAATATTTAATTTAAAATTTTAGGTAACAAAAATTAGAAGTAAATTTAAAATAGATGTTCAATGTACAGGATTAACTATGACTAAGTACACAAATTGTAACCACGTGCTCAGGGAGGCAAAGACAATACAAAAATTTTGGAAGAATTTTAGCTCGATATTTACAATACGGGGAAAACCCCTTTTTTCCTACGGAAAGTCGGCGCCTATGATAAGCATCGACTGAGATGGCTTAGATCCATAAATAAAGCTAATATCTGTCAACAATGTCAACTACCATGCGGTCGTCTTTTTGCAGCGTCTCTAAATGCAGAATCGACAAAAATTAACATTCTTATTAGTAATAATACCTGATAGATAGGTAACAGTTAATCCAATTAGCTTCAGTATTTTGCATTAGTTTTTCATTATTTCGTTATAAATTGGCAAAACTACATTTTCACTCATTACAACCACACACTACCGATAAGACACATTTCCCGTAGGTACTGTTAGATAAAATGCCTAGGTGTTTATTATAAGAGAATTAGACGAAATGAATGTTATAGTAGAAAACGTTTAACGTACCCTCGGCAGTCTTGTCCCATAACCTAGAAAAACAAACCAGCGAATTATATTGTGGGAAAATATCTGTACCCGACACATATTCCTTTATTTAATAACTATAAAACGTTTGAAATTAAAAGAAGGCAGTTAAGGCACTATCAACTGAAGAAGAACGCAAAACTATAACGTAAACACAGAAATTTAATTATGACAGCGACAGCGACCGTTGCTTACTGGTTGCTTACTCTGATGCTCGCATTGGCGGCGTTAAATAAGGATTTAATATAATATCGAAAAAATATTGCTTTATAAATAAGTTTGGAATTTTTTTGAAATGCGATTCCGTTATTTCTTAATTTTCTCTATCCCCTCTTAAAATATTTGTTTCCACTAACTACCTAATTGTTTGCTATAAGTAATTGTATTATACCGAATCAAACAATTGTTCAAGCGTCTTAATCAACTTCGCTAATTGAAAATCTGAACTAATTTACATAATGAAGGATAAAGGTTTAAAATTAATGTGTGCGCTGAAATAATTGTTAATTATATTATTGGTCCTGCCATTCTTCTGCAAAGGTTAACAGGATAAATGTATTTGTAATATGTCTAAATATGTTTGGGAGATGTATTAAACGATTTGCCTCTGGACCTTCGAATAGATATGAGGTTTATGCACGATGGTGCTCAATTACATTTTTATTAAATGTTCCAAACTACTTAAGGTGGCCATATCTGTGGCTCAAAATAGTGGAATGTAGATGTAATTTTAAAGTTAGGAATTTTAAATTCCGTTATAGTCACCAAAAAGAATTATACATTATTGGATACCTACTAGAAAGTTCGACTTAGGTAGTGTTAGTATTTATATTGCCAAAATGTAATGATTTTATACTTAAAATATTTATTGAAAGTGGCTCTTTTTTGGAATTTTTACATAAACTTCAACAATAAATTTTTCACATTTAAAAACCGAAGTAAGAAAAATTAACACAAACCTTTCCTAAGTTCATCATTTATTTTGCTGCAGTAAAAATTAGTGTTAACTGTTTTGTAGAAGAAGAAGGTAAACTTAAAAGTATCCATGTCGATACGCACGTAATAGACATATATCGGTATTTTTTTGAGGCATAAAAGTTTAGCTATTGCTAGGGAGAAGTATCTATCAAGGGTATAAAATATTACTGTCTTGTAGACTACTCTGTTACTATACGGTGACGGCGTCCTCAAAGTAACTTTACAAATTTATAGGACATGCACATGGTTATTAATTGACAATTAAACTTAAATCCATTGAATTATATTTTTAACGGAGGTTAGCTTAGGTTAGAAGTAGAGTTAGGTAAGATAATGTGAATGACGAAGAAGTTTAGCGACGCGTTTTTTTTTAAACAAATATGATAGGTAACTGCTCTTGTAAATAGCATTGGAAATAATTTCAAGTATTTGTGACAGGTACTTCAAAGTTTCAAATAATGATAACTGATATAAAACTACATCAAATGAGTAACTGAACTATCTTACATACTTTTCATGTATGCACAATGGCATCTGATACAATTGGATACCTAATCTAGATGAACATGTATTCAATGCATATTCAAATAAAATGAATGGTTAACTAACTCTAACTATAAAAAGTTCAGTGAAGAACTAATGACATTTTAGGGTTATTAATTGTTTGCAATTGAATATTTTACAGCTTTGTTTGTTGGTACAGAATAAATAGAAATCCATATAAATTTGCTTTTATGTGTAAAGTAATTATGGATTTGTTTGAATAATTTTATTGTTTTCACCACAACACTTTAAACTAGAATGCAAAAAATATATTACAGAGTAATTGGTATACATTTTTAATAGCTGAAAAATACGTTTTTTATATTGAAATGGATAAATGTAAAACTCTTCAATTCAAAATAAATTATTTATGAATAGTATGTACTAAAGTATCATTGGAATTGCATTTATTGTGAAATATATGCATTAGAGATTATACGTAAATTATAAATACAAACCTCGTACCAAGAACAGAATTTCTGGGTGATTAGCGTAATAGTTTTTGCCTACTAATTAAATAGGATGTTGCTTAAGCTATAGGTTTTTTTAACTATTTTTTGCAATGATCTTTGCTTCTCTTTCTTGTATGTTAGCCGAGGCAATGAAGCATTATGATAGGAAATCTTTTAGGATAGGACGTATCGGAATGCGGTTTTTTGCATTCGCTTGCAATTATTTATATCATTCGTACCTGCTTTGTACCTGTTACAAACCGGAAGTTGCATTGCTGCAGCCAAAAATGCATGCAAAAAATGCATGCAAAAAATGCATCTTTTGAGAGGCCTTTTAGCAAATTTAATAACTTCGTAAATAAGAGTCAGAATTGGCTCAAGTCGGGTACCCGGGGGTTTTCGAGGTCGCTGATCAAATTGACCCCCCGAATACCTGGAGCTCAGGAACGCCGACGAACGTCATCTCCGGGGACTATCCCGAACTTTATGTGAGAGAGGAGAGAAACTGGGCACCCGGGGTTTTTTTGGGTCGTTGAATTCGAATATACCATCGGTGAACACCCTACGGATACATGGTGGGCCCCAACCTGGACGCGGACGTCATCTTCGAGAATTTTTCTGGAAATATCGACAATAACGAACCGAAAATCATTATGGGGGCTTTTTGTGTGCGCTGAATCCGAATTTTATGTTGAAAACGACCACCCGAACACCTGGTGCGCCCTAACCTGGCCCTGAACGTCATCCCCGAGGGTTTTCCAGACATAATTGAAAAAAACCACCCGAAAATCGTTACGGGGTTTTTTTTGGTTCGCTGAAATCAAATATGGCACCGGCCAACACCCCACAGACACCTGGTGCACCCTAACCTAGCTCTGAACGTCATCTCCGAGAGGTTTCCAGACACAATTGAAAAAGATGAACCAAAAATCGTTACTGGGGGTTTTTCGGGTCGCTGAATTCCAATATAGCACCGACGCACACCCCACAGACACCTGGTGCGCCCTACCCTGGCTCTGAACGTCTTCCCTGAGGGTTTTCCAAACACAATTGAAAAAGATCAACCAAAAATCGTTACTGGGGGTTTTTCGGGTCACTGAATTCAAATATAGCACCGACGCACACCCCACAGACACCTGGTGCGCCCTACCCTGGCTCTGAACGTCTTCCCCGAGGGTTTTCCAGACACAATTGAAAAAGACCAACCAGTCGTTTTTACAGGACTGAATCACATTTTTTGAGGGCCCCAGGGGAGAGTTACCCATGAATGAATGTATGAAATTATGGGACGATTTTTTGTTGGTCTTTTTCAATTGTGTCTGGAAAATCCTCGGGGATGACGTTCAGGGCCAGGTTAGGGCGCACCAGGTGTTCGGGTGGTCGTTTTCAATATAAAATTCGGATTCAGAGCACACAAAAAGCCCTCATAATGATTTTCGGTTCGTTATTGTCGATATTTCCAGAAAAATTCTCGAAGATAACGTCCGCGTCCAGGTTGGGGCCTACCAGGTGTCCGTGGGGTGTTTGCCGATGGTATATTCCAATTCAGCGACCCAAAAAACTCCCGGGTGCCCAGTTTCTCTCCTCTCTCGCATAAAGTTCGGGATAGTCCCCGGAGATGACGTTCGTCGGCATTCCTGAGCTCCAAGTGTTCGGGGGGTTCGAAAACCCCCGTGTACCCGACTTGAGTCAGTTCTGACTCTTATTTACGAAGTTATTAAATTTTCCAAAAGGCCTCTTAAAAGATGCATTTTTTGCATGCATTTTTGGCTGCAACAATGCAACTTCCGGTTCGTAGTAGGTACAAAGTATGTATGAATAATATAAATAATTTTTGCAAGTGAATGCAAAAAACCGCATTCCGATACGTCCTATCCTAAAAGATTTCCTATCTTTGGCCTTTTTACTGCTTTATTATCTCGACTATGTCGGCAAATATCAATTACTCTAAAATGATTACAGTAATATATTTAAAGTATGGATTTCATATTTTAGGTAAAATTTCTGTAATCCATCCTCCAAATTCTGTATAAAACAGAATCAAACAAGGCGTTAAGTTCCAACAAACAAATATGTATGCGTGATATACAGGGTGGGTCAATAGTGTGTGGATGGAAGATTGCGGTTATACTGATTTATATTTTTAAAATCTGCTGTTCGTGAGGGGTGGGGGGTAGTAAGAGCTACATACTAAAAATATTTTTACTGGAATTTCTAGACATATACAGGGTGATTCATAGTAAAGTTACATTTTTTTTTAATGGAACGCCCTGTATATTATAGCATATTTGGATTCCTTGATTAATTCTAGTGTGACTTCATATACCATACTTGGTGCCTAAAACGTACCGTTTGGACGTTATTAAATATTTAATATTTTTAATATTTTGTCAAAAAGTTAAATGTCAGAGGAGGCCGGCAACATAGGAGGCTGTGATTGGGGGGAAACTATTGACCACCCTCCATACTACCTAGAGCTAGATTGTCAATTAAGAACTCTGTTTGTTGTGGCTGATATCGTCGCTCTAATTTTGAAAACTTCAATAATGGATAACTTGATTTTTTTAAATTGAACCCACATATTTTTTTCATGTCACCAGATAACACATTTCATTACCTTTCATCCGATATAAAGTTATCTGTATTTATCTCTAATAATTTTCTTCTAATCCACAACTACTTTTTACTATGATGGATTTATGCAAACCAATTATTTTAAACTAAATTGAAAAATAAATATTATGGCAGCATTTATTCATACGAGTTAATAATTAGTGATTTTTTATTAAAAATTACTTTGTTTAGTTTAATTCAATTGGTCTCCATAATTTCACATTTAGTTTTTTCAAACAATCGAGAGTAAAGTTGGCCATGGAAAATAAACAGTAGGAGGTTTCATTCTCCAAGGATAAAAACCATATCGATCATTTTGTCACTAAAATTTGCCATTGTTAGTAACTTAATTTGACAACAAAAACCAAAAAATATCATAGAGAAGAAATAATTACTGTGTGAAGTGAAGCTAAGGGGACAGAACTTTACTGTTTGTTTTCCATGGCCAACTTTACTTCCAAGTGTTTGAAAAAACTTAATGTGAAATTATGGAGACCAATTGAATTAAACTAAATAAACAAAGTCATTTTTAATAAAAAATCACTAATTATTAACTCGTATGAATAAATGCTGCCATAATATTTATTTTTCAATTTAGTTGAAATTAATTGGTTTGCATAAATCCATCATAGTAAAAAGTAATTGTGGATTAGAAGAAAAGTATTATAGATAAATACAGATAACTTTATATCAGGTGAAAGGTAATGAAATGTGTTATCTGGTGACGTGAAGAAAATATGTGGGTTCCATTTAAAAAAATCAAGTTATCCATGATTGAAGTTTTCAAAATTAGAGCGAATTGGTAGTATAGAGGGCGGTCAATAATTTCCCCCAATCACAGCCTTCTATGTTGCCGCCCACCTCTGATATTTAACTGTTTCTAGACATCAACTTTTGACAAAATAATGTCCAAACGGTACGTTTTAGGCACCAAGTGTGGTACATGAAGTGACACTAGAATTGAATCCAAATATACAATAATATACAGGGGGTTCCATTTAAAAAAAATGTAACTTTAATATCAATCACCCTGTATATGTCTAGGAATTCCAGTGAAAATATTTTTAGTTTGTAGCTTTTGCTACCTCCCACCCTCCAGGACTAGCATATTTTAAAAAAATATATCAGTATAACCACAATCTTCCGTCCACACACTATTGGCCCACCCTGTATAAGTAATCCTCAAAATAATGGTATCACAAAATTATAAATTCTAAACTGGAACATAATTAACAAACTAATACGTAATTTTTTGGTTTGCGAAATTTACCAAATTATTTAACTAACAAAGATAAGTATATCTAGTAAACTTTCTCTCTTTCTCCAGTTTCTCTTTTATAGGCGGCAACCACATTCCCCCTGTTTACGGCACAACGTGGCTTAAACGTATTTATATAAGATGCACAAACGTCATTGGAACATAGCTGCCTCCAAAAAATTATTCTCCATTTTAGACATCCATGTAATAGAACCGTTTCTATCATGTGAGTAAACGGTAGGTCAGGCAGTGACGTCACGGCGGTTTGAGTCCATGTTCTCAAATTATTTTAAAGATGTTGGAAGCATCAGAAAGTTATACCTATTTATTTTCACACCACACAAAAAAATTACAAAATAATTAAGAAAATTTAATAAAAAAATGCTGATTCACTCCATTAAAAATTTTACTCGACTTTTCAAAAGATAAACAAACCACCACGTAACAATCGGTAACATGACGTTCCTGGTACGGTACAAATTTTCTGATGACGTGTACGAGTATTGAAGCTATATAGAAGTCCAGCAGCGTTGCCGCTCAGAACAACATACATTAATAACAGCTTGATAGATAGAGAAGTGATAGATTTTTCTAATGACAAACTTTTTATTTGCAATCTAAAATATATGCATTCTGTATATTTTATGAGGTATCTTTAAAAATTGTTGCATTTTTAAGGTATTCATTAAGGGTTTTGTCAAGTTCTGTCATAAAATTCATTCATCATGCCCTCGTAATGCAAGTTCAGAAGCTCCGCAAAATTTTATGCAGTAAATAATTTTGGATAAAACATTGAAAACATACCTATTTCTTGTCACATTTGCTTTATATTCTTTAAAGCTGAATCAATTTGAGCTCGTATGTAGATTCAAATAATGCAAATCGCATTTGATTGTGAATATGAATCAGAACAAAATCCATTACTCATGATCAGTAACCGAATAACACGGAAAACGGACCCGAACGATGTTCCCGGTAACGTATTAAACGGGAAGTTGAACTAGCAACTTTTTAGCTTTGCGGGTCCGCTACAGACTATCCGCGAATTCGCGATTCGTGATATGCGAGGAATTCGCAAATAGTGTATAGAGTCTTGTTCGTTAAAAATACATTCATAAAAACCCTACATCGCGCATCACGAATCACGAATTCACGCATAGTCTGTAGCGGGCCTGATAACGGCGCTGATTACTGCTGAATTTTCATGATTTTATATTGATTACACCAGGTGTTTATAAAAATACAAATTCCATTACTGTTTGTTTCTGTTATTATTTAACAGTTCTGCAGCTCTTCAGGGCTTATCATTGAGTAGACATTAAAAACACGGTTATTAACCTAAATACGGTAGGTCAAGACTTGGATTGCCGGATTGTTGATCACTGAATAGGTATGTCTCGGACTGTTTTTTGTTGACAGCACGAGAGTTTTTTTGTTACTGTCTACGTTTAAATACAAAAAACGTGTTAGCCGTTCTTAATAATTTAACCTAGTTAGTATTGGATTTTAATTCACTATTTATGTTGCAGTTTTATAATTTCAATACTGAATATGTTTTATGTTGAAACTTAATATTAATTGCATACTTTTGAAAAATAATTTATAGCATTAATTACATATTACAATAAGTAGGTACTATAGGAACATATTTAAATCTAGCAACGTCGCGTCTGGCCGACATCGAGTCGATAATGGTTTGAAAATATTTTTTTAATCTTGCATTCGTACAATACTCTGTCTGTAATACCAAAATTTTAGTCAAAAATTTGTTAACTAAGAGTAATATAATGACTTCCAAATAAAATGAAATATATGTCAATTTATATAGTTCGAAATGACATATTGTTTACCTATTTTATGTTTTCAAATGCTAACATTCCAATAACGTGTAAGACGAAGTTATAATTTACTTAATTTCGCCTTGAAATCTGTCTTCAATATCCAAGGATTTTTTAAATTATTACAATAGGTAAATATTTACATATTTATTACGAAATTGTAAAACTTAATTTCTCTTCAATTAGTAGTTAAAAATAAGGTAATAACTAGTTATTTTGCCCTATTAAATCCAATCAATTGGTTAAGTTCTATTTTTAATACAATATAAACCTATTTTCAATTTTGTTGATAACTTCTAAAGATTAACATAACAGAAATATTGTTCTATATTATGGTGCAAATTTACTTGTTAATAATACTTCGACGTAAGTGTGGCTTATAAAGGTCTTTTAGTGTCAAGCTTCTTGTTATGTATTCCGACAGATCTTCATGTAATAGCGCGTAGAAATTGTTTAGTGTTTTGGCGAGCTGCAGTGAAAACCAAGCCCTACACAATATAACAGAGTTGTAAAAAACAAATTTAAGCCAACACTGCATATTATGTCAATCAATCTGAAGATAATATATCGATAAACACTTCATATATAAGTATTCTTATGACTGTTATCGTGTCAGATGAATTCAGTAGTGCACGTGAATTGAAATTCGAATTGAATTCCGTTCGAAAATATTTATTTTGTTTTTGTTATTACGCATACATAATATTATTGGCTTTAATTTGAATTTTCAATCACAAATAAATCCAAGAGCAGAATGTTATATGTAGTTACCTAGTAATAATTTAATTGGTAATAAATTACCATAAAATATCTTCATTTGGAGAAAATTTCAACCACAAAGTTAATATTTTCCTGTGACATCAACATTGGCATAGGCAATCTGCCTTATAGACTACTTACAGACAAATTGACTTCAAATTTGATTTTATTTGAGCGGCCATGTTGTAATAAACACTAAGTAAATGTTTTGTTTATTATTTCTAATTGATTACTCATTAAAATTATGTTAATACAGATAATATTAGTTAATACATTTATGACGAAAGATTATTAAACACATTTTATCACGAAGTACATTCAGTTTTTATTTTAGGTTATTCATCAGTATAGTAATATTATTAAAAATAATAGTAAAAATGTATATTTATAAGGCGCGTTATTTTTATGAAAGTTTGGTCATGACATTATACAAAAAAATTTCCTGGGTTGTACAATTTGATGCAAAAATACAGACTTTATTAAATTAAAATCTAAATATCTACTCCTACTCTCCTTGTAGCTTAGTAGTCTGACTTATAGTCTTTCTTTTTCTTCCTATCCCTGTTCGCTATTAGAATATATAAAATCAAACATATAATGTTGTCCTTCTCTGGCAAAAATATGTCATATAGAGGACATAATTAGGGTACATTTTGGTAATAATGTCTTTTATATTTTGAAATTTTAACATAAAATTGGTCGGTATTTCTTTTAGGTCCAATTATCTTATTGGAATAAAATTCTTGCCGACCAATTATTAACTTCCATATTACTTTAGTTTTTTTTTCCCACATAAGAAAAGAGGCCAACGAATATAGGTAAACTTTCCTTATAGGGAATTGGTCATGAAAAGTTTTTGACCAATTCAGAGGTCAAGTTAACGTAATTTTAACTTTAATTGTTTGTTGGGTGACATTACGACTGTTTTATAAATTTTTAAGATGTATCCTTATTTTTGTAGTAAGTCAAAAATATATTGTGTAACTTTTCAAAGTATAGAAAATGCATTATAGAAAATATGCAAAAGCACGTCTCCGCGTTGTGCAGTCTATGAATGCTCTTCTGAATAATTAATTAAAAATTATTATTTATACATTTTTAAGATGTATCCCTATTTTTGTAGTAAGTCAAAAATATATTGTGTAACTTTTCAAAGTATAGAAAATGCATTATAGAAAATATGCAAAAGCACGTCTCCGCGTTGTGCAGTCTATGAATGCTCTTCTTTCTACAATGTAGCGTAACATGTATCACATCAAAATCGAGTTTTATATATTCACAGCTCCGCACTGACGAATATTTTATCTTGCTTTGTTCGCCACTTTATAAACTCGTAATTCTTTGCAAAATAGTTTTACGACAAAGTATTGCTTTATTTAAATACTACTTTGTATATCATGTCTACAAAGAAAATTGTCATTATGAGACCAGAACAAAAATATATTGCATTATCTTTTGATGTTGGAATTGTGACATGTCATTTTTAGAAGCATGTTAATATGGCTTTGTATACAGTTCCTAATTAAGCAGTTCCTCTTTTGTATGGTAACTAGGTGCGCGAATATCACAGAAAATCTGGAAGTATGATACTGATATAGATATTTTTCTTTTTATATGAAAATTTTAAATTTTATACTATAAGTTGCTAATTTTTAACCATTTGATATTTAAAATAATTCTATTTGCTTCTCATTTGTAAACGTTAATTTATCAAAACACCTACTAACAAATAAAATGAAGCCGTCAACGCTTTTGTCACAATATTCAATGTTGCGATCAACGTTGGAAGAATGGATTGATATAAGCAAATATTCATGAGACAAAATGAAGGATGTGTACCGAAAAAATCGCGAGTATTTCCAAAGGAGCAAGTTGATTGCTTTTTGAATAGTGCACCTGATAATTAAGATAAACGCTTTAAAAATAAAAGAACAAAATTTTTAAAAGTTTCTTTGTACGTCGTCCTAATACTTATTGGGGATAAATTAGTCAATTTAACAACTGAAAATTTTGAATATGTGATATTCGCCTTAATTATAAAAATTCCCAATACCAAAACCAAAAAAACCACGTCGTTCTTTCGCTGTGCTGGGAGACAATTATTTAAGTTTTTATCGAAAATATGTTACTTTACGTCCATCCGTATCGGTAGAACGTCGATTATTTCTCAGATATGGTAGTGGAAAGTGTCATCGAATGGTGGCTGCTATTCATAAAATCAGTGCCGTCTTTCAAGAAGTGGCAACATTTTTGACGTTGCACAACTGGAAAGAATGCAGTGTACATGCATTACAACGAACGTCTACTACTCTTTTAGTTGATGGCAGTGGTGACCTCACTTGCATTAAAAGACACGGAAGATGAAGATACATCACTGGCGTGGATGGCCATTGAAGACTCACTTTTGAATAAGAAAATATTGCAAAAACAATCTTTTACGGGTAGCACTGAACAATTTCTTCGCTTAGCCTTCTAAACTTTGTTATTCTAAACACAAAATTGAGTTATAATATCAATATACTGTGTTGGTTCTTACACATTTTTTATGAATATTACACCTCTATTTTATATTAAACGTGTTTAGTTTTTTTACGTATTGTAAATTATTACTTTATAAATATTTATAATTATTATTATTATTACTATTAATAACATTATGACTATTACAAATAATTATAATTAAATTAATAATAATAAAATTATAAATAATTAAATTATGTCATAAAAATTGATCTATAAAAAGAAAACCTGTTTAGAATTATGTAAGCAACCATAACAACAATAACAATAAAAATAATAATCATTGTTATTATTATATTGTAATATTTATTACTATCACCAACTACATACTATTTGAAACAAAAGTTTGCTATAACAAGTTAAATAAGATAAAGATTCAGATTATATTTGTAGATAATAACATGACGCAGTATGTAAAAATGTTTTATTTTATTATACTATTAAACAATACATTCTATCTAATTTAATAAAATATATACTTTGGTGTCACAAAATACTCAGTGGTGTTGTATGACTGATGAAGTTCAAACGGCTCAATAAATTGAATAAACCGTTTAAATCAATAACTTCCATGTCTCATCGATTTTTCAAAATTTTATAAGTAAATTTTATAATAAATTTTTTATAAATATTTTTTTTTTATTTGAGTAAGTTGTTGAGGATGAAATGGAATGGTAATTATGGAATGACATACACAAGATAGATTTGCTGAAATAAGGAGCAAATCAACAATTTCTCTATATCGGATGAAGACTGCCATGATCGGATTAGAACAATACACTTATGATTATCGTTCATAGACAGCAATGACTTGTATCCAGTGCTGCCAATGACATATTGTAAAAATATCCTCTGAACACATGCAAATTACACGACATCACACGCACTTGAAGAATATTACACGATTAGGTACACTCCTGTTTTCAAAATTGAATTGTTTTAATTAATTTAAAAAATTAGAAAAAATTATTTTACATTATAACTTAAGGCTAATTTATTGACGATTTTCAATATTCATTCAAATCGCAGCGGCCGTGCTTTGTCAAGGCGACGCGATGTAGCAGTTGATGGTGTAGGCATAGGCCAAGAATTTCATAATAACTTTTGGGCATAGGCAACCACACAAGTAGGCGACTAGATATAACACAACTACTCTGCAAATAATTTTAGTATCCCCTAAGAAATTACAACCCTTTAAAAGCAAGTTCTGAAATCAAGTTTCCATGTTTTTTTTAGTGTCGAAACAACAGCTAAACTTATCATAAGAATGATAAAAAGCTTTTCAATAAACCGGTAATAACGGTTGACAACTGTAATGATAGGAACCTACTACAGAAAGTATCGTTTGCAGAATTTTAGGGTTAAGATGCTGGCTTTTAATTCAATTTTACTTTTTTGTATGCAAACCAGAAGATATTTAGTAATGTGTGAAGATACAAAAAAGTTTTTTTTTTTTAATAGGACTATTCAGATATTTTTTTTTCAAAATTTTTGTGTGAAAGAGATGTGTGTGGTGACAACGAGTGGAATAGGTCAGGAATCCATTGTTTTATTTACCGCAACTATTTTGGAATCACCCTGTATAAATCTTGTGATCAAACCACAGTCAATAATGACAGAACACAGTATACATACAATCCTGATACAATCATAACATTCATAATTTTCTAAAATCCATTGAAGCATAGATTAAAGATAATGTATAATATCTACCACGGTTGTTGTTATTTTGACACAATATTTTGTCACTCACACATATTTTAATGTCTCTAATCAAATATTGTGTGAATAAGCTCATTTCTTTGTTAAATTGTTAAATTTACTCAAAATTTATCACCAAATTAATTCACTCATAAATGAGTTACTGTTAAGTTAAGTTAATGAGTTAAATGATGAACTTACTCAATGTTATTTTTTAGTGTGTAGTAGTTTTCTTAGTTTTAAGTAATTTTTATTCTTAAATGAGGAATATACAGTGTGTCCACGGATGGAGTTGACAGAAGGAGAAACTCTTTTGTTTTTGAAATCGAAAAATGTAACTCTTTATAAAAAGTTCTGCATCTCGAAAAAATGAGACTGCCATAGAAACGTCTTAGATCAGATATACAGGGTGCTCATAAATTAAGAAAACAAGAAAATACTCAAGAGGAAAGTACCATTATTTATTATTGTGTACAACATTTTCATAAAACAAATCGGTTTATAACTTAAAATCGAGTTCTAATACAAATTTTAAAATCAAAATTTAATTGTTAACATTTACTCTGCCTCTACCTCCCACCTCAACACATTTTTCCACTAACTTAATACATTTTTCGAATAGTTGCGGCTCATTTAGTTCATGTATTCCTTGGCGTATGTGCTCGTTTAATACATCCCTATCATGTGGCAAACCATTTGAATAAATGTTTTGTTTTAGGGCACCTCAAAGAAAAAAGGCAAGGCGTGTAAGGTTAGGATTGGGCCAAATCTTCCTCTGAGCAGGACCGCCGTCCTGTTCCCAAAACATTTTGGAAACATTTGGTTTGCCATTTTTAAATACTTGGGAACCAGAAGTACGCAATAACCTGTTTTGGCAACAGGACTGCTGTCCTGCTCTTTTAACAGCCTTGCTGAGACAATAGTGAAAGGTGGCTAGGAAGATTTGGCTCATTATCCTGCTAGACCACCTGACCTTACGTCCCTTGACTTTTTTCCTAAAAAAAAGGTTTATTCAGCTGATCTGCCACATGACATTAAAGGAGCGCATACGAGAAGATATGACAGACTATTCGTAGTGTGTAGAGTAAAAGTCAAAATTGAAATTTTGATTTTAAAATTTGTATTAGGACTCTATTTCAGGTTATAAACAGATTTGTTTATAAAAATGTTATGTAAAATAATAAATAATGGTATTTCTCAAGAGAGAAATACCATTATTTAAGAGAGTATTTTCATGTTTTTTTAATTTATGAACACCCTATCTAAGACGTTTCTATGATAGTCTCATTTTTTCGAAAAACAGAACTTTTTATAAAGAGTGACATTTTTCGATAAAGTCAAAAACAAAAAACTTTCTCCTCCTGTCAACTCCATCCATGGACACACTGTATAATCTTATTATACAAGAATAAGTTAATCATTCGACAAATTATGACTGTACTTGGGGAATAGTGAAATTAAGCTAGCGTTGGAATAAGTACATTAATCTTGATATTAGTATAGACTTTTTCCGTGTAGAAAATTAAAATGAACTTTACCATTGTCTACATTTGGTGCCTATCTTACTTTAAATGATAGCACATGCAGTTACATAGACATCTATACCACACAAGTGAAAAATTTATTCCCGTGAAATGAATACATAGACTAGAATAATAGTTTCTCCAATTAGAGATGTTTAATGACGTAAAATATGTCATTGTTATTTAATAGGAGCAGGTGTGGCCGAATCTCGGCGAGCAGGTTACCGGGCACTCCGGCAGACAGGGTTCAACATTTAAATGGCCCATAACTCAGCCGCTTTAAAGAGAGTTACAGCGCTCAAGTACACTCCGAACGATCTTGAAAAATAGCAAGAACCTGGATCGCGTCCTCTGGGAGCCCTCATTGTGCACCAACCCAATTTATGCGTTAATTTACGCTTTATTGTAAGTTTATCTTGTCACCCGAGTTACCCTACATTACCTTGAAATATGCTCATGTCCTGTAATCAATTATGGTCTCCGGCAAAGCCTACCAGATCTAATGCGGCCTGAAAGATAAACTGGGATCATAATGCGATCTTTTTCGACGCTCCTCCGTTTGTTTTAGAAAGGGATGGACCCGTCCGAGTTAATGGCAGGTGGATCGGTGCCGGCTGGCCAGAACGGCTTACACGTGCCGATATCCCTCAGATAATTTAAGAAGTTTTTTTATGAATGTATAAAGCGTATGTTTATTATTCCTTTCTTCGGTTTACGTTTATATTTATATTCCAGATGTGCAAGAGCTGTTAAAATGAGTTTAAGAGTATCAGAATTGCGGTTGACTCACAGGAAACCAGAGTCGAAGTCTCAACAGAATTTTTGTTTATGTAGATACAGATAAAGTAATTTTTTCTAATTTTGACATATAAAGTGACACTTTTTAAAACTGATTGACATTATGAAACGTCTTACTTTTTGTAACTAGTTGCATAAAGTAAAATTTTATGCAATTGGTGACGAAAAATGTATTTCAAAATTAGTGACAAAAAGAATTACTTTATTTATTAAACTGTTGTAATACAAGTTAAAAACATAAATTATAAATTAATTAATTTTTATAAATATTGATAACACAATTATTGCAATTATTGAAATTAATTCCCGACGACATATTTTTTTCATTGCTCGAACTTGCTGTTATTTGAGAAGCGGCGCACATTGCATTAGATGTTTCACCAAATATTTCTTGCGCTATAAGTTTTTTATTATTCATGGAATTTTCTACATATCCCTTCGCAACAGAGCTAGATTTCCAACCTCCGTGCCTCTTTAATTTTAAAATATCGGCGCCACTGTCTGCTAGGAAAGTGGCAGAGCTTCTTCTGAAGCAGTGGCCAGTATATAGAACAGGATTTGAAAGACCAACAAATTGTGCAATAACTTTTGGCAGACTGCTAAATGTGTTAATTCCCACAGGATTTCTGGTACATTTTCCATTCGCATATTTTACAAAAAATCTGTTGTGTTTAAGAACCTGGGGACGCAACTTACTATATTTTCTTAATATTTCAACAAGATTCGTATTTTCAATGTCTCCAGTGGTAATTGCAAACTGCCGTATAACTTTTGTTTTTGAAGGTGGGATATCAACACGAAAATGGCTTCCTTCGTCTATAACATTTTCAACTGGAAGAAATGTTAATTCTGCTTTTCTGCATGCTCCTGCCATTCCAATTATCATTGCAACCTTAGCCATTAAGTATTCTTTGTCATCAGCTTCCACTAAAAATTTGGCAAAATCTTCTTTAATAAAAACTTTTGACTTTTTAGCACTGTACCCGTCCGCTTGCCTTTTAATATATGCTACCAAATTTGTATATTTTTTAATATAAATATTCATTTTCAGATTTAGTTCAGACCTTAACATTGAGTAAAGTGTCCATAATGTGGAAACTTTTAGATCTTTCTTACCCTCAAAATATGCAAGTAAAACTTTCTCATTAACATGTTTAATTTTCTTCTCATCACACCACGTAACAAATTTTTCGTATGCCAAATCATAAACTGCCTTTGACTTTTTGGGAATTACTGATAATAGAGCATTACCTGCTGCCTCTTCAATATCGCTTGGTGGCTCGTCAGAACTTGAATCACTCATTTTTTAAAAATAAAACTAAAAATATATCAATCTCGCTAAAAACCTTCCGTCTAGACTTTTTTACAAAATGTCAAACTGACAACTAACATGAAGTAACAGCAACAAACTAAATTTATGTTTTCCAAATTTTTGTCAATTATATTAAATTTTATTTTTTTATTACTTTCTTCAAAATTAGAAAAAATCTTGTATGCAATACGTTACGAAATGAAATTTTGTGTAACTTATGAGTTTTTGCGAAACTCACTTCGTTCGTTTCGCAAAAATCTCGCGCGTTACATAAAATTAGGCATTTCGTAACTGATGGCATAAATAGCTATTAAACTAAACAAATATTTTTGCTTTTTAATTAATTTGTATCTGCAACTTTTCTTCTTTCTTCTAGATGTTTAGTTCAAATAAATAATTCATTATATTTTTATCAAAATATTTAGGAAACTACAACTGATAATAATAAAAGTATATAGGATGTCCGGAATATGTACCTTAATTCTGCCATATGATGAGTTGTAATAAACAAACATGTTGACTTAACAATGTTTTTCTCTGACCAACGGTAACAGAATTATGATAGCAAACAGATATTCAGTATGTGACAACGTCGCTCACATATTATCTTAGGATTGTAGGTATTTATAATAATAATTACAAATAGGTACTTACTGTGAATGGTTTTCTTAGAGCTCTTTTCACAACAGAATAATAGGTACAACTATTTAAAATTACTTTTCTTTCAAGAAACTTTTACCCTACTTACTTCTCGTTGCTAGAGAGTTTTGCCTATATTCACCGTAAATTAACATGGGATGCAACTGGTTATGGTTACTATAAATTGTTCCATTTTTGTTTCTGTACACTCACAAACGTCAAAGAAAAACTAGACACAAATGAATCACACTAGCTGTACGCACCATTATGACTAATATTGCTTTTAGGTTATCAACAACATTCTGACATTGCAATGTTGTGGAACGTTGCAGTTTTAACGAGTTTCTCGGAAACTTCAATTGTTTACTTCATTATTACTGATTAAAAAATCAAATTATGAACACACGTTACAGGCGATTTTACTTAACCTTAATTTTATCTTAGTTTGTAATTTTCTAACATAGCTTTGCATATTATTGCAGTTGTATTTTTATTTTTGAAATGTATTGGTAGACAAATTATTCGTTTTAGACATTTTTTCCAAAAAAGTTTTTTTATTACTTTTAGGCAGATATATAAGCTCTTAAAATTACGACATTCCTATTCCAAACACCCTGTATACTATATTAAATGTTTGCACTCTATATGCTGTATGGTTGTACTAAATTGCAAAAAATGATTGTTTTTAGGCAACCACATATCGAAAAGTATGTTGACAATAAAAACAATTATATAACGCCGTGACGTAAGTCGTCTGAATTTTTGCCACAGTTATATTCATGGAGGTTCACTAACAATGGGAAATCCAAATGCTGAATTTACTGCACGTCAAATGGTGACCGTTGGCGCAAAGATGCATTATCTGAAAGTTGATAATTTCGGAAATACAGGATGTTGAAAGTTAAAATTTTAATTCTTTTTTGCGATTACTCTGAAAATATGTAGATTAGAAACTTAAAAATTTGTGAAATTTTTTTGCGTGTTGCAATTTTAGCGTTGCTCATAGAGAGCGCCACTTACGACCAAGTTCACCAACTGTTTTTACTTATAGTAATAATTATTTGTGATATAATTTTGAAAATGCTAGGTCACAATGAGTTTTCAAATAATGAAATGAGAGATATGATCTGTCAACGTAGGAACATATCAATGGTTTTGCTTCAGTTAGAAGATATGAATTATATCCCAACCAAAGACAACCAAATCATAAACTATTTAGAAATTTGTAGAACTGCTTAGGCGAAACAGGATCTTTCGGTCCGAAATGTAATAACAGCGCTTCAAAAAGTATTTTCATTGAGCAGGAAGCTTTAATTAGAGTAATATATATATATATATAGTATGCGCCAAAAGTATGGAATAAATTCAATAAAAACGAAATTATTTTTTGGGAAAAATCCTCGAACAAGTCGATTTTTAATTTAAAAAATACATATTTTAGCGTAAAATGCGATTTTCAAATGTCATTTGTTTTCGAGTAATGACGTCATCGATTTTTTTTAAATGGCAACACCATATTTTTTTCCTTGATTCTGAAAGATCGTTTAATTCTCTATCAGAGAGTACTAAAATTTTGCCCTCTTACATAGGAAAGTTCTCGACGATTGAATGTTAGAAAACGTAAATTTTATCCATAAAAAGTAACAATTGTGAGGTATGTAAAATAAAATAATAATAATAATATAAACTCCTCATTCTAATCACAGGGATTAGCCCAGAAGTCGGAGACTTGTGCGGGAGAGGGGGCGGCATATTATTATTAAGCAGGCCGCATTTGCGCCCAGGAACGACTTACGTTGGTAGGCCCTAACCACTATTCAGTGCAGGAATGAGGGAAACCTGGAAAACATCATTAATTAGGGGGGTAGTCAAATATCAACCGGTATCAATCTCTCACATTGACCCAAGCCAACATTCTTCCACCCTACCATACCCGCAGAGAGGGCGCCAAACCTCTCCACGAATATAGCTTATATACGGTCTACCGGCAGCTGGGCTCGAACCAACACCGATCTAGTCACCTCGATTCAAGTACTGACGCTTTAAACCGCGCGACCACTGACCGACAAAAATACAATTGATTAAATTTTATACTTAAATTAAATGTTCGAATTGCCATCCACCAACTTCTTGACAATGCGCAAATCTGTGAAGAAATTCTGCTTGCACATTATGAATGATTTCTGGGGTAACTCTGCGTATTTCGTCCCGAATGCGATTTTGAAGTTCTTCTAAATTACGTGGTTTATTAATGTACACTTTTGACTTCAAGTATCCCCATAAAAAATAGTCAAGAGGTATAAGATCTGGCGATCTTGCAGGCCATTCTATCGGTCCTCATCTGCCGATCCACCTCCCAGGAAAACAGTTGTCCAAAAAGAACTATGGAATTCGAAAAACTAAACTTGATAACGTTTACGATTATTTTAATTGATTTACGTTTTCTAACATTCAATCGTCATTTACTCGAAAACTTTCCTATGTAAGAGGGCAAAATTTTAGTACTGTCTGATGAAGAATTAAACGATCTTTCAGAATCAAGAAAAAAAATATGGTGTTACCATTTAAAAAAAATCGATGACGTCATTACTCGAAAACAAATGACATTTGAAAATCGCATTTTACGCTAAAATATGTATTTTTTAAATTAATAATCGACCTGTTCGAGGATTTTTCATAAAAATAATTGTTTCGTTTTTATTGAATTTATTCCATACTTTTGGCGTATACTGTATATATTCCAGATTTGTAAGAGCTGTTAAAATGAGTTTAAAAGTATCGAAGTTTCAACAGCATTTTTGTGTGTGCGGATTCGGAGAAAGTAATTTTAAACTAAACAAATATTTTTGCTTTTTAATTAATTTGTCTCTGCAACTTTTCTTTTTTGAAACTTTCTTCGGAGCTTTAATGAAATTGTAAAATTAGGTCATTTATAATATTATTTCATATTGAAAATGACATTTACCTAATTGCATAAAGTTAATAAATATACGTGGGTTATCTTTTCATAATTTCAGGTCAAAGCATAGCTTTATATACAGGGTGATTCACTAATAATGGCTAAAGCTGAATTTACTACACGTCAAGTAGTGACCATTGGCGCAAACATGCCTTATCTGAAGGTTGATAATTTTGGATGAATTCGTTTCTTGCGATTATTTGTTATGAAAATATAGGGACTTGAAAATTTGTGAAACCATATTTTCTTAAGCGACAAATAACATGCGTGTTGCAATTTCAACATTGCTCACAGAGTGCGCCACTGGTTTATGACCAAGTTTACTGACGTTTATTAGTAACTTTTTACCCTTTATGTCTAACATGAAATTTGATTTGATATCTGAAAGAATAATCTTTTGTCCATTAATTATGTATTCTTATTTCATTTTTATATCTCGATCCGTTTTCGAGAAAAATCGATTTTACGAACATTATGTTTTGATAAAGCGAGAAATTAAAAGCGAAACACATCAAACTGCGTCTAGTAAGTTGTGTCCAGCAAATAACGACAAGTGCTGTTAAATGAATAACTATTGCGTGTATTTTTAATTGTAGTAATAATTATTTATGATATAGTTTTGAAAATGTCGGATCACAAAAAGTTTTAGAATAATTAAATGAGAGATATGATCTGTCTGCGTAAGAAAATATCAATGGTCTTACTTTAGCTAAAAGATATCCCAATATATATATATATATATAATCATACACTATTTAGAAATTTGCTCAATCGCTTAGGCGACATGGGATCTTTCCTTCCGGAATATAATAATAGCGCTTCAAAAAATATTTTGATTGAACAGAAAAATAAAGTTTTGGTTACAGTACCAAAGATGCAGGTATACTCACTGGTAAGTATTCCTCTTTTACGTACTTCAGCATGCATTAGTCAGTCTACGATTTGGAAAATTCTAAATAAGGAAAAATTATATCCATTTCATTTTACTCCTGACAAAATTTGTTTTTTTTTATGAATGTATAAAGGTTCCAATATATATATATATCCCAATCAAATTATACACTATTTAGAAATTTGCTCAATCGCTTAGGCGACATGGGATCTTTCCTTGCGGAGTGTAATAATAGCGCTTCAAAAAATATTTTGATTGAACAGAAAAATAAAGTTTTGGTTACAGTACCACCAAAGATGCAGGTATACTCACTGGTAAGTACTCTTCTTTTACGTACTTCAACATGCTTTAGTCAGTCTACGATTTGGAAAATTCTAAATAAGGAGAAATTATATCCATTTCATTTTACTCCTGACAAAATTTTTATGAATGTATAAAGGGTATGTTTATTATTCCTTTCTTCACTTTACGTTTATATTTGTAATCCAAATATGTATGAGCTATTAAAATGAGTTTAAAATTATTAGAATTGCAGCTGACTCACAGGAAACCAGAGTCGAAGTTTCATCAGAATTTTTGAGAGCGCAGATATGGAGAAAATAATTTTAAAGTTATCAAATATTTCTGCTTTTTAATTAATTTATCTCTGCAACTTTTCTTCTTCGAAACTTTTTTCTAGATGTTCAGTAGAGTATTCCACGGAGCTGTAATGAAATTGTTGAATTAGGTCATTAATTTAAAATATTATTTCATATAGAAAAGGCCATTTATCTAACTGCATAAAGGTAATAGATAACATAATAGATATACCTGGGTTCCCTTTTCATATTTTCAGGTCTGATAATGCGAGAAATTAAAAGCAAAACAAACCAAACTGCGTCCAGTAGGTTGTGTCTGATATCATCTTCTCCGGTATAGAAACTGGAAAATTATGAAAAGTTCTGCCAAATAAATAACTATTTTGTGTATTTTTACTTGTAGTAACAATTATTTGTAATATAATTTTGAAAATATCGGGTTGCAAGGAGTTTTCGAATAATGAAATGAGAGATATGGTCTATCTGCGTAGGAAAATATCAATGGTTTTGATTCACTTAGAAGATATTACGAATTATATCCCAACAGACCAAATCATAAACTATTTAGAAATTTTAACATTTACTTAGGAGAAATAGGATCTTTCCTTTCAAATGTAATAACAGCTTTTCAAAAAGTATTTTGATTGAACACAAAAAGATTTGGTTAGAGTATCAAAAATTCAGGTATAAGTACTCCTCTTTTACATACTGCAACACGCATTAGTCAGCATACGATTTGAAGAATTCTAATTATGTATTAGAGTGAATCGAAAATTATTGTCAATGTTTGTACATTTGGTTTAGATACTTTATTTTTGCAATTCTCACAAAAAAATTATGTTGTCTTTAAAGTGTTATACCTTGTTTTTTTATATAAAAGTATGGTAGCACTATACAGAATTGGAAAGTGAAGATCTTGATGGTGAATTGTGTTTTGCCGCTTGCGTGTATTTGTGTGCTACACGCACACTTCCACCACAGCGTGCTTCTACTGTTCGCATTAGGCAGTGTTGCCAGGTGGGAAAAATTCAGTGCATGAGAATAATTTCAAAGAAGCATGAGGTTTGGAGAGAAAAGCATGAGATGGCTTTATCAAAAAACACCTCTTGACACAGCTTAATTTTGAATTACTTTTGAAATGCCATTTTTATTTCATTAAAAAGCATTATGTTCTGCTATTTTATCATAATATTATATTGTAAGTAGGTACTTACAGGTACTTACTTAAACGTTATTAACCACGTAACCTTTCTAATTTATTTTATTGCTAGGCCGGGCGAACGTTGAGGCGCAGTTGACGTGACGCAGGGTGACTCACGGGTCGTAAAATCTGTTGTTTCCAGAAAATTTAGGTACCCTTACGGAATAGAGTTAAGAATCACTGCAATACAGCGTGAATACAGCACACACACCGCATATCCGTAGACTGTCATACCCGTTTATGTATTCATTGCTAATAGAGAGCAGTCTATAATAAAGGACATTTCAAATACCCAAATATTGTAGATACCTACCTCTATCTATTCAATTTTGCTCTCGATTTTGCCTTTATTTCTCGTTAGGTCTTTGTTTTGGTAGATTTCAAAGAGTAATTTTAATAATTTTATTATTTCTTTTTGTGTCTATTAAAAAGCATGAGATTTTGTAATCAAAGTATGAGAGCATGAGATTTCCTCGAAATGCATGAGATCTCATGCAAAAGCATGAGACACTGGCATCAGGTGACCAGACGGTTAGATTTGCAATGGCGAATTGGCGTTGGCGATACGGAACCGATTACCGTAGTAGTGGGGAATGCTCGACCAATGCACGTCGCCGCGCCTCTTATACTTCGTACCTTCCCTGGGATGAAGCGGCAATTTCTACTTTCTCTGTAAAGATCCGCAATTTCCGATTCTGTATAATACATAATTTGCATGCATCATCATCTTTAGATGAGTTTTTAATGGAAACGGTTGCTCCTAGAAACTTCAATAAGGTGTACATTTCTTAAGTAGAAAAGTTAGGAGAAAACGTTTTTCTATTCCAAAATGGCATATACCGTGGCACAGAAAAGGTTGAAACAATTTAAAAGGATCCTAATGGTCGCTTGTGCCGACTTCTTGGAGGTATAGCCAATTGTGCATAAAATTTGAATTTCTCGTCCCAAGATACCTCCGCGTACAAAATTTCATGAATTTAACTCAAAGTAATAGAGAGTTATTAAAGAAAGTAATTCTTTTTTTAAAATTTGACATCCTGTATATGTCCTAAATACTAACATTTACATTATATTTTTATGAATTAAATAATTATGTTTAAATAACTTTAAGAAAATAATGGGTACAAGAAAGCAAATAATAAACCAACAGTGGCAAATATTTTGGACAGTTGGACAAAAAATATTGTTTATAATTCGTGCGTAAAATCAGTGTTTTATTGCACTTTCGAATGATTTTTTGTCTCGACCTACGGTCTTGATCAAAAATGTATATTTTCATGAGTTATTAAAAAAACACTGATTTTGCGCACTCAACATAAAAATAATTATTATTTGAAACTAGAAATATTAACTAGCTTTAGGGGAAGCTAGACTTTTTTAATGTCTAAGGTCCAGAGATGACAGTAAAACGCAGAAATGTTTTTCATGGAAGTGAGATGAAAGAGCATAGATGTATGCAATAAGTCCTTATTCAGATTTTATTCAAATTCTCCCGACGGCACACTCTACAAACACGAATAGCAAGACTTTACGACGGAACAGATACGTGTTTAGTATCTAGTAAAAAGTTCTGGATGTTTGGAACTATCCTCACTGGATAAATAATATAATTTTGGTTTTGTTACGTTGGTTACATGAATGTAAAATACAAGTATGCAGCATAAACAGCTTATTCTGAAATAGATCAAGAAACGAAATGTCATATGAAAATATAGTCAGATACAAAAACCAAACTTGCCTTTTTTGTGCTCAATTGATTGAAAAGTGAAATAAAAAGGCAGCATACAGAGTGCTTTAGAAAAAAATACCATAAGTTCAGGAACTGATATATAAAATATAAGATGTGTCCGTGTGGACTGTTGTGAAATGAATGGGTCATACTTTAAGGATAGGGTTTGATGAAAATGAAGCAAGTTAGATCAAGTTACAAAAAGATTAGTCTATACGTACGTAAAACATAGCGGCCACTAAGTGTACCTGAAACGGATTTTTGTTTTGTTTTGTTTAAGGTACGAAACACCTCCTTACCCAAACCTCCACTTTCACTAAAATATTACAAAATTATCATGAAAAATGGATGCAACTGCATGAAATGTAACTACATTGATAAAAATGACTGTAAATTTACACATTATTCACATATGCATTAATGCAAAAAATACTAAATCCATCCTGTATTAAAAAAATCTCTGAATACCGTACATTTACATCTTTCATGTAAAATTACATGATTTTTTTTCTAAAAATATATAATAACATTGCAAAATTACATTTCATTTGTACTAAAACATGGTGTTAATATGAAAAAATGCATACTCATAAATAATAATTTTCCATTATAGTTCTAATATTATATTCTAGCGTGTTATTTAACATTATTGACCTAGGCCAATCCGCCTTATAATATCGTTAATAATTTTTATCAGTGCATGCAGATTATTGGAAGATAATGTTTGAATTCAATAAAAACGCTACGAACTTATATAACTAACTAGTGATATAAGACTTATGATTAATTAGTTTTAATTCTTTAAGAGTTGCAACTTCCCTGTAAACCAACAATAATTGTTGGTACCTACCAACGTTAAAATGCTGTTTTAATTATACACTAAGAAAAACCGTATATTTCGGTATTTAGCAAAAATATTAAATATAATAATTTCACGTCAGACATATCAGTCAAGCATTGTTTTTATGAAGCTTTTTTGACAAAAATTATTAGATAACCATATTTACATCCCATACATTTTTTATCTAATAAACTGTGAACATATCTTAAACAACCAAAATTGAATTAGAAACAAAAATTATAAGTGGTAATTATGTTAAAAGTGTTAAGATGATGCTGGGAAACAATATAAGTAGAAATCAGAAAAACTTCCCTGTAAACTAACAATAATTGTTGGTACCTACCAACGTTAAAATTTCATTATAAACATAAACTGTTTAAATTATGTACTAAGAAAAACCGCAAAGGCATATTTCGGTATTTAGCAATTGTAAAAAAATATTAAATATAATTTTACGTCAGAAATATTAGTCAAGGATTGTTTTTATAAAATTATTTTGTCAAAAATTATTAGATAACCATATCTACATCCAACTAAATTTTTAACTAATAAACTGTGAACATAACTAATGCCGCATCCACACTCTCACCGAGACAGTCAGAGCCGAGGCGAGCACGAGAGTGTGGATGAAGGACTCAGGGTGTCCCATAACTAATGGGCCATACAGCAACAGCGTATAGTAGACGTGAAAATAGGCCATATACACCAATAGAGAATGAAAAAAAAATACAATTTTGTCGTTTATTTAAAGAAAGTGTTCACAATAAAATATTTTAGTCAAACGGACAGTGCAAATTGTATAGGAGACATTAATGAAGTTTTACTGCATATTACTACAAACAAGAGGTCTGTTCAAGTAAAGAATGTCAAAAACGGTCGTCCAACTACTTCCTACACGATGTTTACTGAAAAGAAATTCATAATTTTACTGGTCGAATATTTCAGACAGTTTGAAACCATTATAATAATAATAATAAACTCTTTATTTCCAGCAGGTGAAAACCCACCCAGAAACACATAAACAGGAAAAAAAGTACAATCAAATAACATACAAAATAAAATAAGTAATAGCATGGTGATACCATGGTAGGATATCAATAGGATATTATAATATATATTTAATCACCTACTTATGTAAATAATATTCTTAATCACGTCTATTGATGAGAAATTTATATCACACTTATTACAAATCTTGTTGAATTGAGTGCATGCATTATATATAGGCGCTCTAAATACAATATTGGGTCTAGGTGTCGCACAATAAAAGGTAGAACTATGTCTAGACTCAATACGCGGTACTGATGTCTCGCTCCCTCTTGCCAGCGTTCGCTTCGATATCGGTATTTAGGGCACGAGTTAAAGGATTTTTTCAGTAAAACACGGCGAGGCGAGATAAGTGTCTACACTCCTGTATGCTCTCGTAGTGATTTTGGCTATCCATGACGTTATTGTTTTAATACCCCAAGGTCCAAAATAATAAACAGTGATTCATTTGCAGCAGAGATAGGACCTATATGAGTATAAAAGCTGAGTGCTACAAGAGACAATATTCCATAGATGTGCCAAGAGTTCAAAAAACAGAAAATTACTAAGATAGATACATGCATATAGTGATACAGTACCATCAGACATTTTTTGTCAAGAAAATAAAAAAATGTCAATTTTTGAAATGGTTATTGGTCCAGACAATCGAATTCAAATAGTATGGTGTTTTCCAGAATATTTACATTTTTATTTTTAATCAGAAAGGTAAAATATATTTAGTAGTAGTGTCAGTATTAGGACTAAAACAGCTTAATTTCTGCAAGCTGAAGGTAAAACTGCTTTTATGTTGCTTTTATCTTATTATTTTACTCAAAGCTGCAATCGAATAGAAGATGTAGATACTGTGAAAAACATCATACCATTTGAACGATTTCCTGGAAAGCTAATCACAATTTAAAAAATTGACAAAAGAAATGTATTGTCAAGAAAGTTATGAAGATTAAAAAAATTTAAAAAGTATTTCCAAATGTCCATAGGCGTACATTTTTGTTTTCAAAATGGAGGGTCCAAATCCCCATTTCTGCGTCCATGTAATAATGGGCAAGTTTTGCATCATTTTATTTTTTGCTCTTTCCTACAAATTAACCACATATACATTTAAATATAATAGATATACATATATGAAATTATAAAAAAAGTAAAAAATAATATTCAACGTCCAGTATCTCAAAAACTAAGCCTCTTAAAAGAAAAGAGTAATTACTAATCGCATTTTGGCTGGAATAGCTTGCCACAATCGAGTATCTTGCTTTGATACAACTGGCGAAATTTTGTTTAATAAATAGCTAAAATTATCTAATGGCATGCTAGTGAAGCATCATAACTTCGATCTATTGCTGTCATTCACCATCTTCTCCTACAAAATTTTCGATTTTTTTTTACATGCCAATTGTATATAACCTAATTATAATAACTTATGGAGCAAAGAACAGTAGCGAAATTGTAATTGGTAATTATATTAAAAGTGCTAAGACGAAGCTGGAAAGTAATATTGCCTATATAAAAATATAAGTAAAAATTAGAAAAAACGAAATAGTTCCAGAAGAAATAAGTGATATTCACCTTCACACCCCTGAAAAATTGTAGTGTTTTTTTTTTTGTAACTAAAAGCCCTTCAAGTGTAACTACAACATACCACGATGGCTAGTTTATCACTCCACAGCCTTCTGTGATTTTTTTCTGGGCCATTTATCGAAAATTCATATTAGCCATTTCTTTATCACAAATCTTGCCTTGTTTAGCGCACTCTAAAACGTAAATATACCAAAATTCCTTAAATTAAGTTGAAAAGTAATTCTTATACAGTACTTTTTTACAAAAAAAAATATCGTCAAAATCACACTATTGACTACAATTTTACAACGGTTTGAGTGTGAGAAGTGAAACACGTTGTATATTGTAAATGTCATAATTTAAGTAATTCCTAAATTTCCATAAAATTGCCTTTGTCTTCACAGCAACTATAGAGCAGTGACAACCACTACTGATTTGGAAAACGTTTCCGGTAGAAATACATAATGATGCAAACCGTTATGAGGAGGAACATGATGGGGAAGTGAAAATCCTATTTATAGAAACAGAAAATGTGGTGAGAATTGATAGTAGAACGTCAGGGGAATTTAGAATAACTGAAGGTGTGAGACAAAAGGGGCATCCTGAGCCTATTGTTTTTTTTTGTTGTCTTTTCACACATTCTAAGCACAATTCCTTAAAAAATAGGATTTGAAAGTGCAGGCGTTCATTCCCCTAGTTGATAAATGGTTAATTGAAAATGTATTGTATGTGTTTATTATTGGTATTGGAAATGATAATTTAGTTTGGTTCCTTTCGGCTGTACCTGATTGAATTTTTTGTGAAATGGTAATATATTTATTAATAGTACCTATAAGTAAAACTATAGAGGCTAGAAAGAGCGTATAGAAAAGACACTGTCTGTGATACGATAATATTTCTGATTCAGAGTGGGATAAATACAACTTGTTGAAATTGCTTCTTAATTTATTTCCAACATCAATACTATCAAACTCTTCATAACGAGAAAGGGGTGATCATGAAAAGAATTACAAATTTTTCTTTTTGATAAAAAATTGTGTGGCTTTTAAAATCTACAGGGTGTTTTCTAAGTTTGCCATAATTTCAGGATATCGTTCCTTGAGTCATAATATATACCAAAACTTCTTAATGGGCTGAGAGTTTAAAGTCGCTGCTGTATGATGGTACTCAATTAAAAAAATACAGTGTCTAAAATAGCCAACTAACATTCCAACTAAAACGCTATATACGATAAAATATAAGTCAATATCTTCCTAAATAGCGTCTGAGAGTAGCAAATACTTTTTCTTTTACATTTACATTTACATTTTTACATTTTTACATGCCTACCCGAAATACGCTGTAACTGAACCACTTTAATAAGTTAATGGAAGCACAATGGCACGGAGAAGTACAAGAAGCAATAATATATTTTTTAACGGAACTTTCTGCGTACGATTGAATTTTTTAATTATTATTTTTGTTTTCTGATTTTAAAAATATGACATATGATATTCATATATTTAACAGTTTTCGAGTTATACGAACTGAAATTACAATTATTATAGTAGTCTATGAAAATAACAAGTATTTTGTTATTATATAACTATTATTATTTAATCAAATCAATTGAAATAAATAATTGAAACTGTTTTATAGTTTTCTTAATAATTCATTAATTTAACGATAGGAATGTTATATGTTGTACTTAGTTTTTAAAACAGAAATAAACAGAAAAATTAAAAATTCAACAATCCACAGGGTACTTCATTAAAAAATATATTATTACTTAATATACCCTTCAACTTCTGCAGGCCACTGTGCTTCCACTAATTTATTAAAGAGGTTCAGTTACGGTGGGTGTCTTTTGACAATTTTTATATTCCCTTATATGATACAGACCATATCATAATTATGTCACCATTGGTCAGAGAGAAAAAATTGTTCGGTAAAATAGGTATGTTTTGATTGGCACAATTTATTATACAGCAAAATAAAGGCAGCTTCTATTTCGGACACCCTGTATAAGAAGACGTTTCAATTCATATTTAAAGCTACATTTTTCTACTTTTTTAAGGACCAGAAAAAATGTTCACTTTTGAAACACCTGGTAACTATCGCTTTTAAAACTCATTTATATATTTTTAACAGTTATGCGGTCGCGCATAATTTAACTGTTAAAAGTTCTCCTTTGTTTTAACTGAACGTAAATTAAGTATAATTTTAATTAGGACTTTTCTTAATAGAAGGAAAGAACGTCTAGGTACATTAAAATGTATTTTACTTTACTCTGGGGTAAACTTCGAACAAAGTCGTCTAAACAATTAAAAACACAAGAGAAAGTGCGTTAAATGGGTTGTCATGGTAAATTCTTGAAGCTTCTGATAAAAAGCATTTCCAACCGTTTACGTGTTTATTAAGTTGGAAAAGTGGGTGGAATTATCGCGGCTGTATTTTTTAGTACTTTGTGTTTTATCTAAGCCTTTGGTGGACTTTAATGGCGGTATAAACACGCTTTATGTGTTTTTATATGAAACGGTCGTATATTTGTCCTAGTTGGCCAATTTGAGATTTATGCCGTTGGATGGATTAACACCATTGATATAACAACGTCATGACCACAAATGGTTATACTTTTATAGCCCAGTGAAGTTTGCTGAAGCCCTCATATGTTATCCAATTACTGTCATAAAGTTTTTACTGTTCGTTTATTTAAACCATTAAATTCAATCTCTCATTCTCATTCACGCAGGAGTATAAAAAATTTTGCAATGAATTAAACAATTTAATAAAAATGGAAAAAATGAAGTATTATAAAAATAAAATAGAAAATAATAAAAATTCGAATAAGATCTTGTGAGAAGTTACGAATGAGTACTGTGGCCAATTTGTCACTAAGGGTAATATTCCTCTGATAAAAACTGATGCTAAAATACTGAGATAACAGATGATGGTGAAAAGGCAAATGTTTTCAATTCCTTCTTTACTTCTATTGGCAAAACACTAGCAAACCAAATTCCATCTGGACAGTGTAAATTTCTTGAAAATAAACAAAATAATTCAATTTTTTTGCAAGCAACAGACAAGTCAGAAATAATTAAAATAATTAAACTGAAAAATAAAAAATTACCTGGGGTTGATGAGATTAGAACAGCCACATTAAAAGAAATTGCTGAGTGCATTGCCGAACCACTATCATATAGGTATAATAAATTAAGCTATTATAAAGGGTGAATGTCCTTCGGCATTTAAGGTGGCTGTTGTAAAACCCATATATAAAAATGGTAGTAAAGAAGATGTGTCAAATTACAGACCAATCTCGTTAATTACTAACTTTGCAAAAATTGTTGAAAAAGTTATCAAAATATGAATCAATAATTATATAGAAAAATATGGGCTGTTATCTAAATCTCAGTTTGGCTTTAGAAAAGGTAAAAGTAGACAACATGCAATTGCAAATTTAGTTAGCAAAATTTATGAAGCCCTTGATAATCAATATAAATGTCTGGCAGTTTTTATTGACCTAAAAAAGGCTTTTGATACTGTGTGCCACAAAGAATTGGAAAATACATTATATAATTTTGGATTCAGGGGTAACAGCCTAAATCTTTTAATATATTATTTAGAAAACAGAATACAATATACTGAGGTGAATGGTGTAAGAAGTTGTGCTAACACAATTGAGTATGGCGTACCGCAGGGAACAGTGCTGGGGCCTGTTTTGTTTATTATTTATATCAACTCGCTATATGATGTACCCACCTCTGCCTCAGTTACAACTTATACGGATGATACTGTTCTCTTCTATAAAGGAACTAACTGGATTGAGTTAAAAAACAGAACAGAGGAAGACCTAAAAAATTTCAAAAATTATTTTACTAGCAAATACCTAACATTAAATATAAATAAGACTAAATACGTACCTTTTTATTTACATGATAGATCTGCCCCGATATTTAATGAACTTACTGTTAATAATGATTTCAGTATAGCAGCTGTGAATCAAATGAAGTATCTTGGAATCTTGACAGTAGGCTAAGGTAGGATATGCATGTAAATTATGTGACAAAAAAAGTAAGAAAAATTATTTATAGGTTCAAATGAAAATTTTATATCACGCCCTCATAGATTCACATTTGGCTTATGAAATATTAGCATGGGGAGGTGTATTGGACTGTTATTTAAAACATCTGCAGGTATTACAAAACCTGATATTAAAAATAATTTTTAGAAAGGATATTAATTACTCTTCAGATTTGCTATATAAGGATGTTTGTGTAATGGACATTAGATCTAAAATTTTTTATCAGTGTGTTTTATACCAATGGCAGTTAAATACACCAATAAGTCCTATTATTGAAACAAGGGGAAACACTCATAATTTAATAGCTGGAAAAATGAAAACTACCTGTTTGCAAAGAAGCTTTACTTTTTTAAGTATTAAAGCATATAATTTTATTCCCTTGAATTTTAAACTTATAAGAATAAATAATATATTCAAATGAAAACTAAAGAAATTCATTCTTGATGAGACAAGAAGTAATATAAATGATGTTATAAATCCAAAACATATTTATAATGTGCTATTTTAATATGGTGTTGCAATTTCGATTTTGATGTGGCCATTTTTTATGTATTGGTTTTATATTGATGTGTAGTATGTTTTTGCATTCCCTTTGTGTAGATTTCATGTATATCTTCATGCGCAGTATTCGTTACTTATATGAAATATCTTAAGTTTATTTGTTTCATTTGTAATTGTAAAGCAGCACCAAAATGAAATTGATGATAATGTAAAACTTATTCTCAGAAGCTATTTATTTGTGACATAATTTTAGTTTTTCTTTAGTTTAATTAGGTTTTTTGCCACGCGTCTAAAAAAAATAAAGATTAATTAAATAAACCCTTGCGTCAAACGGATCAGTTTGAAATTTTTTGGTTAGGCAAACTTAGTTTCAAAAATAACGCTTGACCCGTTTGGCGTAAGGTCTTATTTAATTAATCTTTATTCTTTCAGAAGTGTGACAAAAACCCAATAAAACTAAAGAAAAAAAAATAAATTAATACGACTTACTAACAGAGACTTAATATTGTAAAAAAAATTTTGTAAAATCCTTATAGTTTCCGAGGAAAAAATATTGAAGTTCAATCTTTACATCGCTGGACTAGTGTTGTCTGTAGCCAGGCGAATTCAAATATCCACTTACTTATTGTATTAACGTTTTTCTGATACGGGTATTTACATTAGTTTTTCAAATGTCAAAAATGGTTTACGTGTATAGCAACTCGCAGTTGATAGATATCCTTTTAATTTATGGTGAAGTGAAAATCCTTTAGTATGACGATTTCCCGGTGAATGTGCAAAATGCAGCTACATTTACAACGGTATGCAGTGAGTGCCAGTGCATGCAAACACAGGCGTGACACGGGAAATTTGCAACCGATTCATGGAAGAGATGGAGATCCAGGCGTCCACAGCGTATTGTAACAGTGTGACGTATCATACATGAGGTTCAATTATATCCATGCCATGTAGACTGTGTCTAAGCATTAATACGAATACGAATTGGACTAGGAGGACCGGCACCATGGCCGCCCTGATCTCCTGACTTTAAATCATTTTGACATATTTTTGAGGGAATATTTAAAAAATAAAGTATATTGCACTAAAGTGGATTTACGCAAACGTATCATAGCTGCTGCCAATAACTTACAAGTTCAAAATAAACAGAAAGCAGAAACATTTGTGTTAGTTTGTAGAAACTGGATAAGACGGGCCCAAATTTTGTTTTGTGCAATTAATAAAAATAGCGGCAAAAGCAGTTGAATTTGCTGTATAAAATAGATGTTATAAAATGTAATGTATTTCTTTCCTTGCGAATTTCTTTCAATCGCTGCCCAATCACCAATGGTATGCTTTAACTTCTCAGGTTTTACAGTAGACCAGTTTCCAGTGCCGTGCAGAATTGTATTTTTAAATCATTTTTGAACTGCCGTTTTTGTTTTTTTTTTATTTACAAAATTGTATTTGTAAGAGTCCCCTATACAGTTTTTTTAGATAAGTTCTGAATCACCCTCTATATGAACAGTAAAGCGACAAACTCAATACAATTGCGAGTTGCACAATTAGTCGTTGGAACCACAGACCACCTAGACTGTACCCATGCTATTCAATACAACTATACCAATGAAGCCTCGACAGGGGAGCGGTGGAGTGTGTGCGGAAGTTTGGTTCCGCCCTCTTTTGACAGAGTCTGATTCAGTAAAATGAATATTATTATAATATTTGATGAAATTTTAAAAAAGTTAATAATTTTTATATAAAATTAATGTGAAATAGAAAGGAATATATTTTTAATAGACTGACATAAAATATTTAATTATTTTGAGAAGGTTTGTGAAATGTAATTAAATCAGGGTTAAAAATAAAATTCTAGTTATATTAAAATCTTTATTGCCTTTTAAATAGTACTACTTTATTTAATACTTGTTGATTTGTGTCTTAAGGAATTGAATATTTTTGTTTTATGATTTATTCTTACATCTACATATTTTTCAGAAATTACTCTAATAAGTTCTAATCATTGTGTAATTATGGGGATTATTGTTAACAATTGTAACAACCGATCAGATCGGAATAGGGATGAAATTTCATTTTTTAGGTAAGTAATAATCAGAAATAATGGAGCACGTTTTATGGCGTTAAACGGCTCTGTGCAGACGTTGTACTGATATTTCCAGTATCGGCTCTATTTTTAAGTTCCCATATGTTTAACAATTATTGTTAGCGAGGTAACAAGTATTTAATGGTTTATTAAATAATAATCATGTGGAACATTCAGCATCAAAAGGGTACACTCTCTTGACAACATACTTTTTAGTTTCTGTTATATATTCTTTTGTGTACATATTTGGTTTGTACATACATTGTTGGGAACAAATTTTTGCGGTTTTTTCTGGTCCTTCGAGAATTAAACGAGACAATAATGTGCTCACAGATGAGCGCTCGCAAGGAGCGATTAAACGTTTCTTGAAAAAGAGAAATTAATATCGTGACAAATAAACAGCAACATCACAATAAAAATCTAAATAACATTGAAATTCCTCGAAAAAACTTGCTGCGGAAAAATGTTTTCAGATTTTAAGAAGTCCTCTAAATAAAAAAGTTACAGACGAATAACGCCATATTAACTTTTTCTCAAAATAACTCAAAAACCTAGATCTAGTTGCAAGCGTCATTAAGTTAGCAACAGAATTTTTCCCAACTGCCGATTTTCGTATATCTTATAGTTTCCAAGATGCCAGTACACGCATCACCAAAATATTCCACATTGTATTATTTAATAAATCATTAAATACTTGTTACCTCGTTAAGAATAACTGTTAAACATATGGGCACTAAAAAACACAGAGTCGATACTGGAAATGTCAGCACAACGCCTGCGCAGAGCCGTTTAATGCCATAAAACGTGTTGCATTGTTTCTGATTATTACTTACCTAAAAATGAAATTTCATCACTATTCCGATCTGATCGGCTATTACAATTGTCAATAATGCTCTTCTCCATAATTATACAAAGACAACTCGTATATTTCACAAAATAATCACAATGGTACCACAACGAAAACCTAACATTGACTGAGAGCCAGCTAGGTCGAGGTTAGGCCGACGGAAGGCTTCACTGGCTTGGCCCTAAGGTTCAGTCTAGGGGGTCTGTGGTTGGAACGTAGTTACGACTATTGCAGGTACTTTAAAGTGTTGCCACTACGTGCCTACGATGAAAATTGAGAATGAGTTTTTTGTGCATACTTCGTTTTCGCGATGTTTCCGGAACATGTACGGCCACTTTCCAGTGACGTTGTGATTCCATGGATATTATGTTGCTGTTTATAAAATAATTATTTTATAATGTTTTGTAAGCCCACTATTATTTTTAATATTGTAATAGTTGCTAAGATATGTTATTGATAGTCATAATTATTATTAATACTTAAAATATATAAATTAATAAAAGCTTTTGAAATATAAAAACAATTATTAAATATATATTTATAACTAAACATGGTGCAGTCGTACTAAAGACGAAAAGTACCTACACTATAATTGAAAGAAAGAAAAATGGAATTTAACCACGACAACTACACTTAAACTACACAACTACAACACGACAAATACAATAAAATGGAAATGTAGCAGAAAACTTTAGAGAATTCAAAGAAAAAATTACAATATACCTTATAGCAACAGAAATTATAAAAAAATCAAGAGAAATACAAGTAGCAAGACTAAAAAACTTACTAGGCACTGAAGTCTTAAAACTGTACAAATCAATCACAAAATTGAAAGATGATGAAGAAACGGTCAACAAAATTTTAGAAGTATGAGAATCATTGCCTACCAAAAGAAAATATGATAATGGATGTATCATTTTTTAAAAAGAATGCAACAAGAAGGTGAATCTTTTGAATCATTTTTCGCTGATCTAAAATATCTTATAAAACAATGCCATTTCGAAGATCAAGAAAATAAATTATTAAAAGCACAAATAACATTAGGAGTCTGGTCAAAATCACTACAAGAACGCCTTTTACGAGATGATTATTAACTGGAAAAAATTATTAATTTATGTAAAACTTCAGAAATGACACAAGAAAATTTAAAAATTATACAGAAACTAATGTCAACAACAAATTAGTCGCCAATGTCAAACGTGAAAATATCCCAATTAGAAAGCAAAACAAGTCTAAATTTGTGTGTTATCGATGTGGTCTACAACATGATCGAGGCAATTGTCCAGCTTTTGGAAAGAAATGCAATCTGTGTTCCCGTTTTAATCATTTTTCTACTGTATGTAAAACAAAACGAAATAATAATATCAGTGGATGTAATGAAGTCGTTGAATGTATCAAATGAGCGTGTAAATGAAGTAGAAGAATCATCAAATTATTATCGTATCGATATAGTTCAAAGCCCGCTACCTGAAAAATCTTGGTTCAAATTATTAAAAATCGAAAATGTGGAAGTCAAAGTGAAAATGGATACAGGATCTGATGTCAATATATTACCTTATAAGTTTGTTAAAATAATAGTGGGCTTACAAAACATTATAAAATAATTATTTTATAAACATCTCCCTCTTCTAATTTATACAAGATATTATAACCAAATACTGGTATAGGGGTTGTACTTGACAAATGTGAAACACCGCGATCCTATTTAGTTAAGATGGATAATCATAATAACATACTTAGGAGAAATTCTAAATTTATTAAGAAAAATAAGGGTTCCAATTAGAAGAGGGAGATGTTTATAAAATAATTATTTTATAATGTTTTGTAAGCCCACTATTATTTTTAATATTGTAATAGTTGCTAAGATATGTTATTGATAGTCATAATTATTATTAATAAAATATATAAATTAATAAAAGCTTTTGAAATATAAATACAATTATTAAATATATATTTATAACTAAACAGTTGCGGCGTGGAAACCTGCCCTGGGATTCTGTGACATATAGAATTCTACAAGTCAAAATGTTTCTATGCAGTTGGTACTGAACATGATATGATAGTATTTTATTTTGTGACGTATTGAGCATAAGCAAAATATCATATTTCTATAATTTCTTATCATGTTGACATATTAACTACCTCTTTATCTATTTAAGGCAGATCGTGTACTGTTAAATATTCTCAAAACATAATAAAAAATGACAGATAATTATATTTTGTTTATGCTCATTACGTTATAAAATAGAATTCTTATCATGTTGAATACCAAATGTATAGAAACATTTCGATTTGTAGAATTCGATATATCACAAAGTTCCACTGGTGAACTTTTAAGGAACTTCAACACTCTCTCACTATTTCATATTAGTATATTGCTTGTTTTGTATGGCAGCGTTGAGTGAATAAGTATAACTTATTCACTCAACGATGGCAGCTAATATAGTTACATTTTTTTCTACATATTCCATCTCCATTTCCTTAACTCTTAATCAAATATGTGTTAGGCAGAATTTATAAGTGCAGTACGTACTACTTATTCAAGTGGTAGGTACTACTACTTGTGAGAGTTCCTCCTTGAACATTGAAACACGCCTCAACATAAAGGTTTCCAGCCCAAATCAGTATCATATTTTTTTAAATTATGACGACTTAACCGCAAAAAAACGTTGCCTGATGATGCGAAGCAAATTGTCTTTCAAGGAACCGTTCAAAATTGTTAAATATAATTTTTTGTGAGTTTAATAGACTACTACTGTTTTTATTTTATTAACAATTATGTATGTTTACCTATATGAGTCATTTAGATGATGTCCAATGCAACATTCTAGCTTAATTTTAATTTCAAAATTATATCTAAATTCGAACCTGGACTGAATAATGAGTAGTAAGCATGTCGCGTGTTTCTGTATTTTATAAATAGAACTAACCCTACAGAGTTATAAAGCAGGTACTCATAAATCTGTCTCGTATTATCACAGGACGAAGAAAATTATTAGTTCTTAAGTTTTATCACATAGATTAATTTAATGTTTATTGTCATAACATAATTTCAAATAAAGTTACGCTTGCGTATAACTTCTTAAGACTTTTTAGTCAACTAAAGTCCTCGTGAGTTTAGACATTAATGTCTAAGTATCTTCTTGTTAATTTGCATTGTCCAATTTACTTATGACAACTCAGTATATTTCTAATGTCTTGGACTATCAAGGACACGTTAACCTATTGTACCTATATTTGTCGAAATTATCAGGATTATTAACGGCATTTGATCACATTTGCCATTAATTTTTCTTGTCAATGCTCGACAAATTCACTCTTTAGTTCTTTCTTACTAATATTATTTTTCTAGTTCATGCAAAAAACAAAACTTTATTGAACTATATTTAGTAGAAGAAGTGGTTCTTTATTGCACTAGTGCAATGAAATCCTTATTGCACTCATCTGTCGTTTTACTACAGCGTTTTGTGATTATGACAAACATAAACTTTCAAATCGACGTCATATTTAGTTCATTTTCTGTGAGGTTGTATTATGTTTAAAGCAGTCGCATATTTTATCATATCATATTTATTACATACTAGATTATGAAATTACTAGAAAATGCAATTTATTTAAAATACAATTAATTTCCTTTGGATATCAACAGAATTACAAAACATAAACGCAGAAAAAATATTGTATGCAACCCGTATGAAAAGTGTTTATTGCACGTGGCGTTTCACATCGTGTGCACTAAACACGTACTTTTTGTACTTGTTGCATAAATGACTATTAAATGCTATCTCAACGATAAGCTATAATATGAAATATATAATGGATAGAAATCCTATTCCTATTTCAGAAGTACCCCAGGATCCTAACCTCGACCCGCTGCTGTTTTTAATGTTCGTAAATGACTTTTCAGATAATAGCAGCTGCTAACATGGTTAGCTTCATAAGTAATTTTTATTGTAATTTTTTAATAAAATAGTGCAATGGCAATGATTTGTGATTAAATATTTCTTTTTTTATATACAAATTTATAATAATATATGCGTTTTTGCTAAAATTATGCAGTTAAAAATATAAAATTTTAATATCTGCTACAAAACATAAAGTATTGATTTGTTATAGTCATATAGCGCCTAAACTAAAATCAACTCCAAAGAATATGTTGTAGTTTTTTTGGATACATTCAGTATGTTATCGCAACAGGTTAAATTTTAAAATAAGTACGTAACTCCACAATATAAGTTATAATTTTGAAAAATACATGTTTTCTGCAACGATCTATTTGTATTTTCGCATTATTTCAGTTTTTCCCAGTTTTTGGAGTAAAGGAAAACTAATTAACTAATGAATTATTATAAACAAACCACAGTAACTAAAAGAATACAATCTAATATATCAATTGTAATAAAGTGATATTTACTTACAGAATATAATGACTAATATTTTTCACAGTGGGGACTTATTTTGGAATGGAATGATGAATGAAAATATAAACTAATGGCTAGTCTTTAAAAAGTATCACACTTTCAGGAATTGTTGTTTTATTTATGACTTTAGTTGTTTTTCAGTCAGATAGTGTTTTCTGATTTATTAATAAGTAGAAGTGTTGTTTAAGAAGAATTCTGTATCTTATAAAAAGGAAGTTAACGACATTTAATTCAAGGAAAAATAAAAGGATTTTTGCTGCCAACCACAGATATACTCCTCGCTTGTTGCAGTGATAGCAGTTGATGTGTTTTCCGAGAATTACGTCAAAACAAATCATAACATTATATGAGCGACCCAGCACGTGTTCCACAGGAACCGTCAGAACAAGTTTATCCCTTAAATGACTTTCTTTCACTCGAACTTAGAGATCTTAATTAAGCGGATTTCAAATCGTCAAATCGCATCTTTACTGTATTTTGTTGATCAAAATGTGTAACAGAAAACTAAGTCACAGTAAAGTAAAAAACTGTTTATTCGCTATAATTCATCTAAATATTATTAATAGTTGAACAATCCAACCGCCGAGAAAATCTAGAAAGTGACTCATGTTTATAAACCCGGTCACAATTTATAGCAGTCGACACAAAGAAACATACATGCAGCCCGTATATTTTTAATATAAAATCGTGTGCTACATATCTCTGAGAGCGTATACGATTACACAGCTTTTGCTGCAGCATATAAGCATGCACCAGATCAAAACTTAGCCCTCTATTGGTTGCCATGAATTGACGAATCCACCTGCTCCATCTCCAGCGTTATCATGGTTGGGTATATCTTTTGGGAAAGCAAAATTTCGAGCATATCTTTTCGCTAATTTCATTATGAATGTAATTAATTTATTAGTAATTTTGTGTTCTTAATAATGGAGAATAAATCAAACCCTACAGAGTAAACGCTATAATGTAACAAGTGAGGGATATTGGATTATGACATGTATGAAGCGTTTATGGCGCGAGGTACAACATCTGAGTGTAAGTGATATATAATAAAAAGTGTAGTAAGTGTGTAAAAGTACAACCGTGAAACGGAAAATAATGGAAACTATCGGGAGGAAGATGGTATCTTAAAAATGAGCTTTAGACAGAAAAAAAATGGGTTGCTATATCTTACAAGATGAAACTTTGCCTATATAGAAGGGTGCTTTTGCGAATTATGTCTGACATATGAATTAAGATAAGTACCTATGTGAAGTATAGTGATATGAGAAAAAATCTATTTTAAAATAAATATTAAAATGTTGGAATATGAATCGAAGGATATATTTTGAAATTGGCGAAACATGGGGACATGAAGATCTTACGGAAGACGATGGGATATGGTATAATAAGAAAACTTTATATGAACATGGTCTTTTTCTCGATCAGTAGCAGAGTTACGGGGGGGCTAAAGTTTCAAAAAAATACATTTATTTTGTTTATTATTAAATTCATATTGCATATTGCACACAGCGCTTCCAAATTTGATACATGTACTGCTCAACTAGTTTCTGATATTATAGATGATCATTTTTTAAAATCGTTGCACAGGATCTGCTATTATGAAACCCTTTAGAAATTTTTTCTTGTACGTCCCTGGTAAAGTTTGAAATGTTTTTTACTTCCTTGATTCATTATCTAAATTTCGTCTCTCTTCACTTTTAAATGTATTCTTGTAAATTTTCTTATAAAACTTTAATTTTCGTGTATCGAAGCAAAACTATCAAAAAGTATCATATTAGAATATTACGTACGATAATTTGTGGAAAAAAAAGAGAATTTTATAAAATTACTATTTTAGGGTGCAAACAAATTTTAAGTGCAATTATTATTTATTGAAAATACCTACAGCTTACGTCTTCGATAGAGAAATTTTCAGAAATTTGTAAATAAAATATAAAATGAAATTATTTAGGTATTACTGACATAAGCATCGTTTTCTAAAAATTCTTGACGTTATGTATTCAACTTGAATTTTCCTTATTTTAATTAACACATTTAATAAAAATACTGAAACCGGAATATAGTGCAATGTATTCTAAAGCCTATTGTTCTTATGGATGCGAAATTCAAGAATATTTGCACGATTTATTTAATGGTGGGAAAATCTCTACTTGTAACGAATTATGTCAACTATAAATTTTTTTATCATTTTCATCATAAAATTATCATGGTAGATTGTTAGAAGCTCGGAACAAGCTTATTAACACCACATAATAATGAAAGTAGCAATAATATTTGTACTGTTTTGCAAAATTTTTCAAAAGTTGAGATTTTCCCGCCATAAACAAAAGTTGCAAAATTCGTGGAAAAATCCGTCAATTTTGCGTCCATTAGGACAAGGCTTCAATGTTAAAATATCTACATAGTGCGCATCAGGTAAATGGATGGTCGTACACATTTCTGTGCTGTTATTGTAACGAATTATGTCAACTATAAAAATTTTTATTATTTTCATCATAAAATTATCATGGTAGATTGTTAGAAGCTCGGAAAAAGCTTATTAACACCACATAATAATGAAAGTAGCAATAATATTTGTACTGTTTTGCAAAATTTGTCAAAAGTTGAGATTTTCCCGCCATAAACAAAAGTTGCGAAATTCGTGCAAAAATCCGTGAATTTAGCGTCCATTAGGACAAGGCTTCAGTGTTAAAGTATCTACATAGTGCGCATCAGGTAAATGGATGGTCGTACACATTTCTGTGCTGTTATTGTAACGAATTATGTCAACTATAAAAAATTTTATTATTTTCATCATAAAATTATCATGGTAGATTGTTAGAAGCTCGGAACAAGCTTATTAACACCACATAATAATGAAAGTAGCAATAATATTTGTACTGTTTTGCAAAATTTGTCAAAAGTTAAGATTTTCCCGCCATAAACAAAAGTTGCGAAATTCGTGCAAAAATCCGTGAATTTCGCGTCCATTAGGACAAGGCTTCAATATTAAAGTATCTGCATAGTGCGCACCAGGTAAATGGATGGTGGTCGTACACATTTCTGTGCTGTGAATTAATCACTCTTTATTATTTACGATCTTGGGTAATTGATAATACAAGATAAAAACTTTAGAAGATAACTCATAACTTTTATTATCTAACGCCTTAAGAAATTGGCGAAAACTGTTATATCACTGTTTCTACTAAAAATAATAGATATTATTTAATGCATTTATTTTTGTCATTTTTGTATATTTTTTATGTTGCTCCTGGTACACTTTGCCCGTCGCACTTGTTTACAAGTTATATATATGTGAATATATTGTAATTAAAATATAAAGTATTAAAATTATTTGAACCATATCACGTGGTAACATGAGAGTGAGGTGAGGAGTGATATTTACGTATATGTTAGCGTCTTATTTTCTATTTCTTTTTTAAAGTTGTTTTCTACTCACCACATACTCACAATCTTTGTATCACAACAACGTATGACAACATTCAGTTTGTCGTTGCACTGAAATCTAAAATCATTCACTATTATATTATTTGTTACTATTATCAGAAAGCCAGTTATTTATTAGTTCTGCCCGTTATTGCAAATGACTGTAAAATGGTTAAAAAAATGTGCCATAAGCTTTAATTAGTTCCAAATATTTAATACGCAGTAATATTTGATATCATAGAACCATGAATTGTCATCAAATGCAAAATGATGCAGACCTACTAGATATCGAAGCTCACTCCCTGTTAAGGGGCCGTAGGGGCCTCCTTAAGCGGGCTTCAGATATTAAATTTTCTAGGAAGGGCCCCTATTAAAATTGGTCGTAAAATCTAAAGTCAATTTTTTGCAAATTATTCGGGATGATCCTGTATAGAAAAGGAAGATAAAATTTTGAGGCAAGCTGCATCTATTGAATCTATAGACTGATTGCTACATTACATGAAAAAAAAGAACAAATATCAGCATATCATATAGTTTTAATTGGATTTGATGGAAAATGATGAATGATTATAGTGAAATATTGGAAAGGAAAAAATATTGTGACAAAGGGGCAATTAAAAGAGATATACATTTTCAGATTTAATCCTATTAATATTAATAATAAATGTAATTAATAGTGAATGAAAATACATTTTCCCAATCCCAATTATAAATAATTAGTCCCTTTACAAATATGGCGAGATACAAAACATGGGCAAGCTGTAACTGCCGAATTGGGATAGATTTTTAATTTTCTTTAATTCCCTTCGGAAGGAGGAGCGTAGGGAAGGTATTTTTTTACAACGTTTTTGGTAATGGGTTCAATTTTGTCTCTTATACAAATTAATTAAAGCTGTATAACCCTTTTCTTTTAAACACCTATTATCATACAGTGTGTCCAATTAAGTCGACACCATACGGGGACTTTTTTATTATTGCTTTTATGAAAAAACGTTATTCCTGATAAAAAGTTGTGCATGGCCTAAAACCTAAAATGAAGTAATCAGATTTCAATCTTTTGCAGTCGTGTACGAGGTATGTCGAAAAATGTAAATTTTTCTCAAGAGTAAAGTACCTTTATTTTTTATAATACCGACAGTCATCATTAAGAATAGTTGATCCTAATTGAAAACTACGGTAGGATATCCAATATTATCCATCTACCATTAAAAACAGATTTTGTTATGTTTACAAACTTCTCTGTATTAGCATTGATAATTTTCGTCTAGAGGTCGACATTAAATCTAGGATGCACTGACAAACCAATCAAACCGTCAAAACCCTAGTTACAATTTAAAACTGCGGTCAGATATCCAATATTATCCATCTGCCATTAAAACATAAACGAATTAATTATAATTTAATTTTGCAAGTCTTCAAACATTTATTATATTGAAAGACATGATAACCTTTAGGTTCATTGGTAAGTTATGTAACAATATGATATTGCATTGCAATAATTAATGCATACATATCATAATAATTTTTAATTAGTTAAGTTAAACAGAAGATTACAATAAGTTACTAAAAAATAACAATTATAAAATTATTTCAAATGAAATAATTTGGATATCTGACCGTAATTTTAAATTATAGCTACCGCTTTGACGTTTGCTATCAAAAATTCATTGGTTTGTGAGTGCATCTTAGATTTAATGTCGATCTCTAGACGTAAATTATCAAAACTAATACAGAGATGTTTGTAAAAATAACAAAATTTGTTTTTTAATGGTAGATGGATAATATTGGATATCTAACCGTAGTTTTTAATTAGGATCAGCTTTTCTTAATAACGATTGTAGATATTGTAAAAAATAAGGGTACTTTACTATTGAGCAAAATTTACATTTTTCTTATACAACTGCAAAAAATTGAAATCTGATTACTGCATTTTGGGTTTTACGTCATGCAGAGCTTTTTATCAAGAATAACTTTTTTCATAAAATCAATAATAAAAAAGTTCCCCATATGGTGCCTATTAATTGGACACACTGTATATACCTCATTCTGATTTTGAGATATTTTTCAAATATGCACTCGTATTTAATTAATAATTTAACAATTTTTTCGCGCTTTTCGCATTGAACGCGTTAAAAGGTATCTACAAATGACCTAACACACAGGGTGCTTCATTAATAATGGGACAGAGCTTAAGGAGCTGACCTCAAAATAGAGCGATTAAGCCAAATATGCCTTATCTGAATGTTGCTCCTTTTCGATCTACAGAATGTCAAAGTGGAAAAAATAAATCATATTTTCACTTATAATACCACTAGAGCTTCAATTATTACTGGAAATTTTTTCGAGCACACAAATATTTTGAAAAGTCGAAGACGAGGGAGAATTTTCTAAAAAATATTCGTGTGCAAGAAAAAATTTCCAGTTTTTAATTGAAGCTAAGAGTGGTATTCGGTAAGAAAATTTCACAATGAAGTGTTAAAAAATATCGACAAAAATATAAAGATATTAAAATTTTTTGATTGTTTTGAAGAGACAGAAATAATAAAAAATAAGTTGATAGTAGTTCAATCTTTCAGTTTTATAAAAATTTAGTGTACTAAAGTTGGTAAAAATATATTTTATTGCAAAAAAACTTGAAGTATATATAATCAAAGTAACTTACATACATATAACATTAGGTTAAATAAAATACAACTAACCGACTTTAGTTAAGCAAAATAATAAAAAATAAGTCAATAGTAGATCAATCTCTCAGTTTTCCACATACTCATTTTACTAAAGTTGGTAGAAATATATTTTCTTACAAAGAACCTTAAGCACTATGTAATATCAATAAAATTCATATGTATATATTATTAAGAAGGCCATGTCAAACAAGGTAATCGTGAGTTTTGACGTTATTTGACCATTTTCTTTAAAATCGGTGTGTTGTACAATTGAAAAATGGATCGGTTTGAGAAATACGTTTTATGCAAGTTTTGCAAAAAAGTTAGTGAAATTAAAATGTATCATCGGAACCTAAAATTTTTAATGTATTTTTTACAAGAATGCGGGCCAGAAATTTATTCGCCAAACTTGTTTGGGATTATTAAAAATCATTTGCTTCTGGTGTGTAATAAATATGGAGCTCTTCGTGGATCACAGCAGAATAAGATTGTTCCAAAGTACTACATTTATTTTTGAAACATAGACATGTTATAAATTATAGTGAATGTGCGCTTGTTTATTCCCCATTAAGAAAAGAAGACGTGGCTGAGGAATTTCAGCAACATTTGGACGCTTTAATTAAAACTACTGAAAGTACATACTTGGTAAATAATTATTTATAAATGATTTGTACTTATTAAATTATGATAGAATAAATTTGAAGTTAAATATAAATGTCATTTTATTTATAAATGTCAAAAAATTTCCAGTGTAATTTCATGCTCCTTACCTCAAGGAAGAGAAAAATTTCCTGAAATTTTCTTAGTTGCTATAGTAACGCTACAAAATACAAGCCTTTAATTGGCTGAAAAATACTCTTGTGAAATTTTCTTTATTATTTTTCGATCGCATCGACCGTATTTTATGAAATTTGATATAGGGGGGTTGCTTGGGACTAGAAATTCAAATATATCGACGATTTTGGTGTATCTGCTAGAGGGCGCCACCAACGATGGTTTGGACCCCTTTAAATTGCTACGTCTTTTTGTGCTACACTGTATCTCATTTTCGACTGGAAAAATGTTGTTCCCTATCCTTTCTAGTTAAAAAAGGTACACCTTATTTATGTCGCTAGAAGCAATGGTTTCTGAGAAAAACGTATCTAAATCTCATGATGTATACAATTTATCTAAAAGTAAAGTCAAATTGTTGCGTAAGTAATGGGCCATATTAACAGCATAATACTGTGATCAAAATAAGCGAAATTTCGTGAAATTTGCTTCAAGCGATCGAAAGATAAGAAAGAAAATGTGATTTATTTTTTCAGTTTTGACACAATATATCTTTGTTATTATTGATTTTGGTGGATTTTTGGATTTGTTTAGGATAAGCTCAAGCAAATCGGTCTCTATTAGGAAAGCGTAGTCTGGTATCGCATCCGGATTAAAAGGCATTATTCCAGTTGATCTAAATGCCGACATTGCATTGTTTACTGTAGTTGACATTCCCCAAGCGCTACCCAACATCTTACCGAACTGAAGGCTATTCAATTTTCTATTTCGACGGATTTTTATCATTCTTCTGCAGGCTTCGTAATAGTGTCCCTTAAGGCTCTTAAAAAAGCACGATCTAACGGTTGTAAATAGTGGGTGCAATGGGCAGGAAGACAGAATAAAATGATGTCATGTTGTCATTGGTCACCATTAAATTTGTTTGGAAGACCAAGTCGCATGGCCAAATCATACGCTCAAGAACGCACTTCGCTTCTAATGGTCATGAAAAACACACACAACGCAGCTGCAGTATACCCTGTTGCCAACTGATACAGGTGCTTATATGTTGCAAGATCAAACATGCACTGACGTCATGCTTAAGATGATTGCGAAGATGTCGCAAGTGGTCCGTCTCTCCTACTGGTCCATCTTTCCTCACCTTACCCTATGATATCAACTTGATTGCATTAAATTAAAAATTTATACCAAAGCACGTTCTAATAAAGCTCAGTGGGTGTTGCTAAAGACACAGGGATTAAACTCGTGATTTTTTTTTAATGTAACTGAAATATACGTTTATACCTATAAGCAACCTGCTAATAAAAATATGTTACAAAAGGAGATTTTTAACTTATAAAATAAAATAAATATTTACACAATCCTGCGAAATTACATTCAGGAGAAGGCAATTAAATTGTGTTTTGCGAGATCCTTTATGATAATGTACACAGTGTACACAAGTACGTTTTAGGGCAATGCTTAATTAGAAACTCTGTTTTACAATTATGGTTTTAACATATTTCTAAATAAAAGTAATATGTGCCCCTAATAGAGCTTTACAGAGAATTCCCTAAATGTTACAAAGTGTAAATAGGTTGTTAAATTTACGCTTTCCGCTGGCTATATCATCATTAGGAATAGCAATATTTTAGAAAAGGATAGATATTGGAAAGAGAAAAAATGTATCACGCATTTTCGATAAAACAGAAACTGCACGGAAATACAAAAACACTGACTGAGCAAAACTAGTAAATGAATATATATAATTTTTTTAATTGAAATTGTGAAGTATTTCAGTGTAACGTTATGGGTTAATCAAGAGAGTAAAAATAGTACATATAGCTTTTCCTATGAGCTATGTTGAGATACTCGACACAATACTAGTTTGTCACCAAAAAAAAAAACTCAATTTTTAGGGTAATCTTAAAAAAATCTGTTTTAGTTATGGTAAGAAATCAACTGATTCTAACAACCTTACACTTGAGATATAAGTGGTCTGCTACTTCCTGCTCGGCCTTAGCGGCTCGACTTGCAGAAAGCGACCTACATTGCAGCACCTACTTAACGCAGACCTCTCGTCCTGGACGACTTGCTATTAAATCTACAAATGATACTGCAGGAAACAACTACTCCGCAGACTAATGCCTCGACCGGCATTGAATTACACCTGCAGTATCTATGTGAACAACCAAGAACCGTTATCGGCCACCCTACCAGACATAGACCGATTTCAAACTTTAGCTCTCATCAGTATGCCATAGGTGAGATGGCCGGGAAATCGTTCTGCTAAAGCATTTTCGCAGCGTAATAAAAAATTGTAGAAACTTGTCATCTTATTTTTTCATTTTTGTATTAGAAAGGTATTTTAAGCTAATATAAATCAAATCTTGTACAATTACTATCAATGAAGTCACATGCTCGCGATATAACTTACAAGGGTCACTATGAAAAAAAAAGAAACAAAAAAAGACATTACAATTTTTATGATATTAATTCTATCAATCAAGCATTCAATTTTTCAGTCAGTGGTCGAGCGGTTTTAAGCCGGTTGCGGACGGTGAGGTATAAAAATGCATATAAAGTTACGCACTGACGCTATAATATATTTATATTTATGCGGTTCACTTGTCTGTAGGAATATATCTCATTACAAAGATATAAATATATATTACATTATCGCTTACCGTCCGTAACCGGCTTAAGGCGTCAGTACCTGAATCGATGTGGCCAGACCGCTGTGGGATCGAGTCCTGCGACCGGTATATCATATATCAGTTATATTCGTGGAGAGGATTGGCACCCTCTCTGCGGGTATGATAGTGTCGAAAAATGTTGGCTTGGGTCAATGTGAGAGATTGATACCGGTCGACCACCCTCCTAATTAATGAATTTTTCCAGGTTTTCCTCATTTTTGCACTGAATGGTGGTTAGGGCCTACCAACGTAAGTCGTTCCTAGTTGCAAATGCGGCCTATTTAATAATAATATACCGCTCCCTTTCCCGCACAAGTCTCATACTTCTGGGCTAATCCTGGTGATTAAAATGAGGGATAGAGATATTATATTGTTATAATTAATAATATATATTCCGATAAAACTATGTGTAAAAACATACAACTGCGGATACAGAAAAAACGATGTGTGGCAATGTACATTTGCGGATAAGCTATAAAATTTTAAAACCTAATGTTTGGAATACGTTAAATTCTGATAACCAGGGTTCCACTGTACTAATAAATATTTCCTAGGCAAATCTTGTTCTTTTTTTTTAATTTTTTAAAAATTTAAATATGTTAGAGGATTCTAATTTGCACGCCTTATTGTTAAAGATAGCAATATAAAATTACTTTTACGGGTTTTACTAAAAAGAAACCAATAATTTACTTTCTGCTGCATGCAAATTAAGTCTTCTATTGTAGTGCCATAATTTCCTACCTCGTAAATTCTTTGGGGTTATAAAAGTTGTCTTCCTTGTTGCATCTGGATGGTAAAAGTGTTCTACTTCACCTGTATAACCTAGATGTTCATAGTTAATTGTTCATATATCTATAAAAAGCCAGAAATAACTTACCATACAAATTTATACTCAAGAGCGCAAATTTATTCAGTCATTATCTCCAAAACAGATACAATAAAAGTGTTCCATGTAAACTGTATAATTTTTTGAATGCCTGTGGTCAACAATCTCATACAACTTCGTATTATCAATTCTGTTAATCCAAATTTGTTTCACAAATTTATCTCTTGCAATGGTAACGCTAAAAAATGCTAAAGGAATAGGTATGTCACATAAAAATACATCAACTAATGAAATATATAGGTGTTAGTATATTAAAATCTTAATGTAATTGTGTGAAGACAAAAAAAGTATCAAGTATATGTACTATATGTGAGGTATTTGAGTTTTTTTTGTGTTTCGTCTTATCAAGGGGTATCTCTTTTTATAAGTACTCTTTCAGTGTAGAACATAAAGTTGTGTTCTATAACCTAACTATACCTGTGTTTTTTGTTATTTCACATTTGTATTTGTCTTGAAATGTACACAGCAAATGTAAAAAAGGCGTTGAAAAATACAGGCTGTTAAAATATAAAAAAAACGTAAAATTGTTTTAATAGTGCCACTATTTAAGATGAAATTAAAAATGTTATAGAGAAAAATTGTTTTTAATGCCAGTATAACCTCAGATATAGACTTTCTTCCTGTTTTAAATATTTAGATGCCTGTGTTTGACCAAACTTTAATTTAATAATTAAACATGACAGTTTCGCAATAACAAAGCTTCAAATCTCGTAGACAAAATTCTTCCATAATGTTGACCTTACGGCAACGAATTTATTTAGATAAATGCCACTGTATAGGTGAAATATATCCACATGCAATTCAACTTCTCAATAAAAAATATGCAGAACTTTACATCTTAATAAATTGTGTTCGAGATTTAATGAGAAAGTTTAATAATACAGGAGATGGAAAAAATATGAAGAAACTAAAACGGAATCATCCAATCTTAATAAAACAAAAAATTAAAATTTTTGTATACAATTTTCAAACTTCATATCTGAGGTTATATTGGCATTGAAACAATGGTTCTCTATCAAATTTTTAATTTCTCATGTCATTTATTAGACGTGAAGAGGAAATTTATTGAAACTGCTAACAGTGTGAGAAAAGAGTATAAATTGAGAAATTATGGTTTAGCTGACGAATAACAAGCAATTATTTACTAAATTATTTAGGCCTATATCCGATCGTTTTCGTTATCTGAAAAAATGTCTAAACACAGTGAATCTAAAAAAAACCTTCTAAATCGTCCTCATATTTTCGTCAAGTACAAGGAAATGAGGCTGACCAACCTAAAATAAAATTTTACAGAGGGACTGGTAATCGAGTACCGGTTAAATTTATGTAGTATACGGGCTAAGAGAATATGATTCCGGAGAAAAGAGAGCTACCCGATGACAATAAAGATCGCGTGGACATTACTGAATCATTATCAGAAATGAATCAGCCCCCTAAGTATTCAAATAGTGATTTACAAAAACATAAGTAATTATGATCCGAGAGCTCTTAACGCATACTTTGCAATATGTCAAATTACTCTGCAAATACTTGCTAGAATTTTATTTAATGAACCAAGTGAAATCAATGAAGTACATATACGGTCCAAAAGGACCCCGCAATAATCTTATGGAAATTGGGTTTCTGTCAAATTGTCTGAATTTTTGATATGTTGTAGATTTTGTCATCCTGAACAAAAGTCTCCATGGGCACAAAGTGCCAAAATGAACATTTTGGCAGCTACGGAGCTGCCAAAGCTCCCCTGACCCGTTGCAAAACTATTAATTTTCAATACTATTTGCAGATGTCAAAAGCATATTTTAATTATTCTAATATATAGGGTAATGTTTTTGAGGTGACTGGATTCAACCCTCATGTAAGATTGGACAAATTGACCGTTGACAGCTGTCAATACACTGTCAGCGAAGAATAGAAAAGTAAATATTCTCTTCTCACATGGAGAGTTTGGGCTTTTGAGGGAGCTGAATTCAATTCTCATGCCAGATTGGCAAAATTGACAGTTGACAGCTGTCAATTGACTGTCAACGAGGAATATAAAAGTAAATATTCTCTGTTGACATTGAGAGTTTGAGTCCTTGAGGTCTTGTGGTGACCAACCTAAAATAAAATTTTACAGAGGGACTGGTAATCGAATACCGGTTAAATTTATGTAGTATACGGGCTAAGAGAATATGACTACGGAGAAAAGAGAGCTACCCGATGACAATAAAGATCGCGTGGACATTACTGAATCATTATCAGAAATGAATCAGCCCCCTAAGTATTCAAATAGTGATTTACAAAAACATAAGTAATTATGATCCGAGAGCTTTTAACGCATACTTTGCAATATGTCAAATTACTCTGCAAATACTTGCTAGAATTTTATTTAATGAACCAAGTGAAATCAATGAAGTACATATACGGTCCAAAAGGACCCCGCAATAATCTTATGGAAATTGGGTTTCTGTCAAATTGTCTGAATTTTTGATATGTTGTAGATTTTGTCATCCTGAACAAAAGTCTCCATGGGCACAAAGTGCCAAAATGAACATTTTGGCAGCTACGGAGCTGCCAAAGCTCCCCTGACCCATTGCAAAACTATTAATTTTCAATACTATTTGCAGATGTCAAAAGCATATTTTAATTATTCTAATATATAGGGTAATGTTTTTGAGGTGACTGGATTTAACCCTCATGTAAGATTGGACAAATTGACCGTTGACAGCTGTCAATACACTGTCAGCGAAGAATAGAAAAGTAAATATTCTCTTCTCACATGGAGAGTTTGGGCTTTTGAGGGAGCTGAATTCAATTCTCATGCCAGATTGGCAAAATTGACAGTTGACAACTGTCAATTGACTGTCAACGAGGAATATAAAAGTAAATATTCTCTGTTGACATTGAGAGTTTGAGTCCTTGAGGTCTTGTGGTGACCAACCTAAAATAAAATTTTACAGAGGGACTGGTAATCGAATACCGGTTAAATTTATGTTGTATACGGGCTAAGAGAATATGACTACGGAGAAAAGAGAGCTACCCGATGACAATAAAGATCGCGTGGACATTACTGAATCATTATCAGAAATGAATCAGCCCCCTAAGTATTCAAATAGTGATTTACAAAAACATAAGTAATTATTATCCGAGAGCTCTTAACGCATACTTTGCAATATGTCAAATTACTCTGCAAATACTTGCTAGAAGTTTATTTAATGAACCAAGTGAAATCAATGAAGTACATATACGGTCCATTTGATGTTGCAGAAGAAAAGTGGAGTATATAATATAGGTAAGCTTATTGTCTGAAGCTATTTATTTATGGCATAATTTTAGTTTTTCTTTAGTTTTATTGGGTTTTTGCCACGCTTCTGAAATAATAAAGATTAATTAAATAATCCCTTGCTCCAAATGGATCAGTCAAGGGTTATTTTTGAAACTAAGTTTGCCTAACTAAAAAATCACGTAGGTATTTATTTTTTGTCAGGTTTGACATACTTTTAATTCCTACGTTTACTATGTTGAGAACGAAAACAGAGAGTTTTTCGAAACGTCAAAAATACGGAAAGGCGCGATATGTGATGTGATTTTTGTTGTTTTTTTCTTATCTGCTTTTTTCAGTGTGAGATTTCTTGGTTAAGCAAACTTTGTTTCAAAAATAACCCTTGACTGATCCATTTGGCGCAAGGGCTTATTTAATCAATCTTTATTTTTTCAGAAGTGTGGCAAAAACCCAATAAAACTAAATAAGAAAAAATAGGTAAGCTTACCATAATTTTGGGGAACGAAACCAGGACAGCATGGCAGAAATGAGAAATAGAATGATAGAAAGTACAAATTATTTGAAAGAAGAAATATCAATCAAACAATATTCTTTATTTTTGCCAGGCCAATCATATTTCTCAATTAAATGCATTTTTTAATAGAACGTTATTACTTTTATTTTTTTCATAATACAAACTTTTTTAAAAAACGAATAATCGTTTTCAAGCATTAGCGTATTTGGGAATACGTGTGGCATTGGTGTATGAAATTAAACCGGGACAAACTCAACCGACCGGGACACCGGGACGCTGTATCTGAAACTGGGACAATTCCGGTCAAACCGGGACGTATGGTAAGCCTAAATATAGGTAATAAGGATTTCTAAATTATGAATGATGAGGGTATACAAATAGATAATAATGAATTTCCTGTCGCCGGGGTTTGTATGAGTTTATTTCAAAAAAAAGCCCGGAAAATTTCAGTCAAAAAGCCCTGAAATATTATAAACATATTGCATTACTTTCTCATGTATGTATCCATTTTGATACTTTTGGTTCAATCAAACTAACCAGCACTCAAAATGAGTTGAAAACAGCCTTGAAAATATTTTGTAAAGGCCACTGATATGTTGGAATTTTAAATCAGTCAGGAAGTTACAGCCACTGTACTTCATTCTTCTAGAATCCAAACGTGTCTATCGCCATCTTTGTTGCCTTTTTTGTTGCATAATAGATATACATATATATACCGCAATTTATACTTATTACAATTCTCCATGATTTTGAAAATGTATGTTTAAATCTCTTTTCCAAATCGAGGTTCGCTGTGATTTGACGCGACGGAGTTCGCGACGAGGTCGCAAGGGAGTACGCGGCTTTAAAATTGTATTGTGTCGTATTTAGAAAGGTCCAACGTATTAATTTTCCCCAAAAAAAATTATATGGTGCCGTTTAAAATTATTAATTAAGTCGGTTACCTTGGAAACCACATTTTTTGTGCTGCGAAAGATTCCTTGATATCACTAAACGGGAAATAATTTTCCCTAACACTTTTATTAAAACATGTTTTTGATATGACAAATATTTTAAAAAATATAAGCACACTGTAAAAAATAATTACAGTAAAAATAGATGGCAATTTATTTACCATTCATTATTGCTGTGATTTTCTTATAGATTGTGATTTTACAATTAAAATGTAAAATTGCATTGTAAATTTATTTTGCGATGTAATTTTCGGTTTAGTAACTGTAATATTACTTTGTAATTTTACAATACAAAAATTTTTACAATGTAACTTATATAATTATTTATAAAAGTACAAAGTAACTTTACAATCAATTGTATAATTACATTGTAATAAAACATTTTTCGCTATAACTACAATGTAATTTTTATTTATTGTACAGCATGGTCCAGTTTGGATACTTAGGTACCTACAGAAGGTTTCTCCTATTTTCGGAAAAGACAGAAAAAAGTTCAGCAGATGTTTCGGGCTCAATTTTCGAGAAAAGTTGAATTGCGAGAATCACATTTCGATTTGTTTAAAAAATACCTAAGTGATGTTTTTCAATTTTGGCCGTTTTCTATGATAACTGTGAAACTTTTCTACTTATAAAAATATTTAGCGGCTTAAAAGTTTGTGTAAGTCACTAGATTCTACACAAAAAGCTGAATATGCTAATCTCATTAGAGAGTACCAATATTTTCAGAAATAAAAAAATATAGAATACCATAAAAAAAACCTAAAATTAACAAGTGTACTGTATCAAGATATTGAAATGAAATTTTCGTCATTCAACTTTTCTCTAAAACTTTTTCCGTGACATTTGGACTATTGCTTCTCTATCTTTTCCGCAAATAAAAGAAACTTCCTAAATGTACCTAATAAATTTTCTGAATAGTAATTCCAGAATTAACAATTGTTACTTACCTTACGTAACAATCATGTCAGGATTTTCTGTAAGTTTCTCAATAACATCACTGCATCAGGATGTTATTTTAAAAGAAAAATCTTCTAAACTAAATATTCGTTCTAGTAAATATTTTTGTACAAATTGTGTGAAAAACATTTACAAAATCGTACTATTCCTAACCGATTATATAAGTTCAGCTCAGTTAGCTAATCCGTAGTTACAGCTATACCTATTATATCTTCAATAAATTAACTACCTTATTTTGCTTAATTTTTTGAAGTTAGAAAAACTTGTAGGTACACCTAAGTGGTACGCTACGAATATAACGAATATATTTTACTTTTTGATAGATTAGTAAAAACGTAGGTAATGGTTCATATTATTGTCGACTACAAAAATTCTGGTTTCACAGCTGCAACAATAATTTTACTATTTTTTCTAGTATGTTATGCAATTTTGAGTAAGAGTTTATAATGTTAGAATAAATATAGTTAGATTATGAAAAATAAAATATTAAGGTCTTTCGATAATTTTTATTTAATTTGGTACCTGTATATTTAGGCCATTTTTACAAAACAGGACACTTAACGTTATACAAAACATATATAACAAAGTAAATCTATATATTGTATATATCAAATAATAAATATCTAATGTGTAATTTAGGTACCTACAATTTAAATATAATTCTAACGTAGAAAATAATATATTGCTTATATGTAAGATGAACAGAGTTCAATATACAGTTGGTATCTGATTTTTGTAGATGCAAAAATACCATTGTTCCTTTGCTTCAATAATTCTGTATAAAATACATACCTGTTACGTTATCTCATATAGGTTATGTTATAAGCAACACAAGACAAAACTACTTATTGTAATAAAAGCACTCACTAGTCACTCTAGATTTGATTATTTTGCTTGTCACTACTCACTAAATTAATTATGTAAGTACTTAAGTCCTAGGTACACGCTGCATTTGTCGAAATAAAGCATGCTTTATTTAGGTTATGTTACAACCAGCACTAGACAAAACTATTTATAGTACTAAAACACTCACTTGTCACTCTAGATATGATTATATTGCTAGTCACTGCTCACTAAATTAATTATGTAAATACCTAAGTACTAGGTACACGCTGCATTCATCGAAATGAAGCAAGAAATAATGAAGGCGTCACCACCCAACGCTCTCAATGGTTAGTGGCAGTGCATTTTAAAATTAGTAGTATCTTCACACACAAATTAAGCATATTTTTACAGTCAATTATATAGTAAATTTGGTATGTTCAGTAATTTTACAATGTAAAAGTGGATTTCACGTTGCTAATTGTAAATTTATTACAATATATTCTATAAATGTACATATTACATTATAATTACATATGAAGTTTACGGTTTTATTGTATATTGGCAGTTTTCTTGTAAAATTACAAGCGTCAGTGTAATATCATCATTATTTTTAGAATTATTTTAAGATAATTATAAGGATATTTTTACAAAGTATATTTGTAAAGTTACTGGCCTTTTTTTCAGTGCAATATTCCACAGTTTATATCCACACTGTATGCTATATTAAATCGATATTTTTGGTAATATCGAATGAATGAATCCAAGGCTAACGATGCCCTGCTAAAAATATCTGACAGCCGGCGAACAAAAACCGAATCAATTATCAAAAAACTTGTAGACATAAATCAATGCCAGAACTTCACTATATCTCTCAACATCCCGTTTAATCGATCTGAAATCGTTAAACTACTGTCCAGAAGATAATCGTTTCTCACTAGGGGAGAATTTGTAGGGGAAGTTATTTGATGCTTCTGTTGCCAGGAAAGATATTGGAAAAATAAACACAAATAAAGTGCTACAACTAACTCACTCGATGCAGTCGTCATGATATCTTGGCGGGATTAAAAGGCTACTGAACCATAAACTTCTACAAGACTGTCTGAAAATAAAAGGATGTTGTTTTAGCGTAAAAGTAATTGATAAATGACAACTATAAATTATTTTGAAATGTAGTATTTGTTAGTACACACATTATCCACAATGAAAATAAATATTAAAAATATTAAAAACAAGAATCCGATATTCTCCTTTAAGTAATACTAAAGAGGTTGGAAGGTATAGAAGTAACAAACACTAAATTTTACCTGCGCAAAGGTTGACTGTTTTCCGGAGACTGAGTGACTTAGGTGGGGGAACAACTGGGTTGTATTTAAAAATTTTAGTGGCCAAAACTTTTTTTAGATCAGTAACAAATAACACTTGTTGTGTCTGTTATGTCACCTATACAAAACTCGACAGTTTTTAATATGGAAATTTTTATAAAGTTAAACTGAGGAAAAAATAGAAAATATAGTATGACAATTAAATTTTTAGGAAATGAAAATCTCAACGATTCTGATTACTGATTTGTGTTAACTTGTATTGAATTATTTGTTGAATATCATTTATTTTTTCTTAATTCTAATCGATTTATCTTCATGAGAAATGTAAAGTACCTACTTGTATACATATTTTCTCACATGGAGGTCTATAAAATCATAATTAAGAAATAGTAGGTAGTGATTAAACACTTTTATTACAAATTTAAAACATATAAACCATAAAAGTCAGTGACCTTTAAATAAAAATAAGTAGTTTATTATATACTGTTCTTAAACTCCTACTTCTACTACTCTGGTTATATGTATATATAATATATGGATGAAATTGATGATATTTAAATTTTGATAAAGAATATGTTTTGCTGTTTATTTTGTCTATATGAGATTGGCATACATTAGAATATTGAAAAATATCCTCTTTCCTTAAATTTAGTTCAGCGTTCTAAAGACATTTATTTTTTAATATCTAGAAAATCCAAAATTATAATTCTAAATAAAACTTCAACAAGCAGCAGGTTCTTGTAAATATTATCATCAATATAATTTTATATTATCCTCATATTTAGAATTTTGTTACCCAGAAATTAATAATTATTAGGTACATTTTTATTTCTACACTTGTTATGAAATCTCAATCTACACCAACCAACAACGTTAGTAAGCATTTGACATTCATTTTGTAGTTGTAAGTGAAAAATTAAGAGAAAACTACTAGGCATAGAGATGTATGTACTGGATTATGATGAAAAAGGAATAAACAGGTCTGTATTACTTCTAAGCTTGCTTTTATTGGTCATTTTAGACAAGAAGATCTACATATCTAAGAACCTTAAGATTTTACATTAAACACGTTCAATAACTATTACTTGCATGGTATTTACTGAAAACAAATTCATAACTTTACTGGTCGAATATTTCTGGCAGTTGAAACCACTTCGGATTCCTTGCATGAACATACCTAATGATTTACATAATTGTAAATAAGGCAGACTTTCATTAGCACATTTGTTGTAAAACAGGTGTAATTGTAACACTCAAGCCTTGTGATCCATTGTGCATGACAGTAACAGCACAGTTGAAAACAGACTCGTGCTAGAAAGACAAGTGCTGCTGGAGTTTTATGTGATTGTACCCCTGTCCCAGTAGGGACAGAAATTTGACACAGTTTAGAATAGCGCAGGAGATGAACATGTTGAACAAACAAGCATGAGATCTGTCCTGGTTATATGTGACTATTTAATTATGCTAGTTCATCTATATCTTTCAGAAATATTCTTGCGCACAGTTAGAGGTAGGGATTACTTAAACTTAAGAAATAAATTTAGCACTGATAGCACAACACAGAGGAGGTCTTTTGAAATCTGAGTATCATGGTTGACAAGTCAAACTTCCCTATCTAGTACTTTCACGTTGAAATTTCTTTAAAGGGTGGAGGGATTAATTTGCCTTGCCGACGATTTCGAGAATTCCCTTCTACCAGATTTTTGAGAACCACTGTGTTAATCTTTTCGTAATTTTGCCTAATGACACGTTTCATTGTGATGTTTGCAATAATATCTTCCAAAAAAATTCTAATTTATAATAACGTGTCACTCACTATATATCACTATAAAACTAAGTATAGCTTTGAAAACATATCAATATTAGACAATTAGATTATGAATACGTTCCAAATAAAGTCAATTGCAATACTGATCGATCATTCTTTCATGTATATGTGTCCTTTCCTTGCATTCTTACGTACTTTTCCAATTGAACTAGGTGTTCTAGCCTATTTGCGGAAATCAGCTTATGTTAAACGACGTTGGAGAATGTGATCCCAAAGGTCACCAACGTGCTCTCAATAGGGTCCAGTAACAAATATATAATGAGAGGGTGCTTTTAAGGCAAACCCTACTGTTCGCTGTCTGGCGACAACGTAATCAGTATCATATTTCTAATTGATAACTATAGCAGGGACAGATTATCTCTATTCTAAACTTAAGTAACGCATTTTTTTGAGTTATTTCATAAGAATAACATATTTTTTTACAGTACAGTACAGTTATGTAAATAGTAAAAGAACACTATCCACAACCTTTGTCAAAGTTTATAAAAAAATAGTTTAATATGCAGAGTATTCGGAAACTCTGCGAAGAAAATTCAGCAGGTGATACTACTCGAAAAAATAATGTGTCTAGTTTATCTCGAAAAGTCAATATTAGCGGTGCGGCGTAACCTCAGTTATTTTTTTAAAATAAGTTTTTAGTTATAACTTTTTCAATACCGGAAAGATTTGTTTCAAATTTAGCACACTTCTTGCTTTAATAGAGACGCAATTTCAAGTAAAATATTTCTAAAATTGCAGCACCTCAAATGGCAGAAAGGGCATGTGCTATAGTCTGTTTGGAAATGAAAGAGAGTAATAAAACCCCGAGATAAGAACCGACCATGGGCGTGGTAATATTTTGTTTCAGGTAAGGTAATTATCGGATAACACTAATGCTGACAGGAAATGGGTGTACATTAGTATACTCGCGTCAAGAATTCAGACGTCTTACGTCACAGCTGACGTTACACATTTGTTTTTATTGTCAACGTAATTTTCGATATTTGGTCGCGTTAAAAACAATCATTTTTTGCAATTTAGTGCAATATATAATGCAAACTTTTAGTGTAGTATATAGTTTTATTACTATCAGTTGCAGTTTCTTAAATATTTTGATGAAAATATAATGAATTATTCATTTGTTCGTATGACGTAAGTCGTCTGAACTCTTGTCGCGAGTATATATTTTACTGGATAGGGCAGAAGCCAGCGTATTGTGACAGATCAATCCAGTCTTATAGCTGAATATACGAAGACGTGCTAGTGAAGTAGAGTAAAATTCGACTTGTGTATAGTGACTATTGTGCAAGTGGATATAATATTGTTTGGGTAAAATGTCGAGCTTATCAGATTGCGTACCTGCTAAACGCGTGAAAAGATGTGCGCTGTCTCAGAATGAGAAGATTATTATATTAAACGTATTTAATGCATTGAAACACCAAAATCATACCAACAATGTTGACGACATCGTGGAAAAGTGTTCCAAAATGACAGGGATTGGAAAATCGACTATCTACGGACTTTTAAAGGAAACAAAAAATGAACAAGATACTGTAAATCCCCCAAAATCATCTACAGGGAGGTCAAAATTCGTTATAGATGATTTTTTCAAAAATGTCATTCGCAGAAAAGTACATTTCTCATTTTATTTTAAAAAAGAAATATCAACGCTAAACAAAATTTTAAGTGAACTTTTAGAGGACAACGATTTGCTAAATATCAATAGAAGCAAATTATGGGCCGTCTTACGAGAGTTGAATTTTTGCTGGGAAAAGCAGAACAGGAAGTCAGTTCTTATCGATAAAGATGAAATTATTTATTGGCGAAGATCCTACTTATGATCAATTAGAAAATTCCGTGACGAAGAGAGGAATATTTATTATCTTGACGAAACTTTGGTCAACGAGGGATATACTGTAACAAAAGTATGGCATGATAAAAATGTAAAGAGTTTTCGACAAGCATTTTTGGATGGACTCTCAACAAGGTTCAAGGCACCTACAGGTAAAGGGCGAAGATTAATAGTGACACATATAGGTAGTGCCAGTGGTTTTGTAGATAGCGGTTTACTTTTATTTGAATCTAAAAGGGTGACTATCACGAAGACATGAACGCAGATGTTTTTGAAGAGTATTTTACACAGATGTTGGATCTTATTCCTCCGGGGTCTGTAATTGTCATGGATAATGCCAGTTACTATTCAAGGCAGCCCGAGCGGACACTTACGACTGCTTGGAGAAAAGCCGATATAATTCAATGGTTATCCGGAAAAAACATTTCTTTTGAAACAAATATGGTGAAAAAGGAACTTTTGACACTCATCAATCTTAATAAAGATCAGAAAAAATATCTTATCGATGAAATGGTAACAAATCGCCAAATAACGGTACTACGGTTACCACCTTATCACTGTGAACTTAACCCATTCGAATTAGTCTGGGCACAGGTAAAAGGAGATGTAGCGTGAAATAATACGACGTTTAAATAAAGTGACGTGAAAATTTTGTTAAAAAATTCCTTGGAACGAGTAACTGCAGATAACTGGCAAAGACGTATACATCATGTACAAAAGGAAGAGAAGAAAATGTGGGCACTCGATAATTTAATTGACGTTACTGTGGAACCTATCGTTATCAATCTAGGAGACGAAGGTAATTCATCAGAATATTCAGAGGATGAATTTTAATATACCTACTTTTTTATTTTCTTTATTGTACATTTATACAACACTACATTTACTCACCATAATTTGAATTTTCAAAATGCATATATTTTTGTGTGCAATAAAAGTTTATTCATTAAAAATAAATAAATATTTTGATAATAATATTTAATAATTACTGAAAACCCTCGTAACCCGGTTATGATGCTTAAAGTAGCCTCATGTTTTGAAATGCTGTTTTTATATTTTTTACTTATAAGAGAAATGGACCGTGAAATTGATTTTAGCTACATTGTACAATTTAGTACAATCCGGTCACACAAAGTTATTTAAAAAGTACACCTCATCTATACCGATAATACATAATATAAAAATATTGAATATAAGCACCAGTACTACATTTATTTACGATTTGCATACATAATAAGCTTTTATTACTCTCTTTCATTTCTAAACAGACTATAGGTGAAGAAATGATCATAACTTTTTTGTCTTTGATATAGATTTTAATGGCATTTCTTTAAATAATGAAACTTTATCTAAAAATTTGATAGTTTTGTTTGACGTCAAAAAACCAACCGTTTGCGAGAAAATTGACATTTAAATTATTTGGCCATACGGATAAATTTCATTTCTCTTAAAATTAAGCAAAGTATACTTTGAAAACAATTGAATCATGCTTTGACAGTAATTTCAGACCTTATGTGCTTCGTTCATAGAAGATAAAACATTCTAACAATGATACAAGATTACCTTAGCAAAACTTTTTAATTGGTCTATTCCTCTCAGTGATAGATTACTGTTGCTTTAGGTAACTTACTCTTTATCTTTCGTTCATTCGAATTTATATTCATTTACTTCTAATTTTAATATGGATGGAGGTGATATTTGTATCATAGTGTTAACCTTTTCGCCGTAATATATTATGTATTTGGTAGGGAAATGGATTCAGACGAGTATATTCCTGTAAACGAAAAGTTAAAGAAATATAAGGAGTAGGCGTGCAAACGAGATTTGTTAAAGTAACAAAAAATAACGAGAGAAGAAACTAAAAGAGAGAAAAGGCCAACAATTTAATTCTAAAGTAAATTCCGAAAAAGTATTGAAGAGAAAAAGAGATAAGTAACATGAGTGAAATAAAACTATTAAATACGAAAATAAAGAAAATAATAGATATTTATGCAACAAAAAGTAAGTGAAATTGTTCAACGAGGCCGTAGGCCGAGTAGGACAGCACGTCGAGTGCAATAAGCACTTTTTGTACGAGTTGCATACAATATTTTTTCTACGTTCATGCAAAAACCAAAAAATGCTTTATTTAGATGACATTAATTGTAGGAAAATATGACATCGATTTGAACGTTTATGTTTGTCATGATGACAAAACGCTATAGTAGAATGACAGTAGAATGCAATAAACATTTTATTGCACTAGTGCAATAAAGAACCACTTTTTCCACTAAATATAGTTCAATAAAGTTTTGTTTTCTGCATGAATGTAGAAAGAAATATATAAAATAGTCATGAGTAAAATAAAGGAAAGGCTGATGAAAAAAAAACTAAATAAAAGGACAACCATATTCCAAGCAATTTTTATAACTAATACTTCCAATGATATAACCACTTTAGGAATTATGGTCACAATGTAGATGATGCTCCTATATTTTATTTTTTATTTTTATAAATTCAGTTTTCTGCTTGATAACTGAATTTTATTTCATTCTAAAACTTTTGTTTAAACGTTTTAGGTAAACCGATATTATTTTCAGCTTGGATAAAAATAGAATATGTTGAAAATTTTAAATGTAAAGATGAACTACATTTCTTAAAACACATTTTCGTGTGAAAGTTTTATGAGGACACTTTTGTCAAAAATTAATATAGGAAGATTACTTACATATTAACTATTCTATGGGTAACTCTATCCCTCTTCAAACTTCAACGTTTTGAAATGCCATGAGACAGAATCGATACAATAAAACAAAGGTATATATCACCACATGTATATAATGTTTTATGGCACGTATGTTACAATCTATTGCAATAATAATGGCACTCCCTCAAAATAGTTTTTGAATTTCTGTGTAGGAATTTCATTAGATTTCTATTGGAGACTGGAACAACTATGAACTAATGTTAAAAGTAGATTTCATTACAAACATGTCAGCAGTTCAAAGCATATCGTCAAATTCGTTTTAAAGAGTGCCATGTTTATTGCAATAGATTGTATGTGCGTTCATGAAAGATTATCTCTACCTACGCATACAAATATGCATAATGTCAGTTTTCTTATGTTGAAATGAGTAAAAATAAAATATTTTTTTGTATACGGTCCCAAAAATATCTATTTTACGGATTTATTTGAATTTCTAACATGACTCTTTTTTGGACTCAATCCAAACAAGTTGCCATGACGCATTTTATACAAAATGTGTCAACAGTTATTTTGCATTTACATTAAACAATCTGGTTAATATGGTGACATAGCTCACTATTGTATAAGAGCTTTGAATGTGTTTTTTTGGAAGCTTTAACAAAAATGTGTTTGTAACATGTATCTAAAACGTTTTTTCGGACTCATCTGTCAAGCAACGATTCGTCTGAAGAAACAGAGTTTTAGTAAACTTTAACAAAAATAATTAATAATAGTTTACGTTTTTATATTTAATAATAATAATATGTTCTGCTTTATCGTTACTAAAGTTTCATTCCGTGGATGGGAACTCAAACAGTGCGGCGGCCCTAAAAATCGCGTTGCTCATATTCGAACACCCTAGACTTCCCCCACATGTTAAATGTGAACTGAAATATTTGGCACCGCCGAACTTGTTCTATTCCTCTAATCCCATATTAAGTGTGTTCAATATTAAGCATTAATTAAGGCCCCTGAGGCTTATCGACAAATTCACATTATTCTCAATAGGCTGAAGATTTACTTTGTTTGAATTCCCAGTTCCCCAAACGAAAACGGGAGGAAATTTATTAGTACGCCTAAAGCTAAATACATAATATTAATGAAATATGATAATGTGGTTGTACACCGTAAATATGTGGTTCCATAAATTTGTTTCATACCAATAGGATATTGAGCCGTAAAGTGTAATTCAGCAGTGAATGCTGATATTCACATCCTATTTGGAATAAATTATGTTTGCTATTTTTCACTACGTAACACAAAACGTTTTTGAATTAAAAGACAAATATGTACGCGAAACTATTCCTTAATTTCCCTTAAAAGTTTAAGGGCCTCTTAAAAGTTATAATTTCAGTGGTCCTTTAAATAATATTATGGCATGGAAATGATATTCTGTATACTTCTGTAAATAAATTATATTTAAAGGAATCCTTTAAAATTTATCACTGGACATTTAGCAACGTAGCCATTATTGATCATTGGACCTACTACTATGGCATTAGTTTAATAGGCGTGGTTTTGGTAGTTGTGATGTGGATACTCTTTACATCACATCAACGTCATTGTGACTTGTTGTATCAGTAATCTATAAAATGTATTTAAATTAAAATGTTTTAGACACCTCGAACAACGGAAAACAAAAAAGAATTTTCATATATTTAGGTAATAATACTGTGTGAAACTAACTACTCTGCGGACTAAAGCCCCGACCAGCGTTGAATTACACCCCCATTTTCGACTCATATATTCCTTATTATTAGCTTTTGTAACATTATTTACTGTATTAGAAAGGCATTTTAAGCTAATATAAATCAGATCCCACTGTCAAAAAATAAAGTTAGATATTTATAAAGTGTTTTCAAACCAGGTTAGTAAATTTAGATAGATTAATTTCTTTAGATAATTATTGTATAGATCTTTGTCTGTGGAATTGTTCATTAGCATACCTAGAGATGTTTGGTATCAGAGAGCATACATATGACTTCATTGATAGGAATTGTAGGAGATTTGATTTATATTAGCTTAAAATGCCTTTCTAATACAGGAAAAATAGGATATGCTTGATTTAAAGACTACTGACAAATCGCGTGATGTTCATATACTGAGTAATGCGGCTATTGGATTTATTGGTTATGGGATTGTGGGGTTATTTATTTTATTTATTTATTTATTTTCAAATTTGGCAACCCAACATATTGATAAACAATACAAATTACAGGGTGCGCTATAGATAATATTATAATGTAACAAAAGTGTGTATACAATACAATTAAATTTAAATGAAGAAAAGCAAGTTAAGACATACACTATTACAATAAACAAACAATTAATTAGTAAGTACATACCTAATAGAATATAATGGTATAATTTTAGAAGGAAATGAGAAGAAAAAAAAAAGAAATAAAAAATTTATCTGAAAACCAAACAAGCTTGGTGTCTAACCGAGTTGAAAGAAAGACCGAAAATATCAATATGATTAAAAAATAAATTGTAAGATATTTGCAACATAGCAAATGGTGAATTATTTGCGGCGTTTGTGGCATAAGCGCGAAATGTATTGTTTGATATTAAATGATAGTGAATCCAAGATGTGACTGCAGTGAATTTTAGCGATAAATAATTTATACAGGAATAATACATAAGCAATATATCTTCTGGAAGATAATTTTAATACTCTGTAGTGCTGCAAATGCGAATCATAACTTAGTGATAACAAATGTCTGTTAAAACGATAGTTTAAGTTATAGATAAATTTATATTGGACTTTTTCTAAACGTTCGATATATTTGTGGTATTGAGGGTTCCACACTAAAGAAGCAAATTCAAGATGAGACCGGACCATGGAGTTATATAAAATGATTAAAGACCTGGGTTCACGAAAGGATTTAATTACACGCAAAATAAATCCAAGATTTTTGAAAGCTTTCCGCACAACATTTTCTATATGAAGCTCAAAAGATAGTTTAAGAGTCCAGAGTGACACCCAGATCTTTAATGAAGTCCACTTTTTGTAGCAAAACTTTATTTATCGTATAACTAAAATCAGTAGTCTTTTTTAGACGGCTGAATTTAATGAATAGACATTTATGGGATTATGAAGAGATTAATTTATGGATTAGGGGATTAACAGCTTCAATTTTGTGTTTAAAGTTTGAGTTATAGCAATACAAAGAAATACATGTGAACTATTAGACATCTTGACTATCTCTCTTCTTTTAAGAAGACACTTGACTTGTCTACTGGCGCACGCGCACTATCATTCGCTGCACAGGGGTGCACAAAATCGTCCAAACAGATGATATGCATTTAATAGTGCTGAAAATCCCAAATTATTTAACTTTTGGGGTTATGGCAAAACCTTGACATCATGGGGCTAAACGAACACAGGATTCGTATTAATGTTTCTAATACAGTAAAAAGAGAATTTATTGTAAATTACGAAAATAATGCCTTTAAAATTTTAAAGGTCTTTCAATTTTAGGAATTTTAGGATTGGAGAAGGATTTTTTACAGAATGGACTCCTAAATACTATATTTAAAAAAGTAATGGGTGACTTTGAAGAGAGCTTTTCGTAACTCTCTCTTTAAAACTGGATATGTGAAAATTTGTACACGAATAACTGTCAACTGTGTCTCAAGATATGTAAATAATTTTAGTTCGTAAAGCAGTGGCGTGGATACGGGTAGTTTCATATAATTTAAAGGAAAACATGTTAGAAGTAAAATTTTCTTTAAACATTTCACCAGATTTGCAACAAATTATAATACAAAAAAATGCATGCTATGCCCTACTTTCAAATAATAGAGACTCCCAACAAACAATTAAAGTTAAAATTACGTTAACTTGACCTCTGAATTGGTCAAAAACTTTTCATGACCAATTCCGTATAAGGAAAGTTTACCTATATTCGTTGGCCTTTTTCCTTATGTGGGGAAAAAAACTAAAGTAATATGGAAGTTAATAATTGGTCGGCAAGAATTTTGTTCCAATAAGATAATTGGACATAAAAGAAATACGGACCAATTTTATGTTAAAATTTCAAAATATAAAAGACATTATTACCAAGATATACCCTAATTATGCCCTTTATATGACATACATTTGCCAGAGAGAGACAACATTATATGTTTGATTTTATACATTGTAATAGCGAACAGGGATAGGAAGAAAAAGAAAGACTATAAGTCAGACTACTAAACTACAAGTACAATAGGAGTTTGTAGGTATATTTATAGATATTTAGATTTTAATATAATAAACTCTGTATTTTTGGTTTCCATTCATCAAATTGTACAACCCACGAAATTTTTTCGTATAATGTCATGACCAAACTTTCATAAAAATAACGCGCCTTATAAATATACATTTTTACTATTGCTTTTTAATAATATTTCTATACTGAAAAATAACCTAAAATAAAAACTGAATGTACTTCGTGATAAAATGTGTTTAATAATCTTTCGTCATAAATGTATTAAGTAATATTATCTGTATTAACATAATTTTAATGAGTAATCAATTAGAAATAATGAACAAAACATTTAGTGTTTATTACAACATGGCCGCTCAAATAAAATCAACTTTGAAGTCAATTTGTCTGTAAGTCTTAACCTATAGGGCAGATTGCCTATGCCAATGTTGACGTCACAGAAAAATATTAACTTTGTGGTTGAGATTTCCTCCAAATGAAGATATTTTATGGTAAATTATTACCAATTAAATTATTACTAGTTACCTACATATAAAATTCTACTCTTGGATTTATTTGTGATTGAAAATTCAAATTAAAGCCAATAATATTATGTATGCGTAATAACAAAAACAAAATTAATATTTTCGAACGGAATTCAATTCACGTGCCCTACTGAATTCATCTGACATAATAACAGTCATAAGAGTACTTATATATGAAGTGTTTATATTATCATTAGATTGATTTACATAATATGCAGTGTTGGCTTAAATTCGGTTTTTACAACTTTGTAATATTGTGTAAGGCTTGGTTTTCACTGCAGATCGCCCAAACACAAAACAATTTCTACGCGCTATTACATGAAGATCTGTCGGAATACATATACATATAACAAGAAGCTTGTTTCCTAAAAATCCTTACGTCGAAGTATTATTAACAAGTAAATTTGTACCATAATATAGATCCATTAGGTTAATTGAAATGGTTAAATATTCTTTAGAAATTATCAACAAAGTTGAAAATAGGTTGATATTGTAATAAAAATGGAACTTAACCAATTGAAGGATTTAATAGGGCAAAATAACTAGTTATTACCTTATTTTTAACTACTAGTTGAAGACAAAATAAGTTTTACAATTTCGTAATAAATATGTAAATATTTACCTATTGTTATAATTTAAAAAAACCTTGGATATTGAAGACAGATTTCAAGGCGAAATTAAGTAAATTATAACTTCGTCTTACACATTGTGATGAAACTCTCAGGTTTATTATTTTTTTCGCAGGTTCTAGAAGAATTATTGTGAATTTTTTTTTAACTGATTATCAAAACAAACTTTATTATTATATTTAATAATAATAAAACATATAACTTTAGCAGTGCATATACAAATAAACATTTACATATAAATCAATAAGAGTTTAGTAATCGGGAGCAGTAGCTAATTTGAGCAGTACATACTCGCATTGTCTAAGCCCGACTGACTCCTCGTCCCGCGCTCTTCACTAGTCAGTCTGTTCTGCGCGCCCCACTCACTTCACTTCACTTCGGCGCACTAACTTAAATTATAACAGTATCTTTAATATAAAAATACAAATATATAGGTACATACATTAATTAGAACAGGGATGTTACATTACCCCCCAAATTGAAAGATGGCGAAATCAGTGAAACATGGTAATAGACAGCATTCAATTTTTTTTTCTAACATTACTGTTCATTTATGGAACGAAAACATAATATTTAATTTATTACAGTAGGCATTAAATTGTATTTTTTTAAATTTACTATATTGTGAGGACCTAACGTCTCTCCTTGGTCATTTTCTAATAAATAAGAATTTGGCCTACACGTGATTTTACCTTATACGGGCCTTCAAATAATAGGAAAAATTTCCTTATTTTTGCATTTTCAGCAGATGACAAACAATGTGTTCGAGCCAATACTAATTCATTTTCTTTAAACTCAGTTATTACTCTTTTATTTTCAATTTTTCGAGCACGACGTTCAGCTTTAGATAATAACCTATTATGCGCCAAATGCCAAATTCCTGTTAATGGTTTTCCTTGTGAGTCATCGCTTTCAGGAAATTTAAGCAAGCTGCGAATAGAATTTTGTTGGTGTATACCAAATTGAAGGAATAGTGGAGTATAACCGGTAGTTTCATGAACCACATGATTAATACAGGTTTCTACATCTTTTATAATGTGCGCCCATTTACTATGTTTTTCATTGCAAAATGTACGAATTAACCTTCCGATTTCTCGATTTACTCTCTCAGTTATATTTCCCTGTGGAAAATATAATGATGTATATTTGATCTTTATAGATTTCGTAGTCATAGTATTAACCCACAACTTTGATTTAAACTGCGTCGCATTATCAGTTAAAATTGCTTTAGGTATTTGTATTTTATCAAAATAGTCGACCAATTTCATTAAAATCGATTTAGCCGAAGCCTTCTTCAAAGCATATAATTTCGTATATCTTGTAAATGCGTCAATTATGACTAATAGTTGAGTTGCGCCCGCACGACTAACCGGTAAAGGACCCATCAAATCAGCACACACTAGATCACCAGGTTTACTGCAAACAACTGAATTAAATGTACCTACTGACATAGGCGAAACTTTTGCCTTTTGACATATATCACAACATGATACAATTTGTCGAATGTTTTTATTCATTTTCGGCCAAAAGAATTCCCTCTTCATGTGCGCAATAGTTTTCTTAGCACCGAAGTGCCCTATATCCGCATGCTGTTGTAATACTAAATTTTTTATTTGATTTTTAGGAACACATAGCTTATAGCCAGGATTCGTTGTCGTGCCCTTGCGAAATAGAATTTCCTCGAACACTTTGTACCATTTCTCAATTTTGTCCTTAGCCACAACTACCTCAGTTTTACTTAATTGTTGTAATATTGAACTGACCCATAAATCATTTCTTTGGTCATTTATTATTGTTTTTAAATTTTTCTGTAATTCTTTATAAATTTTAGTCATTTGCAACATTGACACATCAATGTTAGAAATATTGTCAGGTTTATCTGAATACCCATTTTTGCAAGGATAACGAGATAAAGAATCCGCAATTATATTATCTTTTCCTTTGCAATACTCAATTGTAAAATTAAACTCTTGCATGTATAATACCCAACGAGTTAATCTAGAATTTTTAAGAGGACAGTTCATAATATAAGAGAGAGATTTATGATCGGTTATAACCGTTAAAGGTTGTCCTAAAACAATAACCCTCCAATATTGAAGTGCAACTAGAAAAGCCAAAGCTTCCTTTTCTGTCACAGTATAATTTATTTCTGCCCCTCGTAACGTACGACTATGATATGCAATAATTCGTGTATTTCCTTCATCATCTAACTGAAATAACATACTGCCTACTCCATAACTAGAGCTATCAGCTTGTATATAAAAACGTTTATTCAACATAGGATGACTCATTAAAGTTACTTTTAAAAATGATTGTTTAACTAATTCAAAAGCACTTTGTTCTTTTAAACCCCATTCCCAGTTTACATTTTTTTTTAACAATTGTAGTAAAGGAACTGTTTGCTCCGAGAAATTTTCCACAAAACGTCTGTCATAGTTCACTAACCCAAGAAAACTTCTTAAATCTTTAATATTTTTAGGTGCAGGAAAATTTTGTATTGATTGAATTCTCCTAGGATCCATTTCTATCCCTTTTGACGAAATGATATGGTCTAAAAAATTGACTTGCCTACGTGCAAACGTACATTTTCGCAATTTTAATGTCAAATTCTCGTTTTGTAAAGCTTTAAAAATTTTATTTAAATGTTGAAAATGCTCTTCCGGCGACGCCGAAAATACCAATAAATCGTCGACAAATATTAATACAAAATCTTCAAATTCCGCGTTCAAACTTTTCTGAACCCCCCGTATAAAACTTGCCACGCTTGTAGCTAAACCAAATGGTAATACTTTAAACACATACGTAATATTATTTTAACTAAACCCTGTATATTTTTGATCTTCACGTTTTATAGGCACTTGCCAATAAGACGCGGTCATATCTAAAGTTGTCAATACCTGACCTGACGAAAATTTAAACAATAATTCATCTGCTTTTGGTGGAATAATATGATCCTGTACCATTCTTTTATTTATGTGCCTAGCATCTAAACAAATTCTGACTGCATTATCTTTCTTTTTAACAACAACTAGTGGCGAGACGTATTCGGTTTGTGCCGCTGCAATAACATCTGAACGAATCATATCTTCTATCTGTAGCTGAACCTTTTCTCTATAAGCAATCGGTATCGGAAATGAACGCTTATAAAATGGCGAATCGTCGCGTAATTGTATTGTATGTTCATATGATTTCATTCGACCTGGTGATTCGGAAAATAAATTGTCATATTGTTTTAATAGATTATACAACTCATCTTTTTGGTTTTCATCAAATACCTCAGCCGAATTTGCCGCCTTTCTTATTTCCTCATCTGTATATTTATGTCTAGACTCATTTGTTATGAAATTTATTGATAAAAAATTTTCTTCTAATTTTTCTAATTCAAATTTTATTCTTTTCTTAGCATCGCAGACAATTAAGTTCATTAAATCAAAATCTAACACAACTTTATATTTCAAAAGCCAGTCACTGCCTAAAATGATATTTTTATTTAATTCAGGAATGACTACACACGACATTTCAAATGAACACTCTTCTATCTCAATCGGCAACAACACTTGCTCACGAATTTTTATTTTTTTCGATCCTACCGCAACCGATATATGTGTATTTTGCACAGGTAATGTTGGTAACTTTATACCTTCTTGACACAGTAGATGTAAACATTTTTCGGAAATAGCCGAAATTTGGCAACCCGAATCTACTAGCACTTTAAATGTTTTATTTAGAATATTAATATTTATAATAGGTGACAATAATGAATCTTTTTCTGCCTCTAACTCTTCATCACTTAACAACTCATCTTTTATATCGTAAAACTGAGTTAACATCCTTACTTCTCTATTATTTCTTACCTCATTGTTTCTCTCACTAATTTCATTATGACCTTGCCCTACTGTTTCAACTCTTTCTCTATTTCTATTTATCTCTCTGTCCCCAGTACGCCACTGCCCCCTTCGATTATCGTTTCTATTATTACTGTTCACACCCGTATTCGAAATACTAGAATTTTCCCCCGTTCCTTCATCATATTTTCTTAAGTACATTTCAAAGCTATCAATATCTTTTATGCCATTAACTAGAATACCCCTTCTAATATCTTCCGCAAAATGGTCAATTAGCCATTGTATTAAATTTACCTCGGGAATTTTTTCTGACAAATACCCGGCTTGCTTATATAAGTCTAACATATAATCTGCACGGCTCCCTGATTTAAATTTCCCGTACCTAATCTTATAAAATAACTCTCTCTCTTCGTTTATGCCCCAATACCTAGCTTTAAAACATTCTACAAATTTTTCATAATTTATGAAACTATCTTCCTTATTTTCGGCCCACTCTAAAGCTGAACCTCGTAAACTATTTATTGCGTAACGTACTTTACGCTCAGGTGGAACACCCGCTTCCTCTAACAACCTGTTTAGTTTCTTTAAAAATAACATTGGATGTGTCTTACCACCGGGAAAATATTGTATATTTGACCCCCCCAATTCTTTCCAATTTAGAACGTACTGCCTATCTCCGCTTGCTACATTTTCATTATTATTTGAAGCTCCGCTATTTTTGTTTAACATAGTTTCTGTTAACTGTGCAATACTCATTTGCATCGCGGCCACACTATTCGCTAAACTAAATAGGGGAAGTCCGTGTAATTTGAACCACTTAAGAACAATTCGCAATAATTTTCACCCAAAATTAATCAAGAAAAAATGTTTTGTTTCTTTAAAGGCTATAGATAATAAGGTTTTGATGTAGTATCTCAAAAGACGAAAATTGCAAACGAATTAAGTATAAAAATATATATTTAAAATTTTATTATGGTGTGTAATTTGGCTTCTGTCCGTGTAAATTGGTTTTCCTTGTTGTGTAATTTGGTTTGAGACGTGTAATTTGGTTTTAATGTACAGTGGTATCTATATATATACTGAAACAAATAACAAACTAATTAATTAGGTATATTTAGAACCAATAAATACAAGGTTTATGAAGTTTTGCAGTTATCACAAAAATAAAAATTGATATCCGATATTTCGGCGCAATCTTCATGAGCCCATCTTGAACAAGAATTGCACATAATCCAATCTTCCTCGTAACATTCCCCACAGACAATACAGTACGTATTTTCTTCGTCAGAGTTCGTTTTAATTTCATTTATCTTTCCTTTTTGTGTCACCTTTTTTGTTACACGTTTTTTTCCATTCCCGTTTCTGGCATTTTCTTCATCATTAAATATGTTTTTCTTCACCTGTTTCATTTTATTTGCTTTGGTTTTGGTTTTTGGTGTCTGTTGAATTATCAGCTGATCTTTATAAGGCGTGCTTGTTAGAATTACCCCTGAAGCGTTAAATTTTCTTTTTTTTCGAGGACCTGTTACCAATCCGTTGATTGGTAACGGATCAATTGCCTGTAATGGAATGTAACTCGTATTATTTAAAGACGAGCTACATATAGGATCCCCATCTGATTTGGTAATTGATAAATCAATATCGTGAAATATGTCTGGTTCCAATCGAAACGAGTTGTCACTTTGTTGGACAGGTTGTGATAGCGTTGATGGTGCACCCTCTTCAGAAACTATAGTGGACTCAAATGGAATAGTAGTTGATAAGTGCCTTGTGAAAATGTCTCCCACGTTTGGATGTATTTCAATTATTATTTCTGGATTCGAATTGACATCAGGATGTATGCCAATTTCTTGTTCAGGAATCATTTCAGGTTCTTTCCTTGTAATAAATGTCTGTTCAACAGGAATTGGTGAATTTCTTGTAGAGATGTCCGTCATGTCTTGATTTACCTCAATTAATTGTTCAGAATCAAGATTAGGGTTTATACCAATTGGTCGTTCAGACACTTCTGATGCTGCAAAATCGGAATCTGTAAATACGTGTCGATCAGGTGGCCATAAGCCGGTTTTACGAAAACTATTTATGGCTATTTCCATGGTAGCTGCCCTAGGAAAAGCTTTCCCCACCAGAAAACTAATAGCGTCAATATTTAAAGCCTTGCCTGGAAAGTCATGCAATCTTGAAGTGACTGCAGATGAAAAATAAGTGTTTAAAGGCTTAAAAAATCCAACATCAAGTGGCTGCATCTTATGTGTGCAATGTGATGGAAATGAGAGCAATATGACTCCACGATCTCGTGCTAAATCTATAGCCTTTAAACTTTGCGTGTGACTTCTATGCCCATCTAGTACCAATAAGATTTTTCTCTCTTTAGATGGTTTGACATAATTAATGAAGTGACCTAACCAACAGTAAAAGCCATCCGAATCCATCCAGCCCTTATCTTGGCATCTAAATATAGTCCCCGGAGGTGCTCCATAAGCCAAACTATCCTTCATACGTTTCCTCGCGTAAATTAGCATAGGTGGAACAAAGGCCCCAGTTGCACTCATGGCATACATGCCAGTAACATTTTGCCCCCTTTCACTTGATGTTATGGCACCCACTTGATGTTTTCCCCTTTGAGCAATTACTCTTTGTGGTTTTTGGACAACAGTATGCGACGTTTCGTCTGCATTAAAGATTCGATCCGGAGTAATGCCCTTCTCTTGAATTATACTTTCATATACGTCAAAGAATGCGTTAACCACTGTTCTGTTGAAGCCAGCAGCTCGAGCTAGTGACGTTGCCTCAGGAAGCCGGAGACTTAATTGAGGATGGCGTTTTAAAAACCCAGCATACCATTCTTTACCAGCTGCTTTAGTTTCGATGTTGAATCTGGTCTGCAATTTATTTTTTTCGGCAATCTCATAAGCCAGTTTCATAAGTTTTTGGCGAGTTACGCCGTAAAACATTTTCTCTAATTGGAGAACGTGATTTACCAGATCCTTCTCCACTTCGGGAGGTAAGTCAGGTCGACGCCCAATCGAGTAATCTCCACCATGTGAATATTTATTTGTATGTCCTAGTCTTCTTTTTAGGGTTGTTTTTGGAATACCAAAGTTCCTTGCCGATTCATTTATACTCATACTGGAATTTTTACATGCTCTTATTGCATTTTCCATATTTTCTGCACTCCATTTACCGTAAATTCCCTTAGCTTTCCTATCTGCTCTGGTAGACATCTGTGTAAGCAAGAAAAAATATATCAATACGATATAGCGTGTAATTCGGACCAGGGCCAAATTACACGAATTTTATTGGTCCGAATTACACACCGGGTAATATTTTTATAAATGCATATATTTATAATTCTATATATAGATGAGCATTTTCAACTAAGATAATATGAACACAGACAGTTTTTAATTAAATTGATGAGTTAAAAGATTATAATATGTCAACTTACTTTGTATAAACTGCCGTTTGTTGTACAGATAACCTTACATCAAAACATGCGCTACACAGACACTCCGTAGAACTAAGTCGGTAATGTAGAATTCTGTACAATGTTGTTATTTTGATGCTCAAAACATCTTAGTAGTTCAAAATATAACCGTGCTGTGTCGCTACAGGTTTTAATTTCAAACCTATTCCAGTGGTCCACTTTACACACTGACCCAAATTACACGGACTTCCCCTACTATTTCTTCTAATCTGTTATCATCTTTTTCAGTAATACTTTCGTTCCCTAAATTTTCCATCTCTTTTTCTGTACGTTTATTCTTTGACTTAGCCATCCTTCTTTGTTTTTAACATTTACATATACATATATTCAATATAGGTTATAATAAACAATAATGCAAATAATACACATTAAATGACATGAAAAGTACATGTATAATATAATGTAGGTATACGAATCTCCTAAACTTGAGTTTATTTGCTCTTAATATTATTTTACTTAATAAAAGTTTTATTCAATAGTAATACCAATTTTTTTTAAATTGTTTACCGTTTCACTGACCTCGTAACAGCACCAGCGCAGCTGTGAAGTTTCTCGCCGGTCGGCCTTGGTTGAATTCTGCCACGACTGCACGTACTTACTTGCGTCTGCGTTGTACCTCACACAGCGGCTTCCTTGTCCTCTCTCTCTCCAAATATTTCTACTATTTGCTTCTTTATGTTTTAATAAATAGTCGAATGACCTATTATTCACTTATTTTCTTCCAGCCTACAGTTGGGCGCCAAATGTGATGAAACTCTCAGGTTTATTATTTTTTTCGCAGGTTCTAGAAGAATTATTGTGAATTTTTTTTTAACTGATTATCAAAACAAACTTTATTATTATATTTAATAATAATAAAACATATAACTTTAGCAGTGCATATACAAATAAACATTTACATATAAATCAATAAGAGTTTAGTAATCGGGAGCAGTAGCTAATTTGAGCAGTACATACTCGCATTGTCTAAGCCCGACTGACTCCTCGTCCCGCGCTCTTCACTAGTCAGTCTGTTCTGCGCGCCCCACTCACTTCACTTCACTTCGGCGCACTAACTTAAATTATAACAGTATCTTTAATATAAAAATACAAATATATAGGTACATACATTAATTAGAACAGGGATGTTACAACATTATTGGAATATTAGCATTTGAAAACATATAATACGTAAACATATGTAATTTCGAACTGTATAAAGTGACATATATTTCATTTTACTTAGAAGTCATTATATTACTCTTAATTAACAAATTTTTGACTAAAATTTTGGTGTTATAAGATTTTGTAACATTGAAGACTATTTTTATGGAGGAAAGTAGTAAATCTTGATCAATTTATTATATAATTATTTTTCTTGTGTAGTAGTCTATTAGGCTTAAATGTTAGTTGGGCTGACTCATGACATCACTTAGATTATTAAGTGAGCTCAATATTACCAAAAATAAGTTGACATTTAATGAACCACAATTCTACAATTGTAGAATGCCGTCCTTCTGCACGGCAATACCTCACCATCATCCACTTACCCCTAGGTACCTTATGCATACTTCGCGAATATCACACTTTAAACACTTACAGGGTGTCTCCAAAAGGTTTGTACAAAATAGTAACACAAATTTCTAATTCTGAAATATGAAGATATGACCCAATTTATCTTACTCCCAAAGTTGAGTTTCCGAGTGTCAAAGTTATTTATCTTTTTGTAAATACTTGCCTTAATAATAGGTGGCACGATTCGCACTAAATTTGGTATTTTTTTAAGATGACAAATCGAAATCTTTTCATAATTTTGGTATACATTATTGAAGGCGCCACCAGTAGCACTTCATCTACATCTAAAGCTTCATAACTTTTTTGTACATCAGTATATTAAATTTCTAGTAAAAAATTGTTGTTTCTTGGCATTATCTGTCTAACAAAGGTATTCGTAGTAGGTGTAGCTTCAATCAACCATTACTAAATAATCCAAGTTAATGCTTTATTCAATTGCATACTGAAACTCCTCGTAGCAACGAGTTAACAATGATAAGTACCATCATTAGTTAAAAGAGTAGAGTCAAACGATTCGATTTGACAAACCTTTAATAATTTATCATTTAATTATTAAATATTCGCTACGGCCCTACCTTATACTAACGCAAAAATGGCCGATATGACATTACTTTACGGTTATTCTCGAGGAAATGATCAGTGTACAGAGAAAGATTTCCAAATAGACGCATACCAAACATTCACCGTTGTTGAAAAGCGTCTTCGAGCAAATGGTAGCTTTTTTCTGCAAGAGTTGATCATGGACAAAATGTACGAGTAGAACACCGAATGTTGAGGAAGAAACTTTAGAACGAGTTGATGAAGATTCGAGTCTGAGCACCAGACATCTACGTTTGGAATTTGGCAAATTGAGCTTTTTTATAGCTAATGACGATACTACTTATCATTTTTGAGTCGTTGCTACTAGAAGATTCACTAAAATAATAATATCTCTACCTCTCATTCTAGTCATGAGGATTATTTTAAAAAAGGTTGCTCGAAGCGACACCTAATAGGCATAACTTTTTTGGCAAAAGATGCTGAGAAGCTTTAGATGTAGGCGAAGTGCTGCTGGTGGCGCCCTCTGCAATATACACCAAAACCGTGATCAAATCTCGATTTGTCATCCTAAAAATCCCTAAGTACGAAATTTCGTACGAATCATTCAGATAAATATTTACAAAAAAAGTTTTAAAAAGTAATAATAACTTTGATACCCTATATTTTAGAAACTACTAACTTTTGGACTGTGTAAATTGGGCTAGATTCTCATATTTTACCTGGAAAGACCTTTTAGAGACATAATACACTGCACTATATACTATTTTATAAAACGTAGGTACACTTTTGATCCTCATAATTCAGAAAACACCCTTCTAAATATTCTAGGCAAAGTTTTATCCTGTGAGATAACAATTTGATTTTTTTTATTGTTGGAAGCTCATTTTTAAAATACTATCCATGAATTTTTCTACGAATCGGGTATTTTCTGTCGTCATCAAACACTATACTCTTCCTCCCGCGAGTTTTCAGTGTTTGCCGTTTCGCAGCTGTAGGTATGTTCTTTTTTGTTACTTTATGGTATTCGCAAGCATTACTATTACTGACCTACATATTTAAAGCTCATATGTTACATTCATATTTTGTTTCGCGACTTAATTTCTTCGTACACGTTGCTGCTGAAGCGAGTGTACATTTTTCGAGAAAAAATAAGGTAAAGGAGTCATTCCGAGAGGGTTTATTTCCATCCAGATTAAAGACTTCTTTAGTGTCTCCAATTTTTAAGAGTGGTGATGCCAAGAATATAGCGAATTACCGTCCTGTCTCTGTGCCTCCCGTAATATCTAAAATATTTGAATATGCGATATTGTCCCAATTAGTAAAATTTCTCGACATAAATAATGCATTACATGATGGCCAGGGCATTCTACTGTAACTGCTGTACTGAGTATTATGAGAAAATCTTAGAAGCTATTGAAGCCGGAAGTAACCGTATTGGAATTTTCTGCGACTTTAGTCGCGCTTCTAATTGAGTTGAACATGATCTACTGTTAGCTAAGTTATATTCCTACGATATCAGAGATAAGCCACTTGATTGGTTTCGATCTTATCTTAAAGATAGGAAACAAATGGTAAAAATAGTTCATAATAATAACTTTAAACAGTCCTTCTGTACATCCTCTATTTTAAATAACAACATTCGTGTTCCACAAGGCTCAGTCCTGGGACAGATTTTGTTTATTATATATATCAACGAACTACTAAATTTAATGCACCAGGCATTCACTATACGCAGATGATACTACCCTTCTTTTTTCTAATTCAAACAAAGATTTTCTTCATGGTAAAATTAATGCAGAAATCACTAATTTCTGTGACTGGTGTAAAATAAATTCACTATTTCTGAATTTTTCTAAAACTAAATGTATGATCCATACTGCTTAAAATCGCAGTGATTTGACTATAAATATAAAGTCAGATGACCTAGAAATTGAAAGAACGGACACCACTAAATTTTTAGGTATTGTATTTGACGATACCTTATCGTTTAAATCCCATTGTAAGACGCTGGTTAATATATTGAACTCCAAATGTTTCCAAATTAGAATACTAAAAAGTGTTTTAGATATATCTTGTCTATTATTGTTTTATTATGCTGAAATTCAATCTAAATTAGCATATGGCATTATCTTATGGGGAAAGTCATCGAAATCAGAAAATGTATTTATTACTCAAAAACGCATAATTAGATATATAGGTATTTCACATTTTGGTTTACATCCATGAGAATAGACAAAAATACAAAAAATAGTTTTTATCATACCCATGACACTCGAAACAAAAATAAATTTTGTGTTCCTTATAGACACCTCAATATTACCTCGAGGGCTCATGATGTCCTTGGACTGAAATTATATAATTATTTACCAGACAAGTTAAAAAGTATCTTCTTCAAATGCATACTCTGTAGATGAATTCTTAAGATGCAAGTGATTATAAAAGTTCTATTTCTTTTTCTTGTGTTCATATACGTTTATTTATATCTTATGTGTATTGTGTGCGGGTATATATGTGTATATATATTATATATGTGCGTATATATTTTAATAACGTTTTCTCAATGTGTGTTTTGTTTTAATGTGATTTTAACGACTGTTTGTTTTTTACTGTGTATGTTATGTAATTTACTTATACTATATGTATGTATGTATTTTATAGACGAATCCTATAGCATTGGATTACTCCAAAATGGATAATAAACGATCTAAAGATTTTAGTAACATAAAACTGCAGAGGTAAATTTATAAATATGTTTTTATATACTGTTAAATATGTATTTATTAATATACTTCCAAATAATAAATGTATATGCAGGTGTTTAAAAAATATGTCAAACGAATACAGAGAGATTATAATCCAAAATTTAAAACACTAATTTATACAAAATCACAAGAGACGTTAATCAGTGCAAAAAGGAAGAGGAAATGAAGGGATTGGTGGCTGATGAAAATTAGAGTGGTATTTTTTTTATAATGAAGCCTGAGATCTGTACCGTTATTTGGGAAATGATTTCTACACTCATGAAAAGAACTTCCATGATGAAAACATTTCAAACGAAAGTAATAAAAAGTGCAACAGGAGCAGTCTCCCTTGAGATCTCGAAAAAGGTTGTACATAAATACGTAAAATATGTTTTCCGCGATCACTTGATAAGAAATATAAACAAAAGTTTTATTTTAGTTTTCATAAAATTATCTGTTCTTTGAAATCCAAGCAATTTTGTTACGCTCTGCTATTGCAATCTAATCATTTTAAGTAAATGATAAATATTTTTCTTAAAAATAGGTATTATAATGCAGGATGTATATGAAATATGTGAATTCTATCAAATGAGTTATAAAGCATATGAAAATAAATAATTTTCTATAGCACAGCAACCTGTGATCAAAAATGTTATTTTATTTAAGATACAAAAAATTATTATAAAAAAATAAAACATTTTGAATTCTTTGGGTTAAAATCCCCTAAATGATTTCCCTTCCAGTAATATTACAATTAATAACATTGAAACGATAAAACCAATTATACTTTACTGTATGATGCCTTATTGCATACAATTTGGTCGAGTTTAAATGCTTACGGCGACGTAAATATGATATGTGAAATGTTTTGCACAAACTTATATGAAATATTCGAAGTTTTTGTTCCTAAACGCATTCCGAGAAAAGTAAAGTATCCTTCTTGGTTTACAAATAGTATTGTCCGGGACATTAAGTGGAAAACCATTTTATGGAATAACTATAAACATAAAATGAACACAGCTGTTTATAATCAATTCAAAGATCTACGAAAGAAAGAACCAAGGACAACAGTCTCATCAGCAATTTCTGCTGAACAGAATAAAATTTTAGAATTGACTCAAAAGTTTTTTTTGTCACATATTAACAAGAAAAGGAATTCAAATTCGATTCCTGAACAAATGTTCTATAATGATGTATAGCATACGAATCATTCAATCAATCATGTAGGTGATTTTACTTATATTTATAAATGCTCTTACATCTCTTACCAATAGTACTTCTCGTAGTATTTCTTTTGTTTGTAAGAGCTGTTCACATTGAGTTTTTTTTCTAAGAGAATAATGTTGAGATTTAAAAAAAAATTAAATCTACCAGCATTTATTTATTGTTAAATGTTATGCTGATGCTTTGTGATATCCTCTGTCAATAATATTTAATTTATGTCTGAAAACAAGTACATTTTCGGAAATATGGAAGAGATCACGATTATGCCTGATTTTTAAATAGGACGTCACAGTAATGTGAATTGTTATAGATTTATCAGCACTATTTATCATTTTGATAAAAGTATGTGAGTTTTGCTTGTATACATTATTATCCAATACATTATAATCCCAAATTTCAGTTACGGCTTTCTCGCAGTCGACTGAAACAAATTTAGTAGGTATCACACAGTATATTATATCTAATGAATTGGACAAAAATAAAAAAGTTGGCCATTATCTATAATGGCTTTATTAAGTCGTTTAACCGATTATACTACAGTATTCTATACATATATGAATTTGGTCTTATTATTCAATATATCCACTTTGTTAGTTCCCATTTACGCAATAAATTACAATTCATAGAATATCGTGGCTATAAATCTAATGACTTTATTGTTACGTTTGGTGTACCGCAGGGATCAGTCCTCGGCCCTCGTTACTTTATTGCCTTTATTATTGATATACATTCTCAACTTGATGTGGTTAACCTATTATATGCAGACGTTTTAAAAATTTATCAAATTATATTTAATGTGCAATATTGCCAGAGGCTACAGGAAACTCTAAATAAGATTAACTACGGGTGCCTTAAAAATAATTTGCCTCTTAATAAAGTAGTAAATGTCATGCTTTTTTACCAGAAGGATAATCAATTTTATTTCAATATCACCTTGATGAACAAATTCTCGAAAGACCTGAAACTATTAAAGATCTTGATGTAATCTTCGATATGCAATTAAATTTTAATGGTCATATAAATATGATAATCGCCTTTGCCAATAAGTCCATTTATAGATGTTTTAATAATACTATATAACGTTTTTGTTAGATTTAAACTCGAATACTGATGTTCATGTAATGTGGCCACCAGGTAGTTTTGATAAAAATACAGCGCAGGTTTATTAAATACCTGTTTTTTACTAATGTACTTAAATTTTCACCGCTGTACTTCATGTGCGTCTCTTATAACCTATTGCAAAATACTCTGAATATTTTCCTTTGCAATGTGCGTTCCATAAAGAAAATATTTACTATGTAGCTTTAACTACTGCTAGTATGTAATTATAAGTTATGGCTTTTTGTGTTTTGTAGTAACTATTTTGTAGGTTCTTATTACATAGGTTTTGGATTTTACATATGTATTTTCTCCATTTTGTAATTGGTTTCTAAACCAATTGCTCGCTAAACTGCGGTCTTCTTTACGTCACTACCACAGGTGCAAACGGTGGCTATCAATGTCAAATAACGACAGTGAGTTTAGTTTTGGCCTTCAGCCAGGATGATGGATCTCGGTTTACTAACAAATTTTGATTGAGAAAATAATAATAGTACAATATACAATTCCGTTATTTTTGGTACTGTAACACTAAGTAAGCGTCGCGGTTACAGCCAAATTACTAAAAATCACAACAAGAAGACAAACAGTAGAGTGAGAGAAGAAGCAACAACGCCGCGTACGCCTCTCCATATGGGAAAAATAGTCATAGCCGCATAATAATAGCAGGTACGTAGGTAGGGTCCCTCGTAGTGCAAGCTATGAAGCATCACTGCAGGGATGAAGTAGAGGAGGCTCAACTTTCGGACATCTTTTCTAAGTTTTAACAATTTATTTTGGAAATAAATAACAAAAAATGGAGGAAGATGGCATAACAACTAACCAGCAATTTATATTCTTGGCGAGATCTCGTAGATCACGTCAGCGTTGCATTTTGATAGAAAAATATGTCAATTTCAAACATCAACAGTTCTAGGCCTGACCTTCTGCCTAGTGAGTCGTGACTCGGCTCACATATAAAAACACAGTCAGTTGTTGAGATATTACTCGCACAATTGGCACAAGTATTTCAACATTACGTATAGTAAAGGTTTACCTTATATTTGTAGTCTTGGGTATCCTCGAGGTAGCCACGCAATGTACCTTTAGAAGAACGCCACCGGTTATCATTCACACCATATCAGCTAATTCTTGATTTGAGTAAGGTATTTTTAGCTAAATGAACATAAATAATTCTGCAGGAGCCAAGATAACGTTCGCACGGCGTGGTCAAAGATTAGGAAATGAATAAAATAATGACCTATGTTGTTAGTGTATTATAAATATCCGAGATACATTTATTATACAGTATGCGCCAAAAGTACGGAATAAATTCAATAAAAACGAAACAATTATTTTTTGGGAAAAATCCTCGAACAGGTTGATTTTTAATTTAAAAAATACATATTTTAGCGTAAAATGCGATTTTTAAATGTCATTTGTTTTCGAGTAATGACGTCATCGATTTTTTTTTAAATGGCAACACCATATTTTTTTCCTTGATTCTGAAAGATCGTTTAATTCTCTATCAGACAGTACTAAAATTTTGCCCTCTTACATAGGAAAGTTTTCGAGTAAATGACGATTGAATGTTAGAAAACGTAAATTTTATCCATAAAAAAGTAACAATTCTGAGGTATGTAAAATAAAATACAATTGATTAAATTTTATACTTAAATTAAATGTTCGAAATGCCATCCACCAACTTCTTCACAATGCGCAAGTCTGTGAAGAAATTCTTCTTGCACATTATGAATGATTTCTGGGGTAACTCTGCGTATTTCGTCCCGAATGCGATTTTGAAGTTCTTCTAAATTACGTGGTTTATTAATGTACACTTTTAACTTCAAGTATCCCCATAAAAAATAGTCAAGAGGTGTAAGATCTGGCGATCTTGCAGGCCATTCTATCGGTCCGCGTCTGCCGATCCACCTCCCAGGAAAACAGTTGTCCAAAAAATCTCGTACAGGGCGCTCATAGTGCGAAAAACTAAACTTGATAACGTTTTTGCTTTATTTTAATTGATTTACGTTTTCTAACATTCAATCGTCATTTACTCGAAAGCTTTCCTATGTAAGAGGGCAAAATTTTAGTACTGTCTGATAGAGAATTAAACGATCTTTCAGAATCAAGGAAAAAAATATGGTGTTGCCATTTAAAAAAAATCGATGACGTCATTACTCGAAAACAAATGACATTTGAAAATCGCATTTTACGCTAAAATATGTAATTTTTAAATTAAAAATCGACCTGTTCGAGGATTTTTTCCAAAAAATAATTGTTTCGTTTTTATTGAATTTATTCCATACTTTTGGCGCATACTGTATAAGTTACGTCCTCAATTCTCGATTTAGCACTACAGAAACACCTTGTATTTTGCTTCGTAATATCACCTTCGTAAATTGAGAACATTACAATGATAATAAACGTAAATGTGTACATATATACGTGAACCATAACAACAATTCATTTCTATGAATATTATTTTGCCACAAAGACATAGACAAACATAATTGACCTGAGTACATTAGAGCGAGCAAACATTCATTAACCGACCGATTAATTTTACATTATTTGATCTGAATCTGAGGCAGCTTTATCGAAATCGATACTTTAATGGGTACAAATATAATAAATCATACGTTTAAACCATATACATATATTAATATATGCAGTAACTCTGAGTTAAAATCTGGATATAAACTGTCTAAATTTAGTTTTCTCTATTTCAATGCAATATTTCAATCGTCACTGTTGCAAGTGTAGTATTTAATGCGAGCTCAACCTGATTCCTGCTTTCAAGAACATAATGAAAAGGTGACACAAAATAGGTATGTTTTTATAGGTATGTTTTATCCAAAATTATTTATTCTACAAAATGTTATGGAACTTTTGAACCTGCATTACTAGGGCATGATTAATGAATTTTACATCAGAACTTAATAAAACGAATACCTTAAAAATACAACAATTTTTAAAGGTACCTCAAAGAATATACAAAATGCATACATCTTATACTGCAAACAAGAAGTTTATCATCAGAAAAAAAAATCTATCACTCACCGAACATGTTATTATATGCATGTGGTCCTGGCAATACTCCTGGACTTCTATATAGCTTCGATACTCGTACGCGTCATCAAAAAATTTGTAGCGTACCAGGAACGTCGTGTTACCGATTGTTAATATTTTTTTTTCGATTTTCTTTCTTTATTAGGCCTTCCGAATACGTGGTTAAAATTAATGACATTATAACTGAATCACTCTGACTCTTACTTACAATATAGTCTAATACGTAATAACTGTCCACTATATTTGTATTACTTGAATATATTATTTTAAATAAAAACTACCATGTTAGTTTTGTTTTGTTTGCACATTATTTAATTTTTGTGACAATATCTGAAAAAGTACCATCAATCAGAAAATATTATTTACGGGTATTTCTACAGCCATATTAACAAAAAATGTAGAAGCAATTTGGAAAAGTGCGTCTGTTTAAATACAGCCCAATTCAAAGGATAATTTCAACAACAATATATTATTTAATTCAATCCGCACTTTAAGATAAGAAATTCGCCCCTTCTCAGTTTATGGCTAGTGGTCAAAGGACGACATTAAACTGTTAGATAACAGTCCTGGAAAGTCCTGATGATCTTTCCGCAAGAAAATATTAGTGTTTGATGCAATATTACATGAATTATATGACAAACATCAACAATGTAAAATAAGGTTATTTTAAAAATGATTAACTTTACTGTATTTATATAGGTTATATCATGATTATAGAATTCGTTTGTTGTTTTATAGTTTCTAAATGTAATAATTTAGGGTGATATTCCTTAGGTTAAACTAAAATATTTATTGAAAATTTGTATCTCCACAAACTACAATTCCGAGATATTTTGGAAACCGTTTCAATCCCTCAAGTTATATATTTTTTGTCTGATAATAAGCAAATAGTGTACACGCAAAATGTATCAACTACATCTAGTGATCATTAGCTACTACATCCTGGACCAAACGACCACAAAACAAGAAGCATCCTACAATGCTGCAGGTTCGATTGCAACTCCCGACCTCTATTGCGTTCGACTATAACGATATTGCAAAGACAAAAGAAAATGTGCAAAAGTTCGCTTGCTATATCTCACGTATTCTTCTTAGGGTATAAGGTATTAGGTTTGACAAACATGAACAACCAGGGTTTGTCGTCGTACCTTATCTATGCCATACTGATGATAGCTAAAAAGCTCGAACCCGGTATATGTCTGGTGAGCCGCTGACTAATGATTTTGGCTGTTTTCTATAGGTTTTCTAGGTGTAATTTAATACTGGACTGGGCATTGGCCCGCAGTGTGGTTGTTTCTTGGAATTTCGCTTTTGTAAATAACATAACAAGTTCAATAAATAATTTTGGAACTGATTATTATTTAAATTATTAAATGTAGTAATTTCTTAATTTTTATATATACTTTTGGAAAGTTTTTGTTTGTAAATAACACTGCTCATTTGCAGTGAAAGAATCACAAATAAACCATAAGAGGAAGTGTGTCGGCAGGAGAGAAACTTTAGGTGTAGCTATTCAAGCTATTCTCTAGGGGTTTTTATTTTGTGGTTGTATCTATTTCGACCTGCTGTATCGAATCCTGCATCTATATGCATATACAGGGTGTCCGGATATGATGAGCAAAAAATTCAAGATATAATTCTATACCGAAAATAAATGCTACCTCTTTCTATAACATTTTTTCAAAAACTCATTATTAACGGAGTTACAGGGTGTTAAAGTTAAATTTTATTTGGCGTTTTTTTTGCGATACCTTTTGCCACACTCATAATATTTTGACAAAATTTCGTATATGGGGGTTTTTCGGGATGATGGCTATAAATTTGCCCAGCGTTTTTTCGCATTTTGTAGAGAGCGCCACAGTTAAAGTTTTTATTTTGGTTTGAATGGTTTAAACGTTTTTGTGTTACTCTTTATGCGACTTTTGACTGAATATTTTTATTCTCCTAACCTTTAGACATAAAAAAGGTTTACTTTATTTGTTTCGATAAATCTAACCGTTTTCGAGAAAAACGCTAAAATAACATTGCTTGCATGTGATGAATACGAAACCATTTTAATTTATTTTCTACATTAAACATAGCATGCTTTGGAAACAAGCGCTTAGTTGCATTGGAAACAAGTTTGTGGAGAATTAGTTTTGACAGATAGTAATTTTGTACAAGTTCTTTTGTAGTAATTGTTATCATAAAAATAAAAATGAACAACAATTACTCTAACGAGTTGCGAGAAATGCATTGTTATTACGATTTAGCTGCTGGCAATGCTCTTGCAGTTTTGGAAAAATTACTATAGAAAGAGGTAGCATTTATTTTCGGTCTAAAATTATCCCCTGATTTTTTTGCTCATCATTTCCGGACACCCTGTATATCCTGAGTTGGAGCGAATTAATATAAAATCAAGCACTAGACATTTTCACAGTCAGGTAGTCTAACTGCCTTAACACACGAGCTGATTCTTTTCTTCCTTATTGAGGAGGGAACATTTAACCTTTCCTAATCTGTATTAGATCAAAGTCCACATAGAATTTTTGCCCTTGCTATCACATATAGAAATTGATAAAGCATCTAGTCAGATCCAAGAGAATTTTTGAAAACTTAGTCGGAAGTCATATACCTAGGACCTAGGTCACTAACAGTTGTTTTTGGATTTTAAGGATACATAAACATCTGGTAACCAAATGCAAATGTAAATGAAAAGAGTTTATTGGTGAGTTGCCTTAGTAGGTAGTAAATTTGTTTCACCAGTGGGATCTCCAATTAAAGACAATTAATTATAAAAGAAATATTCAAATTCTTGGGTTTTATTGCATTATAACAAACAGATATTTTGAAAAATATTTAAGAAAAATTTTTTATGCAAACTAAATTCATAATTAACATTAACATGGGTGTTGCCATTGAGTAGTAAGTGTAAAGAGTCGCAGCCTTATACAAATATGCATATCCGATGCTGGGGCCGACATATATGAGGCACTGTGTTGTTTTTGAGGCCGAGATTCTCGACCCACGTAATACCAATTCGCTTCAGTCTTGCTAGACCTGCAATGGAGTGTGTACTTATGGCCATTGTCAAGCTATTTTTTATTATTGTGTATATAATATACTTTGAAAATAATCACTGTTCGATATAAATAAGTATATAAAGTCGGTGGAAATGACGATAGACGTGAAAAATATCAGTTATATTAAATTTCAAGTTTTACGTTATAAAAGAAAATTTCGCAAAATATAAAAGAAACTGTCACAACGACGGTACTTTTATAAAATATGAAAGGGTCTTCGTGCTGTGTTTTAGATACCATTTTACAAATAAATAAAACTGATTGTTTTTGATAGAATTAATTTTTAATGTTAATCTGACACTGGTGGGTTTTTCAAAATTGTTTTTTTTTTTTGTATACGCTCCCAAAAACGGACTCATTTAAGTTCTTAAAATGATTTCTTCTTCTGGAATCAATCCCAAAAAGTTGCCATGTTGCATTTTATACCAAATAAATAATTATTTTGTGTACATTAAACAATCTAGTTTACTGTGAGGGCATGGTAATTAAAATCCGAGGCTTACTATTTTATTCGCTCTGGTCACATTAACATATATAATGCGGAGATAAAGTCTTGATATTGATAATTTATATTGTATTTTTTTAATGGAATTGTTGATAAAAATAACGGCAAATCACATAGTATCTTGTGAAAAACGTTAAATTAAAAAATACATGTTTACGTTATACTTAAAAATCGTTGATCACCACAAACAAAAATTAACGCCTCTAAATTATACGTAAAAAGTTACACGAAAAATATTTTGATCAAATAAAATACCTAGTTCAATTTATGGTCGTAGCACATTGTGTTAACTTATAATACTTTACTTTTTTTATTACCTGGATTATTACAATGCACAGTACGTATTTACAAATGTTTACTTATTTTCTGTAGTGGTGGTATTAGTAAAATATATTGCTTTAAATAAAATAAACCTATATATTTTTACCCAAACAAAAAGCTGATATGACATTTTCTTTAGTGTAAACGTCTTTGGCTGTGCAACAAATATTATATTATAATACCTAACATGCAACTTTATCGATTTTATCTCAACTTTTCGCAAATACCACTAACAAATCAGTAATTCGTAAATACCACGTACAGCGCGTGTTCACGGTGGCGCTAAAATCAGCGATCCAGTTTATGGACCTGCGCGGAGGTGTACTTTACATAAGCCAATAGTGATACATATTTCACGCACGTGGTATGAATACGGGAATCTGTATAAGGCTTGCGCTTCTTTACTAGTTATTTATTATTCAATGGTGTTATGTTATTATTGCTATTGCTTTACATGACAATTAGTAACTATTTCAGGTATGTTTGCTGCATAATCAGTTAGATCATTTCACCTATGGACATGGCTCAGTATAATTTGCAGTTAGAAAGCAAAATATCTGCAATCTATTACTTATTTTCTTTTTGAACCTGCTGTGACATATAATAACTACTGCAGATAAGTTCATTTAATTGTAAGAACTAATCTAATTAATGAGAAAAAAACTAAGTTATTATGATCTGAATTGTCTTTTCTTAAAATTTATTTTTGAATTACAAAGTCAGAAATAAAGTAGTGTAGGTACCCAAAACTTGCTTAGGATAGCAATTTTGCATTTATTGGATTTACTTGTCTGCGGTTTGTGTTGCTAATTTTCATATTCAACACATATCAGCGCGTTATACAATGTAGCAGGTATTTTCTACTACCCCACTATAATGTAGCTATTAAAATGCGCCAGCTGAACTGTAAAGAGATTAATTATTAACAGATTTTCATTAGGCAATGAGTAAATTAACGTGAGCATAATATCTTGTATGATAACTACTATTACATACGTGACTGCATACATTTATATTTTTAATTTTAAACCATATGCTGATAAATGTTAACGTTTATGAAAAATACTGGTTTATTCTAAAAAGATTAATACACTTTTCGTTATATAATAAGTGAATTAAAATTAAACTTTTTCGAGTACAGTAGATTGGATGGATTTATATAGCTACTCATACGAAAAATTTGTCATTCGGCGTGGAAAATTATAATTTCAAAAAATCAGAATTAAAACGTATATATATGGTTGTAAAATTTCTCCGGTTTCCTTTCCGCGGTAAATCTGCATGGTCTTCAAAAGAACCATTTGTTTGACAACGTTTCGGTAAAATCTCATTTACCATCTTCAGGTCTTCTTACTTCTGCTTCGCGTTACTACGTTCGGCTTACTGGAAGATGTTTGTCCACTTGGTGAGTTATATACTGTGCTTTCGTTCCGGTGTGTGGTTTTCTTCGCATGACTGCGCGTCACGGGTCTTGCGTTTAATGGTGCTGTGGGTTCTTGTGTTCTGCTTGGCCTACTCTCAGCGTTGCGTATCACTGGTTTATTGATCTCCTTGGTTTCCAGAACAGGTTTCCAAGCTGTTGGTAATCTTTGGGTATCGTCACGTGTATTGAGATTTTGAGGATGTTTTTCAATTTCGATGGCTTCTCTAATTATTCTTTTTGCCTTATACTCCATTTTTGCTAGTACCTTGGTATTATCGAAATCAATCTCGTGGCCGGTGTCTTTTACATGTTGAGCTAATGACGAAGTTTTCTCATTTTTCTGGACAGCATTCCGATGTTCTTCTTTCCGGGTTTGAATTCTTCTGTTAGTTTGTCCAATGTACGTCTTCTCACAGTCTCCGCAAGGAACTTCATCTACCCCTTGGTCTTCTAGAGGAATGTTTGTTTTGGCTGATGGTAGCATATTACCAATCTTCCTGTCCGTGTTGAAGACAGTTTCTATTTTATATTTCTTTAGAACCCTGCTTATTTTGTCGGTAGTTCCCTTGACATATGGCAGGAGAGCTTTGCCTATTAGTTTATCTTCTTTCTTCTATTCTTTGTTTCGCCTAGGTCTTAAAGCCATCTTGATGTTGTTACCGGAGAAACCATTTTGTTGTAAGGCTAATTTAACGTTTTTAATTTCTTCTTCTTTGTGGTCGTCGTCAGAGAGTCGTTCTGACCTTGGCATTAGTGTTTTGATCACTGATTATAGCTGCGATGGGTGGTGGTGAGATTCTGCATGTAGGTACCTATTCGTGTGTGTTGGTTTCCGATATACCGTATAGCTTAGACCTCCATCTTCTTTTTTCTTTATACATACATCGAGGAAAGGTAGCTGTTGGTCCTTTTCCAGTTCCATAGTGAACTTGATTTTTGGGTCTGCTAGCAGTATTTCTCAGCCGTTCAAATATAAATTACTATTGTTGGTACTACAACTGATACGGTAGAATCCGTTTCTTAAACAACAGTGGTTTTCTGAGAAGCAACTAGTCTCATGCTATACTGCTATACAGGAGCTCAGATTCCTTTCTCTGCGGGAAAAATCAGAGTCCGACTTCTTACCAAGTCGGAACCTGCTCAGTTAAGAGTCCAGAGTAAAGCAGAGACGCGTCATCTTCTGCAGCTGCATAAAGATTATATAGTCCTCCACGACCATCATCTTAGGTCAATGTTTGTGATTGAGTACTCATCATCCGCGGAGAACAACATTGTCCTAAAAGAGGAGGAGAAACGGAGAATTTATCGAGCTCTTCTCTCCCAGCTGCGTACTGTCCAGACCACACTGCCAAAATATTGGTGCTAATTGTAGGGGTCCTGGGTGGGATGAAGCACAGGTTGCTTTCTGAATTGAAGATCATAAAAATAATAATAATAATATACAGGGTGTTCCTAAATGATATGCAAATATTGAAGGGGGTGATTCTACATAGAAAATTCTTGATGTTGTTACCGGAGAAACCATTTTGTTGTAAGGCTAATTTAACGTTTTTAATTTCCTCTTCTTTGTGGTCGTCGTCAGAGAGTCGTTCTGACCTTGTCATTAGTGTTTTGATCACTGATTGTAGCTGCGATGGGTGGTGGTGAGATTCTGCATGTAGGTACCTATTCGTGTGTGTTGGTTTCCGATATACCGTATAGCTTACACCTCCATCTTCTTTTTTCTTTGTACATACATCGAGGAAAGGTAGCTGTTGGTCCTTTTCCAGTTCCATAGTGAACTTGATTTTTGAATGTCTACTTTTCAGATGAATTAAGAATTCTCATAATTTCTCCTCGCCATGTGTCCATATGACAAAGGTGTCATCGACATATCTCAGCCACATAGATGGTTTATATTCTGCTGTTTCTATTGCTTGTTCTTCTAATTCCTCCATGAATAGATTGGCTATGACTGGTGACAAAGGCGATCCCATGGGTGCTCCCTCTATTTGCCTATACTTTTGGTTTTTGCAGAGAAAGTAAGTGTTCTTTAGGCAATGTTTCGTCAATTCCATTAGATCCTCCCTTACATGGTATTACCTCTGGATCATGTCGAGTGCTTGTTCCACTGGAATGTTTGTAAATAGGAGAAATTTTACAACCACATATAACACCCGCGGAAACCTACGAACTAACATATATATATATATATATATATATATATATATATATATATATGCAGCAAAAGCAAGTTAATATAAATGATGTAAATAACAAAGGCAGTATACGCGAAATGTAGAAAGCTACATCTAGTGGCCAATAGCTACTCCATGCTTAATCTGCTGACAAGCCGAAGCATTGAAGCGTCCTACATACTGTAGGTACCACTAACGATATTTTTAAAATGCAATTTCAGAAAACACAGTACTCTGCGGGCTACTGCCCTGAACAGCATTGAATTATACCTGAAAATACCTACAGCAAACGGGCAAAGTCATTCGTGAACGGTCCACCAAACATACAATAACAATAATAATAAATGGTCTTTATTTATCTACACAAAATACAGTGTTACAAAAAATATATATAATAATACAAAAAAATATTAGTTCGAGAAATTTTTCAAAATTTCAAAACACGGCGTCAACGTAAAATAATATTTATAGTCTATTAAAAAAAACGCATATTTTTATCATTATCCGTTAAGGAGTTACTGAGCGAAAACAATATATCGTTTGACCGTAAGCCTTAAGCATATTTATATTTTGCAGTAATTTGTTGCGCTTCAGTGGGTTCTTAGGAAACCTAGGTTCTTTTATCACTTGTGAGAGTGCCCATTTGGCATTAACAAATAACACAATAGACCAATAATGTAAGCAAAGCTCAAGAATTTAAAACTATACCTATGAATACTATTAACATAAAACAAGAACAAATAGCAAAAGGACTACATTAGATACTGAAAAAACAATTAATACATTTTTTACAGAGCCGCAAAATGTAAAACACTAATTCACTATCCATTAAGATCGACCCCAATATAAACTACAAAGGAGATCGTTGTTTGTAAACAATTACAATAACCTACAAAAACATAATCAGCTTCAGGTTACAGTGTCACTAACGTAAGAAAGCAAATTTTAATGATTCTGGACCTTCTAAGGCAGCCATGAATTAGCGGTCGTCGGCATATGCCACTGGCACCGTTTATGTCATTCTAGGTTTATGGTTGAAAGCTCCTAGAAATAAAAACTGTGATTTTTATCATTTCCGATTTCCTAAATACGTCTAATGCTCGTTCGATGTGGGACACCCTGTATATGAGACGAACGAGAATTGTAATCAGAACTTCATAGTTGTTATGTGAAATATAAAAATTTAAAGATAATAATTATTAAAACCATCCAATTCCACATTTCTCTCCGGGTATAACGTAAACTAAACTAATTGCATGCCATTCTCCACTAATCCGGACCAAATTTGCATGTTTGTTCTAAGTAGAACAAAGTTGGCAAAAAGTTTCAATAGAAGGAATAGTTTATGACACAGAAGTAGATTTTTAGAAGTTCCTCAAAAACAAATTAAGTTTCAAGTAAAGTTGGATGAAAAACAACACCAGCAACTTATTCGGCAGCAGTGTCGCTTTTACGACTGGAATTTTACAGCTCCATCTCGAAGCGGCGAGATTTACGCCCGGACATTTAGTTTCGAGGTAATCTACTCCTCTCTTACATATGCAATTACGACGAAAGATACGAGGGGACTTCTACTTGATGCATGCTTCAAATTTATACCCCGACAATGTACTTTACCGTCTGTTGTTCCTTTGTTGTCTAATAGTCCTCCCAAACCAACTGACTTGATAAACGCCCACTACTTTTCGTTTAACTAAAACGTAACGTCGCTTTAAATGTTTACTGTAAGGACTTTATCTGGTAAATATAAAACTTTTTAAAACAGGCCCACCAAAATCCAGGGCTTATTAGACAGCATTTAAAAATATATTCAAATTTTGTTTTTTTTTTAAACGAGCTTAGATGTATCGCAGATGTCGTATATACCTTTTAACGATCCATTTATATGGATTTATATAATTCATACGTCATGATTTTTTAGATGTACATGCTTTTGCAATAATAATAATGAGACTCCCTCAAAACAGTTTTTGAACTTCTGGAAGTTCTGAGAAGAAATTTCATTAAATTTCAATTGGTGAGTGAAACAATTAAGAACTAATGTTAAAAGTTGAAAGTAGATTTCATTACAAATACATCAGCAGTTCAAAAGAAATTGCAGAATTAATTTTAAAGAGTGTCATTGTTTTTTTTATATATTTTTAGATATTAATAATATTGTGTGAAACTAACTACTCTGTGGACCCATATATTCTTTATTATTAGCTTTTGTAACATTTTTTACTGTATTAGAAAGAATATTTTAAGCTAATATAAATCAAATCTCATACAATTCCTATCAGTGAAGTCATATGTATGCTCTCTAATACCAAACTAATCTAGTCAAATTTACTAACCTGGTTTAATGAAAACACTCTATAAATATCTAACTTCATTTTTAACACAGTGGGAACTCGGAAATTCAACCACCATTCATCTTCTGCAGCTGCATAAGGATTATATAGTCCTCCTCGACCATCATCTTAGGTCAATGTTTGTGATTGAGTTCTCATCACCCGCGGAGAACAACATTGTCCTAAAAGATGAGATTTGATTTATATTAGCTTAAATTCCTTTCTAATACAGTAAAAAAGTGTCATTGTTATTGTACACGATTGTACCTAGTTAATTTTGAATATGAATTTCTACCTATCTGGATACAATGTTCCTTTACATACATATGCATACAGCGCACTTTCCGAGGCTTACTTAGAAACCTTTGACCTGCTCTTTTAAATGGACTAGAGTCTATGAGGTGGATCTGCTATCAGTATTTCTCAGCCGTTCAAATATAAATTACTATTGTTGGTACTACAACTGATACGGTAGAATCCGTTACTTAAACAACAGTAGTCATCCTGACACGCAACTAGTCTCATGCTATACTGCTATACAGGAGCTCAGATTCCCTTCTCTGCGGGAAAAATCAGAGTCCGGCTTCTTACCAAGTCGGAACCTGCTCAGTTAAGAGTCCAAAGTAAAGCAGAGACGCGTCATCTTCTGCAACTGCATAAAGATTATATAGTTCTCCACGACCATCATCTTAGGTCAATGTTTGTGATTGAGTTCTCATCACCTGCGGAGAACAATATTGTCCTAAAAGAGGAGGAGATACGGATAATTTATCGAGCTCTTCTCTTCCAGCTGCGTACTATCCAGACCACACTGCCAAAGTATTGGTGCTAATTGTAGGGGTCCTGGGTGGGATGAAGCATAGGTTGCTTTCTGAATTGAAGATCATAAAAATAATAATAATAATATACAGGGTGTTCCTAAATGATATGCAAATATTTAAGGGGGTGATTCTACATAGAAAATTAATGATAGTTTGCTTTATAAACTATGGCCCAAAAATGTTCCGTTACAAGAATACGGAGTGTTAAAGTTTTAGGAGAAAAAAAAAAGGAAAATAATTAATATTTTCGAAACCGCTTTAGAAATTTTCATGAAATTTGGTATGTGGTGACTATTAATAAAGGTGCATATTTTGCAATGTACATATACATAATTTCTATACTCGCGTCAAGAATCCAGACGACGACTTACGTCATGCGAACAATTGAATAATTCATTATATTTTTATCAAAATATTTAAGAAACTGCAACTGAGAGTAATAAAACTATATACAACACTAAATGTTTGCATTATATATTGCATGAAATTGCAAAAAATTGTTGATTTTAACGCGACCAAATATCGAAAATTACGTTGACAATAAAGACAATTGCCTAATTTCAACCATGACGTAAGACGTCTGAATTCTTGACGCGAATATATCTTTAACAGTGGCATGTGCACGAGTACTGACTTTAATATTTTTAAAGAAAAAAATGGTACGCCAATCGTTTTCTCCCAGATAAAAATTCCCCGGTCAATTTGAAAAATAAGAGCCCTCTTGAGTTTTTGGACTGCAATGTGCCGTTTAAGAGAAAAAAAATAAACACCGTTGGATTGTCCGAGAGAATCCATGTAATTAGTCGCCGTGACTTATTTGATAGACATTAGGATCAAAATGTTCTTGATATCATCCTAAGTATTGACAGTGTTGAAATTTAAATACCTTGCTAAAATATCAACGTAATTTGTAAATCTATGACTATTTGAAATTATTGATTTGTTTTGTAGTTTTATTTTTGTATTTTTAAAGAAATTGACTTTGCTGTACCAAGAGAATTAGTTAAGAATTGTTATTTACGAAACGCATAACTTCTTATTTATGTATGTGGAAAGTAAATGGTAAATATATATAAAAATTTAAAATGCCGCAAAAATATTTTGAAATATATGAAAAGAGCCAAGTAACTTCCAGTTATTAGAAAAGGAAATTATCAGTAGTATCTAATTTACATTCTGGTAGTAAATTCATATTTTTAACTAGTCGAACTAAGTGCAATTTAAGGATATAGCTAATAATTTTAGTTAATTCTAAACTATAATTATGAACTGTTCTAATGACATCTAGTTGACTACACATGAAATCATATAGTAACTATAATTCCATGTTATCAAATATGTTAGGTATCTGTGGTTTAACTTTATTTGATAATAATTTAGGATTTTTTTTAGAGATGAAAAATGAATGACATTAATATTTGTTCTAATGAAATTAACGCTCTGATCATTAAACGCATTAACAGTTGAAAGACAACTGATACGATGAACACCAACGTTGACTCAGCGAGAGGTCAACCTCACACTTGTAGAATCCTCTTATTGCATAACGGTGCATACACGGCGCGACAACTTTTAACTCTGACCTCAATTGCATCTACATGCATCTACATCTTGTACTAGAAGTGTGTCACCCGTTTAATCTAAGCATGTATTTTATTCAAAAACAATAAAATTGTAATATAACTATTACGAAATACATCATTGTGTAGTACGAGTACGTATATGTATGCTTGTTTAGATGAAACTGAGTAATATTTTTGGTACTTTTTTAACTGTATTGTTAATAGAGGCACATTGGGATTGAAGTTATCTCAGTGAATACAAGAAATAGGGTAATATGACACACTCCCGAGCTTGATTTTCTAAACAAACTCAACATAGACAAAGATTTTCTTCACTAGTATTAATATCTTCTATTGATTTTTAGTACGATGGAAATTTTTATTTTGATCACGCCGCTGTTAAACAAGATGCAACTGTAGTAAATATGGACATACAATGCAAAAACATTATATTTATTATCTTACTAAAGTAAAGTCGGATTTTCTCAAAAGAAGAATGCAATAAAGTATAATATACATCATACAGTAGCTACTTCAAATTGCGTTGAGTGCCATATTTACTTCAATCTGGAGGTAAGGGTCACATACGTATATAATAATTCCACACTGTAGTAGTCAAATGTTTTTATTTTCAATAGTAGTCCACTTTTAAAAGTTATATTAAAGATATCCGAAAAAAATAAGCACTGGTGTACCACAAAATTTTGAGATCTAAATGGGCGATTCATATTTAGGTAGCATAGCATATATTTAATATTACATTACAACTGTTTCGGTTGTAGACTACTCATTTGGAAAATATTGTAAAAAAATCTTTAATAACCAACTCGTTACCTACTGTAAATTGTGCGATTTCCTGGGTACTTATTGCCGAATCTTTCTCGACCATACGTAAAATTTCCTCTTCATTGACATTTATTCTTGATCTTTGTGCATATCTTAACAATGTTCACGTAACGAGATCAATATAATTTCTGAAGTTGGGATCGAGTTGCTGAGAAAACGTTCGCATAAGCAAGAACTAGCAACCGCATTTTGACGACACTCACCTTCCCGTATATGGAAAGCATATTCTACTAGTTTATTATTCTCGTAAACGTGAGTCATTTTAAGAAGATTATATTTAACGACAGGCTAACACGGCAATTTAATAATACCAACATTCAAAAAAAACAAACAAACAAAAATATATAAACTGAGCAGGACCTAATCACAGAATAATTATTTTACTTATTCTTAATATCTTTTCTAGGACCTTTTTTGGAATTTTCAATAAAATTATATGAAACAATTGCCTAAGGCAGGGTGTCCGGAATATGAGTGTCTTTATTTTGCTGGATGATAAATTCTAACAAACAAAACATATTTTACTTAACTTTTTTTTCCGACTAAAAATAACAGATGTATGATAGCAAAACATATCTTACATATGTGACAACGTCACTCACATATCACGTCAGGGGTCAGGTGTACATAATAATTACAAATAAGTACACCTAAACATACTTACTGCGAATGGTTTCCTTAGATGTCTTTGCACAACATAGAATAAAATGAGAAAGTCTTTAAAATGACTTATGTTGCTTGCGAAAAGGGTTGTAGTCAGAGTTTTGCGCAGATTTGCCGTAACATATGCAGCTGGTCATGGTTACTATAAATGTTTGCATTTTTATTTATGTACACTCATAAATATCAAAGAAGCACTAGAGAAAGACGAACGCACTGGCCATAATATTACTATGACTAATAATACATTTAGCAGGTTAATACCAACAGGTAATAGATTACACTGTTGTCATATGTTACGGTATGTTACAATTTTAAGGATTTTCTTCAATTGTTTACTTCATTAATCTTGATATAAAAACAAATTACGTTACAGGAGATTTTACTTAACCTTTGTTGTATCTTAGTTGGTACCTAAGTTCGGAACATAGTTTAGCATTTTATGCATTTTTAGAAAAACTATTCGTTTTAGACATTTTTTCGTAAGAGTTATTTGTTGCTTTTGGTCAGATATACAACGGTTAAAATTGTATAATAATAGAAACTATTTTAAAAATTGTTCATCATTACTACATTTCAAATTTATTATAGCATTTTAAATATGCTTTAAGTTTTCTTTCAAAAGCTACCTCGAAACGTACTATTTTTGTAGAAAAACTTTTGTTATCTTATGAGAAGTAACTTGGAAATATGACATCTGTTATATGACAAACGTAAGTCAAGCAAGCAGCAAAGAAAGAGAAATATGACGTAAGTGCAATAATAAGAAAATATATCTAAAAACAGTAATTAGAACACAGTTTCATTGGAAGAATGTATAAAATTCCAGTTAATCTGTTTTCTTACATAGGGAGGAGCCCCTAGACGAGAGTATATATCATGCTGAATGATGGCGTACTTTTATATTCGTTAGTTTCAAAGTCGTAATCATTAAGGCTAGGCAAAGCATGCTTCTAAATGAAGATGTATTCGAATGAAAGCCTTAACTTCGTCGAGCCAGCCACGGCACTCTTGATGCTCTCCCTACAGAAACAAAGAAACTTTTTATTGCAGTGTGTCCGCAACCTCAAACAGTTCTCTGTTTTGTAGAGGAATCCACAAACGGAAGGTTTTTATTCATAATGGCCAATTACATGGGTCAAAACAAGTTACACGGAAGCCCCTATTCGTAATGGAAATGTATAAAACAGGTTCAGCTGTTAACGTGCATGTCACGGCATCATTATCTATTAGAAAATTGGGGCAAATTCCATTAGTTTTATACCTACATACTCATATGTGGTGCCTAGAACTACTATAAGTATATTTAATGTAAATGTGCGTGAACTTAGCCCCCCATTTTTTGATGAACTAAAAAATAAAGGTTGTGCTGAATTGTGCTACATTGTGCCGTAAAATTTTAAAGAAAAACAATAGCCATTTTCCTAGAAAATGAAAAAGTCGTGTTTTCCACGTAGCCCCCCATTTCTTTAACGTGCCACATTGTGCCGTTCAAAGAAAATTGATATCTGCCTCCGTTCTCTGGAAAATACTGAAGAACCTGAATTTTCTAGCCCCCCATTTTGTCACAATTCGATCGTGCGACCTATGTTACAGAGTTAATGCAGTTTTCAACCAAAAAAAGAAATACTGATTCTTAAGATAGGTCGCACATTATTACTATTATATAAATTATTTTTTCTACAAAACTGTTAAAAGTGGGCTTATTAATTGTTATTTTTGATGTTAAAAATGTCATTTTTTGACACGAGTGTTAAAAGTAGGTTACTTTTAACACGCGTGTTAAAAGTAAATCAAAAGCACTGGTTGCTACGAATATTTTGGTTCATAAACATTGCGATCTGTGTGGTATTTTTTGATTTCTTATTTTTATTGAGTTTAAAGTTCTTCCGATTGTTTTGTAGAAAAAATATTGTATGATATACGTGTTAAAAGTGATTTCATTTTGTTTGTAAAGGTCATCTTCACTCACAAAATAAAATCTTACTTTTAACACGTTTATCATAAATAGCATTATTATATTTTTATTATAAGTTTTGAAATTAAATATTTATTGAATGAAAACCAGTACGCATTTTTTAAAGGTAGATCTACTGTTTCTAATATTGCTCCTTTTGTACGATCGCATCTAATGGTGCGAATAAAAATTGTTCAGGTAGAAGTTATATACATGGATTTTTCGAAAATTTTTGATAAGGTCCACCACAATACTCATTTTAATAAGCTTCGAGGTATTGATGTGTATGGCAACTTTCTAGTATCAATTATATCTCTGATATTACAAAAGTTATGTCCGGTGTTCCTCAAAGTAGTCATATAGGTCCGTTACTCTTTGCAATGTATATAAACAACATTTCTAGGCATTGTAATTTCTCCTTGTCTGCAGATGTTACAGATTTCAAGTAACACTGATGTTGTTGAATTTTACTTATATATTACATTCATAGATTGGCTAATTCTTGTCATTCTAATTACTTAATTATTAATGCTAAAAAGTGCAGTCACATGGCTTTTACTAGAAATAGGCATATTCTTCAGAATGATTTTATTATTGGTTCTAATGTTGTTGAAATAATTTATAGTGCTAAAAGTCTAAGAATGATCTTGGATGATAAGTTGGTATTTGATGCTCACATAATGACCTGTACTCGCGGCAAGAAGTCACGGCTGACGTTACGCAATTGTTTTTATTGTGAACATAATTTTCTATATTTGCTCGCGTTAAACACAATATTTTTTTGCAATTTAGTGCAATATATAATGCAAACATTTAGTGTAATGACGTAAGTTGTCTGAATTCTTGCCGCGAGTATAGTCAGGTGTGCTTTTCGAATATTGGGCTTCATTTGAAGAATTACTAAGGATTTTAAAAATATTAAAACTATGTTCTGTCTTTTTTTTTTTCTTTAGTTAGATCTCAGTTAGAGTATAATACGATAGTTTGGACTTGTTACGTGTCCCCTATGAGAACCCTCTTAATGTTCCTAATTTGCTAAGCTTAGAAGAGCGTAAATCTTGATTATGTTTTGTTGTTCATTGACTTTTAAATATTGATATTCTGTTTTTTTTTTTAATAATTATTTTAGCTCCGTTATATACCAACTGTCATTTTGTTGTTCTGTATTGAATCTTCACATAGTAATTATAAGTTAAATTAACCATTTCATAGAATACCGTGATATTTTAAATCAAGGGAACTGTTAATGTTGGCAGGTTTATCTTCTATTTACTGGTAAAATTTGACGTTTAGTTGACATTTGTAGATTTCTAAAAATGACTTAATTTCTCAAACGAAAGAATAAGCGTTATATTCCAAAAAGGTCATGGTTTTAACTAAAGATTGCTGTTGGACGCTTCTGATGACCATTGGTTGCTTGCGAAAATTTTAACAATATTCAGGATTTATGGTTGTTTTCGAAGTGATCAACTTATCTTCCTAACCAAGAATGACGTAGGAGATATGGGCAAATCCGTAATTGTGGCATTTGTGTTACCGGAAATAACAGTGCCATGATTTTTAATATATATGATACAAATTAGACAGGATCCTCCAATGTAGATAATGTTATTAACTTGTAAAATTAACAGTTAACCTGTAAAAATTTTACAGTTAGTAACTTGCAAAGATAAACTCTGCTGTAGGTACATATTAAAAAGGCGGTAACTGACAAAATGCAGTTACTGAGTAAAATGCTCTAAACTTTAGCGACTTAGACTGTATAGATTTTAAATATGTTTCTATTAAATTTTGTTATAGATATAAAAGATTGCTATTCAAAATATTTGTCAGTATAATTAAATGTAAATTAGTTTTCTTACAAAAAAAAATATGTCAGTTATTGCTTTTATGCTTCATGTTTCATTCTTTAGAGAAACGTCTGCATGAAATAAAAAGGCGGTAACTGACATATTTTCTGCACTTGCCGCTTTTCACTAGCGTTTGAGTTTGCCGCTATTCAGTTAGTAATAATATACGATTGTATAATGACTGACTATAAAATAATTTAGAATTTAGTACTTGAAGTGTTAAAAATAAATGTTAAAGTAAAGCGTCAGTAAGTCATAATATCAGTTGAGTTGTATAATAAATTCGTCATTATCATAGAATCATTTCTTTTATACAGGGCTATTTACATAGCATTCTACATCGTTATCTTTTTCGTCTTCTTATCTAAAGTAACTTCTCATAAACAAAGAATTATAAAATTTTCTTGCAATCTCAAAAAAATGCATAAGAAAATAATACAATGTTGCATAAATTCATTAGTTTCGTGATAATTTTAACTTGATCTATTGTGCTGTGCCAGTAAATAAACTAAAATATTATGCAACCAAGCAAATCTGTAATATGTATATATATATATATCGCTGTATTCAGTAAAAAATTTGTTTAAAAAAGTTATGAGGAATGAGGACGGTCCATTAGAATAAAATCGTAACTTTAGAAAATTTTTAAAAATATGGAAATATAATGTTATATAAATAACGTACATGCGCAAATCTCGAACGTTTAAATAGAAACATGATATATTATTTTTAAATGGCTTACTAAATGTGCCAGTATTTATTTTTTAATTATTTTCTTCCTATTTTAAGCGAGTTTAAAAAAAAACAAAAAGAAAAAGAATAAATAACTTATTTATTATAATAATTTTAACATATTATATTGTATTACAAAATATTTAAACATTACTTTCTATTTAGTTATTCAGAGTACGAGTCTGTAAGGTCCGGTACATCATCCTCACTTAGATTTTCCCAGAATTATCTTCTCCTGTTAGGCATTAAAGAGCAAAGATTTCGTATTATAGACATCTTTTTTGAAGTTGTTATTCCCCTAAGTTTTTGTCTTGGAGAAGGTACGTCTTTTATTTAATTTTATTCCTGGTTATTTTCTTCGACAGTAATATTTGATGGCGTGAATAATATTTTGATTTATACTAGCTATTCCTCCTCTCCATTAATTCATATCTAACTACCTTTACTTTCAAAAGAAACATTCTTTGATACCTTGTCGCAGTCTTGTTGTCTTATATTGTCTTGAATGTTTGCTGAAGTTAGTTCAATTGTATTGTTACCTGTTAAGGCGCCTACAGACACACGAACATTTCTTGAGATATGTACGCGCGTACAAGTACGCGCGTACATATACGTTTTATTCGAATTGCCTACACACGTTTTGATAATTTTCTATCCAGTTTGCTAATAAACATGGCAACAGTGAGTAACCACGATTTAAATTTATTAGCAGTGGCGTGTGTGTGCATAATAAAAAAGAAACAATACCGATTATTAAATAAACGAAGGCCACGAAGTAAATGGGTAAAAAAATGGTTGTTGCAGCGTGATCAATTTTCACATATAAATCTGCTGGAAGAACTTCATTTAGAACCGGATGATTATCGAAATTATCTCCGTATGGATGAAGATAGCTATGTATTACTTTTAAATTTAGTAACACCACTAATCCAGAAACAAGACACGTGCATGAGGTCTGCCATATCACCACATGAAAGATTATCAGTTACCCTTCGATACCTAGCCACTGGAAGGAATTATGAAGATTTGAAATTTTCTAATATCATCTCACCTCAATCACTAAGTAAAATAATTCCGGAGACCTGCAATGCTATTTATCAAGTATTAAAGGATGAGTATATGAAGGTATGTACTACTAAAGCAAATAATACGTTATTATTAGGGGTTCGCAAGTCACGATCTAAAAAAACCATAATATAGTCTCCCCTTTCTTTGAAATAGACTCTTTTTGGTCTCGGTCTCGCGAACCCCCAATTAATATATTTTTTAAGGGTGTTAATTTTTATTAATTAACTAAACATAAACATAATAGGTATTTAAAGGTAACATAAAAGTTTGGGAGAAAAGGAAAAAACATTCAAAGTCAAAGCTGTCTTAACAAACATTAGTATTAGTTTGGTTGAAAGTTGGTTACAAAACTGGCAAGGTTATCTGTTTCGCATACTTCGTTGTCAAACTGTTGTAGGTCGTTATTCTTAGATGAACGTATCTGAAGTGACTGAACAGTAGGTACCTGTTTTGTTGGTTGGATGTCTTGTGGTGTTTGAAATGAATTTTGTGACACATGTTGCTGGGGAGGAGCAATCTGTGATGGATAGGCATAATACTGAGGATAATAATAAGAACTAGCCGAAGCATCTCTGTTTAAGGTAACTTGGGAATTATTTTCTGCTGAATCGAGTAGCGAAACAATTTTTGTTGCTTTGGTAACATGACCCATTTCTGCTTCAAACAGTAGGTCATTGATGAGCTTTTCCGTGTATAACTTAGTTTCTCTTGGAAGAGTTCTCAATTTCGCTGCAACATTATTTCCAAAAATGGTGCATTGGTCCTCATTATTGCGACTTAGCCTTTCTGTAACAAGAGCAAGAACTTCGTCTGTCTGGGCATTTGTTTTAGCTCTGCGTTTTTTTGTGGAATGACTTGTAGAAGGTGGTATTAACGACTTGTTTCCATGGGTGCCGGACCTACTACTTGGTGGTGAATTTAATGGACTCTGTACCGAACTACTAAATTCTTCAGTATCGCGCTCTGGTCCGTGAGTTCCATAACTAGTACCTGGTCGGGAATCTAATGGACTCTGTATTGAACTACTAAATCCTTCAGTTTCGGGTTCCGATTCATTTCCAATTTCCTAAAATAAAATAAACTGCTTGAAACAGTTGTTATTTTTGGAGACTTTAAGGATACGGTTTTTGAAATAAAACTTAGATTTTAATGTATCAACCTTCTAAAGAAAATCAATTTTCCTAAATATTTTTGCAGATAAATAAGCTTTATTTAAAAAACCTGATCCAGAAAATCTCAGATTGGAAGAGCTTTTTTAAACTCAATCAAGCAGAACCTGTAAATTAATTTAATTTTTTTTTTCAGTTTCCTACAACAGAGAATGAATGGAAAATAATGGCAGATGAATTTGAAACGAAATGTAACTTCCCAAACTGCGTGGGAGCCGTTGACGGCAAACATGTTAATATACTGCCCCCTGCTGGAAGTGGTTCATACTTCTATAACTACAAAGGAGGACACAGTTTAATGCTCATGGCTATAGTCAACGCAAATTATGAGTTCATTATGGTTGATTTTGGGGTAAATGGGCGAATATCTGATGGATGAGTTATTGACCACACTACATTTTACCAGAAACTAAAAAATGGAAATTTATCTTTACCACATCCAACAAGACCTAAAGGCAGTCAAGATATAATGCCATTTGTTTTCATAGGCGACGAAGCATTTTCCTTGCGCTGCGACTTTTTGAAACCATTTGGACAGAAAGAACTTAATCATGACCGAAAAATTTTTAATTATCGGCTTTCACGAGCAAGATGTAGAGTTGAAAATACTTTTGGCATACTGAGTGCACGTTTTAGAATATTTCAAGCAGCGATTTCCATTAGTTTAGAAGGAATTGAAAAAGCAGTCATGGCCGCCTGTGTTTTACATAACTATTTAAGACGAAAATGTGGAGCAGCATATGTACTAGAAGATAACGTTTATAGTGAAAATGCACAAGATGGCAAAATAGATTTAGGAGTAGAAACCACTGGAATGATAAGACTGCAGCGCGGTTATAATTAAAGGAGTAACAATGATGCAAAACAAGTTAGACTACTGTTTACGAATTATTTCTGTCATGAGGGTGCTCTGACCTGGCAAGAAAAAATGATACAGTAACAGTAACAACAGACAACATCAACATTGTAGGAAAATTAAAGCTTCTTAATAATAAAATATTACAATGTTACTATAATACCTAAATAGTTTAATTTTTACTTACCTCTCCTTGATCTGAATCAAACTGTTCATTTACCACGTTATCGTCTGGTACGTTTGATACAGATAATCTGGGCATCTCTTGGTCCTTTAAAAAAAGCAACAAATCTTAATACCATAAATGTAGCATATATATGTCGTCCTGCCCAGCCCCTGACCTTTTGGACTCTGCAATTTTTTTTGCTTCTCTGCGAAATCCAGCACGTAGACTATTTATTTTGGTTTTTACAGTTTCCTTTGTAGCTGTTTTATCTACTTCTTTCCACTTTTCTACTAATATTTTATACGCATCGTTTTTTTTATTCCTATTCATGTAGTCCTTAGATTTAGTTTTCCATAAACAGGGGTAACATTTATAAAGGTCAATAAACTCCGTTAAAAATTCCTTCGAATAATTCCTACTATCAGCCATGATTAAAGTTAAAAACAGTTAACACGTGGGTGGATAACACGAACCGCACTGATATTATTCGCGAAACGTAAGTCCGTTTTGGCTACACACAGAAAGATATGTATGTGCAACGTGTACGCGCGTACAAAAATTCAAGCAGCGACTGAATACATCTTCGACGGATATTTTAGGGAGATATTGTCTACACACCGACGGATATGTACGTGCGTACTTGTACGCGCGTACATATCTCAAGAAATGTTCGTGTGTCTGTAGGCGCCTTTATCTATACATTTACCTGGCTCGAATTTATATTAATAAGAACTAAAAAGGCCTCAGACCCTTACAAAATGTCACTTACGGCTATCTTTCTTCATGATTTGTACTTACTGCATTTTTCTTCGTATAATGTAACGTTGATTTGTATATGTATTAAGACAAAGTGTCTCCACTATTAAGATGTTTGTACAAACCGCTTTCTTTCTTAGCAATTATATTTACCTCCTTTTTACTAATTAAAATGATGACGTAGCGTACTTACCGTTTTTTATATATATTTTTTTTTAATAAAATAAAATTTAGTTTTTTTGTCATGCAACTGACATTTATAGATCAAAAAAACATCAGTCAGTTCAATAAAGCAAAAATATAAAAATCGAAAAAAATGTACTTACCGCCTTTTTATTTAGGACGGCAGAACTGTCGTGATTATTACGGTGTTTTGATAAATAAACGTTTACAAATGGGTAACAAATAAAACACATAGGCGAACTTTTGACGTTTGTAAGTCGTCGGAAATAAACATTGCTATCGGCACTACCAAATATTTATTGTGATTCTCGGTATTTAATAACTTCTGCCAGAAAAGGAGACAACTGTTAATTTATTACTAATCTGACTAAATTCTGAACAGCTTCAATGTTGTGTTTCATAATGAAGCTTACACTTGACATCCTCTACAGCAATTCTATGAATTTTTAAATAAAATATCAATCCATATTTTTAATTCACCCCACGTGTGTATTATATTTGCTGAACGGGACAAAGCGATGCTAAACGAACCTTATATTTGTCATTACTATTTTCCAATCAAATTTTGCTTTTTAGTATGAAATTTATAATTATTGAAAATATGTTAACGTTTGTAGTCAATAATAGTCAACAAAATATAATTGCAGGAACTGTTTTTCACGATATTTGAAATGTTTCAATTGTTTAAATTGCAATGAGTATGGCAACAACGAAAATATATTTCGAATAAAATCCTTGGCTGTACAGGGTGGTTAAAAAATTATCTAAAAAAATTTGTGAATAGATGCTTCATGAAAAATGGAATCAAAACAATTTTTGCAAAATCCTTATTGTTTCTGAGTAAAAAAATTGAATATGTATGAATATTGAATATTGAAATTGTAATATTTTTTAATCTTTACATCGATGGACTGTCTCTAGTCAGGCGATTCCGAATATTAAAATCCGTTTACTTGTATTAATTAATTCTATTAATAATTAATAATAATGCAAAAGCAGTTTACTTTGCCGTAAAATAGGTATTATAAAATGATATTTATTTCTTTCCTTGGGAATTGCTTTAAATTTTTTATCGAATCTCCGATTGCACACTTTGTCTTGTCAAGTTTTACAGTCGATCAGTTTCCAGTGCCGTGCAGAAGTGAATGGTTAAATTATTTTTTAAATTATGTTTGAACTACCCTTTTTGCTTTTTTTTTACAAAATTGTATTTGTAAAAGTCCCCTGTACATTCTATTTTTTTTTAATAAGTTCTCAATCATCCTATATAAATGCAAACAAATACAACAAACTGAAGAAATGCATAAATAAATTATTGATGGTGTATCAGATTCTAAACTTAAAAAAAAATGTAATTTTTTTGTCGCTGTAGTAACGTTTTTGCAGATTTCAAATATTCATAAAAATATGTGTTACCTACAGTAAATTTTGAAAAATATGAAAATATTAATATTACAGTATAAATATCCAATATTTTGATCAGTCTACTAGCGTTAAGTTAGTAATATAGTTGTCCAAAACATTCCCCATTTAAGTATTTGTCCATCTCTTATCATTTCCGATATCCCAATACATGCATTACTAAAATGGCATGGTATAAAAGATTCATATAGTCTAAAAAATAAGTCAATGTTATCGTAGAAAACTGTGGACATCTCATTATTATATTTAAGTAAGAAGCTTGGGGAAAAAGTTTGTAGTTTTCTGTATTGTATTAACGAGTTAAAAGCATGCTTTTTTATTTGAAATGTGACACGTAACGAAAAACAAATTAAATACAAAATGTATTTATAATGAAAAAAAATCTATAAATGTGTTTGTTGAGCGGTCTATAGGTAAACTGATAGGAGATCATTCTTACATTGATCAACCAATATTGGTTTGGTCACACAAATTGACTACTTGAATTTTGACTGGCTAGCATATCGACCCTTTAGTTACCCGTCATACATCTGTGAAGTGATAGCCCGATCAGCTTTAAACGATTTTTTTATTTCAAAAAGTACAGGGCCTTGACATAAGTAGGTACTTGTAAAGCCATCTGACTGTCTATTTGTGCATACTATGCTGGTTTATTAGATTTTCTGAGAGAGACTGCGAATATTTCTGTCTGGAAAACCGTGCTTGCCCAGAGAGTAAAATGGGTTAACTTCGCACGCGATAGGCATCAGTCCCTAAGTTCTGACGTCTCTTAGATCCATCAGTAAGCCAAAGATATATGTCGATTTCCATAGTCAAAAAACCTAAGCCAACAATATGGCAACCAGTCTCGAAATTATTCAACCACTGTCAACTTTAAAGTTTCTTTAAACAACGAAATACTAGGTAACTCACATCTTGATCTTTATCTTCCCACATTCCAAACTGTTTCCTCTGGTAAGAATACCCTCTCCGTTCTCCCAATCACGAGAGTAGTTTTGAGAGAGACAGGAGAACTTGTAAGGCCTCAGTGGGTGCTGTATGTAATGTTTCTATCTCTGTAATTTAAGTACTGATTGATAGATAGTGACTTGCCAAACATTTAAATACTACCACACTACTGCGTAAATTAATGAGGAACTCATTACAGCAGCATGAAGCAAGCTGGTAGCTGGTAAAGACCTATATCTTGCCGAAAAAACCTCCTCTTTCAATGTGGTATAACCAGATTAATTTTTCGTACAGAGTAACCCCTAAAAACTTTATCATTCAACAGCAAAACTGTATCTACTTTCATCTAGTAACACAAAAAATATATACTTGGCAAAAAGTGTCAAATGAAGTGACAAAAAACTGATTTTTCTATGAACAGAAAAAAGTACCTGCTATTAAGTTACCGTATCAGGTTCTTATGTTACTTTTCGCGTGGTTTCTATCAAAACTTTGTCAAACAAACCTATAAATATAAAAACCGCTTTTCAAAATTATTATCAAATCATTCTAATGGAAGTTTACTCTCTGATATGGAAGCAGTGACAAACGGTGCGAAGTCTAGTTCTGGCAAAATCCAAGGCGTGGTATGAGTTGGAGTACCAAAAGTTTGAAGATTGGTGCAAAGCTAACAAGGTGAACGAGGTGTTTGAGAAAATAATTTTGGCTTATTTTCCCGGAAAGTAACGCTCCCAGAAACCATCTACACTAGTACTCATTACTCGATGTTGAGACCTATGATTTCAGTTAAGAAAAATCAAGATATAAGTTCAGAGGGTGACAAGGCCAAAAAGTCCAGAATCTTAACAAAGTAAGAAATATATATTTCTAAATACTGCAGATAATCAAACATATATACTACTGAAGGTCGGCATTTTGGACACATTTTTTGAGGCCTGTCGTTGTAAAGAATTAACTAAGATAATGTTGGCTCATATTCAATACAATGATGATTCCATGCACAGAATAGAAGGAAATGTAGCAGATATCAACTCTTTGCATATTTTTTGAAAATATGTTTAACTTAGTCCTCCTAATGCAACTCACAGGTGGTTCTCTGTATTCTATAGATATATGAAGTGAAGACTTTTGGAGGTATTCCAAAAATGATTGCATCAAAACTTGGATTGAAGAATCCCAACATTGTTTTAGAAGGTCCTCAACCATCATTTTGGTTGATGGCGGTGCAGATATGCAGATGTTAAAGCGTCATAGTAGCTGGAAATCTTATTCTACAACTGAAGGTTATGTGCAGAAATCTTTAGATAATAAGGGACAGATAGCAAGGAAGCAGATTTAACGGTTGAAAATTCGATCTTGAACAGCTCCATCAGATCTACTTCTAGTATATAAATTTGTAATTGTTAAAAATTTTTTTCATTACAGCACTAGTGCTGTAATAGATTTCCTAAACTATTCCGAAACTATTTATAGAACTGTAAAATTCAAAACGGAGTTATTCACATGCAAATAGATGACAAAATTACGATAGAGAGAATTTGAAATAGGATCGGAACTGTAATTCTATTGTAGGTATGTATCATTACAGTTGCGTTTGAATAATTTATAGATTTTATCTTTCTGACATTCTTTGGTGAACTATAAAATCATAAGTATGGAAATAAATTTTAAACTTGTTCCGACATTTTAATTACTATTTATCAAGGAAATTATAATTAATTATAAATGTGTCGGCAATGCTATGTAGTTTTCCTTTGTTAAATGAAAAGTAAAGTAGACCAATTTTTTAAACTCTGAAGGATCGCTATCAGAAATTGCCGAGGACAATAAGAAATAGATAAGACCTTTCAGAGAATAAACAAGCCATTTTTCACAGCAATTCTCTTCTGCCTTACTATATTACTGTGTTTTGCCAACTATCAACGAACGCTGTCTCCAGCTAACTGGTGAATAAGAGCTTACTCGCGAGACGTTCGTCTAAGAATTTCTTACAAATACTCTTTTAGCGTTTTGTGTTCTACTTTATCAGAAATTCATTTAGAATCGAAGCAAATATTTGCAGTATAAAGAATTAAATTTAAAAAATGGTACCTATGTTTGAAACAAATGAACGGATGTGCCGCTTTTAATGTAGAAGGCTTAGATTATACAGATGTCTAATGGTTCACATGTATTTCTTTGTATTGCTATAACTCAAACTTTAAACACAAAATAGAAGCTGTTAATCCCCAAATCCATAAATTAATCTTTTCATAACCCCATAAATGTCAATTCATTAAATTCAGCCGTCTAAGAAGGATCATTGATTTTAGTTATACGATAAATAACGTTTTGCTACAAAAAGTGGACTTTATTAAAGATCTGGGTGTCACTCTGGACTCTAAACTATCTTTTGAGCTTCATATAGAAAATGTTGTGCGGAAAGCTTTCAGAAATCTTGGATTTATTTTGCATGTAACTAAATCCTTTCGTGAACCCAGGTTTTAATCATTTTATATAACTTCATGGTCCGGTCTCATCTTGAATTTGCTTCTTTAGTGTGGAACCCTCAATACCACAAATATATCGAACGTTTAGAAAAAGTCCAATATAAATTTATCTATAACTTAAACTATCGTTTTAACAGACATTTGTTATCACTAAGTTATGATTCGCATTTGCAGCACTACAGACTATTAAAATTATCTTCCAGAAGATATATTGCTTATGTATTATTCCTGTATAAATTATTTATCGCTAAAATTCACTGCAGTCACATCTTGGATTCACTATCATTTAATATCAAACAATACATTTCGCGCTCCTCAAATTTATTCTATCATATTGCTTATGCCACAAACGCCGCAAATAATTCACCATTTACTATGTTGCAAAAATCTTTCAATTTATTTTTTAATCATATTGATATTTTCGGTCTTTCTTTCAACTCGGTTAGACACCAAGCTTGTTTGGTTTTCAGGAAAATTTTTTGTTTCTTTTTTTTTCTTCTCATTTCCTTCTAAAATTATACCATTATATTCTATTATATATGTACTTACTAGTTAATTGTTTGTTTATTGTAATAGTGTATGTCTTAACTTGCTTTTCTTCATTTAAATTTAATTGTATTGTATACACACTTTTGTTACATTATAATATTATCTATAGTGCACCCTGTAATTTGTATTGTTTATCAATATGTTGGGTTGCCAAATTTGAAAATAAATAAATAAATAAAATAAATAACCCCACAATCCCATAACCAATAAATCCAATAGCCGCATTACTCAGTATATGAACTTATCTTACATCACGCGATTTGTAAGTGGTCTTTAAATCAAGCATATCCTATTTTTCCTGTATTAGAAAGGCATTTTAAGCTAATATAAATCAAATCTACTACAACTCCTATCAATGAAGTCATATGTATGTTCTCAGATACCAAACATCTAGGTATGCTAATGAACAATTCCACAGACAAAGCTCTATTCAATAATTATCTAAAGAAATTAATCTAAATTTACTAACCTGCTTTAATGAAAACACTCTATAAATATCTAATTTCACTTTTGATAGTGTGAACTCGAAAATTCAACCACAATAGATGAAATCTGACCTATTTCTTCATTTTTTGGATTACTTCTTCAGGTGGCCTCCTTTAAGTTGAGTCAAATATCTAAGTATAAAAATTATTATGTAAATTTAAATTATTTGAAATTAAATATCGACAATGACAAAAGTCAATGAATTAAATATGACAATACCTATTTGAATAATGTTTACTCTTTATGTAAAAGTTTTTATATAATTTTAGGTATTAATAATATTGTGTGAAACTAACTACTCTGTGGACAAAAGCCCTAACCAGCGTTGAATTACACCCACAATATTCTTTATTATAAGCTTTTGTAACATTTTTTACTGTATTAGAAAGGCATTTTAAGCTAATATAAATCAAATCTTCAATCAAATCAATATTAATACCTAAAAATATATAAAAACTTTAGGTCAGATCTCATCTAGTGTGATTGAATTTTTGAGGTCCCACTATCAAAAGTGAAATTAGATATTTATAGAGTGTTTTCATTAAAGCAGGTTAGTAAATTTAGATAGATTAATTTCTTTAGATAATTATTGAAGAGAGCTTTGTCTGTGGAATTGTTCATTAGCATACCTAGATGTTTGGTATCAGAGAACATACATATGACTTCATTGATAGGCATTGTAGTAGATAGTTGATTTATATTAGCTTAAAATGTCTTTCTAATATAGTAAAAAATGTTACAAAAGCTAATAATAAAGAATATATGGGTAGATATTGTGGGTGTAATTCAGCGCTGGTTGGGGCTTTTGTCCACAGAGCAGTTAATTTCACACAATATTATTAATACCTAAAAATATATAAAAATCATATCCTACCCCACAAACTTATAATCCAATAACTTCACAACCCAGTAACCCCATAATTCCAGAACCCCATAAAATCATAAATAAGAACAGTTGTATTTTTCCGGAACAACGAAATGTGACTGTCGGCATTAAAGTTACCCAATGTACACCACGAGGAGGTTGCGTGCACGGACTTTCTACATCATGTAACCCTTAAAAAAATGCTTATTTTTTTATAAAATGTTGGAAGTAAATTGTAGGTATTTTTGTTTTGCTAGCGCAATATAAATATTGAAACGCAAATCGCATTTTCTCAAAACACAACACAAATGTTTTGCGTTAAAATAAAAAAAAATACAAAAAATCAAATTAATTTGACAAATACCATGAAAAACAACCTCCTTAAAACTATTTGTTCACTCTTGAATACTTGTAGACTATAATAAGTAGTTCTTTTTATATATTTTTTATCAGGTATTAATGATATTGTGTGGAACTAACTACTTTGCGGAAGCTTCATAGTTGAAATACACCCAAACTATCTACCTCAATATCCTTTATTATTAGCTTCTGTAGATTTTTTACTGGATTGTATTTCAGCTAAAATATATCAATTTTCTTACAATTGCTATTAATGAAGTCATAATATGTACGTTCGTTGATATCAAATACTATTTATATTAATTAAAATTGTTTACAAAATATATTTTGAAACGACAGTGTCGGAAGTGTTTATAATTAATAATAATAATATTAATTGTAAGAAGATGTTTGATTCAACTTAAAGGGAGCCACCTAAAAAGCAATCCTAGAAATGCAGAAGTAGGTCTAATCTCAGTTGGCTCTATTTACGTATTCAATGTGTTCAAAAGTGAATTTTTAGAAACTTTTATGATCACCTTTTATGATTTATGATCAACTTGTTCAATAAGGAGATCATTCATAACATTAAAACCAAAGCTAAATACTGGCATGCTTATAGATACACAGGGGTGATGTCAATAGATCCTATCACACGTTTATCAGAAGCGCGGAGGCATCTATTAAAGATAATCCGTCTAAATTTTGGGCCATTATCAACAGTAAAAAAAGATCTACTAATATATCACAATGTATGCATTACAATGGTCAAATGATGAATGAATCAAATGATATTATTAACGCGTTTGCAGGTTATTTATCGCAATCTTATTCACTTTCGTCTCCTGTTACAATAATTTATTATCAAATTGCAATTGAAACATATTCATACATATTCGTGACTTTAATGACGCCGACATTCACAGTGCCTTAAAATAAATAATAAAATAATAAATAAATCCAAAATGACTACTGGCTCCGATGGTGTCTTATCCTCTAAAAATATTATTCAACTTAAGCATTTCTCATTGTCAGTTGCCTAATATATGAGAGTTCTCTAAGGTGTGCTCTATTTTTTAAAAGGGCGATAGATTTGATGTATCCAACTTTCGTTCTATCTCCATCATCTGTAACTTCTGTAAGGTTTTTGAAATCTTGTTACGTGATTTTCTTTCCTGTAACATATGTAATATGATATCTCCTGTCCAACATGGTTTTATGAAAGGTCGCTTTACTGTTACAAATCTGGTTTGCATAACACAATTTCTGGCTGATTCGTTGGATAATAATTTGCAAACTGATGTTATATACATGGATTTTAGTAAGGCCTTTGATAAGCTTGACCACGGCACATTACTTCAGAAGTTGAATGAATTCAAAACATCTAATCCATTACTAAATTTATTTAAATCTTATCTTCACAACGGTTTTAAATCAGTTGAGTATTTAGCTACTCCAGGTGTTTCACAGGGGTCAATTATTGAACATATACTTTTGTAATTTTTATTAACGATCCTGTTGACGTTCTAGATGTAGAATTCCTTCTTTACGCAGATGATCTGAAAATATTTAAGTCTATATGTACTATCGGCGACTGTATTCAGCTTCAAAATAATCTTGACCAGGTCAAAATTTAGTATCATAAAATTAAACTTTTCTTGAATATCACCAGGTAACATTTAATTACACTGTTGATAATATTATGTTGTCGCACCCAAAAGTCTTTCGAGATCTTGGTGTTTTATTTAATGAAAAATTGTCTTTCAGTGGCCATATTGATACTGTCGTCTCTAATGCAAACAGAACATATGGTTTTATCGTTCGCAATTGTCGTGACTTTGCAGATAGTAACACATTTGTTGTCCCCAGACCTAGTCCTAGAGGAAATTTAACGTTCTATCTACCAGCCGCTCGCACTAATGTTTTTAAATATTCTCCTCTTTTTGTAATCTATAATAATTGTAAGGTCTACAATATAGATATTTTTAATTGCAGCCTCAATGACATTTTTTTACCTAAAATGATTAGATTATAATTTTAATGTTTGTTTGTATATGCTTGTTTTGTGTTTTTAACTTTTATTTTTTATTATGGCATATTTTACTGTGTTTTCCTGTTCTGTAACTGGGTTACTTCTACCTTTTGAACAGTGTAGTGTAAACAAATAAATAAATTATCAATTACTCACGAGTATGAGAGGTGAGGGTTGCAGAGAACATGATTACCTAGGCGTACCACTTGAGAACGGTTCAAAGCACACAAAATTACCAAAAATAAGTTGACGCCGAGTGAACTTCAAATGTCCTCCACACTCCGCGGATATCATACTTTAACACTTAACCATTGTCCTCATGGATGCAAAATTCGCTGATATTTGCGTCAATTTCACAACTTTTGTTTTATTTATAGGGGGAAAATCTCAAACAAATTTTGCAAAACAGTAAAACAGTACAAATATTTTTGCTACTATTATTATTGCGTGGTATTAATAAGTTTGTATTGACCTCCTCACAATCTACTATGAGAGTCAATAACAGTTTCATGATGAAAATGATAGAAAATGTTATAGTTGACAAAATTGATTAAAAGTAGAGATTTTCCCATCATTAAGCAAATCGAGAATTTCGCATCCGTAAGAACAAAAGATTTTAGAATACATTGAATTATACTCGTACATACACACTATTCACTATGGTTTTTATTTATCCATGTTTCGTCAAAGTGTAGTAGTAGGTTAATTACATAAGAAGTATTGAAATAATTTAAAAATTGTACCAAAATAAAAATTCTGCCAGTGGCCTAGAAGTTCCCAATGTGAAACTGCCCCTCTATCCCTGTCGCACGCCTCTGGTAGTAGCCATGAATGATTTTGTATCATTTTTTAATATGTTCTAAAGTTTTTATATATTTTTAGGTATTAATAATATTGTGTGAAACTAACTACTCAGTGGACAAAAGCCCCAACCTGCGTTGAATTACACCCACAATATCTACCCATATATTCCTTATTATTAGCTTTTGTAACATTTTTTTACTGTTTTAGAAAGGTATTTTAAGCTGTAGGAGATTTGATTTATATTAGCTTAAAATACCTTTCTAAAACAGTAAAAAAATGTTCTAAAGTATCTAAACTTTATGTCCAGTATGATAGGAAAATATCAAACAGAGTTAAATGGAAAATATCATTTAAAATGTGTTAAATATAACACCCTTTAACTCCGTAACGAGCCATATTTTATCTTATGCGTTATGTGTCAGTTCTTCATATTTTCAGCCCAGGATTATCCAGTTAGCGTATGTATAATTATTAATGAATCACCCTGTATATGATCTCGTTCCTAGGAATTGTAGAAAAATTGATTTACATTAGCTGAACTATCTATACAAAACAATAATACGTAGTTTACTTTGCTTGACAATAAATACTTTCACTGATGTGAGCAGAAGAAGAAACCTTTATTTATTTTTATTTATGATTAACATAACTACCTACTCTAAAAACATTATCAGCAAAATCCGAGATCTAAAGACCATATTTTTGAACAGGTATAAAATAAATTTTATTACCGTTGTAGAGGAATGAAGCGAAGCCACACATATTTAATTCAGTAATAAAATATGCAGTTAACGACAATTCGGCAATGGTGCGAAATGGAAAAATAAATATATATCCCTCCGACGAGCATACGAACACATAAATCTGTAGGTTTTTTATCCATAAAAGTTCGTACTTGTGGTTATTGCTGAAATAAACGTACGTACTTGCACAACATATTGCCAATGCGCCATTAATGCTCGGTTGGCAGATGGTGTCTCTTATTCCTGCTTATTATTTAAACAGTTGTATTTCTGTTCGATGTGGACGTTAACGTTTTTGTTGTATACAGCATGCAGAAAACGAATAAATGGCCTATTTATATTTATCATCTTTATTGTCAAAAACACTGTATATAAAAGTTACATCATTCGGAAGACAATATTCTTTTCGCGTACTAATCATGTGTATTATTATCCAGTCTTCTACCTTCCACTAACACTCACTAAATGGTTTAATGGTTTAGCGTTTAATAATGTAGACCTAACGTCTAAACTACTAAACATTTTATTAGAATAGCCAAGTATCAGAATGGCAAAACTGTAAAATATTATAATAATTCTTGCCAGTGGCCTTTATTTATTTAGAGAATAAAACACTTTTACAATATTTTTAACAAAGATAAGTTCAAAAACTCATTGTAGAGAATGTTGCTTGCTTGAAGTGAAAAGAAATCAAGAGATGTTCAGTGGAGGTAGGTAAAAATACACTTGCCTCAGCAAAAACTTGTATAAAATGGAGGACAGATAAACAATTTAATTGTAGCAGCTAAATCAAGTTTGCTGAAAACCAGTCACAAGTGAACAGGTCATCTAATTGTGGTAACCAACAATGATTAAAATTTCTTGCTGGAGTACCTGAATTGTGTTGCTATTGTTATGAAAACTTTTAATTAAACGTATTTTTGATACATTAAGGACAAGTGAACTGTACATTAAAGGTTAGTTGATGATAATGCAGTAATAATTGAACATTATATTGCTTCAGTAGTACTCTATAACTTGTAAGTTACCTTTATTTTAGACAGTATAACTATAAATTCTGTACTTGCTTAAAGAGCATGCTCATTTAACATAAATAAAAATGATAATTAGGCCACATTTACGAAAATTAAGCTTATTATACAATGTATGTAATGCAAAATAGAAATAAGGCATTATTGAAACATATTTTTATGTACACGTCACATGCCAAGATGATACGTTTTAATAGTTATATTTTCTTTGAAAACTAGACGAACATTTTTTTTTTCTGAAAACATGATTCTGCTACATTATACAGGGTAATTCTGAACTTATCTAGAATAAAATTTTGAATGTACAAAAAAATCTTACAAGTACAATTTCATAAAAAAATCAATCAAATGATTAAAAAATACACTTTTGCACGGCACTGGAAACTGTTCCACTATAAAACCTGATAATGCGTCAAAGTATACAATAGGCGACCGGAGAAAAAATGGAAAGAAATAATTAATATTTAATAACACCATTTTATGCAGAAAATTCAACTGTTGTTTGCCGCTGTTGTTACTAATTATGATTGAATTTGTTTGTGGTACTAATTAGTAAAATAGTTTGACATATTTGATGTTACAACAAAATTTTGAACCCGTCTTATCCGCGTAAAACATTAATAGTAGGTATCCACGTCGGTGTGATACACTTAATTTTTTAAATATTCCCACAAAAAGAACTGTAAATGATTTAAAGTAAGGAGATCGTGGCGGCCATGGTACCGGTCTTCCTTGTCCAATCCCTTGATGTTAATGCTTGGACACGCTGTACATGGTACGGATATAATTGAGCCCCCATCTCTTCCACGATTCGGTTTCAAATTTCACTCGCGTTGCACTACACAGACACTCACTGCACACCACGGTAAATCGTTTGGTGACAGCATTTTCACATCGCCATAAAACGATATTCATTAACTACGAGTTGCTATACACGTAAGCCATATTTGACACTTGGAAAACTAATGTTCCCGACACAAAAACGTTAATACCTGCAAAAAAGTAATAGAATTTCCATATTCTGAATTACCTGGCTAGAGACAACAGCTCAACGATGTAAAGATTGAAAATGCTACAACTTCAATAATTTATTACTCAGAAACTATGAGGATTTTACAAAAAAATTTTTACAATATTAAATATTAATTTTCATGACGCATATATTTCCATTTTTTTGGCCTAACTAAACTTCGTTCCGCCTAACAGTCAATGAATGAGCAGATTTAGGATTTTAAAATTAATACAAAATTATTAAGTTCAATTTTTCATTATATTAGTATAATAAAATATATGGGAATTGGTGGGTTGCACCCTTCACTGAAGCACCCTGTGATATACGACATTTTTCGTTCCAGTTGGTCGTTTATCTGATCTGATCACGACTTTGTAGTCATCATTTGGCATGCGCTCCAAAGCAGTCTTGAACTGCCTGACCAATGCATGATGTTCATGAAGTAGTTGCTGCAGATCTTGAAGAATTGCTCTTTTCATTGTTGTGTTGATCTCTTGACGTCGATCAAATTGTTCCTTCATGTTGCCCATGAAGTATATTTGTAAAAATGTATGCTGTGCATCTTCGAGAGGTTGCAATGATCCAATTCGATGGTGAATCTGTCCTTGTATCTATAAAATCAAAAGCAAAGTCAGTATTACTTATTTATAACAAATAAATTAATACCTTGAATGTCGGATTATATCCAGGTTCTTCGATAATGTCTGCCCCAAATGAAGTCATTTGGAAACAACCATTGTATTTCTGAGTATTCGCTAGAAAATGTCGTGATTCTGATGTTTTGTCACGAAGCAATGAATGCAATGGCTCAGGTGGCAATACTGGTAATTTCACTATGCCACTAAGGCAGCAGAATCCTGGAGTTTCTCCCGAATACTTTCGAGCCGTTTCACGGGCTGCCTCACTTTGCTCTTGTGATTGAGAAGCACGAAGTCTGGCCATACTAACACGGCGCCTTTCTCTTGCAATTTGCTTTCATTCGCGATGTTTCGAATCCTAATTGCATTACGGCCTTGTCGGGAAAGATTGGATCTTCTCGGTCGCGGCATTGTTAATATCACAAAACCAATATTTTTAATTCATGCGCAAAACAAACACATTACCGATCAACTTTGCGATATTTAAAAAAAACACATAGACAACATTACGTGAACTGTCAGTTGCGTGAGCTGTCAGAATGAATGAGAGCTGTGAGTTGCATTTTGCATCACTTTTTTATTCTAATACTTATTATTCTATTCCCGAAGAAGACAAATCCAAAACCACAAAAATCATAAAAATTGGTCCAGCCGTTCTTGAGTTATAAACGGTGTAACTAACACGACTTTGCTTTATATATATATATATATATATAGATTTCCTTATAATCTGTCATATGTTAAAACAGTGCCAGTCAAATCCCGTACACCTTATATTGTATGTCTATCACCTATTTAGGTAATAAAAAAAGTAAATTAATTTTCTACTGTGTTATCTTATTATCTGATTATTTCTAAAACAGTAAACAAGATTAAAATCACTTTCTTTTACTTAACATCAAAATGACTGTATCATTCATAGCATGTACTTACTCACAAAACTCTTAAATAAGAAATTGGTAGGCAAAAACCGTATCAACATTTTATAAATTAGTATTATAAAAGGAATTTTTATTTCAATATGATTTAATTTAAAGTTTTCTCTACGCTTTGTTTTTCTTGCATTAACGGCACTAAATTTACTGAACAACATTCTAAAAAGTATGATTATTTGTGAGCACCTACAGTTTTATAAAGCGTCGTAAAGTGAAATTGTTGAAAATCTAAAGATAACGGTTTTATCAAAACTTGCCGATATTCTCATAATTTGGCATATCGCCATAATTTATCATTCAGAATAACTTTTTCAAGTAACATTTTGCTGTATTCTCGGCGGAAAATACACTAACTGAAACCAAAACAGTTTTTTATACGGTGCACGGAATATTTCAAATAAGATTACTCCTAATAACTTCAACAATGTATAAATTTTTCAGATGATAGGAAAGTAGATTGTTTCGATAGTCAGATGGAAGCACTAAGAGTTAAATAAGTTCTGCCATTTAAAGGAAGCCTTTCGAGTGCATAAAAAATTAAAATTTTCCTGGGGATGGTTTCTTTCGGCACAGATAAATAGAAACAAATTTAACTTCTTTTATTAATAATAGTTAATTCAGTTTTTAACACAGATAAAACTAAAGCGTTTGATAGAGTTATTTATGACTTACTACTGTCTAAATTACATACAGGTGGTTTAAGTGATCATTTAGTAATTTTTTTCTCATGTTGTTTAAGCAACAGAAAACAATTTGTTAATGATCAAGGTTTAGATATAATATTTTCTCACTGAGCTATGGCGTATCACAAGGATCATATTTAGGCCCTCTACATTTTTAATATTTATCAATGGTTTGCTACATAAAATATGATCGGGCTGCCTCATGTACGCTGATGATTTTAAATTAATAGTATGATTGAATACATGCTGTTACAACAGGATGTTGATGAAATTTAGAATTGGTCCATAAAAAATAAATTATCTATCAATTTAAGTACATTTAAATTAATGACCTATAGTAATGTTAAAAGATCACAATATAATTACGCCATAAATAATAATGTTCTTAAAAGAATCAAAAGATCTAGAAGTATATTTTCAGACAAACTTGAAATTTAATAAACATGTGAACATAACGGCAAATGTTTGCTATAAACTATAAGGTTTATCAAAAGAGCAACTTCTGCGTTTAATAATCCTAATTCCACTGAAACATTTTTTAATTCACTTATTCGCAGTCGTTTGGAATTTGAGTCTATTGTCGGGTCACCTAAAAGTCAATATCTTAATATTACACAAAACAAATTTATACAATTTTCATACTATAAAAAAATATAGTAGCGGCAAGAATACAGAAGACTTACGTCACGACTGACATTACACAATTGTTTTATTGTCAACATAACTTTCGAGGTTTGTCGCTTTAAAAATAATATTTTTTATAATTTAGTGCAATACATAATGTATTGCAAACATTTAATATGGGATGAATTAGGGAGAATGATACGCTCTCGCGAGAGGCCTCCGGGAACTCTCGCAGAAATGGCAGATGCATTAGTGGAAGAATGGGATCGTATACCAATGGACAGGATAAGAAACCTAATTTCCAGTATGCCGTGTAGATTAGAAACCCTTAGAGTTGCTAGGGGAGGCAATACACGGTATTAATCAGTTACCCCAGGTTATAATATTGCGTTTAATAAAAGTGTTTCGTGAAAATCGTATGTTTATTTCACTAGCAAATTTTCTCGATAAATTAAGAAAGTTGCAAAACTTGAGCAAAAAAGCTGTAATTTGGACAATTTTAGAGATAAATCAATGAATAAAAAAACAAAATGCTCACAAAAGACGCATCTTTCATATAGAGTGTAAGCACCTACTATACCATTACTTGATTAACACACAGGGTGAGTAAAAAATTAGTAAAAAAACATGACTCGAGTTTTTCCACTACCATCCAGGAGGCTTTTAAAAAATTTCGGCGTCTTTAATTTTTTTGGAAAGCAAAGGAATTACCTACCAACAAATAAAAAAAAAATTAAAAATTGGTCGACTGGTTTAGAAGTAAAAAGAAAACAAAGTTAGGTCAAAAATCAAGTGCGTCACTTTTTTTGGAACTGACTGTGGTATATAGTTTTATTATCTCAGTTGCAGTTTCTTAAATATTTTGATGAAAATTGTATAATGAATTATTCACTTGTTCGTATAACGTAAGTCATCTGAATTCTTGCCGCAACTATATCAATTCTGAATATACGTCATTTATAAAGAATTTAGTAATGTTAAACTGGAATATAGAAGAACTCAACATTTTTACATAAAATAGTAAATGGTAAGCTCGACAATACATCGAATCATCCTACCCAACCCCTCAGAGAAAAAAATTCTCTGACCAACAAGTATTGTTTAGCACAACTTATCATACAGTAAAATAAAAGCATTCATATTCCGAACATCCTGTATAACTGGACACTCATCATCGTCGAAAATGCAGACTTTGTTCAAGTAGGGCCAATACGATAATTTTCAGTAATATTTATTACAGTAAATTTAGATTTTTATTGTTATACTTTAGTGAGATAAATAGAATTGTAATCGTTTGAATATTAAATTCAGCATACAGACTAAAAAATATAACGGGTAGAAGTAGGTAATTAAATTAATAGAATCGTACGGCTATAGAAAGACGCACGTATTAACCACTTTAATGACAACGGAAATTAAAAATGGGAAGTTTATTTCCACACCCATTTCCAAACCTATTAGAACTAAAAGTGGTGGTAGGAAAGACGAGTGAAAAGAATAAATTACGTTTAGGAAGATTGGGGGTCAATTCAATTCGTATCTGAGCCATTCCGTGTGGAAACAAAGACCTTTGAACACAAAACTTAACCAACTAAAGAACGCGTGAGATGTTTAAGTGTGCGTTTGAGAAAAAAAGTCTAAACTTGATGGAGAAGCCTTCAAACAAAAAAGTCCTCAAGACATCCGGTGCCGTGTAGAATACAAATTTTACGGAAAATGAAGAGTTCCATTTATTCTTATATAAAAGCGCACTCGCTGCGCTCAGTTGTTGGATCGAAGCTATTTTATGATTACATCTTTGTAATTACATTTTTATTTATGTTTCTTTTCCAACTTCGTCTTCCGTTCCTTTTTATCTCTTGTGTCTGTTCTGCTAAACGGACAAGTAATTGCGTTATATCTGCTTCATATTCTACCTAAATAAGATTTCTTTCCGGATACTGTGGAATGAAAACAAGGCCGTAGGTTAATGGTTGCACACATTTTTTTATTTATCGTGATATCCCATGAACGTTCCCTAATGGTGCAATTATTATCTTCATTATCGTTAAACTTCAATTAATATAAGCTTCACTCATTTCGTAGAAAGAATAGCATTTCATTTTTTTATGTAACGTTGAACAAGTACTAATTTTGCTAAATACGTGAATTATGCTGATTTATCCAGTCTTGTATATACGGCTGTCCCACAGCAACTGTTTCCGAATAAAATTTATTTTTTTTTATTTATGTAAAATACATAGAACAAAACACACGCAGATGTTGATCGTTTTTTGAAAACATCTTGGCTAATCATATTACAGTATACTAAGCAATCAGTACGGAATCTTAGACAATTTATGAATGAAATACGTCGGGCAGTTTTTAAATACCCCCACTCTAGAAAAAGTCGCCAAGAATATGGCGGATCCCAGAGAACATACGAAAAAATATCTAATAATTTGGCGTAATCATAACCAAAGTTGTTCGTAGTTTTAATACTTTTGCATTAATTCTTAATTAACTGTTGCAATCCACTGTAGTTTCATGTAAATTGAGGTTTTGGTCACATTTTGTCTTAATTTAGATTTCTAGCAGATATAATTTGAATTTAATTATATAACCAGTATGAATTTAAATTTATTTTAAAAATTAGCGAAAACTTGGAAACTAGGTCAACTAGTAGTGTAGTTTTATTTTATATTTTGTAGTACTTTTGCCTTTATGTCAAGATGTATACGTTTACCTTATTTTGTTAGCAGATTATCAAATTTAAGCCCAGTGTAATTTTTATATTTTTACTCATTTTTTTTAGGAATGTACGAAATGAAATTAAAACGTGAATATTAGGTACAATTTATTTTGAGGTTTACAAAATATATATATGTAACATAATCAAAAACCCCCGTTGCTCAATTAGGTGTATGGAGTGGTTTCTTTAATTCATGCATGAAAGCAGTCTCTTTCCTATTTCGAGTTAAATCCTTTGCCCCCTTTCATGTTTTAATTCTTCTTTAGGATTTTCTCAATTAAGCTATCATGTCTAACTTGGTCTCCCATATATGCGTTAGTTTTTTACAACACATTTATTTCCTCCTATAGTTTATTTATTATTTACTGGGTGTAGTTCCACTAATAAATAATCACTAATATAAAAACACAAATAACTAAACACTCAACGTGACATACAAAGCAGGAATATAAGTACAATAACAATAACGAGTGGATAACCATGTAATAATGTCAAAAATTCAAAAAACTTAACTGACACACAGAAATTATAGTAATAACTGTCAGTCGCCAACAAGATGGCGGATTTTTGGAAGACGCGGGAAAGCTGAGTTTCCCTACTGATTGCTTAGTATACTGTGATCATATAAACCACGCTCCGCTAACTGTGAACTAACCCGGCAGTAGGGACCATGAGTAACGCGTAGTAGCAGAGCTACATCTAGCGATAATTCGCTACTCCACGCCGGATCCGTATGTCTGGTGGGCTGCGGACGATTTTAGCTGTTTGCTATAGTTTTTCCAGGTGTAATTCAATGCTGGTCAGGGAATTAGCCTGCAGAGTAGTTGTTTCATTGAATTCCGTTTTTGCAAACGTATTTTTATTTTATATGAAATTAAACTGAGGTATTCTGCGCTATAAAGGGTTAAGAAAAATGGCATATAAGTCAAATGAACCTACTTCTAAATTAAAGTGACAGTTACAGTAACTAATACCTGCAATAACAACTATAACTGCTTCTCCTAAAAAAATAAGTCATTTATAGTTGTAGCGGATTTTTTCAATTTCTGTAACTTAATTTGTTGAATTTAACATAATATTGCAACATTTAATGAACTCGAAAACATAGAAATTCGTGCTCACTGACAATTTTGGAAATATCTAACAGCTAGAAGTTACGGTGTGACTGACAACCTGAGCGATTGGTAAAAAATTATAGTGGTATTTTTTGATAATGAAGCCTGGAAATTCATAGAGAGAATTAAAGTTTTTCTTTATGTGGCAGCATTATGAAATTTGAGTAGTAAAATCAGAACAAAGATTTCGTAAAAATTTAAAAAAATCTTTCCACGCATGATGTATCACGTAGCTACATCTAGTGGCCACTGGCTACTCCATCTGAGGCGCCGCTGACGAATGACTTAAGCTGCTTACTTCAGATTTAGCCTGTGGCTACTAGATGTGCATCACGCGTGTTCAGGTTTCGTTCTGTCGGGTTTGACAGACACGAACAGCCATTGTTATTGTCGGTTGCCTTGCCTTTGACGTACTGATGAGAGCTAACACGCTAGATGAGAATAGATGCAACATCGTAAACATTTTTTTTTATAAAATCTTTATAGTTTCCGGACAAAAATATTGAAGTTGTAGTATTTGTACCCTTTACATCGCTGGCCTACTGTAGTCTCTAGCGTCATCGGAATGATGAAATCCAATTGCAGTATTAACGTTTTTACGATAATGTTTACAGTTATGTGTATATCAATAGACAGTAAATGGATATCGTTTTAATTTATGGTAAAATTAGCAGCTTCTTTTACCGCGGTAGTGCAACGCGTGCGTGACACGTGTATTGTGGCACCTGAGGCACACATTTTAGAAATGTTTTAAGAGAATCCTCGGATAAGTACCAGACAATCCCAATCAACAGTGTGGCATATCATACACCAGGCTCAATTATATCCGTCAGCATGTCCAAGCATTAATACCAAGAGATTATCCGTTATGAATTAGATTTTTTGAATGGTTGCTGCATCAAAATGCTGAAAGAGACAGAGAGAACATTCATAATATTAATGTTTGGAATTTTGAAAATCCATACGCGATTCAATGGCATTTCCAACAACTCTTTTCTTTAAATGTTTGAGCAGGAATTGTCAATGATCGTTTAATTGGACCAAATCATATTACCAAATTGAATGGATGGGGTTCAATATCTCGAGTTCATTTGACATGATCGCCTGGACTTCTGGAAGATGTGTCCTTAGCTGTCCAACTTCGAATGTTGTTATTCCACGATGGTGCTCCCTCTCAATTTTGTCAATGTTAGGGGGTACCTTAATGAAATTGAAGGAAGTACGATGTAATGGACGAGGAGAACTGGTATCATGGCCGCTACGATCGCCTGACTTAAATTCTTTCGACTTATTTTTGTGGAGATATTTAAAAAGAACCAAAAAATTTATCTTAATTCGTAGAAACGTGGTAAGACGAGCCCAAATGTGTTTACACGGTAGACAAAATTGTTAACAGTTGTTATAACATCAGGTACAAATTGGTTTATTAATTAAAACCACAAATTAATTTTATTAATTAATAATAAAAATAACGGCAAAGTCAGTTGGAATTGCTGATATACAATAGGTGTTATAACATTGTATTTGAATCGTTTATTTCAGAATGGGACTATCATTTTCGGCATTTTTGAATTTTTCAGCTCGTTACATTATTTTTAGGTAGATGCATCTTTTACTGCAGAAAGAGACCATCTTCCGTAAATACAGTGCCCGTAAATTCGATCTAGTTTTGAGCATTTATTTGAGAAAGGTACCAAGTTGGCCAAGATAAAGTTCCAATATTGGAAATAAAAATAACGGATATCGGTAAAGCGATGTCATACGTTCCAGAGGAATATCACCCATTCTATCAAGAAATTTTGGAATGGCCTACAAAAGCTTCCACAAAGAAAGCGATTGTATTACAAGCTAATACAAATTATGTTACAGTTTTCAATAAATCTTTACCGTTTAAACATTATTATTGTTTTTATTGGGGTAATTCTGAAAAAAACAACTCACTGTTTAATATTTCAGCGATAACGCCAAGTTCATTTCTTAAAAAATATATATTTTCCATTTATTTGAGAAAGGTACTAACTACATTTTTTTGTAATCTACTTTTTTCCGTCATTATCAAAAAAAATACCTGTTTTAACATAAAAAAAATATCTAACTCACCCCTATCTTGAACCAATTATGTCAAAAAAATAGCATTATCACATTTTATTAAACTACAAATAAGTTTTTACTCATCTTCTCAAAAGTAACAAAATGTTAGTTAATACCTTTCTGAAATAAACGATTCATTTATTTTTTTCCTTGACAAATCCTTTCAATTTTTTGCTCAGTCATTTCTTATTAGGTACACTTTGCCGACATGCCGATCACCGACTGATTGATTTTCCTTGCACAAGGTTAGGTTTAGCAGTGTACCAGTTTCCAGTACCATGCAGAACTGTATTTTTAAATCATCTTGGAATTACTTTTTTGATTTTTTTACAAAATTGTATTTGTAAGAATCACTTGTACGTTCAAAGACATTTTTTTATAAGTTCCGATTCACCTTGTATATCTTATGTAAACAAAAATGTTATTAGAAATTGACAGTTCAGCGTGCTGGACCTGCACATTTTGTTAACTCAAAAAACTACCCTGTGTGAAATGTGCTTATCTGCATACAATTTTAAACTTCGAATAGCTCCGGTCATTGTTTTTATTTCACCTAAAACCTCTCTAAACTGGGCTAATTTGCTTTAGAATAAGTAGTCGTCCCGTTAATGAGGTACCCTCCTTAATCTTAACTAATTAGAAGCGCAAATATAATACCGCTCCTGACGAACCCACCGAATGAAATTGTAATAAAGGCGACCTATTACATGTAAATAGGGATGATCATTAAGGAGGAGACACCGTAGTTATGCATTATCTAAATAACATTGTCGGGACTATATTAGAAGTTGAAAAGGTACAACAATTGCCTCGGCGAGTTCATGAGATAAGGCTGCTAATACTGCATGAACTTTCCCTGAGAACAAGATCTCCGGAAAGATACATGCGATTAGTGTTTTATTAAACATTACTTATTCCATGTGAATTGTCTGCTGCAGTTAGTGTGTTCTTACCCACGAGTACTCTAATTATAACTGCTATTAAACTACGGAAATGCTTTCCTCCAACAAAATAGAAAACGGATTTATTTATCTAACGCAGCTGTAAAAATTGGTTTCATGTCGTTCAAACGTTCCTGAAATAGTGGGTATTTACCAATTCGTAAGTTGCTGCAGAATATCTGTAACCTGTTCTATTTTTTGTTATTTATTAAACTAATTTATGAGCAATTAAAGCTGACTTTCTATTTAAACAGACAAGCAATTTTAATAGTTATCACTAGAGAAACCCAAATATGTAAAGCGCATATTTTACATATTATGCACATTACATGCATTTTTAAAAATATTTACATAAATTCTTAATAAATTGCATATTATGCATAAAATCTATCTAATTGGAAGAATTTAGCATTACATACATGTTTGGAAGGCATTGGCATCTGACGATTGGAAACCTGATTCTGATTTTGTGAGAACAAGGCTATTATCTCAGATAATAAAAATAAAATCTTGATAACCCGGGTAGGCAAATAATCTATATTATTTCTGATTGTGTTTCTGAAGTTATCATCTCGATTGTTTTGCGTCTAAGTGAAGTTGTATTTTATTTGTTTGTTGTTGTTTTTATTGTTTATTTTTAAGTTGCATATTTTCAATATATTGTGCATATTTTGACGTAATTCTGTGCATATTTATGAGCATATTTATCCACTTCCACTTGCATATTGGGTATTCCTAGTGATTACTAAGGGATGGTTTACATTTATTTACTTTCATGAGTGTGGAAAGTGTTTTATCTAAAATGTAATTTAATCAAGTGAAAATAATTGCTATCACAAGGCATTTATTCCATTGTTTCGGCAGCCAATGTATCATGCTTCTTGTGGTGCTGGAGGAATTTTAGAAGCCAAAAACTAATGAGAATGATAGTTACAAACATTACTAGTAAGCGAAAACGTCAACTGAATGATTTCAGTTGTTACCAAGTCTGTCTGATTAGGGATACATTTCAATTCAAGAAATCTCTTAATTTTAACATGCGATAGTATTATTACTGTAGGGAGGATTGGAATAAAAATAATGAAAAAATTGTGGCTATGGTTTATTTACTGAAATTTTTTATTACAAAGTAGCTTAAAGATAATTTTATAGACAAAAAACTTAAGTATGGAAAGAGCAGACATATAATGAATATGCTGGCAATTATGTTAATCACTTTTTTATAGTTGCTTCTTGCGTTCTCCTCAGACTATCGGCGAGAAGATGTGGCTTTCCATATTCTCCAGCAGTCTGTTGTGCTTTTCAGAGCAACTGTTTTTTGGCCCACCAAATTATAGAATTTTAACTGAATATAGGTCTGATAATGCCTTTGCAAGGATAAAAAAATCATCACATGCAACCAGTTAGGAGATCACGATCTAGGAGTTGACACAAATACGGCGACTTGTCCACAGTGACATCCCTGCTTGGATGATTTTCTCCAGATTCCTAAACACTTCGCCTCCTCCGCGAATGGTATTCTCCCATCCAGCGACTTGGGAAATCTCAAACTGATCGATATACGTTTCCTTGTAAAAGAAATAAATAACTATCTTATGAAACACCAACTAATTTTTGAAATATACATGCTGTTCTTTCTTCAGATGTTCCTCTTACTATTATGATCAGCATAAACCTACTTGACTTCTTCTATAGAAAGAATAGTAAGCACGTCATCCACTCGAACCGAAGCAGGAGTGAGAACATCCTACCATATGAACAATAATTTGTAGCATTTAAACTGACCGAATGAATAAAGCTAGCTTTTAGCTGCAAACATTGACAGACAAAGTATCATCTGATATGCAGGGTAATTAATTAAGAATGGGCAATCTCTGAACTGGAGATACTACACACCAAAATATGGCGATTGAGCCAACTACGCCTTATCCGAATGTTGCTGGTTTAAAAAATACAGGGTGTTCAATGCTAGAATTTTATTCTGAAATATCTCAATAACTTTGAAACCTGTCGGAATATTAAAAAAATGGCACAATTATGTTTTTTGACACGGCAAATAAGAATTTTTAACTAATTTTGACGTCACTAGTAGAGGGCGCCACTTACGGCACACATGTTTCTTTTAAATGGCAGAACTTTTTTACTGTTTAATGTATCCATCTGTCTATTGAAACAATCGATTCTCCTACCTGTTGTATCTAAAAAAGGTATGCCTTATTGAAGTCGTTAGGAGTAACAGTTTTCGAAATAATCCTATTTGAAATATTCAGTGCACCGACTGAAAACTATTATCGTTTCAGGTAAAGTGCCTTTTCTACTGAAAGTACAGGAAAATTTTACTTGAAATAGTTGTTCAGAACGGTAAATTATGGGGACGTGCAAAATTTCAAGAAGATCGGCCTGCTTTGATAAAATGTTTGTGCTTTGTTAAAAAATGGTTTCAAACTCAAACCTCGCCGATGTTCTTGAAATTTTGCACGTCCCCATAATTTACCGTTCTGAACAACTTTTTAAGTAAAATTTTGCTGTATTTTTAGTAGAAAATGCACCTTACCTGAAACAATAACAGTTTTAAATTGGTGCACTGAATATTTCAAATAGGATTATTTCGAAAACTATTACTCCTAACGACTTCAACAAGGTATACCTTTTTTAGATACAACAGATAGGCATACTTTGAAGTAATTTTCGGTGTGTTTGAAACTGGCATAGGGAGGAACTGTTCAATTTAACTTGACATACAATAATATCGAAGATTTGAGAATTTCACTAGTTGTGCATATACCACACACAGAAACTTATATCCATCGAACTTTCATTATTATTGGTACAGTGCGTTTCAATAACTTTTGATCAGCTGTAACTTTTCTGTTTTTAAAGATATCGGAACGAAGCAAAAACCATATTGCATAGTGGACTAACAACTTTTTTCTTATTTGAAAAAAAAACAAAAGACCATTGATTTTGAGAGATCTTAACCTAACTCATATTTTTTTAATGAAACGCCCTGTATATTATTGGATATTTGGATTCTACTGAAAATTTCAAGCATATTTTAAAAAGCATATCCTATACCTATTTTCAACGTGCTTCTTTCCGATATCTTTAAAAACAGAAAAGTTACAGCTGATCTAAATGTTATCAAAGTTATTGAAACGCAGGGTACATTATATCTGAATTATTATAAAAAGTACATAGCTCTTCGTCCAGCAAACACTAATCATTCAAGAATTTTCATAAAATATATTAAATGCGCCACGACTCCTTGGAGTCAACACATTTGGTAACATGCCTGCCAATATTGTTGAATATTTAAATTTAACTGATTCTCACGTTTATACTCAACACTGGTTGAGACGATGTTCGGCTAGTTTGTTAGTAGACTCTGGTAGTAATCTTACTACAACATTAAGAGATACGGTCGATGGAATTCCAGTACTGTAGCGAAGGGTTACATAGAGAACTCGTTACAAAACAAGACGAGCATGGCATGCTAAATTTTGTCCAAAACTTCGGCGGATAACATTGCTCCCTACACTGGTACAAGTTTTACAGAAATAATTACTACTGCAGCTACTGAGATGAGATTGACCATGTAATTACTTATTATAATTGTAATTGCTCTAACTGTACATTTAATTAAGTAAATAAATATTTCTTTTATTTAAAATTTTTTAACTGTTCTATTTTCGCACCAGTGTTAAAAGTAAATCATATCATTTTCTTTTAGCACCAGTGATAAAAGTAAATTACTAACACCAATACCTTAAAATAATATTTTATATACTGACAGCATGCGTGCCTTAGGTATTATATCCCAAAAAAGTACCACTGGTATTAATACAATTTTAGTATGAATGAAGCCTTTAAAAATACTATTCATTTTTAGCTAGTTTGCGCTTGTAATTCTCTGTTGAAAGTTTTTCAGAATTATTAATAGCACCTCAAAATTGTCCAAATCAACAATTTGAATGAGGAATAAAATTATCTGGAAATAACGATCAGCTCAACATGTTTGCATTTTGCTTTTTCTTGTTATGTAAAATGTTGAATAGAAAAACGAGTGACTTATAATGATATTTCAAAACCTGTTCCCTCTATATAAAAAAATGTCTGGCCTTAACAATTTTTTGTACCTACTTTTCTTTCTGAAACACGAATGGTTGGTAGTTTTATGTCAAGTTTTTATATTAAATATATAAAATTCCCCATCGTGCCCGAAGCTCTCTGATGCCTGCAAAAAATATCCTTAGTTTGATCTTTCTCTTATTACGTGTATTTTTGCAGACTGCCGATGGAGTCCTACTGATAAGAAAATGAAAATAATCACGCCTGGAAACCTTCAAATAAAGATGAATGTAATCGGGCTTTATACTGGTAAGTTCCCTTCATTAATTTTTAAACGCGTTTTACTGTGAAAGAGCAACAAAAAGTGTGGGTAATTTCAAGATCGCGCAAGAATATTCTGTGCTAAATGTTTGGTAAAAAATATTAAGTAATTTAAAACTCAAGTGTTTTAATATAAACCACTATTGAAATTATTTTCATTTAAAGAGTTTTAACAGTAGGCTAAAATGTTAAAACTGCTTTACATTAAAGGTACTGAGGTAATTCAGATTAATATGAGATTTTAATAGATTGTTATTCATAGACAGATAAATTTGTAACGTACCAGGTTTCCCCTAGTAGGTTCAGTATTGTTCAGTTCTCCTGATAAGTGATTTGTAATGAGAAAATGGTGTCAAATAGAAAAAAAAATGAATAAGTAGGATTTGTGTTCCTCTTATTTGAAGCGAATAGAGCAATGAAGGTTCTTAGATCACTTTTTCGTTCATTATTAATTTCAGGTGTCACAATAGCTATTTTATGTTGCAAAAAGAGTGTGTTTTAAGCAGGAGACGCCGCAGGGGAAAATTGTCTAACGAGGCGAACGCCGAGTTGGACAATGCGCCGAGTGCTTAAAACACATTTTCGCAACAAATTCCATAAAAGATTTTTTGTAGAAGCGGAGAATTTGATATTTTTATGCCTTTATTTATATTTTTAAACATTTTGAAAAGGGGACAAGCGATATTGTTGTAAGTCATTATTTATGTATTGTCTGATGTCCAAGGTTCTGTCAAGTTCAAACGTCGCGCGTCGCTGTATTTCCTACAAAGTTTTGCGAAAAAATAGCCATATATAAGTGATAATGGTGAGTCTTTGGACATTGAACAATTTGCTGAAGCTGCGCTATCCACGCAGATAAAGATTGTCAGTCACTAAAATTCCTAACACAAAAACTCATGTTCCAAGAATGTTTACGATTACTGAGGGATAAATAGATGGTATCAACTTTTTAGATATATTTCGTAAGTACGCAAAATTTTGTCCACTCAATACGACACATCAACGATTTTTCTTGACATATAGAAGTAAAATGAGTTCACGCGGAAGCAGAAACTTTCAGTATTGCCACCACTACTAGCAATTCATTCATTCCGACTAATATATAGTACTTGCATTGCTGTTAGAGAAGAGAAGCTTAATTTTTACTTGTTGGCACTAGTGCCTAAAAGAGTGTCATTTCGAATTTCTAATCAATATCAAAATTTGTCAATTTCGAAACGCTTTCACAAAAAAAAATATTTTCGTGTTTCAAATAGGATCATTTTAATATTCTTCACGAGATCAGGGTAGCCATCAGATTTTGATGAAGATTGTTTATTAATGAAGATCCACATTAGAATTGACGGATTGTGATCGGTCGAACATGGTATGAGATTTGGATTACATAGGAAAGATTCCAAAAACTGAAACTCGCATAATTTGAGAGGACAAGATAAATATCAGTGTTAACATTTGTCTTTACTGGTTCCTCATAATTTTATCATCAGCAGTATCGACCGTCCTTATCCCAGATTTTTGCTGGTAAGAAAAAATGGTGCCTATATGTCAACCCCACGAAAATAAAAGAATAGCTTGGCCTAAATTTGTTATCTGTCACATAAGCACCTGCTGATACAGAGAATACATCGTCTCTGTATTTAGGTACACTTCAAGAAACAGACACAAATTACATTTTATTATTCGACATCCATTCTATTCCCCTCATCTTGTTCCATCAGACTTCCATTTCTTTCGTGTTCTATCGAACGCACAGTTTTTTTTTAATGAATCTGCTTCAAAATTTGTTTGGTGAATTTTTCACTTGCAAAGAAACTATATTGTTGAGACGCATTATTAAACAATAAGTAATAATATATTCTCGACGACTTCGCATTTCGATTTTAAGCGAGGCACTTTCGTTCTCATTGCTCGTGTCCACATTTTAGTTACATACATAATTATTTATTATATATTTATTTAGTACACAACTAAACGTTGTATACACCACGAGAGATACTAGGATGATTATGCCTTTAGCAATAAAACAATATATCGCCTGAGGGCATAATCATCCCTGTATCTCCCTTGAAATATAAATAACTATTTCGATATCGGAAGTCTAAATGTGTCACGATGTCGTGAATTCATGTGAGGCACATTGAATTCCAGTCTTCTCAGGATTTCAGGACAATCGAACAAATTTTTACAATTTTATACAATAAGGTGAAAAAGCTACAGTGCCTACATGTGTCTAGATTGCAGACTCTTCATCTACTAATAATAAGTCATCTGGATGACCTATAGGTGGATAATATCCATGAGCCTTAAAATAAACATGCTCTAAAAATTGAACTGAACGTTTTCAATCAAATGCTTATGAATGCCATTATTAGGATGCAAAATTGAGAAACAATATTCTAATTTTGGACGTATTAAAAAAGTAAAGATAAACTAATACATAAATTGAAATATTTCTCGAATTGCAATAAACCCATATTATTTTTGGCATGTGCAACGGTAGCGCGAATATGATGTCCAGAATCAAAACAACTCCTAGATCCCTAACTGCCTCGGGTCTTAGAATAGGAATGTCATTAATGTTATAAGAAAAGACAAATGTACTCTGCTTACCAGAAAAGGACGCAATATTGTACCTTTTAATGTATAACTTAAGAGGATTCGAGTTGCACCAATTACTAATTCGTTAATTAAAATACTGAAAACGATTTTTCATTATTTTGTAAAAATATTGCATAGGAATGCAATATGAAACCGTGAGACAGATTCCCCTACAACATATTAATTACATAGTTGATATTAATCTTGTTCAGGTAAAAAATATCATATACGTGATCAAATAGCAGGAAGCGAGATGAACGCTTCAAATTTTTATATTCTAGAAATAACTTAAAACTGGTACTGGGCAGCTTTAATGTTCTATTTTTACAAATTGATATGGGACATAAAACGAATTAACGTTTCTCACAAAAACCAATAGGTGTGGAAATCCTAATTGCTAATAACTGGTATTGGCAGTAATAAAGTTGAAATAAAAAAGAACATCATATAAGCATTTTTCTATAATAAAAGCTAATAATAATTCAGTGATATTAATTAACAAAAAAATATATAAATTAAGCTAGCAGCCATATAGAAAGTAGCTACGTCAAGTCATGTCAGGTCAACTCATGTGGTATGATTTTATACATATATCTGGTAGATACATTTTAGTATGACATCTAAAAAATATATGAAACTATGGCATGGCATTTAAATAACTAGATATAAGGGAATTAACAAGCCTTTAACCCACGAGAAAAAATGGATACTCGAGGCGCAGCCGAAAGTTACATTTTTTCAAGAGGATTAAAGGTTCTAAATTAAAACAAACACTCGGTTATTCACACACAACAACACAACACTGAGTACTCATAACACTAATGTATTATTTACAACACTGTTGGAATAATTATGTAGTCACAATACTAATTTACAATGAGTCAACGACAACAATAATTTAAAAAAACACCTAGTATGTCACAAAAGCACACACGCAATTATAACACGCTCGAGCCTTCAAAATAACCTAGCACTGAAAAGTACTGTCCTGCACTACCAGCAAAGCAAACAATAATTAATCTAAGTTGAATAGTTAACTAGACTCTTTGTCTTCACTACGGTGTTCAAGAACGGCATAGAGTTGGTAGACGAGAGACTTACATCAAGTTTATTACCTACGATTCATAAAATTGTGCTAGTGCTAATAATTCGAAATGTCGTATATACATATTTGATACCTGGTAAAGAGTTAAGGTTTATAAATGACCCATTTTCATGATGTACAGAAAGCGGTTACCTTGTTTTTGTGAGATGTTACAACATTGCCTTCAAATAGCGGCATATAGACGCCATGCCAATATAAGTTTTTATATCCAAGCAATGGGTTCAATTGAGGTAATATAATATTGAGTGGAGACGAAACACAAGAGATTCGCTTAATAACAACCTCAATTTGAATAATATCGAATTAGATTACTTAAATATGTCTCATCTTATAGAATTATGATAATATACTATACCTGTATCCACATATTTTATCAATTGCTTGAAATTTTATTGCATCACTCTGTATCACAACTTATTGTCTGCGTCATTTGAAATTTTGTATATTCCCTTATATCGATGATATAAGGTATACTTAGTTTAAAATTCAAACAAAGTTCATACAAATTGACTGTAAATATATTAAATAAAATAGGTCCTATAATAGAACCTTGGGGAGTAGCCATGTTTTCTAAGGTATCTTCCTCCAAATATTAAAGGAAATGATTCAGTTTCAATAATTCTAAATTTATTATTAAACTAAATTCTAAGTGGATTTTATTTTTTCTATTCAATGCCATCCTTGAGAAGAATCTTGATCATCTCGTGTCAATAATTGTTTCTGTGTAGGCGCATGTGTAAAGGGTAAAGGTCTATTTACACACATCAGTGCCGGGTCAGTTCCGTATCAGTATCAATGAATGAGAAAAAATCGCTGCTTAGATTTTAAATTGGCGTGTGCACCGACGATGATATTTTTGTATTTTACAGACGAATTGACCAGGTTCTTTTTATTGTTTAGAATGGATGAAAAGCTTATCGAGCTGGTATGGAATTTTCATCAGCTGCATGATAAATATGTTCAGATCACTTTGTTTGATCGTCTACTACTCCTTATTACAGACTATGGACGGATATGTGTAAACTGGCATCAGTGATCAACCACAAATTACCTTGACACTGAACTAACGCTCAACTGATACGTCACTGATGTGTGTAAATGCTAATTGTCATAATTTAAACAAAAAATGATACTTACTGGGGCTGGAAACCTTTATCTTGCGGCGAGTATACCTGTATTCATATCCAGTTAGTTATGTTATAACAATGTGGATGTTGGAAATAATTATCTCAAAATCATTGCAGTTCCCGTCAGCTTTATACATTGTTTTATTCATTAAAATAGTTATTTATGGGATATTTTTCAAACAATAGGTATAATAAAGAACGGATAGAAATATTTCTCACAACGTCGTGCCATTTAAGCAGGGACAGAAAAGTAAAACCAAAATATTTCATTTTCATGACCGAGAAATATTGCGCAATTAGAGGCCATTCTCCCTTCACAGCGACAGAAATATTTTTTATTTGACCGTGACGTTTCCTCCTTTATCTTTTATAAATGGAGCTCCTTATTAACCTCCTACCAGCTTAAACTAAACTAAAACAAGCAACTTTATCATTTGTGATAAAATTATGAAATTAATGAAATTAAAACACGTAGTGCCTTAATTGAAGACCACTCGACGGAGCCAGCGCTGTTAAAAATTTCATGGAAACAGTAGAGCACTATTTATTTGATGAATTCATTATGTCTGGGTGGGAAAGTTTTCATAATATAATTGCCCCTTTCAGGCTTTTACTTTATAGATACCCACGGATAACATTACACTCGTATTTTTTTATTATTCTCTAGGTCCATAAAATAATACAAGCTTTCGTTTTATTGTTACATGAAAGTAAAAAGTTTCTGCATTATGTGTTACAATAGATACCAAACTGATATCTGATAGGCACAAACGGGTATATGTACAGGGTGTCCGGAAATTAATGCAACATAGAGCAAGAGTAGATCCCTGACGACAAAATAATGCGATGTTGCCTGCCAAACTTACCTTAGTCAAAAGTTGATGGTTAAAAGATACAGGGTGTCAAAGTTATTATTATTATTTTTTTTTGTAAATATATATATATATATATATATATATATATATATAATCCATAACCCCTTCTACCATCATATGGTGTAGGGTTCGTTTTCTGCTTATTCATATACAAACTTTTTCCATTCCTTTGGCCGCCATCAACTTAGCTTCATTCCAACTTCTGCCTTTCCTTCCTAATGTTTTTACTACAACTTTATCCCAAATATCAAAAATAAAAATAATATTCTAACTTTGACACCCTGGATCTTTTTAACCATCAACTTTTGACTAAGATAAGTTTGGAACACCGCATTATTTGGTCTTCGGGATTCCACCATTGCTCTATGTTGCATTTACTTCGGGACACTCGGTATAATGGGAAAAGTACATACATTAACCAATATTAAAAGTCCGGATAAAATTTTAATTGTTTTCTTGTCTTTGTGTATACAGGGTGTTCTACAAGCTCTATGACAAACTTTGGCAGATGGTAGCTGGGTTAATGTCAAATATTTTTCCTTATATGAATATAGAGGGCCGATTCGTTTTTGTTTAGATGTTACAGTCATTTTAAAAATATATTTTTACGTTTCAATCAAAGTAGCATGATAAATAAAATGATGGTTGCTATAACAACAATTATTATTTGTGCCATTGTGTTTATATTTGACATTTAATGTGTTAAATAAAATCTTTGTATATGTGTATGCCAATGGGAATGCCAGAAAAGCAGCCCGAGAATACCGACGGAGACACCCAAATAGACATCAACCTGCCCATACAATCTTTAGTGCCATAAATTGTATTTGGTTTTTATCAAATGACAATTTTTTTCATTATAGTTAACGTATTTTTACTTCCAGTTTTAAGAATTCCTAAACTATTTTAAAAATAGAAGTTTGGTAGTATTATTCTGTGACTCATTTAACAAATTTAAACAGAAACACGTGCACCAAATGCAATAGGAAATACCAATGTTGGCTATGTAAAATATCACATCGCATCACTATTTATAATGTTTTACCCGTAGCAGTAGTATTTTTAAATATCTAAAAAAACTTACAATCAAACGTAAGGACTTCATACTTTACTAAATACTCTTAATTGAACGTCCTTCCTATTTTCAAGATACGTATATAGATATTCTACAAACGCAGTAACTGCATTATTCCTCGATCTTCCAGGATAAAAACCGTTCTTTTAAATACCTTTGTAAATATAGATGCTTATCTGTATATATTATCAATGAACAATATTTTTTGTAAATAGGTCTTATATGTCATAATTTAAATTCCTGAGTATATTTTCCAACACTTAACAAAAATGGGTGAAAGTTTCCATGTTTTGTTATGCTCTATTCACATATTTACTGATAATTTTAAATTTACATTAACATTACTACTACAGGGTAATTTACTTTTTATAATTAGGACCTTAATCATCGACAGATCTCGTCAAAATAATGCCTTTTTGAAGTATTCTTTTTTTTTCCAAAGTCTTCCTTTTAGAGGTATAATCTCTTGAAAAAACATTTTTTTTTCTTTCTTTATTTTTTCTTAAACTATGAGAGTTACTACTGATTCAATGTTTAAATAATATAATTTTTTGGATCTCTACATTTAATATATTTACTATTTACTTTAGTGATGTCAAAATTAGAAACAAATTTGAATTTCTCGCCTGCAAAAAATATTTGAATTTCTTAAGAAGTTATTTACAGATATCGGAAATAACATTTTAACTTAAACACCCTGTATTTTTTTATTATGCGACTTGGAATATAGGTATGTTAGGTTAATTCGATTTATTTTCACCTAAAAAATCTGTGGTCACATTTTTGCTACTTCATTTAAAAACACCCTGTATGTCTACGTTTCACTATTAATCCGCTAAACAATGTTAACAATTCTCCCTACTATTAATAAGGTAAACTAGAAAATAATATTTTCCATGATTTAATAAGGATCGTATTTTTATGAAAACATTCTTGAATGTCCCTTTTCACGAATTTTCCGCATAAAAATGTCATCCATTTTTTTTATTTCGACTAAATTACAAAATCTTATTACGCAGAATTTACGCGGACCATTATTTAGGCACGGCGCATTATTTATTCCGCATTCAGAAGTCAGTTTCTCCCTTTGTGCCACCTAAATAAATCCTTCCATCTTAGTTTCAATATAAAACATAAACCCTCGCCCTGTCGCTGTGTATTTGAGGTTTATTAAATTATTTTGTATATACGCAAGGTGTTTCCGGGATTTCATTTTCTTTTTTATTACGTAGGTATCAAAGCCTAAATGAAAAATTCTGGAAAATATATGCAAGGTTAGCAAAAAGAAAAGGATTAGGTACATCAAATTATTTATTTTGAACATCGATTATTTCTGCAAATTTTCAGAAAGCGGTGGTCATGTACTAACCACGTAATCTAAAACAATTGAATTTAAGTTAAAAGGTTATAGTTTTAAAAGATACCATTATGTCAGTCTGACTCTTGAAATCATTTTGCGTTAATATCTAAGTATTGACGGAATCCATCCAAGAATCATTAAAAATTGTCCTCAAATATTTTATTCCTTACGTCAGTGGCCTACGGAAAAATACATAGCTGAAGTAGGTCTGTTTCTAAAACCTGAACTAGAAAATATACCCCTTTATTTTACAATAACCGTTACAGCCGAACTGCATAATCTTTTTTTGCGACTGAATTTAGGCAGAAATAGAATCAACTTTAAAATTACCAGAAAAACATAAGACAATCAGATAATATACACAAAAAATAATATTTTTTAACTAAGGTATCTAGTATAAGGTATTTGTACAAGTAAGTAATTAACATTAATTACATCAATAAAAGCATATATCAGTTTTATTATAATCGTTCAAGGCTTTTCCATTTTTTCGTTAGAAACTTCACATATTTCATCTACATTTTCTATAATTATCTGTTTGTTTATATCAAAATGTTTGCTTATTCCTTTATTACGAAATATATAAGATTTGTTACACAATTTATTTATTATTTTCCACAACTTTTCAATATAATTTTAATTTTATAGTAATTACACCTTATATTTTATTTTCTAATATCAAATACTGATTATATATTTTTAAATTGTTATACAAACATCTGCTTTTTCAGTTTAATAGATTGTCGAAAACCTTAGTTCAGTGTTTAGGTTGATTGGTTCAGGTATGTTATGCTGGTTCAAGTATGTTCCAGCTTACTTGTTTGTTCTTAAGTAAAGGCATTCAAGTATGATTAATCATTAATTCTTGATCCCTGTTCATGTTGTTCAGGTATGGTAGAATCTCTAAAGCCTCTCCCCGTGCTATGTTATACATATATACATATACATATTGGTACGAATCAGCACTGTACTGTCTTCAAGTGAGATTCTGTTTCCCTTTTTCCAAGCATGTTTAGCGACGGCGGATTTTTCAGGCTGGTGTAAACGGATGTGCCTTTCGTGTTCTGGTTTCTACGGTTCATTTGTAGATTTCTACGTATACTTTCTCACAGTCACTGCATGGCACCAAGTACACTATCGGAGTTTGTAGCATACTCAATTGATCTTTCGGGTTGCGGAGTTGCTAACTTATTTTACATATTGGTGTGAAACTGCACGCCTTTTTTGTGAAGTATTTTCGCAATTCTATATGTCACAATGGGGATGTATGGTAAAGTGGTGGTTGTAGTCACTTCATCCTTGGATCTGTCGAAGTCTTTTCTAGAGTATCTATTTGCAACAACATAGATCAGGGGAATTTGTTTCTTCCTGTCGGTGATCATCATCAGCCAACGTTAACGTACGGTGAACTAGAATCTTCATAACTGAGCGTTTTAGTGCTGGATAATGATTCCATGCTCCATAGAGATACCTGTTAGTATATGGGTCATTCCATTTGAAATCGTCTGAAAATAATAAAAATTGTTGTCGACCCATTTTAGATTTTGGTGTAACTTTGAAAAACTCTACTCTAGGGTCCCAAACAACAAAATTTACACGAGTTTGATTTTTACAAGCGCTTGTTTCCGCCTATTTAAATAAAGGCCCTTAAAAATTGCTATTTTTCAGCTTCATTAATTTTTGCTGTAAAATTTTTCTGTTTGAAGATATTTGAATGATCAAGACGGAATTCAGAGTGGAAAAGATAGTAGTTTCAGTGTAAATGAAGATAATTGGCTCGGACAATCCCTTTGAATAATAGCAGCGTGCTGAAAATGAGTGTTTTTTAGTCATTTTTTGTGAATTTCAATCGACTCTAGCGTCTTAACTGTTGAGAGTTAAAAATTCATGATCCGCGGGAATTAAGTATGCATATCATAGACAAAATTCAACCACAAGTTCACCTGAGTAGCCCACTCTTTATAGAAGAAAACTTTGTTTGAAGTTTTGAAATTTTTAAAAATCCCAATATTCAGGCTATGAAACGAGCGTGTTGACTGCGAGATAAAAATCTGATACTCACAGAATCTACTGTTCTTACCTTCAACTTTAAATGACTGTGTCACTTGTTTTGTTATTTTCATGTTTAGTGCATGTACGAGCCGTTTTTTTACAGCAAAAATCTGGACGTTTTAACTAATGAATTAAAATTACTTACCATCAAAAATAATTATAAATATGAAAAATATTTCAAGTTTTAATAAAGTTATGGATATTTAGAGTGTAAAATTGTTTCTGGAAGTAACTATCATCGAAAATAGTAACTGTAAACAATTTTTCAACGAGAAAATTATGTACATGCACTAAACATGAATATAACAAAACAAGTGACGTAGTCATTTAAAGTTGAAGGTAAGAACAGTAGATTCTGTATCAGATTTTTATCTCGCAGTCAAACACGCTCGTTTCATAGCCTGAATATTGGGATTTTAAAAAATTTCAAAACTTCAAGCAAAGTTTTCTTCTGTAAAGAGTGGGCTACTCAGGTCAACTTGTGACTGAATTTTGTCTATAATATGTATAATTAATTCCCGCGGAGTATGAATTTTTAACTCTCAACAGTTAAGACGCTAGAATCAATTGAAATTCACGAACAATGACTAAAAAACACTCATTTTCAGCACGCTGCTATTATTCAAAGGTACTGTCGGAGCCAATTATCTTCATTTTCACTGAAACTACTATCTTTCCCACTCTGAATTCCGTCTTGATCATTCAAATATCTTCAAACAGAAAAATTTTACAGCAAAAACTAATAAAGCTTAAAAATAGCAATTTTTAAGAGTCTTTATTTAAATAGGCGGAAACAAGCGCTTGTAAATATCAAATTCGTGTAAATTTTGTTGTTTGGGACCCTAGAGAAGAGATTTTCAAAGTTACACCAAAATCTAAAATGGAACGGCTTTGCCAATTAGACGATTTCAAATGGAATGACCCATATGTCTTCTTCCTGTAGATACTGTGTCTCAGGACTTCAGAGGTCGTCCTTTTTACCAGGATATCTAGAAGCGGTAATGCTTTGTCTTGCTCCACTTCCATGGCAAAGTTGATACTGTTGTGTTGCTGCAAGACGCTAGCTGACGTGTTAGTTTATAGGTGAGCCTTCCAGTCAATTCAGTCCGGACAATTGGTCGAAGAGGTGTATTATTTTTGTGGATCTACGGTAGACCATACAGTCGTGGTGGTCAGAGGGTGTAAGTTCTTTAATTATTTTTTTGTCCCTAAAGAGTATTTTCATTCGGCATTTCACTCTTATTGTAGGATCCACTGTGTACAGTTTATAAATATCGTTGCTGATTAGTGCATTAATCTTGATTTTATGATCCGCCTGAACCAGTCAACTTAAACATTGAACTAACCAACCTTGGTGCACCGTCTAGTATAAAAGCTTGTCTTAGAAACCGCAGTAACCATTCAGCCACAGCTCAAGGTACGTGTCATTCAACTGACACCGGCCGTGAAATCCTACGAACTTAGCGCACCTCGTTACTAACTCTGCTTAAATTCCCAAAAATATATTTGTTGCAGAATCAATCTACAGTCGATGAGAAGCTTTGATGGCCTCGTCGTTAATCACAGTAAACTAGTGAACTTAACCTCGTTAGTACAATTATTGTAAACAGATAAATAAGTAGGGTAGGTCAGCCTAAGTTTCTCTAAATAATTCAGTTAATTTGCCGGAACACATGACAGTTCAGATCATAGGTTGCTTAATAAAAACACCCTATATAAAATCAGAATAATCTTGAATTAAATAATCCTCCTTGACGAAATGATGAACGATAAAGGCGTTTGCTTGTTTTTATTATACCTACAAAAAATTTGGCACTTTCATTTCGTCTCTCTTACCTTGGAATTATTGTTACGTTAAGTAGTATTACCTAAAAGAAAGAAACATTGTTTTCTTTATCAACTTGTTTCATGGACTTGAAGCAGAATGTAATAAAATAAGAATTATTATTTGTTTGTGAAATATCGAACACTTATTTTACTTTAACCGTATAAGAAACTGCACATTCTAACAAATCAAGTCCCGATTGTAGTAACGGACGTGTACCTCCTTCAACAGGAATATATAGCTACAATAAGATTATCTGTATTTCTTAGGACATGTAGGAAGTTCTTTTAAATAAAAAAAAACTATTCAAGATCTCCGGAACTAGCACGAAAATTTACAATAGATCAAACTCTAGAAATCTGAATTTTCATTTGAATGAAATATAAAAAGCGTATCTCCCAGAGAAAAGTTCCGTTATAAAAGCCGTTTTACAGTCCACAATACTTTTTGCATCGGCTTGCAGCAAGCCCTTGCACTTGCAATACATATCCCAAAAGTCTAGCTTGCAGTTTATTTCCGCAGTTCGTCAATTTGAAATTGCAATAGAAGTGATACCAACAATAACCCAAATGCACACTAAAAACTGAACTGTGTATCCAAATTTGACAAGTAGCAAACAACATAACATATAAAATATAGGTTTCAATTAATATATTTTGCAAGCTCAACAATAATCAAGTAGAAGCGAGAGAAGTTTGATATTGACAGTTTAGCCTAGGAATGTTTGCGTATGGTGGTAACCATCACTAAATTATTCTCCGGAACTGCAGAAAAGCTGCAATAAAAATTGAAGACCTATATTTGTGAAAGAGTCTTTCAGATATGACGGCTTTTGCAATATGCTACTGTTCAGAGCGCATGCCTATGTCTAAGAAACTTGCAACTTGCAGGCTGTAAAACGGCTTTAATGGTTTCATATAACACATTCAATAACAAGGATAATTGTTATAATACCTTCTAAAATAAAAATGGTCAGGACACATTATATTCTTGATCAACTTGACTTGCAGCAGAATTCAATAGATTATTTGTTCGTGACATCGGAACACTTATATTACCGTAAATGTAGATGTATGTAAATTTTAAGTAAGGAGTTACCTTTAAACATGACATGTCCTCAAAACAGTAAGTGAATTTTTCAAGTAACGTATTTTCGAAATCCCAAAACCAACCGAGATGTGGGCGTAAAAAATTGTTAATAAAAAGTTCAAATTACATTCCTATCTAATTTTTTCTCGAATAGAGGATTGACACACACACGCTAAAAACGAATTGGCCAATAGTATGTGTCTTAATCGTTGCCTATGTTATCGCCCTTAATTAAAGCTGAAATATCAATAATTATCAACACGCCAAAACATTTAATGTTTATGATTTTTGTTCACGAAACAGCTGTTTTCTATTCGACGCGTATTTTGGCGAATGGTTAAATATTTGACAATGGACCATAATTATTCTATTATTATGCAAATTGATATGTTGTTGGTATAAGGAGAGAATCACTATAATGCTGGCGCAGATTCACTATTATAAGCCGAGCATTTTCCGTTGTGAGTTCATCATGAAACCAGTAGACATGTCTTTCTTGTTGGAAGGGCTTGAGAGACCGGAAATCTAAAAGAAAATCAAGGTGGACATGCTGGAAGACATGAACATGTTTTCGATATCGTTCAAGAAAATCCAACAACCAGTACCAGAAATATCTGAGAATTGGTAGATCTCAAATAACAGTGCGGAAAATCTTAAATAAAAATCCATATAACGATAACGTGCACTGCAAACGGATTCTATCATTCATGCCACAAGACCACCCCAAGAAGCACAGTAGCCTTTATATGAAAATTTATTCTAGTAACGGATGAATGGATATAACAAGTAGTGTTGGCATATAATATCTTGCATTTTCTTGATTTTAAATTGGTCTCGAAAAACAAAATAAAATAATACCAAGACCAGACTCAGCAGCTCGAATTGCTCGAATATAAGAAGGCATAATATTTGAGTGAACATTAGTTCCAAAAATTAGGGATATACTTTTTGAATGATGTTAGTTGCCTGTTCTATTTCACATGAGCTAGTTTTTAGTACCTAGCTATTGACGTAGTAGATTTTGTCTTTAGTAATAATAATAAAACTGTATTTGACGACATTCATCCTAGTTATTAGTTATAAATGGGTTTGTTTTGTAACGCGGTAAAAACTAGGATTGTTAATCAGTATCATTACGTGAAGTTTGTCAAATGTTTCACAACTCATAGTTCATTCTACACGTAATTTGTTATGTTTTTACATCTTTATTGTAAAATAAATTGTTACGTAATTATGGTATTTTTTGTCGATATGCCTTCATCTTGTGTACTCCAACATTGCTAGATGACTTGACTAGTACCTGGTTTTCAGAACACTTCATTTAACTGCTACAATTGAATTGTTTATCTGTTCTCTATTTTATTTGCTAGGATAAGTGTATTTTTATCTACCAGTAGTTAATTTTTTTCTCAGTGTACGCTTTCTGGACCCTTTCGTTTTCCAAACCGAAATAATGGTTAAACTATCGTTTTAAAATTTGGAACATATTATTTAAAAATGTGCTCTTATAAATTAAACACTCACTCAGGTACTTACACGGCGGTGTTCCACCTTATTTTAGACGCGAAGTACGGGACTTTTTAAATATTCCCATCAATAACATGGCTTGTAAGGTCGCTGAACAAACAAAACAAGAAACTTAAACCCTTTTGATTTTTATCTGTGAGATTAATTGATAAGTTTAGTGTTTATGACTGAAATTAACAGTAACACAGTTGCGTGATTATCAGAAAATAATTAGAGGAAAAAGATTTCATCCAAGAGCATGTCATGAATGAGGCGACAATTTGTGTTGTGTTCTTTTTTAGCCATACCTGGTCTTAATAATATTTAAAGGTTTGTTTTTTATTAATAGCTTCATATGCTCATGTTTCGGTTGTTTTTGAGATTTCGAAAAAGTGTTGCTTGAAAAAAACCCACAAAAGATTCACCACGCATAGTTACAATAAAATTAGCGGTGATGCTTGAGTAAGGAAGTTCTTTTAAATAAAAAACTATTCCGGAACTCCAGAACTAACATGAAAATTTACAATAAATCAAACTATAGAAATCTGTATTTTCGTTTGAAATGAAATGAAAGAAGCGTATCACAAAGAGAAAAGTTCGTTATAAAGTCGCATATCACATACAGGTCACTTTGAAATTGGTTCAGTAAAAAAGTCGGCAGAATCGAATATAAGGGCCAGTATATCCCCATGCATTTATGTATTCTCGATCAGAAACGGAAACGTATGTACATTCTGCCTACTGCTTCGGGGTAGAGAAATGTATGAGGGAATATATTTACTTTGTTTAATACGTTCCATCCACGAACAGCTTCAAAGCACTACAATGTGTTTTCATTGTGAGCGGTTATGTGAACTCCTCTTCCATTTCATTATATTTTGTTTCATTTCACCGTATTAATATTTGATTTATGTATAGTTTGGTGTTGTTTGTAACTGCCTCAAAAGCGTGCCACGCCAGAGAAAAACAAAAACAACAGTGAAATTGGATTAAGACGGCTGCTTGATCCTGTTTACTTTGTAATCTATGAATTGCATTAAAGTTGCATTTAAACTACAAATCTTTGCCAATTCTAAGACAGCACTTTAGGGAAAACTAGTTGAAACTCTAAATCGTATCGACAAAATTGCTTTGCAGATAAAAACACAGCATAAAAATAAAATGTGGTAGAAACACAATATGTTCGTGTGAAATTTTATTTGATTATGTGACTGAACTAAAATTAATAAAATGTTTTTATTTATAAATTGATTTTAAAAATAGCAATACAAAAGTAATAATAATAAATATAAAAATTCATACTGCAATATAAATGAAGTGCACAGAGGAAAAACAAGTTAAGTCACAAATAACTGTATTGGAGTTATAGAGCTTTTTAGGTTAATATTCAATATAACTTGATTCTAAATTGGCGTTGTAAACTTACTACTTGAAAATATTAAAAAAATATCATATTTTCTATTATTCTCTATAGATATTAGTTCCATGAGGTAACGGATATTAACACAATTTAAGATCAAATCTTAGATTATCGTGACTTGCCTGTTTTTCCCCGGTTTTAATGAAAATATTTTGTTTGTGATACATTTTATTCATGGAAAACTAACATATGCATTTCTGAACAAAATAAAAAAATAACACTTAATTGTGTGGTATATTACTTAGGTACTCTTGGGCAGTTGGGCCACAAAATTGTTTTAAACATTGCAGATTATTATATTTTTCTGCTGATATATTAATCAGTCCTAAAGGAAAATAATGTAAAAACATCATTTTCTACAGCCATATCTTCAGAAGCATTACTATCATGATTATTACATACAATTGCTGCTCATGTGTTTTTATGTGCTCAAATAGAAAAAATAATATTTGACTGTGTAATAAATCTACAAAAGTATTACTACAATGAACACTTTCATCTTAATAGCAGAACAATAGTGTAACACTAATATCCCCATGCCTAGCCTTTACGGACTTAACTTATCCTTCTCCTGTAGCGCGCGGACTTAGCCTGTTTTTCTCGTGTATAGAATATTTTACATTAGGAATATGTTCGGACTTGTCTGGTTAATCCCCTGACTGACTCACCCATAGAAAGAGTTATAAATTTACTGCAAGATGGCACCGTTATCGCAATTTCGATAATAATGGACTTGGCTTATTTTTTCCCTGTATCCTTCAAATGCAAATCTTATTATTTATTTATTTCTATTTTTTTCTATCTGATCCACTCACTCGTGCTTTTCCTATTCTAATTTCCCCTTCCTTTAATTTTAAAAAGATAAACTTCCACAGTTTACATTGAGTACTCAAAACTATCCACTGGTCCAACTGATGTTTCCGTTAATAATTTAATTCAGCACCATTATGATAAAATAATTCACGCCTTTATGTAACATATTCTTTTGAAAACGGCCGCACGTAAATGGTTTTCATCGTAGATAACGCTGAAGTAATAAATCTTCTAAAGAAAAAATCGAAATTGGAAAGTTTACAAACAAAACTGTATATTGATTCTAACTTTAAAAATTTTCATGCAGTTTAAATAGGTATACTACAAAAATGGCGCCTATGAAAATTATATTCAGGAGGTAGAAAATTCCATAAAGTATGATTCTAAACAATTTTAGAATTTCATTAATTCAAAGCAGAACTCTACTCGTATAATCCTCCTGTATGAACTATGATAATCCTGAGTTGAAAATCATCAAGACATTGTCAATGCTTTTGCTCACTATTTTTCAGACTTTTATATTACATCTACAGATTATGAACCTAACCTTATCTACCACATTAATAATAATGCAATTACTCATATTACTGCGTTTACAGAAGACAATATTATTAAATCGATAAGAACTATTAAAGAGAACATGACAACTGGGCCGTATAATGTACCGACGTTTATTATCAGAGATTGTGCAAATCAATCTCTACAATTTAGAATTATATTCTTAAATGTCATAGTTTTCCTGATGTATGGAAGCAATCCCGAGTATGTCCTGTTTTTAAGAAAGGTAATAAACATGAGATTGAAAATTACGGACCTATTATAATTGCATGAAACTTTTATAAAAAAATTTAAATACTGGTTCAAGAATATGTGTCCTTTCATACAAAGAACCTGATTATTCCCGAGCAGCATAGATTCATGAAGGGCAGTTCCACATTGTCAAATCTTGTGTGTAGCACCCAGTTTATTGCTAAAGCGTAGAACAGGAGAGGTTAGGTGGATGTCATTTTCATTGATTTCTCCAAAGCATTTAACAAGCTTGATCACCTTAAGTTATTGTGTAAGCTTGAAGATTATGGTGTCAGTATACACGTCCTGCAATCATATATTTGTCATCGACTCCAATTTGTACAATACCGTGGTTACAAATCTGAGTTATTTAAAAAACATGTGTGTTGCAAAGCTCGATACTGGGCCCACTTGTTTTTGACTCTATTTATTAGTGATATCGCTCAAAATCTTAATGTTCCCGTCTTGCTGTACGCTGATAACCTAAAGCTCTATTTAAATATTAACTCTGATTCGGATTGTGTACAACTGCAGCATAGCTTGGACGCACTTAATATATGGCGTTATTGCAATCGGCTATCCTCAAATATCTCTAAATGTAACGTTATGTCGTTTTTTTCGAAAAAATAACCACATTTATTTGCATTGTAACTACGTACTTGATATGCCATAGTTGATTAAAGACCTCGGCGTTATTTTTAATAATAAATTAACTTCCACTAAAGACATGGAGGAATGCATGGTTGGAGTTACAAGAATTTAGGACTTACCATACGTAAAGATTTTAGAGACATGTCTACATTACGATTACTATTTAACAGCTTTGGTAGACATACATTGTAGTATCCCTTTGTAATTTGGTCACCGAGTTATAACTGCCATATAACGTCTTTAGAAAAGGTCCAAAGAAGGTTTTTTAAATCGGTAAGTTTTATATTGCATGAGATTTACCCAACTAGACGGTTTTCGCAAGATCTACTGTTGGCAGGATTTGAGGTCACCCTCGTATCAAATGTTTATCTTCTAATTGTGGTAATTGAGAATCCGTTGGACATATTTAGCTATACATTGGTAAAGCGCGCTTTCCCGCTATAATAATTGTGATTTTGATTATAAATCTGATTCATTTTTGTTATACGTGTAATATTGTTATTCTGTATTATTTATCTGTTATTCTGTAACATTTTTTCATTTTGTTATAATTAGTTAATGGTTTTTTTATTTGTTTTGATGCGCTGTTTTATTCATCATGTAAAAGGGTTGTACTTATCACGTTGGTTGAATTAAATAAATGAATAAACATAATTCGTAAACATGTTGTTTTTACTTCAGTTATAATATCTTTGTCCTTGTCACAGTGCAGTGAACTCTATTTAACGTACGCATATACTTCTCATTCATAAGTATGTTATACCTAGTTATATAGTTATTTAAGCATCAAAAGCGGGAAGGGTTGTTTCCTGGTCGAAGGCAAAAGTTTGGTGGCTACCAATTTTGCCTGAGACCGGTAGCCCTTAACGATTGTGATGCTTATTAAGATTTTTTGTAAGATCCATGCAATAACCAAATTATTTTAATGATTTTTAGATTTAAATTTGTTTTTGTACAACTATTCTATTTCCGATTGTTTACCATACTTAGTTTTAGAACAGTATGTATTTAGTGGTTGCCAAGCAAAATTGCATCGGTAAATAATTACTTACTCTTCTGGTTTTGATAGAACCGAACGGTAAGTAAATTATATTATTTGTTGTGAAAAAATACACAATAAACAATAACAACGATGCTATCTATTTATTTATATTAAAACGAAACGTAGAATTATTACAATTATTAATACTAACAGGAAAAGCAGACTTATTATCAGTATCGTTTGTATTAAGCGTATTGACAGAAAATTCATGCTCATACTCACTCGTTTGACAAATATATTGATGTTTAAAAATAAATTTATGAGCGTATCCATGGTAACGACAAAACCTACTTAGTTTGCTGGATATACAAGACACAAGACAAAAATAATTTTAATATTTTCGAGATATTTTGTTAGTTAAGACCTTTGCATTCATATAATGGTCGTACAAAAAATAGTATTAGTATGCGCATCTCGAACAGTACACTGAGAGAAACATTAGTTTGCATTAAATCATTTCCGTTTGTTCCAAAGTAATCCTAGGTTTGAATACGGAGAAGCATACCTAGTTTTAGTGATAACTTTTAATAAGTTTAAAGTATTGAAAATTCTAGTTATTACATAAATATTATATATTTTAATGTTATAACATGTATATTTGATAATAATCAAATATGTTAGATATACCACTGCAATAATTTCTTGCAAATATATCTTTATTTATTTTAAGAACGCTTTCTATTATATTTAACATAGTAATTTAATAGTTAAATTACATTCTTTTAATAGTACTAAATAAAGTTTTATATGGAACTTGTGAAGATTATATTTAGTTATTAATAATTTGTCTACACGTACACATCTTACTATTTACACCGAGTAGGTTTATGACTGATCTATGTAATTTGATAAATAATTAATATATATTTACTTCCAAATTATAATTGTTCATACTTAATTTATGTTCTATTAATATAAACCACTGTAAGTTTATATTTAACATAAATATATGCCATACGTATGATATATATATATATATATATATATATATACAGTGGTTCGTCATGCCGTTTTATTATTAATTTTAAATAAATATGTGTATTATAGTATTAATTGATTACATACAAACAATTAGCCCCATCTATTATCAATTTCTTAATTTAAAATCTCGCGGCAAACAAAAAAAGGTGTGAGGTTGGACCGCAGACCTGGTGCGCGAGTGAAATAGGACAATACCAAAAATTACCCCGCGAGTGAAACAATTCTCCGCGCCGTTCTAACAAAATCGCTGATTCTATTGCCTGGGGCAAGCATCGAGTTAAGGGTAAGTGTCTTACCTCAGCACCTACGCCATTTTTTTTTGTGTTCATTATTAAATTATTTTATCTTATACGCAATACAGTTCACTAACGCAACATTTTTTGGTTCTTCGAGCCATGGATAGTCAGTCAGTTTTGCTTTGAAAAGTGAGGCTAATTGTTTATTAATTATCTTTATTACCTAAATAATAACTAATTTTCTGTTAACATTGGGTGATAAAACGCATATTTTCGTATTAATTTAAACGCCAAATATTCTCTTTCGCTAAACGGCCAAGATAGTACGTATGTTTTTTGCGCTCTTTTTAAAGTAGAAAGAACTTTTTTGTGGTTTCTTATCGCGGTCTGTACTTGCCATTTATTGAAAGTTTTCGATAAATTATATCTGTGCATTTCATAAACTGTATTTTGTTTTTACTGCTATCTAGATACATATATTTAATATTATGGCTGCTAATAATATTAAAAAGGCTAAGGCTTTTCGAGATATTCCTCGAAACCGTCTGATTGAAATCTTAGACATTGGAAATGATGCCGTTACTGACGCTTCACGTCATACACAGTTCGCATTAAGATATAAAAATCTTGAAAATATTTATGACGACTTTAACACGCAACATTCTAATTTAATATCGCTTTTGTCAGTATCAGAACCCGAGGCATTAGACGCCGAGGAAAATGTCCGTAAACAAGTCGATGAAATATATTATACTATAAAAACCATCCATTTCAACATATTTGAGGAAACAAATAAAACAGATAATTCAAGTACACTAGGTACAGGGAAGCAGAATAATGTAAAACTGCCTAAATTAAATTTACATATCTTTGATGGTAGTTATAAAAATTGGAGGCCTTTCATTGATTTATATAATTCTTTAATTCACTCAAATAATTCGCTTACTAATGTTGAAAAATTTCAGTATTTAATTTCTTCCTTGTCTCCAGAACCCCTTAAATCTATTAAAAGTCTTCCAATTACCAAAGATAACTATGAAATAGCTTACAACAAATTAATTAAACGATACACGAATAAACGTTTTTTGACTAGTTCATGTTGGTCAGAAATTATAGATTTACCTAAATGTAATAATGATTCCGCTGAAGCATTAAGACATTTACTTAATGTCATCTCTGAAAATTTAGAATCTCTCCAAATCCTAGGTCTTCCTGTTGACCAGTGGGACTTTGTTTTGTTTCATATAGTTTTACAAAAACTGCATCCAAATACTATCGAGCGCTTTGAGTTAAAATATTGTACTTCGGACATACCGTCTTATAAAGTTCTTACTGAATTTTTAGAAAATCAGTGTACCGCGTTTGAAGCCATTGATTTATCAGTAAATAAATCTCAATTCAAGCCAAACAGAGGTTATAAGAAAAATTATTCTCAGTGTAAAGAGACCAATCAGCGTTATAGTTTAGTGGCTAATGTCAATACTCATAAAATGTGTTGTCCACTGTGTAAAAGAAATCATTTAATAGTGAAATGTCCTACATTTATTGAAAAATCTCCACGTGATCGTTATACGCTTGTCAAAAACCATAACTTATGCGTCAATTGTCTAAGTAATATACATGTATTAAAAAATTGTCAATCAAATTCAACATGCAAGAGTTGCAATAGTAGACATCATTCGATGTTACATTTTAACGCACCCCTTTCAACGCCTGCCACACCGGTGGCAGATATTAACAATGAGCCGCAAACTGCAGTAGAGATAAATGCACCTAGTTCTTCAGTTAATGTATTAACAAATTCTCTTTCGATTAATGCGAATAATTATGTTTTATTAGCTACCGCTTTAATAGAAATTGCTGATATTTACGGAGTGTACCATACCGCGCGAGCTTTAATAGACTGTGCTAGCCAAGCTAGTTTTATAACGCAATCTTGCTTTTCTAAATTAGGATTGTTTAAAAATAAATTATCTACGACTATAAACTGTTTAGGTGAATTATCCGCAGGATCTTCTTATATAACTTCGAGTAATATACGTCCAGTGGGACTAGTAGAACCCGCGCATGAAATAGATTTAGTCGTTGTTCAAAAAATATGTGAAACCATGCCGAGTTATAATTTTTCTTCCACTAATTGGAAACATATACGTAATATTAAACTGGCGGATTCAAATTTTAATAAACCAGGAAAAATTGATATACTTCTGGGTGCCGACGTATTTTCACAAATAATACTCGATGGAAAATTAGCAGGAAAAGCGAATGAACCAGTAGCCATTAACACAATTTTTGGTTATATTTTATTAGGTAAAACTAATTGCAATAACGATCCGCGATTGATAAAATCATTTTGTATTCAAACAGACGCACATTTAGATCATACACTACGAAAATTTTGGGAAATTGAAGAAATTCCTACAGTAACGGACATCCAAAGTTCCACATACGAGGAACAACATTTTTTGTCAAACCATTCGCGTAACAACTCGGGTAGATATATTGTGTCGTTACCTTTCAAATCAGATTTTGATAAATGGGCTTTTCCTGAATCAAAAGATATTGCATTACGCCGATTTGTAAGTCTTGAAAAACGATTAATATCTGATAAAGAGTTATATTTACAATACTCGGAATTTATGAGAGAATATTTTGAATTAGGTCATATGTCATTAATAGATTCTTCGCAAAATATCGATAATTATTTCTATATTCCCCATCATTGCATTGTAAAACCTTCTAGTACAACCACTAAATTAAGAGTGGTATTTGATGCATCTGCATCTGGACCGCCTTCTAATTTATCATTAAATGAAACGCTTTGTATTGGACCTAAGCTTCAAAAAGATATCGCTGTAATTTTATTGAATTTTCGCATTCACGCGTTTGCTATAATATCAGACATTAAACAAATGTATCGACAAATATTAATCGCACCCTGTCATAGAAATTATCAACGCATTTTTTGGCGATTTAAACCGAACGATCCAATTTCAACATATGAATTAAATACAGTAACTTACGGTGTAAATTGTGCTCCATTTTTAGCTCTTCGAACTATTCAGCAGTTAGCCCATGATGAAGGAAATAATTTTCCCAATGCAGCTCGTGTTTTACTTTCAGATATCTATGTCGATGACATTGTAACAGGTTGCGATTCATTAGACGATGCAAGAAATCTCGTACAAGAATTAACTCAATTATTTCATAGTGGGGGATTTGAGTTGCGCAAATGGGCATCCAATGAACCTTTAGTTTTATCAAATCTAGCTGAATCGCATTGCTTTCAAAATTCGCGCAATTTTGACTCAACTCAAGAAATTTTAAAAGTATTAGGTTTCATGTGGAACCCGCATAATGACAGCTTTACTTACAAAGTTGAAGTATTGGATAGACCTGCAACAAAACGGACCATTTTGTCAGAGCTTGCTAGAATCTTTGACCCTTTAGGTTATTTAGCGCCCCTAACGTTTTTGGCAAAACACCTTATACAACATTTATGGGTACTAGGGTTAGGTTGGGACGACTATCCGTCAAAAGACGTTCAAAATCTGTGGTCACGCTATAAAACCGATTTACATGTTCTTTCAAAATTAAATATTCCGCGCCGCTTATCTTTTGACACTTATAACATTTGTGATATACACGCTTTTTGTGATAGTTCAGAACGCGGTTATGCATCAGTATTGTATTTTTGTTTTACTTATCCTAATCATACAAAAATGACGCGCCTTATTTATGCCAAATCTAAAGTAGCTCCGGTAAAAAAAATTTCGCTTCCTAGACTTGAATTATGCGCCGCCGTATTATTGAGTGATATATTAGATTTTATAATAAAAGCATATGAAACAAAAATTTCATTTAATAATGTATTTGCGTGGTCCGACTCTACCATAGTGCTTCATTGGATAAAAAATTCGCCGTACCGCTGGAAATCATTTGTAGCCAATCGGGTTAGCAAAATTCAAACTAAAATGTCTCCGAATTGTTGGCGTTACGTTCCATCTCAGGAAAACCCTGCAGATTGTGCAAGTCGCGGTTTATTACCGTCTGATTTATTATGTCATCAATTATGGTGGTCAGGCCCACCATGGCTTAAATTAAATGAAAATTTTTGGCCTAAGAATAAATTTGATGAATTTAATGTTGAACCTAATTTAATTGAAGAACGAAATATAACGCTGTTAAATACTCTCACCGTAGAACCTTTCACAGAACTTTTAAATAGATTCTCTTCATTTCATAAAATACAACGCATAACTGCATATTGCATTCGTTTCGCACATAATTTGAAAAATCCGCATAATAAAAAAACTAACGCTTTTTCTTCATTGGATCTGCACGAAGCAGTTTTAGTTTTGATAAAATGTGTACAACAAATAGTTTTTAAGACAGAAATCGCTTTACTTACAAATAATAAACCGCTGCCCAAATCTTTCAGAAAATTAAACCCATTTATTGACCTTAATAACGGACTGCTCAGGGTGGGCGGACGTCTTACACATGCTAATATACCGTACGACAAAAAATTTCCCATATTGTTACCCAGACAGCATCGCATTACAGAGCTTCTCATCGAAAAATATCACCATGAATATTTACATACTGGCTTACAAAATCTGTATTATTTAATATCACAAAATTTTTGGATTTTATCCGCAAAAAGAGCAATACGTCATACATTAGCAAAATGTTTAAAATGTTTTCGCGCATCTCCTTCATTTATACAGCCTAAAATGGGAGACTTGCCTCCTTTTAGGATTAATCAGTTGAAAGCGTTCTCTTGTGTAGGTGTTGATTTTGCCGGGCCTATCTTTACTACTGCCATAAAAATGCGTGGTGCAAAATCGGTAAAGTCATATATATGTTTTTTTGTATGCTGCGCTACAAAGGCTATTCATTTAGAGCTTGTCTCAAATTTATCTAGTGATGCATTTGTAGCAGCCTTGCGAAGATTTATCTCACGCCGCGGTCGATGCTCACAAATTATCTCCGATAGAGGTAGCAACTTTCTTGGTGCATCCAGAGAATTATTTGATTTAATGAAAAACGCGTCAGAAACAGAAAAAATAACATGGAAATTTAATCCTCCCTCAGCTCCACATATGGGTGGACTTTGGGAAAGTAATATAAAATCTGTTAAGACACACATAGTACGGGTAATTGGTGATCAAATTTTAACTTTTGAAGAAACATATACGTTACTTACGCAAATAGAAGCTATTATGAATTCGCGACCATTAACTCCGTTAAGCTCGGATCCAACAGATCTTACAGTTTTGAGTCCAGGTCATTTTTTAACTTTAGAGCCACTTTCCTGTTTACCAGATCAGGATTTTTCCCATTTATCTCTTAATAGATTATCTAGATGGCAGTTGATACAGAAAATGCAGTGTGACTTTTGGAAACGGTGGCATTTAGAATACTTGCATACGTTACAGCAACGCAATAAATGGCATTTAAACGCTACAGATATCGCTTTAGACTCGCTAGTTTTGATAAAGGAAGAAAATTCTCCTTCGCTCCATTGGCGGCTTGGCCGTGTAGTAGAGAAACATCCGGGCGCTGATGGAATTTGTAGAGTTGTAACATTACGCACAACACGCGGTCTCCTTAAGAGACCTGTGACGAAAATTGCTGTTTTACCAATTTACAACTAAAAATACTTTATGTATTTTTGGTGGGCGGTATGGTTCGTCATGCCGTTTTATTATTAATTTTAAATAAATATGTGTATTATAGTATTAATTGATTACATACAAACAATTAGCCCCATCTATTATCAATTTCTTAATTTAAAATCTCGCGGCAAACAAAAAAAGGTGTGAGGTTGGACCGCAGACCTGGTGCGCGAGTGAAATAGGACAATACCAAAAATTACCCCGCGAGTGAAACAATTCTCCGCGCCGTTCTAACAAAATCGCTGATTCTATTGCCTGGGGCAAGCATCGAGTTAAGGGTAAGTGTCTTACCTCAGCACCTACGCCATTTTTTTTTGTGTTCATTATTAAATTATTTTATCTTATACGCAATACAGTTCACTAACGCAACATACAGTATATAATGTGACTCATTTCAAGTGGAAACACCCTTATAAAAAAGGTATTTATTAACCAAATTAATTCGAGCTTTTTTTTTAAAGGTTTGTAAAATTAATATTCAAAGTTTTATTATTTCGATTTTTCCTAAACAGGATAATCAACCTATGAAAATAAATTTTACTCAAAAAAATCAAAGACACTGATAATTGAAAATAAATTCAAATGTTATGTGATGTTATAGAATAATTTAGCTCTATCTTAAAATAAAAACAATCAAATCATTCAATAAAATCCTTTTTTTACAAGGGCTTTTCTATTTGAAATGGGTCACACTATATGGAATAATGCCATTGCATGTAAAAAAAATATGAAGGTAAAGGTAAAAAAGAAACAATATGTTTAAAATATAATCTTTTTTAATACAGTTCTCAAAAAATGAATAATGTATAAAATATTTCCGGGAGAAAAATACTAAAAATAAAAAATAAACAAACTTAAGTATAGACGCTGAAAGTGAACGTTATAATATCTAATATATTTATTATATTAATATAGCAAATTTATTTTGATTACTAGCAGATATCATTTTTTCTCCAGTAGTTAATTTGTTTAATTTTTTTTTTAAATTAATAGTGAAGAGTTTTACGCTAATGCAAATAATTACCTTAATTACATGGATTGTGAATGCTGTATTATGTGCAGAATGTTCTAAATAGCGCTGATTCCAATGTTATTAAATGTAGGTATGGTATACAGGTTATAATGTTAAAAAATGTTTTTCCGAAAAACTAGAGTCGATCGCACAAAACTAACTTCAGGTTAGTGTTTCTGCACCCTCGAAAATAGAGGAGCAGAAACATTTTGAATAAAAATTGAGTTTGACTTTGATTTAGGCTTTAGTGACTTTAATTACCAAAAAATCTAATTTATTTTATAGGTATAAAATCTCAGTTTGTATATTATGTGTATTACTAATCTATAAATACAATGACTATAGATGTAAGCCCCCACAGTGTTGTAATAAATTGCGCAGATTTTCTGCCTCGTTCTCTATCACCATCACCTACCTGGTACCTGCTGTCAAACAAAATGAGCAGTAAGCCCATGGCACTTGCTACTGCTATACCTAATAAAAATAATAAATAGTTGACTTACCTTATTTTAACAACAAGAATAAACCTCTGACTATAACTTGTGCTTATGAGCTGATCTGCTTGCAGCCAATGCTCTGTATTACGGGGTGTACGAATGGTTGGTGGTTGACAAATCTAGATCATACTAGATACAAATAAGATCTAGCCCTCCCTCCCCTCACACACTCTTTGCTGGTAACTTTTTTAGCTTTTCGCGGGAAAACAGCAGAATTGGTGTCATGACATAATATTAAATAAATTTTGTTCAGATTTAACTAAATAATATTATAGTTAAATTAGTTCGTTTCCTATTATCTCTATTGAATAACTTTACTGGAAACTGATGATGTATATTAATATTAAAATTAAAATATTATTATTTAATTCAGCGCATTTGTAATAATAACATATTATTTAATATTTACCATTTATAAAGCTTAATATTAAATGATCTGAAAATGTGTAAGATTTACTTTCTGTCTGTTTAATTTAAACTGATTACCTTTAAACTTATAATAATTTAAATACAAAATTATAATACGTTAGGTATTATTCTACACAGATCATATCTAATTAGATAATTTAAATGGAAATGAATCATGCCTGAACTTACAGGTTAGTTTAATATCAGATATTAATTTTCTCAGTGTAAAGAGTTTACCAATCTCCTCCAATATTGGTGACTTCGCTTCGATCAAACATTTCGTCGACAAACATTTCTGTATATCGGTACACTCTCCTTTCTGTTCTTGATACTTAATATACAATATTGTCAGTCCTGTGACAACTATCACTTATTCAATCCCACAATCTCAAAATCCCAATATCAAAAACTTATAATTTACTATCTTCTTATCGGTAAGTGAATGTTCTAACCAATCTGACATTTGTAAATACGTTAAATTAACGAATCGTGCAAAAAATGTGTTTCTAATTATAAATAGAACGTGCTCCGTATATGCGTGCAAGCAGATAAAAATAAACTATGGCATTTGACTTTGTAGAACCTGAATGGAGTTTCGATAACGGGGATATAAGTACAGTTTTCGACACGTGGATTTAAATGACATGTTTCCATTTTATTCAGAATTTTCGGCTCCCTCTAGTGTGAAATGCTATTGTTATGCAAGAATAAGTTTAAATAAAACAATCCATACCTGATCTTTCTCGCATAGCGGTTTATCGATTCCATGTTTAATTTCCTCGAGGGCGGTAAATTATCCAATCAAGTAAGGATAAAAATTGAATATATCGTCCATTCACAAAAAAAATCTTATTTGCTCCATGTTTTTCAATTTTATACAAAATCCGTAAGTGTAATCATTTTTAAAATTAATTTTGTATTACACTCGACTATGTAAGTGACGAGACTGAACATTTTTTACTTTAGAAATATTAATAATAAATGATTCCAAATTATAATACTGATTATTGGTTGATTTCGTTATATTTTAATTATTATCAATTGCCAATTTATCTCTCAACAAAAAGGTGTTGGAAATGCAGCTCCAATGTCAAATGACAAGCTAACTTTTTACATGGTCACAGTTTCTCATTAAGTATAAATAGAAACAAAAATTGATTACATATATTTTATTGATAATAGAGGTGCCATCTGAATGTATCTTAAAGCTATTTCAGTAATTTACCCCTCTAAAGTAAGTTATGTTAAAAAAATCAGCGTTTCCACATAGGTAATCAAAATTGTGATAGCGGAAAAATATACAAATTTCCAGTAAGTGTTAAAATATGTACATAAATATTGAAGTGCCTATGTATATGTTAAACATTTTGTGTTAACATCTTGTGAACGTGATAAAGTCGTACGCATCTACACTGTACTTACAACTTGCAAAACAATGGTAACACATGTTAGAAAAAAGTTAAAAATATAAAGTTAAGAAGAATATGACTATCTAGTAAAAATTTTTTACGGATACCCATAGTAGCTGAATGCCTATTTCTTCATACTACTTACATTGTTTAAAAAAAGTATATTATGAACGCTCCTATATAAACTTACTCGGAATAAAATAAACCGTTTTCTTAGTTTTAATTGACAGATAAATCAAAGGTTACTCTATGCGAAAATATTGCGGAAAACCGTCAGGTGGAAAGAAATTTAAATTAACTGCCAAATCAAAACAAAGCATTTCTGCTTTCAATTTGGATTTAAGATTGAGCGTAGAATAAGTAAAATCAGAGGATTTAAACGTCGGTTGCTGGCGAAGCAAAGGAATTCAATAGTTTTATTTGTAAAGGGAGGAGTGGTGCGCCACGAACAATCAAGTTCTCATTAATATAAACAAAGTTTAAACAGCTTATTGTCCGTCTCTTGCCATAGAAATCAGTTTTGATTTCGGTTGAAACCGCACAACCAACACCATCAATATTTATTTTGTAGATATCTATTTGTTTCAAACACATTCGGTTTAAAAAAAGTTTAAAATTGATAAATGTCCATTGTTTAAATCCAAAGGGAAAGAAAAGTCCTATCAACTCTACTACTTTATTCAATTGTTTCGAGGTCAAATTTTGCACTTCATCTTCAGGTCATACAACAGACTACAATGTAATGTAAAAAAAATAAGTTTTAATTAAAAAAAAATAATAATAATTTTCTTTTTAGAAATGTTTCCACTTGTTGAATTATTGAATTTGTATTATAAAGAAAAGCTATTAATTTTTATGTATTTTTAGACTCTATTAATTTTTTAACCATGGTAATATTTTTTAAGACTATTAATTTTTTTATCCACGACGACTGTATTAATAAAGCTTAATATGTCTGATTTCCATGGATTAAAGGCCTTTTAACACACTAATGGATTAGAATTCATAATACCAGGCTTCGATTTTATAGCATATTAGAATTATTATTACTAACATTAACATTTATCTCAAGAACGATCTTGTCATTTTGACTGGGATTATTTAAATTCACTCGATAACGAAGGAACTGGAGGGGCCTACAACTTCGCCAGGTAGAACTTGGTTTTTTTCAGCAATTGCCATCTTGCTGGACAGTGAATCTTCAATATAACTTTCCGCTACTGTACTCGATTTCCAACCACCACGACGCTTCACATTGGTAATATCACCCCCAGCATTAGCCAGTAATGTCACCGATAAACACCTCATTCCATGTTGGGTAAAACTTTCTGGATTAGGGAGCCCAAGAAATGCAGCCACTTTCGAAAACATTTTAGAAATTGTGTTGATGCCTACATGTTGTGTAGTATATTTTCCAGCCACATACCGCAAGAAAAATCTGGCACTGGCATTTTTAGGTCATAGATTGATGTATTTTCGACACAGTTCTACAGCATTTACTGAAAAAGCTTCTTCCATGATCGTGGAAATTCTTGAAATATTTGTTTTCGTATCCGGAATGAGTACGTATAGGCCTTTGTCTTGAACATGGGTGATATCGAAAAAGGTTAATTCATTGCTTCGATCAAACGCCTCCGACTCCCATGACCGTTCCAACCTGTAAAGTGTTCAATAATACGCTCAATGTATAAATTGAAATATTAAAAACTTGTATTTTCTCCTTAGCTTGTACATATTCTTCATCCGGTGCTTTTATAAAAAAATCTTCGATTTGGTCCCTCTTCAGTATCTTTGCTTTCTTTGGTTTATAATTTCTTGATTCTACTTTGAAATGTGGAGTAAGTTTACCATACTTCGAAATATCAATACTTTGTGCACTTTCAACATTGATTTCAGCATGGAATATTTTATCCACATCGACGCTGCAAAACGTTTCTCCACATTAAAAAAGTATGATAGTAGCACCTCTTCTGTAATTCATATGCTCTTTTTTAGCCAGTTCGAATTCCACCAATTCCTTCTCATATACACCTTTGCTTTTCTCTGGTAACAAACGCAATGTTACTTCTTGGGCTTCTTGCTGGATTTCGGTCGGAATGAAAAAAATTGTATTCATTCTTTGTGTTGATTTTACAAATTTGTTCACTCTTGTTTACAGCTAAACAAAGACATGTCACAGAAACGATTCCAAGGCTTCCTAATATTCAGCTGACATTCAATATTCTTGTTTAAAATAAATTTATCAGCATTACATTTATTTCGTATTGACTACAACATAAAAACAATCTTTTTAACGATCCTTAACTTAAACAAAGCCTGTCGGTAGTTGCTGAGTAATGTTTACTTTGTACTCGCGAAGAAATCATTAAAATCAGAGACAAAGTAAGAACTGATAAAACACACCGTACATCCTCAAGTTAAGAGACAATAAACAATGCAACTGATTCTTGTCCGAACCAACGCGCTACGTATAATTGCTCTTTTGGGTTTATAAGGTGACTGACGCAATCGCGCAAGGCGGGGTAACTACCGAGAACGGTAGCTGAGTCACGTAATTAAGCATTTATCCTGCGATTCGCCGTCGCAGGACGCTGCTCCGGCACGCTTGATTGAGATAACAACCGACTCCCAACCCGGGGACCGCTAAATACGCCTTGCTGCCCGGGGAATTGCCGTGTCATCACCCCACAATGCTCGATGCAATCAATAAGAAAAGAAATATCGCCCAATACGCCAAATGGCCTCCCTTATATCATTCCCTAAACAAGGAAACTATGTGAGTACCCGATGAGGGGCGCTGATACTTTTAATAATAAATTGTCAGAAAATAATAGGCGGAATTGCTTCTGCAAATAGCTTGGAGGTACAAGTGACAAGTAAATATGTTGGTATGAGGGAGGATTTATTATACGCGCTGCACTATCAATGGGGAAGAATTATGGGAGCTCTTTAGGTTTCCGAATCATGTGGTTTTTAAAAGGCACTGCATATTTGTATCTTGTATCGCCCTCAGCAACTTTTACTGATTTATATAATCTTCGATACGAAATCAAATTTTAATAAATTGCAATAATTTACCAACTTATCGTATCGTTTTGTAGTTTAGTGGGGGCGGAATATCGATTATCTAAGGCAGTGGTTCTTAACCTATGTTTTCCAGAACCGCGAACATATTACTACTATTTCACGTAATTGTTTATTTTTTGCGTCCTCTATTAGTCCTTCGAAGGGTCATATTTATTTCAGAAACATATCGCATATTTCTGTGAATACTTGCAGCACTCAGGTATTGTGACTCATTGTGCATGTCGCTGCAAGTGGAACATCCAAAGGCTATTTCTAGCTCTATTGGAGATTATCTAATATATATCTTGAGTCTTGATAGAGACGCTTCTCATAAGTATTGTGGCACCATTAAATAACCATAATGACAATATGGAATTATAGTCTATGCGCCCGCGTAATATGTATGTTGTATTATTCGATCCAATTCGTGAATAGTGTTTAGGAACTAGATGTTCGCGATTACCTCCATCGGGTGCACGTAGTACGTTGAATTGGATACGATAGACTGGTAGCATATCCTCCGCGGTCTTTCGATTTAATTCCCCGTGCCTTCTTTTTGTAGGGTCATTTAAAAAATGAAGAGTACCTTACCGAAGTCGAAACCTTCGAGGATTTGCTCTTATTACAGCTGCCGCAAATAATTTGCATTTACGAGAACAGCAACCAGGAGGAATATTCGCATTAGAACGGAAAAATTGGATAAGGCGTGCCCAAATGTGTGTACAAGTCGAGGGACAAAATTTCGAACAGTTTTTGTAATAAGATATATGCTAATTTTTTATAAATTTTACATTTCTAATAGTGATCAAGTACCGCAATTCTTCTTCAAAATTATAGTGTAACAAAATTCTATTCTTTTTACGACACGTCACTTTGGTCTGATATATATATATATATATATATATATATATATATATATATATATATATATATATATATATATATATATATATTGTGTAGGTATAAATATTTTAAAAAATTCTCCCTATGATTTATTCTTGTATGATTTTTGTTATGAATAAAATATCCTTATACTTACTCTATTTTTCTATACTCCGGCTAAATCACTCTCACCTCAGTTAGCAAGTTCAAAAGCAAAACTTGTGGTCCAATATTGTTTACTTGTCTCTTATCTTTTTAGCTAATTTAGATTTGTTTAATAAAATTTGAATTTACTGCAATTTTCTATTTTTTATTTCTCTTGTAACTATTTGTTTAAATGAAGTTGTTGTACTTTATCTATTGAAATTTTAAATAATGAGAATTTATCTGGTGGAATTTATATGTATTGCAAAGACTAACCAACAATTCTAACATAAAATGGGCATTTAACGAATCTACCTGCATTCGGATACGTCACAGAAAGAATATCCAAGGATTTACATACACGACGTTCCTTAGTACAGGTAAATTGTTATATTTTCTTATACTAATTATGAATCTTATTTAACGTTACTTTTGGTTCTTTGTAGATCCTGGGTGTCCTGCTGTCCTGATGTTTTCCTCGATGGTTTTCCAGCGATGAACAACTCTCCCTTCGTCGTTTTCTTTTGATTTCCACTGTTGATGGAACAGCAATGCTGATCTGAAAGCTCGTACTGATTTCGATGCACTACACTTTGCCTAGTGAGGTTAGGTTGTTTTTTTATTTTTATAAAAATTTGCTTTATTACGGTGAACTTTCTCAAATTAACACTATGGCTTTACTTGCCTTCTTCCACTTTATACTTTTACTATTAGATTATACTTATACTTTTGACTTTTTCAAAATTCACTAATTATTTGTTGTGGAAACGAGTTATTCAATTGTTTTGATTTGGCAGGAGATGTTACCTGTTTGGTTTTGCAAATTGAACAGAGCTCACGTCAGATCTGGGTCTGACTATTTATAGTTTTTCTCAAAACAATTGAAAGTTTGACATGTTATCCTAGCAACAGAATTTTTGATTTTAATTTTTGAAAATTGCGTCTTTATACTAAAATAAAACTTAAATCTAATACTGTAGTCTTTTTTCTCATGTCTTTCTGATTATTTTGATATGTCTAAGTCGTTTACTTTTTAACTATCTGTCCGTTTCACACATTTTTGTCTTTAAGTCTAAATAGTTCACTTTTTATGTCCTAAAACTACACTAAATTTGTTCTTTTGACACTTATATAAGTCTCTGCTATATTCTTATCACTATTTACATAGGTTTTTAGCCTAAATTTTTACATTTAAATTCCAACGTCAAACATTTTTTTAACATTTTATATTTTTCAGATATTAAACTTACAAATTGAAATAATCTATTCAAAAGGATAAACTAGAACTGAAATGAGTCTTCCTGAGCATATTTACAAGAGTATTACCTTTTTTAAAAAACGAAATTTGAAAATTGCTTTCGAGCTGTCAAATTCAGAAAATTATTTCTACGATTTGTTCCACAAATTACTACCAAACTTGAAACTGTAGATGTGAGAAAACTCAATTATAAGAAACAAATTTACTTTACACAAATATCCTTTTTTATATACAAGTAAGTAATTTCCATTACGTTACATAAAAAATTTTGACATATCAGATTTTCATTTATGTTTTGCATGTTTATATATTGAAATTTCATAACAAATTAGCTTTGTACATCTCTGTTGTACTGTCTTGAGCCTTTCTGTGTAGAGAATTTCTTTATTTAAAAATATTTTTGACATTTGTCATCGTACCGTTACAATGTAAGTTTCATGTAGGTTTTATTTGTATGTACCATTTTTATTAAGGTTTGGCTGGCTTGGAAGTACATTCCAGAACAATATATATATATATATATATATATATATATATGTAAAA